>CM061554.1:194549211-195920461 GCA_030864225.1 Capsicum baccatum var. pendulum | reverse complement strand
CAAAATCAAAAGGATAACTCAACCTTATCATAACGCCCTCTAGGATAACTCAATCTAATGTAGACTCCTTATCTTTTGTAACTACTTTTATTTTATATTCATAAATACGTGTAATCTTCATTATGGAAATACAATTGACAGAATTATTCTCTTCTAAAACTCTTTATGGTATCAAAGCAGTGATCCAACTTACTTCTGAAAAACGTTGATTTTTTTCTCTTTCTCATGGCTTTCCCTAGCACAAATAATCTTGCTCACTTTTTTTGAAAAACTCTGATTTCCATCAATGGATCTCAACTTCCATTGAAACTCAATTCTCAAAACTACCCCACTTGGAGAGCCCAAATTACTCCTTTACTTCGTGGTCACAATCTTATGGGTGATGTCACTGGCGACAACAAGTCACCGCCTACCACCATTGATAAAGATGGTCAACAGGTCTCTAATCTTGATTATGAATTTTGGGACTGTCAAGACCAATTAATTTTGGCAGCCATCATTGCCTCTATATCCTTTTCTGTAATGAATACCATCGCAGATGCCAAAAGCTCAGCGGAGGCATTTACCAAGTTACAAATGGCATTTGCAAACAAATCAGCTACGCGGATTTTATCCTTGCGTGACAAACTCTCTAGAGCAAAGAGAGATTCATGTTCAGTTGCTGAATATCTTTAGCTTATCAAATCAATTGCCGAGGAACTCTCCTTGTATGGAAGTCCTATTACTGATGTTGATCTTGTGGTTCACGTTCTTAGTGGTGTTGGCTCTGAATTTCGAGATATTGCTGTAGCTATTCATGTGAGAGATACCATCATATCATTTGATGAAATCCAAGACAAGTTATTAGCTCATGAATTGTATTTGAAATAAATAGATCCCACATTTGATACCACTCCTGTCTCAGCAAATCATGTCCGCAAGGGTACAAATACTAGATCTTTGTATCAGCAAAAACAAGGTAATTCAGGGAAGAACTAGTATTTTCAATATGAAAATGCTAATGTTGGTTTTCCAATGAATTCCTCATCATATAAGCCTCAAAATTCTGCACCAAGACAACAATCTCGAGGCACGGGATCTCAAGCCAAAGTTCAATGTCAATTTTGTGACAAATTGGGACATCATGTAAAACGGTGTTATTGAGCACGCGACTATTTTAGGGACTTGTTTTCACAGAATCCTCAAGCACACTACTCTAATGCTAATTCGGGATCCGATCAGCAATGGTTGTTAGACACTGGCGCATCTCATCATATCACTAATGACTTGGGCAACCTTTCTTTTCATTCACCATATGATGGTAGTGATGAGCTACACCAAACTGATGGTTCCGATTTGTCCATCTCGCATGTTGGTTCTGGTACTATTTCTCTCCCTACCAAAATTTTTTATCTTTCTAATATTTTGTGTGTTCCCTCTTCTAAAACCAACCTCATATCTGTATCACAGTTTTGTAATTCTAACCAAGTGTCAATTGAGTTCTTTTCTGACTATTTTCTTGTGAAAGATCAGTTCACGGGGGAGATTTAGTTCAAAGGCCCACTTGATCAATCCTTGTACAAGCTTCTGTCCCCTGCCATTTTAAATAATCCTGTCTCCTTCAACATTCAACTTTCATCAGAGTCCTGGCATCAATGTCTTGGTCATCTCAATGCTAGGATCTTTAATTTTATTTTGTCTAAGTTTTAATTACCAACATCTTCTAGTAAAACGTTTCTTTGTAATCCTTTCCAATGTAATAAAAGTCATCATCAATCATTTGGCATTTCTTCTCTAACAAGCAGTAGACCTCTTAAGTTACTATATTCTGATTTATGGGGTCCTGCTCCTGTGCAATCAATTGATGGTTTTCGTTATTATATTATCTTTGTGGACCATTACACAAAATATATCTGGTTCTTTACTTTAAAGGCTAAATCAGACATGTATGTTATCTTTCCACCATTTCAAACACTTGTCAAAAATAACTTTAATGTCAAGATAAAATCGATTTACACCGACAGGGGTGGAGAATATGTTGCACTCAAAAAACATTTTCAATCTTGTGGCATAAATTATCTGCAAACACCGCCTCACACTCCACAACATAATGGGGCTGCGGAATGTCGCCATCATCACCTAGTTGAAACTGGCCTTACGTTACTACAAACTTCTTCTTTGCATTCTTCGTTTTGGTCCTTTGCATTCAAAACATCCACCTACCTTATTAATCGTCTTCCTACACCACTTCTTCAGTTTTCTTCTCCTTATCAAAATCTCTTTAACCGCTCTCCCAATTATCAATCCTTACGTGTCTTTGGTTGCCTTTGTTATCCTTGTCTTCGTCCTTATGCTAAGTCCAAATTTGATCTCAAGTCTGTCCCCTGCGTATTTCTTGGTTACTCTTTGCATCAGAGTGCATATATTTGTTATGACTTTAAATCTAAAAAATACATTACCTCACATCATGTTGTTTTTCTTGAAAATGTTTTTCCATATCAAACTCATCCTTTAGATTCAAAATCCTATTCAAATTGGTATGATATCAACATTAGTGAATCTTCTCACACTATAATCCCATTCCAATTTAACTCTTTTCCTACTTCATCTTCGTCTTCCAATCCTCCTGTTGAACAATCTTCATTGCCTTGTGATTCTTCTCCTTCAATGGAAAACACTAATCCTTCTCATTCAAATGGGAGTACGAATCCTTCTCTTCCTACACCAAACAACATTCCTTTTTCTTCACTGGAAAACACTCATCCCATGGTCACTCGTTCTAAGAATAACATTTATAAACCTAAATCTATTCATCATGTGACAAAACATCCTCTACTGAAAGTACTAGAACCAACAACAGTTGCACAAGCTCTAGCCCATCCTGAGTGGCGCTCTGTAATGTCTGATGAATCAATGTATTAGTTAAAAATGGTACTTGGATTCTTGTCCCTCCTGATTCTTAACAGAATTTAGTCGGTTATAAGTGGATTTATAGGGTCAAAGAAAATGCAGACGGTTCAATTCAAAAATACAAGGCTCGGTTGGTTGCAAAGGGATACAACCAACGCCCTGGAATTGATTTTGGTGAGACATTCAACCCAGTGGTTAAGCCGGTGACTATTCGTGTGGTTCTTACTTTAGCTATTACACATTCCTGGCCTCTCATTCAATTGGATGTGAATAATGCTTTTTTACATGGTCTATTAGAAGAACAAGTATTCATGAAACAACCACCGGGATTCACTGATCCAGCCAAACAACACCATGTTTGTAAATTAGTCAAGGCTCTTTATGGTCTCAAACAAGCCCCGAGGCCTGGTACCAAGCGCTACGGTCATTTACCTTGAAGTTGGGCTTTCGATAATCACAAAGTGATCATTCTCTTTTCATATATTGTCAAGGTACTACATGTTGCTATTTCTTAGTGTATGTAGATGATCTCATTGTTATAGGTAACAACTAGTCCTTTATTAAGTAGTTTATTCAATCCCTTGGAGCCCACTTCTCATTAAAAGATCCCCATGAGCTGTCTCTCTTACTTCGTGTTGATGTTCATAGAACTTCAAAAGGCATTTTCCTTTCTCAATATCATTATGTTAGAAAGATTCTTCAGCATACAAAAATAGAGGGTGCTAAAGAAGTGTCAACTCCAATTGCCACAACATGTTCTTTACTCAAGTCACGTTGTATAAAAAACACTCTTGAACCCACTCATTATCGCCAATTGGTTGGAATTTTGCAATATTTAAATCTTACGAGGCCTGATATTTCCTTTACTGTTAACAAACTCTCCCAGTTCATGCACTGTCCTGATCATCATCATTGGCTATAACTTAAGTGTCTTCTCAGATATCTGAAGTCTACTATTGCCTTTGGTCTTCATATTACTCCACAATCCTCTTTAAAGTTTCATGCTTTCTCTGATGCTGATCGGGCCGGTGATCCATCGGATAGAACATCAACCTCTGGATTTTTTTTATATATTTTGGCCATGTTCCAATCAGCTGGAGTTCTAAAAAGCAAAAGACAGTTGCTAGATCATCCACTGAAGTTGATTATAGGTCCATTGCTGCAACAGCTGCCGAGGTTCAATGGGTTAAATCTCTTTTGAAGGAACTTGGTTATTCGATTCCACCTCCCAAAATATACTCTGATAACATCTCTACCATATACACATGTCAAAATCCAATTCTTCACTCCAAAATGAAGAACCTGGAAATTGACAGCCATTTTGTTAGAGATTTGGTTCAAAAAGATGCTCTTTGAATATCTCACATCTTCTCAAAGGATCAGATTGTTGACCTTCTTACAAAGGCCTTGTCCAAGAACCAGTTTTAGATCAATAGGTCCAAGATTGGTCTCATGGATGGATCCTCAATCTTGCGGGGGAGTGTTAAGGATAATCCTATCCTATCAGATTCAAAATCAAAAGGATAACTCAACCTTATCATAACACCCTCTAGGATAACTTAATCTAATGTAGATTCCTTATATTTTGTAACTACTTTTATTTTGTATCTATAAATACGTGTAATCTTCATTATGGAAACACAATTGACAAAATTATTCTCTTCTAAAACTCTTTATAAGATTGGTAGCTGTCGAATTGAAGGTAAAAATATTTAGAATTCAATGGGTATTCAGATTTTTCCATCCTCTTCTCAAATTGTAGAGCATTTTTTCTTCAACAAAAGTGATGAGAGAACAGGTGATGTTGATGGAGTTAAAAACAGAGAGAGAAAAGAGATGAAGGGTGATTATCCAATGGATTTCGTGCTTGTCCATTGGTTTAAAGATTGTCGTTGCTGTTTTTTTGACTATACTGGCATTGCTGGGTTGCGCCATTGTTGTTATGATATGGTTGCGTGGTATTGCTGATGATTGCTACTGTTTTAATTGGGTAAAGGTGAGGGGTAATTCTCAAATATAGACCCAAATTAAGATGATTTTTAAATTTTAGCCCCAAATAAAAAAGCTTTGTTAAAATAGACTTTACTTGTTAAGTCATATTCTTTTGGATGAAAATATAAATATTCTCGTTTAAATATCTTTGTTCCTCTCTTTCTTTTAAATTCCATAATCGACCTCCAAAATATTGATGTTAAATCGCTTTCTTTCAAATTCGAGAATCAACTTTCAAACATTCGCAGAATCGACTTTAGCCGTAAGGTTTCTTCAGGTATGAATTTCATCATCAAAATTCATTGTGGTAATTTTAGAATATTGATGCATTGTGGTAATTTTAGTTCGTTATATAATTAACATATTGATTTGATTTTTGGGGAGGTGAATGTCAGCTGAACTTGGGTTATGCTGTTGTTGTAGTAACATATTTACCATTGAGGAATTCCATCGAACAGGTTGTGAGCAGTTTGTTATTGAGTTTATAATTGTGTTTGAGTAGTTGTAGGGGGTTGGTCTTGGAGAGAAAGACCGTTATTATGGGAGTTAACGTTGATCGCAACATATTTTGGGAAGGCCAAACGTATAAGGTCAAGGTGGTATAAGAAATTAGTTCTAAGTATTTCAAACTAGTGGTATAATTAGCATTAGAAGATGATGAGGAATTATGTCGAACATTTTGTGGGGAGTTTGTTATTGCGATTATAATTGTATTTGAGTAGTTGTGAGGGTTTGGTATTGGAGGGAAGGGCTGTGTTTTCCATCTCGGATGAATCCAACCTATGTTTTAGAGATTAAAGAAGCACTAACTTGTTGATTCTAAGAAAGAACACCTTAGCTATTCGCTTGTATAGCATAGAGCAATAGGCGATGGGTTTAAACTCTCTAATGGTAGTAGGAGTTGGCACTTTAGGTAACAAGGTTACTATTATACAACTTTTCAGTGTTAAAAAAATCCTTCATTATTGAACACACATCATATTTATATTCATTGACCATTTGTTGTTGAACTACGCTTATCTAGATATGTTGGAATAATCACCAGTGTTTCTGGCAACTTCTTTTGTCTCAGTATCACGTGTTTCTATTGAGTGACACAACACAAGAGTTCCCCTAAAGATGACACAGTTGCTTAGTTTTCCACACACCTCCCAGAACCCCTTATTAGAAACTTCAGTCTTGGCTTATTAGAATATCCATTATATTTGTTATATTCAGTCCCTTGACTGTGGGCGTGAACCTTTGGGTGTTGAGGTGATTTGGCAGAATAATAAATGATTCCGCTTGGGGTAGCCATAGTTATCTACTAGATTTTACAAGCCAAAAGAAAATTTTCTGGCTGTATTCGGTGAGGCAAAAAATATATTCAACAAAGAATTAACCGAAAACTTGAAAGACAAAACAAATACTAAAATAATAAGATTCTTAGTTTAAAAACTAAATAAGATTCATAACTACACTAAAATACATTGGGTTTGAATCATCTAGCTTATACACAAAGCCCTGAATTTTTATTGTAACATGCTCTCTTCAATATTGCTCCACTTCTCAATAATAGTCAATACATCATTCTCTTTTAAGGCTATATTATCAGAGTATTCAGTTGATAAACTATGTTGTATCAGTTGCAACCTATCTCCGAAGTAAACAACCCTCTCAGAATCACCCCTATAGTGTGTGTTATTCAGTAGTTTCAAGTGCGATTTAGAATCTTTAGATTCTGCCATATATTTCAAGTTATGCCCCGTGGGCAAGAGTTGACACTTCCTTAGTCTATAATGATTTGGCAGATGACCTATAACTCTTGTCCCAAAGGCAAGACTGAGACAGTGATGCCCCATAGGCAAGAGTTGACACTGCCATAGTATATAATGATTTGACAGATAACCTATAACTCTTGCCCTAGAGGTAAGACTTTGATAGTTATACCCCATGGGCAATAATTGACTATGTCTTACTCTTTAATGATTTTACTTGTTGAAGATATATATTCTAAATTAAATTGTTACTAATCTTTTGTTGTTTCATTTTTCACAAGGGTTGTGCTTGGAATAGATGGAAAAGAAATGAGTATTGAGCAATATAATATGGGACAATCAATTGAAATTATTGATAGAAATAACGAGTTACAAGTTATCAAACCAATATTGGAGGCTGCAATAGATGAAGAAATGGGGCAAACATCAAAGATTAAGAGGGTATGTTAAAAAAAAAGATACTTGATGTCGAGACTACTCTCTTGAGACACAATGCCTTTTTGAATGAGGTAAATGTCAAGTCGATCTTTATTGACAAAAAAAATATGATGACGTGCATACCAAACATTGCAATTACAAACAACATCCAATTTAAGGTTATCAAATCAAGCACAACAAGATATCCACTGCGATGTTTGAACGATAATTGCGTGTGGCGGTTTCATGCCTCGAAGATTTCCGATTCTTTGCTCTTTCAGGTTACTATATATAAAAAGGCTCACAATTGCTCGATTGATTTTATAACGTCCGACCACAGGAATGCAATACCAAAGGTCATATATGACTACATACTAGATCTTGTGCATGACTCTGGTAATGTAATCATACCAAACTTCGTGGTAGATAAAATGAGAAGGAAATACAGAATAATCATATAACAAAGGATCGCGAGCGATACAACATGCCTATACAGTGATAGAGGAACCATGGAAGAGAAGTACAACAGGTTGCCATCGTATCTTTACATGATGAAAGAAAACAACCCAGGCACGTACACAAACATAAAGAGGGACGATGAGAACAGGTACAAATGCTATACTGTTGAAATCAAATTTTTTTTCCAAGAGGCAAAAGTTTATTCTTTAATTGCACTAATTAAATTATTAACATATATGCAACTCTTGCCTCATGGGCAAGACTTAGTTTAGAAAATTATTGTACAAATGCTATACTGTTGAAATTGAAAACTTTTGCACAAGGGAAAAAAGTTTATTCTTTAATTGTACTGATGAGATTATTAACATACATGCAACTCTTGCCTCATGGGCAAGACTTAGTTTAGAAAATTGTTGAAATTGAAAATTTTTGCCCAAGAGGCAAAAGTTTATTCTTAAATTGAACTGATTAGATTATTAACATATATGCAACTCTTGCCTCATGGACAAGACTTCGTTTATAAAATTGTTGAAATTTAAAACTTTTGCCTAAGAGGTAAAAGTTTATTCTTTAATTGCACTGATTAGATTATTAACATATATACAACTCTTTCCTCATGGGCAAGACTTAGTTTAGAAAATTATTGTACAAATGCTATACAACTTGAAAACTTTTGCCCAAGAGGCCAAACGTTATTCTATAATAGCACTGATTAGATTATTAACTTATATGCAACTCTTGCCTCATGGGCAAGACTTAGTTTAGAAAATTATTGAAATTGAAAACTTTTGCCCAAGAGGCAAAATTTTATCCTTTAATTTCACTGATTAGATTATTAACATATATGCAACTCTTACCTCATGGGCAAGACTTAGTTTATACAAATGCTATACTGTTGAAATTTAAAACTTTTGCCCAAGAGGAAAAAGGTTATTATTTAATTTCACTGCTTATATTATTAACATATATGCAACTCTTTCCTCATGGGCAAGACTTAGTTTTTACAAATTCTATACTGTTGAAATTGAAAACTTTTGCCCAAGAGGCAAAAGTTTATTCTTTAATTTTACTGATTAGATTATTAACATATATGCAACTTTTGCCTCATGGGCAAGACTTAGTTTAGAAAATTGTTGAAATTGAAAACTTTTGCCCAAGAGGCAAAAATTTGTTCTTTAATTGCACTGATTAGATTATTAACATATATACAAAACTTTTGCCTAAGAGGCAAAAGTTTGTTCTTTAATTGTACTGATTAGATTATTAACATATATGCAACTCTTGCCTTATGGGAAAGACTTAGTTTAGAAAATTATTGAAATTGAAAGTTTTTTCCCAAGAGGCAAAAATTTATTCTTTATTTGCAATGATTATATTATTAACATAGATGGAACTCTTGCTTCATAGACAAGACTTGGTTTACAAAATTGTTGTACAAATGCTATACTGTTGAAGTTGAAAACTTTTTTTCAAGATGCAAAAGTTTATTCTTTAATTGCACTTATTAGATTATTAACATAATGCAACTCTTGTCTCATGGGAAAGACTTAGTTTAGAAAATTATTGTACTCTAACTATAAACATCAAATGCAAATTGTTACTAATATTCTTTTGCTCAACACAGGTTTCAATGTGCATTTTTTGCTTATTGTGCTTCAATCAATGGATGGACCAACTGTAGACCGATAATAATTGTAGATGCAAATTTTTTAAGTCAATATATCATGCTGTCCTCATTATAGAAGTGTCAAAGGACGGAACAACAATATATTTCCTTTGGTTTTTGGAATTCCAGACTCAAAAAATAATGAATCTTGTAACTGGTTCTTCAATCAGTTATGAAATGCAATTGGGGTACGTGAACAATCGTCTATTCTATTAGATTGTCACCTAGACATTACAAATGCAATTGAAAATATCTACCTAGAGTGTTAGCATGGGATATGCATCTACCACATGGAGAAGAATTTAAGAAAAAGTTACTTCTTAGATGTGGTTCTATCACTCTTCTACAATGCAGCAACAACATACAAACAAACTAAATTTTATACTTTCAAGGATGAGATAGAAAAAGTCAACAAAGTTTTTGCGGAGTAATTGAAACAAGAAGAACCAGAAAGATGGGCTTGTTCATTTCATAACAATAGAAGGTACAATATGCTTACAACTAACAACGTGGAGTCCATGATTGCGGTACTGAGAAAAGTAAGAAAACTGCCAATACTGGGACTGATCGATTACATTCAGAACAAGTTACAAAGTTGGTTTTATAAGAGAAAAGTGAAAGCGCAAGGCAACTTTTATGACATCACATGTTGGGCGAAAGTAGAGGTGACTTACAAGATTCAAGTCGCCTTGATATTGAAAGTAAGTAATTGAAATTATATTTTGATGATAGGTAAATATACTGTTACTGTTTTTGATTACAGATTATATATAACTGATTTACTGTGATTTGTGATTTATTGCTAGTTTTTTTATTTCCTTGAGATTCACACTCGAAATTTGTGTTTTGTTGCTTCTATTTCATTTCTTTTGCTCATAGTTGTGTGATCATTTATGATTTGATGTTGTATTCTTGATTGCAACAATTTTTTGGTTTCCTCAAGATCCGTCCCCTATGTATGTTTGATTGCTCTGTATGGCTGATTCTGCTCATATACTAGATATTTCACTATCATAGTTGATTCTACTCCCAGATTATATGCAATATCTATTTTATCTCAGTTTATTTGTAGCTGATTCTCCTGCTCGTATGTTTGAAGCATCACTATTAAATCAGTTGCTGTTCCTAAGCAAGGTTTTGTCTTTTCCATAAAATACCGAGAATTTGACTTTAAAAGCTCATTCCTTGGATGAAAAATCCTTCTCCTGCGCTTTCCCTGACCATGCCAAGCATCAAAACTCTAACTATCCCCTATATTGGCCCTTATCTTCCATTTTGAAGTAGAACCTTAATTGTGACTCCTTATTATTGGTCACTTATTATTAGATTTTTGATTCGTTTAATATTAGATTGTGATTTGATGTTATATGCTTGATTGTAGATGTTTTTTGGTTGCCTCAAGATTCGTCCCCTATGTATGGTTGATTGCTCTGTGTGCCTGATTCTGCTCATATACTAGATATTTTAGTATAAGTTGTCTTTTATTTATCATTTTATTTAGAGGTAGACCTCATTGATGTAATATGATATGTTGTAAGAGAAGGAGGAGTTGAATATATTATAGACCTGAAGAGTAAGAATTGTCAATGCTTGGAATTTCAAACAGATAAGATACCATACACCCATCCAATTGCAGCAATAAATAGTAGACATATGAACAAGTCTAGCTACTGTTCTTATTAGTTCTTAAGACAGTCTTGGCTACAAACATACCAGGGAGAAATCCTACCAGTTGGATGCACAACATCATGGATTGTCTTAAATAGCATAAAGGATCTGATCACAAAACCCCCAGATAAGGAGGTTTTGCTTGGAAGAAGACAAACATCCAGATATCTTTGCAGAACAGAATCTTCAAGAAATAATTACAGATGTTTTAATTGCAAAAGAACTGGGCATAACAAATCAAATTGTCACTACACTCCTATCCTTCATCCATATGCAAGAAGATACAGAAAGAAAAATAAGAAAACATAATTAGTTTTGCTTTTTATCCGAGAAGTTGGATCAAAATAGCAGTTATAATAGGATTTTTGATCGCCTATTTTAGTTAGTAATAAGTACTTTTGACTTTCAATCATGAATGTCTTCTTATTTATTTGAAGTTTAAACTTGTGGTGAAGTATTTAACTCAATACCTTCTTATTGATTTTTTTATAAAAATTTCTTAGCATGTTAAATTGTTTTATATATTGATGTTTAAAAAGATATCATATTAACAGGATTCGGGGAAGGACCACATCCCCAAGATATGTGATGTGAATAATTCCATGGGATACACTTTAAAATTTGCCTTAAAGGCAAGATGCAGAATAAGTTGTGCCCCATGGGCAAGAGTTGACACTATCTTATTCTGCAATGATTTGACAGATGATCTACAACACTTGCCCTAGAGGCAAGACTTAAACCCCAAAGAAACAAGTTATGCCCTATGGGCAAGAGTTGACACTAACTTAATGTGTAATAACTTGGCAGATGATCTACAGCTCGTGCCCTAGAGGCATAAATTAATACAACAAACAGACAAGTTATGCCGCATGGACTAGCGTTGATACTAGATTAGTGTGTAATGATTTGGTAGATAATTTATAAGTCTTGCCCAAGAGGCAAGATTTTTAGACCACAAAGGAATAAGTTATGCCCCATGGGCAAGAGTTGACACTAGCTTCTTCTATAATGATTCAGCAGATGATCTACAGCACTTGCCCTAGAGGCAAGACTTAAGCCCCAATGAAACAAGTTATGCCCTATGGGCAAGAGTTGACACTAGCTTAGTGTGTAATAACTTGGCAGATGATCTACAGCTCGTGCCTTAGAGGAAAAAATTAATACAACAAACGGACAAGTTATGCCCCATGGCCAAGAATTGATACTAGATTAGTGTGTAATGATTTGGTAGATTATTTATAAGTCTTGTCCAAGTGAAAAGATTTTTAGACCCCAAATGAACAAGTTATTCCCCATGGACAAGAGTTGAAAGATGGAACTCGGATCTAGATAGATGAAACTCGGATCTAGATCCGTTTCTTGAACATCTTCACTTAGGAGGATGAATTCTTAATCCATTGAAGGGAAGGAAACTTAAATCTTGATTTCTTTTTTTTGAAAATCTTGAACGGAAGGATTGATTTTCTTGATTTCTTGATCTTAGAGGAAACCCTAGTTTCCTTCTTGTTCTTAAGAGTAGAGAGGATTGAGATATTGTAAAACTATTAATATATGGATTAATAACACTTAAGGGGTGATGTGATTCGTGTGAAAGATTTTTGGAGTGAGGAAAAGACCAAAATACCCCTACAAAATCACTTCCCAGTTTCTAAAATTTTTAGCTGATGACCAAGGCTGATAAGCCGTCAGATTTGTGATAGCCCGTCAGCCTAGGTCATTACCTAGGAGCTGAAATTATGAGTTTCTACCTAAGGTTGACGACATATTCTGATAAGTCATCAGATTTGTGACAAGCCATCAGAATTATCGTCACTCAGTTGCCAGGCTAATATGCTGGAGTAAAATTGGTATAACGTTTTCCTTTAATATTGGATTTGGGAAAAATTGGTATCGTTAGAAAGATAATTTGAAGAGATTTCATTTTATATATAGTAGGACACACAGTTTGTCATATACAAGGAGTTATGATCAATTGAATTTGACCCAAGTTTCGACGCTCGCTAAAACTCGAACGATAGGAAAACTTTCAACTTGACCTTGAGTTAAGGGACCTCTATGATCTCAATTCATGCTAAATAGGTTACCACACTACATAATTGATTAACATACCAAGTTTTCATAGGATTTATGAATTTTGGAACATCAACATGTAAAAATAATGGTTTTCATTCTAGCCCGAAATGCGGGGTGTTACATTATCTCCCCCTTGGGATTATTCGTCCCCGAATGATAGGTAGGAGCTTATTGAAGCTTAAAGGTATGGGAAAACGTGGACATGATGTGCCTTATAAGAAAGGACATAACTAATCTGAAATATTTAAACTTCTATCATGAAACTGAATTCTGAGCTGACTTGACTTTTCTTGCTTTAAGAAGCTGATTCGTACTGAAAATTTACGATTCCTATGAAATATTCATGATCCAATCATACATATTGAAATTGGGAAGTGATAACTTGTGCAAGTACGAATCATAAGACAGCAAGACTTAGATCGTACAAGGATATTACTCTATCTGAGCTGAAATACTTGGAAATTTTTAAGATTATACGCTGAACTCTTATGCACCGAGTCATGAATAGATAGTTGAATCTGAAACATGATGCTTGGAATGAACTGAATTCATAGTTTATATGAATGGAATAGATTATCTCTTGGGGATGGCCATACACATGATACTTCGGATAGTAGGACTGGGTGAAAAGGTGGAAAAACCATAGTAACTTGTCTGCCCAACTATTAAACTGGATTATAGACTGAATTATACCGGACACTTATACTTAACTGGAGTATCTCTTCATCACTTTTTCTAAAGAAGTTCAAGTATCATTAGGGAGCAAAGAATCTTGGGCATGAGTTACACAAGACATCTAACTAAGGAATCACCATAATTATACTACTCTATAGCATGGAATAAGGACATATAACTCATAAACTAGGATAGAATTTCCAGGCCTTAGGCAATTCAACTTCTTACTTTCAAGCTTAGCACACTCCTCGAATACTCCCTTAACTATACTATTCCCCTTAAATACCATACTCATTGGTTAAACTTATAATTCTCATATGAGCATTGACAAATCTTTCTACTGATGTCTAAAGTAGCTTAAATCCTTTCACTGTGATCAAGCCTAATTCTAAATCACAAAATACAACATGCCACACCACGATACTAGTCTAAACCATATGATTCAACCTTCTATATTTTTCTAAAGATCACACCCTAAGTCTAACGTACCTTACCACTTCAATGACTAACTCTGAACTCTTACTATGGATTTACTAGCGCATATTGGATTCCTCCACATAGATCCCAATATGTCATTCAATCCTATCTTTATAACCATATATGAACTTCAAGGCAAACACCCGTAAATACATACTTTACATAGTCTCTAAACCATTGTCAATATAACTCCCATGCGCTCCCCAAGAACATACACATACAAATTTTCACTAACCATCACATATATCAAAAACTTCGCCCCAAATCTTACTTCACACTTATGGCCTCATCCAAAAAAGACATACAATGATCTTTTATCAATAAGAACCATTTACTCATCTCCACTATCATTACATAAGGAGGAGTCACTAAAAGATTAGAACATAAGAATTTGAAGTATGGAAGGATACTATACAAAACTCGACACTTAACTGAGTCCTGCAGAACAACGAATAAACATCAGGGATTCATCAAAGTGATCTGAATTAAGGTATACATGACTATAAGCTGAATCTCGTCAATCGTAAAGAGTATAGCATGAATTATGGGAACTGAGCTCACTATAAAACGTGATTACATGAGTCATGAGCTGCATGACCTTAATTTGAAGTTCATAACATATGGAATGTGATTCCGACTACTGAATGAACTAGAACTCCTTATTTTCAAACTGGAAGAGTACATGACTCTCAATTATATGTATGAACATAAACTATGACCATGGAACTGAATCATAAGGCATGAGTAGGTATTTGTATTACTAAAAAAATACTGAGATAAGAATGGGTTGAGTCTCATCCTCACTTTATGATGTTCTATATCATACTGGCATCACTACTAGAATCTGAGAGCTTGACTTGGTCACTTGTTCTATCATCTCCCTCTTTAAGACATCATCTTAAGTTCAAGAGATCCCTTACTAGACTCTAAACTGAACTATACTCACTGCACTCTGGGGTCTGGAATACGACAATACACGTAATTAATAGAACTTAACCCGAATGACTACACCTAGAAGTGGAAAAACCCACTGCTAATACCACCTTCTGAGACACACTCTATCATTCTATAGCCCCAATAGTCATCACATAATACTGGAACACTTACTTACTTCCAATCTTTATAAGTATCCCCATAGTCAGAGTGCACACCCTCTAACGCTTCAACTCTTATTTCTGTGAGCTCAACCTTCAAGAACTCAATCTTAGCTTCAAACACTGAACATGGATATCACCAAGCCTTTGATGAATGATACTACTTCCATCATAGCCTACAAATATCGCAACTCCAAACTTATGTCTCTCTACTATGAGAATCAAGATCATATAAAAAGGTTCAACACTATCAATCAAAACTCCTTAACTTGGTTATTTAGAACACCACATACCATCTAACTAGTCTTTCTCTACCTAAAAACTCAATGGTACTATTAACCACACACAACATGTAATAGTCTTAGAAAATGCCACAACTCCATATCACCTTAGGCATACTTATACATCATACATACAACATCACACTTCATTACGAATCAAATAAACTTCAGCTCTTGCATACACTATTCAATCCCAACCTTACACACAATTCTCACAAACATTCATCATTAATCTTAAGCCACTATTCTTACATCTACATTCTACATTAAATTCAAGCCTATAGTCTAGCATCAATCACCAACCACCACTGAAGAATGCAATATAATATACTAGTCCATTAAATTAGGATATTTTATCCAAATACCTCAAAAATCTACTACATGCCTTCTCACAAGTAGTATTAGTTTACAAATACTAAAGAAAAAAAGGTCAAGGGGTGGGGGATGGGGTAAAATCACATAACATACATAGTCAACCTTAATCTTATATTATAACCCCATACAATCCTATATACTTATACGACTTTCTCACATCACACTTACTTAACCCAGTGGGCATTTAGACTACCTTCAAATTCCACATTCGACAATGAGTCTATACTTATATCTTACTTTCTAATCTAGCCATTTTTATTCACAACCTATAAGGGGTTTCTATAACCACATTAAATATCCACTCTGGGCTCTTTCCCTATTTTAAAAATAATAATAATCTGAGTCAAACACGTCCTCCACAGACTACCATACAATCCATAAATAGTACTACCACATTAGTTGTAATACCTCAAGAATTGTTTCATTGAAATTTTGTGTGTAAATGTATTGGGTTCTATCTTCTAGAATAAATTATAAATTTTTTGTGCGAAATGTCTTAGATAATGACCCACCATTGCGTAGAGTATCAAATAATCTTTCCAATGATATGTGGATCATCCAAAACGGACACCCGAGCGATGACTTATGAACATTCTGATCGAACCGTGAAAGTAGTGAATAGTAAAATGTGCAGGAAAATGTACTGAGGCCTGGCGTATTTTTGCTCCAAATTTAAATGATCATAACTCCTTGTACATAATGATATGGATGATCTACTATATATCAACGGAAAGCTCTGCGAGTCCTCTTTCCAATGAAATTGGTTTCATCCAATTTGTCTATTGGAGTAAAAAGTTATGGTTGATCTACTTCAGCCTATCAAAAGAAAATTTTTGGGTCAATTTCAAACGATCATAACTCCTTGTACACAATTATCTGGGTGAGATACTATATATCAATGGAAATATATGAGAGTCCTCTTTCTAATGAAATTGATTTCATCCAATTTGGATAGCGGAGTAAAACGTTATGATTGATCTACTTCAAACTATTAAAATAGTCCACCAAAGGACAAATTTGAGAATTATTTGATTTTTAGGGGCGTTTTTGTCATTCCCCCTCACCCAAAATCCATTCAAACCCTATATTAAAGAATATTAGAAGCATTATATATTATATTTCATCAAATTCCCTCAAAAAGATGTTTATGATTTTAAAAGATGAATTTACATGTGTGGTGATAGAAAACATGAATCTTGAACGATATTTATCATGATTTTGATATTTGGGTCATGAATCCCCATTGGAAATTATGTTTTTTTTGAGAAAGTGTGCGTTATAAGAACGTTGATGTTGAATATTTGAGATATTTTGAATGATTTGACCTTTTGGTCTTAATGGAGTTGATTTGAACTCGAGTGTGAAAGAAATCCACAACGTGGTTGATTTTGATAGATGGAAAGCATGATGGCTCCCGATGTATATTTATATATTACTGAAATTGTTTTGTTGTGGATTGTCTTTGAAATGATCTAAGATAAGTCTGGGAGAAATCTTTAGCACCGAGTAGGAGGTATAAAGCGACCTTACTTCCCTAGAACTAAGTGCCCCTATAGGGGTGATCCTGAGGCTGATTTATAGAGTGATCACTAGTTTGTGTGGATTTGATATCGATAGTCCTACTCCGATGGCAAAGATAGGACGGCTCTCCCCAACGTGGGTTGTATGTTGGACTCCATATAGCTCACATGGTTTATGTTGGTTATAGGATCTCCTAGTATGTGTGTGTTTCCTTGTGTCTATGGTGAATGGTGAAGTGATTTGAAAGTGGAATTATGAAAGTTATTCTTTCAAAATATTTAAATAATATTTACATTATGAGAATTGATATTCTTGAGGAACTGAAAGTGATTGACAAATTATATGATGACTCACATGTGTTATTATACTTATTTCATCCTCTCATGATTATGATGATTTTCTTCGGGCTATGTGAGTCTTTCATATATCCTGCATATTTCTTATAAATATTTATGATGATGATATTTATAAAACTGCACACACCCCCTTATACTCGATATCTTTCCATGGTACTGACCCACATCTTTGGATGTGGGCTGCATTTTCTCGGAATGTAGGTTTAGGTGCTCATTTCAGGTTCGACAATGATTCTTTGAGAATGATGTTCTACATTCTCTATTGTTGTGATTCCTCATGTTTCGAGGACGTGATGTCTGATGTTATTTTCATGGAATTATTTATATTTGATAACTGAGTATGAGTCAGTTGGGGCATGTCTCAATAGCTCGCTGGTTTTATTGATTTTCTTAGAGGCTTATAAGACTAGTATAGATGTTGGGAATTGACTAATAAGTCATATTTTGTTATCTTTCTGAAATTATTTTATTCTTGGATGATGATTACTCTGTTGATATTTGAGGGTTATTTATGGAAACCCCGTTGATTTGTGTTGAACTGAATGAAAATGGCTCAAAGGGTTAGCTTGGGGCTACTCGTAGCCTCAAGCATCGTGTGACTCTCCGGGACCCATTTACTGGAGCGTTACAAACTTGGTATCAGATTCTAAGGTTTTAAGGTGTCCTTGGGAGTCTGATAAGCCACGTTAAGTAGAGTCTTAAGAATCGGTGTGTAGCGCACCACATCTATGAGCAAGATGCTACAAGACGTTTTAGGAAAAAGTGTGATTCTTTCTTTCAAAAGTTTATCGTGCTTAAAGTGTCTCTCTATGCTATTGGTTCATGCTCTCCTCTTTCAGAAATATGCCTCCACATTGAGCGAGAACAAATAATGATGGTCTGGGAATTCTGTGTCACCCAAGAGTCATTTTATCTCTTACCTTAAAGCTAGAAAGCTTATTTTCAAGGGGTGTATTTACCATTTGGTTAGAGTCAAAGACACTAAGACTGAGACTCCAACTCTCCAGTCTGTTAACATCGTCAATGAGTTTTTGGATAATCTCCCAGGGATACCTCATGATAGAGAGATAGAGTTCGGGATTGATCTTCTTCTCGATACTCAGCCCATTTCTATTCCTCCTTACCGTATGGACCTTATAAAACTTAAGAAGTTGAAAGCGCAATTCAAAGATCTACTAGATAAGGGTTACATAAGGCCCAGTGTTTCTCCTTGGGGTGCTCCTGTGTTGTTTGTGAGAAAGAAAAATGGTTCTTTACGTATGTCATTGATTACCGCCAACTGAATAAAGTCACCATAAAAAATAAGTACCCCCTTTTGAGAATAGATGATTTGTTTGACCAATTGCAAGGTGCAAGTTATTTCTTAAAGATAGACCTTCATTCCGGCTATCATCAACTCAAAGTTAGGGAATGTGACATCCCAAAAACCACTTTCCGAACTCATTATGGCCATTTTGAGTTTCTTGTTATGTCTTTCGGGTTAACTAATGCCCTAGCAGCTTTCATGGACCTCATGAATCGAGTGTTCAGACCATATTTGGATATGTTTGTCATAGTGTTCATCGATGATATACTGGTGTACTCCCGTAGTAAGGATGAACATTCTGATCATCTCCGAACTATCTTGCAAACCCTTAGAGATCACAAGTTGTTTGCCAAGTTTAGTAAGTGTGAGTTTTGGCTAAGGTCAGTCTCTTTTCTGGGTCATATCATTTCTTCTGAGGGTATTAGAGTTGATCCCCAAAAGATCGAAGCTGTTAGAAATTGGCCTAGACCCATTTCTTCGACTGATATCTGAATTTTCTTGGGTTTAGTTGGTTATTACCACAGTTTTGTTTAGGGTTTCTCCTCTATAGCATCTTCTATGACTCAGTTGATCCAAAAGAAAGTGAAGTTCTTGTGGTCTGAATCTTGTGAGAAGAGTTTTCAGGAGTTGAAGACTTGACTCACTTCAGCCCCTATTTTGACTTTTCCTGATGGTGTTGATGGTTTTGTGGTGTACTGTGATGCTTCGCGAGTTGGGTTGGGTTGGGTTGCGTATTGATGCAGAAGGGTAAGGTGATAGCTTATGCTTCTAGACAGTTGAAACCCCATGAGAAAAATTACCCCACCCATGACCTTAAGTTGGCTGCTGTTGTGTTTGCTTTGAAAATCTGAAGACACTATTTGTATGGTGTCTATGTTGATGTTTTCACTGATCATAAGAGTCTGCAGTATGTTTACCCAGAGAGAATTGAATCTTAGGCAGAGAGAATGGTTAGAATTATTAAAGAACTATGATATGAGTGTGCTGTACCATCCGGGAAATGCCAATGTTGGGGTGGATGCCCTAAGTAGAGTGTCCATGGGTAGTGTTTTGCATATGGTAGAAGGTAAGAAAGAGTTGGCTCGTGATGTACATCGTTTGGATAGATTGGGGGTTAGGTTGTTTGACTCTGCTGAAGGTAGTATAAGGGTTTAGAGTAGTTTTGAATCCTCCCTGGTTTCGAAAGTGAAGGAAAAGCAAAACTTAGATGCTAGTTTGGTCATACTGAAGGAGTCAGTCAAGGACCAAAAAGTAGAGGTTTTCTCCCAAGGGGGAGATGGTGTGTTGAGATTGTAGGGTAGATTGTGTGTCCCGAATGTTGATGATATGAGATAGAGGATTATGGCTGAAGAACACGGGGCGCAATATTCTATTAATCCTGGTGCCACCAAGATGTAACGAGACTTATGGGAAATCTATTGGTGGAGTGGCATGAAGAAAGATATAGCAAAATTTGTAGCTAAGTGTGAAACATGCCAACAGGTTAAGGTTGAACACTAAAGACCTGGTGGTATAATGCAAGAGTTTAGTACTCCCACTAGGAAGTGGGAAGATATAAATATGGACTTCGTGATTGGTTTACCTCCCCGACACCATCATGATTCCATTTGGGTTGTGATTGATAGGTTGACTAAGTTTGCTCATTTCTTTCCTGTTCATACTTTATATACTGCTGAGGATTACACTAGATTGTATATCCGAGAGCTTGTCAGACTGCATGGAGTTCCCTTAGAAAGCATATTAGCGATGTTGTGGTAGTGGATTTTTCTGTGAGTGCTAACATTTAAGAAAATCTTTCTTTTGATGAGATTCCTGTTGAGATTCTTGATTTTAGTGTCCGAAGACTAAGGAACAAAGAAGTTCCCTTGGTTAAGTTGTTGTGGCGAAACCAATCTGTTGAGGGTGCAACTTGGGAAGCTGAGGCGGATATGCGATCCAAGCACCCGCACCTATTTTCCGCGAAGTCTGATCAAGCCTAAGGTACCGTTCTTTCCTAAATCATGCACTTTTGATAAAAGTTGCAGCAGTTCGGCTATCATTTATTACGTGTTCAGCTGTAGTTTCTTGAATTTATGCATTCTATGTTGCATTCGGAGTGAGAAACGATGTGGTGATGAGTCTAACAAATGGTTTCAGATTTATTCTCTATTCCCTATCTAATCTTGGCATGTCTAGCGTCATTCGAGGATGAATGTTTCCAAGGGGGATGATGTAAAATCCCAGAAAATTTTTCGTTGAAATTTTATGCATAAATGTTTTAGGTTCTATATTCTAGAGTGAATTATAAATTTTTCGTGCGAAATGTATTAGATTATGACCAACCATTACGTAGAGTATTGAATACGCTTTCCAATGATATGTGGATCATCCAAAACGGACACCCGAGCGACGAGTTATGAACATTCCGATCGAACCGTGAATAGTAGTGAACAGTAAAACGTGCAAGAAAAAGTACTGAGGCCTAGCGTATTTTTGCTCCAATTTTAAACGATCATAAATCCTTATACATAATGATCTGGGTGATCTACTATATATCAACGGAAAGCTCTGCGAGTCCTCTTTCCAATGAAATTGGTTTCATCCAATTTGTCTATTGAAGCAAAAAGTTATGGTTGATCTACTTCAGCCTATCAAAAGTGAATTTTTAGGTCAAGTTCAAATGATCATAACTCCTCGTACACAATTATCTGGGTGAGATACTATATATCAATGGAAATATATGAGAGTCCTCTTTCTAATGAAATTAGTTTCATCTAATTTGGATATCGGAATAAAACGTTATGGTTGATCTACTTCAGACTATCAAAAAAGTCCACCAAAGGACAGATTCGAGAATTATTTGATTTTTAGGTGCGTTTTGGTCATTCCCCCTCACCCAAAATCCGTTCAAACCGTATATTAAAGCATATTACAAGCATTATATGTTATATTTCATCAAATTCCCTCAAAAATAAAACCTTAAGCTCCTACATCCAACTTCAAGAACCTCCAAAGTTCACCATTAATTCTGCAAATTTATTCAAGATTCCAAGTTCCTAGTTTAAGAACTTCAAGAACCTCCAAAGTTCACCATTAATTCTGCAAATTTATTCAAGATTCCAAGTTCCTAGTTCAAGAACTCCAAGAACCATCATTCAAAGGCATGATTAACATCTCAAAAATGAGTATCGATCTAAAGTTCATCATTCAAGGTATGTGGGGTTTTTCAACAAGAACTCTCTTTCGTTCTTGTGCCCAAAAGTAATTTTCTTTACAAAAGCATGATTTTTATGAATTTGAAGCATGAACCCATATCTTATGATGATTATTATGAAATCTTGATGTTTATGACTTTAAAAGATGAATTTACATGTGTAGTGATCTAAAGCAGGAATCTTGAACGATATTTATCATGATTTTGATATTTGAGTCGTGAATCCCCATTGGAAATTATGTTTTTTTTTGGAGAAAGTGTGTGTTATAAGCACGTTCATGTTGAATATTTGAGATATTTTGAATGATTTGACCTTTTGATCTTAATGGAGTTATTTTGAACTCTAGTGTGAAAGAAATCCACAACGTGGTTGATTTTGATAGATAGGAAGCATGATGTTTCCCGATGTATATTTATATATTACTGAAATTGTTTTGTTGTGGATTGTCTTTGAAATGATCTGAGCTAAGTCCGGGAGAAATCTTTAGCACAGAGTGGGAGGTTTAAAGCGACCTTACTTCCCTAGAACTACGTGCCCCCTTTGGAGTGAGCCTGATTTATATAGTGATCACTAGTTTGTGTGAATTTGATATCGATAGTCCTACTCCGATGGCAAGGATAGGACGGCTCTACCCAACGTGGGTTGTACGTTGGACTCCATGTAACTCACATGGTTTATGTCGGTTATAGGATCTCCCAGTGTGTGTGTGTTTCCTTGTGTCTATGGTGAATGGTGAAGTGATTTGAAAGTGAAATTGTGAAAGTTATTCTTTCGAAAGATTTAAATGATATTTACTTTATGAGAATTGATATTCTTGATGAACTGAAAGTGATTGACAAATTATATGATGACTCACATGTGTTATTATACTTATTTCATCCTCTGATGATTATGATGATTTTCTTCGGGCTATGTGAGTCTTTCATACATCCTGCATATTTTTTTATAAATATTTATGATGATGATGTTCATAAAACTGCATACACCCCCATATACTCGGTTCCTTTCCATGGTACTAACCCACATCTTCGGATGAATGTAGGTTCAGGTGCTCAGTTCTCGTTTGAAAGTGATTCTTTGGGCATGCTGTTCTACATCCTCTGTTGTGGTGCGTCCTCATGTTCCGAGGACGTGATGTCTGATGTTGGTTTTACAGAATTATTTACATTTGATAACTGAATATGAGTCAGTTGGGGCATGTCTCAATGGCTCGCTGGTTTTATTCTTGGATGATGATTACTCTGTTGATATTTGAGGGTTATTTATGGAAACCCCGTTGATTTGTGTTGAATTGAATGAAAATGGCTCAAAGGGTTAACTTGGGGCTACTCGTATCCTCAAGCCCTATGTGACGCTCCGGGACTCATTTTCTGGGGCGTGACATTAGTCTACTATCTCAAAATGGTAAATCATTCTCAATCAACGGTTAGTCAACTATACATATTTAGTTACACAAAAGTCACCCTCACTTGGACCTCTAAAATCATGACTTTATATCACCAACTTCTTGGTTTAATTTCACTATCAATAGGTCATGACACTGACAGTTTAACTTATACCACTACTCAGGTGAAAATACAGTTCCAATAAATTCAAGAACAACAAGATGAACAACAAGTTGCTAGTGAATCAAAATAGACCTCACACGGCTTCACTAGACTTTAAATTTTTGTGTTTTGAACAAGAAAATGAAATGAATAACAAAGCAACTATGCTAGTGAATCGAAAGAGCCCCAAACGGCTTCACTAGAATTTTTGTTTTCAACAACACAATGATATCAAGATTACAAGAGATAGAAACTTGAGACACACTATTCAATGACCCAAGAATACACATCTTACTCTTGTCTTAACTGAACGCCACATAAAAACGAGGACACAATTTTATACTAGGGAGCTCCTTTCCAGTCTTTTGTGTGACTTCTGAAATTTTTGCTAGTATATCTGAGAGCATTATCTAGGAACACCAGAGTAAGGAAAACTTTACGATAACTTTTCTTTCGTATGGGCGACACTACAACACGAATTAGAGTATGAAAGAGGAACATTCTGAATCTATTGTACGAACTAGAACATTAAGAAAGAAAGACATTCCTAAATGCCTTGTTGCCTCCTGCTTATAATTGTAGCGCGCTACACACCTATAAACAAGACTCTACCCGACTCGATTTCACAGACACTCTGGGACCATGAATCGTGCTCTGAGTCACGACCCGAACTAGGGCCTGGTAGTCATGCAAAACATTCATATAATAAAAGAAAATGCATAACTTACAATCTAATACGGAAACATGGTTATACTCTGGATTAAGTTTAACAATAAGGAATGAAATTCAAAAATCATTAACAACATCTGGAACAGTCTGCGAAATCTCTACTACATAAAAATCTGACAATTATCTGAAAACTGGGACAAGCCCCCAGTAGACCAAAACTGTAATAGATGACATAATCTGAAAGGACAGGCCTTCTGGAATAGAGAAGGCTTACCACTGCACAATCTAATCTGCTGTCTAAATTATCTACTGCTTATCGGGACCCTTAAACTGAGCCTTAGAACCTGAGAGGTAGGGGAGGGGGGGTCAATACAGATGTACTGGTAGGCAGAGCAAATTCAAAATAGTAATTTGTATTCAATATATATGAGAGCAATTTAAAATAGTTCATAAACATATCATATAGTAAGAAATCTTATAGGTATTTTTGAGAGGCTCTGAAAAATCATCTGAACTCTGTGACACTCATTGTTTTACTTCTGCGCTAGGTGGTATACCCTACAACTCTAAAATTTCATGGGCTATATGGAATCTGCCATTAGCTTGGCAGCCAAGCCCCAACCCAAGTGTGCTGCAAGGGTCAGCATCTCTGAACCTACTACGCCACAAGGCCGTCGCCAGCGTGCAATAATAATCTACCCATATCGACAAATACGATTTTAGGCTAAGAGTTACTTGAACTCAAGCCTTCTTCGGGTAACCACATAACCCTCTTTATGCCCATTTTTAACTCTTTAAAATATGCATTTTCTGAAAACATATTCTAAAAACATTCTCTGAAGACATACTCTGAAAACATACTCTGAAAACATACTCTGTTATGGGATACATACTTATGGTATCGTCATACCATTGACTTGCAAGTCATATATCTAAGCCATTATTAGCATATTAGAATCCCTATTTTCAAAACATAAATTTGGGACCACCATATCAATAAATCAGTTCGAAGAACCCTTTCTTTAATTACTCATGTAAACACATGTATGCAACTCTCTTTGACAATATTTCAAATGATTCAAGGTGGTCATGTCAAAAGTATTAATATTATACAAATTTTTCTCTCTTTAACAAAACACTTTTATATCAAGAAACTCCCACTCTAAATCTCTAAATCATGCTCAAAATACTATGGTATTTGTGTAAACTATTTTCAAGCCATAAATCATGCATATCAAATCATTCCCAATAAGAACACAAATTTAAAGTCATCACAAAAGAGGGATTTCATAAATTATGCTCTCAAACAATCTTCAAATCTGAATTTTTTTCATACATATACATATACATGTAAATCAATTTAAGGGGGAAAGGCCTAAAGACAAAATCATCAATATCTTTAAACATTCATAACGCATAACAAAATCATGGATCTAAAAATTCCTTTATAAATTCATGCTTGATAAAGCTTTAAATCATACTTGAATATTTCAACAAGTCCATGTAGTTTAGGATAAACCCCACTTACCTAAGATTATTTAGTTTGAAAGATGGAACTCGGATCTATATAGATGGAACCCGAATCTAGATCTGTTTCTTGAACATATTCACTTAGGAAGATGAATTCTTAATCCATTGAAGGCAAGGAAACTTAAATCTTGATTTGTTTTCTTGGAAATCTTGAACTGAAGGATTGATTTTCTTGATTTCTTAATCTTGGAGGAAACCCTAGTTTCCATCTTGTTCTTGAGAGTAGAGAGGATTGAGATGTGATAGATTAAAGTGATAGATTTTTGGAGTGAATAAAAGACCAAAATACCCCTACGAAATCACTTCCCAGTTGCCCATAACACTTAAGGGGTGATTTAATTAAAGTGATAGATTTTTGGAGTGAATAAAAGACCAAAATACCCCTACGAAATCACTTCCCAGTTGCTAGAATTTTCAGCTGACGACCAAGGCTGATAAGCGGACAGATCTGTGATAGCCCCTCAGCCCAGGTCGTCACCTAGGAGCTGAAATTTATGAGTTTCTGCCTAAGTCTGATGACATATTCTGATAAGTCATCAAATTTGTGACAAGCCATCAGAATTGTCGTCACTCAGTTGCCAGGCTGATATGCTGGAGTAAAATGGGCATAACTTTTTGCTCCGATATCATATTTGGGCAAAATTGGTATCATTGGAAATATAATTTGAAGAGATTTCATTTGATATATAGTAGGTCACCCAGTCCCTCATATACAAGGAGTCATGCTCGATTGAAGTTGACCCAAGTTCCGACGCTCACTAAAACTCGAACGATAGGAAAACTTTCAACTTGACCTTGAGTTAGGGGACCTCTATGATATCAACTCATGCTCAAATAGGTTCCCACAGTACATAATTGATTAACAAACCAAATTTAAATAGGATTTATGGATTTTGGAACATCAACACGTAGAAATAACGATTTTTATTCTAGCCCGAAATGCGGGGTGTTACAGAATATTACAATCTTACAGCCATATGAGAATCAATCTTCTTGACCAAAAACTAAAATACTATCAGCCAAGAACAAAAGCAATAAATACTAAAAATTACAAAAAGAAAAGCACGGGGGAGTATTCAATTGCGAGTAGAAAAAAAGATGATACTAGAGAACTAACTACCGAGGAGGAGTAGATGACCCTTAGATTACAAGGTTTAAACTGTTTCTTAGTTTATGCCATTTAATCGAGGACAAATATGATTGAAAAGTTCACAATGATCAAAATAATCATGTAGGAGTCACACATAATTAATGATAAGACAGCCCCCATAAGAACAAGTTATACCTCATGGTGGCCCTGCCACATTGTTTACTAATTTAGAAGATACTCAATAACTCTTTCCTCAGGGGAAAGACTTGCCACAAGGAAAGACAAAAAATATTCTTCGATAATAAAACATAAATATAAAAAGATACCAACAAATGAATCAGTAGCGATTCTACATTGTATACTTTACGTTATCGCATAAAAAATAACCGATTGAATTTGACAAGACTGTTTAAACTTTACATAATCACATAAAAATAGCTAAAACTTCTTCATGTGTAGTGATTTTCAATAAATACAAAACTAAACTGCTACTCCTGGTGCGTCCTCTTCCACTTTTTCTTTCTAAATAATCTGTCAACTTTTTCTGTAGTGTTGTCTTTTATACTAGCTTCTAATTTTCTCTTTCCATAATCCCACAACAAAGCTCCATACCTCATGTGAACATAACCAATGTCAATCTATTTAGGATTATCTCTACCATGAATGACATATTTAGCAAATGCACAAATAAATGCTCCATAAACACTGTGATACAAAAGAAATATATTACGTGAATATATGGAAAACAACAACAAAAAAGTGAAATGAATATTTAAAAAATGAATGCAATAAGATACCATTGAGTTTGTTGTGGCAACTCATCAACCATTTTTATCGACAAAGTGTCATTTTCAGATTTGTCAATGCCCTTCTCAAGATAGAAATTGACCTTTTTTAGAAAATACAATATCAATGTTTGGTAAGGTAACATCACTTTTTGAACAACTTTATCACTGCGCCTGGTACGGTTGAAGTCGTTTACATATATGCACCAATCAGTAAAGTCAAAAACACCCAAATCCAGTGTCCAAGTTTAGATTTTTCTCGTGAAACATAAACTGCAAATAAAAAGTTTGTGAATGCTTGAATAAAATTGAACAACAACTTATAAACCCACAAGTTAAGTGTTCCATCTAGATCAAGAGAAAAAGCCTTTGATATTGGAGTCATTGCATCTTTTGTAGTTTTTTCTGTCAACTCAAGTGCTCCTCCAACAATTATTATTGTTTCATCATGTGTCAAATCCCCTCCTTTTCCAGCCTGTCATAGCAATAAGAAGCAAACAAGTTGAGGTATACAGTAAAAGGAACAAAATAAATTAAAAACGAGGTTCAACTAGCTATAGCACCTAATCTTAGTGAGATGAACTTGGTTGTGTAAGCAAATTGTGTTCATGCATATATACAAAAATATTGCATGTCCAGAGATATATTTACATTTGCTTAGATTAGAATTAAAAATTAGGAAATACTGAACAGATTACCTCATTTCCATGGAAATCCACAAACGTTTTTAGCTCAGCTCTCCGCAGAAGGACAACGTGCCCCTTACCTAACATCCAATCCAAGACCTAGAAGGAAAACCAAGGATGAAGTTAAGATCCCTTTTCTTTATCAAGCCAACTATAAGATCCCTAACAACAGAAAGTAGCACTGAGAAATTCTCTCAAATTGCTGCATGAGCTTTTGGCTTTTTTTCCCAATTCTAAAGATGAATATCCGTGCATCTTAATAAAGAAATTGATGGATATTTTACATATCAAATTATTAGCATGAGAAGTTTCTCATTTATAGTAATAACAAAAAATAAATAGAGATAGGAAAATGGAGTAACTGTGATATTATTACTAATTTTCTACTTTCATTTGGATTTACTTGTCACTATTTTCCTAATTTGATTTTCATTTTTACTCGTCATTTTGACAAATCAAGAAAAAACAAAATAAAAAATTCCATGTTTTACCCTTAGCATTAATTACTTATTCTCGAAATCATTTCCAATACCTATTACTAAACATCAATTGATAGCGGTAATATTGTAAAGTAACTATACCAATCATTGTTTTCTTAATAGGTGTGTCACATCAAAATGCGATAAGTAAATCCAAACGGAGGGAGAACATAACCAAGGAACTCCTCCATTCAACTTTATGTTGCATTCTTTCCATTTCTTTCCATGCTACAGAAAAGGATCAAAGCATACAAATTAACCACCGTAGTATATATGAGTATAGATCATGGATTCATGCAGTTTTATTTCTTAAACCCTATCATCTAACTCGGATTGCGAGTACAAGGTGGAAACCGAATACACAGCTGGTGAAGCATCTCTCTCTCTCTGGTAGCAAAACATGGAAACTTAACAACTCTACATGAGTAAATTATAGAATGTGATTGTTGTGCTTTATACCTTACTAATTGGATAAGCAGGGGAAGAATAACCAGAGAAGAAGATGAACAAGGGGTGCTATAGTGGCTCCAACTGTCAATCCATAGCGAATACAGATTAATTGAGGAATTATTTGTAAATGTAAAAGTGACGAACCTAGTTAGAGGACAAGAGCCAAGCAAATTCCATAGCTAACAAGCTGAAAGGTTAAGTTGATGAATAGAATAGAACACCTCTCCGAACATAAGAATCAATGTAATATATACCAGTATTGCTGCCCACGACGGTACAAGCTTGTCCAAAAATCTAGGAAGAGACTACAACGGAAAAGGAGAAAAGTAATAAATAATCCCGCAGGGGTAATAAAAGGATAACTATTACCAAATATGTATTGGTACACAAAATTTCATTGCTAAGTAGTTGCCGATCAAGAGTGTGTGAAGCAAAAGATGTTTTTTTACCACCAGAAGTATTTTAGCTATAAAAGAAAGAAAGAATACTTTAAAAGGCCAATCAAAGCAGACATAGGTACAACTTAAACTGTGCCACAACACTGCTTCTCGTCTAACTTATCTCACTATAGGCCCTATTCTAATATGGGTAGTTATTGATAAATTGTAGACTCATGATACGTAAAGTGGCTTAACTTTTGTAATTGTGCATTCTAGGTATGACAAGAATCATGTACCTTTTTCTTTTACTCTTTCAACTATTCAAATATCTTTGCTTGGGTACATAATCGATGCATCATTCCTTTACTGTAAGTTTAATTTCACTGTTTAATTTGTAATAAACCACATCAAAGCATTTCTAGATAGTTTATTCAGTTTCAAAGGAAAAATTCACTCTCTTTTACTTACTCGTGATTTATAGACACCTTGCCTAAGTCAACATTCAACCTTTTTCAGAATTCCTTTGATATTTTGGGGTGTCCAATTCTATACATATATTTACCCAGCTGAACGATTTAAAAGAAAAAGTCTGACTAGAGCATAGAATAAGTAAGAGGAAATAGAACTCCAAGAATTGAGAATATAGAAAGGTTTATAGCTTTACACCAAAGTTACAAAGTAACAGCTAGATATTTAGCTAATCAACTACTGAAACAACATTGTTCAAAGGGGTGGAGGCCGGATTTTCATCATCTTTAGTGTATACACAACAAAGAGAATTTTTGACCTTGTACATACGTATACAATATGAATTTTTGACAAAAGGGGTCCAGCTGACCCCTTCTACCTACACAAGGTAGGGGTACATACACTCAATCTTCCCAGACCCCACTCTTGGCATGTGGAATTACACTTGGTATGTTGTTGTTAGTTCGAATGACCCTCTTTCACCCCTCTAACTATACACCTGGCTCTACTAGTGAATAGAAAAGTTACAACTTTACACACTCGGCTCTACTAGTGAATAGAAAAGTTACAACTTTACACCAAAGTTACAAAGGTAGCAGGTACATATTAGCCAATCCAAACTACTGACTAGTATTAGTGGAAGTTGGATATTCATCAAAGGTGTTCATCATCTACAATATACACATAAAAATAGTTTTTGACCTTATAATATGTCATGAATTTTCGCCAATGCACAACCTCTACTTAACTCTGACCCTAGCTCTACTAATAAAGTAAATGTCAAGAATAAAGGATAAGACATCAAACTTCCATGAAAAACAAGAAAACAAACAATAAAAACCCAAACCAGTAAACTTTAGCACTTTTTAATAAACCCAAACAAAACTACTGATCAACATTAGCAGAAGCTGAATTTTCACCAAGACGTTCATCGTCTACAACATACACATAAACATAATTTTTTTAATCTTGTATCCTAAGAACTAGAATAAATATAACCATTAGAAACAACCAAATAAGAAATACTATTAGCATGTTTGACCTACTAGAAAAAAGGTAGGAGAAAATAAAGGACAAGTCAAAAGTACATTACAAATATAGATTAGGATAGTAAGTAATAATACCATGTCATTCAAAGGTCGACCACAAGTTGCAAGTGAATAAAACCACTCCTTCGAATCCACAACATAAGATCCAAACATTAAACCTTGGGGTAGCACATTTTTGAGAAATAAGAGATCTGTAGGTCGAAGCTTTCTTTCCTACATGTGCCATTGATGAATCCCAACTTGTTTCTTCCAAGTATGGCAATTCTCATCTATTCAATCCACATAATAGTTTTTAGATCTCTCTAATTGAATAAAAATCTACATAACTCCAGACAGATCTGATGCATTCAGATACAATTGATGGTTATGACTCAATTTCTTGGGCAATTCATTATCTATCACCACCACCACTGTTACTCCTACTAGATTTCTTAATTTTTCTCCCCTATTATCTTAAATTAGATCATATCAATAATCAATAGCTCTTATACCATGATGTAAAAGAGGATCAGAAGAAAGGGGAGAAATGAGGATAATCTCTAAGGTAAAGCAAGTCGTGATCCAATGGTTGATGATCAATATCGTGATTCTATTTGATTAAAATCGGATGAAGAGAAAGAGGAGAAAGAGAAAGAGTATTTGAGAAATGAGGAAAAAAGATAAACAACGAGAATGAATATCCGAGAAAAATCTGGGGGAAAAAAGAGAAATCAAAAAACTCTAAATAAAGGTTAAAGAAAAATAAATTAAAAAAAGGAAAAAAATGAAGAAATATATAATGGTTGAGAAAAAAAAAGAGAAAAAAATAAAGGTTGAGACAAATAAATTAAAACATGAAGATAAAGTTAAAGGAAAAATAAAAAACTGAAAATAATAAAAAACAGAATAATAAATTTAAAGGAAAAAAAAGTGTAAAAAAGTAGAATAATAAAAGTAGAGGAAAAAAAAGTGAAAATAATAAAAAATAAAATTTGAGAGATAAATGAGTATGGAAAATTTAAAAATATATTTGAGACGTAGAGGGGCAAAATAGTACTTTTAGTATATTAAAAAGTAAGGAAGACCATTCTTCAAAGACATTCTTATTTAGGATCAAATATCTAAAGCCATCCATATTTGGATCTATGGCATGCAATTTCCTGAAAGAGGAGAGTTGTAAGGTGGGTCGGGTCAGGCCGTTGTAATTGGGCTGGGCAATTTTGGGGTTTTGGGCTGATGCTTTGCTAAAAAAAGAGGTCTGGTGGTTTACATTGATAGCAAGCTAGGTATTTTGGTTGTTCGGCTACTGTATTTTTAGTTGGGTTGCTACTATGGCTGAAATGAATGTAGCACATGACCCCAAAAATTGGTGCATATTAATCTTCCTCAATCGATTCACTTAGTTAATTTAATAATACGTATTTCATTCTAATTAATTTTTCATAATGTACGTATTATATACGTATACATATAAGTTTAAACAAACATAACTATATTTAGAAAAAATATTATAAAGATACAACAAAATTCGTTTAGAGTTTAAAAATAAAAGTTAACATACTAATATTTAAATATTTTAAGTGGTATATATAATATTTATATTTTATATATATATATATATATGAGATTAAAAATTTAAAAGTAAAATAAAATTATTTTATTTATGCCAAAATTACTAAAACGAATACGAAGGATAAAAAGCGTCATTTGACAAAGTATTCAGGATTAAGAAGCATAAAAAAAATCAATTATTGGAGAAGGTGAGCCAAAATTGAGTGTCAACACCACTTACTCAGAACAAATCTATGCTTTGAGAACTAACTAGTGTACATACCCGCGGGATCTGCGGATACATTAAAATAATATTTCTAATATTTCATATTGGAATGTCTTGTTCGAGCATGTTAAATTCTATTATCTCAAAAAAAGATTCAACTATAATATTGTTTCACAATAAAATGTAAAAATAAAATAGTTTTTGTCTCTACCCTCACCCACCTCCCACCCCTACCACCAGCTCCACCCCCATCCCTCAATTTTTTTTGAACAAATCTCTCCCCCGCCCCCACCTTCACCCCCCACCCCCACCTCTAAACAAATAAAAAAAATCATGTAATTATAATAAAAAATTATGTTTTACTTTTTTTTTAATTATATTATTCACAATTTAAAGATAATATATTATTTATATATTCCCCCACCCCACTCCCCAACTTTTAATCAAATTTAAATGAGTAAAAAACAACCATTCACAATTTAGAAATATTAGATTGTTAATATTTTCCTCCTCTACTTCTAATCAAATTTATATGAGTAAAAAAATCATGTAATTATAAAAAAAATCTTTTATTTTCATATTTTATTTATTATATTACTTAAAATTTAAAGATATCATATTGTTAATATTGATTGTTTTTAGTTTTAAATTTTTATTCTATTGTACCTCCCTCCCCCTCCCCCAATTTCTGTCATTTAAAATTTATAAATAGTATGTGTGTTATCTAATTTCTTCATCGTATTCTCAAAACTAGTTTAAAATATTATCGCCAACCCTTTATTTTTCAGTATTTTTCACTACAGTTTTATTACTTTTATCTTGTCTGACTTTAAATTAAATTTTTTGTTTGTATTACATGTCCTGATAGTTCAGCTTCTTCTCCTTTTTAAAATATAGAATGATAAGTTTTAAATCTAAATTACTTAGATTTGATATTCTAACGTTCACTAGTGCAATTTATCAACTAATCAAAACGCTATTATTAGATATTAACATATTATAAAATAAATATAAATTCATGATATCAAAATAATTGTCAATAACATAAATGATTTTTATATTTATTTATGTAACCTGTGAAAATATAAGTTCTACTTTTTTATGTTAAAATTCAAATTAATCTTTTAATTTAATTTTTTAAAAAGTCAACTTAATTAGATTATAATGAATTAACAACTTCAAAAATTATCATTTAATGTTGGGATAATCTAAAAGACAATACCTTTTAATTATGCTTTAGAATCACAATATTCCTCGATAATATGCTATCTTTCTTGTTTTAATTAGTTTGTGAGTTTATTTTCATTTTTTGGTTTTCAAAATTAAAGAGCTTAAATAATAAGATAATCAAATTGACTGAATTTTAAGTTTATTTAATAAAGCGTTAATCTGTGTTGAAATTTTAAATATGAATATTAATATGTTATTGTCACGACCCAAAATCTATAGGTCGTGATGACACTTGTCGCGATAAATCTTGACAAGTAAGCCTATCACTTAACTAATACACAAAGGTGGAAAATACAATAATAACTCCACAGTAAGACTTCTAGAATGAAACCGAACCATACAAGTATAATAAATGCGGAAAGAAACATAACAATGCAATCGTAACTCCCAAAATCAAGTGTTAACAATGTAAGAATGTATCTAGTACAACTCGAATCCAAGAAAATACATAAGATATACAAATACAAGAGAAATTCTATCTCTGAAATGAAAATAAACACATATTCTATAAAGAAAGATAACAGAAGACATCTGAATGCCTGAAAGTCATCAACTGCCTTTAAAGCTCCAACAATCGCCCGAGTTAAGAAACGTTGGGCACACCTGAGCCTGAATATGCACCGAAAGGGTACAGTAGGAGTGAGTACGATCCACTTGTACTCAATAGGTATCATAAGCCGACCGAGCCAAGTAGAAAATAAATTACATAAAATACACACTAAGGGCACGTCGCCTACAATCAGAATATGTCCCATAATGATAGCCCACACCGCTTGCACTAACAGTTCTAATATATATATATATCACCAATACAACAACAATACTGCAAGTATAATACAAATATACATTGTAGCACATACAAGTATAAATAGAGAAAAAAAGTATATACTGGATGGTCGAGTGCAAGTAACATAATATAGAGCAAGCAGACATATAATAAGTCAATACGTAAATTCAATCACAACATCAACACAATATATAAAATACAATGCATAAGATGAGGATGGTGTGGTGGTGATGATGATGATGATGCATAAGATTGGTGCACAGCCTTGAAGTTGGCACACAACCTTGAGATTGACACACAACCTTAATATTGGCACTCAACCTTGAGATTGACACACAACCTTGTTTCCCGTATTTTCAATATTTCCATTATTTTCAAAGAACATACATAGCATAAGAAACAAATTAAGTGCACATACATGGCAACAAGTAAATATAAAGCAATAAAACAAAAGTGAATAATGCGTATGATGACATGAGAATGATGATGCAATGTTCACAACCATTCAAAATGAGTATTTCCACAACCAATCGACATGATGTATTTCCATAATCAATCCATAGGATGTATTTCCACAACCAACCACAATGTTGCAATTCAACAACTACGTAAGCCAATATCCTCTCACTAATTCTACTATCCATAAATTTTTCACATGAATCGTATGCCCACAAAGTATGAAAATATCACAATACGCCAAAGACACCACAATAAAAATTTCTAACAACACAATACAATCATTCACATGTATTCTCGGCTATCAACATCCCATAACATCCCGTACGGTCACACATAACACATGATATCACAAATTCGATAATTACATCACATTTAGGACCCCACATAGGAACAACATATAGATAGCCATATTTAATGATTAGTCCCCACCCTTAACATGCATTTTGGTATACAAATTAACTATCCAACCTAGTTTGAAGAGTTAAGCCATAACCTACCTCGAATATCGGAATCGGTCTGCTACACTTTGAACCCATGATTTTACTTTCCACAAATGGTTTTGAAATCAACTATAACCAAGAAATATAGTATCTACGAGTCAAAACAAATCAAATAATTTTCATATTGACTGCTTTTGATTTGGGGTTAAAATGGACCCCCAGAATTGGTTTTTGAAAAAGAATGGCAAAATTATTACTTTACTTCAAAAATGTGTTTCTCATATTTTTAGGAATCTAAAGCTAAAACCCAAGTTAAAAACAAGGTTCAAATTGAAGAAAAACCATTTTTATGCTTTACCCGATAAAATCATTGAAATTCGTGTTAAAATCAAGAATCAAACTTGTTTTGAAGGTTAAATTGATGAAAAACTAGTAATTATAAGACCAATCCATTATTCAAGTGAAAAGGAGTGAGATTGGGGTTTAAAATCAAGTCCTAAGATTTTTAGAGTTTTCAGAAATTAATCGAGGAATTAGTGTAGAAAAGGATGAAATCTCACCTTAAATTCGTAATAGAATAGAGAAATAAATGTTAATGTAGCTTCTCAAACTCCCCAAAACTTCACTTTTAAGCTCTCACCATATTTTAGGGTTTAACTCCCAAGAGAAAAGGTGGAAGAATGAGCAAAATGGTCAAAAAGAGGGGGGAAAATCTGATTTTTAAAGAAAAGCTAGTGCAATTTTTTTTAAGTCCAACCCAGACTTCGAGGGGGTGCTGGGATTCGTCCGGAGTTCGATATACCCAAACGAATTATGTAACCACACTGAATTCGATGCTCTGGAATCAATGGAGATATCAAATTTTTGGAAAAAAATTATTTTCACAAAGTCGATCCTCGAAACCCGAAATCACAATTTTCTAAACTGAGGGTCGAAATGAAATTTAAAAGCCATAAAATCCAACCAAACATGTTATCACCCCAAAAACGATATTCCGATTACATTGGTGAAATTGGATTTTACATTCGATCCCACACCTATATTTTTAGTTTTCCAACTTTCCGACCAATAGGTCAAAATGAGGTCGGGTGCATCAAAATCAACAAAGATCTACCAAGCCTAAAATTGATATTTCGGAGCTGCTGGCGCAGTCTGTTTAGCCATATATCGCACAGATCAAAAGATATCCACATAAGTCCAAAATAAGGCTCTCGAAGCCATCAAAAACCACAATATCTCATAGATGATACTAAAATACTTCAAAAACTGTGCCAATCATCCCCACGCTCCAAAAATACCATTATGCAACTATGTGATGGGGTAAAACAGTTAAATCACATAAAATAAAAAATTTCACATATTTCATCAAATTTTTAGGTCGTTACATCATCTACCGCTAAAAATCTAGTTCGTCCTCGAACTAAGGCAAGAAAATACACGGATCAACGAATAGCCGGGGATAGGAACTACGCATATCAAACTTGACCTCCCAAGTAGCCTCATTTATAGGTCGATGCCGCCACTGAACCTTAACCACAAGGATAAGTCTAGAGAGCAACCGCCCAACATCCCTATAAAAAAAAAGACTGGCGATTCAATAAAGGAAAAAAATCATCTAACTGAACCGACTCTCAACGAATGACATGACACTCATCCGGAATATAGAGGTGAAATATATCAACATAAAAAATTGGATGAACAACAGATAATTTCGGGGGCAAGGCCAACTCATAGTCCACATCACCAATAGTCCAAAGAATCTAACATGGACCAATATACCTGGGGCTAAGGTTGCCCCTCTTCCCAAACCTCATTACACCCTTGATAACGCTCAATCTACAGCTCTCGTAGGAGTGTAAAGCGGTTGCTGTCAAATATAGAACCCAACTGGGTTGGGTATCGATCCCACAGGGAATAGCCGGTCAATAAGTAAGCAAAGATTATTAGACTTTCGGTGCAAGTCTCGTGAAAGGGGGGATTTTAACGTGCAAATAATGTAAACAAAATAATAAAGTAAAAACGGAAAATAGCAAAGTAAAAAGAAAGAATGTTTGGTAAGATGTAAAACAATGAGAATTGAGAAGTTGGGGTTATGTTCACCTTATGAGTTATACGTCTCTATTGGCTATGAGTTATGCGGAATTCAGACATGCATGTGCTTATAGAGAATTGTATTCGATGGTAAATCCAAGCGTCTTTCGACCTAAACAAGGACTATTTCACTTTAACTCTTTCGAGCTTAAAGCGTATCTAACGGTACAAATTCTCCAAGAGGTTAATCCAGTTACGACACTAACTTTTTAATAGGGGATGGGACCCTATTACCTTGACATTATCTCTTTTCCAGACATATAACTTTTCTTTCGAACAAGTTAATGCTATACTGGCGTTATTCTATGCGTCTGCAGCCACAAGAATTCGCATTAAGATGAAGAGAATAATGATATAAGCAACACACGTGTCACGAATTCACAAACTCATAGCAATAGATAGTATCTCATAAGGCTTCCATAACCCCAACAGAGAAGTTTAGCTACTCATGAGTGCAACGGAAATCACAATAGACATTATAATCACACCAAAATAAAGATCTTGCGTGTAGTATTGTTTGGTAGTGCTTGTGGCGTGATTTCCTTTTAGAATAGCGTTTCTCTTGTTGTGGAAATTAAGAATCGAATAGATGAAAAATAATGTCAACAATGAATTAATAAAGAAAATTGTTTTGATGGATGGATGGATGGTGGATGGATGAGAATTGATGGAATGGGTGGATGAATGGGTGAATTGTGTGGAATGTATAAAAATCTCTAGCAAGATAAGGTATTTATAATACCCACATCCTATTCCTACTAAGCTAATGAAATACTTAACCAAATCCTACTAGGTTAATGTATCATTATCCTAATCCTAATAAGTTACTGCTAGTCCCCAAAGTCTTCAGAATTGCTGTTTTTGCCCAGGACAGATTTTCCATGCGCCACTTTTGGTCCTTGGCGTCCAAGATTCCTCTTCCTTCCTTCGTGAAGCTTTCTTTGGCGTCAAGTTATCCATAAAATGCTGAATTCTGCATCATTTATACCTGAAAACTTGCTAATCATGTTCGTTAGCTCACTTACAGGAAAAAAGACTAAAAGTGCATGAATTATATAATTTGTCCTCAAAACTTAGCTAAAATATGGGTAAAATATAGCACTATAGGCGTGTAAATTCGCCTATCATCAACCCTTCATGGGTGAAACTCAAAGAAAAACACGATCACCAACCCCAAATCTCAAGGCATGAAGCCTATGATTTGCATAGCACTTTTTTATACTCTGAGCCGCTCGAAGTCCATCCTAAATAATGTGGATTCCGTCCAAAAACTCACAAAGAAAGTTCGTACCTCGATCCTTCACCTATGAAACATCAAACCAATCCACTGGCGAGCGATAATGCCTACCACACAATGCCTCAAAAGGAGCCATATCAATACTGGAATGGTAGCTATTATTATAAGCAAACTCTGCTAAAGCCAAAAGCCACTCCCACTGGCCACCAAAATCCATCACACATGCAAAGAGCATATCCTCCAAAACCTGAATAGTCCGTTCTGACTGGATATCAGTCTGGGGGAGAAATGTTGTGCTAAGATCACCTCGAGTGACCAACTCATCCTAAAATTCTCCTAAAAGTGGGAAGTGAATATAGAACCACAATCTGAGATGATAGACGAGCACACCATGTAGGCGCACAATCTCTCAAATGTAGATATGAGCCAACCTCTCGCTACTGAAGAAAACCTGAACTGGTAGGAAATGGGCTAACTTGGTTAATCGATCCGGATGACCGAATGTTGTTAAAACCATGCAAAGAACGAGGCAAATCGGTTAAGAAGTCTATAGTGATCCATTCCCACTTTCACTATGGAATAGGTAACCTCTAAAGCAGTTTACCAGGTCTTATATGCTCGGCCGTTACCTCCTGATAACAAAGACAAGGAGTTACAAGGTCTGCTACATACTTCTTTTTACCATCCTACAGTAATACTGCCTCAAGTCACTGTAGATCTTAGTTATTCCAGGATGGATAGAATATCTGAAATAACGGCCCCCCTTCAAAATCAATCTAATCTAGTGACCCACTCTCGGTATACATAATCGACCTATAATCCGCAAAACTCCATCTCAATTAAGTGAATCTTCCTTAGCCTCCCCACTCAACACCTTATCTCTTTCAGCCTTAATCTAGCATCATTAAACTAATGAGCTCGGATCTACTCAATCAAAGAAGATCTAGCCTCCACAAATGCCAAAATTTTCCCAAGTGTCGAAATATAAAGCCTAACCATATGTTTAGCTAAAGACTAAACCTCTAAGGCTAAGCGCCTCTCCTGGGTCAAAATGTGCCAAACTACTTATGCTAGTCGACTTCTGGCTCAAGACATCCCCAATTACATTAGCCTTGTCCGGATAATAAATAATAGTCAAGTTATAGTCCTTAAGCAACTGAAGCTAATGGCACTGCCTCATAATAAAATCTCGCTGGGTGAAGAAGTGCTGAAGGATACGATGATTTGAGAAAATCTCACAACAGACTCTATATTAGTGGTGCCTCTAAAACTTTAAAGCAAACACAACTGCGCATAACTCCAAATTATGGATAGGATTATTTCTCTCATGGGGCTTCAATTGATGAGAAGCATACATAATTACCTTACCCTCCTACATCAACAACACCAAATCTAACATCCAAAGCATCACAAAACACTGTAAGACCCACGTCTCGGCAAATAAAAAATAGGAGCTGAAGTCAACAAATCTTTGAGCTTTTGAAAGCTCGCCTCACAAGCATTGGACCACTGAAAGAAAATCTTTTTCTGAGTCAACTTAGTTAAAAGAGATATAACAGAATAGAAACCCTCAACAAAACAATGATAATAACCTTACAAGCCAATAAAACTTTAAATCTCGGTGGGCAAAACAGGTCTAGCCAAATCACAAACCGCTGTAACCTTGGCTGGATCAATCATGATACCTTCCTTAGTCACCACATGACCCAAGAAAGAAAAAGACCAACTAAAACTCACACTTGGAGAGCTTAGCATACAACTTCTTATCCCTCAATATCTGAAGCACGATCTGCAAATGCTCCTTATGCTCAGCCTCACTCTTGGAATAAACCATGATATCATCTATGAATATAATAAACAATGAGTTGAGATACGGCTGAAACACTCAATTCATCAACTCCATAAATTCGGCCAAAAGACATGACTAATAAATAATAATGACCATATCGTGTACGAAAAACTGTCTTCGAAATAGCTGAAGCTTTAATTCTTGACTAGTGATAACCAGACTTCAAATCAATCTTCGAAAACACCATAACACCCTGAAGCTGATCAAATAAATCATCAATGCGAGGAATAAGATACTTATTTTAACCGTCACCTTGTTCAACGGTCAATAATCAATATACATTCGCATAGATCCATCTTTATTTTTCATAAACAAGACAGTCGCACTCCAATGCAATACACTAGGCCAAAAAATCTCTTATCCAACAACTCCTGTAACTGATCCTTTAATTCCTTCAACTTGGATAGGTCCATCCTATAAGGAGAAATAGAAATAAGCTTGGTACCCAGCTCAACATCAATTGCAAAATCAATATCACACTCTAGAGGCATACCGTGCAAATCCATAAGAAACATATTCATAAACACACGAACGAAATGAACAAAATCCAAAAAATAAGGTGAAACCAAATTAGTATCAAGAATATAAGACAAATAAGGTAAACATCCCATTTCAACCAATCAACGAGCCTAAACATAAGATATGACCCTCTTGGGTCCCGAATAAAGTGCACCCTTCCAAGCTATCCTTGGTACACTCAGCAAAGCTAAAGTCATAATCTTAGAAAAATAATCTAAGACAGTATGATAATGGCCAACATATCCATTCTAAAAATAACATTAGTATCAACCGTATCTAACATAATCAAATCTACCCAAGTCTCACAGCCACCAAAGATCACAACATAAGATAGATGCACACCATCCACCACTAAAGAATCTCCCATAGTGGTAGATACAAAAATAGGTATAGATAGAGTCTCATCAACAAAAACAAAAACCGAAGAAAATTACATAGATACATAGGAGAAAGTTAATCCAGGATCAAATAATATAGATGCAGGTCTGAAACAAAGGGGGACTATACTTGTAATCACAGTATTAGAAGCCTCTGCCTCAGGCCTGGCGGGTATAACATAACACTGATCATGACCCCCAACTGGCTGAGTATCCCCACGCCACCACCACAGACTCCACCACCTTTACCTCTCTCACCTTAGGTAGTACCTCTACTTCTCACAACTGAAATAGGTGTAGCGCTAAACATAAGGCAGGGACAATCCTTAGCCAAATGGCTAAACTCATGACATACATAACATGTCCTATGGACCACCTCAAAAGTAGAAGGTACCATTGGGCCTAAATGGCCACCCTACACTATTGAACTCAAAGATCCACCACCTGAACTCTATAAGGCCAAATGCACCGTTCTACCCTGACAACCACAAGAACCTTTATAATCTCCACCGCAAAAAGCCTAACCTCTGAATTAACCAAAATGGTGCACCTTCTTGGTACCTCCCTGAGATGCTCTAAGAATACCTTTTGTCATCTTTGTATGATCCACAATGTTTTGAAAAGTTGCTCCAAATATAACCATCTAAGAAGTAACCAACACAAAGCTTAGGGGGAGTCTCCTAGCACTCCTTCTAGATTGGGATGATCCACGGGCCCGTTCACTCACTCAAGCTCATCCATGAATTGAGGTTCTCCCTCTAGGAAAAGGCTCTGCAGCTCTGACCTCATGGGACCTAGTCAACACCAACTTCATAGAAAGAGTGAAGCACAACTCAGAACTCAAGGTATATAAGAAATTCTCACGATAAGAAATAAAATGAGGAAATTTTTCCTAAAGGCATCCTATAGCCCCTCAAATAACATACGAACATCTACGCACAAATCTAGAGACTCTACTAAACATTTCATTCTTACACCATTGAGACTAATGAAACCTGCCTTCTCTGATACTAATTTTTCACAGTCCAAAATCTATAGGCGATGATGGCACTTGTCGCAGCAAACCTTGACAAGTAAGCCTATCACCTAACCCATACACAAAGGGGAAAAGACAATAATAACCCCAATAGTAAGGATTCTAGAACAAAAATAAACCATACAAGTATAATAAATGCAAAAAGAAACATAACAATGCGGCCATAACTCCTAAAACTAGGTGTCAGCGGTATAAGAACATATCTAGTACAACTCAAATCCAAAAAAATATGTAAGATATCCAAATTCAAGAGAAACTCTGTCTCTGAAATGAAAATAAAGACATAATCTATAAAGAAATATAGTAGAAGATATTCAGATGCTTGAAAATTATTAACTACCTTGAAAGCTCCAACGATTGCTCGAGTCAAGCAACATGGGGCCCGCTCGAACCTGAATCTGCACTGAAAGGGTACAGTAGGAGTGAGTACGATCCACTTATACTTAGTAGGTATCATAGACTGACCGAAAAAAGTAGAAAATAAAGTACACAAAATACTCACTAAAGGCACATCACCTGCAATCAGAAAATGTCCTACAACGGTAGCCCACACCACTTACTTTAACAATTCTAATATATATATATATATACATATATATAGCAATACCGCAAGTATAACACAAGTATACATTATAGCACATGTAAGTATAAATAGAGAAGAACAAGTATACACAAGATGTTCAAGTACAAGTAACATAATATAGAGCAAGTGCACATATACCAAGTCAATACGTAAATTTCATCACAACATCAACACAATAAAGAAAATACAATGCATAAGATGATGATGATGATAATGATTCATGAGGTTGGAACACAACCTTAAGATTGACACACAACCTTAAGATTGGCACACAACTTTGAGATTGACATATAACCTTATTTCCCGTAATTCTAATATTTTCAGTATTTATAAAGCATATATATAGCATAAGACACAAATAAGTACACATACATAAAATTAAGTAAATATAAAGCAATAAAACAAACAAGTGAAATAATGTGTACGTTGACATGAGAATGATGATGCAATATTCACAACTATTCAAGATGAGAATTTCCACAACCAATTCACATGATGTATTTCCAAAAATAATTCATATGATGTATTTCCATAATCAACCAGAATGTTATAATTCTATAACCACGTGATCCAATATCCTCTCACTATTCCATTATCCATGAATATTGCACATGATTTGTATGCCCACAAAATATGAATATATCCCAATATGCCAAAGGCAACACAGTAGGCATTTCTAACAACACAATACAATTATTAACATGTATTCCCGCTTATCAACATCACATAAGGCTCCGCACGGTCACACATATCACATGATATCACAAATTTGATAATTACATCACATTTAGGCCCCTACACAGGAACAACATATAAATAGCCATATTTAATGAGTAGCTCCCACCCTTGACATGTATTTTGGTATACAAATAAACTATTCAGCCTAGTCTGAAAAGTTAAGCCATAACCTACCTCGAACGTTGGAATCGATCTGCTACACTTCGAACTCATGATTTTACTTTCCACGAATGATTTCGAAATCAACTACAACCAAGAAATATAGTATCTACGGGTCAAAAAAAGCCAACGATACTCAAATTATCTACTTTTGATTTGGAGTCAAAACGGACTCCCGTAGTGAGTTTTCAAAAAGAAGGGAAAAATCGTAACTACTTTAAAAATGTGTTCCTCAGATTTTTAGGAATTTACAGCTAAAAACCCGAGTCAAATCGAGTCAAAACAGGTTCAAATTGAAGAAAAACAATTTTAAGCTTTATCAAATAAAATCTTTGAAGTTTATGTTAAAATCAAGAATCGAAATTGTTTTGAAAGTTAAATTGATGAAAAACTAGTAATTATAAGATTAAAACATTATTCAAGTGAAAATGAGTGAAATTGGAGTTTAAAATCAAGCCCTAGGATTTTTGAAATTTTGAGAAATTAATTAAGGAATTAGAGTAGAAAACAATGAAATCTCACCTTAAATTCCTAATAGAATTAAGAAATAGATGTTAATCTAGCTTCCCAAGCTCCTACAAGCTTCACTTTTAAGATTTCACACTATTTTAGGGTTTAACTCCCAAGAGAAAAGGTGAAAGAATGAGCAAAATGGGCAAAAAGAGGAGAAAAAAATTTGATTTTTAAAGAAAAGCTGGTGTATTTTTTTTTTTTAAAGTCCAACCCGAACTTCGATGGGGTGCCTAAAATTTATTTGGAGTCTGATATACCTAAACGAACTATGTAACCATTCTAAATTCAACGCTCCAGAATCAATGGGGATATTAGATTTAAAAAAAATCGTTTTCACAAAGTTGATCCCCAAAACTCAAAATCACGACTTCCGAAATTCGAAATTATAATTTTCCAAACCGAGGATCGAAATAAGATTCAAAATTTATAAAACCCAATAAAATATGTTATCACCCTAAAATTGACGAGTCAAATTTTCCATTTGATCCCACACCCATATTTCTAATTTTTTAACTTTCTAACCATTAGGTCGAAATGAGCTAGGTGCATCGAAATCAAAACCAAAGGTCTACCTAGCCTAAAATTGATATTTCAAAGTTGTTGGCATAGTCCATTTATCCATTTGTTACACGAATCAAAATATATCCACATAAGTTCAAAATAAGGCTCTCGAAGTCATCAAAAACCATCTCTCAAAGTCATTAAAAACTATAATATCGCATAAATAGTATCAAAATGCATTGAGAATTGTATCAATCACCCCCACACTCCAAAAATACCACAATAAAACTATGGAAAGGGGGTAAAATAGTCAAATAAAAAATTTCACATATTTCATCAAGTTTTTAGGTCGTTACAGTTATCTAAAGGATAGACAAATAAAACTAAATTTGATTGAATTTAGACATACATTTTTACGGTACGAACTAAAATTTTATGGTTTTTTCTTTTCTTTTATTGTTCTTAAAGTTTAAAAACCTTGTAATAAATAAAAAAATGTATTTTAAATGTCAATTGAATTTTATCTCTCAATTATAACGTTATTATATTTTTTTTTAAACATGATCTGATAAAATGTTATGTGATACTTAACATTCTAGTATCTTATACAATTATAAAAATAATATAAACATTTATTTTAATAAAAAATATTATAAAAATGCCAGCAAAATTTAGCAATTTAAAATCTAAATATGTGACTTAAATATTAGCAATAGGTGATTGCATTTTTCATTTATATAATTGAATGTATTTACGTTTATCAAAAATCAAACGAACAATATTGAAATGACAAATTAATTACTTACATTTAGGCCCGTATATAATGAAAAAATAGTCTATAATATGACCATCACTCATCTGCATATAAAAATGAAGATTTTAAATAAAAAATGTTTCAAGAAAATGAATAATACGGAGAGTGTAACAAATAAAATCATGAATAAAGCTAATGATTAGTATTAAAAAAAGAGAGAAGAGAGAAGGAAGTTTAGTGTTATATATCATTGCATAAGTATAAACAGAGAGGTTAGGAAGTTAGAACTCCACTCCAACTCAAATTTGATTTGAATTTGAAATTCAGATATCATATCAATTTAGATGATTATATTTAAAAGAAACTATTATCCTACTTCTATATAGTACGTACTACTGCTTCTATCACTACTACTGAATATATATATCGATATATAAGAGAGATTAAGAAAAGAGACTCCATTTCAATTTAAATTTAATTCAAATTCAAATTCAAATATAATATCTATTCGTTAAAAAAAAAGATCAGTTTATTGTTATTCCTTATCCATATTTTTTTCAAATACAATACATACTTATCTTATAAGTTATATATTTTAATTAAGAGAAATATTTGAAATAAATAATATTAATCCACAGTTTTTTTTTTTAAAAATATCCCACGTTTTCTTTTCTTTTCTTTTTCCTTCTATCACTATAGCTATGTATTACCCACTACTACAATTTGTTTTGATTATTATTATTATTATTATTATTATTAGTATTATTATTATTATTATTATTATTATTATTTTCGTTGTTGTTGTTGTTGTTATTATTATTATTGGTAACTAGCTTGTATATTGATTACTAAGTGAAACAGTTACAAACCCATAACAGTTTTAACACAAAACTGCTATCTACAAAGAAACTCAAAGGCTACTAATTCTATCCTGAATTAAACTAAAAACGTAATTGTTATAGCCTAGATCGAAGACCAAAAGTAGCTCTCACATTGCAATAATAAGTTATCTCATTTTCCAAAGATTCCCAGTGCCTACTCTTCTCTTCAAACAAGCGTTTGTTCCTTTACAATCATAGTGCACGTACAAATTTAGCGTAGATCATTTTAAAGACTTGTGCCTGTAAATATTTTCCCTTGGACTTCTTGATCACCCAATCCTTACATTCCTCGTATGTAGTAGTATCAAAAGGGATCATCTCTATCCATCATAATAATATATGCCACAAATTCCTAAGGTATTCATAGTGAACAAATAGGTGAGCTCGTGTTTCCTGATTTCCTGTAAATGACTTGCAGAATTTATCCACCTCTAATCCCCATTTGAGTAGTCGGTCTTTTGTTAGTAACCTATTTTGATTCTTCAATAACAATAAGAATTTCGCATTTGGTATAGCTCCATTATCCATCACCAAACATTTTCAAGGTACCCTAGTTCCTTCACCAAGCAATTGTAAATAAATCTTTTGAATTATTACCTTATGTTGCTGCTCTATCAATTATATTTGCATCAGTGTTTGTCTGGCAGCAATAACATTTTTGACCATCCAATAGGCTTGTTGTGGAATAGAGGTTGTGGAGACCTGATAAAATTTAATGTAAAAGCTATAAACCCAATGTATCCAAAGCTTGTCAATTTATGAGCTAAGTCCCAATAGGTTTTGGCTAGTACATCATTTTACCAAATGCAGATGTTGATAAGATTGAGGCCCCCAACTGAGTAAGGCATACACATTTTATTCCACAAGACAAAAGCTTTTCTAGTAATAGTACTTACCCCTGACCATACATAGCTTCGACAGTAGGCTTCAATAAGTTTCAGGACTTTAGAGGGGATAGGAAATAATGGGGACTAATAAGCTTGTATACCAAATAAGACCGACTGTACTAATTGTACCCTCCTGGCATAAGATGTTTTTTTGGAGGTTCATGAGGCTATCCAAGTAGTAATCTTGTCTATTAAAGGACTCTATTGCAGGATACCCAATTTCTTTATGGATAATGGGATGCCAAAATAATAGTAGTAGTAGTAGTAGTATTGTTGTCGTTATTATTTTATTATTATTATTGTTGTTGTTGTTGTTGAAATTATTATTATTAATGATAATAATTTTATATCTTTCATTTAATATATAAATGAAATGAATTCAATTATATTTTATATTATTATTTATTTATAGATTATTATTATTACGAAATAGTAAGGGATCAAAATCAAAATTGAATGTGATGTCAATTTATTAGAAAGATAAGATTTTAAAATATCATGATTATCTTATGGTTTAAATTCAAGATTCTAATATACTACTATTATTATTTTAATTTTAATTTTAAATATTTATCTTTCATTTTTTTAAAAGATGTGTTTGATTAATAATAACGTTTTTGATAATAATGGTTCTATCCATTTTTTTGTAGCAACAAATCATGTAGCATGCATTGTTAATTTAATAAATCTAATAATTTTTCTTCTTGAAATTTCCAGTTTTATCTCTAAGAAGATGTTGTATACCCAACATAAATTCAAAAAGAATGATAGAATAAATAATATTTTATAAGATTGGTTGGCTAATAATAAGAGTCCAATTAAAACTCTTTAGTGTGATAACTAAATATCTTGATAATGTTAACTGTATTGATTATTATTGTTGTTGTTATTGTTTTTACAACTACTAACGCTACTACATACTACACTACTATGTATGTACTGCAACTTCTACTCTTGATAAAATTGAAGGAAATGTGTCTTTTAAGTCTTGAATGAAGGATTGGTGGCATTGACCAACTTAAATGGTCAAACATAATTAGGAAACTTGATTAAGTTAATTGTGAACTTGATTAATATTTTTAAAATTTCTAATCTTTTCAAAAATTCAAATCAACCCACATCCCTCTCCTTTTCAAATCAACCGTCTCTTTTCTCTCTCTCTCGAGAGAGATAGTTTCTCTCAAACTTCTCACAACCAATAGTTCTACAAATTTCTCCCTTCAATCCCCAGTGAATTCAAACTTCATCGATAAATAGTTGGGCTTCGAGTTCCTTTTTGACTTTCAACTATCAATCGACGTGACAACATAGCTCTCCAACAATAACAACTTTGAGTTCTTTATCGTCCTTTTTCTTCTTTTACAAGTAAAAAAATTAGGGCGTTTTAGTTATGAAGAAAAAGAGGAACTTCAACCAACTTGTCTTCTAGTATTGGTTAATAATTTTAATATTTGTTGCTTATATTTAAAATGGGGACTGAATAAAATTCTAATTTTTGGTATTTCTTCTCTTCTCTTTTCGGAATGAAATATGATTTTATGTTGTTATTATAGTTCTTGTTGTCGAACTGTTGATTTAATTTATTGGTGTCTATTGATTTTTTTGAAGTTTAATTTTTGTTGTTTGTGTTTGTACAATTAAAACAACAATGTTGGTGTTTTTGGTCACTGTTGATGTTGTTAGTGTGTGTGTTATGTTGGCCTTGCTGGGTTGATTTGTTGTTGTTCTTGGTAAAAATGGTGTATTTGAATTAAATGGTGATATTGATGTTATTCTATTGAATAAAATCTTGTTATTGTTTTTTTTTTCTATAACAGATTTACCATTTAATGCAACAAATTTACCATCTGATGCAACTGATGAACCATTCATTGGATAAAATCCTATCAACCATTCCAACAAGATGACATGTCCAAGACTTTGATTTATTTCAATATATCATTCATCTTTTGTGACTGATCATCCTTCTATTGGAAGAAATCTAAATAATATTGACAGTTGATAATAGTTCCAACAGATCACTCATATGTTGTAACAGATGAATGACCTATTGCACAGACCATTCATCTGTTTCAGCAGATGAGTGATCTATTAGAAGAAATCACAACAATATTGAAACTGTTTTATTTTTTCCAACATATTACTCATTCAGTTAAATAGGTTAGTTACATGTCGCAACATATAACCCACCTGTTGCAAGAGAAGTGTGATCTATTGGAACTATTATTTTACTATATTGTACAGGTTAGATTTACTGTTATTCTTTTTTTTAATGATGCATTAATCAATTATAATCTTTTTTTTCCTATTATTTTTAGATAATACGGCTTTCAAAAGAAAAGAAACCAAATCAAGTCCAAGTAAAAGAACAAGTGAAGTAACTAGGCTATATCCACCACTCTATGATCTTGCTTTACAAGTGACATCTCAATCAGAAGCAGAAGATAAAGAACATGGGGATAAGGAATATTTCAAAAGAGATGATCCAAATTCTAATAGCCCTTCCATTGAAGAGTTGGTCAAAACCTTCAGCAGTGATAGTTATCCTGCCAGAATGTAGTGCAATAATGCCATGGATTAAATAGGCGATTTGGTGGTTAAGTCAGCCATGGAAAAATCTTTGACGCCTTCAGAAAAATACTTTGAGACAAAAAATTAGATGCTTATTTCAGGGATAGTTGCTTTGAGTAATATCTTGATTTGTCGGAGGACAACAATGCTCATTTCCAAATGTCCATGCTATATGATCTTCTCAAGCATAGATTTATGTATGAAAATAAAGGTAATATGGATAAGGTGTGGATAAATTATTGTGGCATGCCTATTTATTTTAGTTGGAAGGAAGGAGTTTGCCATATTACTGGACTAAAATATTATCCTCCCTTTCCTTCTCATCTTATTCCTATTCTAACCCAAAAAAGCACCCTGCACACTCAAAAAAAGCAAAGGTAAGTCAAGTAATGGTTATGACTTGGTTCCCCTTGTTGGTCCTAGCTTCAAAAATAAAAATTTAATAAAAGCGTTGAAAGGTAAAAGACTTTCAAAGAAGTACAAGCAATCATTGTGCTTGGTTTGATTTGTACATAGTAGTCTTTGGGCGAGAAACGTTAACAACAACATACCACTTGGTTTAATAAAGCTTTCTGAGGATCTTGGGGTATTTAACAACTATCTTTAGGATTAAGAAAACTTCAAAATAACTATCAAATATTTCTTATCTTCTTCAAAGCCAAAGATAGTCAACTATATGGCTTTCCATGGGATTTCATGGTAAATATTTCTTTTATTATGATTTATTAATTTTTTATTGAATAATGCTTTTGATTTATTGGCGTTATTTTATAGTCTTGAGCATTTGAAGTTATTTCTTATTTGAGACAATAAGTGAACTACCAGAATGAAGTTTCATTTCCAAGAATCCTGAGATGGTTGTCGGCCAAAACTGATAAAAAAGTAAAATTTCTTGATCTCTTCAACCTTTCTAAGGAAGAAATAAGTCTAATTCTTATTAAGTTTTTGTTTTAATTAATAATATTTATAAATAATTTAATCATCATTCTGATGTATGTACTGATTTATTTTAGATTGTACATTTGTGGCTTGTTCTGACCAATCAAGAGTTGAAGATATCATTTTTTCTTACTTTACAGTCTGTGCAAACTTTATCGGACCCTAAGGTCATTGATAGAATAAAAAAGAATTTATTTAGAGCAATAACCATCACAAGAAAAATAATTTTGGAGGATGGGCTTGTTGTTGTTGATGGTATTAGTAGTGATGGAGCTGTTGGTGGTGGTAATGATTCTGATATTGGGGATAATGATGCCCCTCTTGCAGTTTTTAAAACAAAAAACCATTATGATTATGATGTTCTGCATACAAATGTCAAAACTGCAAGGCAAAACATGATGGAGTGATTAATGCTATTACTGCAATAACTGTTTCTGTAAAGGAATTGACATCTAAGAGGAGTGTCATTACATCAAAGAGGATTTCATATCCATAGACTTCATTAGATATTACGGGGCTAAGAGGAGAAGGAAAGAAATTTCCAAGGCATTATCAAGCATTAAAAAAGCGAAATTGCAACTCCTCTGTCTTTGTCTTGCACTTTTGATCAATGTACAAGGGCCACACGAGAGCAATATGAGCTGAAGAAGGTGAATATATATCATTTGTTCTGACAAATAAATAGACTACATATTTATTTCAATAGATGACACATCTGCTAAAAATTATCAAACAAACATATACATCTGTTGCAACAGTTGACTTGCCTGTTGCATCAGATGGATTATCTGTTACAATATATGTCTCATCTATTTTAGCAAATCAAATAGGTATTTCTACTATTTTAATTTTTACCAACAAGTGATCTATCTATTGCAACAGATAGGTCATTTGTTGGGACAAATTAAATTAAGACTTCTTTTTTTTTAGTTTGTCTAAACAGATGAGTTATATGTTGCAAAAGATGGGTCATCTGTTGGAAATTATCATACAGGTCTTCCTCCTATTTTAATTTGTCCCAATAGATGATCTATCCATTGGAAAGGTAGGTCATCTGTTTGGACAATTTATAACAAGAGAAAGACCTGTTTGATTTTCTCCAACAGATGAGCTATATTTTTTCGTTCTTTGTATCTCTGTGATTACCATTGACAATTTTCGTTTTCTAGGTGGATATCAAAGTAGAAGCTACTATTGAATAGCATAATATCATAGTTGATAATCCATCAATTACTTTTAAAGATGAAGAAAAAGTAAAGCATGTCAGTCCGAAAGAACGGAAGAATTACCTTTTTAAAGAGTTCAACATCTCGGATGAGGCTCCAAAAAAACTAACAAAGTTGATCAATGACTATTCAGAATGGATTACCGATGGGCTGTTAAAGCTTTATGCCAATAGGTACATCAATCATTTTTAAAGATATTGATTTATATAATTCTTGTTGTAAAAACATGACACTAACACATATAAATCATGCAGAAAATAAAGTGACGAACACTACAAAGTAAACCAATTAGGTCTTGATTTTGATATGTTCGACTTTGTTGTTGCACATCCCAGAATGAAGAATTGGTTCTATTTGATGTTGTAACCCAAACTTGCTGGAATAATGAGGTTTAAATGCCATACATCTTATTATTAATACTTTATTTAATTATATCTGTGTATTAATTTTATTGTCACTTAATCTGAAATATTTGATAATATGTGTTAGAACCATTGGGGGTTTGGACCACACAATAAGGGATCAGGTGCCTCAAAGTCAATCATATGTGATAGAATAGTAAAGAAACTATGAGATGCTAGAAAGACAAAGGTAGTGAAGGAAGGTAAGAACATAAGATTTTTATGTGGAAACCCAAGAAGCAAGAAACCATGGCTTGGACTTATAAGCACCAAATAGTCCGCTATAACCAACCTCTTGATTACAGACTCGACTATGAACCTAACTCTAGGTTCCTTTTTCTTGTAACAACTCTATTACAAGCTCATCTTGGTAATTCTACCAAGGACCCTCTCCACTGATTAACTCTAATCAGCAACAAGCTTAGGAAACTCTACCTAAGCACTCTCTACTCAAGGAGACAAACACTACTCTTATAGATTGAGTAGTTCGATTACAAATTAAAGCTTACTCAAGAATAATTTCTATTTAAGCTCACATAATTTAACGCTTTGAAAGTAACCCTAGACGTCACACGGTGCTTAAGACTACTAATAGCCCTAAGCTAACCCATGATATCTATTTAGCTTGAAACTCACATAAGAAGTGAACACATTTATTGAAACCGAAGGTAAAAAACTCCACATCTTAACATAAGTCTTTAACTTTGAAAACCTTAAACAAATTCTTTGAACTTAAACATACACAGTCTGACAAGCCTCTACTACTGACTAGAGTGCCACTGGATAGGCCCCAGCTGACCCGAACATAAACGGAAATCAAATAGCTAAAGTACTTTCGTCAATGAAAAAGAGTTTAATAAGATAGGTCATCGGACTATGAGGACTCACCAAAAGTTAGTATATAAGTGATGATGCCTATAGTCAATCGTGATGCTAGAAACGAGCACCAGAACCTATATTATAAGACCATGTAGCACATAGACATATATATGGGTCAGTACCTCTAGAATGTACTAGGTATGTGGGGGTGAATGCACAAGTAAAATAGTAACTGAATGTATAGGTAAACTTTGAAATGATGCATGCTAAACGTAAATGACTCACCTTGAGCTTGAATAAAATAAAAGACTGCAAGATCATAAAACTTGAATAAAAATATATGTGAGTAAACTTAGTGAGCCATAAAACTTAGTTTCTAAAGTCTTTACTCTTATTATTTCTTATGGGATATTCTTCTAACTGACATAAACTATGCGAGCTTCCATGGAGTCCAATGTCTCACCCACACTAGGGAGAGCTAGTCTACCCTTGCCATTAGAATAGAACCTTAACTTAATGGATCACTGAACTTTATATATATTGGGAAAAATCTTAACCTACGGTGGCTTGTAGTTTCCTGAAATTTAGGATACGCTCATCCGTATTCCCTTCTCGGTGCTAAATACTACTCCCAGAATACTTATATGCTCATACTTATGAAATCTACCTTAAAATAGAATAATGGTTTATAGACAGAAAACCAGTTATGCTTTTCTTTACTTTAAATCATAATCAAGATGAACAGTTGTGGATTTCATGTCTTATATTTAGATCAAAAGATCAAGCTTTTATTTAAATCATGTTATAACACATATCAATGGAGATTAAGAGCATAAACTTCTTGTAAACTCAGTACTTGTACTTAGGATTTGGAATTCATGATTTGTTTAATAGAAATTCATAATAAAACATTATGCTCAATAATAACCTTAAAATCTTTCAATAATATCCTTGCCATGATAATGAAATTCAAATTACAATATAAATCTCACAAGTAAAAACATAAATATATGTAAACCTTGTTTCACTTAAAGCTTTCAATCACATAGTAGTATCATACTTCAAGAATATGGTTATTTGGGTATGAACCCTAATTCAAAACAAGTCTATTAAATCTCAAAATCATGCACTTTGGGTACAAGGATGGAAGATTATATTGTTCATTAGACCCACATACCTGAAATTTCTTAATTTGTGAAGAGAGCTTGAACTTTGAGACTTAAAAGATGACTTGGTGAGAGAAATCCTAATATTGATGTTCTTGAAGATGAGAGGAAAGGTGATGTTATTAATTGATTGAAAGTGGATAAAAATAGCGCTCCTTTGGGGTTATAGGTTGTGGGTTGGGTGTTAATAGAGGGGAAAAGACTAAAAGACCGTTTAACTGAACTTCACAGAAATTGATCGTCAGTTTTGACGAGTCAACCATACGACTCGTATAATGAAGGTACGGCTAGGCCTCCTAACTCATAAGCTTGGCAGGATATAAGATGGTATACACTAGTCAACATATGAGTCTAAACCTACAACTAGTAACATCTGAATACAACTTGTAGCGCCCCACTCATAACTTGGACAGAATCTTAGGGAGCCTACACTATGAAATCATAACTTCCCTTCATACGACTTGTACCATGCTTGACGACTTCTAAGGTCAACTCATAACTTGAAAAGAACTCACATCACTCCATACTAACATGGGTATGACTCACTATATACGAATCGTATAAAGTGTGTACGGCTCAAGAGAATGGATCGTATGATGGTCTGTGGCTTTCAGACATGAGGTATTACAATATTTTCCCCTTGGAAACGTTCATCCTCGAATGTGATTCATGTAGGACTTAGAAAGGAAGCAATACCTTTACACAAAACTTATAACCAAGCTTATATCTATCACAAGGATCCAATTTCTCACAACTCAAGATATGACTTAAGAATACTTAGATAGACTTAAAGAAAAGGTGTTTTGACTGAAAACAACTATTTACCTTTGGTAGGAACTAACTTAGGTGAAAAGAAATGAGGATACTTGGTCATCATGTCTGCTTTAGCTTCCCAAGTGGCCTCTTCAACCGATTGGTTTCTCCAAAGAACCTGTACTAATGCTACCTCCTTATTCCTTAGCCTTTGGACCTGCCTATCAAGTATCTCCACAGGAATCTTCTCATTTGACAAGTTTTCCTTGACCCGAATTTTCTCTAGGGGAACTACTAAGGATGAATTTCCAATGCACTTCTTAAACATCAAAACATGAAATATAGGGTGAACCACAACTAACTTTTATGGAAGATTCAATTCATAAGCAACCTCTTTTACAGGCTTTACTGTCTCATGTAGACCAATAAATCGGGGACTCAACTTCTCTTTCTTTCCGTTATTCCTTTTATATGCGACACTTTTAAGAATACCCAATCACGCACCTTAAACTTAAGCTCTCTCCTTCTTACATCAACATACGATCTCTGATGACTCTGAGTAGTTTTCAACCTCTCACAAATCAACTGAACCTTTCCCATATCTTCGAGAAAAAAATATGGACCAATAAAAACTACTTCACCAACATCAAACCACCCTATATGTGATCTGCACCTACATCCATACAACGCTTCAGATGGAGCTATCTTAATTCTAGCTTGATAACTATTATTGTAAGCGAACTCAATCAAAGGTATATGGTCATCCCAACTTCCTTTAAAGTAAAAAACATACGCCCTCAACATGTCTTCTAATGTAAGAATTATGCATTCAGCCTGACCATCATATTGCGAATGAAAAATAGTACTAGGCTTAACCTTTGTACCAAGGCCTTTCTGAAAAGACTACAAAAAATGTGTAGTGAACTGTGTGCCTCTGTCTGAAATAATGGACAAGAGTATCCCATGAAGCCTTTCTTACTTGAGAATATATATTTTGGCATAGACTTCCATTGTATCTGAAGTATTGATGGGTATAAAATGGGCTGTCTTAGTCATTTGACCTAATATGACCCAAATTGAGTCATGCTGACGTCTTGTTCAAGACAACCCTATGATGAAATCCATATTCACTACTTCCCACTTCTAAGTAGGGATACTAATCTCTTGCAATGTACCACCCAATCTATGGTTTTCTACTTTAACTTGCTGGTAGTTGGGACACTTGGCTACAAACCCAGTTGTGTCCTTTCTAATACTATTCCACCAATAAATTTCTCATAAATCGCAACACATCTTAGTAGAACTCGAATAAATGGAAGATCTCAAACTATTAGCCTTTGATAGTATCCTTACCCTAAATTGGTCTATATTAGGAAAAAAAAATCTACCTTGATAGCGAAGTACACCATCGGTAATACCCCAGAAAATTTTTCGTTGAAATTTTGTGCATAAACGTGTTGAGTTCTATCTTCTAGAATGAATTATAAATTTTTCATGTCGAATGTCTTAGATTATAACCCACCATTGTGTAGATTATCGAATAAGATTTCCAAATATATGTGGATCATCCAAAACGGACACCCGAGCGACTAGTTATGAACATTCCGATCGAACCATGAATAGTAGTGAACAGTAAAACGTGCAGGAAAAAGTACCGAGGCCTGTCGTATTTTTGCTCCAACTTTAAACAATCATAAATCATTGTAAATAATGATTTGGGTGATCTACTACATATCAACGGAAAGTTCTGTGAGTCCTCTTTCCAATGAGATCGGTTTCATCCAATTTGTCTATCGGAGCAAAAAGTTATGGTTGATCTACTTCAGCCTACCAAAAGTAAATTTTTGGTTCAACTTCAAATGATCATAAATCCTCGTACCCAATGATCTGGTGAGAAACTATATATTAAAGGAAAGATATGAGAGTCTTCTTTCTAATGAAATTGGTTTCATCCAATTTGGATATCGGAGTAAAATGTTATGGTTGATCTACTTCAGACTATCAAAACAGTCCACCAAAATCCGTTCAAACCCTATATTAAAGCCTATTAGAAGCATTATATGTTATATTTCATCTAATTCCCTCAAAAAGAAAACCCTAAGCTCCTACATCCAACTTCAAGAACCTTCAAAATTCACCATTAATTTTGCAAATTTATTCAAGATTCTAAGTTCCTAGTTTAAGAACTCCAAGAACCATCATTTAAAGGAACGATTAACTTCTCAAAAATGAGTATCGATCTAAAGTTCATTATTCAAGGTATGTGGGGTTTTTCAACAAGAACTCTCTTTCGTTCTTGTACCCAAAAGTAATTTTCTTTACAAAGGCATGATTTTTATTTGATTTTACAAATTTGAAGCATGAACCCATATCTTATGATGATTATTATGAAATCTTGATGTTTATGATTTTGAAAGATGAATTTACATGTGTGAAGATATAAAGCATGAATCTAGAACAATATTTATCATGATTTTGATATTTGGGTCGTGAATCCCCATTGAAAATTATATTTGTTTGAGAAAGTGTGTGTTATAAGCACGTTGATGTTGATTATTTGAGATATTTTGAATGATTTGACCTTTTGGTCTTAATGGAGTGGTTTTGAACTCTAGTGTGAAAGAAATCCACAACGTGGTTGATTTTGATAGATGGGAAGCATGATGGCTCCCGATGTATATTTATATATTACCGAAATTGTTTTGTTGTGGATTGTCTTTGAAATGATATGAGCTCTGTCCGAGAGAAATCTTTAGAACCGAGTGGGAGGTATAAAGAGACCTTACTTCCCTAGAACTATGTGCCCCCGTAGGAGTGAGCCTGAGGCAGATTTATATAGTGATCACTAGTTTGTGTGGATTTGATATCGATAGTCCCACTCTGATGGCAAAGATAGGACGGCTCTCCACAACGTTGGTTGTACGGTGGACTCCATGTAGCTCACATAGTTTATTTTGGTTATAGGATCTCCTAGTGTGTGTGTGTTTCCTTGTGTCTATGATGAAGTGATTTGAAAGTGGAATTGTGAAAGTTATTCTTTCAAAAGATTTAAATGATATTTACATTATGAGAATTGATATTCTTGAGGAACTGAAAGTGATTGACAAATTATATGATGACTCACATGTATTATTGTACTTATTTCATCCTCTCATGATTATGATGATTTTGTTCAGGCTAGGTGAGTCTTTCATACATCCTGTATATTTCTTATAAATATTTATGATGATGATGTTTATACAACTGCATACACCCCCATATACTCGGTTCCTTTCCATGGTACTGACCCACATCTTCGGATGTGGGCTGTATTTTCTGAAAATGTAGGTTCAGGTGCTCAGTTCCAGGTTCGACAGTGATTCTTTGGGCACGCTGTTCTACATCCTTTATTGTGGTGAGTCCTCATGTTCCAAGGATGTGATGTTTGATGTTGGTTTAACGGAGTTGTTTACATTTGATAATTGAGTATGAGTCAGTTGGGGCATGTCTTAATGACTCGCCAGTTTTATTGATTTTCTTAGAGGCTTGTCAGACTAGTATAGATGTTGGGAGTTAACTAATAAGTCGTATTTTGTTATCTTTCTGAAATTCTTTTATTCTTGGATGATGATTACTCTGTTGATATTTGAGGGTTATTTATGGAAACCCTGTTGATTTGGGCTGAGCTGAATGAAAATGGATCAAAGGGTTAGCTTCGGGCTACTCGTAGCCTCAAGCATCGTGTGACGCTCTGGGACCTATTTTCTGGGGCATTACACCATTTCCCCCAAGGGAGAAAATCTCGACCTTCTATTGCAAGACTGTTTCCAATACTTGGCTAAGTATGGGATTATTTCATTGTTTCTCTTCACATCTACTACCATAGATGATTCCAAACCATTCTGAACTACTACTCCCCATCATCAGAGTCGAGCAAACATACTCCCAAATGGGCCAACCTATGCACTTATTTATCCAACTCCCATTATTTTTTTTCTCATGGGACACACTACCCATAGATAGCCTACTCAATGCATCTACCACTGCGTTGGAAGAGTATATTCATGTTATAGTTTTTCAACAACTCCAACTACATCCTTTGACAAAGATTCAGCTCCCTTTGAGAAAATACGTACTGAAGACTCTTATGGTCAGTGAAAATATCAACATGCACACCATAAAGGTAGTGCCTCTAAATTTTTAAGGCAAAAACCATAGCAGCTTACTCTAAATTGTAAGTTGGTAATTCTTTTTGTGATCCTTAAGTTGCCTAGAGGCATAAGCTATCACTCTTCCATTTTGCATCAATACACAACCTAAACCAACTTTGGAAGTATCACAATACACTACGAATCTGTCTAACCCTTTTGCCAAAGCTAATAGTGGTGTTGAAGTCAATCTATCCTTCAGCTCTTGGAACTTCTCTCACACTTATCTGACCATATGAACTTCACTAACTTTTGGGTCAGCTTAGTCAATGGTGCGACTATGGAGGAGAACCCTTCAACAAATTTTCTATAATATCTCGCCAAACACAAAAAGCTTTGAATATCAGATAGAGTGATGGGTCTAGGCCAATGCTTTACTGCATTAATCTTATGAGGATCTATATGAATAACAACCCTAAAATGACATGCCCCAAGAAGGTAACAGACTACAACCAAAATTCATATTTACCAAACTTTGCATATAATTAACGGTCTTTATTGGTCTGCAACACTATTCTCTGATGGTCTGCATATTCATCCTCACTCCTGGAATACACCAGTACATCATCTATAAAGGCAATAAAAAATATATCCAAGTACTACTTGAAGACCCTGTTCATTAAATCTATACATACTACAGGAGCATTTGTTAGTCCAAATGACATAACCATAAACTCAAAATGGTCGTACCTTATTCAAAAAGCTATTTTTGGAATGTCATGCTCTCTAAATTTTAGCTAGTAGTATCCAGACCTATGGTTGATCATGGAGAACCACCGGGCACCCTGAAGATGATCGAACAAATTATCGATTCTAGGAATGGGATACTTGTTTTTCATGGTAACCTTGTTTAGCTATCTATAATATATACACATTCTTAGGATGCAATCTTTCTAGCGTAAGAAAAGGCCTAGAGCACGCCACAGAGGAACACTAGGTCTGATGAAACCTTTGTCTAAGAGGTCCTTAAGCTACTCCTTTAACTCTTTAAGTTTGGCCATAGCCATACTATATGGAGGGATAGAAATGGGATGAGTATCAGGAAGAAGATCAATACCAAATTCTATTTCACTATCCAAAGGTATCCCCGGCAGAGCTGTGGGGAAAACCTCAAGAAAATCATTGACTACACAGATTGATTGAACTGTGACACGACCCAAACCAGGGCCTTGTAGTAATGTGCATCCCAAGTCCAATAAGTACTGGAGACCACCCCCGATAACCAATCCAAACTCCAATATATACCTTGAGTCGAATGAATTCTGAATATATAACATAATAGTGTAATTATCAACTCAAAGACTTTGGGCTAGGTCCACGACTATGGCCAATCTGAATAAGTTAAACCATTCAATTCCAACCAACAACCATGACTAAAATTGAAATAATAACCAAATCCTAATCCATACCATAATAAAATAGAACAATCACAATTTAAATAATGTCATATGGTATCAACCCCAATGCCAAGGCTGACACCACTTCTGACATCGCCCATAACAACCCATAGTAGTTCCACAAAGCCTGTATCCAAAATCAAAACAACATCCGATAGGGACATACCCCGACCATAGTCAAAACCAATGTCCAAGACTAACCAATGAAAACATAAGAAAATAAAACTAGAAATGGAGCTTTCCGGAGTATGGGAGCTCACCACTTCACGTCAACACAAGATGATTCTCAGTCCAATCACTGAGTAGGAGGTGTAATATGAACACATGCATCCCGTAGGGATAAAACATCAAAGATGGTTAGCGATTGAAGCACTAACATGTAACTCAAGGATAAGGATAAAATAGTGCCAATAGTTCAAAGCCAATCAACTAATGCATATACCAATGCAATACATAAATTTACATATATATATATTTATGCCATGCCGAGATAGAGAATAATATTAGCATAAACTTTAAGAATCATTAACCTGGGTTGTGTAACATGACCGTCAAAGAACAAGGCACCCACAGGCTATATAGGGTCACCTCTCCCCTAGCTGGAAGGGCCTCAGTGCATGTAGCTACAAGAACCAGAGACCATTTATAACCATAAATGCCTATATGAGGGACTCAAACCTCCCAGCATAATCAAGGTTACTTAAGCACCAATACTTGTAGTTGGGGGGACGCGAACCTCCCATTCATATATTTATACAGGGGACTCAAACCACCCGGTCATAAGACACCTTCATCGGCTAACACGATTTCCAGTGTTAAGTCCTTTGGACTCCACCTTCACAGCCTGAATACACATCCCGCTTTAAAACCTAATTGAAAACCATAATTCCACATACACATCCATTAAGTCAATTACTTACCAAGGGTACTTCGTTGGTATTGTCATACCAACACTACTTGCAAGTATACCACATGTCATTACCATTATCAATCAACCATTCATTCAATTAACTTTGGGACTCAAACCCATTGTCTAACAAATACACTTGTTAATTTTAAAGTTTAGGGACTCGAACACATTGTATAACAAAGACACTTGTTCAATTTAAAGTTTAGGGACTCAAACCCATTGTCTAGCAAAGACATAAATTAATTTAATGTTAGCGACTCAAACCTATTTAACAATTTAAACTACCAACGTTACCATTTAGATCATTACATGGCCAAAAAGGCCTTCACAAAATTATTTACCAACTATTCATGTTCGTTAGGCCAATGCCTTAGTTCAAAACATCATTAATCAAAATATCATTAACATGTGACTAGTTTATTCTCTTAGGTATTTTCACAAACACTTTGAGGGCATGCTTTTACAAAGTCCAAAACCAAAGTATAAACAATCAAGTTTTGGGTAAACCATGACCCATTTGTTAAACCATAATTTCTAAGCACCCACATGTGCAAACCATTATCAAAACATATATAAATACAAGTTAAACAAAAAGTAAACAATACTCAACCATATGCAACAAAAGTCTCAATTTTGGTTTTCAAAATCACCATTTAAGAATCATAATCACACTTTAAAACATATGATATTTATGAACTAACAATAAGGGAAGATTCACATGCCTTATTACAGAAGATTCACGGAAGAAACTATACTCTTAATCCTCAAGATGATCACTTTTGAAGAACCCTATCCCCAATCTTTAAGAGAGAGCTTACAGAATGTTTTTGGAGTGTTTGATCTTTCAATTGTGGGTTATGAGAGGCCACAACAAGTTTTTAAATATGGTGACTTAAGGTTTTGGGGGGGAAATGTCCAAAATACCCCCAACTTAAAATCTAAAAACATACACATGGGATGGTATGACCCATCCCCCTAAATCGTACCCTAGGGTACGAGTGGTACTCTTGTCTCATACCTTAGCATCATCTTGGACCGCCATACTGACCAACATATGACCACATATGACTAAATCGAATCCTAACATATGATAAGTACCCTATAACTCGTACCCTAGACAGAATATTTTGGACAAGACTTAGGGTACCATATAACTTAGTAGCATACCATTCGTACCCCAACTAACGAATAGTAAGATGTTCAATCGTACCTTGGATGGTAAGTGTCTTTGAAAAGACTGTGAAACATACGAGTTAGGAACCCTAAACGGTACCACAACATTCAACTTGTACCTTTAAGTCGTACCTTGTCCAGAAACTAAAACTTAGAGAAATTTTTATAAGAGTCTAAAGCCAAGGTATTTCAATTCTCTCCCACTTAGATCATTCATCCTCAAATGACAAGTAGGGAAAGCACAAGCACAAGTTAACACACTCACACCTCAACTCTAACCTTTAACTATGTTAGAAAATAAAGATGCAAGAAATTAACTTTTCCTTTAACAAAGTTTGAAAATAAAAGTATGATGAAGAACACATACCTCCTGTATGAATTTTGGGAGTAGAAAATAGGTAAGGATACTTAGAATTCATGTCCTCTTCCTCTTATTAAGTAGCCTCTTCAACCTTATGGTCCCTCCAAAGGACCATTACCAAAGCCACATCCTTTGTTCGCAACCGACGAACTTAATGATCTAAGATCTAAACTGAAACTACCTCATAAGATAAGGAATCTGAAATACCCAATTCTTCTAAAGGTACAATAATGAATAATTAGCCACATAGTTTCTCAAAGTAGAGACATAGAAAACCGGATGAATGGAGCTCTAACTAGAAGGCAACTCTAATTCATAGGCAACATTGCCAACCCTATTCAAAATCAAGTAGGGACCAATATATCGAGGACTTAACTTCCCCTTCTTACCAAAATGCATCACTCCCTTCATGGGAAATACCTTCAAGAATACCCAATCACTAACATTGAACTCCAAATCCCTACGTCTTACATACGCATGGGGCTTTTGGCGACTTTGAGAGGCTCTTAACCTATCACGAATCACCTTTACCTTTTCCAAGGCTTGGTGAACCAAATCAGGGCCATACAACTTACCCTAACAAACTTCATACCACCCAATAGGAGAACGATATCTTCTACCATACAATGCCTCAAAAGGAGCTATGCCAATGCTAGAATAATAACTATTATTATAGGCATATTTAATCAAAGGCAAATGGTCAAAGCAACTATCACCATAGTCAATTACGCAAGCAAGAGGCACATCTTCCAGTGTCTGAATGGTCCTCTCCACTTGTCCATCCGACTGTGAGTGGAAAGTGGTACTAAGGCACATTGTAACACCTGACATTTTTGGGCTAGAATTCAAACAATTGTTTCTATGTATACAGACTTAAACCCAATTATTCTTTGTATATATATGTGAGTGATTATCAAATCTATAGTGTGGGAATATCTTTGTATATTAATCAAGGTCATAAGAACCTCCAAACTCAAAGACGAGCTGAGGATTTTTCTATCGATAGAGTTTTAATGGATTCTCTAACTAAGATTAACTTTAAATGAGTGTATCTCCTAAAATATATCGATTCATGTGTCCTATTATAAATCAAATGAAAGATCTTTGAGTCATCTTTCCAACACATATAGTTTCATATTAATCTGATATCAAAGTGGAAATTTATGATTATTTTCCTCAATATGTCTGTTTGTCAGCAAAGTGATGACTTGGGTTGACAAGCCGGCAAAAAAGTGTCGAGTTGTCAACCTCGTCGTCAGCCTTGAATAGAATATGATTAAATCTAGCTACAAGGTGATAACTTAGGTTGACAAGCCATCAACCTCGTCGTCAACTTTAATCAATAAGACTTTAAATCCAGCAATAAGGTGACGACTTGGGTTGGCAAGCCGTCAACTAGTTAACAAGATGTCAACCTCGTCGTCACCCTTAAATAGAAAGGGTCCAAGTCCATCTATGGGTTACCGACTTAGTTTATAATCCATCAACTAGTTGACAAGTTATAAACTAAGTCATCAACTAAATATTTCTACAATATTTCCTTAGTTCCCCTAGGGGTATTTTGGTCTTTTGCTCACCTCAAACCCTACCCCCATGACTTAAAAACATAGGATGATGTTATTCTTCCCCTATCCTCAATCACTTAACACGTTATTTCTTCTTCCAATCTCTAGAACAATAAGATTAGGGTTTCTTTCCAAGAATAATAAATTCAAGTTTTCTTTCCCCAAGAATCCAAGAATTCAATCTTCCATGTTCAAGAAAATTTTCAAGAAACATCAAGAATAGGGTTTTCTTCACAAGTTCATCATTCAAGTCCCAAGATTCAAGCTTTCTTTACAAGTCAAGAAAATTAAGGTATGTGGGATTATGAACAAGGATACTCTTTCATCCTTGTGCCCAAAATTTATTTTCAAGTTAAGATTATGTGTTTTGATATTAGGGTTCATACCCAATCTATCTTGTTTTGAGTTTATGAATTTATAAAGTGATTCAAGTATTAAAGTGCATGTTTATTTTCATCTATTTATGTTTTGACTTAAATATTCTTTATTATGATTTGTATATCAGGATTTTGATTTGAATATTGACCAAAGATCGTCAACTTAAAGGTTACACATGCTCGTGTTTTGGTATATAAGATTCATATTGTGATTTTGATTTCATTATCTTGACTGAAATTACTGAAGTATTTTAAGAATATTATTGAGCATGAAATGTTGTTAAGAAATTCTAAGAATTTGAGGTTACATTATAAGTCCTAAGTATGAGTTTTGAGATTTCAAGAAGACTACGATCTTAAGATTATTTAATGGTTTTATACCAAGATTTAAAGAAAAATTGATCTTTTGATCCTAAGCTAAGATATGGAATCCACATTTGTTCATCTTGAGTGTGAATTAAAACAAAGAGAAGCGTAACTGGTTTTCATTCCATAAACCATTATGCTATTGTAAGGCGAATTTCCTAAAGTATGAGCATATAAGTAATATGGGAGTAGTATTTAGCACCCAGTTGGGTACGTGTCCAAGGTCACATGCCCCAGAACTACGTGCCACCGTAGGTTTAAGTGCCCATAGTGGGTTAAGTATAGTGATATCTTAAGTTTAGGTCCTATTCTGATGGCAAGGGTAGGACAGCTCTTCCCAACGTGGGTAAGACGTTGGACTACATATTAACTCACATAGTTTATATCGGTTAGAAGAACCTTCCAAAAGAAAGAGTAAAAGTAAAGCTTTTAAACTAAGTGTTATGGCTCACAAAGTTTATTCTTATTCTTCATTGCTCATGTTTATGATTTTACAGTCACTGTTTTATTCAAGCTGAAGGTGAGTCATTTACACTTAGCATGCATTAGTTTGAAAGTATATTGATATATTGAGTTATTGTTTTACTTATGCATTCAACCCCGTATACTCAGTACATTCCAGAAGTACTGATCCACATATATGTTTATGTGCTACGTTGTCTCATTATGTAGGTACCAGTTATAGCACACACATCATAATAAGATAATGTGCAGCTTCCAGTCAGCAGGTTATGAGTCCTTTTGATTCGAGGGCTCGAGTCAATCATAGTTCGAGTAGCATCTTAGTTTCTTTAATCAGTCATATTGAATAGGGTTAGCTGGGGGTTATGTCCCGGATACCTATAGTCAATATTAGTAGACGCTTCATAGATAGTCAGTATAGTTGATGTATTTGATTCCAGTTTTGTTTTGTATAACCAGAGTTGTAATCATTTTAAATAGTTTTGTTTTGAATATGTTCAACTAAGGATATCTCTTTCGTGTATTACTCCTAGTTTTATGTAATTAAATTAGTAGCTCAAGTAATATTCCAGTGCAAGAGTTATCTTGGGATCACTTGTGGTCTTAAGCACTGTGTGACGTCCATGGGGTAGTCTCGGGGAATTACACACACCTTAGTTCCCAAACCTTTCTGAAACGTCTTCCAAAAATTAGATAACAAATCACCACGACCTAAAATGATAGAAATTAAAGAACCATGAGACTTTACAATCTCTGCAAGATACAACTTAGCATAATCCTCTGCCGAATAACTAGTCCTCACCGACAAGAAGTGAGCGGACTTGGTCATCCTATCCACAATGACCCAAATTGAATTTCATTAATTCTGAGACTGAGGAAGACTGGTAACAAAGTCCATGTTAATCACTTCCTACTTCCATTTGGGTAACGCAATCTCTTGGTACAAACCATTGGGTCTCATGTGCTCAACTTTCACATGTTAACACACCATATACTTAGCCACATAGCTAGCCATATCCCGTTTTATATTATTTCACCAATAGAACTCCATGATATCATGAGATATCTTTGTAGAACTAGGATGAATAGCATAACAAGATTCATGATCTTCAGCTAGAATTCTTTCCCTCAATTCATCAACGTCGGGAACACATAACCTACCTGGTACCTCAGGATACCATCACCACCAATCACAAAGTCAACAACCTTTTGCTGACCCATATTACTCTTAATTATCATTAAATCAGGATCCAACATCTATTTTTCCTTTATCTCAACAACAAGAGACGACTGTGATACCGGATGCACAAACACACCACTATCTTTAGAGTTTGTGAGACGAACTCCAAGGCTAGCCAAACGATGAATGTCCTTCACCAACCCCCATTTATCCTTATTTACATGATCTAGACTCCCCATGGATAACCTACTAAGGGAATAAGCAACAATATTAGCCTTAACTAAATGGTAGTGAAGACTCATATCATTGTCGGTTAGCAACTCAAGCCACCTCCTTTGCTTGAGATTTAGCTCTTTCTTAGTAAACACATATTGTAGGCTATTATGATCAGAAAAGATGTCTACATGAACCTCATAGAGATAGTGACTCCAAATCTTTAGCACAAATACCACCGCTAACTACTCCAAGTCATGAATAGGGTAGTTCTTCTCATGAACTTTCAACTATCGAGAAGGATAAGCCACCACCCTACCATGATACATTAACACATAACCCAACCCAACACAAAAAGTTTCACAATACACTACAAAATCATAATTACCCTTGGGCAGGGTCCAAACTGGAGCTGAAGTCAACTTATCCTTTAACATCTCAAAAATACCCTCACACGCATCCAACCAAAAGAACATGACCTTGTTCTGGGTCAACTTAGTCAATGGGGCAGATATTGTCAAAAGAACTTTCCACAAATTTCCTATAGTAATTGGCTAAACCCAAAAAGCTCCGAATATCGGTTGGAGTCGCTGGCCTAGGCCACTTTTTAACTGTTATAACCTTTTGTAGATCCACCATGATCCTTTCACTAGAGATAACATGACCAGGAAAAGTCATAGGCTTCAACCAAAATTTATACTTGGAGAACTAGGCATACAACTGTTGATCCTTCAAGGTCTATAACACAACACGAAGGTGATCGACATGATCCGCCTCACTCTTATAATAGACCAAGATGTCATCAATGAAGATAATGACAAACAAATCCAGAAACTGATGGAATATCCTATTAATCAAATCCATAATCACTGTCGGAGCATTGGTCAACCCAAAAGACATAACTAGGAACTCATGGTGGCCATATCGGGTCCTGAAGGTAGTCTTAGGATATCCACTTCCCTATTCTTGAGATGATGATAACCCGACCTAAGATCAATCTTAGAGAACACTTCGTACCTTGAAGCTGGTCAAACAAGTCGTAGATCCTTGAAAGAGGATACTTATTCTTTATGGTCACCTTATTCGACTTACGATAGTCAATAAACATCTGAAGGGAACCATCCTTCTTACGCAGAAATAACACAAGAGCACCCCAAGAGGACACATGAGGAAGGATAAAACCTTTACCAAAGAGATCCTTCAATTGCTCCTTAAGGTTCTTCAACTCAGTCGGAGCCATTTTATAAGGAGAGATAGAAATTGGATAAGTGTCCAAAACAAGATCAATCCCAAAAGCAGTTTTCCTATTAGAAGGTACACCAAGATGATCATCAGGGAAAATCTTATGAAACTCATTAACCACAGGAATTGATTCTAGAGATGGACTTTCGGAGTTAGAATCTATAACTCGGACCAACTGATACAAACACCCTTTAGATATCAACTTTCGAGCTCGAAGATATGAGATGAACATCCCCTTAGGCACTAAAGAACCCTCTTCCCATACAATGACCAGCTCATTAGGTAATTTGAACATGACCTTACAGGTCCCACAATCTAAGGAAGCATAACACGAATGCAACCAATCCACCCCCAATATGACATCAAAATCAACCATATCTAACTATATCAAATCCATAGAAGTTTCTTTACCACTAACAGATACCACACAACCCCTATAGACTCTTTTAGAAATCACAAAATCACTAACTAGGGTAGATATAGAAAAGGATTAAAAATAAATTTAGAACCAAAAACAAAATTCATAACCATAAATGGGGTCACAGAAGAAATAGTGGACCCTGGATCAAGTAAAAAATACACATCAAGAGAGAAAAGTTTCAACATACCCGTGACAACATCGGGAGATGCCTCAAAATCCTTGCGAGACGTAAGATCATATAACTGATTCCGGCCAGTGACGGTACCACAAGCAGAAATAGATACAGAAGCAACACCCTTTGGTGTAGGAGCAAATGAAGATATAAACGAAACCTTCCTAGCTCCAGAAGCCATTCTAGTACGAAAGTCACGTTACATGTGACCAATCTGACCATAATAAAAACACCTGCTCTTCTCTTCCTCACAAACCCATGGTGCGACCGCCCACAAAACCTACAAAAAGGGTGGGATGAAGCCGGTTGATCCCCACTATCTTGAGATTAGGCACCCGATGCTCGAGACCCACCATCGTACCGAGACCAACGATCACCTAACGTCTTCGAGTAAGGAGTACTAGCTGTGGAGAAAGAACCAGAACTCCCCTACTTCTTTTTTGGATACTTATCACAATCTCTACTACTCTGCTCAGAAGGCCTAAACTTCTTCCCACGCCTCTCAGTAAACTCAGACTACTTCTTTTTCTCTTTCTCTACTTGTGCATATAAACAACCAACCTAGAGATATCCATGTCCTTGATCAGCAAGGCAGCATTACTTTAAAAGATCAACTTACGAGATAGTCCTAAAGGAAACTTCCTCATCCGTGTTCTCATATCAGACACCATCTTCAGAGCATATCGAGACAATTGCTGAAATTTCAAGGCAAACTCCTTGACCAACACCCTCTCTTGCTTTTGATTAACAAACTCCTCTACTTTTGCTTGCCTGAACTCTTAAGAAAAGAAGCGGTCCAAAAATGCATTAGAGAAATCCTCCCACAGAGATGACTCATCATCATCACCCCTTGCCTGGTCCAACTCCTCGTACCACTAGTATGCCATATCTTTCAGCTGGTAGGTAGCAAACTCTACCACTTTCACATTCATGGTATGCATAACCCTAAAAAAATTTTCCATATCACCCAGGAAACCCTGAGAATCCTCCTCCACCTTAACACCCATAAAATTTAGAGGATTCAACCTTATGAACTGTCCAACCCTTGTGGCCTTAGAAGATAGAGTAGCAGATGCACCATGCTTCGCTTGAGAAGCTATCAACTGGGCAATTATATGAATCAACTAACGAAACTCAGTATTCATCACATTAGCCTAAAGAGGACTAGAGGGAACCAGTGGAACTCCAGAATAATCTGGGACTGGACCCCTGGACTGAGTATGAATACCATGAATAGAGCGTGTTCCATTAATATTGTCCTCGGTTAGGATAGAGGAGTTTATGTGAAATTAATATCGATAAGGCATGATCTGAAAGACAAGCAAATGAAAATCAAAAGAATCCAAGACCTTACACTTTATAGCTCAAAATAAGACAACAAGAAAGGAAAAATTCCTAAATGTCTTGTAGCCTCTCCCTTATGAGTGTGGCATGCTACACACCCTTAAAAGAGACTCTACTCGGCATGGCTTTGTGGACTTCCAATCAACCATGAACCTAAAGATCTTATACCAACTTGACATGACCCAAACTAGGGCCTTATTATAATGAGCATCCCAAGTCCAACTAGGACCGTAAACCACCTCCGATACCCAATCCAACCTCCAATCATATACCTTGAGTTAGATGAATTACAAACATATAAAATATAGTGTAATTATCAACTCAAAGACTTTGGGATAGGTCCATGACCATGGCCAACCCAAACAAGTCAAACCATTCAATGCCAACCAACAACCATGACCAAAACTGAAATAATAACCAAATCTACATCCATATCATAATAAAATGGAATAATCACAAATCAAATAATGTCATATGGTATCAACCCTAATCTCAATACCAATGCCAAGGCTGACACCACTATCGACACCGCCCATACTAACCTATAGTAGTTCCACAAAGCCTCTATTCAAAATTAAAACAACATCCGATTGGAACATGCCCCCGACCATAGCTAAAACTAATGTCCAATACTAACCAATGAAAACATAAGAAATTAAAACTATAAATGAAGCCTTTTGGAATACGAAAGCTCACCACTTCGAGTTAACACAAGATGATCCTAAGTCTAATCACTGAGTAGGAGGTGTAGTATGACCAACACCTGTACACGTGGGGATACAACATCATAGATGGTTAGCGGTTGGAGTGCTAGCATATAACTCAAGGATAAGGATAAAATAGTTCCAACAGTTAAAAAGAAATCAATTAATGCATATACCAATACAATTCATACATATACATATATATATTTATGCCATGTCATGATAGAGAACAATATTAGCATGAACTTTAGGAAACATTAACTTGGTTTGCGTAGCATTACCATTATAAAACAAGGCACCCATAGGCTATGTGGGCCCATTCTCCCCTAGCTAGAAGGGCCCCGTGCATGTAACCACATGAACCAGAGAACATCCATAATCGTATATGCCTATATAGGTAACTCAAACCTCCCAGCTTAATTAAGGTGACTTAAGCACCAATACTTATAGTAAGAGGGATCGAACCTCCTATTCATATAGTCATTCGGGGGACTCAAACCACCCGGTCATAAGACACCTACATCGGCTAGTCCAATTTCTAGTGTTTGTCTTACGGACTCCACTTTCACGAGCCAACTGTAAATCCCGCTTTAAAGCCTAATTTAAAACCATCATTCCACATACATATCCATTAAGTCAATTACTTACCAAGGGCACTTCATTGATATCTTCATACCAAAACTACTTTCAAGTATAACAGATGTCATTACCATTATCGATCAACCATTTATTCAATTGACTTTAGGACTCGAACCCTTCGTCTAAATAAGACACTTGTTCATTTTAAAGTTTAGGGACTCAGACCCATTGCCTAACAAATACACTTGTTCAATTTAAATTTTAGGGACTTGAACCCATTGCCAAGTAAAGACATAAATCAATTTAATGTTAGGGACTCTAACCTATTTGACAATTTAAACTACCAAGGTTACCATTTAGATATTATATGGACAACAAGGCCTTCTCAAAATCATTTACAATCCATTCATGTTCATTAGGCTAATGCCTTAGTTCAAAACATCATTAACATGTGACTAGTTTATTCTTTTAGGCATTTTCACACACTTTAAGGGCATGATTTTACCAAGTCCTAAACCAAAGTATAAACCATCTAGTTTGGGGTAACCCATGACCTATTTGTTAAACCATAATTGCCAAGCACCCATATGTTTCAACCATTATCAAAACATGTATAAACACAAGTTAAACAAAGAGTAAACAATACTAAACCATATGAAACAAAATCCTCAATTTTGGTTTTTAAAACCACTAATTAAGAATCGTAATCACACTTTAAAATATATGATATTTATGAACTAACAATGAGGGAAGAGTCACATGCCTTATTCAAGAAGATTTATAGAAGAAACTTGACTCTTAAGCCTCAAGATGATCACCTTTGAAGAACCTTATCCCTAATCTTCAAGAGAGAGTTTAGAGTGTGTTTTTGGAGTATTTAATCTTTTAATAGTGGGTTATAAGAGGCCACAACAAGTTTTTAGACATGGGAACCTAATGTTTTTAGGTTGGTAAATATCCAAAATACCCCCAACTTAAAATATAAAAACATACACGTGGGAGGGTACGACCCATCCCTCTAAATCATACCCTAGGGTACGAGTGGTACCCTTGTCTCGTACCCTAGCATTATCTTGGAATCCCATACTGACCAACATACAACCATACATGACTAACTCGCATCCTAACATATGATAAGTACCCTATAACTCATACCCGAGATTGAATACCTTGGACAAGACTTAGGGCACCATACGACTTAGCAACATACCATTCATACCCCAACTAATGACTAGTAAGATGTTCAATCAAACCTTGGACAACAACTGACTTTGAACGTACTGTGAAATATACGAGTTAGTATCCCTAACCCATACCACATCATCCGACTTGAACCTACAAGTCATACCTTGTCCAGAAACTCAAACTTAGTGAAATTTTTGTAAGGGTCCAAAGCTAAGGGGTTTTAAATTGTTGGGGATTTAGACTTGGTATCTTTGACTCGAATTAAATGGTAGATACAACCTTTTGATTTAACTTTTGGGCCTTAAGATAAGATATGAAGTGACCTTCCAGAGACACAGAACTAACCTCCCACTCAAAAACTGCCTCATCAGAAAACTTAAACTTTACTACATGAGTGCGGTAATTTATTGATGCTAGCACGAATGGAGTTAATCTATGCCTGAAATAATATCGAAATCCACTATATCTAAATTTATTAGGTATGCTTGTATGATCTTATAGAGGATGTTATAGGACACTTCCTATAGAATCATCTAGCAATAACTTACTCACCCATTGGGGTAGAAACTAGGAAGGGCTTAGAGAGATTTTCAGGACCTATCCCAAAATTTACAAAAACCTACATAATAGAGGTTTGACCTCGAATCTAACAACATATATACATCAAGGTGGAAGACATAAAGCATACCAGTGAAAATGTCTGGCGAACTATCTTACTCTTGATAGGTTGGTAAAGCATAGAACCAATTCTGGCACTGACCACCACTGGTACTGGATGATGTGCCTTCTGAAGGCACTGGGCGACTTGGCTAATCTGATACATTAGTATCCTAAGCCTGAGGATGAACATACCTTCTTTCCTACTTATTATACAGACACTCCTTGATCCTGTGGTCCAACTTGCCACAACCATAACAACCCCATTTACCCATTATGCATTCAGTGGGATAGGTCCTTCCACACCTTGCACAAGTCAGATAACTGGTCCTTCAGACCATACTATTCTGAGACCTAGAATTCAAAGTCCTACCCCACTGCCCCTGCCTAGTCCTAGGTGATAGGGCACTGGCTAAAGATAGCACAGAAACTAATAATGACCCCAAAACTATGAACGGTTCCCTCTCCAGACCTTGGCAGACTATACTCAAACTGCCCAGTCCTAGCTTTCTTATTTCTTTTCTATCTTTCCTTTAACTTTTCTGCCTCAATATATTGATCATGAGTCATCAACCCAGTAATATCCATGTCTCCAATCGGCATAGATGTCCTACACTCCTGGACCACTAAATTAGATACCCCAATAACTAACTTACTCATATGAGCTCTAGAGTCAGATAACAACTCGGGAGTATACTTAGCTAACTGAGTGAACTTAGGTGGATTCATCCTCATAAAGTAACGAATTCGGGCTACAAATAGGTTACCATTTTGCTGAAGTGGGACTGCTGCTTGTTGGTTTCCTTGAACATTAACATTCACAGCTTGGGCCACTTCTTAAAAGGTAGCCTAAAATTCAGTATGAGATAGATTCTCATTCAGAGGGTCTGCGTGCAGGGGAGGTTGATCACAATTTCTTTATACATTGGCTCAGTGTGGAGGCATATTGTGTCACATAAAATAATAATTTAAGGAATATAGAGACATCTATAAGCCTGATAGATCATGAAATAAAAAATGATTCCTAACTCATTCCATAGCCCCTTGCTCATAAATGTGGTGCACTTCACACTCAAGATCAAGACTCTAGGAAACTCGGCTTGTCTAACTCCATAGGACTCTTTAAAACCTTAGGCTCTGATTGTAATAACCCGTGTATGAAATCCACTATCCATTATATAACCAATCCCTTAAATCATACATATTTCATACGAGTCGTACCCATGTTAGTGGGGGGTGACGTAAGTTCTGTTCAAGTTATGAGTTGACCTTAGAAGTCATCACGCATAGTATAACTTATATGTAGGGAAGTTATAAATTCATCAGTGTAGGCTCCCTAAGATTCTGTCCAAGTTACGAGTGAGGGGCGATAAGTTGTACAAAGATATTACTAGTCATAGGTTTAGACTCATATGTTGACCAGTGTATACCCTCTTACATCCTGCCAAGCTTACGAGTTAGAAGACCTAGTCGTACCTTTATCATACGAGTCATATGGTTGACTCGTAAAGACTGATGATCACTTTCTGTGAAGTTCAGTTAAATGGCCTTTTAGTCTTTTCCACTCTATTAACTCCTAATATTCGACCTATAACCCTGAAAAAGCATTATTTTCCTCTATTTTCAATAAATTAACAACATTATATCTCCTTTTATATTCAAGAACATCAAGATTAGGGTTTCTCTCACCAAGTTACCTTTTAAGCCCTAAAGTTCAAGCTCTCTTCACAAGTCAAGAAAATCCAGGTATGTAAGGCTCATGAACAAGGGTAATCTTCCATCTTTGTGACCAAAGTGCATGATTTTTAGATTTAATATACTTGTTTTGAATTAGGGTTCATACCCAAATAACCATATTCTTGAAGAATGACACTGCTATATGATTGAAATCTTTAAGTGAAACAAAGTTTACATATATTTATGTTTTTACTAGTGAGATTTATTTTGTGATTTGAATTTCATTATCTTGACTAGGATATTTGTAACGCCTTAGGAGTAAACCATGGACACCACACGGTGTTTACGGTCCTGAGAGACCACAACTTAACATGTAAAAATCATAACTTTGAACTTTAAAATGGGTTCTTGGGCTTCATTGGTGAAAAGGGCCCACGGATGAACATCTAACATTCCTTAATTTAAGAATTTGCAGAAGTTCTTGGTGATTTCTTGAAGTTTGAGCTTGAATATTAAATACGCTAGGGTTTGTTTTTGAGAGAGGGAGGTTTTCTTTTGAGAGATTTTGGGTAAAAGATGACCAAATATGTTTTGGGGAGCTTCAAATCTCGTGTTTTTACAGATTCGGGTGATGGGAAAAGATAAGATTGCCCCTCTACAATTAAAATTCATAATAGGTGCACCGATTGGGCCCTCACCGCGATGCACCAAGGATGCCACCGCTATTCCACTACGACGCACGATAATCATGGTGACTTGTTGTTTTCAAAATCTAAACATGGTCCAAACCTCATCGAAAAAATCCGAAACTTACCCAAGATATATTTCTTACACCCTTGAACATGAATTAACTCAAAAACTTAGTTCTTGAGGTCAGAAAGGTTACTTTATAAATCATCAAAGCTAAGAGGCCAAAAATAAGGCTAAGTCTCCAACACTTAGCTAAATTTTCAGGTTCTAAATCTCTTGTACATGCACTATGGGCTGAATTGAGCTAAGGCTAATACAGGGTATTACAATATCTCCTCCTTGGGATATTCATCCTCGAATAAGACTGAATAAGATGAGAAATTTTGAGGTACTGAAATTACATACTGAATATGTATAACTGAAAACATGATTACATGACTGAGTCTAAAACATACTACATGAACTAAACTGCTTTCGTGAAATATATGCAATGACATGAGAGTAGTTATAAGGCTATGATAGAATGTGAGAGTCCACTTATGAGTACCCATTACTTTAAGCTGGATCTTATTTTTTGGAGGAAAGTTAAGAGGTTTAGGACATGGAAACTCGGGGTATTACAATATCTCCCCCTGGGGATATTTCGTCCCCCCGATTGATACTAACTTGGTTGAAATACTAAGAAAAGAATTACATAATGCATGGGGCACTTACGAGTTGAATCAATATTGAATATCTGGAGTCAAAAACTGAGGTCTGAGGAATAAAGTATCAATGACATGAATTTATCAAAGAAATCAAATATGATGATATACATGACATAATCTGAATTTTTTTATCATTAGAAGTGTAGTATGAGTCATGGGAACTGAGCATACTATAAAACATGAATACATAAGTCTTGAGCTGCATGACCTGAGTTCGCAGTTCATAAATTTGATTTGGTCTGCTGGGTGAACTGGAACTCCTTATACTAGAAACTGGAAGCGTACATGATTTTCTATAAAGTGCACGAATATTAGCCATGATAATAGGACTGACATGTAAGGCATTTGTAGATATCGTGATGATTGACAAAACTTTGCACTGGGATAAAAATGGGTCGGGCATCTTTCTTCCCTACTAATGTTCTACAATACACTGGCATTACAACTAGAATTTGACAGCCTAACTTGGTTAATTGTCCTACCATCTCCTCCTTAGCTTAAGGCCATCATTCTAAGTCTGGGAACCACTTAATCAATATCTCTAAACTGAACTGCCACCACTTTACACTAGAATCTGGGGTATAATACTATGAATAATTGGTAAACTCACCTTGAATGACTATGCCCAATAATAAAAAACTCATTGTTAGTACTTTTTTCTGAGATACAACTCTTAGCCATCTATAGCACCAACAATCATCATGTAATAACTTAAAATTGACTAACTTAGAATTTTCAAATTCTCTTTCTATTAGCTCAACCTTTAAAGTTTTAAACTTAGATTCTAACACATAACACGGATATCCCTAAATGTTTACTAACCATACTAATTTCATCATAGCCTAAAAATATCACATCCACAACATATGTTTTTGAATTAACAAACCTAAATTCTTGCATACACTGCTTCAAGCCTACTGATTCACCTTTCATACAACTAGCCCCATGAAATATAATCTTCTTGAACTAAGATAACACTATCCCAACTCTACTACTGTCGCCAAACTCCTGGTTTCATCCTTCTAATTCTAGATCCTATGCTATCATAGGATTTTGAGAAGGAATCTAAAAACATGTATGACTCCTGAGAATTGAGGTACTACCTTTTCATTTAATGATTGGTTTATCGGGAAACTGAAACTGAACAACTCTATTTCTAAAATCAACTGAAGTGGTTTGCTGGGATACTATAATCGGGTAATTTTTATATACCTGTCTGGCTATGTAGATTTACCCACTAAGGTAGATACCAAGAAGGGCTCTATTAATGTTTTAGATCTAACACAAAAGTCGACAGCTATATGGGGGGTTACAAGGGAAAGTGAAGCTTTGGGGTCTAGTAAAACATACACAAGAATATGAAAGGACTGTAATGTACTCGTACCGCATCAGGAGAACTTTCTTGATCATGTAGGGACTAGAGTGCATAAAGTCTATTCTAATGTTAACCACTGGTGGAACTGGAAGTAGCGCCCTACCGAGTCGGGCTACCAGCTAGAGTTAGAGGATGACTATGCTGATTCTACTGACCGACCAATGGGCATTCTTTAACTTGGTGGCTTGGCTTGAGACATCCAAAATACATACCAGTACCAACTCTACACACACCCTGATGATTTCTACCATATTTATGGAAAAGTGGGTTAGTATGACCTCTTTTTATGCTACCCTAAGACTTAGAGTTGACTCTCTATCCCGAATGTTATTTCTAAATTTTGGCACTAGTGCACTATTTGCAGAAGGACTTGGAGCTGAGAATTTCTAATGGAACTGAAAGCGGTTATCACCCTCTGACCTTGGCTTAAAACTACTTGTTCTGACTCTCTTATTCTCTCTTCTTTGTCCTTACTCTTCTGCCCCTTACTCTGCTGAGTATGAACCCCAAGCCTAGATAGGACAACAGCTTGTACGTTGTTCTGAGCAACTACTGAATAAGCTAAAGTAGTGAAAGAAGCTCTGAATTCAATGTGAGAGACACGCTCGATCAGGGGATCTTCCTAAACGGGCGGAAGTACGAGATGATTCCCATGGTCTATAATGGAATAGAGGATGAATTAGAAAGAGAGTTTAAATAGAGCTCATGCTCTTTCGCATGACATGAATACTGAAAGAAGGGGAACTTTTCCTAAAATGTCTTGTAGCCTCTTATCTTTAAATGTGCCGCACTTCACACCCAAGCACAAGATTCTACTCAATGCGGCTTTCAGACCCCCCTAGGACACTTTAAAACCTTAGGCTCTGATACCATGTTTTTAATGCCCCAAGAGTACACCCTGGACGCTATACGGCGCTTATAGTCCCGAGAGACCACAAACTAACCCATGAGCTCGTACCTACTGAGACCACTAAATAATAACTTGATAGCGAACATGTGCGGAAACAAATAAATATGCCATAAGGTTTTAAATACTGAGAACTTTACAAAATTATAAGTCTAAAAACAACAGTCTAAAAACTGATAAAAGCTAATAATCTAACTGGCTATCTGAAAGTGTCTGAAATGCCTCTAGCTGATTGACTGTGGAGTTGATAGGATAAACCCCCAACTAATTTACACTGAATAGAAATATTAAACTACTAAGATAAACTAAAATAAAGGATTCATGTCCTTAAAATATGAGGATTCACCACTGCTGTTGTTGATAATATGATTTGTCTAAGCACGGTCAGGAAACTGAGCATCCGAACCTATGATGTTAAACATCATAACACAAGAAATGAGTATGAGATCAGTACTTTGAATATACTGGTATGCTATATGAGGTTAGGCTGAATGTATAGGATAACTATGCATAAGAATAGTAATAATATATATGCGTGGAGATATTAAAATCATACTGAACAAGACTAATAATTAACTTGCTGAATAGCATAAGATAACTGACATAAAGATACATCAAAATTATAAAACATGCATATGCATGACCAATCATATAATATGTTTCTAACATATTTTGTAAACTGAAATACTAAAATCTGATAATTGATAATTGTATGCTATGATCAAGCAAAACTGAACTAAGTTCTGAACTGATTACTGAAACTAAAATTGTGGGAGGTATCATCTAACTGACATGCCCCAAAGTTGACCTGATTAGGGTCCAACCTGTGACCCCAATTGGAAGAGTCCTAGTACCGTGCCACGGGTACTAACAATGGCTATGGAGTCAGTCCAAATCTAGGGTGCGGCCTCTGAGATCAGTCCTAAACTGGTGGGTGACATCACATAGCCTATGTTGGCTACATAGTTTTGAAACTTAGGGATTGCTTCTAAGGACCCAGTCCTAACTGATGGGTGAGTCCCTATCCCATGATTCGCTCGGTACTAAATCATATTTCCAACTGAATAGACTTAGATTACTGAACTGATCTAAGTGTGACTGACATGATAAATGACTGAACTAATAATACTCATACATATCTGAAACCATTCTAAAAATGCTAAGTAAACAACTAAATTTTGGGTATTCATAACCCCCAAGACTCTATAGCAATAATAATATGGACATACTAAAGCCCAAAACCATAACAAGAAAGCATTATTCAAAACTCGCCAGTTAGGCATTTCATCAAACACATGGGGATCAAGACTTTAACATGGGGATACTTTCAAATATGATGATATAGCACGATCACATGATAAAATCATAAACTAAGGATTTATTCTGAATTCTCATGAACATGATATGGAAACCATAATATTTAAAACATACTATAATGCATTCCACTTAAAACCAATTATAATATTAACTTGAAATTTAAATGGCAATAAATCCATGGACTTAAGCATGAGAATAGTTAAATCACATAATAATCATATAATTTCGATATTAAAACATGGGTTAAGGATTTAACATGTGAATATCACCATTCGAACATATCAAGGGCAATTTCAACCAAAATAATTTGTAAACATGATACATAATCAAAATTCATGAAATTTCATGGATATAATTCATATTAACACGTAAAAATCATAACTTTGAACTTCAAAATGGGTTCTTGGGATCTATGGGAGAAAAGGGCCCATGGATGAACATCTAACATAACTTAATTGAAGAATTGCAGAAGTTCTTGGTGATTTCTTGAAGTTTGAGCTTGAATATTGAAGAATCTAGGGGTTTTCCTTGACAGAGGGAGGTTTTTCTTTGAGAGATTTTCTGTAAAAGATGTCCAAATATGCTTTTGGGGGCTTCAAATCCCGTGTTTTTATGGATTGGGGTAATGGGAAAAGACAAGACTGCCCCTCTAAAGTTAAAATTTGTAACTGAAATGCCGATTAGGCGCTCACCACAATGTACCATGGCTACCACCTATATTCCACCACGACGCACCACAATCGCGGTGACTTATTATTTTTAAAATCTAATCATGGTCCAAATCTCATTAAAAAAATCCAAAACTTACTCAAGAGATGCTCCTCACACCACTGAACATGATTTAACTCAAAAACTAAGGTCTCAGGGTCAAGAAGATTACTTTAAATCTCATCGAAGTTAAGAGGCCAAAAATAAGGCTAAGTCTTCGACACTTAGCTAAATTTCCAAGTTCTAAACCTCTTGTACATGCACTATAGGCTGAACTGAGGTAAGACTAATACAGGGTATTATAATATTATTACAAGATTTCATGATGGTTATTGAGAATAATGTTTTGTTATGAATTTCTATGAAACAGAGCATGAATTCCAAGTCCTAAGTATAAGTACTGAGTTTACAAGAATTTTATGCTCTTATGCTCCATTGATATGTTTTATAACATGATTTAAAGAAAAGCTTGATATTTTGATCTAAGATAAGGCATGAAATCCACAATTGTTCATCTTGATTATGATTTAAAGTGAAGAGAAGCATAACTGGTTTTCAGTCTATAAACCCTTATGCTATTTTAAGGTGGATTTCTTAAATATGAGCATATAAGTATTTTGGGAGTAGTATTTAGCACCGAGAAGGGAATGCGGATGAGCGTATCCTAAATTTCTAGAAACTATGAGCCACCGTAGCTTAAGCTTTTTCCCAATATGGATGAAGTTCAGTGATCAGTTAAGTTAAGGTTATATTTAGATGGCATAGGTAGAAAAACTCTTCCCAACATGGGTAAGACATTGGAATACATGGAAGCTCACATGGTTAATGTCAGTTAGATAAATCTCCCATAAGAAAGAATAAAAGTAAAGACTTTAGAAACTAAGTGTTATGGCTCACTAAGTTTACTCACATGCAATGTTATTTATGTTTTATGATCTTGCAGTCTTTTGTTTTAGAGATAAGACATTATTCCCCCCCCCCCCCCGAACTTGTCCGCTCAACTAACTTTAGCACTTAAACTAAATTTCTATTTATTTACCCCCCCTTAACATCTTTGAAGTGAATTAATTTCACCCTTAAAGCTGATGTGGCATTTTTAAAAAGAAAAAAAGAAAAAAGCGTGCATTTTATTAAAAATTAGACATGGTCCCACTTTTATTATTATTATTATTATTATTATAATTTTTTATACATATATATATATATATATATATATATATATGTATGTATGTATGTATGTAAGGAAAAGAAAAGACACCCTTTCTTCTTTAATACCCCTCACCCCCACCCTATCCCCCACACGACTTTCACAACCATCCCTGCCCAATTCTCTTTCTCTCAACTAATTAGTTGTATATTTTTAATATTAACTTAGAAAATAGTAGTTAAATAGTTTTTAAACCGTAAAATTAAGAATTTACATAGGTATCAAACAAGAATTGTTAATTTTGAAATACAATATTATTGACTTACTATCAAAGAAGCCTTTTTAGAGATGCCTTCAAGACGTTTGATGAAATTCTTGAATCAAATGTTGTGATTTTTAACATAATCGAGTTTGACTAATTTTTTATTCCTAGAAGATTTTTTTTAGTTGTTTGCAGATATAGGGGGGATAGATGGTTTTGTTTGACGTGGAGGAAGGGAGGATGAGGGGAGAAATGAGGAATTTATAGGTGTGTGGGGGTGGATAGGGAGGGGGTTTTAGGGGTAGGGGTGCCAAAGAATGAAATAAAGGAGTTTTTTTGGGTGGGGGTGGATGGGGTGTTTTTGGGTTGGGATGGATGGGGGTGTTTACACGGGAAGGGGGCGGATTGAGGGGGTCTGTAGGTATGGCCGTGTGGAGGTGGATGGGAGGTGGCAAAAGAAAGGGGTAGAGGCGGGGGAGAGGGGGGGAGAAGGAGGGGTGGTTATGAAGAAGATGGAAAATGAGGGTGGGGAGTATTTTTTTTAGAAAAAAATATTTTATATATATTTAAAAATATGTATATATATATATAATATTTATATAAATATAAATTATTTAAAAAAATATTTTATTTACATGGAAGTGATGTGGCGTTGATGTGTTGGTACGTGTGATACACTCTCCGTTATGAGAGTGGTATTCAGTCTTAAGGGGTGAAATTAATACACTTTAAAGTTGTTAACGGGGGTAAATAAATAGAAGATTAGTTTAAGTGAAAAAGTAAATTGAGCAAACAAGTTCAGGTGGGAAATGATGTCTTTTCTCTTTATGTTATTCAAGCTCAAGCTGAGTCATTTACACTTAGCATGGATCATTTGAAAGTTTACCTATATATTCAGTTATTGTCTTACTTTTGCATTCACCCCTCACCCCCCACATACTTAGTAGATTCCAGAGGTACTGACTCACATATATGTCTATATGCTACATTATCTTATAATATTGGTTATGATGCTCATTTCCAGCAGCACGATTAACAACGGGTATCATCACCTACATCCTGACTTTTGGTGAGTCCTCGTAGTCCGAGGGCCCAGCTTATCAGACTCTTGTTCATTGATGAAAGTACTTTAGCTATTTGATTTTCATTTATGTTTGCGTCAGCTGGGGCCTATCCCAGTGGCTCTCTAGTCAGTAGTAGAGGCTTGTTAGACTGTGTATGTTTAAGTTCAAAGAATTTGTTTAAGGTTTTCAAAGTTAAAGACTTATGTTAAGATGTAGAGTTGTTTACCTTTAGTTTCTATAAATGTTAGCTCACTTCTCATGTAAGTTTTAAGCTAAATAGATATCATGGGTTAACTTAGGACTATTAGTAGTCTTAAGCACCGTGTGATGTCTAGATGGTACTTCCGGTATGTTACAAACTTGGTATCAGAGTCGCTCTTGTGTCAGTCCTATCGATGTAGGCTAAAGTTCAAACTGAGTTTAGGCAAATCTCGATAAGGTGGGGAAAAGCTCTGTCCTGAGTCTAGACAAATCCCATTCAGTGGGAAAAATCTCAGCGAGGATACTGAGTCCATAAGGGAAGGTGTATATAACACCCTAACTTAGGATAAGGAGTCCCACATCAACAAAATACAGGAGGGATGTTGGGTATATAAGTAAACAATCCTTACTCCCTAGTGATGCATTTTAAAGCCATGCGGGCCTGGGCCCAGAGTGGACAATATCACTAGTGGGTTGGAGTGTTACAGGGGTCTCTCGGGCCTTTATAGTTCGGGATGCCCATCACGGCTAGGGCCCCGGCTCGTTTCATGACACATAAACGGCTAAGAATTTGAGGAGTGTTAAAATGGGGTTTTGCTGCCTCTTTTCACTCTTTAGAATTTGCAAAAACCATTTGATGAAGCGACGTCTCTTCTCTTTTATAGTTGAGTGATGATTAGGGTTGAATGATCATTGGACCAGCTGTCCATGTTAGTATAAAATAGCACTTGTAACTTTGTCACACAAGAGGATAAAACTGTGCAAATACCGTGTTCTAATTGTACTATACTTTGCACATCCAGGGACCTTGTCCCTTACAGTTTAGCTACTCATCATCAAAACTACTTATAACAATTTTCCCCATTTTTAATGATGACAAACTAAACTATATAATTTAAGCATCATCTCACATTCATCATATTTAATTAGTGTGATTACCACCTGAAGATGAATGTTCCCCCTATCATCATGATTCCTCCATCATGGAACTTAGGGACCTGGTCCCTTATTGTTAACTTGCAGCAAAAACTTCCCCTATTATTATGCGCTTTCATTTTGTGCATTTACATATTTTTCCCAGTCACTGTACTACCATAATTCTACACTATATGAGTGCGCACACACACACCAGGTCCTTACATATGAATTCAATATTGTATTCCCTCTTTTGGCATCATTGTAAAAGAGCGACAGTAAACCATAATTAATAATAAGTGTAGGCTAACTAACTCATGGCCACTGGGGCAACACTAACATGAAGAACAAATTTGCAATAAGAAAGTAAATGAAGCACACATGAAGAAATTTATTCAATGTTATTAGCACAAATTCAATACACCAAACAAAACATTAAAAAAACATTTTCAAAGGACACAATAAAAACAGACACAAGAGACAGACATACTAGGATTCAGGCAGAAAGGGATCTAGGGCAAAGTGATTTTAGCAGCATGTCCATTCTAGAAACCTCAGTAGCATGATCGTTCAATAAATATTTAGTAAGGATCTTTACGTAAACCTTCAGTCCTTGGACCTCACCAGTTAATTCTACAACTTTGCCATTGAACTTTGTATTTTCTGCTGCAAGTTCTTCAGTGGAACCTTGTCTCTCAAAAGACAACTTCTGATTCAACAATTTCAGGTGTACTATTTTAGTGTCCTTTGCTTCTAACACAATTCTAAACTCCTCTATTTTATTGGTTAAGCTTACTTGAGCAACCAAAAGTTCTGACACTTGGGACACAGTACCCAGTTTTCCTTTGATGCACCCATTTTCGACCAAGGTTGTCAGAATGAATTTTTTGTTTGACAGTTCTTACGTTTTCTTTGTCCTACTTACCCAAAAGTGACCAAATACTTTTTTAGGAAATACCCATATGGTATTCCATTTTTCCCTTCTTTCTTACAGATTATCTTCTTCATGTGCTCTATCATAAGAGTCAGTAATCTTATTAACTCAAACTTACTCAAACATTTGATTAAGAATAGGTTAACACTAGAGGCAATGCTTCTCTTTTCTGAACTTGGCAGCAGGACCTTGTTGATGAACTCAAATACCAGATGATACTCATTTTTTAAAAACTTCTTTTCACTGCAGTTGTTGATGTTCCACCAACCTTTGATGCCTTAATCATGAATTCAATAGTAGGTTATTGATTTGTCACAGTTCTCACCCCTATAAAAGGTACATTCAAGATTCTCCTTAGTTTTTATTTATCCACGTGTATCTTCTTCCCTCGCACTAGACTGGTAAGACTCATCTCATCTTTTGAGAAGTCTATGGTATAATAATCTTCTCTGACTTCATTTTCAAATAGCATAAGAGCCGATTCTTCTAGTAGGTGCAACCATCCTTGGTGTTTCACATATTCCACTAAATCTACCATACCTAGTTTTTCATAAATCTTTGGATCAAATACTCTTCCAGATAGCACTTTCTTGATTTCCAAGATAACAATCCTTACTTCATTAAGAACAATCTTTTTTTCTTCATCTTTTCTTTATCTCCTTGAGTCATCAATTGGTTTCTCAGTTTTTCTCTTCTTGGGACCAGGTCTCTTAGAGACTTTCTTTTTTCTCACATCTATGTGTTTCTTCTATCTTGCTGTGAAACTACCAGACTTTGAATAAGAGGACCTGGTCCTTTCAGCATTGTAGACTTCTTGCCTTTTCTTCTTAGTTGCAATAACAGTATCAGAATAAGAAATTTAATTTTCTCTAACCTCCACAACTTTGATATCTTTTTTCTACTCATTAATAGACTTCTTCAATTTTCTTATTTTAAAGGTAGAGGGCTTATTTTCCTTCATGGAATCTACTAACAACCTCTCTTCAAACCTCCTAGTAAAATAAGATCTAGTGCATTGTATGCCAGTATTAATCATTTCCCCTTTTTCTTTAATTACCATCAGTTTATTCATTTTCCAGACCATAGGTTGTTCATCCTCATCCTTCTCATTTTCGTCAATTGGAGGTAAAACAAATTCATTGTCCTTCTTTAAGTCTTCTTCTCCTGCTATGTGATTTTCCCCTCTAGAAGAACTTTCCTTGAGATTATGTTAGCGTAAAAGCAAATTCTCAGCTACCCAGTTTATGTTGTTGAATAGATTTACTTTATTTATAGAAATTTCTTTATTAACCAGCTGGGAAAATATGGGATTTAACTTAGAGGAATTAGATTTTTCTATGGGAGAGGAAATTTCTGATTGAGATGTTTCTTGGTACCTTAGCGAGTCAAACCCTTGATTTAGGTAAACTTTCAAGACAAATTTTTCAAAGTTTTTAGAAATTTTTGAATGAGGACTAATGAGTAAAGTACTATGTAGCTTTTGATGTTAATCTGAGGATAATTCTTTCATGGGGTTTGAACAGATGGTGCTTCAGCCATATTTTACTCTAAGAGAGAGAGCAAGAGGAAGAAAGACCAATTTTTTTTAAAAATGTTCTGAGTTACTTTTGAAGAGGATGAAATAAGAGGATTTAAATTTGTAGTAAACGAGATGGTCGTTTAAGAGGAATTTTTGAATTAACCCTATTAATTACTAAATGAGACTCTTCACACTGGTTTAAGCTTGAAAGATTTTGTTCAAGTAGAAGAAGGCATATGACCTTTTTCCAACAGAAATCTAATGATTTAAGGCACCTTGTTTTGGCACTAACCTAAGAGATGGGATCGGGTCCCTCTCTTTTTTGAGTAAATTTCTGATTTGTATTTTCTTCAATTTTTTCCATCCAAAGTTATTCCCTTGGGTGTATACCTGCAAAGGTATGAGACTAAGTTATATTAGCATACACCTACTTTATAATAGATACCTGTCTCCTTGACATAGCTAAATTTTTAGAGGAAACACAGATTTATATGATAAGTTATGCTATCTTGATCAATTCATCCTTTGGCCTTTGCACACCCCTTTTTTCTTAAAGATTTTTATATTAATGTTTTAGCGACCAGGTCCCTTAAAAGAACCTATAGCAAACTATGACACCTTCACTTGAAATTTCATGAAAGAGAGGCTGCATTTAGATCTTCTATTTAGATAGCAGTCTCCTTTCTCAAACTTGGAGTCATGATTACTTATTTGATTTGGGAACCCACTTGAGCTTGAGTTCCCAGTACAAGAAAAACAGTGTGATCGTAACCTTTTTGGCCCATTTAGATAGAGAATTTTTTTCATCTCAATTGGTTGTGTGTACCCCTGTGGAATATATATATATATATTTTCTTATGACAACTCTTACCCATCTTTTTCTATTTCCCTTGATGTGCCTATATTTTCCATAATAATTACACATAAGTTTGGAAGCCTTGTTTCTAGCATCATTTACAATCTTCTCTATGGACCTAGTAGGCTGAGATTTTTCTTGGTAACCTAGGCTTTTGACATCAATAATATATTGACTATTCGATTTAGAAAGAGTCTATGAAAAATCAACCCATTAAGGAGATTTGTTAAGCTCTTTTTTTAAATGGACCAGGCCCCTTTCTAGTTTTTCATTCTTGCAGAATGTAGACCTAAGGTGTTCTTGACAATTCCTAAGCTTCTCTTAAAGTTCAATTTGAAGCTTTGAGTCTCCTTTCTTTTCTTTACCCTCAAAAGCATTGACTTTTTTTAGTTGACTCACAAAGTTTTGATTGTCAGATTTTAACATAGCAAATTATTCTTTTGTTTTCAGAAATCTAAAGAATCAAGGCAGCAAATTCAATCTCCTGATTCTCTACCTTTTCTTTTTGAGCATTTTTCTCAGTAGTTAGTTCACATATAGAGTCTATCAATACACTAGCAAACACTCTTTAACCTTTTAGCAGAGCAGTTATCTAGATTATCTTTAATATAAAAAAGAGTTACCTCCTTCTCTTTTTCATCTTCTGAGCTTTCCATAAATGGAAATAGTGAATCATAGATAACTAAACTGTCACCTACTGCTAGCATAGAACCACCATGATAGATAACTAGACTGTCTCTAACTGCTAACATAAAACACCTCCAGTATTTTCATCTTCATCTGGACTACTAGAAGAGTCTCCCCAAACTACCAGAGATTGCTTTACAGCATACTCAGTTGCTGCTTTCCTCCTTGAATTTTCAGGATTTTGATTACTCTTTTGTATTTGGTAGTTTTTTATGAATGCGTCAGAGCAACCATCATTGTGACAACCTTTAATCTTACCATTTCCTTTGCTAAGCTGACCACTCTTTTTTATAGCTCTAATAATTTTGGTTTCTAAAAGTGCAATATTGGTGTCTTCTTCACCTGGGTTAGACTCTAAAGCCTTTAAGGTCAGGAATCTTCCCCTTTCTTCTTTCTTTATATCCACCCATAATTCAATTAAAGCGGTCATTTTGTTCAGAACACTCTAAGTGTGGACCTTTTAGAGTGAACCTCACCCTGATACCAATTGTTAGAACCCTTAGGGTTTGCACCACACGGTAAGGGACCAGGTCCCTCAAAGTTAATCACAAGCGATAGAATAGTAAAGTAACTATGAGGTGCTGGAAAGACAAAGGTCATGCAGGAAGGTAATAACACAAGATTTTTATGTGGGAAACCAAGAAGGGAAAAACCACAGCTTTCCCTCATAAGCACCAAATGGTTCACTATAACCAACCTTTTGATTATAGACTCGACCGTGAACCTAACTCTAGGTTCTTTTCGATTGTAACAACTCTATTACAAGCTTATCTTGGTAACTCTACGAAAGACCCTCTCCACTGATTAACTCTAATAAAAAACAAGCTTAGGCAACTCTCCCTAAGCACTCTCTACTCAAAGAGACAAACACTACTCTTATATATCGAGTAGTTTGATTACAAATCAAAGCTTACTCAAGAACAATTTCTTTTTAATCTCACATAAATAGCTAAGAACTTGATTAGTGTTTAAATAAGGGTCTGCTACCTCTCTTTTCACTCTTTAGAATTTGCAAAAACCATTTGATGGAGAGTCATCTATTCCCTTTTATAGTTGAATAATGATTAGGGATGAAATATCATTGGGTGCAAAATAGAACCTCCAAGTTTGTTACAAAAGAGGACAAAACTATGCAGATACTGTGTGCCAACTGTACTATACTTTGCACATCTAGGGATCTGATCCATTTCAGTTCAATAACTTATTGTCAAAACTACATATAGCAATATGTGAAGCACATCGATGACATTTTTTACTACCTCTGAAAGAAGGCCAAGTTGCAAACACAAGAACAATACAATTAGACGACAAATAATTATTTGTACAAAGTTTACATCAGTAATGCCTATGATAGGTATTGCCAACAACATTTAGAAGTTTCCCAAAATAAGGAATGCTTAATCAATATTATCAAATGTTTTAGTATTCCAGCTGTCTTATCTTGGCATTTGGTCGATGAAGTGTACATCTAATCAATTGTAGTGATGAATTCCATCGGATGTTGGCTATCGTCGTTCTAAAAAAAGAGTATCCTAGATTAGAACTTGATATCAGGAAGGAGACATTCTGGGTCATCATCTAAGATAAAAAAGGTTGACAAAATATTGCCTACGTACCTTGATATAAGTAGCTTTTTGGACCAAAAGATTCATACTAATTGATCGACAATTGAAGCATACCGGGATAAAATAGATCATCCATTTTATGTAGAATATGTTGAAGGAATTTCTCATCAACCCATTGGTATTCTACTAGTATCATTCAAGTATCATGATTTAGTTTCATTTTATAAATTTCACAATTATCTAATTTTTATAAACGCAGGGATTACAATCTTTTTATTGCCGCTTATGTCAAGTATTTGAACGATGGATTACAAGTACCAAATAATGAACTTGATGTCAATTACTCCATAAGAGATACACTACTCTTTTATGGAAATACGAAAAAGCTAAAGCTCAGAAACCGTATGCAAGTGACATTAAAGATGCACGACGACCAAAGACAAATTCCATAGTACCGACCTTAGGAATTATTGGCATCAAAACCTAAATTATTGATTTATTTGTTGAGTATATCATCTGTACCCATAACAATTTTTTACATTTCATTTTTTTATTGATTTATTTCATGTAATTTTTTAAGGCTTCAATTTATTTTATTTTGTCTATGAATTTTATTTTATCCTTAAATTTGAACTTATTAATCGAAATGGAATACTAGATTCAAATATTGCAATAAATAATGTATCTGTTGCAACAGAAAACATATCTGTTAGAAAATTATCAAACTGAATTAGACATATGTTGCAACATGTAGGTCATCTATTGGAAATAATCAAACACGTCTTCTTACTATTTTGATTTGTTTAAATAGATGGCCTATCTATTGCAACAGATAGACTATATGTTGCAACATATAGTCTATATATTACAATAGATAGACTTAGATATAAAAATCTGCATAATGCAATAGATGACCAACCTATTGCAATAGATAAACTATTTGTCAGAATAGATAGACTATTTATTACAACAGATAGACAATTTGTTGCAATAGGTTGGTCATCTTTTGCATTATGCAGATGTCTATATATTTATATATTGCACTTGTTGCAATAGTGAATATCATATTTTTACATTGGTTATTTAAATTAGTTATTTACATCTATTATTTTTATTTGTTTACCCATTTTCCTTATCCTATTTATTAAAAAAATTTAAGGAAAGATGTCTTTTAAGTCTTGAATGAACAAATCATTAATTTTATTAAAACATGCAAAAAAATCATCTATTGGGAGAACTTAAAAAGCCTTGTTGGCAGTATCAATTTTTCTTGTTTATTTCTTTGTTGTTGATGTTGTTAGTGGTATTGGTGGTGTTGGTGTTGCAACTGTTACAATTGATGAATCAGTATCAATCCTCTAGCAGATTCTCTATCTGTTGCAACTAATGAATCAGTTATTGGAATAATTCAAACAACTATTCCAACAGATGACCCATCTGTTGCAACAGACGGAGCATCGTTAGAAGAAATCAAACCACTAGCAAGGCTAGTTTGATTTATTATAATTGATGACCCAACTGTTGCAATATGTCAGTCAGTTGTTGCAATAGATGGGTTATTTGTTGTATTTATTGAATTTTATGTTACCCTTTTTTAAAAAATTATGTAGGCATCAATTGTAATGTTATTTTTGTTTTTCTCTTGTTTGTAGATAAAAGATTTCTCCCAAAATAAAAGGAAGTGAAAGTGGATCAACTTTTGTCCGATCAACATAAAAGACTAGATTTAAGATGGGTTTGGAGGAATAAGCTGCTTGCAGATGAAATCACTTCATATGTGGGAGGTATGTATTACTAATCATATTATTGTGAAAACACACAAAGAGTACACTGATTTTGTGAATGAAGTTTTTTACCAATTAGGCATTAATTATTCAAACAAGATATCGCATTTTACAGTTATGATTGATAAGTTCAAACTGATAAGGTTAGGGGACCAAATAGGTGGTGTCGATACCCTTTTTATTGTTTAATAATGGTTTTGCTAATGTTTATGCGTTATGTTTGGAGAAATGATCAAGTTTTTGGAGGCAGTATAAGGATTCAATAGTGATTGAACTAATTTTAAGGTTCAATGAACTTTTGAAAGGCCTTCCAAGAGTCGCACTACTACAAACAAGAATTGAAATCAATATAGTTATTTTCCTGGTCCAAATTTATATGGCTGGGTTGCTTGGGGTGATGATTAAAAAGTAGAAGGTGCTTGGAAGAATATATAATAGGGAAAGGGGAGGTGTTGAAGACTATATATCAACTCATACCTTATTAAAGAAAAAACACAGGGTTGTAAGAAATGTGTAGCGAATCTGGACGATGAAATTGACATAAAAAATAAAAAATGAATGAGCTAAAAAAATGAAAGTGTATCCAAAAATGAAAATCCATCAGTTGATTTTGAAAATAAAAATGGTGAAGTAGACTGGAGCTGTGCACTTTACTGGGCAACTGGGATTAGTTAGTGTGGCCTGAATGATGACCTACAAATCGCAGTATCAAAACTCTAAGGAAGCAGCTTTGCGAGAATCGAGGATTGGAAAGATGGACAATCAGGAATGAAACTCAAACCAACAACTCTTGAAGTAAAAATAAGGGATCAAGCTAAGGTGGAAATTTCTGAAGTTAAACTTGCATCCCAAATCATTTGCTTGTGGTTCTGATCAAGTAAAAGGCAGTGGAAACAAATAGGAATAGGATTTCTGTCCAACTTTAGACCTTTTTGTTTCTACTACCATTGACCTTATTATAACCATAAATAGAAGGCATGGGTTGCAAGTTAGACTTCAAAAATTGATGCCTTGGCTTCCCTTATTTTTACTTCGAGATTTGTTGGTTTAGGTTTCATTTCTGAATGTACATCTTTCCAATCATCGGTGTTTGCCAAGATGCTTTTTTAGAGTTCTGATCCTATGCTTTGTGGGTCATCATTCCGGTCACGCTAGCTAGTCGCAATTCCCTAGCAAAGTGTCCAGCTCCAGTCCACTTTACCATTTTTCTACTCAACAACGACTCACAAATTTTAATTTTGAATACACTTTCACATTTGTAGCTCATTCATTTTTTTATCTTTCAATTCAATTTCATTGGCTAGATTGGCAAGAAGTTCCTTGCTTGCTACCTTGTATTTCCTCTTAACAAGGTCAGAGATTATATATGGTCTTCTCCACATCCCCTTTCCTATGCAGGTATTTGCCCAAGAACCTTCTGTTGTATAACTATTTGCCCTAGTAACCCATCCACATAAATTTGGACAAAGAGAATGTGTATTGGTTTTCCATTCTTGTTTGTTGCGGTAGAAGGCCTCAAAGTCCTTTTCAAAGTCCATTGCACCATTAAAATCAGTCCAATCACTATTGAATCTCTACACTGCCATCAAATATTGATCCCTTCCCAAAACTTGATGCATAAACATGAGCAAAACCATCATTAAATTATAACAGGACATCGACACCACCTTCTTGGAACCCTTCATCCTTATCAGTTCACACCTATAAAACTTAACTATAAAATGCAGTATATCTTCTGAAGGATCAATGCCTAATCGATAAAAAACTAAATTCACAAATTACTTATGTGTGTTGTCACAATAACCTAATTAGTAATACATAGCTCCCATGCAAAAAAGTGGATCTATCTACTTGCACACACCTTATTCTTCCTACCCATAAATTTTAAATAGTGTTTAATCTTCAGTTCCCATCGTGAGATAGTGTACAAAACTATGGAGGCGCAAAGTGTAACCATCTTCAATGTCAAAGGACTACTTTCCCATCAAGAAAAAACAAGTGCTACGTATGTAATGCACCATTATCATTGTAATATTAAACTTGTGTTGTTGCTTGATATGGACTTTGATAATTTTAACTGATTGTTAGGGATGTAAATGTTATTATTTATAATATAAAATATGTTTTTATTAACTTGTGCATCAATAAAAAGAGGTAAAATAAAAACTAAATACGGCAGACTACAAAAAATATTTTCAGCAGATTACCCATGTGTTGCAACAGATGGACATTGACTAGAAGAACACAATATTGTTCATCAGTATGGATTGGATTCAACCAACAGACGATCAATAAGTTGTAACAAATGGGTCATCTGTTGAAAAAACTCAAAACTCTCTTCTTATAATAGATGGCACATCTATTGCAACAGATCTACTGGAAGAACATAATCTAGTTCTTGCCACTGATTTGTGTTCTCCGAACAGATGACAAATATGTTTCAACAGATGGTCCATCTGTTGGAAAAATTGACTAAAATGGTTATTAGTAAAAAAAGGGTTATTGAAAGCGTGAAAAGTCTTGACTTTTTTATTATTTAATAAAGAAAACTAGTTCATAAATAAATAATAAGGAAATAAATTATAAACAAAATTTAAAATCATAAAAAATGGTTATTTAATTTTAATAATTGATGTTAATTTTAAATAAGTGAAAAGTCATAACTTTTCACCTTTTTCATTTTATCTATTTTTTAATTTAAATAATTAAAAAGTCACTAGTTTGAATTAATTAAGATATATGATTATTAATAAAGAGGTGAACAGTCGTGACTTTTTGCTAACACATTCAAAACAGCCGATGAATCAAATTCCCCATGTGTTGCAACTGATGAATCAGCTATTAGAAGAAATCAAAACAGCTCCTCCAATAGATGGTCTATCTATCTCAACAGATAACCCATCTGTTGCAACAGATGGCTCATCTATTGCACACATGGACCATTTATTGAAACAGATGGTAAATCTATTGCCACAGATGGGTAATCTGTTGCAACAGATGCACCATCTGTCATAACAATTCAATAAAAGCATTTATTATTTAAAAAATAGTTATTAAAAAGGTGAGAAGTCTTCGATTATTTAATTGATAAAAATGGTTATTTAACTTTAAGAACTAATTAATATTAAGAAGCTGAAAAGTCATGACTTGTCACAATAATCAAAAAGTCACCATCTTTATTTAATTAAGTCATGACTTTTTACAGTAATAAAATATTCACCAGTTTGAATGTAATTAATGAAAATAAGGTGAACAGTTGTACCTTTTTGTCTAACACATTCAAATTCAATCCTCTATAAATATATCTCTCCTTACTCGTTCATTCTACTCCACTTTTTTTATTTCTTGCATCTTGTCTTTTATATTACATCTTCAACTACTTCTCTTCAAAGATCAAATTCCTTTTTCATTGAAGTAGGTTTTTTTGTGTAAATCTACCAGTTGGTAGTATACGTTGTATTACATTCGAACTCTTTTCTTTAGTTTTGTATTTACTTTTTTTGTCAATTCATGCATGGTCTAGATATGGCTGGTCCTGTTTGGGACATTTTTATTCTGTGCGACACTGTAGGGAAACTTTAGAGGCAAATTAATGAGTTGCAGTGAGAGTTAGGCGCTGTGAGAGCAAGGATACTCCGAGAGATTCGCAAACTGAGAAGGGCCCTGTTGCTGCCGATTGATGATTGGTCGGCCGACAATAATAATAATAATAATAATTGGTTATGTTTTTTATTTTAGCGTATGTATTTTTTTATTTATATCTGGTCTACCTACCTAATATATTTTGTTTTTGTTTAATGAAACAATATATGTTTGGTCAACTTTGAATTTTTAATTCTTATTTAATTTTTATTCTATGAATTTATTATTCTCAACTTATCAATGGTTGGAGGTAAGGATTGAGCATTTGGCATAATTTATAATTCAGTAGCAATAGCAAGAGTTTTGAGTTCTTTCAACAGATGGATTTCAAATAGATTAGTCATCTATTGGACGAACACAAACCAGTGGCAAGAAATGTATTGGGGTGTTCCAACAGATTATCCATCTATTTCAATAGATTGGTCATCTGTTGGAGGAACACATTCCAGTTTGATGAATTGAATTGTGTTCTTTCAGCAAAGGTCCATTTGTTTCAACAGATGGATGATCTGTTAAAAATATTTTTATACTCTGTTATATTTAGTTCATGTTTTACCTCTTTTTATTGATGTTGACACAACCCAAATCGAGACCTTGTCATAATAGGCATCATAACTCCAACAGGGACCGGAGACTACCCTCGGTACCCAACCTAACCAACCAATATAAACCCTATGTTGGATGAATCTTGATTATATAGCGTATTTATACCTATCCAGACTCTGGGATAGGTCCATAACCGTGACCAATCCAAGCAAGTCAAACCATCCAATACCCAACCAATAACTATGCCATAACCAAAATAGTAACCAAGTACGAGTCCATAACATAAAAGGATGGTAATAATCATAAATAGAGGTCAACGGTATCATCCCCAATACCAATGCCAATATTAAGGCTAACACCAATACCGACACCACCTATTCCAACCCATAGTAGTTCCACAAAGCCTCTAACCGAAAGTAAAATAATATCTGGTTGGGACATGCCCCCAACCATAGTCAAAACCAATGTCTATAAAATAACCAAAGTATGTATAAATATCCATGACATGAAATTAAGCCTTTTGAAGTATGAAATATCATCACTTCAATCCAACTGATCTGATCCTGAATTCGATCACTATGCATGAGGAGTAAAATGGTTGGTTCCTAAATCGTATGGGGATACATCCATCCGAAGATGGGTTAGCTGGTGAACACTAGCAAGTACTCAAATAAGGATTAAATAATGCCAACCTTTAAAATCAAGTAAACCAGCCATATGCATTCACAGGTATACATATATATACATATAACTAGGCTGGGAAAGGGAACCGAGTTTAGTATGCCTTTAAAACCATTAACCTGGGTATGTGTATCTTAACCATCCTAGAACTATCCACAGGATATATGGGTCCAGTGTAACCCCCTAAATAGGCCCTGGTGAATGTAGCCGCATGAACCAGATATACCATAGGAGTAGGGGATTCCCGAGTACCCTTCGATTTCCATGATACATATGTACAAGTATACTTAGGGGATTTTCGTGTAACCCGTAAGTATCATATATGTCACCATGACCAATTCTCATGTAAGACCCCATAAAATTTCTGGCTTAATTCAGTCTTTTAAGCTTGTTAAGGGGTCCCAGACTTAAAAAATTCTAGCTAAGTATTCAGACTTAGTTTATTTTTAGCCTTTGAAAGTTGGCAATCTCATTTCGCAATCTTAATGTCCTTTAAGTGTCTATGTTTTAGTTAATTCATGATTAAGAAGGTCAATAGGTATTTTCGGACAAGTTTCGGATTTTTCAACCTTCATTTAAAGCTCCTTTGGAATTCCAAAATAGTGAACCAACACGATCTTGGTGTGCTGCATCCCCTATCGCATTGGTTAATATTTTCCCCAGCTACCAGCGTTAAATTCTAGTCAGTCGGCATGATCTTGGCACAACGCATTGACTATCGCATCGATGCCATCGACGTGCCGCGTCGACCTGTGCATCGGTAACTCAATTTTAGTCATTAAAAGACTGCATTCTTGAGGGTATTTGGTTCTTTTTTCCCCGACTCTGAGCCCCCAAAACACAAAATTTAATACCCTAGAAAGAAAATAAACTTATCCTTTCTCAATTTCTCTCAAGAACAAGCCTTAGGGTTTTCAAATTTCAAATCAAGAACTCAAGATTTCCACCATTAATTTCCAAAAATTCTTCAACAAGGTATGTAAAGTATTCATCCAAGCGTTCCTTCCACCCTTGGAGTTCAAGAAACTTCTTTTAAAAACATGAATTATGATTCCCATGTTGTAGGTTTGAATGTAATCATGTTGATTTTTTGGTATGTTTTACAAGTTGAAATCTTTATGCATTTCTTGATATTATGATAGCATGTAAGTTGAATTTTGTTTCTCTTATATTGAAACACTTTAATTATGAAGTCATGATGTATTGGCATTGTTGTTCATATGTTTGATAAAATGCTAAATTAAGATTATGGTGCTTTTATGATCCGTTGGTGATCTAAATGATGAAGTTATGCAATACCCACATGTTCACTATGTCTTCCATGCTAAAGTTATACCTTGTATGTGTTTGATGAAATCCTCATGAGATTGGTTTAGTGAGATTATGATATGTTAGCATGCATTCTTATTCATGTTCAAGTTCATGACTTTCAAGTGATTGATGAAATACCTCATAGATTATAGTGTGAGTTATTGACTATTGTCAAGTATTCAAGAATTTTCATGTCTTATTATTTTATGATATCGAGTCCTGGGGGTATTTAATACCTGATAATTTAGTTGTGTACCTAGAGCCAGTGTCAGTTACAAAATAGTCTCAGTCATGTTACGATCAGTAGTACTCTAGTTCAGTTACAGAACTCAGGAAAACTCAGTAAACTTGGTATCAATCCAGTCCCATTCAGTATTCAGTTCAGTCCTCAGTAATCTCAATCATCTAACAGAACTCAGTAGTATTCCGTCAGTCAACAGAACTTAGTAAACTCAGTTCAGTTTAGTTAATCAGTACAATCAGTAACAGATCAGTCCATCTTAGTATGAACTAGGAAATTAGTCCAGTGTCTATTTAGTTGGGAATAGGATTCAACACCAAGTGAACCCAAGGATGGGGGATCACCCGTCAGCAGAGGGTGTGATCCTTAGAAGAAATCCTTGCGTTCTAGAACTACGCAACTAGCGTATGTTGAGATATAACCCTACGAGTCTAGGGTTAATACATCTCATTCGAGTTATCCTACCAGTGAGGGGTTGACAGAAGAGCTCCATGTCAGAAAGGGTTAACTCACAACTTGTCCTTACCCATGGCACGGTATTGACATCCTTCCAACTGGGATACAGGTTGGACCCCAAATCAGTTAAAAATAAGTATGTCAGTTAGATAATTACCTCCCACAGTCTCAGTATCAGTCATCAGTAAAGAACTCAGATAGTTCTACAAATTTTAGGACTGTCAGATACAGTCACTCAACTCAGTACGGAACTCAACTAGTTCCATCAGAATTAGGAATGTCAGAAACAGTCACTCAGTAATAGTATATCAGTTATAAGTACATCGTTTATCAATAATCCATGTTACCAGTAAACTCAATATTGAGTATTATCATGATCTCAGTTATAGTTTGTATATTCATGCATGTACTCTCATTCAGTCATACTCATGTTATTCAATTGTTATTGTTCATGCATATGAACCTTTGCATTTAGCCTTACCTCACTTTGCACACCAATACATTCACACATACTGACACATACTTTTTTTGTGTGCTATGGTGTTTTATACCATAGGTCCAGGTGTACGGGCTCCAGAGCACCCTTAGTAGATCAAACTTTTAGCAGACAGAGTAGTGGTGAGTCCTCATAGTTCGAGGACATGTTTATTCATTCAGTATCTCATTTTATTTTTAGTAGTTGGGGGCTTGTCCCATCAACTCCACAGTTTAGAAAGTTTTATAGGATTTTTAGACTAGATGTTCAAACAGTATTCAGTATTTCAGATTCTGATGTTTTTATCAGATTTTATCATTTCTCTTTATTAGTATTACAGTTTTAACCTTATGGCATCTCAGCCCATTTTTCGCATTATATAGTATTATTACTCAGTTATTGCAGCAGGTACCAGTCATGGGTTAGCTTATGGTCCTTTGAGATTATGAGCACCGTGTAGCATTCGGGGTACTACACTCAGGGTGTTACATCTCATGTCAGCAAATATGAATTTCCAGTGTCCGTCTATTGGACTCATACCATCACAGTTAGCTATCACACCCCGCCATTATTGCCCAATTAAAACCATTACCACACAACCAAACCACCATTACATTTATTGTTAACCAAGGCTATAAGTAGTGGTATCGGCATATCGACTATAGCTTACAAACAATTTCCTTAGCCATTCTTTTTAAGAAGAAGGGATTCCCATGTACCCATAGATTACATTATTAAGTTAACTTGGGGAATCATATGTGTCCCACAAGTGATCATTATTATGTATGCTTGGGGATTCCCTTGTACCCTACAAAAATTTCAATTAGATCAACTATTATTTAACCATTTCAAACTATTTATACCATTTAGGTTTCCATTACCAAGTTATACCATGTAATAGTTCCATTAAAACTGCAATAATATAGTAAAAGCATTCCCATAGGCATTTTATTAAACACATTGGGGGCATAGTGTTTTCAAATCCAAAATCAAGTACCAATTAACCATTCTCATGCAATCAAATATCCAAACCACCATTAAAATATGGAAATCCATAATTAAAACATGGGAAATCCATAACCAAGCATTTATAACCAAAACCCCTAATATATATTTGGAAACCCAAAACCATACAATATTCATGCCATGAAAATAACTCATAAAACATGCCTTTAGTTGGAACTAACAATGAAGGAGGAGTAACATGCCTTATATTGAGAAGAAGACAAGAAGAAATCACCTCTATGAGCCTCAATTGACCACCTTAAAGGAAACCCTAAGTTTGGCTTAACCTAAGAGGCTTGAGAGATTTGAGAGAGTTTAGAGTGTTTAATTGATTGAAAATAGGTTAATGAAGCCCCAAAAAAGTATTTTAAGTTGTGGAATCCCAAGGAGTTATAAGGAAAAATGTCCAGAATACGCCCAACTTAAACTGTATTAATTTCTCGTAGGAGGGTACGACTCCACCATACCACCCATACCCTATCATACCAGTGGTACCCATCACTCGTACCATGGGCATCCTTTAGCCCCAAACACTGTTCAACATAGACCACCAAGCCCCGATCATACCAAGCATATGACACATATCCTTAACCTGTACCTTACGTAGAATCAAGAGAGGTTGACACTAGCCAACATACGATTTGGAATATACCACTCGTACCCTATCTCACGACTCATGGTGAGCCACTCGTACTTAGAGAAAAGTTAAGTTACTAAGTTTTAGATTAAGTGAAGGAAAACCCATACCTACAATCCGTCACCCACCATACTACTCGTACCACCCAAGTCGTACCTATTCTAGAAACTCAACCATCCAACACCATCCAACACTGAACAACATACGACTAGGTCACCTGACCCATACCCTCACCATAAGACTAGTATTGTAAGTCATATGATATCTAAAAAGTCTAAAACCCAGTAAATTTCTGAGGACCAAAACCCAGGGTGTTTCAGATGCATAAGTTAATAAAAAGATATTTCATATAATAAATAATAACATTTGCATTCACAATAATTAGTTAAAAAATATAAAAGTCTATAACAAACAACAACACAAGTTTTACTACTATAACTATCATGGTGCATTATGATTCGGGCATGTAGTTCTTTTATGGCTAGCATTCCTACATATGGAGCACTTATTTTTTCTTGATGAAAATGATTCTCCGGATCCATACCTCCTCTTATATTTCTTTCTTCCCAGTTTGATAGTGCTTGGGTCAATATATGGAAGAGGTATTAATCTCTCCAAAATCTCTACAGGAACAAACCAAAATTTTTCAACAGGCACCAGATTAATATTCTTACTATATGCCATTACATATCTTTCCATCGAATAATATGCACACGAGTAATCATAAGTTTGAGTTCCAATTATGCACTGTATTCGGCTCAAAGCATTTTTATAACATGTGGACAGCGTATTTTATCCAAGTCAAAAACTCTACTTATACAAGATCTTGTTTGAAGATCGACCGTGGCAACATCATTGTGACCTTCGATTGTAATCTGTGATTAATGAGAAAATAACCTATTTCTCAAACTGATGTTCGTTGATATTTATTTTTCTGCTTTTAGAACAAATCTGTTTCTTGTGTCTGCATACTACATACATCTTTTGTGAAATAATATGGCATATCTTTTGTTTATTGTCTTACACATCACCATAATGGAAAAATCTCTTTCAATGCCAAATATTGAATTCAATAATTCAGCTATGTTTGACACTATAATATTATACCTATACAAAAAATCACTTAGTACGACATCATACAGTAAGTATTATAAAGTTGTAACTTAAACAAGACATAAAATTCATAAAAATATACCTATTTGCCAGACAAAATGCCCGGCTCCATCTCCCAAAATTGACCTGTTCGAGATGTTGTGCTGCCTTGGGATGCATATCTCTTATTTGATTGAAATGGTCAAAAAACTCAACTCTATTATATGCTTTAGCTTCTCTATTAAAAAGAGTCACGACCCTTTCACTGTGAAAGTCGTTTTGAATATTTTCTCTAAGATTCCTTATGCAACAACTAAAGTAAGCTGAAGTGAAGAAAATTGAACCCATCTTTCAGATACTTGGATGCCTATCCAAAATTATACACAACTCTTTGGTGTCTCAACACAGCTTCACAGTTGTTCAAAAAATATGCATATGAGGTATCACATTTCTTGTCCACTACACAAAAAGCGTCGGAAAAGATGTGACTCTTGGCATCCTATTCCACCGCCACTATCAAAACTCCATTATACTTGCTTCTCAAGAAAATCTTGTCGATGGCTATGACTTATCTTAACTATTGAAAACCAAGAATCCAAGCACCATGGGATACAAAAAGTATTTGAACCTTTCATTTTCATCAACATGCAACGTCATCTTACTTTCGAGATTTGTGGAGTCAAGCATGTAATGGTAAGCATTAAGGACTGCATACCCATGCTCATGTGTTCCCCTAACCAAGTCCTTGGAAATCCCTATAGCTGCATAAATATTCCAATAACTGATCGTAACACCCAATTCTGTATTGAGTTGATTAGCCATATCAATTGTAAAAGGGCCTTTGCCATTAGAAATCTATTTTGGAGATAACTATCAAGGACGTTTGTCGTGGCATAAGGATTTTGGCTCGTAATATTCTTTGAAACACATGTGTGATACTTTTGATAAACATTCATGACAAATTTGTCAAAACTTAAGTATTTCACAGACCTCAACCGCCACTTGCAGTCTGGATTAGTACATCTAAAATAAAAGACTTTGCTCAAATTAATCACCTTCTTTAATCTGAAATCTTTTATCAAGAAAGAAATAAATAAAGAAGTAGATAATTCTATCTTATCTGTGAATGTCATTCCCTTGTAAAAACCAGTCTCGGCATCTTGACAATTTCCCGACTGTGTTGATTGAAAAGAATTGCCCGCCATATTACTCACAATAACAGGCATATGTGTTTGATTATCATCTGAAATATTCATGTCCTGATCATCCAATTTATCATCAAACATGTCTTATTGTTCTTTTTCTATATTTTGGTTCTCATTCTCTCTTGATTTTTCAGACATGTACATCCTCAACACTAGCCTACCTGAATCACTTAGATAAGCACGCAACCAAACCTGATCGTTAACTTGAAAGTTAGTACCTCTAATTTTCAAAGGACCTGTACATGTAGCTAATGATGAGTTCTTTCGGTTGACAATTCAGTCCATAATAGCTGATGATTAAGTTCTCAAAATCATCATATGAAAGATCACTTTGGACTGTCATAGTTATCATCTCTAGCATTTTGCCCTTCTTCCAATGCTAAATGTATCGATTTCTCTTCTCAATCCATTCACCATGATAATCCACCCGTATTATTATTGAACCCTCTATTATAGGTACCTAAATAAAAATATTTGTTAAAGAAAGTTAATAATGACATGATAATAAAATTAATCATGATTGTATAGTACTATAACATGAACCCCAACAGATGAGTAATTTGTTGCAACAGGTGAATCATATGTTGCAACGAGTGAGTTATATGTTGCAATAGATGACTTACCTATTGGTATTCATGTTACGGTACTATAGAACCTGAAGCTGATTCCAATAGAAAAGTCATCTGTTGGAACAGGTGACTCATTTATTTTAATAGACTATATCTATTGCAATAAATGAATCACCTGTTGGGATGTACTACAGAACCTTTGAAGCTGATTCCAACAGATGAGTTACCTATTGCAAAAGATCACTAACCTGTTGCAGCATATGAAACATCTGTTGTAATTAGCTTTAGGTTCTATATTCTGCAATATGAATACTATTAGGCGAGTCATCTATTTCAACAGATGAATCCGCTTTTGCAACAGATAACTCATTTATTGCAACAAATGACCTATTTTTTAATTTATGTTACAGAATTATAGAACCATAAATATGAATCCAACATATGAGTCTTCTGTTGTAACAAATGACTTATCTATCGCAACAAATGAGTAATCTGTTAAAACAGATGAATTTTATATTGGATTCATATTCGGGTTCTAACTATTGCTGATGAAATAGCAGTAACAGTGTACCCAGATGAGAAATTCAACTAAAATTTATAATTTTATTTACTAAAGTCACCTATTAAGTAATGCCAAAGTGATGTACGAAACTAAATTTGACCTAAAAAATTAGTCAATTAGTAGCAGTAGCGGTAACCAGCAGTAGCGGTAACAGCAACAACAATAATCAATAAGAAGAAGATGATGATGATAATGAAGAAGAAAATAATGATAATGAAGTAGAAGATGATGAATAAAACAGCAGCAACAATGAACAACAAAAATCATAAAGAGAGAGAAAATAACAATAAATGAGAAGAGAGAGAAACACACATTTTCCCTCCGTTTCTAGTTATATTATGTTTTATTTGGATAAAAGTGTAAATGAAAAACTTGTGGGTTATTCTCAAACTTTTTCAACTTTATTAATCCTTAGTAAAGTAATTGTCACATACACTCAATTTTAAAATTGAGACACCTATAACTCATTTCAAAACTCTTTGTCACTTTGAACAAACAAAAGACCTTTACTCTTATTATTATTATTATTATTATTGTTGTTGTTGTTGTTGTTGTTGTTGTTGTTGTTGTTGTTGTTGTTGTTGTTGTTGTTGTTGTTGTTGTTGTTGTTATTGTTGTTATTATTATTATTATCATCATCATCTAGGTTAATATTTAATTTTTTATTTAATATTTAAATATATTTTAAATAACATTTGAAAAGGATGAGTTTATGAAATAGTAAAAGTTCATTTGAACTCTTGAAGTTTAGGTTCTTTGCTTAAATAAATGAATTTCTTTCTTCTAAAATCTTAATATTACCAAATTTAAATATTTAATGTCCTTTAATTCAAAAAATTTATTACAATACTATCAAGCTTTGTCCTAAAAATGTCACATGCCACTTGGCTTCTTCTGATGCTTTTAGTTTTGCTTATATATATATATATATATATATATATATATATATATATATGTGTGTGTGTGTGTGTGTGTGTGTGCGTACCTATATATAGAGAGAGAGATTGTAGAAAGATATATAGGAGAGATTAAGTAGCTATAGAAATTCACTTTTAAATCAATTTTCATTTATTTAAATTCAAATATTATATCCATTTTATAAAAGAAGATCAGAATCTTTGTTCAGATACAATGCACATTTATCTTATAATGTATGTATATTTAATCAGTTTTGTTAATCTTCATTATTCTTAGTGTTTCACGTTTTTCTATGTTTTCTTGTTTTTCCTTTTTATCTTATTTTCTTGCTTTTGTTAGTCTAAAAAATTATTTCATTTTATAAAAGTAATAATGATTTTGAGTATACATATTTCTTTAAAATTTTTAAAATAATTACATATAGGATTAATGAGGGTTTGAGAATTTCAAATTATTTTAGATATATAAAATAATTTCAAAAAATATAGATATTATTATCACTATTATTGTTGTTATTGTTGTTGTTGTTGTTGCTGCTGCTAGTATTATTATCATCATCTTCATTATTATTATTATTATTATTATTATTATTATTATTATTATTATTATTATTATTATTATTATTATTATTATTATAGTTTCATCTTTAATTTAATATTTAAATAAATTATATTCAAATATATTATATAACATTTAAGTTTTAAAAGAGATAAGTTTATGAAAGAGAAGAAGTCTATTTAGACCTCTTCAACCAAGAATTTTATTTTTAAGCTAATAAAAAAAAATTAATAAAGGATAATATATTTTCGAATTCAAATATTTCTAATCTTTTAAATCCAAAATTTTATTACAATACAATTAAATTTTATCCCAAAACTGTTAAATGACTTCTCAATAGCTTGTCACTTGGCTAATTGTATTACCCTATCCTATACTTTATAATATATATATATATATATATATATATATATATATATATATATTATAAAGTATAGGACAGGGTAATACAATTATATATATATATATAGAGAGAGAGAGAGATACTAAATTCTCAAACATTACTTGCCTAAGACCTCTAACAAGCATCATGCTTCCTAATACTCATTTGAACATGTATCAATTTTTGTGGACTCACATGTGATGTGATTGAATTATTTTATAATGCTTGAATGATGTTAGTTCTCTTAATTTATTTTTCTTCTTTTTAGTCATATTTGAGTGGTTTAGGATCACTACATGTCCTAATACTCATTTGATCATGTCTAAAATTGATATGAACTCACAAATGATGTAACTAAATAGTTTTGCAGTGTTTGAATGATGTTAATCTGCTAATTTAATTTAATTAATTTCCTTTTTATAATCATAATATTACTTGTTTATATCTTTAACTGGTAGATTGTAGACTACGATAGATGAGGATCTGGTCTATAATATATGAGCCAATTTAGTATATGTTTATCAATTCATTGTTTGGACTTATTTAATTTATTTAATTATTGTCCTTTTAAGCCATATAAGGTAAAAAAAAAAAACTATTTATTTAATTTATTTAGTTGTAGTCTGTTTAATTTATTCACAATCTAGTTATGAGGAAGAACTCTGTTCAATCATTATTTATTTTTAAACTTACTAAATCATGTCACCAATTGATGAAGATTCTCATATGATATGATAAAATATTATCATATTCAAATAGTGTTAACTCCTTCATTTTATTATAATTAATTAGTTAATTGATTTTTATTTAATCAAATACTAGTCTAGTTTGTAATATATATCAAGTGATCGATTAATTATTAATAAATGATGTAGTTGAAAGATTTATGATACACTTTAAGTAGTATTTTATATATATCATGCGGTTGATTAATGCCAACTTGTATAGTTGGTCAAAAAATATATTTGTTGATAATTAACATAGGCTGATTAAAGATAGGAAAAATCACATAGATATATAATGTAACAGTAAATATTACAAAATTTACCACTAATTTTTTTATTTACAAAATTTAATTTTTATTTACAAAATCTACCAACTATTCAATTTTTTTCTGTAAAAATTTAATTCAAAAACTCCTTCTGTTCTTTCCTTTTTATCTCCTCTCTTCTTCCTTGATTGAAACCCCAATTAAAAGGGTATTTGAAAGTCAAGGAATATAAATAGCAGACACTGAAAATATGCGTACATCCATGAAGCTTCAGGAAACAACATACATACTTACGGGGGCACCCTAAAGAATGGAAATATCTTAACGCTGTTAAAACCTTTTCATTTTTTCCCCAAAAAATTTAGATGCATGTAAGATCCGAAGAAAGTCTTTAGGACTTAATTACTCCAACATTATCTTCTTGGCTACCTAGGAATTTCTTTTTCTTCTAATGCAAAATTCAACAGATATACTTTTCATTTTTTGAGTATCTTCTTGATTGTAAATACAATAGAAGTTAAAAGGTTGGAAGTCAAAGTCAATAAAACAAGGGATTTGCCCTTTTCTCTCCACCAAAAAATGACTTCCAACTTGGCTTAGCGGAACAGACTACAATATAATGAAATTGTACAGAAGGCTAAGGAAACAGTCAAGTGATTCAATGACCAAAATATTTTTGGGTTTATCACTCTTGATGATGGTAGTGACGATCTATTCGTTCATCGGTCAGTATGTTTTGTGTTTTGTGTTTTAAATACAGTGGAGAAATCTGATATGATGACGACAGCGACGGTAAATATGATTTTCGATGGATGTTTTAGGTTTTTTCTCAATGTGTGTTTCTACTGATTGTTCTTCTGTTCTTCTACTTCTATGGCGTTGAAAAAAAGAAAGAGGCCAACTAGCTTGAATCTATTGATAATTTTGAGGAGTTTTGAGAATTTTTTATGACACTGGCAAATGAAGGTTATCAATGATTTTATGGTGCATGAATTGTATAGAAATTGGTGTAACATGGTGTATGAATTGTATAAAAATTAGTGTATTACCAGCTTTATGGTGCGTGAATTGTATAAAAATTGGTATATCATGGTGTATGAACTATATAGAAATTGGTGTATGAATTGTATAGAAATTGGTGTATTACCAGCTTAATGGTGTCTGAATTGTATAGAAATTGGTGTATCAACAACTTTATGGTGTCTGAAAAGTATAAAAATTGGTGTATCAATAATTTTATGATTTTTAAAATAGTTAGAAATTGATATATTAATAATTTTATGGTGTCTGAATTATATAGAGATTGGTATGTCATCAATTTTATTTTAAGGTGTCTTAGAATTTGGTATATCAATAATTTTATAGTGTTTAAACTCTTTAGAAATAGGTGTATCAATAACAATAATTTTATAGTGTCTAAAATGTATATAAATTGGTGTATCAATAATTTTATGGTGTCTAATATGTATAGAAATTGATCTATTTTTATGGTATTTTATCGATATAGAAATAAGTGTATTAATAATTTTATGGTGTATTAATAAATTTATGGTGTATAAAATTTATATAAGATGTGGTTTGAATCTCTTAGAAGTATTAAAAATTAATGTTCATTGAATTAAATAAATTAAATTTAAAAACATAAAAAAATATATATATCAAATAAATGTCTTGTTTTTATGGTTATCTTATTTACTATTTTTTTTAAAAAAAAAACTTACTTGAAAAATAAACTAGGAGAATTTATAAATAAATTAAATTTTAAAACATAAAAAAATATATATCAAATAAATGTCTTGTTTTTATGGTTATCTTATTTACTATTTTTTCTTTTTTTTTAAAAAAAAAAAACTTACTTGAAAAATAAACTAGGAGAATTTTTAAGATAACATATCAATCATTAAATTGTCTCCTTAAATTATGGTAATTTTAACTTCTTCTTTTTTTCATCTTTGGTAGATTTTGTAAATTAAAAACTAGTGATAGTTTTTGTAATATTGACTCTTACATTGTATATCTATGTGATTTGCCCAGATAGATATACTTATCTATATTTCATTAGACTTGTATGAATTGAGATTTAGATTTGAGATTTGAAGTAAAAAGCCTTCTAAATATTTATTACTTTAAACAAAAATCAAGCATCAACATATCAAAAAGGCCAAAGTAAAAATAGGGGAAAAAACTATTTTTTGGTTCTTTAAAAATAATTACTAGATGATTTTCAAAAAAAAAAAAAACAAGGTATTAGAAAGTGAAAGTTGTGTTTACATGATTCTATAATTATTTGGTTATTTCAAAAAGCATATGATGGTTGATGCCTAGACAATGATTGTGATCTATAGATGGTTGATGTCTAAACTATGAGGATGGTCTGTAACAAATCTTTGATAGATGACAATATGTTGAATCTCTTACAAATAATCACAAAAACTGTTGAAATGAAGCTAAGATTTAGGATGATAGCGGTGATCTTGTGTATGCTCAAAGATGTGAATGATAAAACCATCAATATCCCCTTCAGTAGAGAATCCTCCAATAATTCTCAATGCAATCATTTATAAAGTCATGCAATCACACAGAAAGTTAAGGATCCAGATTGCCACTTTGATTTTTAATCTGTACTCTATTTTTCAATATATTTTCTTTCTTTCAATGAAAAAATGTCTCACTTTCCTATTATTTATCTAATGACCATAAAAATTTTAATTTTAATTTTATTACTTATTTTCAAGATTTTTTTCTGATTTTCTCTATGCACAAGAGTATTATAGTATCTAAGAAAAAATTGAGTATTTTGTGAATATAATACATAACATAAAGAATTTATAGAATAGTGAAATTTTTGTAGTAGAAGAATAAAAAGTTTTTTGTCTCATCAATTTGGAGTGCAACCAAGCCATCAAATTCACGTTTTCAGGTTCTTTATCTTCAACTGCAGTGGAGTTCTAAAAATCAAGTTCTCACCCTTAGTCTCATGTTTTTAATCTTCGAAGAGTACAATTTAAATTATAATTGTTACTATAATTCAAAAAGTAAATTGAATATATTTACCTTTTAAAAAAAGTGTGTCGAGAAATGAATGATAATGAAGAAGCAGTGTAATAGAAGAAGTCTATGAAGTTGGAAAAGTCTGCTTATGAATAAAAATATCAAGATGAAAGAGAATAGACAAGGAGGTAACAATCTGGATTATTAATTTTCTGAGAATTACTGGAGGATACTTCACTGGAGGAAATCCAAACCCTTAACATTGTAACTAATGAGGCTAAAATTAGAAGTTTATTGATAACAATGACTAAATTGGTGAAGATCCTATCAGTTATGGAATAAATTTTTGATGAAATTAAAAAAATTTGATCGAAAAAAATGAAAAATTTAATCGAAAAGAAAAAAGGCGATAGCTTTTTAAGGATAAAAGAGCTATTGATTTTCATCTTGATCCAAAAAATTTTAAAAGAATATATCAATGCAAAACTCAAATGGTTGAAATCAGATGATAATATATTTAATAACAAAGAATAGAGAGTTCCGATATTGGAGGAAAACATAAATCTAATGAAAAGATTTAAAGTTTGAAGAAAAAAAGATGTGATAAAGTGAAGAGAGAATAACGAGATCGGAAATATTTTAAGAAAATAAACGGGGTGAAATATATTTTAAAAATATTTAAATGATTCACATTAGCTTTTTAAAATGTCAAAAAGGACCCTGACTCTGCACCTTTTCTATTTTCTCTTTCTAAATTCTAAAAATTAAATTAAAAAATATATTTTTTTCAAACTAGCCTATTGTACAAATCTTCTCTAGCATCTTCCTGAGGTGTACAATATTTTTCACCAGAATCATGAGAGTTAAGGTAGAAAAGACGAGCCTAAATTTTTTTTTCCATGGCTCTCCTTTTATTATTGTGACCCTCAACCCTAGTCTTGTATAATGCCCATCAAAAAGTAGGGTTCGACATATTGTGGTTCAAATCAAAATAATTAAAAGATCAAATCAAAATTAAATTTTGGTTTTGATTTTTTAATTTTTCAGATTGATTTTGATTTCAAATTTTAAAAATTTTATTAAACGGTTTGGTTTTTCAAAAAAAATGGATTAAACCAAAAATCCAAAATTACATAAATTATATATATATTTTGTTATAATAATATATATATATATATATTATATTATATATATAATATCGTATAATTGTATAAATATATAAGTAACCTGTAACCCTATGTATTCATTTCATATTTTCATTATTGTTGAAACAACGGTGCATTGAGGAGACGAGTGTCGAGGTTCACGTTGACTTTTGTGTTATCTTGTGAACTGTTTATGCAAACTTATGCATAATGCAATTATGTATTATGTTAAATTTATGGTTATTTTATTTCATGCAGGTTAAGTTATTTACATTTCGAAATGAAAAATAGGTTTGAAATAAAAACATTTTCCTAAAAAAATTATTAATTTTAAATGCTCAATCATGACAAAGAAAGACTCATTACTTTTCTTCAAAATCGAAATAAAAATTTGAAATAACCGAACCGAATGCATAGAAATTGAATTTATTTTGATTTGGTGACGGTTGTCACTTTCGTAAATCCAAAAATAAAAAAAATTGAACCAATATCAAACAACCAAATCGAACACCCACCACTACCAAAAAGTACTTATACATGAAGATTGTTGAATATTTTTCACATCAAATAAAAAAAAAATGGATAATCTTTTTATATTGAATTTGAACAATTCTTTCTTTATGAACTTAACTTTTTTTAAAATTTAATTAGACTCAAGATTCATTTTTTATATATATAAATATCAAGGAATATTGCTAAAATATGTATACCAATTTCTCTTAAATGATTTGTCATGGGGTGTGATAGGGTAACTAATTGTTCCTTTTAGAATTTTTAAGTTAGAGATCTCAATTTTCAGTTCAAAAATAAAAATAATTCAAATTTCTACTAGATAGAAGAGACATGTTTAGGATGATCAAGGGTAAGGCCGTAATTATGCTATTATTGAAGGCAAAAAAGAGTTTTAGAATTGTTCATGTTTCACCGACTCTCTTTATCTATACTTTCATGTTTCACTGACTCTTTTCATCTGCACTTTTCAGATATATTCCTTTTCTCCAGAAGATATTCAAGAATGCTTTGGTGTAGCAATTTCAGGTTAAGTTTTCGTCTCAATATTCATCTCTCTTCCTCTTCTTTGTTGTATGTTCTTATTTTTGTCTCAAAATTCATCGACTTAGTTATAAACATGAAAACACAATAGATTATCTAAGAAATTTTTTTGGATCTCTCCTCATCTCCATCGGTTCTTTTTTTTTTTTGTCTCAGCGTGATCATTTTTTTGTTAAAGATGAAAAGGGAGAACCCAGCTCCAAACTCTACCGATGATCATCTTCCAGAAGTAGAATCGTTGCCAGACAATTTCGTAGGGACATCTTGATACGAGACAACTGGTCATCTTATCTTTTGATGACATTTTTAGAGGCCAACACATAGAGGCTCAAGACTTGGTCACCTTAGGGATACGAAAACATGCATGGAGGACCCGTTTTGAGCATGCCATTAACCAAATCTGTGTATGAAAGATTGCGTGGGGGCTTACATTTGATGCCAATTTGAGACTACAAGTTTTGAAGTGTGACCCCATGATTTTGGAGAATTGAAGAAGCACCCTTCATTAAGAATATTTTGGGGTTTGCACATGTTAAAGAAACAACCCATGACCTCCCCTTTCATTAAGGGTATTTTGGTCGATTATACTATGTAATAAGCTAGACTATATAGTCTTTTATTAGGTCTTTTCTCTTTAGTTTATGAAAGATGAAAGATTGAAACACTTGAAATCCTCTCTCTTGAGAGTAGACCACCTTAGTATAGTCTTAGTTAGGACTTGGAAAAGTCATCCTTAGTATAGGGCTTGGAAAAGCCAATATTGTTCTTTGCTTGAAAATGGTGGATCTTGAGGTAAGTCGGTTACCTTGGTGGTAACCGTAAGAGTGTGGTTTTGATTATTACATTCATTAGGGGTTAATGTTGAAATATTTTTGGTTCTTAATCTTGTAATAATCTTGGTCTCACTATCTATCCTTTCATTGTTTTGCTAATCCGTGTGTTTTTGTGTTTGTAATCTTGTATCCCTTTGTGTTGCTTGTTCTTCTCATATTTTGTGGACTGTTTTGGTATCTTGGTGGAATGATTCAGATCATTTGGTATCAAAGCCATCATTGATTTCGTTCCCACGAGATCAATCTTAGGTTTGTTCACTCAAAAATTAAAAAAAATTGTTGCAAAGCTGAAAAACTTAAAAATAGTAATTGTGTTTAGGCCAAAATTTGAAGCCTATTTTTCTTGTGATTTTTGTGTGTTTTGTGTGTTCTAGTATTAGATCTTTGTTTCCTAACATTAGAAGAGGTTTCCAAGGTCAAAAATCTCACAAAAAGAAGTTATTCTACGGGTTTGGTGTCTTGGCCGAAGTGTTGTTGTTGTTTAGCCGAATTTGTTTCTAGATTTAAGTGTTGTTTTGATTGTATTTGTTGTTTCTTGTGTTGGTTTAATTTCTCTCTAACACTACTTGAGTCTAACTCAAGTTCTTGAGCAAAAAAAATTGCAAGTTATTGTGGGAAGAGTGGACGGTTTTGTTGTTGTTGTTGTTATTGTTGAAGTTTGTGTTGTGTTGAAGAAGTCTTGTAAAATGTTGTTGTTTGATCCAAATACAAAGGGAAGAGAGTGTGGGTTCTTGTTATTCTTGAAAAAACTTTCAAGACATTACCAAAGAGGAAAAGAAACAAAAGACCTCCCAAAAGTCTTCATACCAAAAAGGAGTAAGTTCATTTTTCTAGACAAGCCAAAAGAGGAAAGGGGGACAAGACTTCTAAATGGTTGTCTTGTCAAAAAGGTGAAAGTTGGTCAAGGTTTGAATTTTCAAAAAAAAGGACTTAAAGTCTTGTTTGTTAACCTACCAAAACCGAAATTCCCCTCATCTTTGTGAAATTTGAACAACCAAACTTGTGGAACAAAATTTTTTAACTTCAACAATATTTTTTTGTCCATCGACCAATAGTCGAGTACCACATCATCAATAGCTCAAGAACGTTGGAATTCCTAGTTTCACTTTTTTGATTCTATTGGTTTCCATTTTGTTAGTTCTCATACTAATTAGCAAACTAGTAAATACCTACTAGATTGTAGATTAGTTTTTCAGTATGTTTTCTTTCGTATTAAGCTTTGTATTTTGTGCTTTTCTCGTTTATAAGTCGTAGTATTTTCTTTGTTTCAAGTTCATAAGTAACTTTTATTTTTGTGTCTTAAGTCGATTAAACAAGAATCCATTCTGGCCGCCAAGTAGAATTGACATCCTATTGACTACTGGAGTATACGTAACTTTCAATATTCGTTGCTCCAATAGTAAGAATCACAAAGGTGGGTGTATACAAGTGTTGGTGAGGAGCTTTTCCTACTAATCTTGTTTGTTCATTGTGTAGGTACAAAGGTGACATAAGGGGAACATGTCTTTGATAGCCGGGGATTATTGTGACTATAACATGGGAGACTATGATTGTAGTGAGGGGTTTTATGGCTATGAAGTTGAGGGAGGTTGCGAAGGCTATGAAAATAGCCGTGATCAAAACTTGGGTAGATTAGAGAGTTACGGTTTAGAGGGAGAAAATGAGGTAAATGAAGTGCCTAGTACTTATGGTGAACTTGGAGATGATGTAGGACCTCGTGATGGATCTTATGATGACATTGAGGCATGTTAGGAGTTTTACACTTCTCACTCTGAACCTAGATTTGGTGTTAGGTATAACCCTTTTGTTCACAAAGCTTATAAGAGCTATAATGAGAGTTCACGTGAGGGGTGTGAAGATTCATATTCTCCACCTTGTAGTACTTCTTATCAAGGTTGATATAGTGTAAATGGTTATACTATCTCAAGTGGAGGTTGTCCAACGAGAAGAAGAGGGTATCCATCTCCAAAATTGAGGGGTACTCGTTTTCTTTACAATATTGATTCGAGAAGGAGTGTACACTCCGGAAAGGTGACCATTTGTGAGATATCGGGATGCCTTGTTGTGTTAAATGATAGGTACTATAGTAACTACAACGTTCTATCCATGGTTAACTACTTGGGGTTATTTTGCGAGCCTTTACTTGTTCCATATTTTTTGAACGGGTTTAAGGTTACTGAAAGGGTCAAAGTTGTCTTCTTCTAATTTGAATACCATGAGGAGGTGTAATACGATATTCTTCCATTGATATACGGTCATGTATGCTTAGGTGCTGATTAGTTTGCACAACATAGAGTTCCAAATATACAAATTGGCCTAATGTTGTAAGAGACCGATGGAGAAATCACCTCGTGACATACATGTTACCTGAGCCGCAAAGAGAAGTTAATACTTACTCCAATCCAAATGCTTATGAGATACAAAAGATTGAGAGGAGTAAGGGTGTGCAAGGTGGTAATCTGAGAGTGGAAAAAAGAGAGGTTATGTGGAGCGAAGTGAGGGAATTGCCACCAAGCCGAGTTAACATTGTTTGTACTTCTATTTCTAAGGACATTTGTGTAGGTAACGACATGGCAAGTGAAGGAGCGCAATGCCAAAGTGAATTTGCTGCCCAAGCTTGTAGAGGACCTTCACAACACAACAAAGGAGAGTCGACTCAAGAAATTCAAGGTAAAATAGCTAATTCTTACACTTTTGAACATGTGAATGATAATTGTGTGGCTAGTAGCCCAATGAGTGTGAGTAGTAGCTTACTTACTTGTGAGTCTAATAATTCTTTGCCTTTTGTTGATGATGTATATGTTGTGAGTGTGGATACACTAGTTGATCCTATTGATGACCAAATTGACTCTTCTTGTAAGATCAATTTTTGTCCACTTAGTGTTAAAGCCTATATGTTAAACGGAAGTACATTGTCTTGTGTAATTGTTGTTGATCAACCTATTTGTAAAAATTGTTCACCACTTAAGTATGTGTGTGATGTGATTAATCAAACACAAGTGAGTAAAGTATTTGAAAAAGTTGGTCAAAAAAGGGGAGTGAACCCGAGAGCTATTCTTGGGATAATCTTGTGCTTGAAATCGCTTTAAAACTTAATATTGATCTCTTGGAGAGTGAGGAACTTGCTTGTTCCAAATCTTCCCATGGGTTGGATCATGCACTCATTAGGTATAATGTCTTGTTTGAAAATAATATAAACACTCCTAATGAGACTAGTGGTGAAAAACATGGTATAGCTTACCTTGGAGGATATAACCTATATGTTAACCCACTATGGTGTAACAACATCCCTTCTAAAGATGGAAATCTTTTCTTGGATGATGAGAGTACTCTTAAGGGTAAGGAATGTGTTGTCTTGGAAGTTACTCCTTCTACTTTTTATGACTTTATTATTGAGACTACTCATGGTGATGATTGGGAAACTAGTAATGAGTACACACATAAGGGCACCTTAGTAGAAGTCGACTTGAAAGATACTTTTCTCTACTCTCTATTTTCTTTCGATGATATGTATGCTATTGTAGAGAGTATATCATTTAGTTTGGGTGGAGACCACGGGAAAGGGGAGTGTTGTCTAGACCCGTGTCTATGGCCACTCTTCCCGTTTGACCCCGGTGCCAAATATGGAAATGGTGATATTGGTGCACCCAACTTGTTTCTTGGTCTACACGACAAGCAAAGTGTCACTCTTAGTGAAATCCCATAACCAAATCCTTCGTACTTATTTCATTGAGTTTTTAATATTTCATTCAAAGGATCATTAGTTATATTGAAAATATGTCCAACCATGGCATGTTGAGATGATTTGTTGTGCTAACCATAACCCTCATGCCATGAGGAGTTTGTATTTGTTTATCCTCTCTTCGATTTTGCAAGGTTTGGATTCAAGGTCGAATCCTTTTCAAGAAGGAGAGGATGATACGGGACAAATGGTCATCTTATCTTTTGATGACATCTTTAGAGGCCAACACATAGAGGCTCAAGACTTAGTCACCTTGAGGATACGAGAACATGCATGGAGGACCCGTTTTGAGCATGCCATTAAACAAATCTGTATATGGAAGATTGCGTGGGGGCTTACATTTGATGCCAATTTGAGACTACAAGTTTTGAAGTATGACCCCATGGTTTTGGAGCATTGAAGAAGCACCTTTCATTAAGGGTATTTTATGGTTTGCACATGTTAAAGAAACAACCCATGACCTCCCCTTTCATTAAGGGTATTTTGGTCGATTATACTATGTAATAAGCTAGACTATATAGTCTCTTATTAGGTCTTTTCTCATTAGTTTATGAAAGATAAAAGATTGAAACACTTGAAATCCTCTCTCTTGAGAGTAGACCACCTTAGTATAGTCTTAGTTAGGACTTGAAAAAGTCATCCTTAGTATAGGGCTTGGAAAAGCCAATATTGTTCTTTCCTTGGAAACGGTGGATCATGAGGTGAGTCGATTACCTTGGCGGTCACTGTTGGAGTGTGGTTTTGATTATTAATTAGGGGTTAATGTTGAAATATACTTAGTTCTTAATCTTGTAATAATCTTGATCTCACTATCTATCCTTTCATTATTTTGCTAATCCGTGTGTTTTTGTGTTTGTCATCTTGTATTTCTTTGTGTTACTTGTTCTTCTCACGTTTTGTGGACTTTTTTGGCATCTTGGTGGACTGATTCATATCATAGCTTAAGTACTGACCCAATGGCTCCAAAAACACCACAACCTGAACAAGAAAAATTGACTCATTATTAAGAGGAAAAGTTATCTAATTTTGAGTTAAATGCATACGATAATTGTGATGATTCACATGCCAATGTGAAATGTCAAAACATGGAGAACTGTAAGTATATTTCTCCGTGAGCTTATTGTCATTTTGTTTCGTCGTTGAATTTATGTGTAGGATTGAGAATTTTATTTTCATGGATACATTTATTTTTGTTTATTATCTATTATTAGAGTGTTGCATGAAAACATTTAACTCCATTTTGGTTTACATTAGTTTTAAAAATGGATCATATTAGTCAAATGAATGGGTATGAGTATGAAAATTTGTAAAATAAGGGGAAAAAAGTGACGGGGGTTGAAGAATTGAAAGGAAACATTTAGAAATCTTCTAGTGATTTTAAAACATTGGAAGATGTGATAATTTAATAGACCATTTGTTGTTCTGTATCTGCTTGAATAATAAATTACTGGATCTTCAAAAGTATATTATGTTTTTCAGTAAGTGTCCTGTGAAATTAAATGAGAAATAATCTGACCTTTATATGATCGTACCAGTGTTAGCTTATGTGGTAAGATCTACGTTTGTTTGTTGTCGAGTATTTAGAACTCCATTAGAAAGTTCTTTTGTTATGTTTGAAATGGTTATTCATATAGAAATGTTAGCGGCTAAAAGATTACTTTAGTTTTAATATTGGCTAAGCATTAGTGTTTTGAATGCTGAAAAAAATATTGAAAGAAAATTGAAGGATCTAGGCATTATTGTTGCTTTTATGCGGTTGTATTCTGATCTATGAAGCTGAGATATTTTGATGGAATAGCGAAAGCGAAGATATGAAATAGAAATTGAGTTCTAACCTTACAGTTAAAGCAAGTGTCTCTGTGTGTGTATTTTAGTTGAGTATGTAGAAGTCTATTGGAAAGTTATTTTGTTGTGTGTGAACTGTTAGCAGCAGAAGGATTATTTTTTAAGTTTTAGTTTTGGGTAACCATTAGATTTTTGGGAGGTGGCAGGCATCCTGTGGAATTAGTTTAGGTGCACTAGAGACTATGATTATTAAAATAAAAAAGAAATACAGGAAGAGCTATGAAATAAATAGTTAGAATTGTTGTATTTATGCTTGTATATTTAGATCCATGCTTTTTTAGTTATGTTATATGAGTTTGGTGCTATGTTATATTTGCTAGATATATAGTGGAGATTGATTTCCACCCTTATATTTAAGACACTGTGTGTGTGCGCTCGCGCATGTTTGTTGTTGAGTATCTTGAAGTCTATTAGAAAGGTCTTGTACTATGTTTCAAATGGTTTTTCATTCTAAAATGTCAATAGCTAAACGATTAGTTTTGGGTAAGCATTCGAGTTTTTAATGCTACGGGCTTTCTTTCAATTCTCTGTCACTAATATAAAAAATTAATACTTGTTTGTTCAAGATAATTAATTATTTTCGAAGTTAAATGCATCAAAAAGAGTTTCAAACACTTTAGGATGCACTTAATGTTCTACTATACTACTATAGTAACTTATTTTATTTTAAAATGTATCCTGGTAAATGGAGTTGGAACATAATAAAAATTGATTTCAAAGAAAACTTGGCCTTTATAGTTAGATATTGTTATAGAGAGGTCTAAAACCAGTAATTGGATACCTGCAACGGAGTTCGAGCAATAACTCACTCTAATTCAAGAGCAATTTATATTTCACTCTTCATTTCTCATTCTCAAAGGCCAGCTTACACTTTATTAAGAGAAAGAATGCAGTGGCTCACAACTACAAGAATAGTTTCTCAGGATTTGCAGCACATTTATCAATTGTTGAAGCTCAGTGGCTTGCTCAAAATCCTGGAGTTGTTTCTGTCTTCCCTGATCCAGTATTTCAACTACACACTACACGGTCATGGGATTTTCTGAGGGATCAATACCATCTGCTAAACGATATCCCTTACAGTTCTGGGTGGAATTCAACCTCATCAAATGGAGCAGATACCATAATTGACATTTTTGACACTAGTAGCGGATACCCTCAAACTATAAAAAAATCTCATTGCACTTTGTTTATTCTTTACTACTAACACAAGAACCTGTATTATGTTATAGGAATATGGCCTGAATCAGAGAGTTTCAATGACAAGGGTATCGGTCCAGTTTCATCACGATGGAAAGGAACTTGCACCAGAGGATATGACTTCAAAACTTTCAGCTGCAATAGGTAACAATCTTTAAATGTGTCCATGATTACACGGGAACTCAGTAGTTTGAGGTCGTTGTAGGAATCCATTAACTTTAAATCTTAGATGATATGTGAAGTTTTTGTAAGTGGTCTTAAAAAAATAAGTTTATGATGAAAATTTTATTGTATGCATTCATGGACCTATATCAGAAAACTGATCGAAGCTTGCTTTTAAGAAAGAACCAGGTTCAAGATTGGGTCGAGGGGCTTGTGTTTGAATTATTTGACTGTTATATATTAACTTGAGATTTTTATAAGAGCCTAGCATTTCAACTTTTGGATTCGCAATCCATTTTTTTCTTTTTTTTTCGTGATTGTATGTTGTCCTTTTTTAAAACATAATATGTTGAAACATTTCAGAAGGATTATGTTAGGCAAGAACTGCTGAAAGACAAAAATTAAGAACAAATCACTTCGTTTGTGCAAATGATTTATTAAGAATTCAGTAAATTTTTTGTTTTAGAATCTAGAATCCATAAATTTATTATCTTATTTTCGCCTCTGATTGATAGTAACTTGTGAAAATAATTATGAGGAGTTTAAATGTGCGAAAGGAATTATTGTATAAAAATGTTGCAGTATATTTGAGGCTACACGTATAGTATAATTTTTCAAAGAGAATGTTCTAACTAACCACCTTTGCGTCAATGTGGCTCCGCCTTTGCAAGGTAATCTGCGGCAAATATAAGATATGATGTACTTATATGCTACAATACTTCAACAACAACATATTTATAGTATAAGAATTTTTACTTATCAAATAACATAATCACTATAGTATTGATTTCAATTTTAGAAGAAAAAAATATAGTACTCGCATCTTTATTCTCGTGCTTGAAATTTTGTAGCCTTTATCTTTATTTTAGGATTTTAGAATTTTCTAATATAGCCTTTATCCTGCAAAATTGGCAGATCATATAGAAGTGAGTTGAAACTGGTTGTGTTTTCTTATATGTCAGATTGTGTTTTGATGCAGACTCTTAATTGCTTGGCTTACATGTCATGATTCTCGTTCTATCATATCTTTCCCTTTCTACTCTCACAAAAGATCATGTTGGCAGTGATACCATTCACCTTAATGTTCATCATTCCCGGACATGGATTCAAAACAATGATAATGAATGTAGGAATGCAGATGATAGTCTTATGGTGTTGTTGGAGGATGTGAGATTGTTGCCAAACTGGGTTATTTTCTTCTTGGTGTAAATTTTTGGGTACTTTGCAGATTTTTCTATTACAACGTTAACTAGTTTAGGCATTGGCTGCACGGATAGTTCTCTGGAAAAGGATTGTGCTAAACTGAGGCATAGTCTAACTTGTCTTAAGCTCCTCAAGGTTTATAGTTAAGTGGATATGCTTTTAAAATGTGCAATCTAAAAAAGGTTTAAACCAAATGCCTAATCATTTGATTTATACATGAGACTGCCTTTCAATTTTGCTAATCATGTGGAAAGACAATGTAGAACTTAACATTTTTCCTTCTTTAGAAGTGTGTTAATGTGTAGCCTGCTGAGTGATGTCTTATTGATTTTTGAACCATAGGTTTATTTATCATCTTTCAAGAATATTTTGCTATGGAGGATACAAACTTGACACTAATATGGTCTTTGAATACTAATCGACAGGCAGAGACTTTTGAAATGTGGATGAATCCAAGGGATATTTTTACTATGCAGTCACGATCATACTACAACATGTTAGGATAAACTACTCATGCCACATATCTCCCATCTCACAGTGGACGTGCTTCTTTCATTGCAGTAGCAGTAGAGTCATTTCATATGCATTTTTCGAGCTTGTATCATCTACCTCAACCCTCGACATATGGGGAGAGCCATGGCTGAAAAAGTTGGGGTTGGTATGGCTCAAGTCGATGCGTATCATCAAACCTCAATTGGGTCATAGTTGACTGCAAACTTTATACTATGTGTGTTTGTTTATGTAGCTAAACCATATAATTTTGCTTGCCTAATCAACTGAATTAGAATAAGATCCGTCTCCAATGTTTGAAGAATTTTTAGGCCTGTAGATGTTCATGATGTGTATGAAGTGATCCTACGGTTGAATTTTAGCCGGGTCATTGTGTTTATAGGCTTTAGATTCTATTCTACAAATTTAGAAGTGGTACTGATACCTTTGTTTTCTCTGTGGTTGTGTAGATTTAGTTAACAATTTGGGTATAATTGCGAGGTCCGGGATAAAGGAGTTTATGGAAGCTCTACAAGTAGGGGCTGATGTGAGCATGATTGGTCAATTTGGTGTGGGTTTTATTTCTCTTACCTCGTAGCAGAAAAAGTTATCGTAACAACCAAGCACAACGATGATGAGAAATATATATGGGTATCACAAGCTGGTGGTTCATCACTGTTACAAGGGATGTTAATGGAGAGCAATTAGGCAGAGGAACTAAAATCACTCTTCCTCAAGGAAGACCTGGTAATTTCATTTCTACTTTAATTGAGATGTATTCTTGTTAATGCCCTTTGTAGTTAAATTAATTAGGTTTGGTGCAGTTCTATAACCTTATCTGTAATTAACTTGGATTAATACTTGCAGTTGGAGTACTTGGAGGAAAGGAGAATCAAAGACCTTGTGAAGAAACATTCTGAATTCATTAGCTACCCAATTTACCTTTGGGTTAAGAAGACAACTGAGAAAGAGATTAGCGATGACGAAGATGATGAACCCAAGAAAGAACAAGAGTGTGATATTAAGGAAGTGGATGAGGATAAAGAAAAGGAGAAAGGTAAGAAAAAAAAATCAAGGAGGTTTCTCATGAGTGGGAACTCATTAACAAGCAGAAACCTATCTGGTTGCATAAACCAGAAGAAATCATGAAGGAGGAATACGTCGTTTTCTACAAGAGCTTGACTAATGATTGGGAGGAACACCTTGTTGTCAAGCACTTATCTATTTGAGGGACAACTTGAATTCAAGGCCATCCTCTTTGTACCTAAGAGGGCTCCATTGACACCCATAAGAAGATGAACAACATCAAGATTTATGTCCGGAGGGTGTTCATCATGGACAACTGTGAGGAACTTATCACCGAGTACCTTGGATTCATGAAGGGTGTTGTCGACTCTGATGACTTGCCTCTCAACATCTCCCGTGAGATATTGCGGCAGAACAAGATTCTCAAGGTTATTAAGAAGAACCTTGTGAAGAAATGAATTGAGATGTTTAATGAGATTACCAAGAATAAGGAGGACTACAACAAATTCTATGAGGTTTTCTCAAAGAACCTAAAGTTGGGCATTCATGAAGATAGCCAGAACAGAGCTAAGTTGGTTGCCCTTCTTCGGTACCACTCCACCAAGAGTGGTAGTGAGCTGAAAAGTCTGAAAGATTATGTCACTAGGATGAAGAAGGGTCAGAAAGACATCTACTACGTCACTGGAGAGAGCAAAAAGGCAGTTGAAAACTCACCATTCTTAGACAAGCTAAAGAAGAAAGGATATAAAGTGCTCTTCATGTTTGATTCCAAATAGGACAATATCTTCCCTTTTAAGTGGTTAAAAATACAACTATTCGAATGTTTTCATTTTCTATTTAAACTATCCGATTTTGAAGTGATTTTGTTCATATAAGTTAAAAAAAACTAACTTATAGTGTTGGATCTGTGCTGCGCACGAGCATTCATATCTAGTATATATTAATAGAGTTAGTAAGTTTTGGATACAAATATTTCTTACTGTCAAATGAGGGTCTAAATTGAATTCGAACATATCGAAATATAGTGAGCTTAATAAATAACCGGATCATTTACATCAATTGAGATAAAATGTGTCAAGATGGAATTATTATGGGGTCATACCCAACCATCTTCCCTTGTTCAGACATAATTCTAATTTTTTTTTATTGTTTTCTTATAATTTATTTAATTGCTTACATTTTTTGTATTATAATTTTATTTAACATATGTTGCAAATGATTGTTTTACACGATGGGGATGTACATTTTTAATTTGTTCATTGGACACAGCTTTATTATTTAATTACATCTGAATTAATATGATTTTGTGTTATATTATTATATATCAACAATATATTTAATGGATCACTATGATGGATTCGTGCTCGTTCGAGCAACACCTGTTTAGTTTATTGAGAGGGGGGAAGAATTATTTTAGGAATTTTAATGAAAGAAATTGAGATTTTGTGTAAATATTCGTGTATTCTGCATTGGAATTTTGTAATTTAATCCATGTCTTGTCGATAAACTATCTTCATATGTTCAGCATGTCGACTTTCTAACATATGTATTGATAAATTAACTATTGATTCAAAGTTAAAGTTTAACTAAAGATTTGAATTTATACAACAAAATATTAAGTATTTCTATTAAAACTAGTTACTAATAGCACGGACCAACAATATTTTTTTAATTCGTTTTAATTATTGTAATTTATAACATTTTTTTAAAAATATATAACAGATTATTTTCTTTAGATATTTTAAGTTGTTAACTATTGTAATTTATAATACCTTTTATGTAATTTTCAAATAATATATATCGCTCTCCTTGTCCACAATTTTGTGGCATTGTTAGTCAATTACGTTTTTTTAAATAATTTAAGTTTTAAATTATTGTGATTTATAATTTTTTTTCTATTTCAATTTAAGTGGCATAATGCTTAGATGACCATAATAATTAATTAAGGGTGATATAGTAAAGTCACGATTGAAGCAGCGAAGTGATATAGCAAAATTACTATAAAAAATAATTATAAAAAATTTAAGTGGACCTCATATAAGACGTCAAGTTAATTTAAAACATACAGAGTTAACTTATCATTGTATATCTATTTTAATTTTTTTAAAATCAAATATTACTATTTTTTAATAATTAAATAATTTATAATAATTAATTAGGGGTGATATTTAATAAATTTACGATTAAAACAGTTGAAGCAGACATGTCATAATTGTATATTTACTTTTTTTATTAAATATTATTAATTTTTAATACATAAATGACTTATAATAATTAATTAGAGATGATATAGTAAAATTACGGAGCAAGTAGCTGATGAAACAGGCAGGAGAAGTACGCATGTTGACGGAGAGTTGTCTGCTTCTCTTGCCTGTTCCCTCTACGAAAAGGTCGTGCAAAGCACGGGCACTATATCTATTCTAAATTAATATTACAATAATAATCATATCAATTAATGTGACATCTTTTGAATTTTGAAATTAAAATAACTTTATTTTTCAGAGTATTTTTGCATATATTCTTAAAATATTTTTAAATTATCAATTATTGTGATTTATTATTCAAATATATAGTTTTTTTAAAAAAATTTAATTTACGATCAAAATTAAATTCTACATATGTATAAATTAATAAAGAGTGCGAAAACCAAAATTTGATGGATGTATATTACTGTTTTTCAGATAACACGGGCTCAGTATATGTTATTTTTTTCACAATTTATGAGCCACAAATAGAAGTTAGATAATCAATCATACTTTGATGAGCTTGAGGCACCCGACATGACTAGGCTCTGGTTCGAGTCGTGTCAGATATGTATCAGAGCCTGGTTCATGGTCAATTGGGAGTCCACAAAGTCGTGTCGAGTGGAGTCTCTTTTAAGAGTGTGTATCACGCCACACTCATAAGGGAGAGGCTATAAGATATTTAGGAATGTTTCTCTTTCTTGCGTTCTATTTTTAAGTTGTAGAGTCTAAGTCCTGAAATCTTCTCTAATTCCCATTTTTCACTTTCCAAACCATGCCTCGGCTATATGAAATTCATAAAAAATCCCCCTTCCCAACTGGGGACAATATTGATGGGGCATGCTCTACTCATCAGATCCTTAACCGGTCTAGGAGTCCAGTTCGTGATTTTCCTGGAGTTCCACTGGTTTCCTCTAGTCCTTATTGAGCTCCTCAGGATGAAGTGACGAACGTGAAGTTTCGTCAGTCTATTCACAAGTTGGCATAGTTGGTAGCTACCCAATCTGTGTGTGGTATTCCCGTTACTCCATTTTCTGAGGCCACAAGGGTTAGCCAGTTCATAAGGTTGAATCCTCTGACCTTTACTGGCGTTAAGGTTGAGGAGGATCCTCATGGTTTTGTAGATTAGATGGAAAATATCTTTCGTATTATGCATGCCACTAATGTGGAGGGCATGGAGTTTGCCGCCTATCAGCTGAAGGATGTGGTGTACTAGTGGTACGAGAAATGGGATCAGGCAAGGGGTGACATGTTGAGTCATCTCTGCGGGAGAATTTTTGTAACGTTTTTCTAGACCGCTTCTTTTCTCGGGATTTGAGGGAGGCAAAAGCAGAAAGAGTTTATTAATCTGAAGAAAGGCAAAATGCCAGTTAAGGAGTATGCCTTGAAGTTTCACTAGTTATCGTGGTATGCTCCAGATTTGGTTTTTAGCATGAGAGCTAGAATAAGGAAGTTCGCTTTCGATTTGTCCCGATACTTGATATTGGAGAGTAAGGCTTCCTTATTAAACAAGGGCATAGATATGTCTAGGTTGGTGGGATACATGCAGCAGGTAGAGAAAGAGAAGAAGAAGTAGGCTAAGTTAGGAGAGAGGAAAGAAAAGAAGTTCAGATTCTCTAAGTAGTATGGTGTCTAATAACAGAGTGGCAGGGATAGTGGTAAGTGGCCCAAGAAGAAGTGGGGCGGTTTTAAAATTACTCGGCGGTTAGTGCTTCTTCCTAAAGTCATCGGGTGATGGGCATTTCTATGGTGGTTATAACTTTATGGCATAGGGTGCCCAAACTCAGGATAGTAGGGTTCATTGCATTATATCCTCCCTGCAGATTTTGTGGTAGATTGCATTGGGGTTACTATAAAAAAAAGGGATAAGTGCTTCAGTTGTGGTCAGCCAGGGCACATGAGTAAGAACTGTCCAGTGGGCAAGGTTTTTTCTTGGAAAGCAAGGTTCCAGATGCCTCTTCTTCAGATCCGACAGCAAAGGGTACCCCATTTGGATCTGGCACTGGTCGGAACTATCTTTATGCTCTCACTACCTGAAGATAGTCCAAGGCATTGCATTATATTAAGACTAGTACGTTGAAACTCCTTTCCTGTGATGTGTACTGTTTACTTGATTCGGGATCCACTCTATCTTATGTGACCCCATTTGTGGCTGTGTATTTTAGTTTTGGTCCCGAGTTTATTTCAGACTTTTTCTGTTTCTACCCCAGTAGGTGATTCTATGATTGCTAGAAAATTTTATAGAGGTGTGTGGTATCTGGTGGTAGTAAAGAAACTGTAGTGGATCTGTTTGAATTAGATATGGTAGATTTTGATGTTATATTGGGGAAGGATTGATTGCACTCGTGCTATGCGTCTCTAGATTATTGGACCTGTAAGGTTGTCTTTAATTTCCCGAATGAGCCGGTTATTGAATAGAAGGTTGGTTCCGTAGCTCTTAAGGGGAAGTTTATATCATATCTTAGAGCTTGGAGATTAATCTCTAAGGGGTATCTCTATTATTTCGTCCGGGTTAAAGAATCTAACTCGGAGGGTCCTTATTTGCATTCTGTCCCTATGATGAATGAATTTCCTGAGGTCTTCCCAGATGACCTTCCTGGTATTCCTCCTGATAGGAGATTGAGTTTGGGATTAATCTTGTTTCGGACACTCGTACAATTACTATTCCTCCGTATAGAATGGCTTCAGCTGAGTTAAAGGAGCTTACGAAGCAACTAAATGATCTTTTAGATAAGGGTTTCATCCATCCTACTCTGTCCCTATGGGGTGAACCGGTTTTGTTCATGTATAAGAAGGATGGTTTCCTTTGGATGTGCAATGATTACTGACAGTTGAATAAGATGGTTGTAAAGAATAAGTACCCTCTTCCAAGGATAGATGATTTTTTTGATTAGTTGCAGGGTGCTAAATTTTTTTATAAGATTGATCTTCGATTCGGATATCACTAATTTAAGATTAAGGAGGTGGATATCTCTAATACTGCCTTCTGTACTAAGTATGGACATTTTGAGTTTTTGGTTATGTATTTTGGGTTAACCAATGCCCCGACGACATTCATGGATTTGATGAATAAGGTCTTCCGTCAGTTTTTGGATTTGTTTGTTATTGTGTTTATAGATGATATTTTGGGGTACTCTAAGAGTGAGGTAGATCATACTGATCACCTCCGTGTTGTATTGCAGACCTTGAAGGAGCAGCAGTTGTATGCCAAATTCTCAAAATATGAATTCTGGATAAACGTTGTCACTTTTCTAGGCATATTATTTCTAGAGAAGGGATCATGGTAGATCCGCAGAAGGTTGCAGTGGTTAAGAAGTCTCCTAGAACCATGACTCCAATCGATATTCAGAGCTTCTAAGGTTTATCTGGCTATGACAGGAGGTTTATGAAAAGTTTTTCATCTATTACTGCCCCGTTGACTGACTTAACTCAGAAGAAGGTAAAGTTCTTATGCTTTGATGCTTGTAAGGGTAGTTTCGAGAAGCTGAAGGATAAGCTAACTTTGGCTCCGATTTTGACTTTTCCTGAAGGCACTGATGGGTTTCTAGTCTACTGTGATGCATCCCATGTGGGGCTTGGTTGCGTTTTGATGCAACTTGTTAAGGTGATAGCTTATTCCTATAGAGAGTTGAAGGTGCATGAGAAGAATTATCCAACTCATGATTTGAAATTGTAGGTTGTGGTGTTTGCATTAAAAATCTATCATCACTATTTGTATAGAGTGCATATGGATATCTTTTCTGATCATAAGAGCCTGCAGTAAGTGTTTACTTAGAAAGAGATTAACCTTAGTAAAAGAAGATGGCTTGAGCTGCTCAAGAAATATGACATGAGTCTTCACTACCATCCAAATAAAGCTAATGAGGTTTCTAATGATCCTAACAGGTTATCTATGGGGAGTCTAGCTCATGTCTCTAAGGATAAATGGGAGTTGGTGAAGGATATTCATTGTTTAGATAAACTTGGAGTTCGTCTTTTGGTTTTTGAGGATGGTGGTGTGTTTGTTCATAAAGTAGAACAGTCATCTCTGGGTGCTGAAATTAAAGAGAAGTAAGTGTTAGAACCTGTGTTGATGAGGATTAAGGGCGATGTTAGAGGGAATAAGGTGATCGACTTTGAGATCAGTGTTTATGGCACCTTGCGATACCAGGGGTGTTTTTGTGTTCCCTATATCGATGGTTTGTGATAGAGGATATTGGCTGAGGCGCATGAGTTGCGCTATATTGTTTATCATGGTTCGACGAAGATGTGTCATGACCTGAAAGAGATGTATTGGTAGAACAATATGAAAAAGGATGTGTCTAGTTTTGTGGCTAAGAGTATGGTGTGCCAATAAGTGAAGGTTGAGCACACGAGTCACGGAGTTTTATATCAATAAATTGAGTTGCCTATGTAGAAGTGGGAAGTGATCAACATGGATTTCATTACCGATATTCCTCGATCTTAGAATCAATGTGATACAATTTGGGTCATCGTGGATAGGATGATAAAGGCTGCTAATTTCTTGCTGGTAAGGACAAACTTCTCGGCTGAGAATTATGCAAGGTTGTATCTTCATGAGATTGTGAAGTTGCATGGGGTGCCGATTTATATCATCTCAGATCGTGGTATGTTATTTTCGTCTCACTTTTGGCAGTTGTTTCAGAAAGGTTTGGGGACCAAGCTGAGCCTGAGTACTGCTTTTCACCCGCAGACGGATGGGCAAACAGAAAGGGCTATTCAAACATTGGAGAACATGCTTTGGTCTTGCGTGATTGACTATGGTGGTAGTTGGGTTACGCATTTACCTCTTATAGAGTTTTCTTATAATAATAGCTACCACTTTAGCATTGGGGTGGCTCCATTTGAAGCCTTGTATGGTAGGAGGTGTTGATCTCCTATTGGGTGGTTTGAGGTTTGTGAGGTGGAGATGTTTGGCCTGTATTTAGTTCACCAAGCCATAGAGAAAGTGAGGGTGATTCGGGATAGACTTAAGGCTTCCCAAAGTCGCTAAAAGACCTATGTATATGTAAGGCAAAATGAGTTAGAGTTTCAAGTCGGGGATAGGGTATTCTTAAGGGTGTCTCCTATGAAGGGAGTGATGCGGTTCGAGAAGAAGGGGAAGCTTAGTCCCCAGTATATTGGTCTATACTTGGTTTTGAGGAGGGTTGGCAATATTATGTATGAGCTGGAGTTTCCTTCTAGTTTGAGCTCCATTCACCCGGTGTTCCATGTTTCTTTGTTGAAGAAGTGTATGGGTGATTCGTCTCAAATCATGCCTATCAAGGATATTGGTATTTTGGATTCTTTATCTTAAGAGGAAGTCTCGGCTGAGATCTTGGATCGACAGGTTTGTCGATTGCAGATCAAGGACGTAGCTTTGGTAAAGGTTCAACGGAGGAACAACAAGGTTGAAGAGGCTACTGGAGAAGCTAAAGAGGATTTGAAGTCCAAGTATCCGTTCCTGTTTTCTGCTCCAGAAATTCAGGCGGAAGGCATGTGTTCTTCATCCTACTTTTGTTTTCTAACTTAGTTAAAGAAAAGATTGATTTCCTTGCATCTTTGTATTCTAACTTAGTTAAAGTTCAGAGTTGAGGTATTGGGGTGTAAATCATGTTTGTACTACCTTGTTCGGTCATTCGAGGATGAATTATCCAAATGGGGAAGAATTAAAACACCCTGGGTCTTGGACTTTGGAAATTTCCTAAGATTTGAGCTCACTGTCCTTTATACGAAAACCATACGATTCGTATGGTATTGGTATGAGTCAGGTGACCTAAATTGTAAGGTGTCCAGTGTTTGCTAGTCAAGTTTCTATTGTGGTTACGACTTGGTGGGGTACGGGTCATATGGTTTGGTGATGGGCCGTTGATATTGATCCATCACTTAACGTAAAAAATAGAGACTTGATTTGGCTCTGAGTACGAGTGGATCACTATGATCTGTAAGTATAAGGTGCGAGTGGTATAGAGGAGTCGTATGTTGTGCAGTGTCCAACCCCTTTTGATTCTTTCTTGGATACGACTTAAAGGTACTAGTCGTATGGTATAGGTATATTTGGGCCAAGCAGCGGTGTATGGTGGACAGTGTGTGGATATCCAACCTTTTGTTCTGGGAACGACTAGATGATACCACTCGTATGATGTGGGGACGAGTAGAGGGGTTCAACTGTACCCACCTACGGGAATTTTTACAGTTTAAGTTGAGGGTATTCTGGATATTTTCCCTTCTTAACTTCATGAACCTACTATTCCCAAAACAAACACTCTAAAATCTCTCTCAAAACTCTTAGATACGGCTAGAGTTTCTAAAATGTGACCAATTAAGGCTCTCTAGGGTGGTTTCTCTCCATCTTCCTTGGTATCTAAGGCATGTTACTCCTCTCTCATTGTTAGTTCAACTAAAAGCATGTTTTAATGAAAGTTTTCATGAAATTATTGTATTGTGGGTTTGTGTTGGTTTTGAAATATATGTTGGGGGTTTTGGTTACTAGTGGTTGGATAATGTTTTTCCATGTTTTATTTATGGTTTTCATGTTATAATTATGATTTGAACATGTGGTTGTAAGGGAATGGTCAATTAATACTTGGTTTTGGTTTTGAAAACTATATGCCCTCAACATTTTTGGTAAAATGCCAATGAGAATGATTTGTTCACATAGTTTGACTTTTATTGAAATCTTTGCATTGCATAATATGGTAATGGAACTTAAATGGTGTAGTTGAATCGGAAAGGCCTTGTTTGCCATGGTTTTGGTTTAATTAGAAACTTTAGAATCAATTTGGTTTACTGGTTTTGGTATGGCATAAATAGATAGACTTGTAAGAGCTAATTTTACTATGACGAAACCAACAGTTAATGCCTAATAAAAGACTCCCTGATAAATGATTGGAATGTGTAAATGGTTTTAATATGGTCTTAAAGGGGGGTGTAGCAAATTCATGGAAAGTGGAGGTCCCGGGGGGACCGAAACTAAAAACTCATATTTGTCGATGTGAGGTTTGGTCTTGGTGACCATGTGCATGATGTCATACTTTATATTTTGGGAGATATAATATTCATCCCAGGTTCTTCTCTCTGGTTGTGTGGCCTCAAGCATTGGGGACCTTTCAGCAAAGGGAGCTGAACTCGTATAGCCGTGGGTAGTTTTACGACGTTAAAGCTACAAAATCCAGGTAAAGGTTTTAAATACATGCTAAACCCGGTTCCCTTTCTCGGTATGGTATATATGTATCTATTTGTGTGATTGAATATGGTTATTTACTATGGTTTTGTATAATGACATTATTTTATCCTTATTCTAGAGTACTTGCTAGCATTTGTTACGCTAATCGTCTTTGGGTGCTGCATCCCCACACGATGCAGGAACCGGTCATACTACTCCATCTACTTAGTGACTTGGATTCGAGGAAAGCATCATAGTTAGACTGAAGTGGTAATCTTTGGAAGACTCTATTTCATGCTATGGACTTCTTTACAATCTTTCTTGGACTTTGGTTTTGGCTATGGTTGGGGGCATATCCAAACCGGATGTTCTTTGCTTTGACTAGAGGCTTTGTATAACTACTATGGGCATGGGCAGTGTCGGTATTTATGCCAGCCTTAGTATTGGAATTGGCATTGGCATTGGTTTTGATCGGACATTTGGTTTTGGTTGTTTGGTCACGGTTATAGACTTTACTTAATGTCCTTCTATTACTTTTATTACATCCTATTATATGTTCGAAATTCATCCGACATAGGATGCAGGGCAGTTATGGTTGGGCATTAGGGGTGGTCTCTGGTCCCGATTAGGTTTGAGGCACCCGACGTAACTAGGCCCTGGTTTGGGTCGTATTAGATTTGTATTAGATCCAGGTTCATGGTCAATTGGGATTCCACAAAGTCGTATTGAGTAGAGTCTCTTTTAAGGGTGTGTAGCGTTCCACACTCATAAGGGAAAGGCCTACAAGGCATTTAGGAATGTTTCTCATTCTTGTGTTCTGTTTTCAAGTTGTAGAGTCTAAGTCTTGAAATCTTCTCTAATTCTCGTTTGCTTGCTTTTCAGATCATGCCTCAACTATCTAAAATTCACGAAAACTCCTTCATCCCAACTGGGGACAATGTTGATGGGACATGTTCTACTCATGGGATCCATACCTGATTTAGAGGTCGATATCCTAATAGTGCTGGAGTTCCATCGATTCCCTCTAGTCCTTCTCGATCTCCTCTGGCTAAAGTGACAAACTCGGAGTTTTGTCAGTCTATACATATGTTGACACAGTTAGTTGCTACCTAGTGTATGCATGGTGTTCCCATTACTCCATATTCTAAGGCCATAAGGGTTAGTCAGCTCATGAGGTTGAATCATTTGACCTTTACTGGTGTTAAGGTTTAAGAGGATCCTCAGGGTTTTCTGGATGAGATGGAAAAGATCTTTCATGTTATGTATGCCACTAATGTGGAGGGCATGGTGTTTGCCTCCTATAAGGTGAAGGATGTGGCGTACCAGTGGTATGATGAATGGGATCAGGCAAGGGGTGACGCTATTGAGTCATCTCTGGGAGAGGATTTTTCTAATGCTTTTCTTGACCGTTTCTTTCCTCAGGAGTTGAGAGAGGCAAAAACGAAAGAGTTTATTAAGCTAAAGCAAGGAAAAATGTCAGTCAAGGAGTATGCCTTGAAGTTTCACTACTTATCGCGGTATGCTCCAGAGTTGGTTTCTAGCATAGGAGCTAGAATGAGGAAGTTCGCTTTCGATTTGTCTCGAGACTTGATCTTGGAGAGTAAGGCTTCCTTTTTAAACAAGGACATGGATATCTCTAGGTTGGTGGTATAAATGCAGCAAGTAGAGGAATAGAAGAAGAAACAAGCTAAGTTAAGGGAGATGCATGGAAAGAATTTCAGATTCTCTGAGCAAGGTGGTGGCTAATAACAGTGTAGCTGGGATAGTGGTGAGTGGCCCAAGAAGAAGTGGGAAAATTCTGGATCTTACTCGACGGCTAGTGTTTCTTACCCAAATCCATCAGGTGATAGGCGTTTCCATGTTGGTGACAACTTTAGAACACAACATGCCTAATCTCAGGATAGTGGGGCTCAGCTGATACCCCAAATTACAACCTTCTTATGAAAGTTTAAGAGGTCGCTGTCAAATATAAAATCCAACTGGGTTGGGTGTCAAATCCCACAGGGAATACTGTGTTTACTAAGTATTGTGGTTTTTATTAGACTGTTGGTCGAAGGTTCCTGAAGAAAAAAGGGGTTTTTAATTTATCAATTGTATAAAAATGTTTGTCATAGAAAGTAATCCACTTGATTGTCAAAAAAATAGTAATTCAATAAGAGTAGTCAAACTAGGGTTATGGTTATCAAGATAGTTAAATAGCTAGGGTTGTGAACTACTTTGAATTACCTATGAACAATTCTAATTGCAAAAGTAATTGAATTTATGGTTTTCCCATTAGTTTCTCATCCTAAATGACTAATTTTATCCCTTAATTCTTTCAAACATAAGGAACATATTATTTATTCAACTATATTCTCACATGGGTTGATCCGGTTAAGGCATCTACCCTCTATCCAAAGGTTAAAGCCTTTAGATTTGTGTAAATCCTTTCTTTTTCCAAGAAACACTTTTTCATTCGAACAAGTGATGTTCTTAGGCTCACTTTTCAAGTTTGCAATCAAGAAAAGTCATTAAAGTGAAGAAGGATTTATTAATATCAATTAATCATGGGACTCTACTAGATTCACAACCCAATACAGCTTTTCACATCAAGGTTCCCATAACCCTAGTTATGGGAGCTTAGCCACACATCTCCATAATAGAAAGAGAAGACATCATTGTGTTATTCATAAATTAATTCAAGATTTACTTACAAAGGTTACAAGAATTTGTCCTTGAATCTGAAATAGAGATGGAATGATTAGATCCACAAGATTTTCTTAATTCCCCCAAAATACTAGGTTACAAAGAGTTTTTAGATATGAAGACTATGATAACCAATGAAAAATGCAAGTTAGCCCCATAATAAAACCTAAAACTGGTATTTATACGTTCCCAGTTAAAAAGAATCTAAAATTTGAATTCAGAAAACCGCATCCAAACTGACAGCCAAATTGGTGGTCCGTCGAGGGTTAACGGTCTGCCATTTGATCCGTCGTTGCTGATCCTGGATAGTCACATTTTGGATAAGGCTGACGGCCAATCTGGTGGTCCGTCAAAAGACTGACGGTCCACCATTTTGTCCGTTGCTGAGTCTTTCATTAGGTAATTTTCTGGATAAGACTGACGACCAAGCTGGTGGTCCGTCGAAGATCTAACGGTCTACCATTTGGTCTGTCACTGAGTCTTTTAGGAGGCACTGTTCTTGATAATACTGACGGCCAAGATGGTGGTCCATCGCAGATCTGACGGTCCACCATTTGGTCCATCGCTGGGTCTTTCAGGAGGCAATGTTCTGGATAAGACTGACGGCCAAGCAGGTGGTCCATCACAGATTTGACGGTCCATCATTTGGTCCGTCGCTGAGAGTTCTGAAACCTTGGGTTCTTCCTAAGACTTGACGGTTAGGTTGGTGGTACATCGAAGGTGTGACGGTCCTCTATCTCAACCGTCAGAAGCACTTTCCTGCCACTTTCCAGAGTCTTTTCCTTCACCTAACTCCTTGCCCTGAAACACTAAAAACCCACATCAAATGCAACCATGGTTGCTTGAAAACATCCAATTTTTCCAAGAAAAGATGCAAAATATTCCGTCAAAAGCCGAAACATCTACACCCCCAACTTAAGATCATTGTTTGTCCTCAAGCAACTCAGCACCTAATTGTGAACAAGAACAATATCATGACAAGCAACCAACTAATGAATCATTTTGTTGCAATCATTTACTCATCATTTCACTCATATGAATTTAACACATCAGGATCTACACCCAGCATTGATTATAATTCAGTATATACACATGGATATTATGTTCTACAGAGAAAAACAAACCAAAGTAAAACTCTAGTTGCCCTCACAACAAAGAAGTCCACCACTCTTTATACTACGTGGACACAATCTAAACTCTCACGCTTCTCAAAGAAGTTACAAGCATAATCCAGATACCCATAAGCTTGCCCTCGCCATTTAACACACTCTCAAAACTGATTCGTTAGTATCAAATAGGTCTTTTCTAGGCTTGTAATGAGGCTCAGGCTAGGTAAGTGTACTCTTTTAGTTAAAGTGACTCAATGGAGTTTAACTCTCCTTGCCCTCGCAACTTTTCAGCTCCCAAGCTGCTATTTTAATCAACTTTGTTACAAAAACCTTTAATTAATTTTTTTTTTAAATAGAGCATCAGCCACCCTAAACTTATGCTGATGCAGTAAGCCGAGGTACACAATATCTTTGGATAGATTAGGTCCAAATGCCTTTAAACTATATTCTAAACCAACTTTCCACTGGGTGCTTACATTTTTACAACAGCCACCCTCAACTTAGGTGTTTTGCCTAAGTTAAGGTACACACTGCCTAATATTGAGCCAAGGCCAGAGTTGAATGCTAATGCCCTATGGAGAGTCAATTATAGTTATAGGAAGTGAAAAACTACTAAGAAGCTCAAAATGGGTTCGAGTGAAAGAAAAATCTTAGAGGGGTTAATTATTTAGGCTAAACGAACTAAAAATACAAGGGGGCCTGTCATCCTATACTATTGAATCAGTTAGAGAACAGTATCAATGACTCGGGCATTTCTAGGCACTACACTATGCAAGACTCAATACAAATCCTCACACACACAGTGGCAACTGAATTAAACTTCTTCTGCTGCTCTTAGGATTTCCATCACATAATTCATGCTCCTCTTTTATGTTAATGCCAAATACAGACTCACTGAAGGTTATGCACACATGCTATTTGATTAGAGTAAATAATTACACATTCATGCTCATAGTTTTATGAAAACATCATTTATTATTCATATCTTCAAAGGGATACTGAAACAAGGAAAAATTTTATAAACAACATTAAACACAGAAATAAAAACACCCTAGACATGCCGATTCTACTAGATAGCACATAGAGGGAAAAGAGATCAGCAACACAACCCACCATGGTACAAGTACAAGTACACCACCCCCATAAAAAAATAGATGCATTGTCCTCAAAGCATTGATCTAAAGTACAAGGAAATGGTTTTACTAGATTTACTTCTTATTCATCTGAGGTACCTGTTAAGTGTGACGAGGCTCCTACATCCTCACCTGGTGCAATATTGTCCCCTGTGGTGGTAGGGGCACTCACAACCTCTCCCTCCAAGATTGGAGGAATCATCTCTCGAATAGATCCTATATTGTGCCCCCTTTCTTGAGCAGCGCTAGTGGATACCCCTGCTACTTTGTCTTCCTCTTTCTTTCTCCTCTTTTCGTCATCCTTTAGTGACTTATTCTAAGATCTCTTAATATCATGTTGTTCTCGTTGTTTTGGTGTCATTTCTGCCCTTTTTTTCTCTTTGCTTCTTTCCATACAACTTTTTCATCCATTTGCTCCTTCATTTTGGTCTTCACTGGTCTGCCCATCAAGTTCGCTATACCTTTATCGACATCACTTTCCACCAAGGTTAGGTCAAAAATAGGCTATTGTGGCTGCTTATTCTTTAGCTCTATAGTATCCGTCTTTGCTTATTCAAATTTAGCCATCAGCTTGGCAAGATCGGGAAGGGACAGTGAATCGAGCCTTTTGTTGATGCAAAGTTCCATGGTGTACATCCTATTCTGAATGGTTTGGTATGGATGAATTACATCAGCCACGATTTAATCAACAAAAGGCTTGAAGTTTGTAGCCCACTTATCTAGCTGTTTCTGAAACCTCTTGTGTGTCTTGATAGACTTAGCAAAGTTTTCTGGTGTGAACCTGTATTCAGTAAAATCTGCTCCACCCATAGATTGTGCAGAACCTAACCCTGAAAATGTGCCTTGGGGTACGAACTCAAGTGGCACATAGGTAGTAATAGGCAAAGGCATATTTGTGGAAATCTCTGTAGTATCAGGAGCTGGTGTAGATTGAGTCTGGTAGGCTGGAGGCTTTGTGACACGCATCTCAAATTTTGAGTCGTCTTTCAACTTCTCAAGGTATTGTTTGTGTACAGCCTGGATCTCATTGTCTACTCCACAAATCAAGGGCACACCAGCCTGTCTGCATAAAGCTATGATTAGGCACAGAAATGGCAATGCAATGGAAATTTTGTGGGCCCTCACGAATATGTCATCTGTAATTATCTGGCGAAAGTCAACTTGAAGCAATGATATGAATATTTCCACCAACACGGCTCTGTAATTATCCAAGTTTCTATCCCCTTTTGTTGGCATTAACCTCAAACGAACAATAGTCCACCAGTATTTAGCCTTAAAACTAAGGGAATATTTTGCAATACGCTCCTGTGAGTTGGTCAACCAAAAGGGGTTACTATCCTCAGTCAAAAATGAAGACACCCACTACCTTTGAGAGGAATCATTTTTTAATTTGTACACAAGATCAGGCACAATAAGCTGGGCCTCGTACTCTAGTCCAAATAACATCATATTGATTATTTGGGTTGATATATCAACAGTGACTCCTCGAACAGGTACAGACTCTCTATTCAGCAAATTTGTAATTGATGTCCCCTTTGGGCAATCCTATTCTACTAGTGCAAGATAATTTGCAAAGAATTCTTTTACCCAATTCGGTTTATAGGCTCCCGGTGGTAGGCTCATCTATGCTAGTACATACTTGTTGAAACGGCGTTCCAACTCAGGATATTCATGTAAGTCCTTCATCACAATCTGATGCTATTTCGTAAATGACTTTTTTATCCCTCTCGCAGTGGGTGTTAACCCATCATAAAACTTCTCACGTGCTCCTTCTATCTTCCATCTAATCGTCTCCCAAACTTAAGGATCCTTTCATCTAACAACGTTAGTATCTTCAGGTTCAGTTTCTAAATTCTCTGCTTTAGCTTTCCCTTCTACATTGGTATCCTCAGTTTTAACATCGGCAGACTCAGGTGGAGTGACATCAACTGCGGCCTCGTCTGTGCTCAAACTGGTATTGTTAGTACTATTCTCACTCTTCTCTTCAGACTGGGAGAGTAGGGGATTTTCCCTTCTAAGTTGTCTGGTGTTGTATCCGGGTTCGGGTCTACTGCCACCCCTTTGAGATCTTCCTCCTTAATTTACTAGTAGTTTGGGAGCCATAACACCTGATAAAAGAGGTAAGAAATCAGTCCACAAAAAATCTATCAAATTAGTACATTTCGTGACTTGACGGTCAAAATAGAAGTTCACCATTAGTGAGACGGTCCACCACTTTGGCCGCTGAGCCTTATCCAGTGTCCTGTAATTTTCATAGCCCTGCAATGGTCAGATTGGTGGTCCGTCGCAAATCTGATGGTCCAGCACTTTGGCCATCAAGCCTTATCCAGTGTCCTAGAATTTTCATAGCCCTGCAATGGTCAGATTGGTGGCCCGTCGCAAATCTAACTGTTCACCATTTCAACCGTCGCACCCCCTTCTTCGGGCTCAGCTTTTAATTGGGCATATTTTTGAGCATGTGTTGATCAACATTGTTTATTTAGCAATATTTGACAATCATAACACAGTCAAGAACAACTTTTCGTGTTTTAATCATGTAGGTTACTCAGACTTCACCTATACAAATTATTCTCAAACTCCTATTTGAAAACCTTCAGCAATTCAAAGCAAAAAAACTATAACAAGATGCTAATTCCTTTACAAAACAACTCGCCAAACACAGCCCACAACTGAATGCGTCATTTAGACCAAGAAAAATAGAATTATGCGTATACCTTGGTTCTACTGAGAGACAAGCTTGCAATTTTAGAGAATACGGATAATTGGAACAACTCTTCAATGGTGATCTTACTTGATTATGATGAAGAGAACAAGAAGAGTGGATGTGTTTAAATATGAAAGAATGGAGGAGATGTAGAGTCCTACAATAAGTTTCTTTAGATTCTTTGAACTCAAAGGAAGTTGAACAATTTAAGGATGTGAAGGGATTACAACGTATGTAACCACCTTCTTTAATCATTTTCAAACCTTTTAGGTCAAATATGGGTCATTTAACAAGGCTTCATAGTCAACCCGACCTGACCCAGACTTATGGTTACAGTGGCGCCAGACCCGACGGTCTGTCAGACTTTTGACAGTCTACCAGGACAGCCGTTGAGACGTACAAAGACCTAAGTACTTCTGCTTCGTAGCGATGGTTAACAGTATGGCCCACTAAATCTTTGACGGTCCACCAAAGTCATCGTCGCACCTTATCAGAACCTAGGGAATCTAGGTTGATTTTGACGGTCGATTAGACGGTTCACCAAATTTTGGACGATTCACTACTTTAACCGTCAACTTGATCCAGTGAATGAATTTTTGTGCCTTTTTCTGATGATCAAAATTGTGGTCCGTCAGATGATAGGTGGTCTACTAAATCAGCCATCAATTTTGTTCCATTAGCTCAGATTTGTGTCCTATCTTCAACTGTATCCTTCTTTCCCCCTTTTTACTGCATTTTTGGTCCTACACACTCCACAAATACATCAAAAATACACAAACACATAGCATGAACTCTAATTATGAATACAACAACTATTTGTGGGTTGCCTCCTACTAGTGCCTAATTTATCATTACAGCACGACTTAGATATCTCGATTGCTCAAACTTCATCGAGAAAGAAGGTATCAATACTTTTTATTGAGAATTTTGGACAGATATAAAGCTTGATTCGTTGCTTGTTATCTTTGAAGACTCTTTCGTCTTCATTTTCAAGTTCAACTACTCCAGATGAGTAGACTTGACTGACTTTAAATGGTCCTGAACACTTGAACTTGAGTTTACCTGGAAATAATCTAAGTCTAAAGTTGAATAGAAGCACTAAATCTCTTTTCCAAAAATATCTACTTTCAATCCTGCGATCATGGTACTTCTTCATCTTCTCTTTGTAAAGATCTGCCCTTTTATAAGCCCCGAGATGGAATTCATCCATCTCAGTCAGTTTCCCCAATCTTAGCTCTGTTGCCTTCTTCCAATTCAAATTTACCCTTTTGAGAGCCCACAAAGCCTTGTGTTCTGGCTCGATCGATAAATGACATGCTTTATACTAATGATGTCTTAAAAGAAGTCTAATATGCCCACAAAGCATCATCTAACTTATGAGACCAATCTTGCCTATTAGCGTTCCCTGTTTTGGCTCGGATGGCTTTAATCTCTCGATTCGCACCTCCACTTGCCCACTAGTTTGGGGGTGGTATGGAGTTGCTACTCTATGCTGTCTCACCCCATATTTCACCAAAGCATCCCAAAATACTTTGTTGCAGAAATGAGATCCTCCGTCGCTTATAATAGTACGTGGTACTCCAAAGCGAGAGAAGATATTCTACTTAAGAAACGCCACAACTCTCCTCCCATAGCTATCAGACAAGGTAACGGCTTCGACCTATTTTGACACATAATCCACAATAACCAAAATGTACTTTATTTCATAAGAACTCACAAAATGATCCATAAAATCGATGCCCCAGAGGAAAAACAATTCTACTTCAAGCATCTTAGTCAAAGCCATCTCATGCCTCTTGGAGATCAACCCCGGCCTCTGACAGTGGTCACACTTTATTACAAAATCATGAGCATCCCTGAATAACATTGGCCAATAGTAACCACTCTTCAACACCTTTCTAGCAGTTCGGTCACCTACATGTTGACCTCCAACTGGGGAAGCATGACATGCCTCCAATATGCACAATACATCTACTTCTGGCACACATCTGCTTATGATGTTGTCAGCACATCACTGAAAAAAATACGGCTCATCCCAGAAGTAGTGTGTCACATCATGAAGGAATTTCTTTCTTTGATGGAAAGAAAGATTTTTCGGAATGACCTCACTCACTACATAGTTTGCAAAATCAGCATACCAAGGAACTTTCTCCATATTAGCAGCTAAGATCCCCTCATTAGGAAATGCTTCATTTATCTCAACTTCCTTACCAACTACTTGGTCATCTTCCATCCTATATAGATGATCTGCAACTTGGTTTTCACAACCCTTCCTATCTTTCACTTTAAAGTCAAATTCTTGGAGCAGCAACACCCATCTAATTAATCTTGGTTTTGTGTCCTTCTTAGCCATCAAATACCTCCAGGCTGTATGGTCAGTGTGGACTACCACCTTGGTCCCTAACAGATAAGCTTGGAATTTCTCAAAAGCATATACACAGTAAGGAGTTCTTGTTCGGTGATGGTGTAGTTTTTTTTAGCCCCATTCATTACTTTGCTGGCATAATCAATCGGGTGAAAAAATTTGTCCTTCTTCTATCCCAACATTACTCCAAGGGCAACACCGTGTGTATCACACATGATCTCAAACAGTTTTGACCAATCTGGTGCGACAATAATAGGGGCCTCAACCAGCTTCTCTTTAAGGCATTTGAATGCCTTCATGAAACCATCATCAAAGACAAACTTAGCCTCCTACTCTAAGAGTTTACAAAGTGGATTTGCAATCTTAGAGAAATCCTTTATAAACCTCCGATAAAAGCCAGCATATCCAAGGAAACTACGCACTCCCTTCACTGAAATGGGGGGTGGTAGCTTTTCAATAACCTCAACCTTGGCTCAATCAACTTCAATCCCTCTTGCTAAAATTTTATTCCCGAGAACAATGCCCTCCTTCACCATGAAGTGACATTTTTTCCAATTAAGCACAAGGTTGAATTCTACAAACCGCTGCAAGGCTCTACTCAGGTTCACTAAACATAACTCAAATGAATCTCCTACCATAGAAAATTCATCCACGAACACCTCCAGGGTTTCTTCAACCATATCTGAGAAAATAGACATCATACACTGTTCGAAGGTAGCCGGGGCATTACATAACCCAAACGGTATCCTCTTAAATATGAAAGTACCATAAGGGCATGCAAACGTTGTTTTCTCCTGATCTTCAGGAGAAATGCATATCTGATTATATCCAAAATAACCATCCAAGAAGCAATACCACCCCTTTTCTACCAATCAATCGAGCATTTGATCTATGAAGGGCATCGAGAAGTGGTCTTTCAAAGTCCATGAATTTAGTTTACGGTATTCTATGCAAAATCTCCACCAAGTCACAGGCTTGAGTGGAATCAACTAATTTCACTCATTTGCAACAACAGTTATGCCCCCTTTCTTAGGCACACATTGAACTGGGCTCACCCATTTAATGTCAGAAATAGGATAAACCACTCCTGTGTCCAACCACTTAATAATTTCCTTCTTAACTACCTCTTTCATAGGTGGGTTAAGACGGCGTTGGTGCTCGATGGTCAGAGTACAATCTTCTTTAAATTGTATCTTATGAGTGCAAATGACAGGGGGAATGCCAATAATATCTGCAATAGTCTACCCTATTGATCTCTTGTACCTTTGAAGTATCGAAATAAGTGCGTCCACCTGATGCTCTCCTAAATCAGCTGCAATAATAATGGGTAGCGTGTTTTCATTTCCTAGAAACACGTACCTCAGATGACCTGGTAGTTCTTTCAATTCCAACACCAGTGGCTCTTCAACAGATGGCTTAGATAGTGGTGTTGGTCGATTAGCAAGATCAAGATCTAAATTTTTAGGAGTATAAGAGTATGAACCCATTCCTGTCAGAGCACAAACAGTCTCTTCGTACTCCTCAATGCCTTCATGATTTAAATTCATAAGCACTGCAGCTAAAGGCTCGACAAAAAACTTCTCCTCTATTGGCACGTCCTGCTTATCCTCATAATATATGTCAATAATTGAGAACACGCTCATTTTCTTATGTTTCTTCATCGATTGGCACACATCAAAGCATACCACTTCATCATTCATCCTAAATAAGAGCCCATTAGCTTGTAAGTCAATCAACATACTTTCAGTTGCGAGGAAAGGTCAACCCAAGATTATGGGCACTTTGAAGTCCACCTTGAAATCTCGAATTACAAAATCCACAAAAAATATAAAGCTAGCAACCTTCAAGGACACATCATACAAAATACCAACAAGTCATTTTACTGACCTATCAGCCATTACAAGGCATATTGGCGGGTGTGGGATTTCCCAAACCTAACTTTTTATAAACAGCCAGCAGCATTAAATTGATGCTCGCTCCCAGATCACACAAGGCCTTAGCAATTTCTAAAGACCCAATCATACAAGGAATAGTGAATGCCCCTGGATCTATTTTTTTCTATACTAAGGACCTTGTAGAAATAACACTACAATGATGGATATTATCCACTGGTTCGTAACTCATCGGTTTTTTCTTCGTCACAAGATCCTTCATAAATTTAGCATATCCTGACATTTGTTCAAGTGCCTCTACCAAAGAAACATTCACACTCAGTTGCTTCAACATTTCCATGAATTTACTAAACTTCGTATCATCGGCCTTCTTTTTCAATCTCTGAGGAAAGGGAGGTGGTGGTTTTGGGAGGGCATTAACCACTACTTCCTTTTTCTTCTCGATAGCGTTCTACTCTTTCTCTAATTTAATGTTGCAGAGAGTTGGCTCATTTATTGTTTCAACTGTTTGATCGAAGTGGAGTGCGAGTTTACTAACTGACTCATAAAGGACAAATCAGTCTTCATGGTATTCACCCCAGAGTTAGTAGCCTCAACTCCCTTTAATAGTTTCTCTATCATGTCCTCTATAGACATCTTGCCAGAGCTAGTTACAGCATTATCTCTGCTTTCGGGAGGTACATACAGCCCACTTCTATCATTCTTGCTCTTCTAGTTTCCTTGATCCCGCACCTTATATCCAGCCTTGTCATAATAAGTCCGACCTTGATTTTCTTGGCTATTTTCTTGGAAACCCCCCTGTTTATTCAAATAATTTTCTTCTTCTTCTGAATCAGAATCATCTTTAGCATGGATGCAATAGCCTTTACTTTTTTAGTCTTTGTAGATAATAAGTGTTTGGTAAATAAGTCCATTTGTGTATTCAAATGTGCCATATCTTGATCGTATTCTTATTCTTTATTACATTATTTTGTAGTCATACTAACAGAAACAGTCGGGCTTGCTACCACAGAATCCCTGGTATGCCAAGCTCTACTTTATTTGGTTATCCGATCGAGTATCTCCGAGGCCTCTTGAAAAGTAAGATCCATAAATGATCCCCCTGTAGCATTATCAATAACTGGTTTTGTAATAGAGTTCAAATCCCAATAAAGAGTCTCTATCAGATGAGTATCCATCATATTGTGGTTTGGGCACTATATCAACTTCTTTTTAGACCTCTTCCAAGTTTTGTGAAGAGCTTCGATTGGGAGCTGTCTAAAATTACTGATCTCATCCCTCAACTGTACCCTTCTGGAGGGCGGAAAGAACCTTTTAAGGAAAGCCTCCTTTAACTGCCTCCAGTTGGTTATAGAATCGGGGCGTCAGTTCGTTAAGCCACAATGTTTCCTCCCTAGATAGAGACAATGGAAATAACCTTAAGTTAATAGTATTCTGACCTACTATAGGATTATTAAAAGATCTTCAAATGGTGACAAAATTTACCAAATACATGTTAGGATCATCTCCTAGCAGACCGCCGAATAACCTCTTTAGATGCAGGAGTTGGATTATTGTACTGGTGATATTGAATTTTTCTCTAGGTGCTATAGGTAGAGGAATAATATCTCCAGTCGCTCCTGCTCTATCCATTCTATCATCATCATCATAGCGATCATACTGAACAGGTTGGTGGTCCTATCTTCCCCTCAAAGGGCAATTTCGATGTACATTATGATTCACAGGTGCAGCTATATTTCCAGCATACCTTGGGTTTACAGGATCCAATAAGTCATCATCTCCCAGGTCCTCATCATCACTATTTGGCACTCGACCTGGGTTATCAATATTTTGCTGATTTACTTGAGCATTAGCCAAAGCGGCTAATTTTTCTGCCTCTTGTGGATCAACCATTCTACTGATCAACTGAGACTCCAGATGAATTGGTAATAATGGTGCACCTGATCTCTGTGTATTGTGCATACACAATTATCAACCAGTACAAATAAAAACAACAAATAAAAGTAAAACTTTAGGACACTTTGACCAAAGAGTCGATTGACAATCACAAATTTAATTGACAACCGTATTCCCAAGCAACGGTGCTAAAATTTTATACGCCCAAATTACAACCTTCTTATGAAAGTGTAAGTGGTCTCTATCAAATATAGAACCCAACTGGGTTGGGTGTCGAATCCCACAGGGAATACTCTGTTTACTAAGTATTGTGGTTGTTATTAGACTGTTGGTCGAAGGTTCCTGAACAAAAAAGGGGGTTTTGATTAATCAATTGTATAAAAATGTTTGGCACAAATAGTAATCCACTTATTAATTGTAAGAAAATAGTAATTCAGTAAGAGTAGTCAAACTAGGGTTATGGTTACCAAGATATTTAAATAGCTAGGATTGTGAACTATTTTGAATTCCCTATGAACAATTCTAATTGCAAAAGTAATTGAATTCTATGGTTTAACCATTAGCTTCTAAACCTAAATGAGTAATGTTATCCCTTAATTCTTTCAAACATAAGTAACATATTATTTATTCAACTATATTCTCACATGGGTTGATCCGGTTAAGGCATCTACCATCTATCCAAAGGTTAAAGCCTGTAGATTTGTGTAAACCCTTTCTTTTCCCAACAAACACTTTTCCATTCGAACAAGTGATGTTCTTGGGCTCACTTTTCAAGTTTGCAACCAAGAAAAGTCATTAAAGTGAAGAAGGGTTTATGCAATATCAATTTATCATGGGACTCTACTAGATTCACAACCCAATTCAGCTTTTCACATCAAGGTTAGTTATGGGAGCTTAGCCATACATCTCCATAATAGAAAGAGAAGACATCATTATGTTATTCATAAATTAATTCAAGATTTACTAACTTAGGTTACAAGAATTTATCCTTGAATCTGAAATAGAGATGGAATAATTAGCTCTACAAGATTTTCTTAATTCCCCCAAAATACTAGGTTACAAAGAGTTTTTAGATATGAAGACTATGATAACCAATGAAAAATGCAAGATAGCCCTATAATAAAACCTAAAACTGGTATTTGTACATTCCCATGTAAAAAGAATCTAAAATTTGAATTTAGAAAACCACGTCCAAACTGACGGCCAAGTTGGTGGTCCATCGAGGGGTTGACGGTCAGCCATTTGATCCGTCGCTGCTGATCCTGGATAGTCACATTCTGGATAAGCCTGATGGCCAATTTGGTGGTCCATCAAAAGACTGACGGTCCACCAGTTGGTCCATCACGGAGTCTTTCAGGAGGTAATTTTCTGGATAAGACTGACGACCAAGCTGGTGGTCCGTCAAAGATCTGACAGTCCACCATTTGGTCCGTCACTAAGTCTTTCAGGAGGCAATGTTCTAGATAAAACTGATGGCCAAGTTGGTGGTCCGTCGCAGATCTGACGGTCCACCATTTGGTCTATCGCTGGGTTTTTCAGGAGGTAATGTTCTGGATAAGACTGATGGCAAAGCTGGTGGTCCATCGCAGATCTGATGGTCCACCATTTGGTCCATCGCTGAGAGTTCTGAAATCTTGGGTTCCGCCTAAGACTTGATGGTAAGGTTGGTGGTCCTTAGAAGGTGTAACGGTCCACCATTTCAATCGTCTGAAGCACATTTTTGCCACTTTCCAGAGTCTTTTCCTTCAGCTGACTCCTTGCCCCGAAACACTAAAAACCCGCATCAAATGCAACCTTGGTTTCTTGTAAGCATCCAATTTTCCCAAGAAAAGATGCAAAATATTCTGTCAAAAACCGGAGCATCATTAGCCAGCTGCATCATATCCTCCCTGCAAATTTTGTGGTAGATTGCACTGGGGTAACTATAAAGAAGGAAAGGATAAGTGCTTCAGTTGTGGTCAACCGGGACACATGAGTTAGAACTGTCCAGTGGCCAAGGTTCCTTCTTGGCAAGCAAGGTTCTAGTTGCCACTTCTTCAGCTTCGACATCAAAGGGTACACCATCTGGTTCAGGTACTGGTCAGAACCATCTCTATGCTCTCACTACCTGATGGCAGTCCAAGGCATTTCCTTATATCGAGATTGGTGTGTTAAAACTCTTTTCTCGTGATGTGTACTATTTAATTAATCTGGGGTCCACTCTATCTTATGTGACCCCATCTGTGGCTGTACATTTTGGTTTTGGCCCCAAGTTTATTTTAGACTATTTTTTTGTTTCTACCCCAGTAGGTGATTCTGCGATTGCTAGAAGAGTCTATAGGTGTGTGTGGTATCTGTTGCTAGTAAGAAAAACATGGTGGATCTATTTAAATTGGATATGGTGAATTATAATGTTATATTAGGGATGGACTAATTGCACTCGTGCTATGCATCTCTAGACAGTCGAACCCATAAGGTTGTCCTTAATTTCCCCAATGAGCCAATTTTGAGTGGGAGGGTGGTTCCATAGCTCCTAATGGGAATTTCATATCATATCTTATAGCTCGAAGATTAATCTCCAAGGGGTGTCTCTATCATTTAGTCTAGGTTAAAGATTCTAACTCGTAGGGCCTGTAACGACCTGAGACTACCCCCTAGTCATCACACAGTACTTGGAACCACAAGTAATCCCAAGATAACCCATGAACTGGCATACTGTTAAGCAACTGAATTGTAATAAAATAAATAACAAGTTCTACTATGCAAAAACATATTCATGGCATAATCTGAATAAATACATTACTGATAAAGTTTACAACTTAATAAAACTGAAGGAAGAAACTAAAATTTATATGACTGACTATGACTGGCATCTATGAAGCCTCTACTATACTGACTATAAATAGCTAGAAAATGCCTCCAACTACAACTAATCAATACATATGAAAATAAATGAACTATACATAAACTAAAATTGTCTGGAGTTCTCGAAGTAGGCTGGAATCTATAATTGTCTGATCATGATATACGGGTTATAAATGGTACCTACAATATGAAACAATGTAGACACACAGACGTATATATGGATTAGTACTTCTGGAATGTACTGAGTATACAGGGGTGAATACATTAAGTAAAACCTGAAGCTGAACTAAAATCTGAACTGAATATTGAAACTTAAACTATGGGAGTTATCATCAAACTGATATACCCCAATTATAGACTGATTTGGGGTCCAATCTGTAACTCCATTTGGAAGGGTGTTAGCACTGTGCCACGGGTTACTAATAGTAGATAGGTCAACCCTAATCTATAAGGAAGACTCGTGAGATGTATATGGTTACGTCAACCCTAGTCTGGCAGGAAGATGATTTACCCTTGATGGCTATGTAGTTTTATAACTCAGGGACTGCTACTAAGGGTTAAACCCTCTGCTGGCAAAAATTCCCCCATCCCTGGGTTCGCTCGATGCTGAATCCTAATCCTAACTGAATCGATACTAAACTGATCACTAGACTATACTAGGCTTGACTTAACTCACACTGATTCTGTTGACTAACCGAATGCTACTGTTCGGGATATACGGAATCATTCTATTTTGACTGGAGACTAGACAAACAAATAAATTTTGGGTCTCCAATACCCCCAAGACTCGATAGCATAGATAATAAGGACACATGAGAGCATTTGAGGCCATAATAAGTAAGTATTATTTACAGAAACCCATCACTTAGGCATTTCATCATACACATAGGGATTAGTACTTTAACATAGGACAATCCATCAAACACACAGGGATTATGAACTTAAACACGGGAATATCTCAAACATGGAAGCATAGCATGATTACATAATTAAAATCATAAATTTAGAAATTCACATGAAATTCGCTTAAAATAGGACATGGGCATTTAATCATACATGTAAAGATCATAGCTAGAACCTAAAAATGTCTTAAACATGGGTGAAAAATAGAGTTACATGGAAAAATTCATAACTTGGGGATTTATCTTGAAATTGATTGAACATGATTTGGGAATTTCATCAAACATGTGGAAAGCATGAATTTAAAACGTGAGAATATTTCTAAAAATCATGAATTTAGGATCTATCATGGAATTCACTTGAATAAAGCATGGGAAACTCAAATTCATATCATGGGGAATTCAAAATTTTGCATAGAATCACATATGGGCTGAAATTAATTAAAATCACCATGAAAACATGCAATTCAATCTTTCTTGAACATTTAAAATAACATAATGATTGAAAAAATCATTCTTTAATTGAAATAAAAGGGTTTTGGGCTCTATGGGTGAAACAGGACCCATGGATGAACTCTCATATACCTTAATAGATGATTTGAAATTGAAAGCTTGACTTGAAAGCCTTGGAAATGTTATTGAAAGCTTTTTCTTGAACTTCTTGGATTAGGAATCTTAATTTCTTAATTGTATTGAAGAAACTTTTATAAATTGCTTGGTGTTCTTGAGGGAGCTAGGGTTTTCTTGGAGAGAAAAATATGAGAAATCATGTATGTAATACTTTTGGGGGCTGAAATTAAGTGTTATGGGCAGATTTGGGTGAGGGGAAGTGACCAAAGTGCCCCTAGACCCTTTAGGAATAGAAATAGCATATGAAATAGTTCAGTGACGCGGTTTCCATCTCATCGATGACTGGCACATCGCGTCCCAATCACGTCGGCTTACTGCCTCTCATGAAAAATATCATAACTTTTTGCTCGGGTATCGAATTAAGGTGAAATTGGTATCATTAGAAATATAATTAAATTATCTATAATTTGGTAGGTCTTGAGATCCAAAATTCTATATATATAAAAATTTATACATGTTTGAAGTAGACCCTTGTAGAATCAAATACCAAACTTTGGATGAATCAAAGTCTCTAAGCTCAACTTTGTTCTAAGGGATTCTTATGAAAATTTTTCACCTTGAAATCACATCAAACACGAGGATAAATATCATAATACTTATATTCACATGGGAATCATTTAGATTATAGATTTTACATATATAAACGATGGTTCATAGACTAGCCCAAAATACAGGGTCCTTCTTTGCATTCTGTCCCTATAATGAATGAATTTCCTGAGGTTTTCCCTGATGACATTCCTAGTGTTCCTCCTGATAGGGAGATTGAGTTTGGGATTGATCTTGTTTCAGACGTTAATCCAATTTATATTCCTCCATATAAAATTGCTCCAGCTGAGTTAAAAGAGCTTAAGAAGCAACTAAAGGATCTTTTAGATAAGGGTTTCATCTGTCCTAGTTTGTCTCTGTGGGGTGCAATATCTTTGTTCGTGCATAAAAAGAATGGTTTCCTTTGGATTTGCATTGATTACCGATAGTTGAATAAGGTGATGGTAAAGAATAAGTACCCTCTTCCAAGGATAGATGATTTGTTTGATTATTTGTAGGGTGATAAGTTTTTCTCTAAGATTTATCTTTGATGCAGGTACCACCAATTAAATAGTAGGGATGTGGATATCTCTAAAACTGGCATTCGTACTCAGTATGGGCATTTTAAGTTTCTGGTTATGTCTTTTGGGTTGACCAATGCCCCGACGACATTCATAGATTTTATGAATAGGGCTTTCTATCAGTTTTTATATTTATTTGTCATTATGATCATAGATGATATTCTGGTGTACTCTAAAAGTAGGGAGGATTATGTCGATTACCTCTATGTTGTATTGCAGACCTTGAAGAAGCAGCAGTTGTATGCTAAATTCTCAAAATGTGAATTTTGATTGAATGTTGTCACTTTTCTAGGCATATCATTTCTAGTGAAGAGATCATGGTAGATCCACAGAAGGTTGCATTGGTTAAGAAGTGGCATAGACCCACGACTCCAGTTGATATTCAAAGCTTCTTAGGTTTAGCTGGCTACTACAAGAGGTTTGTGGAGAGTTTTTCCTCTATAGATGCCCCATTGACTAAATTGACTCAGAAGAAGGTAAGGTTCTTGTGGTTCGATGCTTGTGAGGGTAGTTTTGAGAAGGTAAAGGATAAACTAACTTTGGCTCTAGTTTTGACTTTGACTGAAGGAACTGATGGGTTTGTGGTCTACTATGATGCGTCCTGTATGGGGCTTGGTTGCATTTTGATGTAGCATGGTAAGGTGATAGCTTATGTCTCTAGAAAATTAAAGATGCATGAGAGGAATTATCCATCTCATGATTTGGAATTGTTCACTGTGGTATTCGTGTTGAAAATCTGGTGTCACTATTTGTATGTATTACATGTGGATATCATTTTTTATCATAAGAGTCTGTAGTATGTGTTTACTCAGAATGAGCTTAACCTCAAGAAAAAAGAAATAGCTTGAGTGGCTCAAGGAATATGACTTGAGTCTTCACTATCATCCAGGTAAAGCTAATGTGGTTGTTGATGCTCTTAGCGGGTTATACATGGAGATTCTAGCTCATGTGGATAAGAAGAAATAGGAGTTGGTGAAGAATATTCACTGTTTAGCTAACCTTAGAGTTCGTCTCTTGGTCTCTAATGATGGTGGTATTTTTATTTAGAAAGTGGCGTAGTCATCTCTGAATGCTGAAATTAAAGAGAAGCACGTGTTAGAACCTGTGTTGATGAGGATTATGGGCAATATTGGAGGGCAGAAGGTAATGGACTTTGAGATCAGTGATGATGGTACCTTGCAGTACCAAGGGAGGTTTAGTGTTCTCAATGTCGATGGTTTGCGAGAGGAGATCTTGGTTGAGGCGCATGAGTTGTGTTATATTGTTCGTCCTGGTCTGATGAAGATGTATCATGACCTCAAAGAGATGTATTGGTGGAACAATAGGAAGAGGTATGTTTCTAGTTTTATGGACAAGTGTATGGTGTGCTAATAAGTGAAGGTTGAGCACATGAGGCTCGAAGGTTTGTATCAAGAAATTGAGTTTTCTGTGTAGAAGTGGGAAGTGATCAACATGGATTTTGTTACCAGTCTTCCTCGATCTCGGAATCAATTTAATTTGATTTAGGTCATCATGGATAGGATGAAAAAGGCTTCTTATTTGCTGGTACGGATGAACTTCTCGGCTGAGGATTATGCAAGGTAGTATCTCCATGAGATTGTGAAGTTGTATAGGGTGCCAGTTTTTATCATCTCTGATCGTGGTATGTTATTTTTGTCTCAATTTTGGTAGTTTTTTCAGAAAGGTTTGGGGACTAAGGTGAGTCTAAGTACTACTTTCCACCCACCGATGGATGGGCAAGAAGAAAGGACGATTCAACCATTGAAGAACATGCTTCGGTCTTGTGTAATTGACTATGGTGGCAGTTGGGTTGAGTATCAACCTCTTATAGAGTTTGCTTATAATAATAGCTACCACTCTAGCATTAGGATATCTCTATTTTAAGCCTTGTATAGTAGGAGGTGTAGATCTCCTATTGGGTGGTTCGAGGTTGGTAAGGCGAAAATGTTTGGCCCAAATTTGGTTCACCAAGCCATGGAGAAGGTGAAGGTAATTCAAGATAGACTTAAAGGTTGCCCAAAGTTGCCAAAAGTCCTATGTGGATGTGAGGTGAAGAGATTTAGAGTTTGAGGTCGGGGATAGAGTGTTCTTGAGGGTTTCTCCCATGAAGAGACGAATGCGGTTTGGGAAAAAGGGAAAGCTTAGTCCCCGGTATACTGGTCCATACTTGGTTTTAAGGAGGGTTGGCAATGTTGTGTATGAGTTGGAGTTGCCTTCTTGTTTGAGATCCATTCACCCGGTTTTCCATTTTTCTATGTTTAATAAGTATATGGGTGATCCGTCTTAAATTATGCCTGTTAAGGATATTGGTATTTTAGATTCTTTGTCTTATGAGGAGGTCCCAGTTGAGATCTTGGAACGGAAGGTTCGTCGGTTGTGAACTAAGTACGTATCTTTAATAAAAATTGTATGGAGGAACCACAAGATTAAAGAGGCCACTTGAGAAGCCGAAGAGGACATGAAGTCCAATTATTCATTCCTATTTTCTACTCGAAAAATTCATGCGGATGGTATGTATTCTTCATCATAATTTTGTTTTCTAACTTAGTTAAAGTAAAGATTGATTTCCTTGTATCTTTGTTTTCTAACTTAGTTAAACGTCAGAGTCGAGGTATTGGGCTATAAATCGTGGTTGTACTGCCTTGTTCCATCATTCGAGGATGAATGATCCAAGTAGGGGAGAATTGAATCCCCCTGGGTCTTGGCCCTTGGAAATTTTCTGAGCTTTGAGCTCGTTGTCCTCTATACAACTAACCATATGAGTCATATGTTATTGGTACGGGTCAAGTGACCCAACTCATAAGGTGTCCAGTATTTGATGGTCAAGAATCTGTTGTGGTTATAAATTGATGGGGTATGAGTCATATGGTTTGGTGATGGATCGTTGGGCTGATCCTTCACTTAACTTAAAACTTAGTGACTTAATTTTGATCTGAGTTTGAGTATCTCACTATGAGCCATGAGGATAGGGTGCGAGTGGTATAGGGGAGTCATACGTTGTCTAGTGTCCAAACCCTTTGATTATTTCTTGCATAATACTTAAAGGTACAAATGAGGCAAGGGGAGTCGTATGGTGGACAGTGTATGGATGTCCAACCTTCTGTTCTGGGTTGGACTAGATGGTACGACTCGTATGATGTGGGTATAAGGGGAGGGGTCCAATCGTACCCACCTGTGAAAATTTTTACAATTTAAGTTGGGGGTATTCTAGATATTTTTCCTCTTAACTTCCTTTAACCCCACAACTTAAAACCCTCTTAGGACTTCATTAACGGACTATTCCTAAATCAAACATACTAACATCTCTCTCAAAACTCTTAGTTCAAGATAAGACTAAGGTTTCTTCAAAGTGACCAATTAAGGCTCTCAAGGGTGGTTTCTCTCCGTCTTCCTTAGTATCTAAGGCATGTTACTCCTCCCTCATTGTTAGTTCAACTAAAAACATATTTTAATGAATGGTTTTCATGGCATTATTGTGGGTTTGTGTTGTTTTTGAAATATATGTTGGGAGTTTTGGTTACTAATGGTTGGATAATATCTTTCCATGTTTTATTTACGATTTTAATGTTATAATTTTGATTTGAACATCTGGTTTCATGGGAATGGTCAATTGATACTTAGTTTTGATCTTGGAAACTATATGCCCTCAACATGTCTAATAAAATGCCAATGAGAATGATTTTGTCACATAGTTTGACTTTTATTGAAATCTCTGCATTGCATAATATGGTAATGGAACTTAAATGGTTTGGTTGGTTTTAAATGGATTGGAAAGGCCTAGGTGGACATAGATTTGGTTTAATTAGAAACTTTGGAGTCAATTTGATTTAATGTCTTTCGTAGGGTATAAATGGATAGACTTGCAAGCTCTAATTTTTGTATGATGATACCAATGAGTAATTCTTAATAAAAGCCTTCTTGGTAAATAATTGGAATGTGTAAATGGTTTTAATATGGGTTTAAAGGGGGGTATGTAGCAAAGTCGTGAAAGGTGGATGTCCCGAGGAACCGAAACTAAAAACTCATATTTGTTGATGTGAGGTTTGGTCTTGGTGATCGGGTGCATGATGTCATAAGTTTGGTCTTGGTGATCGGGTGCATGATGTCATACTCTATATTTTGAGAGATATACTAGTCATCCCAGGTTCTTCTCTCTAGTCGTGCGGTTTCACGCACTGAGGCCCTTTCAGTAAGAGGAGCTGAACCCATATAGACTATAGGTAGTTTTAGGACGGCAAAGCTACACAACACAAGTAAACGTTTTACATGCATGCTAAATTCGGTTTTCATTCCCAGAATGGTATATATGTATCTATGTATGTGATTGCATATGGTTATTTTCTGTGGTTTTGAATAATGGCATTATTTTATCCTTGTTCCTAAGTACATGTTAGCATTCGTCATTCTAACCGTCTTCGAGCATTGTATCCCCATGCGATGCAGGAATCGTTCATACTACTCCTCCTACTCAGTGACTTGGATTCGGGGACAGCATCAGAGTCAGAATGAAGTGGTGAGCTTCCATACTCCGGAAGACTCCATTTCATGCTATGGACTTCTTATCATTGTTTTTGTTTCTTGGACTTTGATTTTGGCTATGGTCGGGGGCATGTCCCGATCGGATGTTCTTTGTTTTGGCTAGAGGCTTTGTGTAACTACTATAGGCATGAACGATGTCGGTATTAGTGCCTGCCTAAGTACTGGCATTGGCATTGGGGTTGATTTTAATTGGACATTTGGTTGTGGTTGTTTGGTCACGGTTATAGACTTTACTTAATGTCCTTACATTATTATTGTTATATCTCTTTATATGTTCGGAGTTCATCCGACATAGGGTGCAGGGCGGTTATGATTGGGCATTGGGGTGGTCTCCGATCCCGGTTGGGCTTGAGTAGGCCCTGGTTCGAATCGTGTCAGTAAGTCTCATATATTTATGGGACGTATATCTCACGTATCTTTAATTTTATAACTAGTATACATACCCGCGCAATGCGCGGATAACTTCAAAGAATGAAATCCACCAACACTTTTATCATGTACAATCATTAGCAAAATAACTGTTTTATTTCAAATTGCATTGTTAATTGTGGCTGATTTATACCCCATACAATTTATTGAAATCTCAAAATTCGAACCTCCTAAAATTAATCTATATTCAAATACCATAGGTATTAAATTTTGTCTCGAACACAATAAATGCAAAGCTATCTTGTAGATATCGCTTCCCAAATCATATCTCAACTTTTTTTTAAAATCAAAAAAAAATGATTAATTGGTGAAAGACATAAATTTTCAAAAAATTATCTTTCTTATAGAATTTGATCTAAAACCGTTGTACGTCGAATAAATAAAACTCATTTATTGACGATAAAAGTTTAATCAAAACAAAAGTCATAGTAGCAATGACTATTCTACTAAAAACAACTGTTAGAAAAGTAACACACAATAACTAATAAGGAAATTAAAATGAAACAAAAGAGTCGAATAAAGAAAACTCATTTATTGACGATAAAAGTTTAATCAAAACAAAAGTCATAGTAGCAATGACTATTCTACAAAAAACAACTATGAGAAAAGTAACACACAATAACTAATAAGGAAATTAAAATGAAACAAAAAAATAGTAAACAAATATGCAAATTATATAAACAATATAGATGTATGATGTAACTTAAGTAGCAATCCAAGTAAACAGGGCTTACTATTTCATATAGAATAACATTATCGAATCTCCAAAAATTAAGAAACCCAACCATAGAAGATCAAATAGATGCAAACAAAATGTATCATAAATAAATTATAAATATGGAATCAATTGTACTATAAAGATTTTAAAATGTTTCGACGTAATAGTAGTGCTTCATGATTTTAATTATAGATTCAGTCTTATCAATAAAATCTATTTGGCCTATCCTTTCTTCATGGATCATTCGATCAAGAAGAACTTTAACTTTAACCCCAACCGGTTGTTTAGAGTCCATGTATTTCATGTACTTCTCAGCTAATGCAATCTTGTTGCTACAGCTCCACCGTTTTCTGAGTTCCAACCCCAAAACTCAACATTTTTCAGCCATTCTTGACCTCTTCAACACTATGAAGACATGTAAAAGATGTAATTCTTTTAAAATGAGATTGGAATTTGATTGAACACCCACAAGAATACAGAGGGAGGGTTGTAAAAATTCTCAATCTTGAAGGTGTTAGTGAAATAATACCATGGCAAAGTAGTAGAGATGCTGCTAGCAATATCTGATTCAACAATTTCTGCATTACTAACTGACATATTTCCCACTCTGAAAATTTCATAGAAAGCAACAATTACTTCTTCAGGATATTCAGCACAATACTGCATATGCTTCATAAACTTAGGAATACACTTAAGAGAGTACTGCAATTAAATTACTTGATAGAAAATTCTGCCTTTTACCTTTACATAATATTAAAATAAATTTAAATTTTAAATTACGCAAATTCCTTGTTCAGGTTATTTGGAGGAGTTGTTACAACTTTTTCATCCCCATAGTTTGGCCCAAAATCATCTTAACACGCTCCAAAAAGACTATTGCAAATTGTCTTCCAATTGACTCATCAACAACCACATAGTAAGCTGTAAAATGAATGATAACATTAGCATAGACAAGTCTATTAATCAACAACTATGCAAAATTGGAATATTATATATATATATATATATATGTGTGTGTGTGTGTGTGTGTGTATACACGTAATAGTGCAAGAGATTAAGAACCTATTCACATGAATTACACTAATCAGAACAACGTTTTCCTCAAAAGAGGAGCAGTTATTTCAATTTGATGGAAAGTCCCATACCAAGTCTTGCAAAGATGGGCTCATCAGTAGATCATTGATTACATAAACAGCTAAGAATACCTGAGTCAGAAAAATAAATACAGATACTCAAAATTAGGTGACCTAAGTAATGCAATACTATGTTTTTGAGAACTCTTCACTTACGACAAAAGGGGATAAGTAGATAGGTTGTAACCATCATCAAAACTGTAATGTATTAAGAAAAAAGGAGAATTGGAGAAAAATCAGTTCCTTCCTACAACAACCTTTCAAGTTAAGTAAGCATGATCAATTTTCTGTTGTAATGCCTCCAACTTTCTATCTTCCACTATATGTATTCCTTTTATGAAAATATAATTTTGATATAAAGAAAAGAGTTCAGATTAGAGTTTAAGAGGACAAATGTTGCGATGTGGTAGACTCAAGAAACTTAGCCATGAAAGCATGTCGCCCACATCATGAGGAGGGCTGGCGTTGCCCGGGTAGTTGTACAAAGCTGTAGCTGCTGCATTAAAATATTGCTTATAATTCATTCCAAATTCAAAGAACACAAAGAAAAAGAATTTGCCCGAATAAACACTGAATATAACCAAAAACATTACTGAATTTCAAAATCCAAAGTAAAATGTACAAAACCACAGAATTACAATACAACAATTTCAACAAAGAACGATAGAATACATGCGAAGAAATAACCTTAACAATACCTAAAATTCTCACTACTAAAAATACAAGATCTTGTTGACAGATGTTTAGTTCTCGTTAGCAAGAGAAGTCTAGATGGAACAAATATTAGATCATGTAAGGTTCATGATCTTATATATAACCTGCGCTTGAGAGAAGTTCAAAGGGGAAACGTTTTTGTCATGAACAACATTGTGTTTGAAAAATCTCAAATCTGTTATTTTGTAGTTCATTGTGATCCAAATCATGATCCTGCTGATGAAATGCAGCCCTTCACGCGCTGGACTAGTGATGAAATTAATGATTTACCCTATGGTTATTATAGGTCCCTTCTTACCTCTGCACATCATTAGTTGACCGATGATGACAACAACAATCTTTTGAAATGAACCCGTTCTATTTTCTTTTTTGGTCGTTTTTTTTCATCTGCTATTCTCCAATTAGAGCTTAATCATTTCAAATTACTCAAAATCTTAGACTTGAGTCACATAAAGTTTTATAGTGTTCCTCTACAGATACTAAGCCCCATGTGGTTGAGGTATCTATCATTACTCTGCCGTAAGAATTTAAAAATACCTCTCAGAAATTTACAGATTATGGAATCTGCAGACATTTATTGTTAAAGGGTCTGCAAACATACCTCCTGAAATTTGGGGACTAATGGAACTAAGGCATCTCAAACTGGACACATTTTTTTTGCTAAATCGCCCAAGAGTATCTGTCGACAAAGGGAGACATACGCATTCATTTTGACTGGTGTCTCAAAGCTTCCACCATTTTTTACAACAACAACAATAACAACAACAAACCCAGTATATTCCTACATTGTGGGGTCTGGGGAAGGTAGAATATACGCAGACCATACTACTACCCCTAGCAAGGTAGAGAGGCCGCTTCTATCATTTTTTGTTATAATTAAAAATAGCCAGTTCAGCATCTTGCTTGTTCATCCATTGTTTAATAGAAGACCATAGCATCTTTTTCTTTTTTTTTGAATGGTCATCTGAGCAAATTATAAAACTCCAAGTGTCAATACAATTAATCTTCTATATATTGTTCTCTCCACCACGCTAACCATCAGTTCCTACAAGCAAACATGTTTAGGTAATAGCAAGAACAAACATCTCCAAACTCAATAACTTATGAACATTATCACTTCATTGCATGTTGAAGGTAATTTATTATCCTAACTTCTAAATTTCTAAAAAAATTCAAAAAGATACGCACCAGATTTCTGTTGACGCATCTGAACTGTCATCCTTAACGAAATCTATTTCAATTTGTGAAGACCTTTGGATGAAACTGATCCTCATTGGTAACAATCGTGATAGTATTTGCGGAACTACAAGATGATGAGAGGAGCGAGAGAAAATTGTGTGCTTTGTCATGGTGTGAAATTTATTTAAGAATTTAAAATTACATCAACAAAAGTAATCTGCTTTCCATTAATAATTTAATACCAAAAACAAATACGTGTACCATGAAAAATTCATTCTCTTCAAGATTAAAGTAACTTACCATTAAAAGATTCATTTTCTTCAAGATTAAAGTATGTTCACTTTTTTTAATCCAAAAAAGTCTCTTGGATATCCTTCTAACATCTGCAACTAAAAATGTTAAAAGGAGGAAACATGAATGGTAAAAGTATCAATTATAATAAAAATAAACCAAACTGATCTGAAAAGTAATGTGTAACATAAAAGAAATCAAATCAAATCTATCAGCCATATTAACTTGATGCAATTGATTATGAATTCAGTCTTGTTACTATAACTTGAATTGAAAGAAGAAAACAATTCAATTTAACAGAAAAGACAGAACATTTTGAAAAACCCATCCGACAAAGAACAAATTTGAAGTCCACTCACATACTTTAAAACAAACTACTATCCCATCAAACAGAAAAGTAAAGTGTACTATACCTAGTCGGAGTGATTTTTCATCTCGTATTTTGCTGAGAAACTTTAGAAGCCCTAATAAAGTCAATTTAGGAAAAAAATAATTGACTACAGGGAGAGAGAGAGATGGACTGGGTTCAAGTTTTAACATTGAAACTATGAAACAAATTTGCAAGAAAGAAAAATTTTGAATTTTCTTTTTAGGATATTTCATTGAGTAAAAAGTGTTGGAAGTGTATGATTTTCATGGGGGAAGAAGATGAGGAGTTGGCAATGATTTTTATACTGCCCCCTATGAAAAAAAACACGTTATATTTTTATAGATAAAATTTACAAAATGTAAATAATTATGTATTTGCTATATTATTGGATAATGATTTTATAACTGCCAAGTGCAGATAAATACTCAACTACTTGGTGCCAAGTGCATTTTAATATTTTTCTTATATATATATTTTAAACTTTCTTTTTATATAATCTTATAAAATAGATTACTAAATATTAAATTTTGTCTTAGAATGACCAAAATGTAAAAAAGATACCAAGGTCAAAAATTTTAAAAATAAAAATATAAATAGGAGTTCTTAATTAAATAATGTTTTTTAATAGTTATTTAAAATTTAGTTATCTATTTAAAAAAATGCAACTATCAATTAATTGTCACAATTTGAATTTTCTAAGGAAATTTAAAAAGTAAAAATTCAAAAATAGGTAACTAATAACTAACCTAATTACTTGTTGTTCTAAAATGCCAAATGTTGCTTTAGTATGCTGCCATGTGGCTTAATGTAAAGGCTTTGTCCTCTCGTATTAATAATATATAGATATAGATTTTATTACTAAGAAACTAAGCAAAAATAGATTTTTTTATAATTCTGCAAATAAATCATCAGTAATATAAAATAAAATATTATATTTTTTATTTGAGAAAGTAACAACACAAAAAATAATGATAGTCGAGATTATCTTTAAAACGAAATCATTATCAATTTTCTTATTGATCTTCACATCTACTAGTCCTTTTCACTCTCAGATAATATTTGCATAGATTATTGTTTATATATTTTAAAGGAAGCGAATTTAAAATCTAAGATTAATGACAAAAAGATGAATAGAGTTATCACAGAACATAGTGTTATGGAATCTCTATTCGATCAATTTTAAACATGATTATCTAAAAATCTATTTATGGCGGTGTCATTTTCTATAAGAATTATTTTCTTCATTTATATGCTTTAGAAAAAATCACTACAACATAATAGCATAAAAGTATAAGTATCATCAAACTAATAATGGAAATATAATTTATAATTAAAATACTTTTTGAAGAATAAAAATTAAATTTAATGTCCGAGCATATGCCTTTACATTCCGGACTTGACACTTTTATGTCCGAGATTGTCCCCCAAATTCTAGGGCGTACATTTTATGAAAATACGCTTTTCATTTGTACGCTAGAGCGTTTCTGATAGTTCATCCCTAAAACACTTTTAAAAACACTGATTTCTAATATATTTATTCTTTAAATTATTATAGACCAAAATCATAGATAATTTTAATATATTCTCATATGTGCAGTTAGGGAAACTTGTTAAACATCTATGGGATGAATATTTGATCGCTTTATATTTTCTGGACAAATAAATTTTGAGTTTGAGTTACAACCTATTTTTAAAAAAATAAACCTTTTTATGGGTAATTTTCACGTAACTGTTCGAAAATAATTTTCCTTTCTTTTGTGCTGAAATACTTTTTTCCCCATATATGTGTGTTTTGTTTCAATCAATATCTAAGTTGACATTATTAATTTTTGACAAATCATACGGACTTGATGCAATTACTTTTTATAATTATTTTTTATAAAATATTTACTTATTTAACTTTAAATATACATTTTATTTATTATCTTGATATATCATATTTTGAAAATATTTATTATTTATAGCAATTTTATTATGTATTAAAAGTGAATTATATATGTAATATAGATGTATTTTACGAGTATTAAAATGTATTATATTTTTTTTAGTTAAAAAAAAATACTATGTATTAAAAAGAATTATACATGCAATATAGGTGTTACTCTTATATTCTACTTCGATTCTACTAATATATAAGTAAAGGTTTGGTAATACTACTAATTTGTCTTTTAGTAGTACCAAACATTTACTTTATTATAAGTAGAATATTATTATTATTACTATTATTTTTATTTTTATTCTATATATTTATTGTTATTATTATATTATTTTATTATTATTACTATTACTATTATTATTACTATTACTACTATATATAAGTGAAAGTTGGGATGACTACCAAGGATATTTCAGTAATTTTAGTCACCCCAACCTTCCCTTATATATAGTTGTAAATAAAATGGTTCCACATGTATATGAATTTTTTTCTTAGATTTATTAGTTTTGTCCTCATTTTTGTAGTGCAATAAAATGGTTACACATGCATATTGCTTTTTCCTTATATTTATTAGTTTTGTCCTCATTTTTATGATGCAATAAAATGGTTCCACATGCATATTGTTTTTTTCTTACATTTATTAGTTTTGTCCTCATTTATTATTTTAATACTATTTTTATTTAGATTTTTGTAATTAAATTATACATGGTAGTAACTTTTTATTAGTATCTTTTTGTTCCTTATTAAATTACTTATTTTTTATACCCCAAGAGTATTTCGATAATTTTATGGTGCAATAAAATAGTTACACATGCATATTGTTTTTCTTATATTTATTAGTTTTGTCTTCATGTATTATTTTAATAGTGTTTTTATTTAGACCTTTGTAATTGAATTATACATGGTAGTAATTTTGTATAAATATATTTTTTTCTTATTAAATGACTAACAAGGGTATTTCGATAATTTTATGGTGCAATAAAATGGTATGCATATTGCTTTTTCTTTATATTTATTAGTTATGTCTTCATTTTTATGGTGCAATAAAATGGTTACACATGCATATTATTTTTTCCTTATATTTATTAGTTTTGTCCTCATGTATTATTTTAATAATATTTTTATTTAGATATTTGTAATTTAATTATACATTGTAGTAAATTTTTATAAATATCTTTTTGGTCTTTATTAAATTACTTGATTTTTATACCCCAAGGGTATTTCAGTAATTTTAGGATGCAACAAATGGTTACACATGCATATTACTTTTTTCTTATATTTATTAGTTTTGTCCTCATTTTTATGGTGCAATAAAATCGTTACACATGCATATTATTTTTTTCTTATATTTATTAATTTTGTCCTCATATATTATTTTATTAATATTTTTATTTAGACCTTTATAATTGAATTATACATGGTAGTAATTTTTTATAAATATCTTCTTGTTCCTTATTAAATGACTACCAAGGGTATTATGGTAATTTTATGGTGCAATAAATATTTCGAAATCGACGTATGTCTCCTCAACTTATATATTTGAAACTTTCAAATGAAACGTGCATCATATACTTTTCCATGAATGATCAAACGAAAGACGTGCCACCAACCGTAGTTGCAACAATCTAGATAGATTTTTATCCACTTATATAATAACTTTTGTATTGGTTGGACCAGTCTAGCAAACTCAATTTTGTTCCACGTTGAATGTATATATTATGTTAATATCAGTTCATTGTACTACATTTATTTTCTTTTACTCCTATACTAAACAATTAAAACAAGTAGGAAATAATCTTTCCCAAAGTTGGTTCTCTTTTGCATATTAGTATTGTCAAAATACTTGTTCCTTGCATGGACACGAGTATCTAGTATTATACTATGTACTAAAAGTGAATTATGCATCCAATATAGATGTATTATAAATGTCTTAAATTTATTATGCTTATTTTGATTAAAAAAAAAAAATCTATACTATGTGTTAAAAGTGAATAGTGCATGTACTAAAATTATAGGAAAAAGAACACTCTATAGAATTTTTTAAAATAAATAGCCCAAATTTGATATCTTTTCAAAAAGTGGACAGTCGGATATACTATTTTCACTTTATAGTCATTTCCTAATTTGGGTCATTTCGGCCCATGAAATTCAAATACAGTCCATATATAATACTTATACAGCTTTCAACTTGGGTCATTCGGCCCTTCTAAAAATATTTCAGTTTTTTTTGCTATAAATTTTTTAACTGAAAAAATATTCTGCTTTTTTTTTATTGTTGAGAAATAATAATTAAATATAATTATATAAAAATGATATAATTGTTATATAGAATATGTATCTATATAAGATATATGTATCAAATATGTATATGTATAAAATATATATAAAAAAACATATAGAAAATGTATAAAAATTCTATAATTGTTGTATAAGTGTGTAAGAAAAAAGTTCAATTAGTGTATAAAATGTGTATCAAAACTGTATAATTTTCGTATGGAATATTTATATGTATAAGATATGTATAGAAACTATATAAAAGGTATGTAGAAATGGTATAGAATAAGCCAGCAAATTGAAATGGCTAGAAAGTGAAATTTAAAATTCCATGGCCATTTTTGTGAAAATAGTTTAATTTGAATTGTCGTTTTATCACACCCCTTTTTCGCTCAAGATGTCATAAGTCGAAGGATTTTTCCAATTAAAGTGACGGTATTGAATAGGGATTATTTTAATTATAGAGTCGCCACTTGAAATCGAATTTTGGTGTTCCAAGTCGCCTTATTGAATCCCTAATCAAGAGAAAATGACTCTTTATTGGTCTGCAAAAATAGAAGACTGGGTAAGAATTCTGTTGACCGAGGAGAAGGTGTGAGGCACCCCTCGAGTCCAGTGGTTCTAGCACGGTCGCTTTATTGACGTCTACCTAACTTAAACTACTATTGATGAATCATGTTAGGGCCTAAATTCGCTCATTTTTAATGCCTGATAGCTGTCTATAATTCTTGTATTAAACTGATAAAAGTTAATTTTAAAAAATATTTGTCTAGGTACATTATTGCATCCTTGAATTATTTTTAATTATCTCAGAAAGATGTGTACGCCGCATTCTTAATCGAGACAAAGAATTTTAAAACATGCCTAAAACTTGTTTAATGTTAAAGACATTAGTTCGTCACTTAAACTTGTAATAATCTTGTCCAGTTGACATGTTTCCTAACATTAATAATATTTAAATAATATTTATTCAAGGTGATCAATTAATTTAACAAATAATTATTAAATTTTATTAATGATAATGAATAAAATAAGAAAATTATAAATAATAAATTAAAGATAGGAAAATATATACAATTACTCATATTATGGTAACTTTATTATGAATCTTTACAAAAAATGATTAGTCAAATTATTTTTATTATTTATTTATTCTTAACATATATATATATATATCAAATGAATAGTGGACAAATATTATTGTAATGAGAGATTAAGTCAATACTACTAACTTCTTTGTTGTTACTCTTGCTGATTGATAATACATGGTAAAGTTCTATCGAAAGAACAATTAGATTTATAATTACAAGACACAAATACCAATAAAATTAACTATATATATATATAAAAAAAAAAATAATAATAATAATAATAATAATAAAATAACTTAAAAGAAAAGCATATTATAAATCTTAAACTAATTATAATTGGAGTTTAATTAGAAAGTGGGTAGCACGTATCTTTACACATCTATTATTTTATTTGTTTTTCTTTATTTAATTGGACAGTACAAATTTATCAACTTGCAACTATGTCATACAACGTATATTGATTCATCTATATCAGTTTATGTTAAACAGTAACCACAACAATAATAACCGAAACCACCACCACTAAGACAAATATTGTCGGGACTAACAAAGTCATCGGAATCGACTCCATGGGTCGAATTTGAGGGTTTCCGGCGAAGGGTGGATTTGGTCGATGGTATTTTAGGATTTTCCGATAGTGGGAGATCGGTTTTAACTTTTTCAGTGTATTTTCAATGATTTTTCGACGAGTTTTCGATGGATCTCGCCGAAAACAAGACGGGATTAGTTGGTTTTGGCAGATCCGGTGAAGAACGACTTAGTCGCCATTTTTCTTAGATTTTCTGGCGGTTTGGTGATGGAATGGTAAGATGGTGGCTTCGCCGACGGCAGTTCACCATTTTACGGTGGCAAGCGTAATGGGGAGGGGAGAAAGAAAAGAGGACGGTGTGATGGGACGGCTGGTAAAAGCCATGTGATTTGTCGGTTTGCCTGTTTCCAGTGAATTTGATCAGAACACTAGACCCAAACCTGGTTTTCTTTCTTTCCTATCTGCTATGTCTCTCGCTGGCTATTTCTCATTTCTTTTCTTATCTTTCTCGTGCTGTTTTCACTCCTATGTGAGTGTGTGCGTAATGGTCGATGTATGAGATGTGAGTTTTAGTATGTGGGTGTGCGTATTGTGAACTGGTTATGAGTGTGTGAATATTAGTATGCAAATATATCAATATTCAGTAACATAATTGGATAACATATAATAACAACAATTCACATAATTATTCAACTACATACGCTAATAATGCAGAAAAACTACTTGAATATTTTCATTCATACTTTTTTACAGTAAACTTACAACATAAATGAAATAGGATTGAAATAAAACCTCTATGTCAACTTTAATTGAATACAAAAGCAAGATGTTGTCACCGAAACCTTGAATGGAAATATGCGACTCGAATCACAACCCTTTCTCTTATTTTTTTTTTATTCTCTGTTTTGCTTTTCACTGATATTCGCTTCCTGTTTTCTCTGATTTCTTTTTACTTTCAGTCTCCATCTAATAAAATGTACGTAGTTCCCCTTTGTCTGTCTTTAGGAAGAGTCCTTAAATAGGGGGTGTCTTAGGGGGGAGGGGACAATTGGGTAGTTTAGGATTTTGAATTTTGAAAATTTTTATTTATTTTTATTATGTTTTTAATTACTATTAATTGTAATAATAATAATAAATAAATAAATAAAATAAATAAATAATAATAATAATAAATAATTAATTTTTATATTTAAGAAATTACAATAAAAGTTTATAAATATTCAAAAATAAATATAATTAAAGTAGTATTAAAACTCCTAGCTTATTTATTAAAATCAAAAGAGAAATATATCTTTTTTGTATTATTTTAAAAAACAAAATTAAAAATAAAAATATTCCCAAAAATGTAAATTTATTTATTTATTTATTTATTTATTTTCCTCTAATATTTATAAAAAAAATAAGTGTTTAATAAATATCGAATAAAAATATAAATATTTAATACCAAAAAGTACGTTAAAACTCGGGGAGGGTAAAAAATCACGTATCTATATTTTGCCACTCTTTGTGTGAAATCTTAAAGAGTTTTCATACAAAGAAGTAGACAAAGAAATAATTTTTGAACCTCTAATTATTCAAAAGAATAGAAAAAGAAAAAGGAGATGCAATCGAGTCCTGGTTTTGGACCGCCTACATATCCCTGGTGATAAGGGAATCAGGTCACGTATAGTTCAACTTCACACTTTTCTCTTTTATTGTTTGATGTTTTTTTGATGATTTTGAATGTTTTAGTCACTCTCTCTTTTTACTTTGACTAATTTTTTTTTTCAGTGTTTAGTTTCTGATAGATCAGTGTACGTCTGTCTCTGGGTTGTCTAAAGTGGAAGGAAGTCCTTAAATAAAAGGACTTCTGGGGGGAACAGTTAATCAGACAAAGAGATAAGATTTTTTTTTATTTTATTTTGAATCTTGTTTTTCTTTTAATTACTATTATAGATAATAATAATAATAATAATAATAATAAATTAAAATAATAAATAAATTGAAATAATAATAGTAATAATAAATATAATAATAACTTGTTAATTTTTATATTTAAATATAATAATTATTTTGTTTTAAAAAAGTATTTTTTAATTATACTTTTTAAAATAAAAATAAAATTAAAATAATTAAAAATGTAACTTTATTATTTATTTAATTTTAGCTAAAAATTTATAAAAAAAAAAAAGAGTTAAAATAATATTGGACCCAATATAAATTTTTAATACCGAAAAATATATATATTAAACTCGGGGAGGGTCAAAATCACGTGTCTACATTTTGCCCCTTTTTGTTTGAAATCTCGAAGATTTTTCATACAAAGAAGTAGACAAAGAGATTATTTTTTACCCTCCAACTATTCAAAAAGTGAAGATAAAATTAAATTAAATTAAATTAAAAAATAAAAAATAAAAGATTTGACCGAGTCCTGGCTTTGGACCGCCTATATATCCCGGATTATAAGAGAATCAGGTCACATGTAGTTCAAAGGTAAAATGGAGAGACAGTGAGTTAGAGTTCGAGTCAAGTTCCGTCGAGTCTACGGTTCACAACATTCTGCTTTTATATTGAACTGAATAAAAAAAATGAAGATACAAGTGGAAGATCCTATCTATACTGCTTATTTTGGAATCTTGACTTGAATCTTCCTGACTTATCAAATAGTGAGATAGTCACTATCCTGAGTTGAACTTGATACATGAAATGTTCCTCATCATTGGCTTTTCGCATTTGAAGGGAACTCGACAATTGATTTATTCTTCAGATTTTCTTCTTGCTTGGACTTGAAAATTTTTACATTATTCTTCAGGTGGGCTCCTAACTTACAACTGATAATGTTCACCTTATTCTTCAGGCGGGCTCCTGGACTTACAACTTCTTCACCCTATTCTTCAGGCGGGCTCCTGGCTTGTTATTTGTTCACCCTATTCTTCAGGCGGGCTCCTAGACTTACTTTTTTTCTTCACCCTGTTCTTCAGGCGGGCTCCTGGACTTTTTTTTTCTCTTATTTTAAATAATGTTCCTGAACTCAAATAAAAGGTGAAACAGAAAAATAACATTCCATTCTTTAGGAGGGTCCTGGACATAAAATAAATTTCCATTCTTCAGGAGGGTCCTGAGCATAAAATAAATTCTCATTCTTCAGGAGGGTCTTGTCCCATTCTTCAGGAGTGTCCTAAGCAAAAAATAAATTCTCATTCTTAAGGTAGATCCTGTCCCATTCTTCAGGGGGTCCTGAGTGAAAAATAAATTCCTATTTTTCAGGAGGGTCCTGAGCAAAATATAAATTCCCATTCTTCAGGAGGATCCTGAGCAAAATGTAAATTCTCATTTTTCAGGAGAGTCCTGAGCAAAAAATAAATTTCCATTCTTCAGGTGGGTCCTGTCCCATTCTTCAAAAGGGTTTTGAGCATAAAATAAATTCCTATAAAACATGAACAAAATTTTCCCCCAGTTTGCTCTAGAAAATTTTATGAGTGTCATCAGATCACAACTTTTGAAAAGTATAGTAAAGAGGATGAATCAAGGAGTTGTTAAAGAAATGTGTCTCTTCAGAGTAAAATTAAGGACCAAAATTAGAAAGTGTGTCTCCTAAGAATTAAATTGAAGGACTCGACTAGAAAGTGTATCTTTTAGGAGTGATGGTTCAAATTAGGAAATGTGTCACCTAACAAATGAAAGCTGACATACCCAGATAAGAAAGTGCGTCTCCTAGGGGTCAAATGAAATAAAGCGACTAGAAAGTGCGTCTTCTAGGAGTGAATGTTCAAGTTAGGAAGTGCGTCACCTAATGAATGAAACTTGAATTATCTAGACTAGGAAGTGCATCTCCTAGGTGTTAAATAAAATGACTCGACTAGAAAGTGCGTCTTCTAGGAGTGAAGGTTTAAGATAGGAAGTGTGTTATCTAACACATGAAAATCGACATACCCATACTAGGAAGTTCGTCTCGTAAGGGTTAAATGAAATGACTCGACTAGAAAGTGCGTCTTCTAGGAGTAAATATTCATGAGTTTTACCATGATTATGATTACTAAACATGTGTAACAATATTATCTCTTGCATTTTCAAAAGTGAGAAATTGCATCTTTTGATATTTAGGCTTTGAAGCCCTTTATTTGAAGGTAACAAGTTTTTTTTTCATAAAAACTTTTTAATTTAAAAACACAGTGGTTAATTTATGGAATTTGGCCATTAAGGCGATCTCTTGCACTTGTCATGCTCAACTCCATTGCAAACCATTGATAGGTATTGTTGACTTGTTGTAGTATTGACCCCAAATTCTGACCACTAAAACCCTTTAAATCAAATCATATTTCTTTTGCATGATGCCTCTAGGTTCAACTTTAAATACGCCCTTTATACTTCTATGAGTGCAAAAACTATCGGCTGACAAGCATTCTTGAATATCTTACTTTATTTTGAAGCATGTTAACTTGGTGTATCAACCCTTTGTCATGTTTTGTGCAATTGAGGGAGTTGGTATCAAGTTTTGAAGTTCTTTGTCACTTGTCTTAACATAAATTTGACTCAAAATATGTAAAAGATAACGATATTGATTTTTATTCGATGACAGAGACACAAAATAAAATAATACTAATAAAAAGAGAAAAAAAGATAATAGATATCCCTTTTCTTCAAAAATGACAGAAAGAGAAACTTCTCTGAGTGTGGCAGCTGATTTCAGTGATTATTACATGCATTTTGAATTATACAACCTAATCTACTCAAACCAATCATTATCAACTTTTGCCCACTCATTGAGTTTGAAATGGAGCCATTCTTGAACATTCTCCCTTTATATCACAATCCTCCTTTGGCTAGTGGCAACTCAATGGGTTTTCGCCAACGATCCTATCTCATTTTCATTTCTTTCCCAGCTCACTGTCGCCTTATGGTGCCCAAAAGGGTTTTCACCAATAAGACTCTCATTTTTAGTCTTTTTTTTAAAAAGAAAACGATACCCAAAGTATGAAACATCACGCACCCATAACATGCTTAGCCTTGATATTCTCAAATATTAATCTGAAGGTCTTTCTTTGGTTATACCTTGACTTTTGGAAAGGGTTAGAAAGAAAGGGCAGCATGAGGCTAAAAAATTTACATGAAATTAGGTGAAGCCTACAACTTTTGGAATCAATTCTTAATGAAATAAATTTTTGCCCTAGTTTTATTTCATATTGGGCAAATTTAATTTTTACTTAGTTAGACCGAACTCTAGAATAAGACTGCCTACATATCTTGCCATAGAAAGAATTAGGTCAAACGTAGTTCAGACCACTTTTTTTTGACATTTTTTTTCCTTTTTTTCTTTGATCTTTCTCTTTTTGTTTTTACTCTATTTCTCTTTATTGACAATTTTCTTTTCTTCTTTTTTATCTTTGATTTTTTTTTATACTTTATTTTGATTCTAAAAGACGTTTATGAAAGAAAAGAAAATCCAAGCAAAAAGGGGATAACAAAGGATGACACAACATTTGGATAGAAGAATGAAATGCCTTCGTCATATCAATCCTTAAAAATGCAAGTGCATAACATGCAATGAGAGAGTGCAACATAAAAATCATGCACATCTTTTCAACATTAATCTTGACTGAGCAAGTGCACATGCGTCACTTCTTTTAAGCTTGTAAACCATATAGGTCTACTTGTGTTGTACTTACTTCACAACAGATGCCTCTCTCTTTTTCTTCTTTTTTGTGAGCTAACTTCCTTTTGTTTTTTATGACCTAGAAACTAATGCTTGATTTGAACCTTTTCATTGAAGACCAAGTCATTTTTTATACTCAAAGTGATTGCCTAAAAACATTCAAGTGAGGATGTAACTAGCTAGGTCCCCAAACATCTCAACACTTTACTTATTTTCTTATATATTTTTTTCTCAATTTAACCTCTTGGCTCGATGTTTCAGAATTAGATTGAGTTTTAAGATATGGCTGAAAATTCAACATCCTTGTCATATTACCAGATTCACCATAGAAAGAGCTCTTTGAAGAAAAAAGAAAAATAATATATATTGAGAAATAAAAATAAAAGGGATACACATTCTGTGGATAGAAAGATAAAAGAGTTTGAACAAAAATAATAAGAAAATCAAACAAGATAGGTCCAAATTCCAACCCTAAAATAATTCGGGTAGTAGAAAGAAAAATAAGACGGACTATAAAAAATTCTTCTTGGGGGAGTAAAGTGACTTCTGAATTGTCGAGTTTGACATTTTAGCCACTGATTTGCACGTCAGCCTTAATGAAGTCTCCATAATCATTGCTACCTCATCAGTTTTTCTTCTTTATCCCAAAGTTTATTGAACCATTTTGAGAATATCGATCCCCACCAGATTCTATCCTAAATAAGTTATCAATAGTTTTTCTTGCCTTGCTCCTCTTAATTGATTACAAAATCTTTCCAGTTGAGCCAAAGGATCACCATGCTCCTCGTACATGTCCAACTTTGGTGTTTTGAACCCTAGAGGCAAGTGAACATCATGAAATATGTACAAATTCTCATAAAAAACTCTCTTTTTCTCTCCAAGTACTTGCGTGTTTCTCATATTTTGCTTCAAATTTTTCACTTTCCTAGCCATTTTTTCTTGTTCCTCATTTCTAACAGTCTACAACACCTTATCTCAGACCCTAGATCATTTTCTATAGTTCATCTTGCTTTTTCTTTAGACCTGGTGTTGTATTGGTGAGATGTCAATTTAGCCAAAAACCAACCACCTTACTATTTTTGACTTTGAAAATAACGAATGTGTCAAGGCTTGACATTTCCAAAAATTTTCTTATAAATATCACCGAACCCAATATGGATTGCCTACGTATCTCATTAATGTGAGAATTAGGTGTGCGTAGTTCTTGAAATATATGTCATATAAAACTCATCCTCAAGACCCCTAAAGGTTAAGGACTGTTAAGATTTATATATTTTATTTTATTTTGTAAATACTTAGCCTCATGATCCCTAAAGATTCAGGGCTATTAAGATATATAAAAATTAGACTTAAAATTAGAAAAATAATTAAGAAAGTAATCATATTTTCAAATATTCCCCAATAAATCTATGAATAATTTTTAAAAGATAGGGTCGTATCCCGAGAAGGACTTCCTACATATCCCACTAAAGAGTGAGAATCAAACCCTCGTAGTTCACGAAGACCTTAAAAATAACAATGTATATATTTTTTGTTTCTTTGAAAAAAATGATTTGTTAAATTTGAGGACAATATACTGTCCTGCATTTTACCAAGTTACCTAAATTCAGTCAACAATCAGATAGACTTCCAAAAAATGACAAAGAGCATGTAGGATGCACATGTTGGTCTTTATAAAGTAGGTCACCTGTCCTAGACAAACCCGGCCCCTGTACCGAGTCTCGCTAAGTCAAATACATATGATGCAAATAAAGCGGCACCTAATAGGGATAACCAGATTCTGAGTTTTTAGTTATTCTAAGTTTAAGCCTAATAAGAACAGGTGTCTAGACTGACTTACCCAAGCGGACACTCGAGCCGAGGAGGGACAACTTAGTCAGTAGCAGGGCAACACCGCCTTCGTTGTTGATTCGAACCCCGCCTAACATGAGTGACTATAATTATTCACCAGGTGCCTTGACACTCCAGCTATCTCAAAAAGAAGGTACGATGCATGTGCTGCATTCCTTCTATCCTATTTTAGAGACTCAGAGGGGGTGCTAAAGAGAAGACAATATATAATATAGTTCAATCAATATCAAAGCGGTAAATAAGCGACAAGTAACACATAGGGCTAACAAACACAATATCAACAATAATTAAAGAAAGTATTAGCCAATATAAAAAACTCAAATTCTTATTATTCCCCAGCAAAGTCGCCAGAGATGTCACACCCTTTTTTCGTCCGAAGAGATCGGAGTCGAAGGATTTTTCTAATTAAAGTGACAGTTTTGAATAGAGATTAATTTTTATCATTTTTAGAGTCGCCACTTGGAATTGAGTTATGGTGTTCTAAGTCACCTTTTTGAATCACTAATCAAAAGGAAATGACTCTTATCTAGTCTGCGAAAATAGAAGATCAGGTAAGGAATTCTGTTGATCGAGGGGAAGGTGTGAGGCACCCCTCGAGTCCCACGGTTCTAGCACGGTTGCTTATATTGACTTATCTAGACTTAAACTATTTTGATAAATTATGTTAAGGCCAAAAAAAAAAATCGCTCATTTTATTATACTAAAACTCGTCTATTATTTTATATTAAATAAATCAGTGAAAGTTTTAAAAATAAATATTTGTCAAATTAATTTTAGAAAAATATTTTTCACGGTGCATTATTGTATTCTTGAATTTTAAATATCACGAAAAGATGCATACACCGCATTTTTAACTGAGACGAATATTTTGAATGTGCCTAAAGATTATCTAGCGTTAAAGAAATTTGTTCGTCTCTTATAAATCCGAGACAATTTTATCTTATCCATTTTTATTCTTTTTCTTTCTCATTTTTTTTGCAACAGGTATTGAATAAATTCTCAACCCCCTTACTCAACCTCACACTGGTTTATAAGTAAGTGATTACTGCCGATCAAAGCTTGACTTCTATTATCAGCATATCATTGAAATACTATAGGTGTTTTAGTAATTCAAGATTCAACTAAGAAACTATCCACTTTTAGAATATTATAGATATTAACAACCATTTTAAACTAAGTTTAACTAAACTAGTGATTTAAGAGTGATGAATATTTAAGAAGAAACATCATTAAGTTCTGGCAAAGTTAAATCGTGAACTAATAATAATAATAATAATAATAATAATAATAATAATAATAATAATAATAGTAATAATAATAATAATAATCGTGAACTAATATTAATAATAATGATAATGATAACAATAACAATAACAATAACAATAACAATAACAATAACAATAACAATAACAATAACAATAACAATAACAATAACAACAACAATAATAATAATAATAATAATAATAATAATAATAATAATAATCGTGAACTAATATTAATAATAACGATAACAATAACAATAACAATAACAATAACAATAACAATAATAATAATAATAATAATCGTGAACTAATATTAATAATAATGATAATGATAATACTAACAAGAATAATAACAATAACAATAATAATAATAATAATAATAATAATAATAATAATAATCGTGAAATAATATAACAATAACAATAACAATTGTAGAAACGTAATTTTGTCCGTCCAAATATTAATTTCTACTCATTTTTACCTTTCCCTCCTACCTCCTATCCAATAAAATATACCCACTACCCAACCACCCAATCCCAACATCATCATCATACTCACCACTACCCAACCACCCACTCCCAACATCATCATCATACCCACCCACTCCCAACATAATCATCATACTCACCACTACCCAACCACCCACTCCCAACATCATCATCATACCCACCCACTCCTACTACCCCATATTTACCCCACCCCCACACTCTCTTATTCTCATCTCCATAAAACAACACACTCCATTAATCATCTTCTTCAATCATCTTCTTCACAAAAAAAACAAACACACACACACCACACACAACAACCACAAGAACAAGAAAATCAAAAAAAATAAAAAAAAAATCTGCACATCTCTCTACCTTCTCTCAAGGCTCTCTCTCTAAAACTCTACTCTCTCTTCCACTCTTAAAAATTTCGTTCGCCGCCAATCGGAGCTCCGACCACCACAACACCACCATATTTTCCTACTCTTTATCATATCTCTCTCCCCAAAACTAAAAAAAAAAAAAAAGAAAAGAATCTGCGGCGATCGACTGGAGCTCCGGCCGACGCCATCTCCGAACCACTGCCAGATCCGCTGTCGTCCGACCAGATCCGGCTAGCTGGACCACCGCCAGCCGCCACAACCAGTCGCGGCTCTCCGCCCGTTTTTCTATCACCGGAACTCCTCGGATCCCGATCTACGTTTTGGAGTTGTCCGGTTTATTATTCTAACACCAAGTTTGGTTTGCTCGTGGTGAGGTTCTCCGATCGAGTATTTTGGTCTTCGGATTTCTTTATTATCGACAAGGATTAATTCCATCGAGGTCCATTTCTTCTAACCAAATCTTTAATTTATTTTGACTTCTTATTGATGTTGTGGATGTGAATGATTTATTTGTCGTGTGTTTGGTTTGAATCCTCGTTATTTGTGTTATGTTTGATGTTGGATTTCGGATTATGAGATGTGATTAAAAAATCGAAGCATGCATTAATTATGTAGTTTAAATGGAATTCGGGGCGCAGAAAAATAATAATAATAATAAAAAAGAAATCATTAAAGTGAATTAGGATTACTTTTGATTTGTTGTTGTTTTTGATTCGTCGTTATTGTTACTTTCACGTGTAATTATCAATTTCGTGATAGTATCATGGTAAGTCAAACGGGTAGGCAATCGTAGGTTCGGGTAGGCAAAATTTAGGAATAAGTGTTTTGTTGAATGTTAGAATGTGCATGTGAATGTTTCTTCCTAGTTTGTCGTATCTAATTTAGATGTATTTATTTAGCCGGGGAATGTACCGAGATCACTTGTATTTATTTACCGGGGAATGCCCCGACGTATCATGTTGATAAAAAATGCTCGTGATGAAGGCCCGCGGCGTCGGGTAGGACATTGGAGCTTAGATTTAGTTTTAGATTAGAATTTATATTTTCGTATTTTCTATTTTTCGGACTGTATAATTGGACTGGAATTTTACATTTTTGGACTGTCTTATTTTATTATTTTGTGTTCTTTTGTGTGATTTATACATTCCATAATGCCAAAATAGTCGATACAATCCACCAAGCGACCGTGGTCGAACCACGGGATCGAGGGGTGCCTAACACCTTCCCCTCGGTCAACAGAATTCCTTAGCCGGAATCTCTGTTCGCAAACCGGTTTAAGAGTCAAATGGTTTTCAAAAAGGATTTTCCAAAGGTGACTTGGCACACCAGATTATGCCAAGTGGCGACTCTGAATAAAAATGCAAATAATCCTTTTTCGAAACAAATTTTCATTTTCTTGTCACTTAAATAATAAAACCCTTTCGAACTTTAAATATACTCCATTTCTGGAGTACGCGTGCAAAAAGGGGTGTGACATCTTCTGGCGACTCTGCTGGGGACAAAAAAAAAAGTTTTTCAGAATTCGAGCTATTTTTGGAGTCGTATTGGATTTGTTTGGCATTACGAGTGTATAAGCATTGTTTGTGATTATTGTTGATGTTATTTTCATTTTTGTGTGTTTTTCGTGCTCTTTGTTTATAGCATTTATCCTATGTGTTACCGCTTTTATATGTGTCATCATGAGTCCACCCCCCGGCCTTCTTTCTGCAACAAGTCCGTAGTACACGTGTTGTACACGACCTTTAGTTGAGTCACCCTTATTTTAGGGGGGGAGCCGTCGGTGTTATGGAGTAGGTGGAAAGCAAAGCAGCCACTATCGACCATACGCTCCCCCGAACAGCCTTGTTAGTAAACCACAACGTAGGTCAGCCTTTAGGTCATGTTTATATGCATCACGCGGAGACCTAGCAGGACCTACATGGCCCTTTGTAGGAGACTCACCTTTAAAGCATCTCTACGTGCTAACTGTTGCATTTTTAAGGGTAACGTGGTCATTTGACGGAATGATTTAAAAAAAAAAATTTAATTAATTTGTTAGGAGTAAGGTGTGTAGGCAAAAGCAAAAATAGAAAAGTGAGTCGAAAAAAAAAACTAGAGGAATGTCGTAGTTTATTTTAGAATTCGTTATGACTTTTGTTTTTCGCAATCCAAAAAAACTCAAAAAGATTTTTTTTACGTTTTGTAAAGTACCACAATTCAAAAAAAATGGAAAAAAGAAAAAAAAGGAGGAAGTTTTGGTTGCTTGTCAAAAACAAAAAATACCAAAAAAGATTTTTCTGTATAATTGGTTGTGTCAGTCTTGGTTAAAGCGTCTAGTTGAAAAAAAAAAAACAAAGTTTTTGATTGTGTTTAAGTTAGAATCAATTTATTAGTTAATCGGTAATTGTCCAATCTGGACGAACTACGCACCCCTGATTCTCCTCTTTCGGGATGTGAGATACGTAGGCAGCCTATTCTTGGTTCGGGGATCTTATTTAAAAAAATTCAAAAAAAAATGATTTTTCTTCACTCTTTATTTAGAGTAGGTGTTTCTACATATCTTGAAAAAAAAAACAAGAAGACAAAAAAAAAAGAAAAAAGATTTTCTTCAATAGTCGTAGGGTTCATTTTTGGTTGATCTTATGTCAAAAATCCAAAAAGTTTTTTTCACTCTTCATTTAGAGTAGATGTTTCATGTACATCTTTAAAAAAAAAAATATAACAACAAAAAATATTTCCTTTAATAGATTCAGGTTTCATTTTTCGCATAAAATTTAAAATAAAAAAAAAATCCAAAAATATTTTTTCTGTAATCATAGATTTCATTTTGTACAGAAATCTGAAAATTCAAAAAAAAAGATTTTTTTCACTCTTCATAGTAGGTGTTTCATATACATCTCTAAAAAAAAAACTACAAAAAGATTTTTCTTTGATAGTTTCAAGTTTCATGTTCCTATGAAATTCAAAAAAAAATCAAATCAAAAGATTTTTTTTTTCCTTGTTAATCATAGTTTTCATTTTGTACAAGGATGTTAAGCCAAAAAATGCAAAAAAAAATGTTCGTCAGTTCTTTTTGACAATTTGTTATTTTCTTTTCTTCTTAAAGTTTCAAAAAAAAAAAAAAGAGTTCAATTGGCCATTTTGGCACGACTTCACGAACTACGCACACCTGATTCTCCCTTTTAGGGGTGAGATACGTAGGCGCCCTTATTGGGTTCGGTGATCTTTTTAAAAAAAAAGTTAAAAAAAAAAGGGTTTGAAAAATTGTTGAACTCTAACCATTTGCTATCTCTTGTCAGTTAGTTTAAGGTGGTTGGTTTGTGGCATTTTGGCTGATCCTCCATAATGCTCCAAGTCACAGAGGAAGTTATGACCAACAAGGATACCAAGTTATCACTAATCAGATAGGGAGTTCGGGGAATGAGAATGTGGAAGATGCATCTGCCATTATAGTTGGACGACAGGCATGGGTAAGAGGACCCCACCATCGTTACCCACATGCTCAAACCCAAGTTTATGCCCAAGCTCCACTGAATATTTACCAAAATCCATTATATCCCATTCCTCCCACCTCCATATCAAGTGTATAATTGGCAACCTTATGTTCAACCTTCATCTTACCCACACTGGCGTGCGCCAACTCTGCTGAGTCATCTTCCAACTCCACATACATACCGAAGCCTTTAGGCCTGGTTTTCAATGAAATGAGATAGAAGTCGAGAGATAACTTCACACCCATTGGAGAGTTGTATGCATGTTTATTCCAAAGATTGGTACAACATGACATGATCACTCCTCACCTTGGGTATACTCCCGACCCACATTCACGAAGTTTTGATCCTAATGTACGATGTGCATATCATTCTGATGTTCAGGATCACAGTATTGAAGATTGCCGTGCTTTGAAAAGACAAATTGAAAAGATGATTCAAGATTAATCAATCATGGTATAGATCTGACCGTGAGGAAAGCTCTAGTCATGCTGATATGCAAACCAGTGGCTAAGATGTCAGGCTGAGCAATTGAGAAGTCACCCCTCTCCCTACTAGGAAGAGGTCTGGTAGCTTGTTTTGTCTTATTTTCTGTTCTCCAAATTATTTCAGGGTTGTAGTTCAGGATCTATCTTGTTTTGTCCTTTTTTTTTTTTATATTCAAATCCTTCTTTTGTTTCAACTAAATGAAGTGTCCCATTTTTCTTTGTGTTTTAAATATGTGTTGTTTGCTTGTTTTCTTTACATAGTACATTTTGTGTTAACTCTAGTGATATGACATGCTGTGAAATTTTCAGCCAGATCTTAAAATTCAGTTTAAGCATGAACATTGAATCAGAGGGTTAAAGTTAGAAAAAAAAGAGCATATGAGAAAATAGATAGAGTGCTGAGACATTTGGTGACAAGTTAAGGCAATTATTTTGAGAATCACTAGAACAACTTGGTCATCGATCGAAAGGCAAGTCCCAATTAGGTCAAATGGTGGACGTGTGGTCCCTATATCAAGGTTAACAAGAAGATAATCAGCTCCACAGAAGCATAAATCACTCGATGTGAGGGATGCATAACAAAGGTAGAGTTGTATCTTTGACAAGTATATAAAAAGAGGTGAAACACATGTTCGAGGAAAGTTTGTGTTGTATGTGATATTGGTTGTGTACTTTCACATTGCATGCTATATACTTGCATTCTCAAGGATTGATATGATGAAGGCATTTCATTCTGCTATCCAAACACTGTGTCATCCTTTGTTTACCCCATTTGAGCCTTAGTGTTATTTTCTTTCATACCCCTCTTTTGGAATCAAGATAGAGTACGCAAAGTTCAAAGAATAGCGTCAAGAAAAAAGATAAAGTCAAAAGTTACAAAAAAAAAAAGAGACAAAAATGTTTCCAAAAAAAAAGTGTCAAGAAAAATAGAGGTAGAAAAAAAAAGAATCGCAAAGTGAAAGAGCGAATAAAAGAAAAAAAAAAAGAGAAAAATCAGGTCAAAGCAAAAGGACAAGTAGCCAGAACTACGCATGACCTGATTCTCCTCTCTCGGGGGTGAGATACGTAGGCTGCCCTACTAAGGGCTCGGTCCAATCAAATAAATAATTTAGAATCACCTAGTCAAAAGAAACTGGGGCATGAGTTAATCCTCATTGTTTGAGTCAATTCCAAAAGTTGTAAGTCCTAACCCACTTCAAGTGTCGTTTGGGCCTCACGCCATTCTTTCTTTCTAACCCTATCCAAAAGCCATGTTACAACCAAAGAAAAGACCTTCAGATCAATCTTTGGGGATGTTAAGGCAAATATGCAAGGGATATGCTGATGTATTTGGGAACTACCTGTCTTCCTCAGCCCAAGGAATCACGAGAGAAATAAAAATGAGAGAGTCTTATTGGTGAAAACCCTCACGGGCACCGTAAGGCGACAGTAAGTTGAGAGAGAAAAAAAGAGAGTCTTATTGGTGAAAACCCTCATAGGCACCGTGAGACGATTGTGAGTTGGGAGAAATAAGAATAAGAGAGTCTCATTAGTAAAAAACCTCACAGACACCATAAGACAAGGGTGAGCTGAGGGAAAGACCCTTCAAAACAGCACTAGCCGAATGAGGTCTGAATGCAATTGGTCTAAGGAAACAGCTCAGTTTCAAGACCATTAACTCAGCAATAATTGGTAGAGAGGTTGGATGGAAAGATCAGGTAGATTAATCCAAAGGGCATGGCATAATCATTAGAGTTGTTTGTCATTTTTAGAAAAATTTTCATTTCTTTGCTTCAAATGGGGACACTCATTGTCTTTTCTTTCTTCTCTTTATTTTATATTGTTTTCTTGTGTCAGTGATCCAAATAAAAGTCATTGTCATTTTTCTCTTGTTTTTGAGTCAAGTCCATATCAAAACAAGTGAGAAAAGAATTCAAAACTGGCCACCAACTTCTGCAACTGCACAATGCAAGACAAAGTCAGCATATGAAAAAGGCATAATTGTGAACTTATTAAACACCAAGGTTTGAAGGATTCATCTGAGAAGCATGACAAAGCTGAGATACTGTGGTTATTTTGAACTCATTCTTAATGTTCTTAGTTTGGGTCAATGACACGACAAAACAGGGGCAAATGTCAGCAATCTAAAACAAAATGAAGGGAATAAACACTAGAGCAAATGCCTGGAAAGCCAAAGTGCTGCAAACCACCACTAAGTTTTTAACTGACAAATTTTCTTTTTTTGAAACAGGGGCAAATTGGTTTTACTTAATTCAGCTACCATTGGAGATGCACATCCATGGGATTTTATTTTATGTTCAGGACCCTCCTGAAGAATGGGATTTTATTTTATGTTCAGGACCCTCCTGAAGAATGGGATTTTATTTTTATGTTCAGGACCCTCCTGAAGAATGGGACTTTATTTTATGTTCAGGACCCTCCTGAAGAATGGGATTTTATTTTATGTTCAGGACCCTCCTGAAGAATGGGATTTTATTTTATGTTCAGGACCCTCCTGAAGAATGGGACTTTATTTTATGTTCAGGACCCTCCTGAAGAATGGGATTTTGTTTTATGTTCAGGACCCTCCTGAAGAATGGGATTTTGTTTTATGTTCAGGACCCTCCTGAAGAATGGGATTTTGTTTTATGTTCAGGACCCTCCTGAAGAATGGGACTTTATTTTATATTCAGGACCCTCCTGAAGAATGGGACTTTATTTTATGTTCAGGACCCTCCTGAAGAATGGGACTTTATTTTATGTTCAGGACCCTCCTGAAGAATGGGACTTTATTTTATGTTCAGGACCCTCCTGAAGAATGGGACTTTATTTTATGTTCAGGACCCTCCTGAAGAATGGGACTTTATTTTATGTTCAGTACCCTCCTGAAGAATGGGACTTTGTTTTATGTTCAGGACCCTCCTGAAGAATGGGATTTTATTTTATGTTCAGTACCCTCCTGAAGAATGGGACTTTGTTTTATGTTCAGGACCTTCCTGAAGAATGGGAGTTTGTTTTATGTTCAGGACCCTCCTGAAGAATGAGATTTTGTTTTATGTTCAGGACCCTCCTGAAGAATGGGACTTTATTTTATGTTTAGGACCCTCCTGAAGAATGGGACTTTATTTTATGTTCAGGACCCTCCTGAAGAATGGGACTTTCTTTTATGTTCAGGACCCTCCTGAAGAATGGGATTTTATTTTATGTTCAGGACCCTCCTGAAGAATGAGACTTTATTTTATGTTCAGGACCCTCCTGGAGAACGGAATTTTATTTTATGTTCAGGACCCTCCTGAAGAATGGGATTTTATTTTTATGTTCAGGACCCTCCTGAAGAATGGGACTTTATTTTATGTTCAGGACCCTCCTGAAGAATGAGATTTTATTTTATGTTCAGGACCCTCCTGCAAAATGGGATTTTACTTTCTGTTCAGTACCCTCCTGAAAATGGGATTTTATTTTCTGTTCAGTGATTTTACTTCCTCATTCGGGTAATCCCAGCAACATTTATAAGGAGACGCACTTCCTTATTCGGGTAATCCCAGCGACATTTGTAAGGAGACGCACTTCCTTGCTTTGACAATCCAAGTAATCTGGGTAAGGAGACGCACTTCCTTATTTGCGAAATTCAAGAGACATTTGTAAGGAGACGCACTTCCTTATTTGGTAAATCCAGCAACAAATGTAAGGAGACGCACTTCCTTATTCAGATAATCCCAGCAACATTTGTAAGGAGACGCACTTTCTTATTCGGGTAATCCCAGCAACAAATGTAAGGAGACGCACTTCCTTATTTGGTAAATCCAGCAACATTTGCAAGAAGACGCACTTCCTTGTTTGGATAATTCTAGCAACATTTGTAAGGAGACACACTTCCTTATTTGAGTAATTCAAGAAACATTTGTAAGGAGACGCACTTCCTTGTTTAAACAATTCAAGAGACATTTATAAGGAGACGCACTTCCTTATTTGGGTAATTCCAGCATCATTGGTAAGGAGACGCACTTCCTTGTTTTGGTAATTCAAGCAGCATTGGTAAGGAAACACACTTCCTTATTTTGATAATTCAAGCAACATTGGCAAGGAGATGCACTTCCTTGATTGGGTAATTTGAATTTTGCTTTTTAGGTGATGCACTTTCTAACTTAAGTCTTGATTCCTAGAAGATGCACTTTCTAGTCGAGTCGTTGCACTTAATCCTTAGGAGACGCATTTCCTTGCTAGTTTTATTTTTTAGGTAACACACTTTTAACTTAAACTTGTATCTCTAGAAGACGCACTTTCTAGTTAGGATGCCTCACTTTAATTCTTAGGAGATGCACTTCCTAGTCTTGGTTATTTAATTTTACTCTTAAGAGATGCATTTCCTAGTCAGAGTCTTGATTCATCTTTACAACATGCAAGTAGGTATGATGTGACTTTTCCAAAAAGTCTTCTGATGATAAACTGGGGCGAAAAATTCAATTTCTGTTTTGAAACTTTACTTTTCTAGCAAATAAACGAAATTTCCCTTTATAATAATATTCGTTTGGGGATAATTTTCTTTTTTAGCTTTGATGTGATTTCAGGAGCCCGCCTGCAGAACAGGGTGAAGAAGTTGAAAACATAGCAACAAAGTGATGAAATAGCAAGTCAGGAGCCCGCCTGAAGAACAGGGTAATGAAATAACAAGTCAGGAGCCCGCCTGGAGAATAGGGTGAAGAAACGAAAAGTCAAGCAACAAGTTGGAAGAAATGGCAAGTCAGGAGCCCGCCTGAAGAATAGGGTGATAAAAGTCGAGTCAAGAGCCAACAAAAGTTGTATAGATAGGATTTTTGTAATTTCCTTTATGTTTTAGCTTTTAATTTTCATTTTTGATGTAATAACAGAGCTGCGGACCGGAACCTAGACGGAACCTCACTCGACTCTCCAACTCGGTATAGTCCACTCCTCTTCTAATCCTTTGAAATACTCGTTACTCGATATCTTCATAACTTGGTCGGGTAGGCAATCCTAATTCAAGACCCGATAGTCCTTCTTTCTTCTATTTCTTCTTTGAATAATAGTCGGGACAAAATTCTGTCTCGTTGTCTACTTCTTTGTCTGAAAACACAGCGTGTTTACATTCAAAGGGGGCATGCTGTAGACACGTAATTTTGTCCGCCCAAATATTAATTTCTACTCATTTTTACCTTTCCCTCCTACCTCCTATCCAATAAAATATACCCACTACCCAACCACCCAATCCCAACATCATCATCATACTCACCACTACCCAACCACCCACTCCCAACATCATCATCATACCCACCCACTCCCAACATAATCATCATACTCACCACTACCCAACCACCCACTCCCAACATCATCATCATACCCACCCACTCCCACTACCCCATATTTACCCCACCCCCACACTCTCTTATTCTCATCTCCATAAAACAACACACTCCATTAATCATCTTCTTCAATCATCTTCTTCACAAAAAAAAAACACACACACACCCCACACACAACAACCACAAGAACAAGAAAATCAAAAAAAAATAAAAAAAAAAATCTGCACATCTCTCTACCTTCTCTCAAGGCTCTCTCTCTAAAACTCTACTCTCTCTTCCACTCTTAAAAATTTCGTTCGCCGCCAATCGGAGCTCCGACCACCACAACACCACCATATTTTCCTACTCTTTATCATATCTCTCTCCCCAAAACTAAAAAAAAAAAAAAAAAAAGAATCTGCGGCGATCGACTGGAGCTCCGGCCGACGCCATCTCCGAACCACTGCCAGATCCGCTGTCGTCCGACCAGATCCGGCTAGCTGGACCACCGCCAGCCGCCGCAACCAGCCGCGGCTCTCCGCCCGTTTTTCTATCACCGGAACTCCTCGGATCCCGATCTACGTTTTGGAGTTGTCCGGTTTATTATTCTAACACCAAGTTTGGTTTGCTCGTGGTGAGGTTCTCCGATCGAGTATTTTGGTCTTCGGATTTCTTTATTATCGACAAGGATTAATTCCATCGAGGTCCATTTCTTCTAACCAAATCTTTAATTTATTTTGACTTCTTATTGATGTTGTGGATGTGAATGATTTATTTGTCGTGTGTTTGGTTTGAATCCTCGTTATTTGTGTTATGTTTGATGTTGGATTTCGGATTATGAGATGTGATTAAAAAATCGAAGCATGCATTAATTATGTAGTTTAAATGGAATTCGGGGCGCGGAAAAATAATAATAATAATAAAAAAGAAATCATTAAAGTGAATTAGGATTACTTTTGATTTGTTGTTGTTTTTGATTCGTCGTTATTGTTACTTTCACGTGTAATTATCAATTTCGTGATAGTATCATGGTAAGTCAAACGGGTAGGCAATCGTAGGTTCGGGTAGGCAAAATTTAGGAATAAGTGTTTTGTTGAATGTTAGAATGTGCATGTGAGTGTTTCTTCCTAGTTTGTCGTATCTAATTTAGATGTATTTATTTAGCCGGGGAATGTCCCGAGATCACTTGTATTTATTTACCGGGGAATGCCCCGACGTATCATGTTGATAAAAAATGCTCGTGATGAAGGCCCGCGGCGTCGGGTAGGACATTGGAGCTTAGATTTAGTTTTAGATTAGAATTTATATTTTCGTATTTTCTATTTTTCGGACTGTATAATTGGACTGGAATTTTACATTTTTGGACTGTCTTATTTTATTATTTTGTGTTCTTTTGTGTGATTTATACATTCCATAATGCCAAAATAGTCGATACAATCCACCAAGCGACCGTGGTCGAACCACGGGATCGAGGGGTGCCTAACACCTTCCCCTCGGTCAACAGAATTCCTTAGCCGGAATCTCTGTTCGCAAACCGGTTTAAGAGTCAAATGGTTTTCAAAAAGGATTTTCCAAAGGTGACTTGGCACACCAGATTATGCCAAGTGGCGACTCTGAATAAAAATGCAAATAATCCTTTTTCGAAATAAATTTTCATTTTCTTGTCACTTAAATAATAAAACCCTTTCGAACTTTAAATATACTCCATTTCTGGAGTACGCGTGCAAAAAGGGGTGTGACAACAATAACAATGACAATAACAATGACAATTACAATGACACTAACAATAACAATAACAATAACAATAACAATAACAATAACAGTAACAGTAATAATAATAATAATAATAATAATAATAATAATTGTGAACTAATATTAATAATAATGATAATGATAATAATAACAATGACAATAATAATAAGAACAACAACAACAACAACAACAATAACAACAACAACAACAACAACAACAATAATAATAATAATAATAATAAAACGACGACAACGACGACGACGATGATGACGACGACGACGACAACAACAACAACAACGACGACAACAACGACGACAACAACAACAACAACAGCAACAGCGACAGCAGCAGCAGCAGCAACAGCAGCAGCAGCAACAACAACAACAACAACTTTAGAGTTCTCACTTTAAATGAAGATCATGTATAAGAACCTACACTTGAACAATTAACTAGTGTATAGATCTACTTCATAGTAATACCATACAACCAACTTGCACCATCACCTACTAAAGTGAAACAAGAAAAAGAAGAAAAAAGAAAAAAGAAAAAAAAACGAAACAAAGGAACTAAGGCATTCACTATGGCAATTTGTCAAATCCATCAATTTTCTTTTCATTCTCCATCTTTGATAGAATAACAAAAGACAAATCTCTAAGAATTATAAACAGCTAACAAAGACGCAAGTTTTCATTAAAATATCACCTCGCTTCTAACTTTTCCCCATTTTTATTCTCTGTGCTTTCCTGTTTTTCTACTAGTTTGTCTACGTATTACGTATGCGTATTCTGACGATAAGTGCATGTATTATATTGTAGAAGATAATGCAATATATGTAAATTACCGTGAATACAGGAAACATAAAATTTGTGATATGACGTATGAATTATTGAATGAAAATAACAAATATTATGGGTGAGTGTACGGTGAAATTATTTATACTTTTTGTCAGTAAAGACATATTTATATCAGTGTGTATTGCTATATTTATTTTTCTTAATTCAATTAAATAAACAAATAATATCACATATCAAACAATGAGATCATTAACACAAATTTGAACATGTTTTGATTTACCATAAAAATCATACAATAAATAACATAAATTCGAATAAAAACTTGTTTATGAACTAAAGAAGAAGACTTGAATATCGTCACCGAAAATTCAAACACAAATCTGACTTCAACTTCACACTTTTCTCTTTTATTGTTTGATTTTTTTTGATAATTTTGAATGTTTCACTCACTCTCTCTTTTTACTTTGACTTTTTTTTTAGTGTTTGATTTCTGATAGATCAATGTACGTCTGTCTCTGGGTTGTCTAAGGTGGAAGGAAGTCATTAAATAAAAGGACTTTTGGGGGGAACAGTTTATTAGACAAAGGGATAAGATTTTTTTTTTTTAATTTTGAATCTTTTTTTCTTTTAATTACTATTATAGATAATAATAATAAATAAAAATAATAAATAAATAAATAATAGTAATAATAAATATAATAATAACTAATTAATTTTTATATTTAACTATAATAATTTTTTTTTTAAAAAGTATTTTTTAATTATATTTTTTAAAAATAAAAATTAAATTAAAATAATTAAAAATGTAACTTTATTTATTTATTTATTTTTAGCTAAAAATTTATAAATTAAAAAACAATAAGAGTTAAAATAATATTGAAATCAATAAAAAATTTTAATACCGAAAAATATATATATTAAACTCGGGGAGGGTCAAAATTACGTGTCTACATTTCTTGCCATGCTCAACTCCTTTCAAATTTTTGATGAATATTCGTTGAATCGTCGTACTTCTGACCACAAATTCTGACTACTGAGATTCTTGATTCGAATCATATCTCTCTTGTGTGATGCCTCTGAGTTCAACTTCCAATACACCTTTTATCTTTTTACAAGTCCAAAACTGTCAGATCACAATCATTATGAGTGCCTTACTTTACTTTGAAACGTTGTCTTTGTGTGTCGGCTTTTTGTCTTGATTTGTACTATTGAAGGAGTTGGTATCAAGTTTTGAAGTCCTTTCTCACTTTGACTTGACATGAATTTGACTCAAAGACAAGCGAAAGATGACAATAATTTTTATTTGATAACAAAGATACCAAAAAAATTTAAAATAAAAATAAAAAAAAAAGGAAAAGACAATAGACATCTCTTTTTCGAAAGGACAAAAGAAAACTTATCTGGGTGTGGTAGTCGATTCCAGCAATTATGACATGCATTTTAAATTAAAAAATTTGATCTACTCACACTAATCATTACAACTTTTGTTCACTTGTTGAGTTTAAAATGGAATCAATCTTGAATATGCTCCCTTTAGATCACAATCCTCCTTCGGCTAATGGCACCTCAATGGGTTTTTGTCAATGAGACTATCTCATTTTCATTTATTTCTCAGCTCACTATCGTCTTAGGGTGCCCAAAAGGGTTTTCATCAATAAGACTCTCACATTTTTTTTTATTTTTTTTTTCATTTTTTGTGAAAATAATGCCCAACATACGAAACATATGCACCCATAACATATTTAGCCATGACATTCTCAAAGATCGATCTGAAGGTCTTTCTTTGGTTATAACTTGGCTTTTGGAAAAGGTTAGAAAGAAATGGTGACATGAGGCTCAAAATTTTACATAACATTGGGTGAAGTATACAACTTTTGGAATTGATTTTTTAAGAAAATAAACTTTTTGCCCCTGTTTTATTTCATTCTGGGTAACTTAAATTTTCTTTTGGTTGGACCGAACCCCAGAGTAGAGCTTTTTATGTATCTTGTCATCGCAAGACTCACGTTAAACGTAGTTCAGGAGAATCATTCTTTTGCTTGGTTTTGATTTTTTGATTGATTTCTTTTCATCATATTTTTTCATTTTTTTATCATTATCATTTTTATTTTTTCATTTTGAACTTTTGACTTTTATTGATTCCAAAACAGGGTTATGAAAGAAAAATTGAATCAAAGCTTAAAGGGGTAAGCAAGGGTTGACTTAATATTTAGATAGTAGAGCACCTTCATCATTTCAATCTTTTTAAAAATGCAAGTACAAAACATAGATGACATAATTCTACATGAATATCATACATAATATCTCTTAACTGCATTAGAATTAACTAGTATTTCTTTTATTTTTCCTTCTGCATCAGTCAGATATAATGCACCATTAGGTAACACTTTCTTCACCATGAACCGTCCTTGCCAATTAGGAGAAAACTTGTCTTTTGCTTTAATTTGATGGGGAAGGATGCTTTTTAACACTAATTGACTAGCTTCAAAATGTCTTTGATGCATATTTCTGTTATATGTCCATGCCATTCTCTTCTGGTATAGTTGTCCATGACATACTAACATTAATATTTTTTCATTAATCAAGCTTAATTGCTCCAATCTAGTTTTGACCCACTAATCATCATTAATTTTGTCTTCTACAACTACTCGAAGAGATGGAATCTCAATCTCTGTAGATATAACTATTTCAGTTCCGTATACCAACAAGTAAGGAGTTGCTCCAATTGAAGTCCGAACTATAGTACGATAACTCAAAAAAGAAAAAGGCAACTTTTTATGTCATTGTCAGGAACCTTGCACCATCTTGCGGAGTACTTTCTTTAGGTTCTTGTTGGCAGCTTCTACAGCCCCGTTTGCCTTTGGGCGATAAGGAGTTGAATTTCAATGCATAATCTTAAATTGTTGGCACACTGCTTGCATTAAATGACTATTGAGATTTGCAACATTATTCATGACAATTATCTTTAAAATGACGAACCGACAAATGATGTTGGAGTAAACAAAATCAACCACCACTTTCTTGGTCACTGACTTGAAAGTTGTTGCTTTCGCCCACTTTATGAAATAATCAATGGATACCAAGATGAACCTATGTCCATTCGAGGCCTTCGGTTCAATTGGTCCAATTACGTCTATTTCCTAAGTCATAAAAGGCCATGGAGCAGTTATTGTATGTAACTCAGAGGGAGGGGAATGTATCAAGTCCCCATGTACTTGGCATACATGACATTTACGAAAAAACGGATGGAATCTCGCTCTATGGTGAGCCAATAGTAACCTGCTCAAAGTATTTTCTTTTCCAAAACATATTTATTCATATATGGACCACAAATTCCAAAATGTACTTCAGTCATGATTTTTAAATCTTCTTTAGCATCTACACACCTCAAAAGTCCCAAATCTGGAGTCACTTTGTAACACCCCAATTTTCTGAAATGGAATGCTACACGGTTCTCATGATCCTGAAGGACCACAAGTTAACCCATGACTGATATATGTACCTATGTACTGCATAATATATCATAAAATGTGAAAACATGAACATGAAAGGCCATAAGGTTCGAACTAAATAAACGTCTGATAACAAAATATCTGAAAATGGTATAACAATACCAAAATAAATCTAAAATAACTGTCTGACATGCTTTAGTCGAGAAAGCCTGTAAACTATCTGAATAAGGATTTGATGGGATATGACCCCAACTAACTCCATCTAGAAACTGAACTAAAATAGCAAATGAAGCAATAATCATATTGTCCTCGAATGAAAAGGACTCACAGCAAACTCTGAACACTGGAATGCTACTGCTGATCTGGAGCTCGTGCCTCTTAACCTATGGTGTAACATAAGATAAAGCACCATAGCACAAATGCATCAGTACATCTGAATGTACTCAATATACGAGTGAGATAGGCTAAATGCAAAGGGTTATACGCATAAACAATGCTGACTAATATGAACGTGAGAATACATACATGCATACATAATTGTAACTGAACTCGTGGAGATACTAACTACTGAGTTTGAATACTGACAACATAAGTGTACTGATACTGAGATACTGAATAGATGAACGACTATTTTTGACAATTTGAATTATGAAGAACTGGTCTGGTTGACTGTGTTTGACAGTCCTGAAGCTGAATACTGATATCATGAATTTGGATAACTGATATGACTAATACAAGAGTTAAGAAAACTGCTATAACTAATATAACTATGATGATCGGCGTAACCGATGTAACTGATACTGAGCGACTGTATCTGATAGTCTAAGTTCTGGAACTATCTGAGTTTTGTTTTACTTGGAGTAACTAAATCTGAGATCAGTCCTATCTAACGGGTGATCATAAGTATATTGTTAATAAGGATAATTTGACTTAGTCTAAGATCAGTCCTAGCGAATGGGTGATATCGAAGGCTATTTATAATGATAAGCATTGATTGTATCTAACAGTACTGAATCTGTACTACTAATTTGAGTTGACTATGTCTAACAGTCCTGAATCTGTAATTGAAACTGTGGGATGTGTTCATCTAATCGACATGCCCCAAGCTAAAATGACTGGGGTCCAATATCTGCCCTGACTGGAAGGGTGTCAGTACGTGCCACCAGTAAAGACATCTGTTGTGGAGTTAGTCCTAATCTACCAGGTGACTACTGGGATCAGTCCTATACATATATATGTGCTAACGGATGAACCCTGAGTATGTTATTCCTATCTAATAGGTGACATCTCGTACCTACATTGGCTACGTAGTTCTGGAACTTAGGAATTGCTTCTAAGGGTCGCAGTCCTAATCTGGCGGGTCAGTCCCCATCCCTAGGCTCACTCGGTGCTAAATCCTACTCCCATCTAAAAGACACTAAACTAAATAACTAAACTGATACTAGTGGTATTGTTTAGCGGAGCTAAACTAAGTTTACTGGATTCTGATGACTGACGGAATCTACTGAGTTCTAAGGACTGGTTGAGAGTACTAAAATTACTGAGATTGACTTTGAATACTGAGGTTACAGATATTACTGACTACTAAGATCACTGATATTACTGGGGTTACTGGATTTTCCTGAGTCACATGACTGACTGAATTCTATAGATCATGGCTTGGTTGAGAGTATCATGATAACATGACATGGCTCTAGACACACAACTATATTTTCAGGTACAAATACCCCCAGGACTCGATGGAAGGAAACTGACACAACATGACTGACTTGATCATAAGATTGGAGTCCACAATTCACATTGTCATAAGTAGGGGATATTATACTTCATGTAGTTCTTCAACATCTTAAGCATGGTAGGGAGTGAATGGATATATTTCATGTACACATAGTATATCTCCATTATCATACATGCTTCATACCACAACAATATCAACACATCAATAGCATGGAATTTATATTGAAGTATATAGCTAACATGGACTTGACATTTAGATATCATGGAACCATGTAAACATGAATTTATAGTATCCTAAGCATTTTATCAAACACCTTGCATGCATAATATTGAGCATAGGTGTACTTAACAAATTTAGAAATATTGAACCACCCAAATTCATGGGTTTCCAACTAACCTATTCACGTGATTCGTGAAAAACACATCAATAAACAACCTTGAATCCAAACAACAATCATTAACATGAATATAGTCATAAAACAACAAGGAAATCACAATCTATAATTAAAAACATGAGTCTTAAGCTCCATGGATGAAAGGGACCCATGGATGAACACTACGCATACCTTAAAGCTTGATCTTGAAAGAGATCTAATGTTTCTGAAAGTTCTTGAAGAAATCCTTAGGCTTGCCCTTGATTTTACTTGACTAGGGTTTAACCCCTTTGGGAAAGAATGTTCTTGTTCCTGAGGAAATGATCTTGAGAGAAAACCCTAATCTTATGGTTGAAAGCGTAAGAGAGGGTTTTTAAGATGCTTAACTGAAGAAAAATGGGAAAAATTATGCCTCCTTAGGGTTATAAGTTGTGGGAAGTGAAGACAAAAGACCAAAATACCTTTATGAAATAAATTCTCAGTTGCTGAAAATAATAGCTGACGACATTTATGACAAGACGTCAAAAATGTCATCACACAGGAGCTGGAATTAATGGTTTCTTCCTAAGTCTGACTACTTCATGGTAGGGCATCACAAATGTGGTAAGCTACCACGAATGTCGTCACTAAGGAGCTGGTTTTTGCCTAAGGTTGACGAACTTCGTGGTAGGGCGTCACAAATGTGGTAAGCTACCATGAATGTTATCACACAGGAGCTGGTTTCTGCCTAAGGATGACGACCTTCGTGGTAGGGTGTCACAAATGTGGTAAGCTACCACGAATGTCGTCACACAAGAGCTGGATTCTGCCTAAGGCTGACGACCTTCGTGGTAGGGCATCACAAATGTGGTAAGCTACCACGAATGTCGTCACATAGGAGATGGATTATGCCTAAGGATACGACCTTCGTGGTAGGGCGTCACAAATGTGGTAAGCTACCACGAATGTCGTCACACATTTTCCAGCCTGACATACTGGAGTAAAATAGGAATAACTGTTTGATCTGATAATGGATTTAGGCAAAATTGGTATTTTTGGAAAGATAATTAAATTATGTATCTGTTGATAGGTTATGAACTAAAAAATTCCAAGTATAATGAGAGATATGCTCTTTTGAAGTTGACTATACCAATATCCTTCTCAAGAATTCAATCGGTAAGGAATGTTTTGATTCGTCTTATAGCTAGGAGTTATTTGAAGCCTTAATATACATCTAACCTACTCATAAAACTATAAAATAACTATTATGTACTATTCATGAAATTGGTACGTGGCTCTAATATTGGTTTGGATTTTTCGGGGTATTACAATATCTCCCCCTTGGAAACATTCATCCTCGAATGATGACTGCTTAAGAGGGGAGAAAAGATAAAATGATGCATATATAGCATGAATGACTGATCATGATTTCATGGCTGACATGGCTCAAAACTGAGCATATCATACTGTACATGCATATCTGATGCATGGGTAGCTGATTTATGAATGTAGGACCGAGTGTTTCTCAAACTGAGAATGCATATTTGATGCTTATATGATAAGTTGAATCCATGCATATCTGATGCATGATTATATGACTGACATGATATATGGATGCATGACTGAAAGTACTGATAAGATGACCACGCATATCTGATGCATGAATACATGACTGAACTGACTCACAAATAAATGACTGAACATGCAATGGTAAAGGCACTAAGATTGAACTGAAACATGAGAACATGACTGATTATGCTACGTGACATACGGACTGAACATCATGAACTAAACTGAACCTTTGAACACTTGACTTACAGCTGAGGTATAACTTAAAGGTCAACTTATGAGTACCCTCTATTCTAGACTGAATTCGTTATGTAAGGAAAAATTGAAGGATCTAAAGAATGTGAGCATTAAGAGAAAGTGGGGTATATCCCCCTTGGGACGCTATGTCCCTCTAAGAATGTTTACCTTACGGAGATATTAGGTGATGCACAGGTCATCTACGAACTAAATTATAACTAAACTTCGGGAGTATGAAACTAATGCATGATGCATGAGATGAACTGAACTTACAACTACTAGGAGGTTATACCTTGAAATAGTTACTTTCTCTAAGATTTTGGATAGCATAAATAGATGCAAGGATGAGAAAACAAGCTATAAAAATCTGACTGCTCGATTACTAAACTGACTTGCTGGCTTTACTAGCTAACTCATACTGAAACATATGCTCGAATAAGAGAAAAACATCTAAAAATGCATACAATGAACATGAAATACTGGTAACATACCTGAATCTAAGTCAAGGCAACTTTCTGGCTTAGGACGGGTCTGGAGTGTATAAAGTCTATTCTGATGCTGACCACCATTGGTAACTTGCTCACGCAACTCCTTAACTCTCTGTGCTAGAACTCTGCACTCTCACATCCTGTGGCCTGGCTTGCCACACCCAAAGCATACATCACTGCCTGCCATAGATGTACCTAGATGATTTTTACCAAACTCTTTGCAAAGCGGATAAGTAAGACCTCTATTTTCACTACCCTGGGCTTAAAAGCCTGGCGCTCCATCATAACGATCATTTCTAGACTTAGGTTCTGGTACACTAGCTGAGTATAGATCTGGGACTGAATATTTCTGACTATGCTGAGAACAGTTACCACCCTGTGACTTAGGCTGAGTAAAAATGAAACTACCTGTCCTTGCTCTCTTACTCTGTCTCTCTCGTCCTAATCTTCTGCTCCTCCATCTGCTGAGCATGTGTCATAAGTCTGGATAAAGTCATATCACTATTCAACATGGCAGATCTATAATCATTTACCACATTATCATTCATCCCTGACACAAACTTACTCATCTTAGCTCTACCGTCTGCAACCACATGAGGGGCATATCTAGCTAATTGAGTAAACTTGAGAGAATACTCTTTTACCATCATACTGCCATGCCTAAGGTTGATGAACTCTAGTACCTTAGCTTCTCTAAGCTCTAGCAGAAAGAATATATCAAGAAAAGCAGAGGCAAACTCCTCCCACTCTATAGGGCCTGCATCATCTAACCTTTCTGACTTCCAATGCTTGTACCAAGTATGAGCGACATCCTATAATTGGTATGTAGCTAACTCAACACTCTGAACAGTAGTAACCCTCATAACATCTGTCACCTTCTGAACTTGATCTAGGAATTCCTGCGAGTCCTCATCTGACTTAGACCCTATAAAGGAAGAAGGATTTATTCGGTTGAAGTCCCGAATTCTAGTTGCAGCTGAATTGGCCACTAGATTGGCCAGAACGATAGCTGGTCATTCATTCTGGGCAGCAACGGACTGAGAAAGAGTGGTGAATGCATCCCTACACTTTGTATGAGAAACATTATTGCCCAAAGGGCCTTTGGGCTGAGGGGTTGATTGATTCCCATTTCTTCTTTTAGGAGGCATATCTGTAAACGAAAGGGAGAAATAGTTTAGACTGAGATTATGCTCACTGGCACAACATGAATACTGAAAGAAGGGAAACTGTTCCTAAAACATCTCATAGTCTCCTGCACATAAGTGTGGTGCACAACACACGCATGTACAAGACTCTACTAGATGTGACTTTCAGACTTCCTAGGACTCTATTTAACCTTAGTCTCTGATACCAAGTTTGTAACACCCCAATTTTCTGAACCGGAATACTACACGGTGATCATGACCCCGAAGGACCACAAGCTAACCCATGACTAATATCTGTACCTGTATACTACATAATATATCATAAAATACGTAAACATGAACATAAAAGGCCATAAGGTTCGAACTGAATAAACGTCTGAATACAAAATACCTGAAAATGGTATAACAATACCAAAACAAATCTAAAATAACTATCTGACATGCTATAAAAAGTCTCTAAACTATCTGAATAAGGAGTTGATGGGACATGTCCCCAACTAACTCCATCTAGCAACTAAACTAAAATGGCAAATGAAGCAATAATCATATCATCCTCGAATGAAAAGGACTCACTGCAAACTCTAAACACTGGAATGCTATTGCTGATCTGGAGCTCGTTCCTCTGAACCTATGGTGTAACATAAGAGAAAGCACCATAGAACAAATGCGTCAGTACATCTGAATGTACTGAGTATACGAGTGAGATAGGCTAAATGCAAAGGGTTATACGTATAAACAATGAGATAAGCATTGACTGTATCTAACAGTATTGAATCTGTACTAAGCTGAGTTGACTGTGTCTAATAGTCCTGAATCTGTAACTGAAACTGTGGGATACGTTAATCTAAATGACATGCCCCAAGCTAAGCTGGGGTTCAATCTCTGCCCTGACTGGAAGGGTGTCAGTACCGCGCCACCAGTAAAGACATTTGTTATGGATTCAGTCCTAATCTAGCGGGTGACTCCTGTGATCAGTCCTATACATTTAAATATGCTAACAGGTGACCCCTGAGTATACCAGTCCTATCTAACAAGTGATATCTCGTACCTACGCTGGCTACGTAGTTCTGAAACTTAGAGATTGCTTCTAAGGATCTCAGTCCTATTCTAGCGGGTGATTCCCGATCCCTAGGCTTACTCGGTGTTGAATCATATTCTCGTCTGAAAGAAACTAAACTAAATAATTGGGCTGAACTAAATAACTGAATTGATACTAATTAACTAGACTGACACTAATGGTATTGTTTATCGGAGCTAATCTAAGTTTACTGGATTTCGATGACTGGCAAAATATACTGAGTTCTGAGGACTGGTTGAGAGTACTGAAATTACTGAGATTGACTTTGAATACTGAGGTTACAGATATTATTAAGTACTAAGATCACTGAGATCACTGAGATTACTGAACTACTGATATTATTGGGGTTACTGGATTTTCCTGAATCACATGACTGACTGAATTCTATAGATCATAGCTTGACTGAGAGTATCATGATAACATGACATGTCTCTAGGCACACAACTATATTTTCAGGTACGAATACCCCCAGGACTCGATGGAAGGAAATTGACACAATATGACTGACTTGATCATAAGATTGGAGTCCACAATTCACATTGTCATAAGTAGGGGATATTATACTTCATGTAGTTCTTCAACATCTTAATCATGGTAGGGAGTGCATGGATATATTTCATGTACATATAATATATCTCCATTATCATACATGCTTCATACCACAACAATAGCAACACATCAATAGCATGGAATTTATATTGAAGTATATAGCTAATATGGACTAGTCATTTAAATATCATGGAACCATGTAAACATGAATTTCTAGCATCCTAAGCATTTTATCAAACACCTTGCATGCATAATATTGAGCATAGGTGTACTTAACAAATTTAGAAATATTGAACCACCCAAATTCATTGGTTTCAAACTAACCTATTCACATGATTCATGAAAAACACATCAATACACAACCTTGAATCCAAACAACAATCATTAACATAAATATAGTCATAAAACAACAAGGAGATCACAATTTATACTTTAAAACATGATTCTTGAGCTCCATGGATGAAAGGGACCCATGGATGAACCCTACGCATACCTTAAATCTTGAGCTTGAAAGAGATCTAATGTTTCTGAAGGTTCCTGAAGAAATCCTTAGGCTTGTCCTTGATTTTTCTTGACTAAGGTTTAACCCCTTTGGGAAAGAATGTTCTTGTTCCTGATGAAATGATCTTGAGAGAAAACCCTAATCTTGTGGTTGAAATCATAAAAGACGGTTTTTGAGATGCTTAACTGAAGAAAAATGAGAAAAATTAGGCCTCCTTAGGGTTATAAGTCGTGGGAAGTAAAGGGAAAAGACCAAAATACCCTTATGAAATAAATTCCCAGTTGCTAAAAATAATAGCTGATGATATTTGAGACAAGGCATCAGAAATGTCGTCACATAGGAGCTAGAATTGATGGTTTCTTCCTAAGTCTGACGACCTTCGTGGTAGGGCGTCACAAATGTGGTAAGCTACCACGAATGTAATCACTTAGGAGCTGGTTTCTGCCTAAGGCTGACGACCTTAGTGGTAGGTCATCACAAATGTGGTAAGCTACCACGAATGTTGTCACAAAGGAGTTGTTTTCTGCCTAAGGATGATGACCTTCCTGGTATGGCATCACAAATGTGGTAAGCTACCACGAATGTCGTCACACAGGAGCTGGATTCTGCCTAAGGCCGACGACCTTCGTGGTAGGGCAACAAAAATATGGTAAGATACCACGAATGTCATCATACAAGAGATGGATTCTGCATAAGGATGGCAACCTTCGTGGTAGGGCATCACAAATGTGGTAAGCTACCACGAATGTCGTCACACAATTTCTAGCCTGACATACTGGAGTAAAATAGGAATAACTCTTTGCTCCGATATCAGATTTAGGCAAAATTGGTATCGTTGGAAAGATAATTCAATTATCTATTTGTTGATAGGTCATGAGATCAAAAATTACAAGAATAATGATATATATGATATTTTGAAGTTTACTATACCAGTATCCTTCTCAAGAATTCAATCGGTAAGGAATGTTTTGATTCGTCTCATAGCTGGGAGTTATTTGAAGCCTTAATATACATCTAAACTACTCATAAAACTATAAAATAACCATGATATACTATTCATGATCTCGGTACATGGCTCTAATATTGATTTGGATTTTTCAGGGTATTACACCTTTTATACAAGATTCCCCTACTTAAGAAAAAACCACGAGCCAGTCGTCGAATGGATCTCTTTTGGTTACCATCAAAATGTATTGGATATTTTCCAACTTGAATATATTCTTTGATGTCATGGAACCACTACTCGACATTAAATTTTTCCTTATTCACATTGCAATATGTATGTCGATCATGAATCTGTATATGCAAGGGGTCAATATGAGTTTTGTTGGGATGTTGAATGATTGAAGATAAGGTTGCCAAAGCATCAGGAATCTTATTATGAGCTCTGGTAATATGTTTGAACTTTACTGATACAAATCGTTGGCAAAGATCTTGCAAATAACGTCGATATGGTAGGAGTTTTGAATCACGAGTCTCTCAATCTCCTTAGATCTGGTGGACTAACAAATTCAAGTCTCCTAACACAAACAGTTCTTGGATTCCCATGTCAATAACTAACCTCACACCCAAAATATAAGCTTCGTATTCTGTCATATTTTTGGTACAGTAGAATTGAAGTTAGGTGGTTACAGGATAATATTGTCCTGATTCAGAAATAAGAACTGCTCTTATCCCTACTCCTTTGACATTAGCATCTCCATCAAAGAACAACTTCCAACCTAAATGTCAATTTTCAAAAATAACCTCATAAACACACAATACCTCGTTATCTGGAAAATAAGTCTTCAATGGTTTATATCCCTCATCAATAGGATTTTTAGCCAAATGATCTGCTAAAGCTTGAGCTTTCATTAAAGTTCATGTCATATAGACAATATCAAATTCTGTGAGCAATATGTGCCATTTTGCGAGTCTGTCTGAGGTCATAGGCTTCTCAAAAATGTACTTTAAGGGATCCATACGAAAGATAAGGTAAGTAGCGTAAGATGACAAGTAATGCTTTAGCTTTTGTGCTACCCAAGTTAAGGCGCAACATGTCTTTTCAAGAAGAGTGTACTTAGCCTCATAAGTGGTACAATTTTTGCTAAGGTAGTAGATGGACTATCCTTTTCTGCCTGTGACATCATGTTGACCCAATACACATCCAAAAGAATTATCTAACACAGATATATACAATATCAAGGGTCTGCCTGGCTCTGGAGGAACCAAAATAGGCGGATTCGACAAGTACCTCTTAATTCTGTCAAATGACACTTGACATTCTTCAGTCCATTCAACTTTAGCATTCTTCTTCAATAACTTGAATATTGGCTCACAGGTTGTTGTAAGTTGGGCAATGAATCTACTGATATAATTCAACCTTCCAAGTAAGCTCATCACCTTCGTATTATTTTTTGATAGAGGCAAATCCTAAATAGCTTTTATTTTTGAAGGATCTAACTAAATGTCACGTCGACTGACTATAAACCCCAAGAATTTTCCTAAGGGGACTCTAAGTACACATTTCGTTGGGTTAAGTTTGAGATCATACCTCCGCAGCCCTTCAAAGAATTTCCTCAGATTTTTGTGCAATATGTCATGAAACATTATGCTCATTTCCCTCATGTAAGTTACCCCAGCATTATTTAGTCCTAAAGGCATAAATCGATAACAATGTGTCCCCCATGATGTGATAAATGATGTTTTTTCTGCATCTTCTGGATCCATAATGATCTGGTGATACCCCGCATAACAATCCACAAAAGACACAAGATCATGTTTGGCATAATTGTCCAACAAAATATGAATATTGGAAAACGAAATATCATTTTTTAAATTTATTTTATTTAGATCACGATAATCAACACACATCCAAACTTTTTCATCTTTCTTTAGAACAGGGACAATATTTGCCAAACAAGTAGAATATTGAGCTACTCGAATGACTTTAGCCTCAAGTTTCTTCATATTTCCTCTTTGATTTTTACACTCATATCATTTTTAAGCTTCCTTAACTTTTGCTTGACTGGAGGGAAAGTAGGATCAATTTGCAACTTATGAACTATCAAATCAGTACTCAAACCGGGCATATCATCATAAGACCATGCAAAGATGTCTTTGTACTCAAACAAAGCTTCAATTATAGCTTTCTTTTGTTGTGTTCAATCATGTACACTTATATTAGTCTCCCTAATATTTTCATGATCCCCTAAATTGATTGTCTCAGTTTCATCCAAATTGGGATTTGATTTACTCTCAAATTCTTTGAAATATTTTCTTATTTCCTCGAATACTTCCTCTTCATCATATTCAACCTCTTTATTCATTATTTCATAATTAGATTAGGTTTTAAAATCTGATTGATAATTTTTCATGCATGTCATATTATTAGAGTCGTCATAGAAAGAACTGTGTAATAGAAAATAAATAAGTAAATAGTAGACACAAAATAAAACAAAGGGAAATTATGTTTCATTAAAAACAAAGATAGAGAAAGTTTTACCCTAAAATACCAAGGTAAAAATTTAAATTACAATCCTAGAACTATTCAAATTACAAAAATACAAACAAACAAACTACCAAGACTCCTTCATAGTAGGGAGAGGAGTGGCCTCCTAATTGTTAAGCTTGACATCTTAGCCACTGATTTGCATATCAGCATGACTAGAACTTCTACCACTATCCAACATATTTCCTTCAACAAATAAGTTCTAGATCCCCATGCTTAACTCATTGCTTCCCACGTATTGTGCATTACCGTGTGTTGGTGAAGGATTTTGTGTGATGCTTGTAGTGTCAATGTTTTGTACTACAATCAATTTTTCTTGAATTATCCTTTATATTTCTCTTTTCAAAGCACGACAATCCTTAATATTGTGACCCTGAACATCAGAATGATATGTATATCGTATATACAGATCAAAATTTCTTGAATGTGGATCAGGAGTACACTCAAGGAGAGAAATGATTATGCCTAACTCTCTCAATCTCTAGAATAAACTGGGATACGACTCCTCAATTGGTATACAATTATCTTTTGACTTTCTCCTCTTTGCAAACTCTGGGATCGATTGAAACTTAGACTTAGAATTTTCTTGATAAATATGTGGGTGTCGAGGACGATGTTGATGGATCGGTGTATGCCATTGTAGATAAGAAAATGGATGAGCATACAACTGTATATTGTTCAAAGGATACTGAGGAAGTTGAATGGAATATCTTTGATTTTACAAAGAGGAACCTTATTGCAGGTGAGCATATGTATTTGATGTGCAAGCTCGGGACTAAGACCGATAATATTACTGAGTTGGACCTCTTGATCTCTGCTTTTCCCCTGTAATGACAATAGGTATATTTTCCTTCTTCTTCTTCCCTTCAGTCTCTCTCAACTGATGGGAATATCGTCCCAAGTATTTTACAAAATCCTCGTATCTATTATATTCCTCAAATTTTGATATCTCAAGACTTAGAGGAAGGTTAACACTTAAAGACATGCCCTAGTCTTTGTATGCAACATCTTCATAATTCACAATTCTCAGAGAATTTTTCATAGCCTTTTTTGTTCTCTTCATTTTCCTAGCCATTTTCTCTTGCTCTTCTACCATTTTAGACTTCTTATTAAGAAATTTTGGTGGTCCAATTAACATAGATATGGGCTCATAAGTATAATAGTGATCATCAAGAATATTGAACATTGGCTCACTAGTAGATTGGGGAAGCACAATCGTTGAACGAAAAGTTCAAGGTGGAAGCCTCAGTAGAGGGTTGAGAAACAGAAATAGATATTATAGGTGGTGCTATCAATGTGTTAGATTTATACTGAAGATCTAAAGAATGAGTGACGAAAACATTGGGATGCTTTTGGATTGGAGTAGACTCTGAGGTATGTTATGACGCATAACCAACAACAAAAAATTGACCTTGCAATTTTGGTGAAAATCTCAACGTGTTTGTAGGGTCAATAGTGAAAAATGGAGGAGGAGACAGCCCACTAGCGCAAACTCGATACATTTTTATTATTTATTGCCTCAAACCCACAATCTCATGCTTTAAACTCTCATTTTCCTGAATATTGGTCTGATCCATGATTTCACTCTATATATTCTTGCTGGACATGACTCTCTTTCCTGGACTTGATGTAATATGGAGGACCAGCCAAATTTCCATAAACCAACTACCATAAACTAACTATAATGAAATAACAAAAACGTTAGAATGCAACACTTTTTCAAAAAAAAAAAAAATTTACCTTCTTTATGAAAAGATCACCGAACCCTAGAAGGGTGCTTACGTATCTCACTAAGATGAGAATTAGGTGTACACGGTTCTTGATATATATGTCATACAAAACTCAGCCTCAATACCCCTAAAGGTTCAGGGCTGTTAAGATTTATACATATATTTTTTTATTTTGTAAAACTTAGCCTCATGATCCCTAAAGATTCATGGCTATTAAGATATATATATAAAAAAAAAATTAAAAGTAATCACATTTTCAAAATATTTTTAAAATATTTCCCAAATAATTCTATGAATAATTTTTCAAAAGCCAGGATCGTACCACGAAAAGGGTTTCCTATGTATCCCGCTAAAGGGTGAGAATCAGACCCTCGTAGTTTATAAAGACCATAAAAAATAATATATATATATATATATTTAATTTCTTTCAAAAATAATTTATTAAATTTGGGGACAAAATATTCTCTTATGTTTTGCCAAGTTGTCTAAAGTCGATCCACAATTAAATAGCCTTTCCAAATAAATGTCAAAGAACACGTAGAATGCATATGTTGGTCATTATAAAGCGGGACACCTGCCCTAGACAGACCCAACACCTATGTCGAGTCCCGCTAAGTCAAATGCACATGATTCAAATAAAGCGAAACCTAATAGGGATAACCAAATTATGAGTTTCAGCTCTACTAAGTTTAGCCTGATAGGCATAGGTGTCTAGACTGGCTTACCCGAGTCGGGGAGGGACAACTTGTTCGGTAGCAGTGCTACTCCGCCTTCGTTGTCGATCCGAACCTCGCCTAACATGTGTGACTAATAATCCATCACCAGGTACCTTGATACTTTGGCTATCTCAAAAACAAAGTAGGATGCATACGCTGCATTCCTTCTATCCTATTTTAGAAACTCAGAGAGGGTGCGCAAGAGAAGACAATTTATAATACCGTTCAATAATATCAAAGAAGTAAATGAGCGACAAGTAGCACATAAGTCTAACTAACACAATATTAAAATATTTAAAGCAAATAAAGTCAATATCAAAAGCTCAAATTCTGGTTATTCCCCAACAGAGTCTCCAGAGCTGTCACACCCCTTTTTCACTCAAGATGTCGTAAGTCGAAGGGTTTTTTCAATTAAAGTGACAGTATTGAATAGAGATTATTTTAATTACAGAGTCGCCACTTAAAATCAAGTTTTGGTATTCCAAGTCACCTTATTGAATTCTTAATCAAAAGGAAATGACTCTTTATTGGTCTGCAAAAATAGAAGACTGAGTAAGGAATTCTATTGATCAAGGAGAAGGTGTGAGGCACCCCTAGAGTTCCGTGGTTCTAGCACGGTCACTTTATTGACTTATACATAACTTAAACTATTTTTGATAAATCATGTTAGGGCCTAAATTCGCTCATTTTTAATGCCTGATAGTGTCTATAATTCTTGCATAAAACCGATGAAAGTTAATGTTAGAAAATATTTGTCAAGGTGCATTATTGCATCCTTGAATTATTTTTAAATATCTCAGAAAGATGCATACGCCGCATTCTTAATCGAGACAAAAAATTTTAAACATGCCTAAAACTTGTCTAATGTTAAAGGCGTTAGTTCGTCACTTAGACTTGTAATAATCTTATCCAGTTGACATGTTGCCTAACATTAACAATATTTAAACAATATTTATTTAAGGTGATCAATTAACTTAACAAATAATTATTAAATTTTATTATGAATCTTTACAAAAAATGTATAGTAAAATTTTTATTTTTATTTATTTATTCTTAACATACATATATATATATATATATATATATATATATATATATATATATATTAATTTAGCTACATGTGTCTCGCACGTGTAACTTTTGATTATTTAAAATTAAACAATTTTATCTATCACGAGGTTTTTAATGAAGTACAAAAAGTTTAAAACAGATATTTTATCGTAAGAACATATATATATGAGAAAAATAATTACATTGTTAGATTCAAACATACGAGAATATCAAACCTAGAAATCAAAATTCATGAACAAAACAGATGTGATAATGCATGGTGTGTTAAACTTAAAATCACTCTCTAAGCTAAAGAAAAAATAATAAGTCACGACAATCAATAGAAAGGGAAAAACAACTCAAAAAAGAGAGAGAGAATAACATACTAACTTAGCGGATGACAATTGCAATGGTTGAAGAAAATACAAAATACAAGCGTGGGACGAGATAATATATATTAATGAAAAAAATATGTTGAAAATTAAACCTAGTCCTAATTTAAGAAAAGAAAGTTACCATATTTTAAAGTCCTAATCCACTACCATATTTTATATTCATAACCCATATATTCTAGGATTCAAAATTATCTATATAATTAAATAATAATTGGAGAAAAAAAAATGAAAAGACAATTTTGTCTATTGTAAAGTGTTTTAATGAAGGGCAAAAAGTTCAAATCACTTTTCTAAGGGCCTTCACACTTTTAATATATATGTATATATATATATATATATATATATATATATATATATATATATATATGTCACACCCCTTTTCCGCTCGAGGAGATCGCGATCGAAGGGTTTTTCCAATTAAAGTGACGGTATTGAATAGTAATTAATTTTATCACTTTTAGAGTCGCCACTTGGAATTGAGTTATGGTGTTACAAGTCACCTTCTTGAATCCCTAATCAAAAGGAAATGACTCTTTGTTTTTATTTTTGGTCTACGAACTAGGAATCCGGATAAGGAATTCTGTTGACCGAGGGGAAGGTGTTAGGCACCCCTCGAGTCCCGTGGTTCTAGCACGGTCGCTTTTGTTGACTTATCTTGACTTAAATTATTTTAATAAATTGTGTTAAGGCCTAAATTTCATTCATTTTTTAATATACTAAAAACTTGTAGATTATCTTATATTAAATAAATCAGTGAAAATAAATTTTAGAAAAATATATATATATATTTTTTTAAGGTGCATTATTGCATCCTTGAATTTTAAAGTATCTCAAAAAGCTGTGTACGCCACATCCTTAATTGAGATGAATATTTGAAACACGTCTAAAATTTGTCCAGCGTTAAAGGAATTTGTTTTGTCTCTTGTAAACTTGAGACAATTCTATCTTATCCATTTTTATTCTTTTTCACATTTTATTTTTTTGCAACGAGCTTTAAATTATTTTGCAACTCGCCTCGCTCCTTTACAAAAATGGGTTTTTCCTCTTTTTTTTTTTTTTTTTGGTAATTGCCTCACAATTTTTATCTACTTAAATTCTTTAAGTAATTCCTACTGTTGACAAATACTAAGGTACAGTGGACTAGCAAAATATAAAAAAATAAATACCCCATAAATTAACAAACTAAATAAATAAACCAGAACCTAACGAAATACAAGTAAAAACCTTCATTTCATGAAATAATCAATGAATAAATGTAGCAATCAACTATTATTATTTTTATTTCTTTTTTTTAAAAAAAGTAGAAGAGTGAATAATAATAAAATTTTAACACTAGACAAATAAATTATCTTTAATTTACTCTTCAACAAGTTATGATAGCGATAAAACATAAGCTAATGTTTTTCCACGTTCCAAGTATTGTATTTAAAAATCCTAAAAAACATTTAAAATAAAAAAAATGGATTTGGTTATAAAGCATACTTTATTTACTAGCCTCTTTTGATTGTACTATCATTATTATCTAATTTTTAGAAAGAAATTAGTCATAAAAGAACCGTAGTATTTTTTATACCTTAGTGATATTAACACCTTTCTATCTGACTTTATGTAATAACTTTCTAATCAAAATGCTGGACATATAAATTCAAGTACACAAATATTCAAAGAAGAATAAAATATAGGTATTACTAAACAAAGCAAACATTCAAAATATAAACTTTAAAACTGCAGTAGCAAAATGAAAAGAAAGAAAAAAAAAATAAAAAAAAATTGGAACATAAGTGGCCGATGGAGTCTATTACATCTTTCTATTACTGCTTTCTCTTACTTTTGTGTGTGTATGTGCATCGTTATTGTGTGCATGAATAATACATTTTCATACATGCATGCATGGGTCTTAAGTTATAGTTTATTATACAATTACACACATAAAAATATTATGATAAATAAATGCATAATCATATCCAAAGCCTCACGTTTAAATGATTAAATTTACATGCTAAATAATATATGAAGACATTTAGATAATTTCATCCATATTTTGAGTCCTGACAAAACTTATAAAATAATAGTACAAGATGGGATAAAAACCTGTATAATACACTAATCGAAGATGAAAGCAAGAATGGCGTTATCGAAAACTCGAAATAGAAACTCGACTAAACTCTATCTCTTTTTTTTCTGTATTTTCCTCTCTGTTTTTTATAGTGTTCCGCTCTTAATCTTCTTTTCCCTTTTTTTACTTTCAGTTTTCTTTTGTTTTCTTTTTTTTTTTCTGCCCGTGATCGTCTCCTCTCTATATCCTCTCTATATCCTCCACTGTGTATGTGCAGACATGGAGTATATATGGAGTGATGTGTGTGTATGTGCAGAATGTGTGGGAAGTTAAAGAATACGTGGTGTATGTGTGCATGGAGAAGTTGAGGAAGGTATGGGGATGTGGGGGGTTAGTGAGGATTTTAAGATTCCTTTGTTTTTTTTGTAATTTATAAAAATAACAAAAATAAATAAATAAATAAATAAGATAATAGTAACAAATAAAATAATAATAATAATAATATAATAATAATTACTTAATTTTATATTTCAAAAATACAATAAAAGTCTAAAAATAATCAAAAAAATAAATTATATAATTAAGATAGTACAAAAACTATTAACTTATTTATTTAAAAGAAAAATATTTTTTTTAAAATTTTTGTATTATATATATATATATATTAAAATAGGAATAAAATAAAATAATATCCTAAAATTAACTTCATTTAATTATTTTAAACATAAAATAATAGTCAAAATAATATATGATTAAATATAAATATAAATATTTAATATCGATAAACAAGTTAAATTTAGGGAGGATCAAAAATCACGTGTCTACATTTTTGCCCCTCTTTGTGTGAAATCTCGAAGAGTTTTCATACAAAGAAGTAGACAAGATATGATTTTTGATCCTCCAATTATTTGGAAGGTAAAAATAAAAATAAAAATAAAAATAAAAATAAAAATAAAAATATGACCGAGTCCTGGTTTTGGACATCCTACCTATCCCTGGTTATAAGGGAATCAGGTCATGAGTAGTTCAAAAGGTAATTTGGTGAGAGAGAAAGTTAAAGTTGAGTGAGATTCCGTCGAGTTTCGGTTGACGACTTCTGCTTTTACATTCAACTGACTGATAAAAATCAAAATGAAAAAAAAATGCAAGTAAAAATTGCAATCTCCAGAATCTTGATTCAAATCTTCTTGACTTGAACTTGAAAATTTACCCTATTCTTCAGGCGGGCTCCTGAACTTTCTTTTCTTCACCCTGTTCTTCAGGCGGGCTCCTGAACTTACAATTCTTCCCCCTGTTCTTCAGGCGGGCTCCTGACTTGCACCTTCTTCACCCTGTTCTTCAGGCGGGCTCCGGACTTACAACTTCTTCACCCTGTTCTTCAGGAGGGCTCCTGAACTTTCTTTTTCTTCACCCTGTTCTTCAGGCGGGCTCCTGAACTTTCTTTTCTTCACCCTGTTCTTCAGGCGGGCTCCTGAGCTTTCTTTTTCTTCACCCCGTTCTTCAGGCGGGCTCCTGGACTTTCTTTTCCTCACCCTATTCTTCAGGCGGGCTCTTGGACTTTATTTTTCTTCACCCTGTTCTTCAGGCGGGCTCCTGGATTTTCTTTTCTTCACCCTATTCTTCAGGCGGGCTCCTGGACTTACAATTCTTCACCCTGTTCTTCAGGCGGGTTACTGAGCTTTCTTTTCTTCACCCTGTTCTTCAGGCGGGCTCCTGGACTTTCTTTTCCTCACCCTATTCTTCAGGCGGGCTCCTGGATTTTCTTTTCTTCACCCTGTTCTTCAGGCGGGCTCCTGGATTTTGTTTTCTTCACCCTGTTCTTCAGGCGGGCTCCTGGACATACAATTCTTCACCCTGTTCTTCAGGCGGGCTCCTGGACTTACAATTCTTCACTCTGTTCTTCAGGCGGGCTCCTAGACTTTCTCTCACCCTATTCTTCAGGCGGGCTCCTGGACTTTCTTTTCTTCACCCTGTTCTTCAGGCGGGCTCCTGGATTTTCTTTTCTTCACCCTGTTCTTCAGGCGGGCTCCTGGGCTTTCTTTTCCTTCACCCTGTTCTTCAGGCGGGATCCTAGACTCAAAGCAAATAGTGAAATAGAAAAATAATATCCCATTCTTCAGGAGGGTCCTGTCCCATTCTTCAGGGGGGTCCTGAGCATAAAAATAAATTCCCATTCTTCAGGAGGGTCCTGAGCATAAAATAAATTCCCATTATTCAGGAGGGTCCTGAGCATAAAATAAATTCCCATTATTCAGGAGGGTCCTGAGCATAAAAATAAATTCCCATTCTTCAGGAGGGTCCTGAGCATAAAAATAAATTTTCATTCTTCAGAAGGGTCCTGAGCATAAAATAAATTCTCATTCTTCAGGGGGGTCCTGAGCATAAAATAAGATTCCCATTCTTCAGGAGGGTCCTGAGCATAAAAATTAATTTCCATATAACACACATAAAATTTTTTGCCCCAGTTTGTACTGAAAAAAATTTATGTGTTACTAGATCTTAATATATCTCGCAAAGAATAATGTTTATCATGACCGAGATCTAGTATATGTTGTAATCATGCTTCTTGAATTGAATGAAGTGTGAAACTGCATCCTTTATCCGAAAATAATTATTTTATCTCTGCTCCAAACAAAGAAAAATTGTGAGTTTTAAAACATATGGTGGTTAGTTTGTGGCATTTGGCTTTTCAAGTGGCCGCTCTCGCACTTGCCATGCTCAACTCTTTTCCAATCCATGATAATCTTCTTTGAATTGTCATATTTCTGACTCAGAATTCTGACTACTGAGATCCTCAACTCAAATCATATTTCTGTTGTATGATGCTTCTGAGTTTAGCTTCCAATACATCTCTTAGATTTTCACGAGTTTTAAAATGGTCAAAAATCACAATCATCTTGAGTACTTTACTTTTACTTTGAAATGTTGTCTCTGTACATCGACCTTTTGTCTTACTTTGTACCCTTAAAGGAGTTGGTAGCGAGTTTGGAGTCTTTTCTCACTTGACCTGACGTGAATTTAACTCAAAAGACAACAAAATTTTTTGTTTGATGACAAGGACACAAAAATAAAAAAAAATAAAAATAAAACAAAATAAAAAGACAATAGATATCTCTTTTTCAAAACAAAGAGAAAACTTATCTGAATGTGGAAGTCAATTCTGGTGATTATGACATGCATTTTGAATAAAACAACCACATCTACCCACACCAATCATTACAACTTTTGTCCACATATTGAGCTTGAAATTAAGCCAATCTTGAATTTGCTCCTTCTTGATAACAACCTTTCTTAAACTAATGGCACCTCAATGGATTTTGCCGACGAGTATATCTCCTTTTATTCCTGCCATAGCTCACAGTCGTCTTACGGTGCCCGAAAGGGTTTTCACCAATAAGACTCTCTTATTTTTATTTTTTCATCACACTTTTTTTTTTGACAAACACCCAAAATATGAAATATCATGCACTCATAATATGTTTAGCCTTGACATTCTCAAAGATTAATCCGAAGGTCTTTCTTTGGTTGTAACTTGGCTTTTGGATAGGGTTAGAAAGAAAGGTAGGCATGAGGCTCAAAAAATTTATAACATTGGGTGAAACATACAACTTTTGGAATCTATCCTTTTAAGAAAATATTTTTTTTTTTGAGATTCCAAAAGAGGGGTTCGAAGAAAAAATAAAAGCTCAAAGGGTAAGCAAAGGTTTATATATCATTTAGATAGTAGAACAAAATGCCTTCATCATTTCAATCTTTAAAAATATAAGTACAAAACATACATAACATAATTGTATATGAATATCATACATAATATCTTTTAACTGCATCAGCATTGACCGGCATTCCTTCCATTTTTCCTTCCACATCAGTCAGATATAATGCGCCACTAGGTAACACTTTCTTTACCATGAATGGCCCATGCCAATTAGGAGAAAATTTGCCTTTGGCTTCAATCTGATGAGGAAGGATGCGTCTTAGTACTAACTGACCAACTTCAAAATGTCTGTGACGCACCTTTTTATTATATGCTTGTGCCATTCTCTTCTGATATAGTTGTCCATGACATACTGACGCCAATATTTTTTCATCAATCAAACTTAATTGCTCCAAACGAGTTTTGACCCATTGGTCTTCATCAATTTCAGCTTCCACAACTACTCGAAGAGATGGAATCTCAATCTCTGCAGGTATAACTGCTTCAGTTCCATACACTAACAAGTAAGAAGTTCCACCAATTGAAGTCCGAACTGTAGTACGATAACCCAACAAAGCAAAAGGTAATTTTTCATGCCATTGTCGGGAACCTTGCACCATCTTACGGAGTATTTTCTTTAAATTCTTGTTGGCAGCTTCTACAGCTCCATTCGCCTTTGGACGATAAGGAGTTGAATTCCGATGCATAATCTTAAATTGCTAGCACACTTCTTGCATCATATGGCTATTGAGATTCGCAGCATTATCCGTGACAATTATCTTTGGAATGCCGAAATGACAAATGATGTTGGAGTGAATAAAATTAACCACAACTTTCTTGGTCACTGACTTGAAAGTCACTGCTTCTACCCATTTCGTGAAATAATCAATGGCTACCAAGATAAACCTATGTCCATTCGAGGCCTTTGGTTCAATTGGTCCAATTACGTCCATTCCCCAAGCCATAAAAGGCCATGGAGCAGTCATTGTATGCAACTCAGATGGAGGGGAATGTATCAAGTCTCCATGTACCTGGCATTCATGACATTTACGAACGAAATTGATGGAATCTCGCTCCATGGTGAGCCAATAATAACCTGCTCGGAGTATTTTCTTTGCCAAAACATACCCACTCATGTGTGGTCCACAAATCCCAAAATGCACTTCAGTCATGATTTTTGAAGCTTCTTTAGCATTTACACACCTCAAAAGTCCCAAATCAGGAGTCCCCTTATACAAGATTCCTCTACTTAAGAAAAATCCACTAGACAAACATCGAATGGTTCTCTTTTGATTACCATCAGCATGTACAGGATACTTCCCAGTCTGAATATATTCTTTGATATCGTAGAACCAAGGCTCCCCATCAAATTCTTCTTCAATCACATTACAATATGCATGTTGATCATGAATCTGTATATGCAAAGGGTCAATATAAGTTTTATCAAGATATTGAAGCATCGAAGATAATGTCGCCAAAGCATCAGCAATCTCATTATGAGCTCTGGGAATGTGTTTGAACTTTACTAATACAAATCGTTGACAAAGATCTTGCAGACAACTTCTATATGGTAGGAGTTTCGAATCACGAGTCTCCCAATCTCCTTGGATTTGGTGGACTAATAAATCTGAATCTCCTAATACCAACAATTCTTGGACCCCCATGTCAATGGCTAATCTCAATCCCAGAATGCAAGCTTCGTATTCTGCCATATTATTAGTACAGTAGAATCGAAGTTGGGCTGTTATGGGATAATATTGTCCTGATTCATAAATAAGAACCGCTCCTATCCCCACTCCTTTTATATTAGCAGATCCATCAAAGAACAACTTCCAGCCTAAATGACAATCTTTTGAAATAAACTCATCAGCATACAATACCTCTTCATCTGGAAAATAAGTCTTCAATGGCTCATACTCCTCATCAATAGGATTTTCAGCCAAATGATCCGCCAAGGCTTGAGCTTTCATTGCAGTTCGTGTCACATAAACAGTATCAAACTCTGTAAGCAACATCTGCCATTTCGCGAGTCTGCCTGTGGGCATAGGCTTCTGAAAGATATACTTTAAAGGATCCATACGAGATATGAGGTAAGTAGTATAAGATGACAAGTAATGTTTCAACTTTTGGGCTACCCAAGTTAAGGCGCAGCACGTTTTCTCAAGAAGAGTGTACTTAGCCTCATAAGTGGTAAACTTTTTGCTGAGGTAGTAGATGGCTTGTTCTTTTCTTCCTGTGACATCATGTTGACCCAATACACAACCAAAAGAATTATCTAAAATAGACATGTACAATATCAAAGGTCGGCCTGGCTCTGGAAGAACTAAAATAGGCGGATTCGAAAAGTGTCTCTTAATTCTGTCAAATGTCTCTTGACATTCTTCAGTCCATTCAACTTTAACATTCTTCTTCAACAACTTGAATATTGGCTCACAAGTTGTCGTAAGCTGAGCAATGAATCTACTGATATAATTCAACCTTCCAAGTAAACTCATCACCTCCGTTTTATTTTTTAGTGGAGGTAAATCTTGGATAGCTTTTATTTTTGAAGGATCTAACTCAATACCACGTCGACTGACTATAAAACCCAAAAGTTTTCCTGACGGAACTCCGAATACACATTTTGCTGGATTAAGTTTGAGATCATACCTCTGAAGCCTTTCAAAGAATTTTCTCAAACCTTTAATATGATCAGATTGCTCTCTCGACTTAATGATCACATCATCCACATAAACTTCAATTTCTTTGTGCATCATGTCATGAAACATTGTGGTCATCGCCCTCATGTAAGTTGCCCCAGCATTCTATAATCCAAAAGGCATAACTCTATAACAATATGTTCCCCATGGAGTAATAAATGATGTCTTTTCCGCATCTTCTGGATCCATAATGATCTGGTGATACCCCGCATAACAATCCACAAAAGAAGCAAGATCATGTTTGGCACAATTGTCCAATAAAATATGAATATTAGGAAGTGGAAAATTATCTTTAGGACTTGCTTTGTTTAAATCGCGATAATCAACACACATCCGAACTCTACCGTCCTTCTTTGGAACAGGGACAATATTTGCTAACCAAGTAGGATATTGGGCCACTCGAATGACTTTAGCCTCAAGTTGCTTCGTGATTTCCTCTTTAATTTTTACACTCATGTCAGTTTTGAACTTTCTCAGCTTCTGCTTGACAGGAGGAAAAACAGGATCAATTGGCAACTTGTTAACTACCAAATCAGTGCTTAAACCAAGCATATCATCATAAGACCACGCGAAGATATCTTTATACTCATGCAAAGCTTCAATTATAGCTTTCTTTTGTTGTGGTTGAACATGTACACTTATCTTAGTCTCGCTAATATTTTCAAAATCTCCTAAATTGATCGCCTCAGTTTCTTCCAAATTAGGATTTGTCTTATTTTCAAACTGTTTGAAATCTTCGCCTATATCCTCAAATTCTTCTCCTTCATCGTATTCAACCTCCTTATTCATTATTTCAAAATTAGATTGGGTTTTTAAATCTGGTGAACAATTCTTCATGCTTGTCATATCATTAGAATCGGCATAGAAAGAACTGTATGATAGAAAATAAATAAATAAAATTAGACTTAAAATAAAACAAAGGGAAACTGCGCTTAATTAGAAACATAGATAGAAAGAGTTTTAAACTAACATACCAAATCTAAAGTTCTGAATTATAATCCTAGGATAATTTAAATTACAGAAGTAAAAACAATAAAACTATTAAGACTGTAAGAAAACAAACAAACTACTAAGACTGTAAGAAAACAAACAAACTACCAAGACTCTTTTATAATAGGGAGAGGAGTGGCCTCCCAATTGTTAAGCTGGACATCAGGGCCGACAAACTACACATCTGCATTACTGGTACCTTCCCCAATTTCAACCATATCAGCTTCAATGAACATATTCTGAAAAAGATCAATCAACTCTGTACCATCATCATTCATTGATTCTGCAGCAAGTAACTTGGAGGATCCTATATCACTGAATTTTATAAAAGACTCATGAAGTGGCGGTATCGGCTTGGTAAGTGACCATGACTCTTTCTTACGCTTTTTAGCCTTCTTTATATCTTCAGCAGTAGGCTCGTATCCCAAACCAAAAGTACCAAAGTTCTCATAAAGTTTTACTGGATGAACTATGCCTTGCAAAAACATCCCTAGACCTTTTCCTGGTTCGAAACCATGTTTCAATATTTCATTCACTACCATAACAGATGTAGAGGACAATTGTGGTCTTGCGATGAGATTTCCCTCGAGGATATGCTCAACAGCCACTACCTCAAAAGCTTGATGAATTAACACATTGGCAGTATTTGCTTCGATGGAAGAAACAGAATAGTCTTTGTACATTGATAAATCTCCTTCACCATGAACCACTATCTCTTGCCTGTCACATTCGAATTTGACCATTTGATGCAACGTTGATGCGACTGCTTTAGCCCTATGAATCCATGGCCTTCCCAATAACATATTGTATGAAGCATCAATGTTCAGTACTTGAAAATCCATAGCAAAATCCACAGGCCCAATTGTCAATATGAGTTCTATTTCACCAATGGCATCAGTTTTCGACCCGTCAAATCCTTTAACACACACATTGTTAGATCGGATTCTTTCTCCGTTAACATTCAAATTTTGTAAAGTTGGCATAGGACAAATGTTAGCACCTGATCCTCCATCAATTAACACTCGAGTAATGATGAAATGTTCGCATTTCACAGAAATATACAAACCTTTGTTATGCTCCGTACCTTCTATAGGCAATTCATCATCTGAAAAAGTAATTTTATTTGCTTCAAGGATTCTTCCAACAACTTTTTCCAGCTGATTTACTCTAATCTCACTAGGAACACATGCCTCATTAAGAATCTTCATTACAGCCTTGCGGTGTTCTTCTAAATGTATCAATAAGGACAACAAAGAAATCTGTGCTGGAGTCTTCTTCAACTGTTCTATAACAGAATATTCTGGCAATTTCATTTTCTTTAAGAATTCTTCAGCTTCTTCATCAGTGAAAGGCTTCTTGACTGCCATTCGTTCTTCACCACCTTGTTTATTCTTTCTTAACTTTGCTGGAGCATAACATCTTCCAGATCGAGTTAATCCCCCTACTTCATCTACATCTTCAGCCACTTCTTTCCCCTTATGCATCACCACAATGTGATTATAATTCCAAGGGACTGCCTTGGTATCAACCATAGGCAGCTGTGACACTGGTTTAATAACAATAGGAGCTACAGGAGCTCCTTTTATGATTTAAAGAGGCTTATTGGATCTTCCGGGAATAACGACTTTCGGCTTTATTTGACTTGACCCAATATTTTCTGAAATCTCTTTCCCCATTGCCAAGGGATCATTCGATGATTCGGGTTTTGCTATCACCATCTCTGCTTCTGCAAGATTTTCTCTCGTTAAATCTACAGCATTGGCTAATTTTTCCGAATCAGTTTTAATTTTAATGATCGGCTTAAAAGGACTCGTAGCATCTTCACCACGGAGTATCACATCGAGCATGTTTGTTTCATTATGATCTGGCAGCGGATTTTGATTGACATTTGGAGTGCTTAGACTTTCTACCATAATCTGTTGGGTATCAATCAACTCTTGAATGGCTCTTTTCAGATGCCAACATTTCTCTGTGTCGTGCCCTGGGGCATCAAAACAATATTCACATCTTTTAGAATAGTCCAAATTCTTCGAAGGAGGATTCGGGATCCTTCTCTCAATTGGGTTTAGAACATTCATTTTTCTCAGCCTATGAAATAAACTGGTGTAAGATATTCCAATAGGAGTGAAATTATATTTTACCATGTTATCCCTTTTGAATTCTGCTCTAGGCCGAAAATTAGACCTCAGAGGGCCTCTTTGAACTTGTGGGGCCATTGGACGATTTTGGATTGCTGGTGCACGCCACTGCGGGTAAGAAGGAACTCGAGTATAGGGTTGTGTATTATAAATAGGATACTGGGGAGATGGAATAAAATATAATGGATTCTGAGCATATGGTTGGCGCGCACCTCTCCAATTTTGTCGTGGACCTGCCATGACAGTTGCTATATCCTCTTTTCTTTTCTTTCTCCAAAATTTCCTGTACCATTTTGAATTGCCTGTGTTGTTGCTTTCAAAGCAGCCTGGCTGATGATCTTTCCTGATTTGATTCCGTTTTCTACCATCTCCCCAACTTTGATAACTTCTGCAAATGTGCTTCCGATAGTAGAGAGCAAATGATGGAAATAATCAGGTTCTTGTGCTTACAGAAAAATATCAATCATTTCGGATTCTTTTATCGATGGTCTAACTCTTGAAGCCTGCTCTCTCTATCTGACGGCATATTCTCGAAAACTTTCAGTCATTTTTTTTCTCATGTTTGCCAGCGTAGTGCGATCTGGCACTATCTCAATGTTATACTGAAATTGTTGAACGAAATCTCGAGCCATGTCGTCCCACACATGCCAACGGGAAATGTCCTGGTCAATGAACCATTCAGAGTTATCCCTGTAAGGCTTTCTCCAAAATACGCCATCAATAAATCTTCTTTTCCTCCTGCTCCCCTTAATTGATTGCAAAACTTTTTCAAATGAGCTACAGGATCGCCGTGTCCTTCATATTTGTCAAATTTTGGTATTTTGAACCCTATCGACAAATGGACATCAGGAAACATACTTAAGTCCTTGTACGAAACACTTTTTGGTCCACCTACTCCTTGCATATTTCTCATACTTTGTTCCAGGCTTCTAACTTTTCTAGCCATCTCCTCCTGTTCCTTATTCTTAGCAATTTTCTCAATTACGATAGGAGTATCGCGTTGATGAATATGATAATGTGGATTTTGTGATTTGAAAGTCATTTCAGGAGGATATAACATATCATGATTTGGTTTTCCCATATTCTTTGGTATTGTCGGTTGAACACCCGTAGTAGCTGGCGCTACAGAAGTAAAGAGTGAGTTATTTACAACCGATGGATTTGGTGGGTGCACGGTAGAAGTACCAGCAACTTCGAACATATTACCAAATAGGCCAAATCCTGGCGGGTAGAATGGATCACTAGTTTGAGCTAGGTCAGAATTTGGATCATTCGAAGTTGAAAGTCCAGGGATGGAAGAAGGCGGGGCTTGCCCACTCAACCAGGCTTGGTACATCTCCGCCATTTGTTGTTTTAATGCCTTTATTTCTTCCACTGATGTTACTTTCTGCGAAATCAACTGATTCTGCTCTTCTTCACTATCAGACCCTATATCTTCTCTGCGGATCATTCTTCTTTTATCCTTGTATCTGGTGTTATACGGATGTGTTGCCAGTTTAAACCACAAACCAACCACCAATTAATTTATCTTTCTGTAATCAAGTAGCAAACAGGTGAGTGGTATATATTTAACACATTATAACGCCATGTTATGTATCAGGTTTCTATATGCATTTCCAAACCTATCATGGAAGCTTTGTGTTTCATCCCGGCTTTTCTAGGCATATCTTCAAAAATTATGATCGAACCCTTTGGAGGGTTGCCTACGTATCATGTCAAGACATGAATCAGATCTTGCGTAGTTCGGGTGGAATTTAACAATTTTTTTTATTATTATTATTATTAAAGAAAATAAATAAAGTAAGTGAAGTAAAACATATGTAATATATATAGAAATAAACGGTCAACTTTATTACATTCTATGATAAAAGAACTGACCCAACTCCTAAAATAAAACCTACTAACTTACATATGAAAACTAAAAGACATAATATCTAAATTCTAACTGTTCTCGCAATATTCCTCTTTCACGAATCCATTGAGATCTCTCTCGATCAAATTCTTCTTGCATATTCTTTTCGACCTCTTGAAGTTGTTGTCGGCGAGATGCGGCAAGCTCTGCAACGTGTGACCCCCTAGTGGTGGTAAACTTGATTTGTCCCCGAAGTGCAACCTCAATAGCTGCCGACTTAGCTTTCTCTTTAGAAAATTCCCTTTTTTGTTCGTCTATTTTTGCCCTGGAATGCTCTAATTCTTTTCTCAAAGCTTGGTTGGCTTCATGGTGATCTTGCATGGCTCTTTCAATTCCTATCCTGATTGCAGCTTCCTGATCTATAGGTCCCTTAACCGATTTTTCTGGTCTGACTAGAGGACTCGACTGTTCTTCAAACCATTTCTGGTAATCTGGGTGCACTTCTCCTTTCTCGCGCTCTATGACCATCGTTTCAACTCCCATAGTACGGCGACCCTCCCAAATCTGCTGGGCCAAATCTTCTGGAAGTGAAATCTCTGGTCTGACCTCAAATACGAACTCTGCCATGTCTTCCGTTACGGGAATTATTTGACGCCTGCCTAGCTGACGTAGAACTCTCAATGGAACATACGGTTGAACACCTCTAATACCCATTAGTAACAAGAACAGACGAATGACAGAACTGAATATGACTTGCCTCCAAGGGAACCAATGGAGATTCCAAGTGATTTTATCGGTTGTCAAAGAATGAAAAAGTTTAATCCAATCTCCAATTTCTTTTGGACACTTATATTTCTCCATCCTTTCCTCGTAATCGTTGATTCGATTAAATCGCTCGGGATTGAATCTTGTCAATGTAGGACGTTGATAAAGATGCTCTACAATCCACATCTGTAACAAGATATTACATCCCTCGAAAAAACTTTTTCCTTTCTGACAAACAGTCAGAGCACGGTAAATATCAGCTAGGATCATTGGTATCATGGTGTAATCTTTCTTAATCAGTATCTGTACCACTCCCGCTAAACGAATATTAATTTTTTCTTCTCTTCTTGGGAAGACCATAGTGCCCAAAAAGGCTACCATGAATGCAAATCGTCTATGAACTTTCCAAGTCTCAAAACTTCCCTTATTAGAAAGTTCTTTACCGTACTTCTGAAACCCTTCTTGCTTTCCATATCTGTCATATAAAAACTGCAAGGAAACCCAACCTTTTTTCATTGACTCTTCTTTTGTGTTTCTTATGTTCATGAGCTTACAAAATTTGTTTATCGAAATAGGTCTTGGGGCTATAAGTTTCTTCCGATGCATATCACCATATCCAACATAGCCTGCAATCTCTTCTAAAGTAGGTGTTAACTCAAAATTTGAAAAGCGGAATACATTATTCTTTGGGTCCCAGAAATTCATTAATGCGTCAATCACCTCCCTATTAGGGTTGATCATCATGATACTGGTCAAAAAACCCAAATACTTATGTATTTCGCCATAATCAAACGTATCCATAGCATTCCACCATAACCAAAGTTGCAGAGGGGTACAATCCACCACCTGAAGCGGTATATTCCCATCTCTCTTTCTCTTTGGACGCTCTCCACGAACAGGGGGGGACATTTTATACCTATTGAAAGGATCATAAAATAATAAATATCTAGACTTAGACAAAACTGAATTTATTAGATTTGAAAAGAATTTATAATTTAACTTGTAAAACTTAGTGCAACCATTATTTAAACTTAGTTGCAAAGAATAATTTCATCAAAAATTAAAGTGAGAAAACAAGATTGATAATATATATATATATATATTTTTTTTTTTTTATTTTTTTTTTATTTATTTATTTTAAATTGACTCTATCAAAAACTTTGCTGTAACAGACTTCTAGACAATTTTATCTATGTGTTTGAAGACAATATTTCCTAAGTACAAAAATAAAGTAAAAGGACTCAGAAATAAAGAAAAATAGAATGACAGTTTTATGTATGAAGTTGTATAAAATTTTTAGTCTTACGACCATAAAGGTTCAGGACTTGTTAAAAAATTGATATATATTTTTTGTAAAAACTTAGCCTCATGATCCCTAAAGATTCCGGGCTGTTGAAATATATATATTTTTTTATTGTGATTATTATTATTTTTTATTTTATTATTATTATTATTATTATTATTATTATTATTATTATTTTAGCCTCGTGATCCCTAAAGATTCAGGGCCGTTAAAATATATATATAAAAAAAATATTTGACTTGAAAATTAGAAAAATAATTACAAAAATAATTATATTTTGAAAATATTATTATTATTATTATTTTTTTTTATTTTTTTTTTAAAATAAGGTCGTGTCCTGGGAAGGACTTCCTACGTATCTCACAAAGATGTGAGAATCAGACCCTCGTAGTTCATAAAGATTGTAAAATTGTGTTGCCGTATATCTAAAGAATTTCTTTATTTTAAAAATAAATTTTTCCTTTCAAAAATGATCAACTAAATTTGAGAATAAATTAATCTCTCGTATTTTAAAATTGCCTAAAGCCGGTCAGCACATAAATAGCCTTCCAAACAAATATCAAAGAGCACGTAGGATGCACATGTTGGTCTTTATAAATTAGGTCACCTGTCCTAGACAGACCCGACCCCTGTGTCGAGTCCCGCTAAGTCAAATGCATATGATGCAAATAAAGCGATACCTAATAGGGATAACCAGATTCTGAGTTTTCAGTTCTTCTAAGTTAAAACCTAATAGGGATAAGTGTCTAGACTGGCTTACCCGAGCGGACACTCGAGCCAGGGAGGGACAACTTGGTCGGTAGCAGAGCAACACCACCTTCGTTGTCGATCCGAACCCCGCCTAACATGTGTGACTATATCCTTCACCAGGTGCCTTGACACTCCGGTTATCTCAAAAAAAAGGTGGGATGCATATGCTGCATTCCCTCTATCCTATTTCAGAGACTCAGAGGGGGTACGTAAGAGAAGACAATATATAATACAGTTCAAATAATATCAAAGCAGTAAATGAGCAACAAGTAGCACATAAGGCCAACAACAAACATAATATTAAAATAATTAAAGCAAGTAAAAGTCAATATCTAAAGCTCGAATTCTTATTGGTCCCCAGCAGAGTCGCCAGAGATGTCACACCCCTTTTCCGCTCGAGGAGATCGCGATCGAAGGGTTTCTCCAATTAAAGTGACGGTATTGAATAGTAATTAATTTTATCACTTTTAGAGTCGCCACTTGGAATTGAGTTATGGTGTTACAAGTCACCTTCTTGAATCCCTAATCAAAAGGAAATGACTCTTTGTTTTTATTTTCGGTCTACGAACTAGGAATCCGGATAAGGAATTCTGTTGACCGAGGGGAAGGTGTTAGGCACCCCTCGAGTCCCGTGGTTCTAGCACGGTCGCTTTTATTGACTTATCTTGACTTAAATTATTTTAATAAATTGTGTTAAGGCCTAAATTTCATTCATTTTTTAATATACTAAAAACTTGTAGATTATCTTATATTAAATAAATCAGTGAAAATAAATTTTAGAAAAATATATATATATATTTTTTTAAGGTGCATTATTGCATCCTTGAATTTTAAAGTATCTCAAAAAGCTGTGTACGCCACATCCTTAATTGAGACGAATATTTGAAACACGTCTAAAATTTGTCCAGCGTTAAAGGAATTTGTTTTGTCTCTTGTAAACTTGAGACAATTCTATCTTATCCATTTTTATTCTTTTTCACATTTTATTTTTTTGCAACGAGCTTTAAATTATTTTGCAACTCGCCTCGCTCCTTTACAAAAATGGATTTTTCCTCTTTTTTTTTTTTTTTTTTTTTTGGTAATTGCCTCACAATTTTTATCTACTTAAATTCTTTAAGTAATTCCTACTGTTGACAAATACTAAGGTACAGTGGACTAGCAAAATATAAAAAAATAAATACCCCATAAATTAACAAACTAAATAAATAAACCAGAACCTAACGAAATACAAGTAAAAACCTTCATTTCATGAAATAATCAATGAATAAATGTAGCAATCAGCTATTATTATTTTTATTTCTTTTTTTTTAAAAAAGTAGAAGAGTGAATAATAATAAAATTTTAACACTTGACAAATCAATTATCTTTAATTTACTCTTCAACAAGTTATGATAGCGATAAAACATAAGCTAATGTTTTTCCACGTTCCAAGTATTGTATTTAAAAATCCTAAAAAACATTTAAAATGAAAAAAATGGATTTGGTTATAAAGCATACTTTATTTACTAGCCTCTTTTGATTGTACTATCATTATTATCTAATTTTTAGAAAGAAATTAGTCATAAAAGAACCGTAGTATTTTTTATACCTTAGTGATATTAACACCTTTCTATCTGACTTTATGTAATAACTTTCTAATCAAAATGCTGGACATATAATTCAAGTACACAAATATTCAAAGAAGAATAAAATATAGGTATTCCTAAACAAAGCAAACATTCAAAATATAAACTTTAAAACTGCAGTAGCAAAATGAAAAGAAAGAAAATAAAAAAAAAAAAAAATTGGAACATAATTGGCCGATGGAGTCTATTACATCTTTCTATTACTGCTTTCTCTTACTTTTGTGTGTGTATGTGCATCGTTATTGTGTGCATGAATAATACATTTTCATACATGCATGCATGAGTCTTAAGTTATAGTTTATTATACAATTACACACATAAAAATATTATGATAAATAAATGCATAATCATATCCAAAGCCTCACGTTTAAATGATTAAATTTACATGCTAAATAATATATGAAGACATTTAGATAATTTCATCCATATTTTGAGTCCTGACAAAACTTATAAAATAATAGTACAAGATGGGATAAAAACCTGTATAATACACTAATCGAAGATGAAAGCAAGAATGGCGTTATCGAAAACTCGAAATAGAAATTTGACTAAACTTTATCTCTTTTTTTTTTCTGTATTTTCCTCTCTGTTTTTTTTATAGTGTTCCGCTCTTAATCTTCTTTTCCCTTTTTTTTACTTTCAGTTTTCTTTTGTTTTCTTTTTTTTTCTGTCCGTGATCTTCTCCTCTCTATATCCTCTCTATATCCTCCACTGTGTATGTGCAGACATGGAGTATATATGGAGTGGTGTGTGTGTATGTGCAGAATGTGTGGGAAGTTAAAGAATACGTGGTGTATGTGTGCATGGAGAAGTTGAGGAAGGTGCATGGAGAAGTTGAGGAAGGTATGGGGATGTGGGGGGTTAGTGAGGATTTTAAGATTCCTTTTTTTTTTAATTTATAAAAATAACAAAAATAAATAAATAAATAAATAAATAAGATAATAGTAACAAATAAAATAATAATAATAATAATATAATAATAATTACTTAATTTTATATTTCAAAAATACAATAAAAGTCTAAAAATAATCAAAAAAATAAATTATATAATTAAGATAGTACAAAAACTATTAACTTATTTATTTAAAAGAAAAATATTTTTTTTAAAATTTTTGTATTATATATATATATATATATATATATTTAAAATAGGAATAAAATAAAATAATATCCTAAAATTAACTTCATTTAATTATTTTAAACATAAAATAATAGTCAAAATAATATATGATTAAATATAAATATAAATATTTAATATCGATAAACAAGTTAAATTTAGGGAGGATCAAAAATCACGTGTCTACAATATATATATATATATATATATATATATATATATATATATATATATATATATTTAGGGAGGATCAAAAATCACGTGTCTACAATATATATATATATATATATATATATATATCAAATGAATAGTGGAAAAATATTATTGTAATGAGGGATTAAGTCAATACTACTTACTTCTTTGTTATTACTCTTGAAGATTGATAATACATGGTAAAATTCTATCGAAAGCTCAATTAGATTTATAATTACAAGAAACAAATATCAATAAAATTAACTATATATATATACATGAAATAATAATAATAATAATAATAATAATAATAATAATAATAATAATAATAATAAAAAACTTAAAAGAAAAGCATATTATAAATCTTAAATTAATTATAATTAGAGTTTAATTAGAAAGAGGGTAGCACGTATCTTTACACATCTGTTATTTTATTTATTTTTCTTTGTTTAATTGAATAGTACAAATTTATCAACTTGCAACTACGTCATACAACGTATATTGATTCATCTATATCAGTTTATGTTAAACAGTAACCACAACAACAATAACTGAAACCACCACCACTAAGACAAACACCGTTGACACCGGCGAAGTCGCCGAACTTGACTCCAGGGGTCGAATTTGAGGTTTTTTAGACGAAGGGTGGACTTGGTCGATGGTATTTTAGAATTTTCCAGTAGTGGGTGACCAGTTTTGAATTTCTCAGTGTATTTTTGATGAGTTTTCGGCGAGTTTTTGGTGGATCTCACCAAAAACAGGACGGGATGGGGTGGTTTTGGCAGATCAGGTGAAGAACAACTTGGTCGCCATTTTTCTTGGATTTTTCGGTGGTTTGGGTGATAGAATGGGAATATGATGGCGCTAGCGGCTTCGCCGGTGGTAGTTCAGCATTTTTTGACGGCTAGCGTGATGGGGAGGGGAGAAAGGAAAAAGGGCGGTGTGACGGCGCGATTGGTAAAAGCCATGGGATTTGTCGGTTCTCCTGTTTCCGGCGGATTTGACCGGAACACTGGAACCAAGCCTATTTTTCTTTCTTTCCTATCTGCTATGTCTCTCGCTGGCGGTTTCTCATCTCTTTCTTATCTTTCTCGGGATGTTTTCACTCCTATGTGAGTGTGTACGTAATGGTCGATGTATGAGATGTGAGTTTTAGTGTATGGGTATGCGTACAGTGAACTGGTTGTGAGTGTGTGAATATCAGTATGCAAATATATCAATATTCGATAACATAATTGCATAACATATAATAACAACAATTTACATAATTATTCAACTACATACGCTAATAATGTAGAAAAATTATTTGAATATTTTCATTCATACTTTTCTATAGTAAACTTACAACCTAAATGAAATAGGATTGAAATAAAACACGTATGTCAACTTTAATTGAATACAAAAGCAAGATGCTGTCACTGAAATCTTGAACGAAAATATGAGACTCGAATCACAACCCTTTCTCTTATTTGTTTTCTTCTCTGTTTTGTTTTTCACTGATATTCACTCTTTGTTTTCTCTAATTTTTTTTAACTGTCAGCCTCATTTTGATAAAATGTACGTAATTCCTCTCTGTCTGTTTGTAGGAAGAGTCCTTAAATAGGGGTGTCTTTGGGGGAACACTTGGGTAGTTTAGGATTTTGAATTTTGAAATTTTTTATTTATTTTTTATTATGTTTTTAATTACTATTAATTGTAATAATAATAATAATAATAAAAATAAATAAATAAATAAATAAAATAATAATAATAATATTAATAAATATAATAATAACTAATTAACTTTTATATTTAAGAAAATACAATAAAAGTTTATAAATATCCAAAAATAAATATAATTAAGGTAGTATTAAAACTCCTAGCTTGTTTATTAAAATTAAAAGAGAAATGTATACTTTTTCAATTTTTTCGTATTATTTAAAAAAAAAACTAAAACTAAAATAAAAATATCCCCAAAAATGCAACTTTATTTATTTGTTTATTTTCCTCTAAAATTTATAAAAAAAAAAAAAAAGAGTTTAATAAATATCGAATAAAAATATAAATATTTAATACCAAAAAATAGGTTAAAACTCGGGGAGGGTAAAAAATCACGTTCTACACATTTCTGGCCTTTCCTCAAAATTATATGGCTATAAATGATAAATATTTTCTAAATATGATATATGTAGATAAGTTTTTCTATATATAAAGGTGACAAAAATAGCTCATAAACCAAATCTCTACAAGTAACTCGTCCATTTATTTATCCAGCTCATTTCTGTCCAACCCATAAAATATACATATAAAGTCGCTTAACAGAATGTGCAAGTCAAACTTGAAGAATGGGTCAACTTGTTAACTATCATACTACTAAAATACGCTTACAGAATTTTCTTATCAATTACAAAGAATTATGATAGTCAATGAATAAACTGATTGTAATCCCCTTTAGATGAATCTATTCTCATTATCCTCCCTATATCTGCCCCCACCCTAAAAAACATATAGATATATCAGCTTGAAAAATTTAGAAAAGAAAATACTAGAAAAATCCTCCTAATTATATATGTAATTGTGTATAATATTCGCTTGATTAGTTTTGTTGTGGAGGGCCTTCCAAACGAATATAGTCATATTGATGCCCATAGAAAGGATTACCACCTTTAATTTGCTTCAAAAATATTGTATTTTCTCCCTTTTGTAATTGTAACCCTTGAATATGAAAATTGAAGAGCCAATATAATCCATGTATCCCATGTCTAGCTATTGCATTACTTCTCCCAGTTGATGGAGTTTCAAAGTGAGGCATTGGTCTAGATGGGTTGTTGATTCTCCCCTAAAATTGCCAAAATGAAAGTTATTATTACAAGAAAAGAGATCATTTGTAAAGTAAAACAAACTTAATTTTCTCTTTTTGCAAAGTACTCAACTAATCTAGAGTTTTGCGTTGAGTAGGTCTCACTACAAGTTTAAATTATTTTCTATGGAGGGTATTATATTTCATCTTAGTTTGAGCATTCAGGTACTATTTGATTATTTTAGTCAAATTCTACTTTCTTATGTTCTTTCAATTATGGATTTTTAATACTCCACTACTAATTTACCTCTAATTGTATAACCATGGCTCATGCCAAGACTTTTGAGTATTATTAGGATGGATCAAGAAATTTCAACCATCTCACCTCATTCATTCGCAAGCAAATAATTGAATATTATTAGATCTAGAAGGTTAAACATAGGGAAATTGATTGTATAGTCCAAAATCACATTGAATTGTGTGAAATTGAGTTGTTGATTTTTGGTTCTCTGTTTTTTTTAAAAAAAAAATTATATTTAATACTATATGTTCTTCAAGAATTTAGGAATACGGATAAATTGTTAATGAGAAATTGAGTCCTGGCTATATACCTGCAAATGGGAATAGGTTGCAGAAGCCAGTGCTATACGTAGTGTATAAGTTCCCTTTGGATCAACACTTGGGAGTTTAAATGAAATTTGCCACGTTGTTGGTATATAATTCCTGCTTCTAGTTCTCCTGCAATGCAATGTAATAGTTCAAAAACTTAGAAAATACAAAACTTATTGAATTACTTGAATTAAAAAGTGGAGGGAAATATGACCATTAAATGTTACGGTGGGGTGATAATTACTTCCTTCATTTTCAATTATAGGTCTCAAGTTCGAGCCTTGAAAATGTAATCGCATTTGATAGAGAGTTGTTTACCCGCAAAAGGGAATTTCTCATAAAAATAAAATAAAATTTAGACCTAACGTAATCCCAAAAAAATTGAGAGTTGAGGATTGCAACGATCCTATAGGAAGTCCAAATTTCCTCATCCCATCAATGAGGGACTCGATAACCTCTCGCCTCCATGCTCAGTGTTGGACATGTGGAGCCTAGACATATAAAATGGGAGCACAATATCAGATAAATAATGAGTTGGTGTATGAGGCTGATTCCTCACTTCTAGAGCTTGTTTTTGCAAATGAGTTATCCTCAAATTTTATTTTCTAACATTGTATCATAGATGGATCCATCTAATTCTTGATTTACTTTATGTAGGGCGCACTCCCATATCATATTATTCACACTCAAATTGCTAGGTTTGACTTACGGGAAGAATATTAACTTTTTCACATCGACTCGTTAGATATGAAATGATTTTTTTTGATGTGTTAGATAATTCTCACCTCGCGAGTGACTTTTTTTAGATTAAATCAAATTCAAAATCCATTGATTTATTATGAAACGCGAATCCGAATTAATTGGAACAAAATCAAGTAACTAACACAGAAAATTTGAAAGAAAATGGAGAAGTATGAAGGATATTACTAGTAATAGTCACCTGGTTACATGAGCAAAGAACCAATCTTTTCGATAATCGCTAGCACCAACTTTATAAACCAAATCTTTATATGGATATAAATCAGTATATCGATCCCACAAACCGTATTGTCTAAATCTGTTGACATTAAAAGCAATAACCAAATTTAGTTTTCGATAAAATAAAACTATATACTAAAAAAAATTAAGCAAATATAAGGTAAAAGGGAAACTAACTTTTGTGTAGTATTGTTGAATAATTGATTTGTGAGTCCAGGCAATGGATCAGGTACAAAAAATTCTGCAGCAGTCCTATCAGGAATGCCAATTTCCCATAAAGTTGGACCATTTCTTGGAGGATCATAAATTAGGTGACCTAAGTTTATATCACTTCCTGCAATCACTAATACATTCTTGTTATAAATTGTTTTAAGTAAATAATTTGAAGTTTAGTTTCTATAATTTTTACATTATCATATCAATTAAAAATTAAGTACAAACTTTTACTTGTTCAAATAAGTTGGACCCAAAATAACATAAAAATTCAAATGGAGATTTGAGTAAATATGAAAAGATTTGAACTCGCTTTCAAAATTTTTAAAGCAAATATAAAAGGAGGGAAGCCTGGGTTATATATCATGACTAAGTTATGACACATTATTTAATCAATCTTGACTCAAGCAAATTTTAAACGGTTGAATCATGACTCATTTATTAATTTGATTTGTTTTAATCGACGTATTCAACCCATCTATTAGTCATCCTTATCTTAAATTCTTTATTTTAAAGAAGTAAAGGGAGAAAAGAAGAAGAGAAGGACCTTGTTTGACATTGATGTCATAATTGTATTTGTAATCTCCAATAATTCCGGGGACCCAAGAATACAAGTTATAAGTTCCAGGTCTAACATCAGTAATACTAAAGTGTCCAGTCTCATCTGTTTGAATCCAAAATTGATAACCCTGAGATAAACAAGGTGTTGGTGATCATCATGCGAAACTAGAGAAGCCAAAAGGACCGAAAAATCAAAATTAATGATTATTCTTATGAACAGGTTATGCATATATAATTGACGATCATTCAATTTTCATCATAGGATGATTATTAGCCATTTGATGAAAATTCTATTTCCGCCATCATAATCATACATAATTTCTACTTTGTAGACATGAAAGGGGGACTTACTTTGGTCTCATATTGCCATGACCCAACATCTCCAGGGAGTGCTAGTCCAATATATGCAGATTTTGCATAAACAGGATTATTGTTTATATACCTAAACAAAATTAATTTGTAAAAAGATCTCATTAATTAATATTTTCCTCATAATACTTTATAACTGATACTTAAAAAATAAAGCTCTACCCTTGTGAAAAAAATAAACATGATTAAAGTACCTATCTCGTACGAATAATTGACCTCTAACTGTACCCCGTTGATTAGCATGGGGATAATCAACAGATTCTGGAAAATCATATGGCCACTTTGCAGTTTCTTCTTGCATCTGCAGAGTAATATAATTTAATAATTAGAATGTGCGAGTTTAATTTCTGTACGCTGACAATATATAGTTATTTCAGTACTTCATCAGTTTAAATTACCTTCATCAACATGCAGCTAGGCAAATGGTAATTTCAATATAGTAAGCTAAACCATAGAGTAACATAACCTGTTTTAATCGGTTAAGATGCACTAAAGTTCGTTAAAATGTTGTTTAAGTTAAATCCTTTCAAAATATGATAGTTTCATAAGATTTTTTTGAATTTTGTAATACTAAACATGTCAAATAGGATATTAATTAGTATTAAATATAAAAGGTGACAAACCTTTTAAAGTAACGTTAAAAGGAAAAAAAGACGAGACACATAAATTGAAGATAACCTCTTGCAGAAACAGAAGGTAAGACTATGTATAATAATACATTAAATTTTTGTGATTAGACCCTTCCCTAGACCTTGAGATGAAAAAAGTTTTTGTGCTTCCAATGGTTGTTTTTTACACATAAATTAGAGGAGAGACTAATATTTATAGGAGGATGAATGAATTAACCTGTCTTTTAGCATCTTCCCAAAGTGTAGGGTGATTGTCACCAGAATCAGAGTTAAGATAGAAAAAGACAGGCCCAAAAACCTTCTTCCATGATTCTCCATTTTTAATTGCTACTCCCAACTCTGGTCCTGCATAATGCCCACTAAAAAATACCTGTACACAAATAGATTGTTGAAGAGTTGTACGTTGAATTTTGTTAAAAGATGAATGGTCTCCTTTACTTTACTACAATTATAAATAAGATATCATAGGAGTAAAGTATTCTAAATAAATAAGTCGTTTCTAAGTAATCGTTATTTTTCATTTTGAATTTTGGAGGACTATGTTAGGATTGGAGAATTGGTTTTGATGAAGCTTTTAATGCGAGCTCGGCTAAATTGATTGAGTAAAATATATGACTGTAAAGCTAAACAGGGTCATTAATCTGTTCATTAAAATGACTTAGACAAATTATATTTTTGTCGACTAACTTTAACCTATCTCCAAATACAAATCACAGTTAAAAAGAAAAGTGACTTACCGCTAAGGAGGTGGGACCAGCATGAGAAGTGAGATCTAGTTTGGTGGGTCCACCATTACGATCTTCATAACTAGGTGTTATCACCCAAAATCCTACGTGTGGAGTATTGCAAACCCATCCATGTACCTTTATATCCTTGTTCTCAAATGAATATTGGTACTTGTCATCCACCTAATATGAAAAAAAAGAGGAGATATTTTGGTTGCCAAAATTAAGAAAATAATTCGATATAAAATTTGGGGTGTGAAGTGCTCAGTTGGTTGAGCATCCTTTATGGTAAGAGATCGAATTACATTCCTCTCCCTGACTCCCTCAACCTCATGAGACGTTGCTCAGTTGGCGGAGTATTTTGCATCTTCACTTGCGATCAAGGGCCCCACCCCTCCAAAAAAGAAAAAAAAAACGATATAATCTTATAATGAATCCATTGTGGTTTCTCGGCTTAATGCCTGGTTACCATGAGAATCATGTTTGTTTTGATTGTTTTCTAAAAGGTATGGTATGGTATCTTTTCATGGTTTGATAATCATGAAATTCCTTAATTTTTAAAACCACCAATTTGATGGTATCCCGTGATTTTCTTATTTTTTTTTTTCAATTATGCCCCCTTAATATTTTCTAATCCTATTTTCCTTTTACCCTGTATTAATTTCAACCCTATGTTTTTATTTTTACGTTTTTCCTCTGCATTTTTGTCCTCTGCATTCTTCTTCGTTCTATGGCTCGTTAACCTGTTGGAAGAAAAGTTTGTAGCAAGGCAAAGGATCACAATCAGACTCGATCCAGCTTACATCATCGAGTAAGAGTTCATAATGATTCTTAAGCTCCTGTAAAGTTTTCCCTGAAACATCAGCTACAATTTTCTTTCACCTATCTGCAGAATCCTCGTTATAAGTTGCTAAGGCATTCTCAAATGCTATATCTTGTTCTGAACTTTATATTGAGGTTCTTGATTTATCTAATGTCATCTAGCCTTATGAAATTTAATGTTCAGCAGCCTTATAGAAAATCTTGAAAAATCATCTCTGAGCTAATGCCTCGCAAATATATAAACAACAATAATAACTATGTCTCATTCCTAGTGAGTTGGCTATATGAATCTAACCATTTTTCCTGTTTAAATTTCTCTCAAGCAATTTAATACGAACCTATGTCAAGGGGATTCAATATGTATGCAAAAAAAAATTATCCTCACAACTTAATATATTTATAAGGTATGATTTGTGATAAATTTATAGAAAAAAATTATTTTATTAATAATTATTGATAAATTTAAAATGTATAATAATTACGGACATTTGAGTAAACTTACCCATTACGATACAGTATCATACCATCAAATCAAATAATAAAACTGTTATTAACCAGCCGTGAACGATACAATCCATTCAAACATTATATTGTACTATACTGTATAGTATCATATCATACCATACTGTACCATACATTATGAAACCATGACATACCAGCACCCAAACAAAGTATTAAGGGAGAATTAGCTTCTTAGAAATAAAATATCAAAATGACCAAAATAACCTTCATTTTATTTTGTTTATTATTATTAACTCTTCTTACTACAAAGACAAGGGCAAAGGTGTATACTTTTTTTTATCATACATGCAACGAAAGGAACATCCGTTAAAATAAGTATATGTACTAAATTATTTTGTTATTATTAAATATTTTTGTATAATATGACTCAATTACATATACACACTTTATATTTTAAAATAAAAGTTAAATATTTTTTTACCTCTCCTTTAAGTTTAGGATTGGATGGATGTGTAAGTCTAACAGCTTCTTTGTAGTCAAGAACTTGCCCATCGGATCGATCTTCATCTGTTGGCATCATTCTTTGCATATCATCTGATATTGCCATATAATGGAACCTAAAAAAGTTCCAAATTCAACAAAAGAAAAAAAAATTGGAACTTGTGAACAATCTAACTAGTAATAATAATAGGAAACTTAAGTAAATGTATCTTCCGGCCATCTAGTTTATCAATATAGTTGAAACATACATTATCTATACATTTCGGCTGTATATATATGTGTGTGTATAGTGTGTGTTTATGTGTATATATATTGTTGAAATATACATTATCTATACAGTTCAGTTGTATAGAGTTTGTGTGTATATATCTATATATACTATAAAGTATACACTATCGATACGCAGCATACATATTTTGTAAACTAGAATGATCGACGTTCAGCTATCATTTTTCCATAATGATATCCAAGTTTCAATTCCAAGTAAACTAAAACAGCTATATAATCGATTTAAAATTAGAATTAAAAATTTTAGCTACAAAATCAGACAATGTTGCGTTCTTAATTGGGGAGTGTTAGGTAGGAAAGAAAATATTTTCATGAAAAAATTATTTTTCCTGAAAATTAAGTACCTTAGTTTTTGATGTTTGATAAGTAAATAAAAAATATATTATTTCAATAGCATTTAAGTATAATTTAATAAACTACGATACATGGTGGAAATGGATGTGGAGGGGATAAAGCAAGAACATATTATAAGTAACAAAATAATTTACACCGTTAAAATATTTTAAATAGGGAAGAGTTATGGATATATACCTTTCAACCAACTAATCTACCAATATGGCATGACTATATACTGCATGCACACTATAGGTATTTATACTATATGTATAGCATATGTATAATAAATATATGTTTAGAATGAAATATACACTATTTATATACTTTGTACATATTTTGTAAACTCGTCATTAACGCTCTTAAATAAGGACTAATTTTAAAAAAAGGTATACATGATAGAATCTTACAGAGTTCTTCTGAGCTTAATGGCAATCCTGGCTTCTTCAAGAATTAGGCTGGGCCAGCCCTTCAAGTGTTCAAATATCCCATATGAATAAAATCCAGAACTCCCCCTCAACATTACAAACCTGAAATTTTATTTTATCAAAATTATTAATCTTTCTATTAGTATCAAAAAATCCTATAAATTAGGTGCTAATAATGTTAATTTAATTAAATTTATAACCTTACCTTTTGTCAATGTTTAGAGGAAGATCATTGGCAGTACCATTAATTGAAGGATTCCATGTTTTTGTAAAAGAAACTTCCACTTTGTTTTTGTCTTGTGCAATGACCCTGAATTTTGTTCCTAAAAGCCTGCAAAATGTTTTTATTTGCAGGCTTAGTTCTATACGTAATACTCGCTATGTCCAAATTTATGGAGAATGTTTGAATTTCAAGAGACATATGAGTTTTTTCTTGATAACAATTTTTTATGTCATTTAAATATTTTGAATTGGTAATATATCATGACTTATATATACTTTTAAAGTAGTGTTCAAATGCATAATTTCATTTCAAAAAATATAAATATTTTAAAGTTAAAACATTTGACTCTAGAAATTGAAATGTGTCAATGAATTGAAATAGAAAAAATATTAATCTCATAAATGAAAAAAATAATATAAAACTTACATGTCAAACGTGTGGTCCTTGTCTCCAGGGCGTTCCCACACGGTATCCCAATATCTACATTATTGATAATTTATTAAATTATTCAATTTCAGACCTTTTTTCTTTTGGTTCTTATTTTTAAGGCTATATTAAGGAAAAAAAAAAATAGGTAAAAAATTGTCTTTAACTTACCCTCTGTTTGTATCTTTGAAGTTTGTCTCTAGTACATTATCAATACCATTGTAACTTACCCCAGCAACGGATCCAGTGGGATTAGTTAGGGTAACTTTGACAATGCCATTATCCATAACTACCTGAAAATTTTAAGACTTGTAGCTCAATAACTATAATTAAATAAGATATATATCAATATTTAATAATAGGGACTGCACTTTGAAACTAATTCAATTTCAAAAGATAGTTCTTCAGATAATAATTATCCGAGATAATATAAAGAAATAAAGAAATCTTTTTATCCTTCCAATTGATAGGGAACAAATTTAACACCACTGGATTGCTTAGGTCAAACTGAAGGGTGGGTGATATAATATGACGGGCTAAGATCGAATAAACCAAAAATTGGAATGAATTTGATTCTAGTATCTTAATAAAAAATGAATCTTGCGTATACATAACTAATTATTTCCATAAATTAGCTCATGAGAAGAATTTACCCACAAGACCATATAAAAGAAACTTTACCAGATATTGGACAACTTAACAATCCTTAAGTCTCGATCACCAAATAGTTTAATTCAAGAATTTATCTCTATACCTTTTTTTGCATGCTTGTGAATAGTGATAATTACCTTCTTGTAATTATTAGTAAGATAAGTTTTAATCCCCTTTCTTGTACTTTTCTCTGATGAGGATTTATATTTTATTTCTAATAAAAATTATTGCTATATACATTGCCTACTGACATATTCGCTCAAAAAAACCTTAGTTAACAAAAAGTAGCATTATTAGGTTCAGCTTAAATATTTTTGTTCATAAAAACATATATAAGAGTTTAAGCTATAGTGCTATACATATCGGTGTAAAAAAAGTATTACTACTATGTCAAGTTACTTGCAAATAATAGTATATATAAATCTAAAGTCTAAATAGTTAGTAGCATGAAAATTAAACATTACGACGGTTTATCTACTAAAACAAATTATTTTATACTATACACTAATAAATTTGACACAAAATTTATTTTATTATTTTTAAATATGGAATATGAATGGAATTCAAAGACAAACTTAATAATTAGGCAGTGACCATTGAAAAGAATTAGTGAAAGTGGACACTTACATAATTACGTGAGATAAGTAGTTTGACAGGAGGAGTAGTTGATGCCAACTTTTGACTAATGCTTAGTGGAGTATGCCTGCAATTTGGATTTTACAAAATAAATAAATAAATAAAAGATTGGGTATAAGTTTATAACTAAGTAAATAACTAAACCATTATAAACCCTTTCAAAAGAACATAAGTGATATGAGATGTAATATTTGTCTAATAACAATACACTTGATGATCAAGACAAAATCAGAAGATAATATTGGGAAAAATAATTCAATATCATAACATAAAAAAGTCAACCTATGCAAATTAATATGCTCATTACCGCATGTTTAATTTATAGAGGAAGCCAGAGAGATGTGAAAGTAATAATATTATATTATCTTATGTTGTTTCCTATTTATAATATTTACGCTATTATTATTATTATTATTGTGATGTGAATAATTCAAATTAATCGGATCTTTCTTACTGCATCCTGATCGGAATGCTTGTAGCCTTGTACGGAGGTGCATCACTAGTTTTGATTGAGCAACCCCTATATTTCTCGAACGGCCACAACCTACATATATAACTCCTCTTTCAGGCAAAGTTCGTGAGTTGTGGAATAGGCGATTATTTCACGTGAAACTTGAGTCAGCTGCAGACGTCTTGACCAATGACCAAGCTAAGGTCTTGAACTCGCATGATCACTTGTAGAATAATTTATTTCAGACACCAATTTAACTTTTTAGATTTTTTCAAAATTTTATTTTTGGTTTAACCACCGGAAGTAGTTTATTGTGAGTCAATTGATGCCCTTTTGAGAAAACTAGTCAAGTCTACGTGCTCCGCACGTGTATATCATATTAGTCAATTATAAATATATATATAAAGAATAAATTAGCTATTTTGATTGTTGTATATAAATAACTATACTTTCGAAACAATGAAAGAACAAAATTACAACAACTAATGCCTAGTTAAAATAGGTAAGGAAAATTAATTTATCTAAACTGAAGAATACTACATGAATTTTATACCTAAACTAATTCTATTCCTAATAAATCCTACATTTAAAGGCACTCATAAATTAAATTAGTTAACCTAATAAAATGAAATAATAACTTTTAAAAAATAGTGAAAAGATCATTTTGTCTATTAAGGAGATTTTTAATTTAGGATAAAAAGTTCAAATCACTTTTCTAAGGGTGTTCACATTTTTAATGGATTATTATTATTATAGATTATACCAAATAGATAGGTAATTTTATTTATATGTATATATATAATATATTATTTGTTGAATTCCTTTTTTTTTTTTTCATTTAATTACTTTATTCCTTATATTTTGACACTCTTTAGTTAAAGTTTTGGCTCCACGACCACGTAGTATTCCAAACTAGATGCTTTGACTAATTTAAACTCACACTAATTAAAGTGGTAAAACAAATCCTACGAAGAAATTTTTTATTTCACGGTTCAAATTAAACCCGAGAACTTCATTAATAGGGTGGAAATAGAAGCTACCAACTTGCTTTTGTTCCATTTTACCACATATTCCAATAACACGCATGCAAGTTGTGAAGGTTTACTAACTTGCCACACCTATGGAATAGGTTGTTCAACCAATTCAAATTTGTAAAACTAATAAAGTATGATCATGAAGAGGTACAATGTGAAAGAAGGAATAGTAGAATCAATTTAAGGACTTAATGACTTTCATACTAGCTAGAGAATATAGTACTAATTAAATGAATGGAACTTTTTCAATTGAGAATTATTATGACTTTTTTTCTTTCTAAGATAATATTTATAGAATAACGAGTCATGTTCAAAGAATAACTAGTCATCATTGCATCAAAGTAAAGAAGAAATAAATAATTAAATAGAGTTAAATTCTTGTCAATTGCCATGTTTGATGACTTATTATGAACCAAGTTAGAAATGCATGAGTTTTCTATATACTCCAATTAATCATTTCATAGAATCTATGCAAGATTGCTCATTAGAGTTTGAAAATAACAAACGATGGCGGCATCACTTTTCTCCTCCTTCAATTCCTTTTAGATATTTATATAAGAAACACCAACTTCGTAAATAATTATATGCTTATAATTATGTGCTTTAGGTTTAGGTTCACACAGATTTATCTTTTGGGTTATGCCACATTAAGTTCTAAATGCACGTGTACAATATGAACTTGAATTCTATCTTATAAAACTCTTCATTTTTCTTTTTCATTCTGACGTGAGATTTGTCTAAAATGTCATGTGCACCTCATCTTCATAAGCTTGTCAACCTAGATACTTATCAATCTTACTTGACCCGCCTTTTCAGCCCCCTCATTCAAAGTTTTGACCCACCATCGTATTAAGGGAGTACATGTTCTAGCACCAAATTTGCACGACTCAAGTGCATGATACATATTGTCGATTTTGCGCCTAGGCTCGCATATATTTGTCTTTCAAGCTACTCCCCATCGAGCCCAAAACGTGAGTTTTTACCTACTATGTAAGCTTAATTATATCTTATAAATCTTTTCGCTCTTCTCTCTCATTCCGACTTGGACTTCACTAAAATATCCTCCTCGTCTACTATGTTAGCCTAAAGCCTATCAAACCTTTTAGGCTCGCTCTCATCAGCCTACCCGCCATCATGAGCATTTGGAGAGAGAAGTACGTAGCAATAGCCCAATAGGACATGAAGGAAATTGGTCATACAAAGAATTGACCTTTGAGTTTGGTACCATACAAAAAAACAATAAAAAACGAAAACAAAACCTTAATTAAAGTAATGGATTGGGTGACCAATAACATTATACACCCCTATAAAATTCTTATTCAACTTATGAGGAACAAATGCATAATATTATCAACAGAGATGATGATGAACTCATAAGTTTATATAGGAAAAAAGAGAAAAAAAATGGAACAAGTTATCATAAAGTGTACCTAAAATCGTCCGTCCTTGAACCACTAACAAGTAAGAAAAACTGAAAAACAATTGCACAGAACCATAAAACATGACGCCGTTGCTTCTTCCACCCAATCTTATTCATGTTTTTTAACTCTGCAACAGACGTAAAAGAACCAATTAGCATCAGCGTTAACCACTGAGTATGAAGTTTAAGAAAAAATATAGAACTCGTGATGTTAAATATATATTCCATGACATTTCAGTGGCTATAAAAACATATCATTAATGAAAAAATTAAAGTCACATTATTTCCAAGGATATAAATATATCATTTTAAAATTAACTAATAAGAAATTGTGTGTGTCTAGAGGTCGTATTAGAAGCATCCATGCAAGGAAAAAGTGATAAAAGCTTATTCGTACCAAATGTTAACACCAAACTATATAAACTTACCCGTGATTTAATGAGGTGGAATATACTATACAATAATTAACCATTAGTGCAAGAATTTTATGCACATATACATATCATTCATTTATTAGTATGTTATAAACACCGTGCTAATAAGTTTTTATGGGAAAAAAGTGTGACGCCAGAGGATTAGGAAAAAAAGAAGAATAAAAGAAGGAAAATAAAGGTTGCATGCATACCTTATGACAAAGTGAAAATTTACTTTGTTGATATAACAAGAAATGAGAGAAAAATTCTGGAAATGAATTGGTTGTAACTATCTTGAAATATATATATAGGCTTCGAAGCTTATAGGTTTAGATAGTTTAATATTGTAATAGTGAAGTTAGTATATATATGAAAATCTATCTGAATCCTATGCAAAAAAGGTGTGTTTGCGTTTATATATATAGTAAAATAATATAATTTCATGTAGAATAAAAGGCTGACTTTTTCGTTGTATTAGGTATTTTGGTATTTACTGTTGACCAATGTGCTTTTTTTAATTGAGCAAAAACGCAGACATGGGGTTCTTTCTATACACGGCAGTTACTAGAAAAATATTACAAAATACTATAAACAAAAATACCAGAATTGTTTTTTCACTTTTGGAAAGTTCTAAAATATTTAACACAAATTATAGAGTACCTAATTACCTATATAATTTTCACAATTTTAAATACTCTAATTAATGAAGTATGTAAACCTTACAAAAATTTAGGATGCATTTCCTCTATCCCAAAATAAATATTGTTTTTTCATTTTCAAGAGTAAATTTGATTATTTTTTGAAAATAACTAATTGGATTAGATCAAATCAATATTTTTGTAAATTTAGGATTTAGATATTACAGTTAATTGCATGTATTCTCATGTCAATATGATAAAAATATACTTTAAAATCTTAACTAGAATTCGCATGATTTGAATCTCGAGAATGAAAAGTGATAGAGAATATGAGGCGGAGGACCAAGTAATATTTTTATATAAAAATATTTTTTTTAGTCATTAAAAGAATCATCTTACTTAGTACGTTAAGACACCAATTGCACATGAAGGCTATGTTGGACTATATTCCTAGGTTTAGGCAACAAAGAAAAATGATAAGAATCTACCAAAAAAAAAAAAAGAAAAATGATAAGAAAAGTTCATACTAAGGAGGTGGTTTCTGCCAAGAAAATTAATGAAACACGAAGTCTGTTCCGAATGCTTCTACCATTTAGAAAATAACTCCAATATTTATTCTTCTAATATATTAGTTTTTTTCGTTTTAAAATACTTGTTGTAATTTTTCTTTTTTTGAGAGTCAAACATGAATTTTGATCAACATTTTAAGAAATATTTTTTATTATATTGATATGAAGAAATTAAAATTGCAATTTATAGTACTTTTCATATAATTTTTGAATATCTAAATTTTAATTTTAAGATATCAAATTAATTTAATCTAATTTACCTTTGAAAACTAGTTAAATTAACTTTCGAGACGCAAAATATAACTAACTATTTTGAAACAAATCAAGTATATCCAACAAATACTGTTAATCTACCCCTCTTGTTAAAATTAATGTTGTATTTAATTCTAAGGAACTACTATAGTTATTTTCTTCTGATTAAAATGTACATTTATCTATGGGATCAAGTTGCACAATTTGGTCAAGTGAAGTCGTTAGTGGTTTTGTCAAAGTCTGTTTTGGTGGTTGGCCCAAACTTTAATTTGGTAAACCCTCCACTCATTAACATGAAAATACCCAACACAAATTCTATAAATATACATTTCTGGCAAGAAATTTGGAGAACTAACTTGTTCCAATTCAATTTTAATACTTGGTACTTTTCTTTAAAAAACAGATTAATATTATAGGGAAGCCAACAATATTGTACCTCATATATATTTTATTATTGTTTTAATTTATTGGTTAGTTACCTTAAATAGCATTGTGCACTTTTCAACTATATCTTGTAAACTAATTAGTTACAATTGGCGCAAATATGGACTTGTTTGGCACCATGTGTGAAAAGTTTTTTTTTTTTTTCTACAACTTGTATCAATTGAAATGGAACAGACCATGAGAGATCAAAGTTTAAATCTTATTAAAAAAAAAAAAAAAGAAGTGAGAGATCAAAGTTTAATTATTAGTAAAAATAAAATAAAAGAATAAGAAAGAAAGAGACATATTTATGTATACTAGTTTAACCACACGTGTTTCGCACATGTAACGTTTGATTATTTAAAATTAAATAATTTAGTTTATTGTGGAGATTTTTAATAAAGTATAAAATTTCAAATCACTTTTCATAAATCTTTCACACTTTAATATAATAATGCAAATATATATATATATATATATATATATATATATATATATATATATATATATATATATATATATATATATATATATTACCACCAGAAGTTTCAAATACTTGATGATCATCATTTGCGTTTGTCATACAATACCTCTTTCCCTTGTTGGTAGAGGTTAAGAGAGATCGACGCACCAATTTGCACCATATTTATGTTACGATTATTTTTTTATATTTAAAAATCTTTCCTTATTTTAAAGTTAAATCTGTACAAAATAATTGATTTACGTACTTAAAACTTTTAAAAATCTAGTACTTCTTAAATTTTTCTCTTTCTAGCGGTTTTATAATTATTTCTAGAATTTTTAAATCTTCTTAAAATCAAATTTAGTTGATTTAAAATTCTTAAACTAATGCAAAAAGTATTAGTTGTCATTAATTATGATGACTTCTAATAAGGCAGGGTTTTACTATAAATATATTTAATTAATTTTCAACACTTAAATTAGAAAAAAAAAATAGTGAAATTCCGATGGCTTCTAATAAGGAGATGTTTTACCATAAATATATTTAATTAATTTTCAACTCTTAAATATTAGAAAAAATAGTGAAAAGACGATTTTATTTAAAACAATGACTTTTATTTAAGAGTAAAAAGTTCAAACAACATTTTTAAGGTCCTTCACACTTTTAATATATTACAAATTATAGATATAGATGTAAATGCAAATTTAGGCATAGTATGATAGATATTGAATAATCATGTTATTACGAAATGCAGTAAAATCTTTTTATAGAGTTAGTGTTTGTTTGAAAATTTCATGGTTATTATAGAGCTTTTTATAGTGTTAGTGTTTGTTTGAAAATTTCATGACTATTATAGAGAGGTATTGTTACATATGTATACTAGTATTTGACGTTCAAATCTCATTTAGTTGTTATAACCAAAACTATGCAAAATTAAAAAGAGCATGAATATTAAAAAAGCAAAATAATCAATTGAAATCTTGTATTTGTTCGAGTTTGTAATATGAACACTTCTACTTAGGCCTCTGTCATCTCAACCCTTCGACCAATCAGAACACAGTATCTTAAATCCTTTTTTGACTTGTTTAGCGTGTAGTACAAATGTTGATACATAATTAAAAAAATTAAACTCCTACAAATCACGTAGGAAATAACGGAAAAACAAGCTAAAACCCACAGAAAAACTACTCATTTTCTCTTTCTTTTTGCATCTAGACACCCGTATTTACGCTTGTTCATTTTTTTCCTTTCGTTTCCACTTAATTCTTCGATTGTTCTTGTTGTTGTTATTCGATTCTCAAGTTATCTATGTAAGTTTATAAACGTATTATCCTAATTATTTCATGTTCTAGCTTTTTTGTTGGTTTTTGAGTTTTTATCGATTAAAATTGTTTTTGATGAAATTTTTAGGAATTTTTCTTTGTTTCGTGTCTATGTTTTGTTGTATTTTTAAGTTCATCATAAAATCCACAATAACAAACACTAATTGCCATGGTGAAAAAGATACAACGATTGAAAAGGGTGAATATCGTTTACACTCTCTAACTTTGCTTTAAAAATCAAACACCCCTTCAATATTAAATAATAATCATTCTTCCCCTTTTTACTATGTAATGTCTATTTTACCCTTAACATTTTCAAGCTTCTATTTATATAATATTTTTTATATTATATATATTTATTTTTCATAACCTAAGTATTTGTTATTTTTATTTAAATTCATTTACATCATTAATAAATTCTTTTTTATAAGCTAATTACAAAATCTAATGGCATTTAAACATTCAAAAATTTTATACTCCCTCCGCCCCATTTTACTTGTCCCAAATTGGGATGACACAATAATTAAAAAAAATAATAAATAACATGGCTAGTTTACCAAAGTACCCCTATTAAATGATGTTTATATTTTAATTTAAAGAAAAGGTAACTAATGCAAAGGGTAAACACATGGAAAGAAAAGTTTGTCTAATCTTGATAAGTAAAATAGGACAAGTAAAATGGGACATCAACTTAGCCAATTTGGGATGGGTAAAATGGGACGGAGGGAGTATGTATTAAGTATGTATGTGTGTATATAATGATGTACATAGATGCAAATTTTGATTCTCTCTTATTCTGTAATGTCTACATAAATAAACGAGTTTTGGTTGTCAATATGAATTATTTTCTAAATTATAATTTAAAATTCATTAACAATAATCATTTGATTTATAATAAATATGCATCTACAACAATATCATACCCAGATGAAGAGGGTAGGGGTATGCAAACCTTACCACTACCTTGGGGAGGTAGAAATGTTGTTTTCGAAGGATCCTCGACTATTAATTATTTTTGTATTGCTTGTATTGAAATATATTTATAAAATTATAATTACCTATTATTTTAACGTATAAATAGATATTGGAGTTTTAATTTTTAATAAAATTAATTTTTATTATTTTGCTCATTTATTTTATTATAAAATGTCATGAACTTATTGTTGGACAATAAAATTCTCGAGATCGAAAAATAAATAATTCGAGACAAGAAAATATTGCAACAATCAATTTATTGATTTCAATATGTGAGTGTTACAATCTTTATGAATTATCTGATTCGCCTTTTCAAATATAAATTCAAAGGCTTAAAACTTGATCTTGAGTTTGAACTTGATTTGTTGATTTGAGGGTCTTGATCTTGACTTGTTCTTGAATATTGTGGTCTTGATCTTGAATCTTGATGAACTTACTTTGAATGCTTGAGTTTTGTAGAGAAATTGCGGTATTTAATCCACGAGCTTTCTTTTGCTTCTTGTTAGAGTTATGAAGGTTCCTTTTCTAAATTATGAGACCCCTAGTTATTGTTGTGGAAAAGGGACGAGTCTTAATGAAGATGGACTTTCTTTGACCAATCAGATTTGAGTGACATGACACCTTTTATGTGTTTTGATTTCATTGGGCCTGCTGCATCATTTTGACATGTGACATGGTCCTATTGGCTCCTCCCCTTGACCTGGCATGCCATGTCATTTGACATGTGACGCTTATTTGGGCTTCTAAAATATGATAATATCTTGGGCTTAGCAAAGTGGGCTCATTATTTGTAGCCAAATTAATGGACTAGCCCAATAAAGATTGGACTTTATTTAAATCCATACATGTTTGGACTTAAATGATTAATCTAAGTATATTAATCCGTAATATTTATTTGGGACTAATCTATTTTGAATTTAACATAATTCAGATTTCGTATGGATTTCAATTTAATAAAATTTCGTTGCCCACAAAATGCCCCCTACTTCAAGACTTGTCGAGATATTTAATCTTTTTGAGACTAGACTTGAAGTATGATTTATTTAAACATGCTTTCTTCATGCTTCAATGTTTTTCATTAAACTGAACCATGCAATTTACATATTGATTTCGCCTCTAAGAAATCTCTTATTTTTTTTCATGAATCTTCTACACGTAAGACCCGTTGGTGAGACATGACATCCCATTCCAAATAGATTTTGAAAAACTTTTTTACCTTACTTAATCAAGAATAAAACTCTTTTAATTTAAATTTATATTAGAGAAGGAAACAAATCTCAATTTGAATTTGTATGGGAGAAGAAAATAACCTCCAATTTGAATTTTTAATGGAGACGGAAACTCTTCCAATTTGTATTGGAAAGAAAATAACCTCCAATTTGAATTTGTATGGGAGAAGGAAACAACCTCTAATTTAAATTTGTATGGGAGAAGAAAATAACTATCCTACAACTCTATAAAAGAATGTAGGTTCCTCACTTTTCCAGTATCAATCTTGGGGTTTCCAAGCCATGAATAATATTGAGGTAATTTCTTTCCCTCCTACTTTTCTCTTATTTTCAGCACAACATGTTAGTAGTAGAAAATTCATATCTAATTGTAGGAATATCGAAATCATGAACCATTTGATATTCCAAAAATTAGACATCAAGATATACAATATATAAAAAATTCAGCATTAAACACCTTCAATATAATTCTTGATAATTTTTTGAAGTTAGCCCTAAATTTAATCATGCTAAAAATTTCAGATCTGTACGTCTTTACTAAAACTTCCATATCTCAAAGTAGAACTGATGAAATCATGAACCGCTTAATTTTTTCAAAACTAGACTCAAAAATAAATAACATATCCAAAATTTATGATTTAACACCTTCAGAATTATCCTAGATAAGTTTTTGAAATTGCCTCTGGATGCTGAAATGTTTTCAATTTCAGGTTTGCGTGGCTTCACGAAACAAATCATATCTAGGCGTGGGAACGTTAAAATTGTGAGTGTCCTTTTTCGTTGGAAAAAGAACTCTAATATTTACAATAATTTTTGTAGGCAAGCAAACTCAAGGGTGTAATTTGATCCATCTTTGCCGATCGAGATACACACATATTTAGGTAAGCATTCCTTCTTCTCGCTCCCATTCCCGCTTTTTCCTTGTATATTTTTTTTTTTATTTTTGTAGGGTTAAAGGAAATAACAATATACAACCATTGATTGAAGATGGTGGACGTTGCCTTAAGGTGCAAGGGTTTAACTTTGCCTTTGTCACCTCAAGACCCGACTAGTTTTGCTTGAAGACGGTGACCGTCGGCTTAAGGTGCGAGGGTTTAATTTTCCTTCGTTACCTCAAGACCTGACCAATTTTTCTTGAAGACGGTAGTCGTTGGCTAAAGGTGCGAGGATTCGTCACCTCAAGACCCGACCAATTTTGACTAAAGATGGTGGACGTTGGCTTAAGGTGAGAAGCTTCGTCACCTCAAGACCCGACTAATTTTGTTTGAAGATGGTGGACATCGACTTAAGGTGCGAGGCTTCGTCACCTCAAGACCCGACCAATTTTTCTTGAAGATGGTGGACGTTGGCATAAGGTGCGAGGATTCGTCACCTCAAGACCCGACCAATTTTGATTAAAGATAATGGACGTCGGCTTAAGGTGCGAGGCTTCGTCACCTCAAGACCTGACCAATTTTTCTTGAAGATGGTGGACGTCGGCTTAAGGTACAAGGCTTCGTCACCTTAAGACCCGACCAATTTTGCTAGAAGATGCAATGATTGTCTTTAAGTATGAGCCCTTTCAACATTCAACTTAAGGTGCAAAGGGGCAAATCTTGCCCACCTTAAGGCATGAAAATTTTAAGATCCTTTTATTAATAAACCCGTGAGAGGCCAGCTTAAGGTGCAAAGGGACAAATTTTATCCACCTTAAGGTATGGAAATTTTGAGATCCTTTTAAGAATAAACCCGTAAGAGGCCATCTTAAGGTGCAAAGGGACAAATTTTGTCCACCTTAAGGCATGAAAATTTTGAGATTCTTTGTAGGATAAACCCGTAAGAGTCCATCTTAAGGTGCAAGTGATAAATTTTGTCCACCTTAAGGTATGGAAATTTTGAGATCCTTTTAAGGATAAACCTGTAAGAGGCCAGCTTAAGGTGCAAAGGAACAAATTTTGTCCACCTTAAGGCATGAAAATTTTGAGATCCTTTTAAGGATAAACCCGTAAGAGGCCAGCTTAAGGTGCAAAGGGACAAATTTTGTCAACCTTAAGGCATGGAAATTTTGAGATCCTTTTAAGGATAAATTCGTAAGAGGCCAACTTAAGGTGCAAAGGGACAAATTTTGTCCACCTTAAGACATAGAAATTTTGAGATTCTTTTAAGGATAACCCCGTAAGAGGCCAGCTTAAGGTGCAAAGGGATAAATTTTATCCACCTTAAGGCATAGAAATTTTGAGATCCTTTTAAGGATAAACCCGTAAGAGGCCAACTTAAGGTGAAAAGGGATAAATTTTGTCCACCTTAAGGCATGGAAATTTTGAGATCCTTTTTAGGATAAACCTGTAAGAGGCCATCTTAAGGTGCGAAGGGACAAATTTTGTCCACCTTAAGACATGAAAATTTTGAGATTCTTTTAAGGATAAATCCGTAAGAGGCCAGCTTAAGGTGTAAAGAGACAAATTTTTTCCATCTTAAGGCATGAAAAGTTTGAGATCCTTTATAGGATAAACCCGTAAGAGGACTGCTTAAGGTGCAAAGGGACAAATTTTGTCCACCTTAAGGCATAGAAATTTTGGAGGCCTTAATTTGAAGACTTGGAACTTTTGTCAACTTTGACTCCCAAATTTGGCGTTTTGAGTGGTTAAACTTCCAAATTTAGGGATTTTGGAGACTTCATCTTATGTGAATGAAGCTCATATTTCATTGGAGTTTGCCCCCCATTGAGCCACCAGCACTTGGAGTGAGTTCAAAATTCAATTAGAATGTTTTCATACTTGGTATCCATATGGTAAATACTTCAGGAAGATATTTTTTTTGACACTAATGCAACTGAACTCAGAATAAAATTTCAAGAACCTACGTACCTAAGTAAAGAGGATCAAGTCACAACGTAGTTCTGGGGTGAGTGTTTTTTTTAATCCTAACTTTTGCCTAGTCCTCCACTTTTGAGGTTTTCAACCTAGCGGACTTTTTTTTTAAGATGTACACAGTTTATACTCTTGCGGGCCAGGAGTGGACATGCAGTTTATACTCGTGCCTTAAGAAGTGTCATCTTCCTTCAAGGATAGTACTTCTTCAAGAACTTGGCATTGATAGGGCCGATTTTCACGCCATCTACATCAACAAGCTTGTAAGCACCGTTTGAATATGCCTCTTGTACGACATATGGTCCATCCCACTTTGGGGTGAATTTTCCCTCAGACTTTTGAGAAGTAATAATGGGCCTTCTAACTGCAAGAACTTGATCTCCAACGTAGAAGCACCTTAATTAAACTCTTTTGTTGAAAGAAAAAGATAGACGGGCTTAGTAACATTCAAGATTTTATTGAGCCTCCAGTCTCTTCTCATTAAGGGCTTCTAACTCCGCAAGACGTAACTTAGCATTTTCTTCATCGGTGAGCCTTTCTTGAATAACCAGTCTCAAAGAAGGTATTTGACACTCAAGTGGCAGGACTGCTTCAACTCTAAAAGCAAGTGAGTATGAGGTTTCTTGTGTTATTCCCATAGAGCTTCTTTCATTCGTTCATGCCAGTCTCGCTTGGACTTGGAGATAACTTTCTTCAATATATTGCATAAAGTCTTATTAAACACTTCGGCTAAGCCATTGGCGGCAACATGGTACATTGAATACTTGTGCTTCTTGAAGCCAAAGAGATCACAAATCTTGTTCATCAACTTGTTATCGAATGGCTTACCGTTGTCGATTATTATATATTGAGGGATTCCAAAGCGGTAGATAATATTCACACGGATGAAATTCACAACATTCTTCTTCTTTACTTTTTTTAGAGCAATATCTTTGACCCATTTTGAGAAGTAATCTGTTGCGGCCAAGATGTATAAGTGTCCACCAGAAGATTTTGGTAGTGGAACAATAACATCCATTCCCCAAGCATTGAATGGCCAAGATGCTATAGTTGGGTGTAGTACTTCAGGAAGTTGATGAATGAAATTCGCATGTAAATGGCAAGCTTTGCATCTTCTAGCATAGTCCAAGCAATCTTTCACCATCGTTGGCCCATAGTATCTCATCCTTTTAATGTGAAAATGGAGCTTCAGTACAGACTGATGAGATCCACAAAATCCCGAGTGTGCTTTTTGCAAAGATTGAATTCCTTTTTTCTCTCCCAAACACCGTAAGAGTACTCCTTCAAATGATCTTCTATACAGTGTGTCTTTGTAGTAAAGAAAGAGAGGTACACGATGACGAATGTCAATCGTTCTCCTTGGATCTTCTGGAAGTATCCATAACACAAACCGTCAATGATAGGTTGTTGCCAATATTCCTTTACAACTTTGGACACGACAACGAGGTATTTAACCTTATTTTCTACATCCTCATTTGATGGAGGTACTACCAATTTTGGAAGAGTCAGGTTTGAGGCCAAGGCAGCTAGGACATCAACTTGCTTATTTTTTGTCCTTGGCATATGTTGAAGGTTTACTTCTCCAAGCCACCCGATTAAATTATGTACATAATCATGATATGGTCGTAGTTCAGGATTTGTGACTTCATAGCTTCTCAAAAGCTGCTTGATCACTAATTGAGAGTCATCGAAGACTTGTAATTACAGTTGTTTCATGTCAACTGTCATCTCAAGTTCAAGTATTAATGCTTGATATTCAGCAAGATTATTAGAGCAATGGTTTGTTAGGGTAAAAGAGTATAGGATGATATCTTTTTGTGGAGTGACGAACACCACACCGACACCACCTTCATCTCAATGTGCGGTACCATCAAAGTACATCTTCCACGGAGGTCTGGCTTAAATAACTATTGCATCTTCATTAAAAAGTTCATCGCTCAGTTCCCAATCATCAGGTATCGGGTGATCTGCCAAGAAATCAGCTAACACTTGTCTCTTTCTGGCATTTTGCGGAACATACAGAATTTCAAACTGTTGAAATTGAAGGTACCATCTTGCAAGTTAGTCACTAAGGACTGGTTTCGACATTACAAACTTGAGGAGATTTTCCCTAGACACAGGGCGAACAATATGAGCCTGAAAGTAGTGCTTCATCTTTTGAATTGAGAAGGCTAATACCAAACATAATATCATTTTGGTCAGATAGTAAAGAGAGTTTTATTTGCCTTCACTATTTTCTTGAGCCAGTAGCTCTCCAACTGACCTCTCTTGTTCCATGATATAGAGTATCAACGGCTTCCCAGGTATGTATGCCACAAGAACTGGTGGCTTTATTAAGTATGATTTGATACTCTCAAAAACATTACTACAAGATTGGTCCCATTTGAAGGGAGTGTCCTTCTTTATGAGACAACTAAATGGTTGACATTTTCCAGCCAGGTTTGATATGAACCTCCTTAAATATTCTAGCCTTCCTTGAAGGCTTTTTAACTCATGAATATTTTGAGGCTCAGGCATCTTCAAAATTGCATCGACCTTGGCTTAATCAATTTTAATTCCTCGGTGTCGCACAATGAAGCCAAGAAATTTCCAGAAGTAACTCCAAAGGCACACTTCAATGGATTCATCCCTAGTTAATATCTTTGAAGTAACTCAAACACCATTCTTAGGTCTTTCAAGTGGTCATCTCATTTTTTTGACTTCACTATTAGATCATCCACGTAGCATTCAATATTTTTATAGAGCAGACCATTAAAGATGTTCTGCATTTCCCTTTGATAAGTGGCATTAGCATTCTTCAAACTAAAAGGCATTACCTTGTAGCAATAAATACCTTTGGGCGTGAGAAATGCAGTGAGATCTTTATCCTTTGGCGCCATGTGGATTTAATTGTAGCCAAATTAACCATCCATGAAGGACATTGCCTCATAAACAGTGGTGGAATCAATCATCAACTCTGGTGTGGGGATTGGAAAGTCATTCTTAGGGCAGGTGTTGTTGAGATCTCGAAAGTTGACACAAACTCGAATTTGGCCATTTTTCTTCCGTACTGGAACAATACTTGAAATCCACGTGGTATATTTGACTTTCGCGAATAAAGCCAGCTTCAATGAGTTTGTTAACTTCATTTTTAATTAATGGAACCAACTCTGGCCTAAAGCACCTTTGGGCTTACTTAACAGGACGAGCACCATTCTTGACCGCCAACTGATGGACTGCTACTTTTGGATCTAAGCCAGGCATTTCCTTATAGCTCCAAGTGAAGAAATCCATATATTCTTTAAGTATGTCCATATAAGTGATTTCCTCCTTCACTTCTAGAAATACACTCAAGTAAGTTGGTCTTGGGTTTTTATCGGTTCTAAGATTAACTTCCTTTAAGGGATCTATTGTGGCCTTTACTCCTTCTTCAAGTTGTGATGGAGAATCTCTCACATATTTCTCCTCTTGAGGATCATTGTCGTTGAGGGATATATGATAACACCAGAAAAAATTTTCTACCTCTTCATCAACCTTTATTTGAGATGAGATATCTTTCTCATTCTGGGTTGTAACATAATATGAGGAGCCAACACTCTCATCATCTTCCTCGCATTGCTTGGTACAAACCACAGTATAAGCCTTTGCTTTTAACACCTCATTGCATGAAACTACCAGTTCGGTCTACCGCCTCATTCTAGAAGGAATCAAACTTTGGAAATTCTTCTAGATCTTAGGAGAAGAGTGCATTGTTTTACTTTGATGACTTTTTCGATACTTGTTATTTTTCTTCTTATTTAGAGGACCCAACCTTTCGAACACAGAAGTTCTTGTAGTTGATTCTCCAAGTTGATCAAATACAGAGAGTCTTTTATTAGCAGGAATGGATTCTTCTTCCACGGTGCTGTAATTATTGACTACTCTTCTTATAGAGATGTGAATTAGAGGTAGCTGCGTATTTCCTAGGCCTTCACATGCCTGCCTGATTGTACCCTCTGACAGAAGTTTTCCCAACATTGATGGATCATTAGGATTGTATCCAGCCTTCACAAATAGCTTATATGCATTTGGGTCGAATCCATCCTTCATACGTTTCGTAGAGAGTGTCATATCTTATGAAAAATTTTGAGCCACAGACTCTCCAAGTAGTCTTGAGGATGGATTTATTGCATCAATCTTCCTAAAAGGTAAAGTTAGCCCTTTTAGCATAGTATCTTGGGCATCAGATGGGTGACCTTTCTCTTTCTTTACCTTTGGTACATATCGAAGAACGAGAGTTACCTTCTTTTTTGTAGGTGGAACATTTTCTTTATTCAAAGTGTAGAGGGGCTTTTTGGTTGCGACTGATTTAACAGTCACTGCGACCTTCTTAGATGTAAGATCATCACACTTGGTCTTGGTGACATTTTCAACCCTTTTCTCATTCACAACATAATTCTTTAAGTAGAATTTTACATCGACAAAGTGTGACTCAGCTTTAGTGAATGGTTTTGTCATCGTCAACTATCTTTCTTTCTACTCCGCCTTTGAGGTACTTCAAGCATTGATAGTAGGAGGATGAGATAATTTTGTTATCATGTACGGATAGGCAGGATGTTAACTCCGGATCCTTCATCAATAAAGATTCTAGTTATCCTTTTTCCTAAAAATTGATCTACCATGTATAAGGGATGATTGTGTAAGGTTCCTCCAAGAAGAAGGTCGCTATTTGTAAATGTGATTTTTGTATCATATACATGTGCCGCTTGGCTAAGTGGCTCTGTAGGCTTTTTAGAAGATAAATGAACCTCTATGGGTGGGTTTTCACCCGTTGCCCCCTCTTTTGCAGTATTAAAATAAGATGCCTCAAGGTTGACTTGAGCAGTCTTTGCAAGAAACCAACTTGGTAAGAATTCTTCCAAAGTTACTGGACACTGTAGTTTTTGGTGGTGAAGCTCCATCACCCTCGTCTTCTTTAGAAGTTCAACCAACTCCTATGTCCTTGGTTTCTTCACCATTCTCCTTCTGGTTGGCTGCTCGGACATTTCCTTTTGCAAACTCATCTTCTTGCGTTTGCGCCTGGTCACCAGAGGCCAACCCTCATCATTGTCTTTATCAATTGAAGACCTATCAAGCTCTAATATTTTCTTATTATGATCTTTGACATATATTTGGACTGGGTCGAGCGAGCCAAAAGTGATAGAGATTTGATGAGAACTGGTCATCTCATTGTCGAAAAAAATCTTTTTCTCACTTGCCAGTTGCATAATTTTGTCTTTAAAGACAAAACACTTTTTGAGAGGGTGACTCATAAGCCTATGATATTTGCAATAATTAGGGTCATTGGTCTTTCTATCTTCGTTAGGCCACTTCATCTTTGGGAGTTCAATGAGCTTATGTTCAAGGAGTTCATCAAAAATCTTGGCAACATCAGAATCAAGGAAGGGATATGTTATGATAAAAACTTGGATCATATAAAAAAGAAGTCAAAACAGTCCACAAACAAAGGGAAACTTGAGAGCAACACAAACACAATTCTCGGCTCCAACAACAACAAGAAATAAGGTGTAAATGACTAACAATAACAAGGGATAAACAACATTATAATAAGAAGAACCACAATAGGATAACAACAATCCAATGATTACAAGATTACAAGAACAACAAAAACTAACAGTTTCCCTAGATAACACTAACTACACATGAAATGTAGAGATAGTTAGTGAGACATACACTACAATAAGACCCAAGAGTCCAAAGATATATTAAATCTAAGGACCCATAAGACTTACAATAGAAACACCAAACTCTTACGAAGACACGAGAGGGATTCCACTGCTCAAGCACCATCGTTTCCAAGGAACACACATTCACAAGTGAGTCCACACTTGCTCATGTCCTAGTTTCGTCCTAGGAAGGCTCTCTCTCAAGAGAAGTATTCTTTCATCAATATTCAATAACTAATGAGTTAAAACCCTAACATGTTCTTTATAAAGGCTAATACAAATAATAGATAAAATGACAAAAGTACCCCTTAATGTTAAATGGACAAAATGACGCCCATGGAGTGCAATATAGGGGCGGCTTTGGAGCCCTTTTCACACTTTAACTCGTACACTCCGTAGGTTGCATTCAACATACTCAAAAACGTCCAAAGTCATGATCATTACCATATTATCCTCTCCATCTTGTGAGGAATTTGACCTCAAATTCACTGCACAACTAAACTAAAATAACCCATAAAATGAGAAGAAATCGAGAACACAACAACTTTAAGTCTCGACCACATCTTCATTTTGCACCTTGGATTCTTCTCCATCTGAGATTTGCCTTCAATCTCATCTGATTCAATTGAGTTTAGCCAAGAAGTTTCACTACAAAACAACAAATGAGTTAGTTGTAAAAGAAAGGTCTTCACACACTCTCTTTATTTCTTTGTCCTCAGATTTCTCACACTCAATCTCACAAGTGTTGTATGCTTGCTTGAAGTCCGTGAGGTGTTAATAGGTGAACCAAATATTTACAATAACTTCAAATAATAAGAAAAAAACACACAAGTACGTAAATACGAAGAACAGTTTCAAAACTAACTCACAATTTAGTAAATGGTCACTAGCTTGTAAGTTAGTATTGGAATCAACAAATGAAACTAAGAAACTCAACAAAATGAAACTAAGAGATCAAAATTTGAGCTAAAATTTGTTGTGTGAATAGTAGTTTGATGACATGTCACCTTTTAATTGCCCCCAGGTCCCATAAGTTTTAATCACTATTCTTGAAATTTGTAATCCTTATAATTTTGGAATAGAAGAAAATTAGTATTTGGAGGGAAAGCACAAGTCTTGTAACTCTTTTTAATTTCAACTCAAAAGGTGAGATTTGACTTGTACTAGTTCCACAAAACAAGTCTCCTTGAAATAAGGAAAAGTGGTTGAAAAAGTTGATGTCAAGTCTATGAGTGATGTGAACTAGTCCTTTCACCAACAACTACTACAACTTGTCTTTCACCTTTTGTTGATTTAAAGTAACTTTTCTTGTTTTAACAAAAGATGAATGGGTGAAGAATCAACAAGAACACAACAACAATTTCCAAGAACACCAACAACACAACCAACATCAAACTCCAAATTCCATAACAACAAAGTTAACCATACGGCCAAGGCTTCAACAATTTCAACAATAATTCGCTTAAGGCTCAAGTTCACGTCAACAACACCAACAAATATAAGCTCAAATCAAGATCGACTCAAAGGTGTTAGTGAATAAGAACTAACATGAGAAACAACAAAAAAAAACAAAGGGACTCCTAGATCTAAGACTCAACATTTTCGGCCAGGATGAACAACAACAAGAACACTCTTCTCGGCAAAATCCAAGCTCAAGAACACATTTTTATTTTTTTATTCTTTTCATCTTTCAAGCCCAAGATTAATCTTTTTAGAATAAGATCAAACCACGCTCTGATACCAAATGATACGATAAAAACTTAGATCGTATTAAAAAAAAGTCAAAATAGTCCATAAATAAAAGGAAACCCGAGAGCAATACAAACACAATTTTTGGCTCCAACAACAACAAAAAACAAGGTGTAAATGACTAAAAATAACAAGGGATAAACAACATTATAATAAGAAGAACCACAATAGGATAACAACAATCTAATGATTATAAGATTACAAGAACAACAAAAACTAACTGTTTCCCTTGATAACACTAACTAAGACATGAAATGTAGAGATAGTTAGTGAGACATACACTACAATAATACCCAAGAACCCAAAGATATATTAAATATAAGGACCCCTAAGACTTACATTAGCAACACCACACTCTTATGAAGACACGAGAGGGATTCCACTGCTCAAGCACCATCGTTTCTAAGCAATACACATTCACAAGTGATTCCACACTTGCTCATGTCCTAGTTTCGGCCTTGGGAGGCTCTCTCTCAAGAGTAGTGTTTTTCATCAATATTCAATAACTAATGAGCTAAAACCCTAACATGGTCTTTATATAGGCTAATACAAATAATAGATAAAATGACAAAGTGCCCCTTAGTGTTAAATGGACAAAATGGCGCCCATGGAGTGTACTATAGGGGTGACTTTGGATCCCTTTTCATACTTCAACTCGTACACTCCGTAGGTTGCATTCAACACACTAAAAAATATCCATCTTCATGATCGTGCCCGTATCAGGATATTGCTTTTCTTGCATCTCCTTTAAAGTTTTTTGATTTGGACATGCTCCAGAAGTTGCCTTCACACTTTGCTTCTTGCTCACCTTCGTGGTGAACTTCACAGGATACACATCAATATTCATAGATTTTTATTATCATTTTGGGGACAAACTTTCCCTATCTTTTGGATTCCTGCTTATCCTTTACCCTTCGAGGGTCATGGATAGGCGCTGCACCCTTACCAGCGGAAGACATACTCAACTCCATATCGTGAGCACGAGTATCTAATTCTTCAAAGGATTTAGTCTTAATGCCTTGCAATATGTAGAGAAGCTCCCAATGTATTCCTTGGATGCACATCTCTATTATAGAAGCTTCGTTGAGCCTATCTTTGCAGTTTAGGCTAGCATTTCTCCATCGATTGATGAAGTTAATGACTGTTTCATCCTTTATTTTCTGAGTATTTGTGACCTCTACCATTCTCACTGTTTGCCTTGTTCTATAAAAGCAATTTAGTAACGCGTCCTTCAATTGCTCCCAACTATCAGTGGAGTTAGGCTCGAGGTCTGTATACTAATCAAAGGCGTTTACTTTTAGGGAACGAACAAACTATTTGATAAGATAGTCACCGTAAGTTCCAACATTATTACATGTCTTAACAAAGTGTGAGACATATTATTTTGGGTTTTCTTTGCCCTCAAATTGTTGAAATTTGGGGGTTGATAGCCAACAGGAATTTTGAGGCTATCTATCCTCACAGTATAGGGTTTGACATATGTAAGGGAATACTTAGTGACAACATCATACTTGTATTTGAGAGTCCCTTGAATGAATACCTTCAATTGCTCAATTGGGATCATTCCTTCAGAAGAAATTTGCACCTCTTTAGCTGGTAGTGTTTGTTTCATAAGATGTTCTATCTCATGAATTTCTGGAGATTTTACAGGTGCATGGATAGGCTCTTATTCTATCATACCTTCTACCATATCCACTATCTTATCAATTCAAGCATCTTAATTCTAATATATTTAGTTAGGCTTTCAATTGCTTTTGTCAGATTCGCAAGCTGCTCCTTCATAGAAGAGGTATCAGTCACCATTTCTTGCATGATTACTGGAAATGTTGGATAGTAATATAGATTGTCGCATAAGTTGATCTCCGAAGTGCTCAGCTTATGCGGTGTGAGTGGAGATGACGCATTTATTGAATGACCATCGCTTTTTGCGCCAGAGTATTTGGAACTAGAGTGCTCAAGTAGAGCTAGAGTCCTCTAAATATATTCCGCCACATTGCTTCCTCCTTCTGAAGAACTTGCATTGAAATTCATTCCTTTTGGGGTTGAAGATCCAAAAACTGGAGTTGGCGCGAACGACACTAGATGTGTTTGTTATCCTAGCAAGCCTGCCTTGCTCCTTCTGACAGCTCCCAAGCTTCAAAAATTAACACTAAGGATGCTTTCTACTTCAGCAGAGAACTTTGAATCAGCATCCTTGGAAGCAGTTGATTGAGAGTTGACCATTTTGGAAGTTATTTTGTTGTTCTTAAACTTTAAAGTATGAAAAGTTGAGATGAGAGGTAGAGATTGTCCCACTGGGCGTACTAGAATTTGTTGGACAGTAAAATTATTGAGATCAAAAAATAAATAATTCAAGACAATAAAATATTGTAACAATCAATTTATTGATTTCAATATGTGAGTGTTACAATCTCTAGGAATCCTCTAATTCGCCTTTTCAAATATATATTCAAGGGCTTAAATCTTGATCTTGAATTTGGACTTGATTTGTTGATTTGAGGGTCTTGATCTTGACTTGTGCTTGAATTCAAGAGGTTATGAGCATGTTCTTGAATATTGTGGTCTTGATCTTGAATCTTGATGGACTTACTTTGAACACCTGAGCTTTGTAGAAAAATTGCGGTATTTGATCCATGAGCTTTCTCTTGCTTCTTGTTAGAGTTTTGGGGGATCCTTTTCTGAATTATGAGATCCCTATTTATAGTTGTGGAAAAGTGAAGAGTCATGATGAAGATGAACTTCTTTTGACCAATCAGATTTGAGTGGCATGACATCTTTTATGGGCTTTGATTTCATTGGGTCTACTGCATCATTTTGACATGTGGCATGGTCCTATTAGCTCCTCCCCTTGACTTGGCATGCCACGTCATTTGACATGTGTCACTTATTTGGGCCTCTAGAATATGACAATATCTTGGGCTTAGCAAAGTAGGCTCATTATTTGTAGCCCAATTTAATGGACTAGCCCAATAAAGATTAGACTTTGTGTAATTTCATACATGTTTGGACTTAAATGATTAATCTAATTATATTAATTCGCAATATTTATTTGGGACTAATCTATTTTAAATTTAACATAATCCAAATTTTGTACAGTTTTCAATTTAATAAAATTTTGTTGCCCACACTTATATACTTAGTTAATATTCCGCATTTTTATTTTTCATGTACAAAATTACTTTTATATAGAAAATATGTTATACAGACTAAAAAATAAAACTTGTGTTTATAAAAAGTTTTTTTTTAAATGATTCAAATGTTGATATAAATACAAGGGTAAAGTAGGTATTTTAAAAAATCAAATAAGAAAAAGGAGGGAGAATGATTTTTGTTTAAAGTTGAGGGGGCTGTTTGATTTTTACAGCAAAGTTCAAAGGTGTAAACGATTTTAACCCCAACTGAAAATGAAGTTAAAATTGAATTGAATATGTACTAAACAAAGAGGAGTATAACGACAAACTGAAAAAATTAATGGAGAAGAAATTTGGAGAGAGAAAATCGAGAAAGAGGGGAGAAAAGCTTAAATTGTCCAACAATGATGGTAGAAACAAATGGGGAAGAATGTGACTAATATAAGCCCTAATGTGACTATAGGCCCTATTTACAAGGTCGATCACGCTCTTGTTTTATTTGTATCACACAACTCCTATGTGGTTTGTGTCACATAGGATGCCAAGTCAAAAAGGAGTTTAATATATTGTGTTTTGATGAGTTGAAGAATTCAGAAGATAAATATTTAAGTAGAGGTATCCACATTAGAAATTCGGACAAGTACAAGGGTCCACTAGATCATTTTGCTTATAAAAAAAGGCAAACATCACTAACACTTTTCCTCGTAAAGTTATGAAATAACTGCTTCACACTATTTAAATATAATTTTTTCCCTTTAAATCAGATACTTGTACTTGAAACTTATTGTCCACATGACATTAATGAGAATTACCATAAAGATTTTGTTATTTTGTTTTGTACATAGTATATTTCTTACAAAATATATTACACAATATTTGAACTATATTGTTATAGAGAGATTATTTTATAAAGAGTGTACCACTGTAATAAATGACACTATTGTTATAGGTAGAGTGTCATTATAGAGAAGTAAAATATGACATGAAAAATTACATTTGAAAAAAATTAGACCGCTATAGTGAAATGTTGTTATAACTAGGAGACGTTACGGAGAGAATTTTAACTGTATTTCATATTGCGATTTTGATACTATAGGATTTGATATGATATTCGATCTGCATAACTAAATATACCAAATATTATATTGAAATGTATACTTACATATACAACTTAACTATATGATTATAGTACTAAGTATTAACAAATATAAAAATTAATTCACCTTATTAGAAACCACATCTTGCAAGTACTTTTCATACTTGGGCATACCCTACAAAACATCTAACAAAGGTAAGTTAATGTGAAACTCTCTGAATGTATCAAATAACTTTATAAATATTGCATCCTCCTTCGCTTTAATTTGCTTCTGGGGGAAGGGTGGTGGTGGTGTCTTCTTCACTTCTTCTTCAGCAACTTTTTCTTTCAAGTACTCAGACTTTCTTGATTTTTCAACAACTTTTTTAGAAATCTGTGGGGGGTTAAGTCTGCATCTACCTCCCTAGTTGCCTTTGTAGGTTCTCCTTGAAGCTCTTTACCATCTCTCAAGATGATTTCCATAACTTTTTTTAGATTTTATGTATCTGCTGGCAGACCACCTTGAGGCCTAGTATTCAATGCTTGCTGAAACTTCCCAATCTGCAACTCGAAACTTCTCTGAGAATCTTGTGAATTTTTTATGTTCGCATTCAACAGTGCTTGATTAGTTAAAAGCTGCTTCAGCATCTCTTCCATGTTGCTAGTTGACTGATTCCCTTGTGTCTGTGGTTGCTGAATTTATTGTTATTGGACATTTCATGACTGAGTCTGCAACTTCATGTTGTAGGCGTTACCATTATTTGGACTTTGAGCATTGCCTAAATACATCACGTATTCTATATTTGAAGCACACATAGTCGCTAAGTAACCACTATTATCGTATACTTCACACCAACCTGTCGCTGATTAGATGGCATTGACTGTTGCTGCAGGTTTTGATGCTCCTAATTTCATGCTGCTGAACTGAGTGTTTATCAAATTTTTGTAATGTAGAAACCTGAGCTGATAAGGCTGTGAATTGGTCCACCTTTAATAGACCCGTAATTATTTTCGTGAAACTTCTAGAATCTGAATGTCACTCTGTATTTCCTTATGCTATGCAATTTAACAATGTGTACAACTCATCATAAGTCAATTCCAGTGCTTGACCACCTATAGCTGAATCTAGCAAAATCTTTCTATTGTGATCAAGTGCTTCTACAAAAGTATGAGCAAGTACCTCGTTGGGGACAATTTTGAAGAAGAGCCTTGAGGTATTCCAAATCATGATAGAGGTTTTCATCTGGATTTTATTTGAAGCTCACTATCTCACTGCAAAGTCTCGCAGTCTTTCCAGATGGAAAAAATCTGATGAGAAACTTTCTGGCTAAGCCGTCCCGTGATGTGATTGAATTAGCCGGCTCCACATTCAACCACTTCTTTTCTTCCCCCAATAGTGAATGAGGAAAAAGTGTCAGCCTCACATAATTTGTATTCACCCCATTCGGAATGGATGTATCAGTAAGCTAAATGAAATTCTACATGTGGACTTATGGATCCTTGTGTGAAAGCCTTGCAAACTGTCCACTACTGATTAGAATTTGCACTATGTTGTGTTTTAACTTGAAATTATACCCAGCAACTGGTTTTTGAATTTGGGAAGTCAAGTTCATCGAAAGTGGGACAGCCACTTCCCTAACCATCTTGTGTGTTGTTTATTGTTCAGCGATTACAGCAGGATTCTATTAGTTTTCTTCTATTTGTGGAAATTAGGGGAGATGGATTTCTTCTCTCCTTCATTGATGGAAGTGTTGTTCGGGTTCAGGGCTTGGTTCAACCAACTCCCTATCCCTTGCCAGCTTCCTAACCTTAAAACCTGTTTCCTGCAATCAATAAACCAAGACCAAGAGTAAGAATATCAAATAAATCTAAAAGTAAAACTAAAATAAATAGTTTCCAAATTTCAAGTCCCTGGCAACGAAGTCAAAAACTTGACAGTGCCCAAGAACACATGCAAGTGTACGTGGTCTTATCAAGTAGGAAAGTGGCCTTCAAGAAGCTAAGTATCGATCCCACAGAGACCTGATTCAACAATAATTCAAATTTAGTTCACAGTTTAGATTAATTCAATGCAACAGTAGCTAAACAGAGTTTCAAATTTGTAAATTATAGAAAAGTAAACAATGCGGAAAGTAAAGATCTTGAAATAATCAATAGGAGAAAACCCAGGGTTAAAGCACTTTGTACAATCATACTATGTTGTTGAACTTGATTCGTTAACTTGCTTATCTTGGTTGTAGATTCGTAGGGTTAGTTACGTGATCATGGTCTCCCGACCTCTAATCCTTTACCTAAGTTGAACCTTAAAACTACATCATTGAGCGGGGATGTAACAGTCTACTTAAGTTCTTTAAGCTATCATCCTACGTGTGAATCAAGTAAGGTATCTAAGTACATCTCTATCCTAGACACTAACTCGAATTCCTTATTTCATAAAGGAATACAAACCGTACTTTATTCATCTACATATTCTATCCCCTAATCCCTCTCCCGAGGTCAAAAGATAGAAAATTGATGTATTCTAAGGGTCATGAATCCATACAACAGTTAAATCAAAGATGAACACACAACCAATAATGATAACCAAATTTAAATGAATTCAATTCAACACAATAGTACTCATGTTCTTGGCTTCAACCCCAAAAAATGGTGTTCAGCCATACATAGTCATAATCGTAATCACAAGATGGTAATTAATGACTAAAAATAGAATGAACTAAATTTAAATAATAAAAACCTAATTATGAAGTTGTACCAGCCCCTTGCTCTTCAAAATATGTTCAAAGATAGTAAAAAAGATGTACAAAGACGTAATATAGCAATAGGGTAAGCCCAAGCTGTGTTAGACAAGGAATCAGCGCGAAAGCCCAGGGGTGGAATTAAGCATGCGATGCACTCTGTATTCCATAGCAATAGAGCATGTGACTCATGTTGTATTCCATATTAATGGAGCATGCGACACACGCATATCACACAGTGCTACTGGAATTTGCATCCCGAATTTTGGTTGAATATTGGTCATTTCTCCTTTCATCCCTTGTCTTGTGGTGTCTTTACAATAATTTTCCAGACTCTAAATCATCTATATATCATCATAAATATCTCACAAAATATGTTACATCATAAAACCACACGAATTAGAGATTCAAACAATACTATATCCATCACGATGAATCAAAACAAGAGCTGAGACTAGACTAGCTCATGTTGATCTTCCACTTAATGTTCCACTTATACACTTAATAAAATTGAACTTTACATATCACCAACAAGTTATTCCACTGATAATCATACATAAAAACATTTGGAATACATTAAACACAATAGAATCCATCAAGATAGACTAGACACGCAACTAGCTCAAGCTAGAAAAAATAGTTTTCTTTATTGAACTCTAATTGACTCAATTAAGTACAAACTTGTTGGGAACACTTTGAACCATTGAAAACACGTCCTTGAACACTTATATGCACATTTATCTCATTATCAAACCATATAGCATACGAATCATCCTTAAAATAAGGCTAAAAAAATTAGAATAGTGAAACTAGAATGCATAAATACACCCAACATCAATATCAATAAAAATATGATAATTGAGTTAGATAATGCTTAATTATTTGAACACATTTATCCATATAAACTAGACATGAACAATATGGTAGGGCTTTAAATGACCTCAAAATAAACCAAGTGAGGATGTACATAATGATGAGAATCCAAGACATAGTACACATCAAAGAATGTCAACTTTATTTGAATCGGATTTTACAATATTTCTCTTAGAAAATGAGCCTCAAACATTTAAAGAAGTGATTTCATCTTTAGAATCACCCTTTCTGAAAGAGACAGTCAATAGTGAGATTGATTCAATCTTAAGCAACCATACGTGGGAGTTGGTTGATCTTCCTCCAGCAAATAAACCTTTAGGTTCTAAATGGATCTTTCAAATAAAAATAAAAGTAGATGGTACTATTAACAAATACAAGGCAAGATTTATAGTAAAAGGCTTCAAAAAGAAAGAAGGCCTTGATTACTTGGATACACACTCACAAGTAACAAGGATAACATCAATTCATATGTTAATTACCTTGGTGGCGATATATGGTCTTGAAATCCATTAAATGGATGTGAAAAAAAACATTTCTAAATGGAGAATTGGAGGAAGAAATTTACATAGAACAACCCGAGGGTTTTGTAGTTCCTGGTAAGGAAAAGAAGGTGTGCAAATTGGTTAAGTCATTCTATGGACTAAAACAAGCACCTAAATTGTATCATGCGAAGTTTGACCAAACCATATTGGTAAATGGGTTCAAGATAAATGAATATTATAAATGTGTTTACATTAAAGACACTCCAAAGCACAAGGTTATTATTTTTTTGTATGTGGATGATATGTTAATCATCAGTACAGACATTTCTGAAATAAATGCTACAAAATGAATATTTGAGGGCAAGTTTGATATAAAAGACCTTGGAGTTGCGGATGTGATCTTAGGAATAAGAATCCATAGAACTCCACAAGGGTTGGCATTGTCACAGTCTCATTACATCGAAAAGACAAATTCAAGTATTTGGAATTTAGTATTGCCAAGACTCTATTGGACGTGAGCTTCGCACTTTAGAAGAATAAAGGTGAAAGTGACTCACAGTTGGAATATGAAAGAGTGTTGGGATGTTTAATGTATATCATGAATTTTACACGACCAAACATAGAATGTGCTATCAGTACGTTGAGTCGGTGCACAAGTAATCCCAATAAAACTCATTGACTGGCAATGAAAAGAGTTTTGGGGTATCGTAAATGCACTCAAAACTACGCTTTGCATTATAGTAAATATTCAGCAGTACTTGAAAGATATAGTGATGCAAATTGGATCACCAGATCAAATAAAGTAAAATCCATGATAGGATACATATTTACTAGAGGTGGAGAAGTATCCTCTTGGAAATCATTCAAACAGACATGTATTGCTCGCACTACAATGGAATTAGAATTTATCGCATTAGATAAAGCCGGTGAAGAATTAAAATAGCTCTGGAACTTCTTGAAAGATATTCCTTATTTTCCCAAACCATTGGCACCAATATGTATAAACTATGATAGTCAAGTGGCAATAGGTAAGGCAGGGAACATGATGTACAATGGAAAATCTCGTCACATAATATAGAGACATAATATCGTTAGAGAACTTCTCTCTAGTGGATTTATCAGTGTTGAATATGTGAAGTCAAAGGATAATGTGTTGGATTTACTTACAAAAGGCCTATCTAGAGAGGAAGTTGAGAGAACATCCAAGGGAATGGGTTTATGGCCTAGGACAAGACAGCATAGCGGTAACTCTACCTAGAAGACTGGAGATCCCAAAAGTCACGTACAAGGATATCAAACAAATTTGTATCTGACAGGTTCAACATTGTCAATATACCCAACCCATTCTCATAATGTAGACAATGTTTAGTCAACAAGGATAAGACTTATGGTGTGAAGTCTTTTAGAGTTTATCTAAATTTGTTAGATTTGACCAAATAGTTTTATATATAGGATTGAACGTTTAGAAATCACCTATGTGAGGGAGAAGTGGAGGCTGCTTCAAGGAGAATGTTAGTAAAGGACTATTCTCAAAGCTCTCATGAAATCGGGACATGTTCATGGCTGAAATAAACAAAACCGTGAGAACTATAAATGGTAAAAGGCCGGTTGTGTGACATATATTGTCTAGGTGTACATTAAAGCTTGACATTTTAAAGATATCATATCTACCGATTGACCGAGTGCATCCGATACATTTTCACTACAAAAAGTTTAAAGAGAAACCCACTTATCCAGATGCAATCAGTCTTTGCTTGATGATCACATACTTGTCCATAAAGTTCTACAAAGAATAATCATTCCCCATTCATGTGGGGGATTGTTTGGTTCAATTGGTGTGAATGAAAAATGGAGGGACACAACCCTTCGAGGAAAAGACACACTATTTCGAAAAGGAGTGACTGTTCGGTCAGTTGTGAATGTTCAAAAAAGATATTTTATTTCATAATGGATAGACATGACTATTTCGAAATGATACACCTTTTCGATAAATCTTTGCCTCATTTTCGAAGAGGCACTTCATGTCTTTATTAACCTGTATTTTTTCCACAGGTTTATTATGAAAATTTTTGCTTTAGAAAAACATTTCTCTGGTTTTTAAAAACTCCGTGTGATCATATCCTATTGAGTGAATTCAAAGAAAACCAGAAATTTTATGGTACCACTACATTCTAGTTGTGAAGCCATTTTATCCTGGGAGGAAAATTTCACAACCTCGGGTACTTAAGAGGAATTATTTTCCTAAGGACACTCCACGAATTTAGAGACTTGGCTTATTCTGCTTCATCTTTTTTATTTAAAATAACATATTTCTTTGATAGTTCATATTGAACTTGTATTGAAGGTGTTGAAAAACTTCATAAGTGTTCTTGATTTAATCTTGAACTTGGTTTAAGTTGTTTTGACATAATACAAATTGTGTACCCGAAACAACACTTTGTTAGCAAAAAGAGACGACCTTGATTAACATCCAACCATGTTAATTCCTTCTCAACGATAAGAACAAAAGCTTCCTCATTTATAATGGCATCCAACACTTCCTGAGGGACTTCTTGGGCCTCCAATTCTTCCAGATTCTCCTCTTCTTCATGATGAGGATCTTGATTAGGTGGATTTGGTTATTGTTGATGATTTATAAGATCAAATAGTGGAACTTGTTGTTGTTGATTAAGGGAAAGTAATGCAGTTGCAACAATATTTTCATCTTTCCCTTCCCGTTCAAGGGGATTAGTGGCCATGATATTGGTGGTGGGAGGTGAGGAGGAGTGTAGAGTTGTAGGAGAGTAAGATATTTAAATAGGACATTACTTAACAGTCCATTCATGGTAAAAGAAAAGGAACAGAGTTTGATATCGAAAAGATTTTTTCTTCTTTACTCATGCAGGATATGTTTTGATTTATAACGGATTTCAAAATTGAGGTATCAAATGTTTTTTATATCCCAAAGATTTTTGCTTCTTACTCATGCAGGATATGTTTTGATTTATAATGGTTTTCAAAATTGAGGTATCAAATATTTTTAATTTACAACACTTTTCAAGATTGACATATCAAATCTTTTTCATTTATAAATTTTTTGGACTCCCTCAGTTTTTTTTAATTGTTTGACAAATCAAGGAATTTTAAAAAGTAAAAAAAAACTTTAGAATTTGATAATCTTAAATGAAAAAATATATATATAATATATCAAATGATCTTTAATTTTATATTCAATATGTCATATATAATGTTAAAATTAAAAGTAATTAAATAAGGAAAGAAATTTTTAAAAATATATACATTAGAAAAAAAATAAGACAAACGAATTGAAACATATAAAATATTTGTTAAGGATTGTGACATTTGGGAATGATTTATCGTTTAATGTAAAATATAAGAGAATTTGGTTCAAGAAATAGTTTATTATGTTTAGGAAAAAGGATCAAATATACCATCGAATTATTGAAAATGGTACATTTACACCATAGCGTTAAAAGATTGGGTAGTTTATGCCATCACCGTTACAAACCCCCTGCAAGGTTACTTTAGATAGCGGTATTTTCTGTATAAGATTGGCATCCCCATTCGTTGGTAACTTAGTACTTAGGTCATGAGTTCCGATCTTAGTATTCTTTATTCCCATCCCGCATAAGAACATAAATTTTTTTCCCCCAGCTTCTGCTCTCCTTACATTAACTAAAATACTACATTTAACTTTAAGACACCAAGTGGTTTAGCAAGAAAATCCTATCGAATTTTCCTAAGTTATGGAAGTAAATTGTTAGAGATGACCTAAACTCCTTAGATATATACACAATTCAGGATAAAAAATCGTTACAAAGCCCCTCTCTTCTTTACTCAAAGAATTTTTTTGCGTGCTATTCCTTATGCTCTGAAAAAAACCTCCAATTGGATTCAATTCAAGTCTCGATTTCTTTTTTAGAATTATCGTAGATGAAGTTCCTCTGATATTTTCGAGGCTCAATTCCAGATAAAACTAAATATAGAGGAAGCCCTTCGTTCAGACCGCGTGCTAGACGTGTCTCTTTTTTAGAAAAGGCACCAGATTAGGGGGAGCTCCTGGAAGGTGAGATAGAACTTTCATTGCCCACTGGTAGACAGGAAATAGTAATGTTTAATGTGTGACCGAGACTACACTACATAGGTACCTGTTTAGGTGAGGCATCGGTCGATCCTAGAAACTGCTCTAGAATAGGTTAATTGCTGGAGAAAATCATTTTCCAGTGTAAAAATCCAATTTTAGAGCAAAGATTCATTGCCTACATTATGAGTCAAGTGCCAAAGCTCCGACAGGACCTGGAGGTCGAATGAATCTTTCGAGGAGCGGGGGTTGGAAGGGCCCAGAAGAGGAAGGATCCGACAAAAGTATGAATTTTTGATTGTTTAGAGAATAAGATTGATACTATTAAGAACAGGTCGTATTGATGACCATTCATCCATGCTATTGCTTGTTAATCGTGGTTTTTCAAAAATAGTTTTACCACTTGGCATCTTATTAGATGTCATGTCATTAATTATAAATAAATCAATAAGAATTGATTTATTTTCTCTTACATTTTGTTCATATTAGTCAACACCTTGAATATTTAAGGAAGATCACCCGTCATACCATTAAATGAGATATCCCTGAAGCATAAACATTAATCAACCAAAATGCAATAGAGAATGATTAACTAGTCATTTTAAGGTTTGTAAGGCTTGGCAATTTAAGGCCTCACTTGTTTTTGTAGTTATTGGAGCTTAGTCTAAGAATATCTCGAAATATATTCAGCTGCTTAGTTAACTTAATTGGGACAACCACATAATTTTAATTAATGATGTGAACCTCTGTAACGCCCTAAAAATCTATCCCGAGATGTCACACGGTGCTTAGGACCACAAGTGATCCCAAGGTAACCAATGAGTTAGCATACTATTAAGCAACTGATTAGATATCTATATAATAATTGAATTTACTGTGTGGAAACATAGAAATGATAGAATTTGTGAAAAATACAATACTGATACAACTTTTGCAATCTTATAAGGTCTGAAACGAGGGACTGAAATTACCTAACTGGCTCTAGCTGACGTCTATGAAGCCACTACTATACTGACTATAGATAGCTGGGACGCGACTCCAACTACCACTAATCAATACATATAAGTAAGAAAGCAAAGTACATAAATAACATCTAACTAAAGTCCCTGAAGTAGGAGAACTCATCATCTGTTGGCTGAAATCTTCAACTATCTAATTCTGTCTGCACAAACTATAACTTGTACCTACATTATAAGACAATGTAGCACACAGACGTATGTGTGGCTCAGTACTTTGAGGATGTACTGAGTATATAGGGGTGAAATGCATAAGTAAAATATCATCTCATAATCATCATTTATAAACAATGCATGCTAAATGTAATGACTCACATAAGCTGGAATATCTGAAATATTGAAATCTGAAATCATGAATAGCAAATCACATTTTATAAATCTAGTGAGTCATAACATTTAGTTCTAAATGTTGTGCTAATGTTCTTCTGTAAATCATACCATCTAAGTGTAAAAGAGCTCACTTCTGAATTTGAAATCTGAAAGCTGAAGTCTATAACTATTATCTTTCTATAAAGCATAATCTGAGTAAACTTTGTGAGCCTTTACACTTAGTTTTCTAAAATCTTTTCTGTTAATCTTTTCTATTAGAGAAAATAATTTATCTTAGGGGTTTAGAAATCTGAAAACTTATTCTGCATGGGAGATTCTTCTAACCGATATAAACCATGTAAGCATTCATGGAGTCCAATATTCTTGTCCCCCTAAAGAAGAATCCTCACGTTGGGGAGAGGAGTCATACTCTTGCCAGGGAGTATAACCATCTAAGTGATCACAATCTTAGTCATCCACGTAGAAGTGGGAATAATCTTAATCCTATGTTGGCACGTAGTTCTGGGGTATTAAACTGTAGTAACATACCCAACTCGGTGCTAAATACTACTCTCATTAAATCTGTATGCTTATTCTGATGGAAATCCACTTTAAAATAGTATAATGGTTTATAATGAAAACCAATTGTATATTTGTAAAGCTAAATCTATAATCTGAATCTGTAAAGTGGATTTCATATCTATTCTGAGACCAAAAGGTCAAATCTTTATCAATAAAATGAAAGGAATCTAGTCATAGAGTGTTTATAGCACAACAATTCTTGAAATAGCAATATTTAATTAGGTCTTAATGACCCATGTATCAATCTCATGTTAAAACATCAAAATAGTCATGCTTGATAATGTAAATATTGATATTTCAATTCAAAATCTGGAAATTTCTGCAATATGCATGAAAATATGAACATAATCATGTAATTCAACTTCTAAATCATTGGAAATCTCATAAGCTTGTAAATAACATTAATGGGTATAAATCCTAACTTTAATTTCATGGGAAATCATATAAAAATTTAGTAAATTCATAATTATAACCCCACATACCTCAATTGATGAACTAGATGCTAAAACTTGAATCTTGGATCTCTATTGATGCTTTGAAGATGAAATCTTAGGGTTCTTATATTGGAAATCCTTAATCTTGAATTTCCTTGGAGAATTAATGGAAGAATTGAATTTCTTGGAGAAGGAGTTTTGATGATCTAGGGTTTTGTTTTGAGAGAAAAGTGATGAAATAAGCATAAAGTGTTTTGGTATATGCTTAATGATATATTTTGAACGGAATGGGACCCTAGGATTTACCAAAATGCCCCTATTAAAATTTAAATTAAAACTAAAAATCGACCAAAAATCCTGATTTACTGGGCCACCGCGACACGCCACAATCGCAGTGCCCCTTAGATTGCCATTTTAGCCCTTGGCGCGACGCGTCAAAATCGCAAAATCTCACTGGAATAGGACGATTGGGAAAATGGGCTTCTCCGCTATGCGGGCTATCGCGGAGGGCCACTGGAATTTGATAATTACGGATTTTGCCTTCTCCGCGATGCGCTAAGTGCCCAGGTGGCACACTATTAACTTTAAAACGTCATAACTCCTTCATCGAGTGTCGAAATTGGGCGAATTTGGTATCGATGGAAAGCTTATTCAATTTTCCATACAATAAAAAGTTGAAATATAAAAAATACCACATAATATAAAAAGGTATTCATCTTTGAAGAAAATCTTTGACATTCTAGGGATGAATTTAAGCTGAAAAAAGTACGGGGTATTACAATATCTCCCCCTTGGGGACATTCATCCTCGAATGTGGCTAATTAAGTTGAGAATGTTGAGGAATTTGAGGCTATAAGCTATCATGCACAACTAAAATAAACTGGATGACTGAATCTTAAACATGATGAGCTACTGAACTGATTTGCGAGTGCATGAATTTTCATGGAAATAGCTATATGGCTGAGATAGAAACGAGAGAGTCAACTTATGAGTAACACTTTAGGCTGGATCTGATTTTTGTGAGTAAAAGATGAGAGGTTTATGACATGAAAACTCGGGGTATTACAACCTCTAATAAGATGTCATGTGGCAAAACTATCTATGAAAAAACCTGCTAACAAGAAATGACTGAACCTGCTTTGTGACGGCGATGACATAAACGAGTCAAACTTTTAACGGATGGCATAAATGAGTCAATCCTGATAGCTTGATGGTATTTTTCGATAGCATATTTGAGCCTTTTCCCATTTTAGTACGAGACACCTAAATTTTTAGAGAACACATTTAAAAAAATGTTAATTAAGGGTGTGCTTGGTATGAATCACAAAAATCATCGCAAAAATTGCATTATGGGTTACAATACATAACCAATGACAAAATATGAATTGGAATTCTTCATCATTTGCTATTGAGCTAGATGAAAATTTTCCATCTTCAATGAAATCTAAAGCCAAGATGACGATAAGAGGAATTGTTGGATCAACTTTGTTACTAGTAATCTTGATTTTGGCCCTTTGTGTGCCATATTTTGAACATGTTCTTAGTCTCACTGACTCATTAATTAGTGTTGGGGATATGTCTCATTTCCCCTTGTGCTTTTTACACTAAGATTTTTTGGGGTGAAATATATTATTGGTGTATTTTTGGGAGTTGTTGGAAAGGTTTCTTCTTTTAAGTTGCAGGGAATAATTTTTAAAAAGGCTCATGATTCAATCTACAATCACCAGTGACATAGGCTTTTGTTTATGAATGTGTTGTTCCAGCTCAGTTTATGCTATCTTTGAGAAAATAGAGGGTTCGAAAGGGGAGCAGAATAAGAAAAGCTATCCTTTATTAGTTTGTAGTTTATAATATCTAGTTGGGAAGAATTTTGTGTGTATATCAGTGTAATTTTGTTGAATATGATGATTCGTATGACTTAAGTCACTTGTTGACATTGAATATCATTTTTTCTACTCATTGAATATCATTAACTACATTACTTCATATACGCAAATCTCAAGTCAATATGATTTGATGGAAAAGAATTAAGTTTTAGCTACAAGGACCAGATTTTATTTAAAATATGAACAAGAATGATATTTTAGAAATCAAATGTGGGCAATTATACTACAAAAGCAGTTATGTTTCTACTAACGAATCTACAAAGGAACAAAAAGGCAACCTCATGCATGGATTTCTTCCCATATCCAACTGTCAACATAATCTCAACCAGATAATAAAGCCACAATTTCAGCCATAGCGGTCTTTTGATAGGATGAGGAGTAAGAGTTTATTAGTAATGGGCTAAACGAGGTAAACAGAATAAAGATGAAGGGCGTATGGTGCTTCTTCATTCCCCCTATTTGTACTTGAGGGGCAAAGGTTGATCTTTTGCAGGCTAACCTAGTGATATTATAATCCGTTTCCACTTCTCCTCTCATCGCTCCAAAAAAAAATGAGACAAAAATCAACTATATTAATATGATCTGGTATCGGAAGAGAACATCAATCCAGTTTAACAGGCAAAAAGCTACCTGTAGGGGATAAATGTATCCAGTCTGAGCAACATAGTGAAATGGTTTTTCACAAAGCTTCCCTGATTCCTTCTTAGTTCTTACCACTAAGACCGCCTCTTGTCAAATTGATGAACTCGATAATAGGTATAATAGAAAATTTAAACTTAAAGCAGAAGGATATCAGACTAATGTAACTAATTAAACCTTCTTGCAATTAATCTAGCCAGCTGACATTAACCTTTGCCTGTTGTAGTCCACTATTATTTCAGAACCATCAATAATCTTATGGTGAGCATCCTACAGTATGTGAATAACAACATGAACAAGTTTATATTATGTATTACTAGTTTGGTAATTGAGAAATAGAACATAGCTTAATTTGATTATTTCATTATTTAAAGGACAATGACTCATCATCCTTAGATAAACAGTGTTGTTTTCGGGTACACAAAAATCTGTATTTTGGCAAAACAACTTCAACACAAGTTCAAGAAAAAATCAAGAACACTTACGAAGTTTCCAACACCTTCAACACAAGCATAGAAGTGTGTCTTCAGTATTTTAAAGAAAATTAGATGAAGCAGAAAAAGCCAAGTCCTCCGAATTCACAGAGTGTCCTTAAGGAAATAATTTCCCTCAAGTACCCGAGGTTGCAAAATTTTCCTCCAGGATAAAATGGATTAACAATTCGATTGTAGTGGTACCTCAAACAATCGGATTCTCTTCGAACTCACTCAATAGTTAGATGATCACACGGAGTATTTTAGAAGAAAAGATATGTTCAAGTGCAGAAAAATTCGTACTAAACCTGTGAAAAAATGCAGGTTTATATAGCCATTAAGTGCCCCTTCCAAAAGGAGGCAATAGTTCACCGAAAAGGTGCATCCTTTTTTAATAGTCATGTCGGTTCATTCTAAAGAGTGTGTCTTTTCCGAAAAACCACAACCATCCAAACAGTCATACCTTTTCCCAAAATAGTGTGTCTTTTACCCGAAGAGTTGTGTCCCTTTCAAGCAACTTTTCATTTTTCCATTCACAATAATTGAACCCAACAATCCCTCCACATGAATGGGGAATGACTAGTCTTTGTAAAACTTTACGGACAAGTATGCGATCATCAAGCAAAGATTGATTGCATCTGGATAAGTGGGTTTTCCTTTGAAATTTTCGTAGTGAACATGCATCGAATGCACTCGGTCAATCAATAGATTTGATATCTTTGAACCGTCGAGCTTTAATGTACACCTAGACAACATATGTCACATAACCATCCTTTTTCCATTTATGGTTCTCATGGATTTGTTCGTTTTATCCATGAACACATTCCGGTCTTATGAGATCTTAGAGAATAGGACTTTACTAACATTCTCCTTGAAGCGGCTTCCACTTCGTCCTCACATAGGTGATTTCTAAACGTTCAATCCTATAGATTAAACTATTTGGTCAAATCTTCAAAATTTAGATAGTCATTAAAAGACTTCACACCATAAGTCTTATCCTTGTTTACTAAAAATTATCTATATCATGAAAATGGGTTGGATATATTGACAATGTTGAACCTGTCAGACACAACTTTGTTTGATCTCCTTGAACCCAGCTCTTGGGATCTACTGTCTTCTAGGTAGAGTTACCGTCATGCTGACTTGTCCTAGGCCGTAAACCCATTCCCTTTGATGTCCTCTCAACTCCTTCTCTAGATAGGCCTTTTGTAAGTGGATCCAATATATTATCCTTTGACTTCACATAGTCAACAGTGATAATTCCACTAGAGAGAAGTTCTCTAATGGTATTATGTCTCCATCTTATGTGACGAGATTTACCATTGTACCTCATGCTCCCGGCCCTACCTATTGCAGCTTGACTATCACAGTGTATACATACTGGTGCCAATGGTTTGGGCCAATAAGGAATATCTTCTAAGAAATTCTAGATCCATTCTTCTTCTTCAACGGCTTTATCTAATGCGATAAATTCTAATTCCATTATAGAGTGAGAAGTACATATCTATTTGTATAATTTTTAAGAGACTGTTTCTCAACCTATAGTAAATACATATCCACTTGTGGATTTTACTTCATTCGATCTGGTGATCTAATTTGCATCTCTATGTCCTTCAAGTACCGCGGGATATTTATTATAATGCAAAACATAGTCTTGAGTGTATTTAAGATACCCCAAAACTTTTTTCATTGTCATTCAATGAGTTTTATTAGGATTACTCATGTACTGACTTAACTTACTAATAGCACATGCTATGTCTAGCTGTGTGCAGTTCATGATATACATTAAACATCCCAACACTCTTGCGTATTCCAACTGTGAATCACTTTTACCCTCATTCTGTTGAAGTGTGATGCTCACGTCCAATAGAGTCTTGGCAATACCAAATTCCAAATGCTTGAATTTTTCAAATACCTTTTCGATGTAATGAGAATATGACAATGCAAACCCTTGTGGAGTTCTATGAATTCTTATTCGTAAGATCATATTCGCAACTCCAAGGTCTTTCATATCAAACTTTCTCTCGAGCACTCGTTTTATAGCATTTAGTCAGAAATGTCTCTACTGATGATCAACATATCATCCATATATAGACAAATAATGATTTGGTAATTTGGAGTGTCTTTAATGTAAACATATTTATCACATTCATTTATCTTGAATTCATTTGCCAACATGGTTTGGTCAAACTCTGCATGTCATTGTTTAGGTGCTTGTTTTAGTCCATAAAGTGACTTAACAAGTTTACACACCTTATTTTCTTTTTCTAGAACCACAAAACCCTCAGGCTGTTCCATGTAAATTTCTTCCTCCAATTCTCCATTTAGGAATGTTGCTTTCTGCCAAGGCAATTAACATCCAAATTTACATTATCATCATTACAGGTGAGCATGTATCAAAGTAATCAAGGCCTTCTTTCTATTTAAAATGTTTTATTACAAGTCTTGCCTTGTATTTTGCCAGTAGTACCATCTGCTTTTATTTTCCTTTTGAAGATCCATTTAGAATCTAAAGGTTTATTTCCTGGAGGAAGATCAACCAACTCTCACGTATGGTTGCTTAAGATTGAATTAATCTCACTATTGACTACCTCTTTCCAAAGGATGAGTCTAAAAACGTCATTGCTTCTTTAAATGTTTAAGGCTCATTTTTAAGAGAAATATTACAAAATCCGATCCAAACGAACTTGAAGTTCTTTGATATGTACTGCATCTTGGATTCTCATCATTATGTACATCCTCACTTGGTTCATCTCGAGGTCGTTTAGATCCCTCACTAGACTATTCGTGTCTATTTTATACGGATAAATATTTTCAAAAAATGCAACATTATTTGATTCAATTAGCGTATTTTCATTGATATTCGGATGTTTGAATTTATGAATCAAAAACTGATATGCTTTACTACTTTTAGCATATCCTATGAACACACAGACTACCGTCTTAGGTCCTATCTTTACTCTTTTAGGCATAGGAACTTGGACCTTCACTAGACACCCCTGCACTTTGAAATATTTTAAGTTGGGTTTCCTTACTTTCCATTTTTCATATGTAAATGATTGAGTCTTACTATGGGACACTCTATTGAGTATTCGTTTAGCTGTAAGGATAGCCTCCCCCATAAGTTTTGCGATAAACATGAACTTATAAGCAAGGCATTCATTATTTCCTTTAAGGTTTGATTTTTCTTTTCCATATATCCATTAGATTGAGGTGAATACGGGATCATAGTTTGATGGAAAATTCCATTCTCTACACTTATTTGCGCAAAGAGAGATTCATATTCTCCGCCCTTATCACTTCTTATAGTTTTGATCTTTTTTTTAACTAATTTTCAACTTCTGTTTTGTATTGCCTAAATGCATCTATTGTTTTATCCTTACTATTTAGCAAATAGACATAACAATTTCTAGTGCAATCATCAATAAAAGTTATAAAATACTTTTTTCCACTAAGAGATGGTGTTGACTTCATATCATAAATGTCAGTGTGGATTAAGTCTAAGGGATTGCAATTCCTTTCAACGAACTTATACGGATGCTTAGCATACTTTGCGTCCACACATGTTTAACATTTTGATTTATTACACTCAAAGTTTGGCAAAACTTCTAAGTTAATCAGTTTTCATAATGTTTTGTAATTGGCATGTCCTAATTATTCATGCCATAAATCATTAGACTCAAGCAAGTAAGAAGAAACTGAACTTTTATTGATTTCAACATTCATTACATTTATTTTGAATAGGCTCTCAGTGAGTTAACCTTTTCCTGCGTACACTTCTTCTTTACTAAGTACAATTTTTCAGAAATAAATTTTTGTCTAGAAGTGATATAGAAACCAAGTTCTTCCATAACTTCAGTACATACAAAACATTGTTCAAAGTCAACACTTCGCCTGAGGTATTTTCAGGTAGACTTTTCTTGTTCCTTCAACTCTTGCAGTTGTAGAGTTGGCTATATATATCTTCTCTTCACCCTGAGTGGGAGCAAAAGTAGCAAATAACTCTTTATTAGCACAAACGTGGAGGGTGGCACGGAAATCCATCCACCACTCGAGAATTTCCCACCAAGTTGCATTCAATCAGTATGGTACACAGATCGTCTATTTCTTTCTTGGACTCAGCCATAGTTGCTTGGCCCTTCTTTTTTCCTTTCTTTAGGGCATGATAATCTGTTGAATTTTGTCCAATCTTGCCACAATTAAAGCATTTTCTCTTGAATTTCTTCTTTTGTTGATTGTTTTCCTGTCCAGCTTTCTTTCATTTTTTGGAGTTGTTGTGGTCATCTTCTGCAATATTTGCTTCACTTATTGTAGAATTTCTTTTCGACCTTTTTTTGTGGCTTTATTGTCTTCTTCAATACGTAGTCTTAATATAAGTTCTTTGACTGTCTTATCCTTTAGCTTAAGTTTCAAGTAGTTCTTGAAGTTCTTCCACATAGGTGGTAACTTCTCTATTATTGACGCAACTTAAAACTCCTCATTTACAACCATACCTTCCGCGAGAAGATCATGGATGATTACTTGCAGTTCCTGGACATGAAATTCAACAGATTTGTTGTCAATCATTTTAAAATCTAGGAATGTTTTAATGAAAAACTTTTTGTTTTTCGCATCCTCAGTCATGTATTTTCTTTTCAGCGCCCCCCACAACTCTTTTGTCCTTTTCATTCCACTATACACGTTGTATAGTTTATCTTGGAGTTCATTTAGATTGTAATTCCTGCATAGAAAATCTGAGTGTTTCTATGCCTCCATAGCAACAAATTTCTCTTGGTCCGAAGTTCCTTCGGGTACCTCTGGAGCTTCTTCATATGTAAATTGTTAAAGACATAAAGTTGTAAGGTAGAAGAACATCTTCTGTTGCCACCTTTTGAAATCAACACCGGTGAATTTTTTAGGTTTCTCCGCTGGTGTCATTGCCTGCGGAGCATTCGTACGACTCATTGTGGCAATATTAGTTGCTGCCACAGTTGTTGCAGTATTATCCACTTGACTATCAGTAGTCATTTTCCTATCACAAAAAGACAGTAAATTTTAGTATATCAAAATACTACTTATAAAGTTGCAGCAACTTTAAACACCCCTTGTTTCTAATTTAACGATGAAATTTTTATGACTTCCAATCGTCAACCAAGTGATCTTTAACTTGTGATGAAGATTTTATTTTTTCAAACCACTTGCTATGTTCAAACGGAGTAGAAATTATAAAATTTTAATCTCCAGAAACCAAACAATACAGATTATGAAAAAAAACTTTAGTGAAAAGAAAATTTCACCAAACAAGCAGAAAAAAATTTCAATTTATTTTCTTAAAATTGTTGTTTTGTGTACACAAAATTCTGTATTTTGGCAAAACAACTTCAACACAAGTTCAAGAATAAATCAAGAGCACTTACGAGTTTCCAACACCTTCAACACAAGATCAAAAATGATCTTTCAAAGAAGTGTGTTTTCAGTAATTTAAAAAAAATTAGATGAAACAAAAAAAACCAAGTCCTCCAAATTTACGGAGTGTCCTTAAGGAAATAATTCCCCTCAAGTACCCGAGGTTGCAGAATTTTCCTCCTAGGATAAAATGGCTTAACAATTCGACTGTAGTGGTACCTCAAATGTTCGAATTCTCTTCGAACTCACTCAATAGTTAGATGATCACACGGAGTATTTTAGAAGAAAAGAAATATTTTCAAGTTCAGAAAAATTCGTACTAAACCTGCGAAAAAATGCTAGTCATTAAGTGCCCCTTTCGAAAGGTGGCAATGGTTCACCGAAAAGGTGTATCCTTTCTGAACAGTCATGTCTGTCCATTCTAAAGAGTGTGTTTTTTCTGAACAGCCACAACCATCCAAATAGTCATACCTTTTTCCAAAATAGTGTGTCTTTTACTCGAAGAGTTGTGTCCATTTCAAGCAACTTTTCATTTTTTCATTCACACCAATTGAACTCAACAACCACTTGGTATTTCAACAACTTTTGAACATGGCCTGACCCATCCTAAATTTGAATCAAATCAAAGAACAATATTGACCATGAATATTGACATTATAAACAAACTTCTTTGCCACAAGTTTGGTATTGGTCTCTTGTCAGGTCTTTGATCAAAGAACTTTCTGCTGAATGTGCTAAAAATGGAGAGAATTGTCTCTAACTAATATTGACGTAGGTACTTCTATTTATGCCCGTCTTATACTCTACACTGTTAAATCTACTAAGAATCGGGTTCAACTCCGTAAGGATTTTAAAAATGCTATTGAGTCATAAGGATTGATTTACCATTATGGTCGTAGGAAAATGAGGTTTTTTAATGTTAAATTTTTAAAAAACAGACAAACGATTAAGATTAACTATAAATTTCATGCCGAATAAAGATATTTACATAATAATGAAAACGACATCGAGGAATATTACTAAGCGCAATCATCACGCTCTAATTTGTTGGAGTGAAAGTGGATGATTTATGCCCCTTGATTTTTGTAAAAATAATCCAGGATCCCCTCAATTTTGAACAGTAGATATTCTTTTCCCTTTATTTAATCCAATGTTATTTGCCTTTATTTTTCCTTTATTTCATTAAATTCATGCTTATTTGATCGAATTCTATGAATCTTCACCTTTTTTTCTTTAAAAAATTAGAGTTCTAAGTAAAAAATTATGTGCTTGATAATTCACGTCAACACCAATTATGTCCACTTAATAGAGGAACATTGGTTTATAGACAATCATAATCTTAAGTGGAACATTGGTTCTCCTATCCTAAATGAACAACTCGACAATGGAACTTATGGTACCAGCAATTATTTATAGACAATATAATAATATATCAAAAATATACGTCCAAACACAATTTCTGTTAAGAAAAATAAACCATAAGAAAATACATATTTATGAATTCAATTATATATTTATGGTACCATCAATTATATTTATGTTACAGTTAAGGAAGTAATTAGTTTTAATGGGGAAGGAATATAAAATGGAAAACTATTGAGTATTAACTTCTGCAAAATAAGAATTGAAAAAATTTGAAAAAGAACGTTAATGCTCATAACTATTGAATTTAAAACATTAATACTCATAACTATTGAATTTAATTTAATTTCATTTATTACTCATTATATGTATTAGAGTAAGAAAACTAAAGCAAAATATAAGGAAAATAGACAACTTTCAGGATAATAATAAAGAAAGAGATAAATAAGGTAAAGTTTAATGATAGCAATTAGTGTTGAATTTTTCTTAAATTAGAGGATTTAAGTAACACAAAACAAAATTTAACCAGTCTTCCTCTACCATCATCCCAATCAAAAAATGAAAGCTACTCAACACAAAAGTATTGATAATTGGGAACAACAAAACAAAAAGGTACCCTTTTTTCTTTTGCTATAATTTCATCAAATTAAATTTCATACGACATAGTATAGCATTGCAAATTTCAACTCAAATTATAATAATAATTAAGTTTGCCCCACTAAACATCTTCTTGTCAAGTTTGAAGTAATGCATTTTATTGTTGAATTGTTATGAATAGATTGAGGTTATGGAGTAGAAAAAAAAAAAAAAACAGAGATTTCTTTTTTTCGGTTAATGAAAAAAAATTTCAACTTTAGCAAATGTTAGTGTTTGGTTCTATATACAGGGAAATTATGCTTTCTTTTTTTCTACTATTTTTTTTTCTTTTTGGTTTCTTGCAAACTATTGTATAATGATGAGCTTTTTTTTTCTAAGCTTGTATTCATAATTGGTATTCTTCTTTATATTACTTCTCATTTTGTTTGAGTGATGTTTTCTATCATTGATCTTTTATCAACACTAAAACTAAATATCCATGCTATAACATACGGCATTGACCCAATAAATTGCAAATAAGTATTGTATATATGGTAGACACTGGATCCTTTTATCGTTTTTGTGTGCTTACTTGTTTATACTTTGAATTTGAATTCTGTTAGAAAATATCATTACAAATGAACTATTAAAATTACAAATCTTGTATCTAATATTGATGATATTGCAACAGCCTAACAACAAGAAAAAAATACCAGTAATACGGAGGAAAAGAAGTAGTATAGAGAAGGAGGAGAAAGGGAAATGTGCAGATATTGACTACTTCAATAAGCTATCTATTGATGTTATAACCTCTCTTTTCATAAGGTGTCCCCTCAAGTCATTATCCATGTTAAGATGCACATCCAAGTACTGGATATATTGCCTGTATTCAAGTGCTTATGGTTTCATTTGTAATTCTTATTAATTATTTTCTCGACTCTAGAGAGGATGGGTCACAATTTTAGTGACGACATATATTAACTTCCTGAATTTCACAAGCTTGGCTTGACATGTATGTTTTTGTAACGACCCAATAAATTAATTTATAAATTTTTCTTTTTTTAATCCACCTCATAATTTTTAAATATTATTTTATAGTAATTGGTCAAATTGATATTTTCTTAACTCTTAAAACTTATGTATAACAATTAAGTTAAGTAAGAAAAATTTATCATATTTTTTAAAAATGGTTTTGAATGTGGTTTGGTTGGTCACTTAGTTGCTTGAAAAATGTTAAGTGTAGGAACTTTAAAGGAAATTCTTTTGTTTTGAATGTGGTGTGGTAGGTCACTTAGTTACTTGAAAATGGTCAAGTGTAGGAACTTTAAAGAGATATTTTGGTTTTGAATGTGGTTCGGTTGGTCACTTAGTTGCTTGAAAATGGTTAAGTGTAGGAACTTTAAGGGAAATTCTTTTATTTTGAATGTGGTTTGGTAGGTCACTTAGTTACTTGAAAATGGTTAAGTGTAGAAACTTTAAAGGGAATTTTTAGTTTTGAATGTGGTTTGGTTGGTCACTTAGTTGCTTGAAAATGATTAAGTGTAGGGACTTTAAAGGGAATTTTTTGGTTTTGAATGTGGTTTGGTTGGTCACTTAGTTGGTTGAAAATGGTTAAGTGTAGGAACTTTAAAGAAAATTTTTTATTTTGAATGTGGTTTGGTAGGTCACTTAGTTACTTGAAAATGGTTAAGTGTAGAACTTTAAAAGAATTTTTTTTGTTTTGAATGTGGCTTGGTAGGTCACTTAGTTGCTTGAAAATGGTTTAGTGTAGGAACTTTAAAGGGAATTTTTTTGTTTCGAATGTGGTTTGATAGGTCTCTTGGTTGCATGAAAATGGCTAAGTGTAGGAACTTTAAAGGGATTTTTTTTATTTTTAATGTGGTTTGGTTGGTCACTTAGTTGCTTGAAAATGGTTAAGTGTAGGAACTTTAAAGAATTTTTTTTTGTTTTGAATGTGGTTTGGTAGGTCACTTAGTTACGTGAAAATGGTTAAGTGTAGGAACTTTAAAGGGAATTTTTTAATTTTGAATTTGGTTTGGTCGGTAACTTAGTTGCTTGAAAATGGTCAAGTGTAGGAACTTTAAAGGAATTTTTTTTATTGTGAATGTGGTTTGATAGGTCACTTAGTTGCTGGAAAATGGTTAAGTGTAGGACTTTAAATGGAATTTTTTTATTTTGAATGTGGTTTGGTAGGTCACTTAGTTGCATGAAAATGGTTAAGTGTAGGAACTTTAAAGGAATTTTTATTTTGTTTTGAATCTGGTTTGGTAGGTCACTTAGTTGGTTAAAAATGGTTAAATGTTAGAACTTTAAAGAGAATTTTCTTGTTTTGAATGTAGTTTGGTAGGTCAATTAATTGCTTGAAAAAAGGTTAAGTGTAGGAACTTTAAAAGGAATTTTTTTGTTTTGAATGTGGTTTGGTTGGTCACTTAGTAGCTTGAGAATGGTTAAGTGTAGGAACTTTTAAGGAAATTTTTTTGTTGTGAATGTGGTTTGGTAGGTCACTTAGTTACTTGAAAATGGTTAAGTGTAGAAACTTTAAAGAAAATATTTTTGTATTGAATGTGGTTTGGTAGGTCACTTAGTTGCTTGTAAATGGTTAAGTGTAGAACTTTAAAGGGAATATTTTTGTTTTGAATGTGGTTTGGTAGGTCACTTAGTTGCTTGAAAATGGTTAAGTGTTGGAACTTTAAAGGAATTTTTTATGTTTTGAATGAGGTTTGATAGGTCACTTAGTTCGTTGAAAATGGTTAATTGTAAGAACTTTAGAGGAAACTTTTTAATTTTGAATGTGGTTTGGTAGGTCACTTAGTTGCATGAAAATGCTTAAGGCTAGGAATTTTAAAGGAAAGTTTTTGATTTTGAATGTGGTATGGTTGGTCACTTAGTTGGTTGAAAATGGATAAGTAAAGGAACTTTAAAAGGAATTTTTTGGTTTTATATGTGGTTTAGTAGGTGACTTAGTTACTTGAAAATGGTTAAATGTAGGAACTTTAAAGGAAATTTTTTGATTTCGAATGTGGCTTGGTTGGTCACTTAGATGCTTAAAATGGTTAAGTGTAGGAACCTTATAGGAAATTTTATGGTTTTGAATGTGGTTTGGTTGGTCACTTAGTTGCTTTAAAATGGTTAAGTGTAGGAACTTTAAAGGGAATTCTTTTGTTTAGAATGTGGTTTGGTATGTCACTTAGTTACTTGAAAATGGTCAAGTGTAGGAACTTTAAAGGGATTTTGTTTTTCTTTGAATGTGGTTCGGTTGGTCACTTAATTTCTTGAAAATTGTTAAGTGTAGAAACTTTTAAGGAAATTCTTTTCTTTTGAATGTGTTTTGGTAGGTCACTTAGTTACTTGAAAAAGATCAAGTGTAGGAACTTTAAAGAGAATTTTTAGGTTTTGAATGTGCTTTGGTTTGTCACTTAGTTGCTTGAAAATGGTTAAGTTAAGGAACTTTAAAGGGAATTTTTTAGTTTTGAATGTGGTTTGGTTGGTCACTTAGTTGGTTGAAAATGGATAAGTGTAGGACTTTAAAGAGAATATTTTTGTTTTGAATGTGATTTGGTAGGTCACTTAGTTACTTGAAAATGGTTAAGTGTAGAAATTTAAAGGAAATTTTTTATTTTGAATGTGGTTATTTTTTTCGTTTTGAATGTGTTTTGGTGGGTCACTAAGTTTCTTGAAAATAGTTAAGTGTAGGAACTTTAAAGGGATTTTTTTGCTTGGAATGTGGTTTGGTAGGTCACTTAGTTGGTTGAAAATAGTTAAGCGTTGAAACTTTAAAGAGAATTTTTTTGTTTTTAATGTGGATTTGTAGGTCACTTAGTTGCTTGAAAATGGTTAAGTGTAGGGACTTTAAAGGTAATTTTTTGATTTTGAACGTGGTTTGGTTGGTCACTTAGTTTCTTGAAAATGGTTAAGTGTAGGAACTTTAAATGGAAATTTTTTTGGTTTGAATGTGGAATTGTAGGTCACTTAGTTTTCTGAAAATGGTTGTTTAGGAACTTTAAAGGGACTATTTTTGTTTTGAATGTGGTTTGGTAGGTCACTTTGTTGTTTCAAAATGGTTATGTAGGAACTTTAAAGGGATTTTTTTTGTTTTTAATGTGGTTTGGTTGGTCACTTAGTTGTTTGAAAATGGGTAAGTGTAGAAACTTTAAAGGATTTTTTTTTGTTTTGAATGTGGTTAGGTAGGTCACTTAGTTGCTTGAAAATGGCTAAGTGTAAGAAATTTAAAGGTAATTGTTTTGTTTTGAATGTGGTTTGGTAGGTCACTTAATTGCTTGAAAATGGTTAAGTGTAGGAACTTTAGAGGAAATTGTTTTAATTTGAATGTGGTTTGGTAGATTACTTAGTTGCTTGAAAATGGTGAAGTGTAGGAACTTTAAACAAAATTTTTTGATTTTGAATGTGGTTTGGTAGGTCAGTTAGTTACTTGAAAATGGTTAAGTGTAGGAACTTTAAAGGGAATTCTTTTGATTTAAATGTGGTTTGGTAGGTCACTTATTTACTTGAAAATGGTTAAGTGTAGGAGCTTTAAAGGGATTTTTTTGTTTGAATGTGGTTTGGTTGGTCACTTAGTTTCTTGAAAATGGTTAGGTGTTGGAACTTTAAAGGAAATTTTTTGGTGTTCAATGTGGTTTGGTTGGACACTTAGTTGGTTGAAAAGGGTTAAGTGCGGAAACTTTAAAGGGAATTTTTTTGTTTTAAATGTTGTTTGGTTGGTCACTTAGTTGTTTGAAAATGGGTAAGTGTAGGAACTTATAAAAGAATTTTTTTTGTTTTGAATGTGGTTAGGTAGGTCACTTAGTTGCTTGAAAATGTCTAAGTGTAAGAAATTTAAAGGGAATTTTTTTTGTTTTGAATGTGGTTTGATAGGTCACTTAGTTGATTTAAAATGGTTAAGTGTAGGAACTTTAATGGGAATTTTTTGATTTTCAATGTGGTTGGACGGGTCACTTAGTTACTTGGAAATGGTTAAGTGTAAGAACTTTAAAGGGAATTTTTTTATTTTGAATGTGGTAATTTTTTGGTTTTGAATGTGGTTTGGTAGGTCATTTAGTCGCTTGAAAATGGTAAAGTGTAGGAACTTTAAAGGAAATTTTTTTGTTTTGAATGTGGAATTGTAGGTCACTTAGATTTTTGAAAATGGTTGTGTAGGAACTTTAAAGGGAATTCTTTTGTTTTGAATGTGGTGTGGTAGGTCACTTAGTTACTTGAAAATGGTCAAGTGTAGGAACTTAAAAGAGATTTTTCTTGTTTTGAATGTGGTTCGGCTGGTCACTTAGTAGCTTGAAAATGGTTAAGTGTAGGAACTTTAAAGAATTTTTTTTGTTTTTAATGTTGTTTGGTAGGTCACTTAGTTACTTGAAAATGGTTCAGTGTAGGAACTTTAAAGGAAATCTTTTTATCGTGAATTTGATTTGGTAGGTCACTTAGTTGCTTGATAATGGTTAAGTGTAGGAACTATGAATGGAATTTTTTTATTTTTAATGTGGTTTGGTAGGTCACTTAGTTGCATGAAAATGGTTAAGTGTAGGAACTTTGAAGGAAATTTTTTTCTTTTGAACGTGTTTATGTAGGACACTTAGCTGGTTAAAAATGGTTAAGTGTTAGAAATTTAAAGGAAATTTTTTTGTTTTGAATGTGGTACAGTAGGTCAATTAATTGCTTGAAAAAGGTTAAGTGTATGAACTTTAAAGAGAATTTTTTAGTTTTGAATGTGGTTTGGTTGGTCACTTAGTAGCTTGAAAATGGTTAAGTGTAGGAACTTTAAAGAAAATTTTTTTGTTTTGAATGTGGTTTGGTAGGTCACTTAGTTACTTGAAAATGGTTGAGTGTAGGAACTTTAAAGGAAATTTTTTTTGTATTGAATGTGGTTATTTGTTTGTTTTGAATGTGTTTTTGGTAGGTCACTTAGTTTCTTGAAAATAGTTAAGTGTAACAACTTTAAAGAGATTTTTTTTTACTTTGAATGTGGTTTGGTAGGTCAGTTAGTTGATTGAAAATGGTTAAGCGTCGGAACTATAAAGGATTTTTTTTTGTTTTGAATGTAGTTTGGTAGGTCATTTAGTTGCTTGAAAATGTTTAAGTGTTGGAACATTAAAGGGAATTTTTTTGTTTTGAATGTTGTTTGGTAGGTCACTTAGTTCGTTGAAAATGGTTAAGTGTAGGAACTTTAGACGAAATTTTTTTAATTTGAAGTTGGTTTGGAAGGTCACTTAGTTGATTTAAAATGGTTAAGTGTAGGAACTTTAAAGGAAATTCTTTTGTTTTGAATGTGGTATGGTTGGTCACTTAGTTACTTCAAAATGGTCAAGTGTAGGAACTTTAAATGGTTTTTTTTTTTATTTGAATGTGGTTCGGTTGGTCAGTTAGTTGCTTGAAAATGGTTAAGTGTAGGAACTTTAAAGAAAATTCTTTTCTTTTGAATGTGTTTTGGTAGGTCACTTAGTTACTTGAAAATGGTTAAGTGTAGAAATTTAAAGAGAATTTTTAGGTTTTGAATGTGGTTTGGTAGGTCACTTAGTTACTTGAAAACAGTCAAGTGTAGAAACTTTAAAGGGAATTTTTTTATTTTGAATGTGGTTATTTTTTTTGTTTTGAAAGTGTTTTGGTAGGTCACTTAGTTTTTCGAAAATAGTTAAGTGTAGGAACTTTAAAGGTATTTTTTTTGCTTTGAATGTTGTTTGGTAGGTCACTTAGTTGGTTGAAAATGGTTAAGTGTAGGAACTATAAAGGGAGTTTTTTATTTTGAATGTGGTTTGGTAGGTCACTTAGTTGTTGAAAATGGTTATGTGTAGGGACTTTAAAGAGAATTTTTTGGTTTTGATTGTAGTTTGATTGGTCACTTAGTTGCTTGAAAATGGTTAAGTGTAGGAACTTTAAATGCAATTCTTTTGTTTTAAATGTGGTTTGGTAGGTCACTTATTTACTTGAAAATGGTTAAGTGTAGGAACTTTAAAGGGATTTTTTGGTTTGAATGTGCTTTGGTTGGTCACTTAGTTACTTGAAAATGGTTAGGTGTTGGAACTTTAAAGGAAATTTTTTGGTGTTCAATGTGGTTTGGTTGGACACTTAGTTGGTTGAAAAGGGTTAAGTGCGGAAACTTTAAAGAAAATTTTTTGTTTTGAATGTTGTTTGGTTGGTCACTTAGTTGTTTGAAAATGGGTTAGTGTAGGAACTTTAAAGGAATTTGTTTTGATTTGAATGTGGTTAGGTAGGTCACTTAGTTGCTTGAAAATGTCTAAGTGTAAGAAATTTAAAGGAAATTTTTTTTGTTTTGAATGTGGTTTGGAAGGTCACTTAGTTGATTTAAAATGGTTAAGTGTAGGAACTTTAATGTGAATTTTTTTGTTTTGAATGTGGTTTGGTAGGTCACTTAGTTGATTTAAAATGGTTAAGTCTAGGAACTTTAAAGGGAATTTTTGATTTTGAATGTGGTTGGATGGGTCACTTAGTTACTTGGAAATGGTTAAGTGTAGGAACTTTAAAGTGAATTTTTTTATTTTGAATGTGGTAATTTTTTTGTTTTGAATGTGGTTTGGTAGGTCACTTAGTCGCTTGAAAATGGTTAAGTGTAGGAACTTTAAAGAAAAAATTTTTGTTTTGAATGTGGAATTGTAGGTCACTTAGTTTTTTGACAATGGTTCTGTAGGAACTTTAAAGGGAATTCTTTTGTTTTGAATGTGGTGTGGTAGGTCACTTAGTTAGTTGAAAATGGTCAAGTGTAGGAACTTTAAATAAATTTTTTTAATTTTGAATTTGGTTTGGTTGGTCACTTAGTTGCTTGAAAATGGTTAAGTGTTGGAACTTTAAAGGAAATGTTTTTATGGTGAATGTGGTTTGGTAGGTAACTTAGTTGCTTAAAAATGGTTAAATGTAGGAACTTTCAATGGAATTTTTTTATTTTTAATCTAGTTTGGTAGGTCACTTAGTTGCATGAAAATGGTTAGGTGTAGGAACTTTAAAGGTATTTTTTTTTGTATTGAATGTGGTTTGGTAGGTCACTTAGTTGGTTAAAAATGGTTAAGTGTTAGAGGGGTTCGAAGAAAAATAAAAGCTCAAAGGGGTAAGCAAAGGTTTATATATTATTCAGATAGTAGAATAAAATGCCTTCATCATTTCAATCTTTAAAAATACAAGTACAAAACATATATAACATAATTGTACATGAATATCATACATAATATCTTTTAACTGCATCAGCATTGACCGGCATTCCTTCCATTTTTCCTTCTACATCAGTCAGATATAACGCGCCATTAGGTAACACTTTCTTTACCATGAATGGCCCATGCCAATTAGTAGAAAATTTTCCTTTGGCTTCAATCTGATGAGGAAGGATGCGTCTTAATACTAACTGAACAACTTCGAAATGTCTGTGACGCACCTTTTTATTATATGCTCGTGCCATTCTCTTCTGATATAGTTGTCCATGACATACTGACGCCAATCTTTTTTCATCAATCAAGCTTAATTGCTCCAAACGAGTCTTGACCCATTGGTCTTCATCAATTTCAGCTTCCACATCTACTCGAAGAGATGGAATCTCAATCTCTGCAGGTATAACTGCTTCAGTTCCATACACTAACAAGTAAGGAGTTGCACCAATTGAAGTTTGAACTGTAGTATGATAACCCAATAAAGCAAAAGGTAACTTTTCATGCCATTGTCGGGAACCTTGCACCATCTTACGGAGTATTTTCTTTAAGTTCTTGTTGGCAGCTTCTACAACTCCATTCGCCTTTGGACAATAAGGAGTTGAATTTCGATGCATAATCTTAAATTATTGGCACACTTCTTGCATCAGATGGCTATTGAGATTCGCGGCATTATCTGTGACAATTATCTTTGGAATGCCGAAACGACAAATGACGTTGGAGTGAATAAAATCAACCACAACTTTCTTAGTCACTGACTTGAAAGTCACTGCTTCTACCCATTTCGTGAAATAATCAATGGCTACCAAGATGAACCTATGTCCATTCGAGGCCTTTGGTTCAATTGGTCCAATTACGTCCATTCCCCAAGCCATAAAAGGCCATGGAGCAGTCATTGTATGCAACTTGGATGGAAGGGAATATATCAAGTCTCCATGTACCTGGCATTCATGACATTTACGAACGAAATTGATGGAATCTCGCTCCATGGTGATCCAATAGTAACCTGCTCGCAGTATTTTCTTTGCCAAAATATACCCACTCATGTGTGGTCCACAAATCCCAGAATGCACTTCAGTCATGATTTTTGAAGCTTCCTTAGCATTTACACACCTCAAAAGTCCCAAATCAGGAGTCCTCTTATACAAGATTCCTCCACTTAAGAAAAATCCACTAGACAAACGTCGAATGGTTCTCTTTTGATTACCATCCGCATGTACAGGATACTTCCCAGTCTGAATATATTCTTTAATATCATAGAACCAAGGCTCCCCATCAAATTCTTCTTCAACCACATTACAATATGCATGTTGATCATGAATCTGTATATGCAAATGGTTAATATAAGTTTTATCGGGATGTTGAAGCATCGAAGATAAAGTCGCCAAAGCATCAGAAATCTCATTATGAGCTCTGGGAATGTGTTTGAACTTTACTAATACAAATCGTTGACAAAGATCTTGCAAACAACTTCTATATGGTAGGAGTTTCGAATCACGAGTCTCCCAATCTCCTTGGATTTGGTGGACTAATAAACCTGAATCTCCTAATACCAACAATTCTTGGACCCCCATGTCAATGGCTAATCTCAATCCCAGAATGCAAGCTTCGTATTCTGCCATATTATTGGTACAGTAGAATCTAAGTTGGGCTGTTATGGGATAATATTGTCCTGATTCAGAAATAAGAACCGCTCCTATCCCCACTCCTTTTATATTGGCAGCTCCATCAAAGAACAACTTCCAGCCTGAATGACAATCTTCTGAAACAAACTCATCAGCATACAATACCTCTTCATCTGGAAAATAAGTCTTCAATGGCTCATACTCCTCATCAATAGGATTTTCAGCCAAATGATCCGCCAAGGCTTGAGCTTTCATTGCAGTTCGTGTCACATAAATAATATCAAACTCTGTAAGCAACATTTGCCATTTCGCGAGTCTGCCTGTGGGCATAGGCTTCTGAAAGATGTACTTTAAAGGATCTATACGAGATATGAGGTAAGTAGTATAAGATGACAAGTAATGTTTCATCTTTTGGGCTACCCAAGTTAAGGCGCAGCACGTTTTCTCAAGAAGAGTGTACTTAGCCTCATAAGTGGTAAACTTTTTGCTGAGGTAGTAGATGGCTTGTTCTTTTCTTACTGTGACATCATGTTGACCCAATACACAGCCAAAAGAATTATCTAAAACATACATGTACAATATCAAGGGTCGGCCTGGCTCTGGAGGAACAAAAATAGGCGGATTCGATAAGTGTCTCTTAATTTTGTCAAATGCCTCTTGACATTCTTCAGTCCATTCAACTTTAACATTCTTCTTCAACAACTTGAATATTGGCTCACAAGTTGTCGTAAGCTGAGCAATGAATCTACTGATATAATTCAACCTTCCAAGTAAACTCATCACCTCCATTTTATTTTTCGGTGGAGGTAAATCTTGGATAGCTTTTATTTTTGAAGGATCTAACTCAATGCCACGTCGACTGACTATAAAACCCAAAAGCTTTCCTGATGGAACTCCAAATACACATGTTGCTGGATTAAGTTTGAGATCATACCTCCGAAGCCTTTCAAAGAATTTTCTCAAATCTTTGATATGATCAGATTGCTCTCTCGACTTAATGATCACATCATCCACATAAACTTCAATTTCTTTATGCATTATGTCATGAAACATTGTGGTCATTGCCCTCATGTAAGTTGCCCCAGCATTCTTTAATCCAAAAGGCATAACTCTAGAACAATATGTTCCCCATGGAGTAATAAATGATGTCTTTTCCGCATCTTCTGGATCCATAATGATCTGGTGATACCCTGTATAACAATCCACAAAAGAAGCAAGATCATGTTTGGCACAATTGTCCAACAAAATATGAATATTGGGAAGTGGAAAATTATCTTTCGGACTTGCTTTATTTAAATTGCGATAATCAACACACATCCGAACTTTACCGTCCTTCTTTGGAACAGGGACAATATTTGCCAACCAAGTAGGATACTGGGCCACTCGAATGACTTTAGCCTCAAGTTGCTTCGTGATTTCCTCTTTAATTTTTACACTCATGTCAGTTTTGAACTTTCTTAGCTTCTGCTTGACAGGAGGAAAAGCAGGATCAATTGACAACTTGTGAACTACCAAATCAGTGCTTAACCCAGGCATATCATCATAAGACCACGCAAAGATGTCTTTATATTCATGCAAAGCTTCAATTATAGATTTCCTTTGTTGTGGTTGAATATGTATACTTATCTTAGTCTCCCTAATATTTTCATGATCTCCCAAATTGATCACTTCAGTTTCTTCCAAATTGGGATTTGTCTTATTCTCAAACTGTTTGAAATCTTTGTTTATATTCTCAAATGTTTCTTCTTCATCGTATTCAACCTCCTTATTCATTATTTCAAAATTAGATTGGGTTTTTAAATCTGGTTGCCAATTCGTCATGTATGTCATATCATTAAAATCGGCATAGAAAGAACTGTATGATAGAAAATAAATAAACAAACATCAGACCCAAAATAAAACAAAAAGAGACTATACTTTATTAAAACAAAGCTAGAAAGAGTTTTAACCTAAAATACCAAAGTAAAGGTATGAATTACAATCCTAAAATTATTCAGAAAGAAAAACAAGCTACTAAGATTGTAAGAAAAACAAACAAACTACCAAGACTCCTTCATAATAGGGAGAGGAGTGGCCTCCCAATTGTTAAGCTGGATATCAGGGCCGATAAACTGCACATCTGCATTGCTAGTACCTTCCCCGATTTCAACCATATCATCTTCAATGAACATATTCTGAAAAAGATCAATCAACTCTGTACCATCATCATTCATTGATTCTGCAGCAGGTAACTTGGAGGATCCGACATCACTGAATTTTATAAAACACTCATGAAGTGGCGGTATCGGCTTGGTAAGTGACCATGACTCTTTCTTACGCTTTTTAACCTTCTTTATATCTTCAGCAGTAGGCTCGTATCCTAAACCAAAAGTACCAAAGTTCTCATAGAGGTTTACCGGATGAACTATGCCTTGCAAAAACATCCCTAGACCTTTTCCTGGTTCAAAACCATGCTTCAACATTTCATTCACTACCATAACAGATGTAGAGGATAATTGTGGTCTTGCAATGAGATTCCCCTCGAGGATATGCTCAACAGCCACTACCTCAGAAGCTTGATGAATTAACACATTGGCAGTATTTTCTTTGATGGAAGAAACAGAGTAGTCTTTATACATTGATAATTCTCCTTCACTATGAACCACTATCTCTTGCCTGTCACATTCGAATTTGACCATTTGATGCAACGTTGATGCGACTGCTTTAGCCCTATGAATCCATGGCCTTCCCAATAACATATTATATGAAGCATCAATGTTCAGTACTTGAAAATCCAGAGCAAAATCCACGGGCTCAATTGTCAATATGAGTTCTATTTCACCAATGGCATCAGTTTTTGATCCGTCAAAACCTTTGACGCACATATTGTTAGGTCGGATTCTTTCCACATTAACATTCAAATTTTGTAAAGTTGACATAGGACAAATGTTAGCGCCTGATCCTCCATCAATTAACACTCGAGTAATGATGGAATGTTCGCATTTCATAGAAATGTACAGACCTTTGTTATGCTCCGTACCTTCTATGGGCAATTCATCGTCTGAAAAAGTAATTTTATTTGCTTCAATGATTCTTCCAACCACTTTTTCCAGCTGATTTACTCTAATCTCACTAGGAACACATGCTTCATTAAGAATCTTCATTACAGCCTTGCGGTGTTCTTCTGAATATATCAGTAAGGACAACAAAGAAATCTGTGCTGGTGTCTTCTTCAACTGTTCTATAACAGAACATTCTGGCAATTTCATTTTCTTTAAGAATTCTTCAGCTTCTTCATCAGTGACAGGCTTCTTGACTGTTATTCGTTCTTCACCACCTTGTTTATTCTTTCTTAACTCTACTGGAGCATAACATCTTCCAGATCGAGTTAATCCCCCTACTTCATCTACCTCTTCAGTAACTTCTTTCCCTTTGTGCATCACCACAACGCGATCATAATTCCAAGGGACTGCCTTGGTATCGACCATAGGCAGCTGTGACACTGGTTTGATAACAATAGGAGCTACAGGAGCTCCTTTTATGATTAAAAGAGGCTTATTGGATCTTCCAGAAATAATGAGTTTCGGCTTTATTTGACTTGACCCAATATTTTCTGAAATCTCTTTCCCCATTGCCAAGGGATCATCCGATGATTCGGGTTTTGTTATCACCACCTCTGCTTTTGCAAGCTTTTCTTTCGTTAAATCTACAGCATTTGCCGATTTTTCCGAATCAGTTTTAATTTTAAGGATCGGCTTAAAGGGAATCGTAACATCTTCACCACTGAGTATCACATCGAGCATGTTTGTTTCATTATGATCTGGTAGCGGATTTTGATTGACATTTGGAGTGCCTGGACTTTCTACCATAATCTGTTGGGTATCAATCAACTCTTGAATGGCTCTTTTCAGATGCCAACATTTCTCTGTGTCGTGCCCTGGGGCATCAGAACAGTATTCACATCTTCTAGAATAGTCCAAATTCTTCGGGGGAGGATTCGGGATCCTTCTCTCAATTGGGTTTAGAACATTCATTTTTCTCAGCCTATGAAATAAACTGGTGTAAGATATTCCAATAGGAGTGAAATTATCTTTTACCATGTTATCCCTTTTGAATTCTGCTCTAGGCTGAAAATTAGACCTCGAAGGGCCTCTTTGAACTTGCGGGGCCATTGGACGATTTTGGATTGCTGGTGCACGCCACTGCGGGTAAGAAGGACCTCGAGCATATGGTTGTGTATTGTAAATAGGATATTGGGGAGATGGAACAAAATATAATGGATTCTGTGCATATGGTAGACGTGCACCTCTCCAATTTTGTCGTGGACCTGTCATGACCGTTGCTACATCCTCTTTTCTTTTCTTTCCCCCAAAACTTCCTGTACCACTTTGAATTGCCTGTGTTGTTGCTTTCAAAGCGGCCTGGCTGATGATCTTTCCTGATTTGATTCCGTTTTCTACCATCTCTCCAACTTTGATAACTTCTGCAAATGTGCTTCCGATAGTAGAAAGCAAATGATGGAAATAATCAGGTTCTTGTGCTTGCAGAAAAATATCAATCATTTCGGATTCTTTTATCGATGGTCTAACTCTTGAAGCCTTCTCTCTCCATCTGACGGCATATTCTCGAAAACTTTCAGTCATCTTTTTTCTCATGTTGGCAAACGTAGTGCGATCTGGCACTATCTCAATGTTATACTAAAATTGTTGAACGAAATCTCGAGCCATGTCGTCCCACACGTGCCAACGGGAAATGTCTTGGTCAATGAACCATTCAGAAGCTATCCCTGTAAGGCTTTCTCCAAAGTACGCCATCAATAATTCTTCTTTTCCTCCTGCTCCCCTTAATTGATTGCAAAACTTTTTCAAATGAGCTACAGGATCGCCGTGTCCTTCATATTTGTCAAATTTTGGCATTTTGAACCCTATCGGTAAATGGACATCAGGAAACATACATAAATCCTTGTATGAAACACTTTTGGGTCCACCTGCTCCTTGCATATTTCTCATACTTTGTTCCAGGCTTCTAACTTTTCTAGCTATCTCCTCCTGTTCCTCATTCTTTGCAATCTTCTCAATCACGATAGGAGTATCACGTTGATGAACATGATAATGTGGATTTTGTGACTTGAAAGTCATTTCAGGAGGATATAACATATCATGATTTGGTTTTCCCATATTCTTTGGTATTGTCGGTGGAATACCCGCAGTAGCTGGCGCTATAGAAGCAAAAAGTGGGTTATTTGCGACAGATGGATTTGGTGGGCGCACGGTAGAAGTACCAGCAACTCCAGGCATATTAGCAAATGGGCCAAATCCTGGTGGGTAAAATGGATCACTAGTTTGAGCTGGGTCAGAATTTGGATCATTTGAAGTTGAAAGTCCAGGGATTGAAGAAGGAGGAACTTGTCCATTCAACCAAGCTTTGTACATCTCCGCCATCTGTTGTTTTAATGACTTTATTTCTTCCATTGATGTTAATTCCTGCGAAATCAACTGATTCTGCTCTTCTTCACTATCAGACCCAATATCTTCTCTGCGAGTCATTCTTCTTTTACCCTTATATCGGTGTTACACGGATGCGATGCCAGTTTAAACCACAAACCAACCACCAACTATTTTATCTTTTCTGTGATCAAGTAGCAAACGGGTGAGTGTTATATATTTAACACATTATAATGCCACATTATATGTCATGTTTCTATATGCATTTCCCAACCTATCATGGAAGCTTTGTGTTTCATCCCGGCTTTTCTAGGCATATTTTTAAAAATTATGATCGAACCCTTTGGAGGGTTGCCTACGTATCATGTCAGGACATGAATCAGATCTTGCGTAGTTCGGGTGGAATTTAACAACAATTTTTTTTTTATTATTATTATTATTATTAAAGAAAATAAATAAAGTAAGTGAAGTAAAACATATGTAATATATATAGAAATAAACGGTCAACTTCATTACATTCTACGATAAAAGAACTGACCCAACTCCTAAAATAAAACCTACTAACTTACATCGGAAAACTAAAAGACATAATATCTAAACAATTTTTTTTTATTTTTTTAAAAACTGAAAATAAAAAACTATGACAAAGAAAACGACGATCCTTTCAAGGAGATTTTGATTTAATATGTCCTCCCAAACTCAAATATATGTCCTCCAATGAAGCAGTGAGTCGCTGTGCGAAAGCGGGTACTTGTGCCAAAAAATCCTCACATTCCAACTGCTGATAATCTAAGCCCATTCTGGCAGTATCCTGTTCTACACGGTGGACCTTCCCTCGAAGAGAACTGAAAGCCTGATCCCATTCCTGAGCCTGTCGATCTCGTAAATCAACCATCTCTCTTGCACGTTGTTCACGAGCAGAAACAACCTCTAACTGTTCTCGCAATATTCCTCTTTCACGAATCCATTGAGATCACTCTCGATCGAATTCTTCTTGCATATTCTTTTCAACTTCTTGAAGTTGTTGTCGGCGAGATGCGGCAAGTTCTGCAACATGTGACCCCCTAGTGGTAGCAAACTTGATTTGTCCCCGAAGTAGCTGCTGATTTAGCTTTCTCTTCAGAGAATTTCCTTTGTTGTTCATCTATTTTTGCCCTGACACGCTCTAATTCTTCTCTCAAAACTTGGTTGGCTTCATGATGTTCTTGCATGGCCTTTTCAATTCCTATCCTGATTGCAGCTTCCTGATCTATAGGTCCCTTAACCGATCTTTCTGGTCTGACTGGAGGACTCTACTGTTCTTCAAACCATTCCTGGTAATCTGGGTGCACTTCTCCTTTCTCACGCTCTATGACCATCGTTTCGATTCCCATAATATGGCGACCCTCCCAAATCTGCTGAGCCAAATCTTCTGGAAGTGAAATCTCTGGTCTGACCTCAGATACGAACTCAGCCATGTCTTCCGTTATGGGAATTATTTGACGCCTACCTAGCTGACATAGAACTCTCAATGGAACATACGGTTGAACACCTCTAATACCCATTAATAACAAGAACGAATGAATGACAGAACTATCTATGACTTGTCTCCAAGGGAACCAATGGAGATTCCAAGTGATTTTATCTGTTGTCAAAGAACGAAAAAGTTTAACCCAATCTCCGATTTCTTTTGGACATTTATATTTCTCCATCCTTTCCTCGTAATCATTGATTCGATTAAATCGCTCGGGATTGAACCTTGTCAATGTAGGACGTTGATAAAGATGCTCCACAATCCACATCTGTAACAAGATATTACATCCCTCAAAAAAACTTTTCCCTTTTTGACAAACAGTCAGAGCACGGTAAATATCAGCTAGGATCATTGGTATCATGGTGTAATCTTTCTTAATCAGTATCTGTACCACTCCCGCTAAACGAATATTAATTTTTTCTTCTCTTCTTAGGAAGACCATAGTGCCCAAAAAGGCTACCATGAATGCAAATCATCTGTGAACTTTCCAAGTCTCAAAACTTCCGTTATTACAAAGTTCTTTACCGTACTTCTGAAACCCCTCTTGCTTTCCATATCTGTCATATAAAAACTGCAAGGAAACCCAACCTTTTTTCATTGACTCTTCTTTTGTGTTTCTTATGTTCATGAGCTTGCAAAATTTATTTATCGAAATAGGTCTTGGGGCTATAAGTTTCTTCCGATGCATATCACCATATCCAACATAGCCTGCTATCTCTTCTAAAGTAGGTGTCAACTCAAAATCTGAAAAGCGGAATACATTATTCTTTGGGTCCCAGAAATTCAGTAATGCATCAATCACTTCCCTATTAGGGTTGATCATCATGATACTGGTTAAGAAACCCAAATACTTATGTATTTTGCCATAATCAAACGTATCCATTGCATTCCACCATAACCAAAGTTGCAGAGGGGTACAATCCACAACCTGAAGCGGTATATTCCCATCTCTCTTTCTCTTTGGACGCTCTCCACGAACAGGGGAGGACATTTTATACCTATTGAAAGGGACATAAAATTAATAAATATCTAGACTTAGACAAAACTTAATTTATTAATTTTGAAAAGAATTTATAACTTAACTTGTAAAACTTAGTACGACCATTATTTAAACTTAGTTGCAAAGAATAATCTCATCAAAAATTAAAGTGAGAGAAACAAGATTGATAAAATATATATATATATATATATATATTTTATTTTTTTATTATTATTATTATTATTATTATTATTTTTTATTGACTCTATCAAAAACTTTACTATAACAGACTTCTAGACAATTTTATCTATATATTTGAAGACAATATTCCCTAAGTATTAAAAAAAAAAAAAAGGACTCAGAAATAAAGAAAAATAGAACGACCGTTTTATGTATGAAGTTGTATAAAATTTTCAGTCTCACGACCCTAAAGGTTCAGGACTTGTTAAAATTGATATATATATATATTTTTGTAAAAACTTAGCCTCATGATCCCTAAAGATTCCGGGCTGTTGAAATATATTTTTATTGGACTTGAAAATTATAAAAATAATTATAAAAATAATCGTATTTTCAAAATATTTTCCAATAAATCTATGAATTTTTTTTCTTTTTTTTTTTTTTAAAAAAAATAAGGTCGTATCCTGGGAAGGACTTCCTACGTATCTCACTAAGATGTGAGAATCAGACCCTCGTAGTTCATAAAAACCATAAAACTATGTTACTAAAATTTCTTCTTCCTTTTTTTTATTTAAAAATAAAATAAATTTTTTCTTTCAAAAATAATTCACCAAATGTGACGGTAATTTAATCTCTTGCATTTTAATGTTGCCTAAAAGCCGGTCAACACACAAATAGCCTTCCAAACAAATATCAAAGAGCACGTAGGATGCACATGTTGGTCTTTATTAAGTAGGTCACCTGTCTTAGACAGACCCGACCCCTGTGCCGAGTCCCGCTAAGTCAAATGCATATGATGCAAATAAAGCGGTACCTAATAGGGATAACCAGATTCTGAGTTTTCAGTTCTTCTAAGTTTATGCCTAATAGGGATAGGTGTCTAGACTGGCTTACCCAAGCGGACACTCGAGCCGGGGAGGGACAACTTGGTCGGTAGCAGGGCAACACCGCCTTCGTTGTCGATCCGAACCCCGCCTAACATGTGTGACTATATCCTTCACCAGGTGCCTTGACACTCCGGTTATCTCAAAAAGAAGGTGGGATGCATATGTTGCATTCCCTCTATCCTATTTCAGAGACTCAGAGGGGGTACGTGAAAGAAGACAATATATAATACAGTTCAAATAATATCAAAGCAGTAAATGAGCAACAAGTAGCACATAAGGCCAACAAACAAACACAATATTAACATAATTAAAGCAAGTAAAAGTCAATATCTAAAGCTCGAATTCTAGTTAGTCCCCAGCAGAGTCGCCGGAGATGTCACACCCCTTTTTTCGGCCGCTCGAGATCGAGTCGAAGGGTTTTTCCAATTAAAGTGACGATATTGAATAGGGATTAAATTATTTACAGAGTCGCCACTTGGAATTGAGTTTTGGTGTTCCAAGTCACCCTTTTTTTTTATCCCTAATCAAAAGGAAATGACTCTTATTTAGTCCGTGAAAACAGAAAATGGGTAAGAAATTCTGTTGATCGAGGGGAAGGTATGAGGCACCCCTCGAATCCCATGGTTCTAGCACGGTCGCTCTTATTGACTTATCTTGACTTAAATTATTTTAATAAATTGCGTTAAGGCCTAAATTTGCTCATTTTTATTATACCAAAAACTATTTAAAATTCTTGTATTAAATAAATTAATGAAAATTAATTTTAGAAAAAAAATAAAAATAAAATAAAATTGTCGAGGTGCATTATTGCATCCTTGAATTTTTAAACGTCTCAGAAAGATGCGTACACCGCATTCTTAATTGAGACAAATATTATAAATATACCAAAAATTTACCTAACATTAAAGCATTGATTTGATTTTATAAACTTGCCTCAATTTATCTATTTGAAATATTTTTAACTCAAATAATAAAATACTAAAATTCATTTTTAAAAGAATAAATAATTAGTAAATTTTTTTTTTATCGATAATTAATAATTATAACAATAATAAATAATAATAATAATAATATATCTATTATTTATTAAGATTCTCTAAGTATTATATATAAAATCACGTCATACTCAATTAGCATAATAAAATTTAAAAAAAAAAAGAATAAATAATAAATATACGGGGACCCACCTAGTAAGAAAAATCACCACATATTCATAATTTGCATGTGACTTCTTCATCCTAAATATATAAAATATATTTTCTATTATCTTAATATATATAAAAAAAGAAGTCAAATCACCTAAACCATCTTCACATTTTCATTTTTATGGACTACTGTAAGTTCATCTTCTTAGTACAAAAAAAAAAAAAAAAAAAATAAAATGGGTTTGGCGGCGTTGGGGATTCCGACGAGATGGGGTGAGGCGGCGGAGATCTGACCGATTTTCAGCCGACGAACGGTGTGAAGGCCAGCAATGGCCCGACTGCCGTCGTTGACCGGAGAGGATGGAAGAAAAGTGGCCAGATCTGGGCAACGTGTTGCGGCGGAGATCTAGCCGATTCTCAGCCGACGAACGGCGTGAAGGCCGGATCTGACCGACGCTTCGCGACCGAGATCTGGCCGACTCTCGGCCGACGAACTGCGTGAAGGCCGTCGACGGGTCGACTGCCGTCTTTGACCAGAGGGAGAGGAGAAAAAGCGGACGGATCCGACCGACGCGCCGCGGCCGGAGCAGCGACTGCTGGTAGCGGCGGCGTATATTTTTTTTCCGACGACGTGACGTCGGCGCCGACAGGACAGCGGCGCCGCTATTTCTTCTCCTTTTTTTTTTTTTATAATTATTATTTCTCAAAATTCTATTCTAAATTCAACTTAACAGAGTTGCAACTCATATTCTAATATACATCACAAAGTAATAAATAAATTCACATGATAGACTAGTAACACATAATGAATATAATATATGAAGGTTGTTTTAAACAAACTCCATTACATTTTGACTTTAAATAAAATTTATGCAACTACCAACATTTGATGAAATAGCAACCTGTGTTTAAGTTGAAAAAGGAACACGAAGCCGTCACACGGAATTCTCAAGCGAAACTCTAACGTGAAACTCGAACTCTGACTGGTTATCTTCTCTTAGTATCTCTCCTTCCTCTTCCTTCTTTTTATTTTTGATATCTAATATATTTTTTTTTTTTCTTGATGTTCTCTGCCTTCCTGATCTCTTTTTTTTTTGATATCTAATATATATATTTTTTTTCTTGATGTTCTCTGCCTTCCTGATCTCTCCTTAACAGTATGTTTGGGTTGTGTTGATATAGGACTTTTTTCTGTGGGGGAAACATGGGGAGGGAAATAAGGATAATGGGGTTGAGGGAAATTCAAGATGGGTTGAGGTAGTTTTTCTTTTTAGGACAAGAGATTTTTTTTTTTAATAACGAAAATTAATAAATAAATAAATAAATAATAGTAACAAATAAAATAATAATAATAATAATAATTAATTGATTTTTATATTTAAAAATAAAAAAATAAAAAAAATACAATAACAATCTAAAAATAGTCAAAAATAAATTATATAATTAAGATAGTATAAAACTATTTTTTTTTAAGGAATAAAACAAAATAATATCCTAAAATTAAATTCATTTAATTATTTATATTATATTAAAATAAAATAATAGTCAAAATAATATATGATTAAATATAAATATAAATATTTAGTATTGATAAACAAGTTAAAATTTAGGGAGGATCAAAAATCACGTGTGTACAGTAATTTGGATACTTTTTCCCCTAAACATCGCCTCTACTCTGGTTACTCCTCGCCACGGCTTCTTGCCTCATTGGTTTCACCTTTAGGATGGCATAGTTCTTAGGGATTTTTCTTCGTTTCCACTTTGCTAATAAACTTCTTAACATATTATTCTTTGAATAATTCTACTATAAAGTAACTAATATGAATTTATTTTATCATATCATGATTGTTGGGAATTATGAATTTAGCTATTCATAATCATAAATAAATATACCTCTTCGGGTAGTTTTGATATTTCTGAAGTTTGTTCCTCCATAGCTTTTTCCATTGAAATATGTCTATTTTTTAATTAACTGAGCAAAATATTTGTTGTGGACTGGAGAGAGTATTGCTTCAACACATGAAAGATTGCTCTGCAATGCCTTCGGTTTCTTTCATTTATAGAATGAAAATCAAAGTCTTTACACGTTTTAAAAAATTCTAAAACTAGAATCCTAAAACTAAGTGTCATAGCCTTTAAAAAAAGTCAAAAAGGCTAGAAGGCTAAAAAGTTAATGTTATAGCCTTTAAAAAAGTCAAAAAGGCTAGGAGGCTAAAAAGAAAAGTCTATACAATAATTCTAACAATTCTAACAATTTTACGTAAAGGCTAAAAAGAAAAGTCTATACAATAATTCTAACAATCCTAACAATTTTATGTAAATAATTTAATATCTTGTCTTCTTCCATTGGTATCTTCTCGTTGTCGTATCTGTTGCTTTTCCATTGCTTCTTATCTTATTTTTCCAGCTGGCATGCTCATCTTCTTGATTTTTATTCTAGGTGTACTTCTGGAATAATATTATCTTCTCTATTACATCTTGAACATTGATGGTCTGGATATTTGTGTCCAATTATCTTACACTATCTTGTCAGTAATCCTTCTGAAATAAATCCTTTTTTAATTGCTCTTGCGGTAGATTGTTTTTCTGGGTTAAGTAATGTCATTATCCATTGGCTAACATCTTTCATATCTGCTTATCATAGCTCTTTTGAATTTGAATAAATCATCTGATGGTCTCTCGAATAATAGCTCCATATTGGGTTTCCATTAGTATAATTATTTGCTAATTCTTGGATAATCGTAGCTAGTCCAATAAGTCGTTTATTTGCGTAGAAATCAGGTATCTCGATTCTGGGTATCTCTGGCTGCTGCGTAATATCTTCCGGTATGATCATATCTCTAGTTAGTCCTATTTTTACAGCTTGTATAACTGATTTTATTTCGTCGTATAATATCTCTGCTGGTGCAGTATAACATTTTATATAAAATAGATTTCCTTTTGTTATCCTTTTGTAGGTGGTGAATATCTTATGTAATTCTTCCTTAGCTGTTAGTCTTCTCCGTCTTGGGTGTATATGGTATTTAATAATCCATAGTCAAAACAAGTTTTCACTAGGCTTGGGTTGGTTTTGGGTAGTGCAATTAGCTTGTTATATCCTTGTAATTTTTGAGTTATATAGTTTATATTTGGTTCTTTGATATTTGTAGCTCTGGGTTAAGGTTTAAGAAAGTTTGTACTCTAGAGATATTTTCTATGTATTTTTGGGCTGTATAGTTGTAAACTTTTTTATCTTGATTAAGACTATCTCGGTATGTGGTAATTTGTGGGGGTATGAACAAGGGGTCTTTTTGTATTTTTGGTATAAATGGTTTCTCAAATATCTTATTCATATTCATGTTCTGGTATCTTTGTGGACTAACTCCTTTGCTTCTACCTACAGAAGTAGATTGATAAATGTTATGGGTTTTATGGAGTGTCTCATCGTCTCCTTCTAGCTCTGGAACTTTAATGTCTTCCGATCGACATAGCTCTGCTTCTACTATATTCACTAGCATCTGCTTCTACTATATATATAAATTTTCTATTTTCATCTGGAAATTGTAATTTTGGTAATTCTTTACAAAGTAATGTTATTTTATGAACTTGTTTTTTATCTTCTTCATTATAGTTATATTCTACATCAATTGTAATTTTGGTAATTCTTTACAAAGTAATTTTATTTTTTGAACTTGTTTTTTATCTTCTTATATTCTACATCCTTTTTTAATTTTTTCTGTAGTGGTTTTAAAGTTTCTGCTAATTTTGGAATATATTTTCTTACTTGGTTTACTAATCCTAAAAATGATTGTAATTTCTTTTTTGTATCTAATTCTTCTTTTGAATTTATTATTTTTTGTACTATATGTTGTTGCATTTTTACTCCACTTTTATCTATTTGTATTCCTAAAAATTCTATCTGATTTTTCATAATTTCAGCTTTCTTTTCGCTTAGACTTATTCCCGATTTTTCTATTATATCTGTAAACTGTTCCAATAATTTTAAATGTTCTTCTTTGGTTTTTGTATATAATAATACATCATCTATGTATACTATACAATTAGATAATTGTTTAAAATAATTATCCATAAAATGTTGATATCTACCTGGTGCATTTTTATATCCAAATGGTAATACGTTCCATTCATAAAATCCTTGTGGTACCGTAAATGCGGTTGATTCTTTAGATGGTAAAAATCCTAATTTACAATCGAATTTGCTAAAATAATTATATCCTTGTATTTGCCTTATTTTTAATAGCTTATTTGGTATTGGATAATTATATGTTATAGTTTTTGCATTTAAATTTCTATAGTCAACAACCATTCTACTTTTTCCTCTTTTTTGTTCAATATGTTTATTTACTATAAATGCTGGACTATTATGTTTACTATTACTTTTTTGTATATATTGTTTTTCTAATAATTCATCTATATGCATTTTAAATTCTTTTAAATCGTCAAAATTATATGTTAATGGTTTCTGGGTTATTATGTTATTTTTATCTATTAATTCAATTTTTATAGTAGTTTTATGTTTTTCCCATTCTTTTAATGGATCTTCACTATATAATTGTTCTAATTTTTTCTTAATTATTTCTATTTTATTTATTGAAAATATAGTTAATTCTGTTTTATTTATCGAAAATACTACTAATTCTATTGTATCTTCAGCATTTTTTATATTTTCTAACTTTTGTGTAATTTTCTCACTTCCTTTTATCCAATCAGTTTTCTTTCTTATTTTATTATTAACTCTTTTTGCTCTCACTTTATGTTTACATGGTGTTGTAAACCACCAGTCTGTTCTAGTTATTATATGTGGGTATAATTTATCTAAAAATGGCATTCCTAAAAGTATATCTTTTGATGTTAGTTCATCATTATAAATTTCTTCTATTGTTAATATCTTATCCCATACTTGTATTTTTACATTCCTAGCTTTATAAGTAATTAAGCTTCCTTCAGTATTAAATCCTTTAACTATTATTGGTGTTTTTAATTTATCCATTTACTTTCTGGTAAGCAATTATATCTACATAAATTAGTTTCTGCTCCTGTATCTATCATAGGCGTATAATATCTACTGTAATATCCTTCTACTACTATCTTCATATATTTTCATTTTATGTTAAGGCTCTTCTTAAGAATAATTTATCTTTGTTATATGTTAAGGTTAATTGTGTATGTTCTATATTATATGGTTTTACTTGTTCTAGCCATTTTATTCCGAATATTATATCTGCTTTTTGCATTCCTTCCTTTACTTCGAATTCTATTTTCATTTTTCTAACTCCTATTATTATTTCTTTATCTGCTATATTTCTACTATTTATTAAACTTCTTGGTAGATCTGGGCACATATCATTATCAGTTTTTATTTCTTCATTTTTTACTAGATATTTTGCTATATAATTTTCTTCTTGTCCTGTATTTAAAAGTATTAAATATTCTTTTTCATTTATTTTTCCTGTTATGTAATATTGGTTTAAATTACTTGTTGAATTTATTTCATAACTTGTTCTTTTTGATGAGCTTGATGAATCTGTTTTTTCATCAGCTATTCTTTTCATTGTACTTATTCTATCATTTACTATTTCTAAATTTTCTTCTATATCTATGTCTCTATAGCTATAATCATTATAATCTATTGTTTTTACAATCTGTTCGAATGGGCTTTCTATTTGTATTTTGTTAATCTTATTTTTTCCTGTTATTTTATGTTTTGTTGTTAATACATATAAATTTTTGCATCTTGCTGTAAATATTTTACTTCCTGGGGTTAATTCTATTCCTGATATTTTCCAATATAATACTAGTGATTTATCTATATTTTTATCTGTTACCGCTACTGAATAATTTGCACTAATTATAAATTTGAATTTTTGATATATTAGATTTCCTTTTACGGCAGTTATTATGCTTTTTTCTATAGGTTTTATAATTCTATCATCTGCTAAATATAATTCTATTGGTGTATCTATTCCTTCTCTAAAACATGCTTTTATTAATATCTCTGTACCTCCAAGGTGTACATATTTTATTGGATCTCCTTTACTTTTTATATTATTTATCTCTTTATTTATTATTCTTTTTGTTACTAGTGGTATACTAGCTTTGCCTTTTGCATATCTACAGTCTATTACATGTTCTTTTTGGCATACTACATAGTATTCATCCTTTTTCCTAGTAAAAATATTTTTTATTGTTGGTATTTTAAATATTTTTCTACACTTAAATCTAATTCTTTTCCTTTTATTTCATCAAATATGTTACTGTCAAATATTATTTTTGTTCCGTTCCTTCATCATTTAAATATTCTTCCTTTGTTATTATTTTTATATCTTCTTCAGTCATTTGATTCATCTATTTCACTATCTATTTATTATCTGTTTCATTTTCTAAAATTTCATATATACTATCCTCACTTTCTAATTCATAATCTATATAATCTATCGGCATATATTCTGTATTATCTATTTTTATTTTTGATATTTGTTTATTTTTTGGATTTTTAGATAATTTACAATCTCTAGCTAAATGGCCTAACTTTCCACAATTATAACAAGTACATTCTTTTATAGATTTCTTCTTTCTATATGGTCTTTTGTATTTATAATTTTTTACATAATATCTTTTTCTCAGTTTCTTATATTTATATTTTGATTTTTTATATTTCTTATATTTCTTATGTTTTTTTCTTTTCTTATAATATCTTTCTTCACATTCAAATAGGGGTGCTATTTTAATTTTACAACATGCTAAATTTCTTATTAATGTTTTTTTCATTTTTAATTCTTCTCTATATTTTTCACATAAGTTTCTATACCACTGTTGCAAAAATTTTATTCTTTCTCCTAACGTATCTACTATTTTTGCTTCTTCCCAACTTTTTATTATCTTTGAACTAAATGACTCTAAAGGAAAATTTTTTAATTGTAAATGTGGTTTGGTAGATCACTTAGTTGCTTGAAAATGGTTTAGTGTAGGAACTGTCAAGAAAAGTTTTTTTGTTTAGAATGTGGTTTGCTAGGTTACTTAGTTGTTGAAAATAGTTAAGCGTAGGAACTTTAAAGGGAATTCTTTTGTTTTAAATGTGATTTGATGGGTCACTTAGTTGCTTGAAAATGGTTAAGTGTAGGAACATTTAAAAAACTTTTTCACTTAGTTGGTTGAAAATGGTTAAGTGTAGGAACTTTATAGGGAATTTTGTTGGTTTGAATGTGGTTTGTAGGTCACTTAGTTACTTGAAAATGTTTAAGTGTAGGAACTTTAAAGGGAATTTTTTTGTATTGAATGTGGTTTTTTTTTTTGTTTTGAATGTGTTTTTGGTAGGTCACTTAGTTTCTTCAAAATAGTTAGGTGTAGCAACTTTAAAGAGATTTTTTTTTATTTTGAATGTGGTTTGGTAGGTCACTTAGTTTGTTGAAAATGGTTAAGTGTCGGAACTATAAAGGAATTTTTTTTGTGTTGAATGTGGTTTGGTAGGTCACTTAGTTGATTGAAAATGCTTAAGTGTAGGAACTTAAAAGGGAATTTTTTTGTTTTGAATGTGGCTATTTTTTTTGTTTTGAATGTGGTTTGGTGGGTCACTTAGTTTCTTGAAAATTGTTAAGTGTAGGAATTTTATAGCGAATTTTTTTTGTTTTGAATGTGGTTTGGTAGATCATTTAGTTTTTGGAAAATGGTTATGTAGGAACTTTAAAGGAAATTTTTTTGTTTCGAATGTGGTTTGGTAGGTTTCTTAGTTGCATGAAAATGGTTAAGTGTAGGAACTTTAAATGATTTTTTTTTTGTTTTTAATGTGGTTTGGTTGGTCACTTAGTTGGTTGAAAGTGGTTTAGTGTTGGAACTTTAAAGAAAATTTTTTTGTTTCGAATGTGGTTTGGTAGGTTTCTTAGTTGCATGAAAATGGTTAAGTGTAGGAACTTTAAATGAATTTTTTTTTGTTTTTAATGTGGTTTGGTTGGTCACTTAGTTGGTGGAAAATGGTTTAGTGTTGGAACTTTAAAGGAAAATTTTTTGTTTCGAATGTGGTTTGGTAGGTCACTTAGTTTCTTGAAAATAGTTAAGTGTAGGAACTTTAAAGGGAATTTTTTTGTTTTGAATGTGGTTTGGTTGGTCACTTAGTTTCTTGAAAATGGTTAAGTGTACGAACTTTAAAGGGAATTCTTTTGTTTTGAATGTGGTTTGGTAGGTCACTTAGTTACTTGAAAATGGTTATGTGTAGGAACTTTAAAGAAAATTTTTTGATTTTGAATTTGGTTTGGTTGGTCACTTAGTTTCTTGAAAATGGTTAAGTGTAGGAACTTTAATGGAAATTTTTAGGTTTTGAATGTGGTTTGGTTGGGATTATGTGCGGATGGGTTCTCTCCTTTTTCAGTTGGTAGTACGCCATATTCATGTTGGCCTGTATTTATCACTCCTTATAATCTTCCTCATGAACTGTTGATGACTAGTCCCTATATATTTCTGAATTGTGTTATTCCTGGCCCGCATAATCCAAAAAGCGGAATAGATGTCTACTTGCAACCTTTGATTGATGAACTTTAAATTTTATGGCATGAGGGGGTTGAAACTTGGGACATCTCTCGTAAATAGAATTTCAATCTGCGTGTATATCTAATATGGACTATTAATGATTTTTCTGCTTATGGAATGTTGTCTGGGTGGATGACAGCTGAAAAGCTGGCTTGTCCATACTGCATGGAAAAAACAAAAATTTTCACATTGAGACATGGCTGGAAAAATTCATGGTTTGATTGTCATCGTTATTTCTTGTCACCTGATCATGAATTTAGGAGACTCAATAATGCATTTAGAAGGAATAGAAGGGAATATGATGGTCCATATCCTAGGCTGTCTGGTTATGACATCTGGGAAATAGTTGAGAATTTGCCTAAAGCCAGTAAGGAGCGATTGTACAGACTAGATGGTTATGGCGTTTCGCATAACTGTACTAAGCAAAGTATATTTTGGAAATTAGAATATTGGCCAGATAATTTACTTACACATAATGTTGATGTCATGCATACTGAGAAGAACTATTTTGACAACTTGTTCAACACAGTAATGGATGTCACCGGCAAAATAAAGGATAATCCTAAGTCCATACTTGACTTACCAAAATATTGCAAACGCAGAGAATTACACTTACAGCGGGGGCCTAACGGCAATGTTCTTAAGCCCAAGGCTAATTTTACCTTCAAGTTGGACCAAAAGCGTCAAATATATGAGTGGGTTCAAAGTTTGAAGATGCCCGATGGATATACCTCAAATTTTGGGAAAGAGGGTTAATAAGACACAAGAAATCTTGCATGAAATGAAAAGCCATGATTTTTATGTTTTCATGGAACAATTACTTTCAATTGCTTTTATTGGTTTACCTGAAAACATATGGAAACCAATAGAAGAGATCAGTTTATTCTTCAAAAACTTATGTGCCTCCACAATAAAAGAAGAAAATCTGGCGCGAATGGAAAGTAATATTTTTGTTATCACCAACAAGCTGGAGAAGATTTTCCCGCTAGTGCTCTTCGATGTGATGGAACATCTTCCCATTCACCTTATGCATGAAGCTCGGCTAGGCGGTCCAGTTCAAAGTAGGTGGATGTATCCATTCAAACGGTAAGCATTTGCAACATATTTAAATTCATACATATCTTTTTTAAAAATAGTAAACATCTAACTTTAACATTGTACAGGGAAATTGAAAAATTAAAAAGGGGTCCCAAAAACAAATATAGGGTAGAAGGCTCTATAGTCGAGGCATATCTTGCAAGAGAAACTTCTCAATTTTGTTCATACTACTTTAGTGATGAAGTTGGATGTTCAAGAAATCGACCGAACCGTCATCAGGACGATGTGAATGAGCCTCGTTTACAACTGATATCAATTTTTAATCAATCTGGTTGTAAGGCTAAAAAGATCATACCTCGTCGGCTCACTCCTACGGAGCGCAAGTCAGTAACTTTATATATCATGCTGAATTTCTCGGAAATTGAGCCCTTTCTGAAGTAAGGAGATTAAAATTTTAACATATCTTATTTGTTTGCTCATTTCCTTAAATAAACTAATTGTTTTTCCCATGTTGGATGTTCAGATCGTTTAAGACTCAATTCCACAAAAATCAAGTGTATTCATCCTTTGCAACGTGGTTTAAAAATGAGGTTCGTAAGTGTATTAATATTTCTACAAAGTTTAAACATTTACACATTTCTCAGCTAAAATATATATATGTATAATATTTTTAGGTACACTATTCACCAAATGCAGCCGCATACGATCAGCTCTTGAGAGATATTTATTTGGGTCCAGTTGAAGCTAATGCAATATTCTAATACAAAGTAAATGGGTTTAAATTTTCCACCGAACAACACTCCCGAACAAGGAAAACAAACAATAGTGGTGTTTGGGTTAAGGGTGATGATGATGTGGATTACTTTGGCATCATATACGAGATCTTAGAACTGGAGTATGCTAGTTTCTCAATAAAAAAATTATACTCTTTCGATGTAAGTGGTTTGACCCAAGCACAAGAGGCACAAGAGTACATAGGGAGCATAACATCATTCAAGTGGAGCACAATAGCTCGTATCCTATTTACGATCCATTTGTTCTAGCGTAAAATGCTTAACAAGTGTATTATGCTCCTTATCCGTTGCGCAATGACAAGTCTAATTGGTGGGATGTAATCAAAACAAAGCCTATAGGCCGGGTGGAAGTTGAGAATGTGCTGGAGACTGTGTATCAAAATAAAATGAAGATTGATCATCAGCTAGTGGATGTTGAATTAGTGGTCGGTTTGAAGCACCCAAAAAATATATTTGAAGAAGTTAATATTGCAAAAGAAGAGGATGAGTGGGTAGGAGATGAGGAAACCTCCGAAGAGGGTGAATGGTTTAGTAGAGAGTCTTCTGAAGAGGAGGATTAATTGTGTAGGTTGTATTCATTATGTATTGATGTCTTTATTCTTTGTACTATATATTTACCTTTATGTTTCTTGTTTAAGATTGATATGTAATATACTATTTAAGTTTGTTGTTTCCAATTTTTCATGATTTATATAGTAATGAAAATATTCTTGTCTATATCTCGTGTTGTATTAGAACGATTTGAAATGTGAATTAGTTACTTGGAATGTTTTCTTATATATTCACTTTGTAGGAACTAACTACTTGTTAACTTATCTTAATTTAGATGTCAAGCAGAGGTGACAAGGGTAAGGGAAAAGTTGATACTAAGAAACCAAAAAAGAATAGACAACCTCTGGCTTATAGAAGATCCACAGGTATTCATACATCTGAGGGTCGGTTTATTGACGCGACAGTATGATCCTCATATTCTAGATCTTTTGAGGATTCGATACCTACTCCTACGCATGTGGGGCCATTGCATGGGTCTACACCGGCTCATTCTGCTCCTATGACCGTGTCACCACCAGCACAGTACTATCCGACAGCCGCTGGCCCCCCCAGATATCTACCATCATCGATTCCCTCCTGCAGCAGTCACGCAGCTTCGCACATTGATTCTGTTGGATCTATTGGGTTATCGGATCTTCATCTTGGAGGCACTCCATCAAGTGCTTCAGATCCGCCCACGCCAGTGCATGCACCATCACTTACTAGGCAGTCAGGAGACAGAGATGATTCTGGGAGGATTTATCTTATTTCAGTTGCGAGAGGGTAAAATTTTTAAATATAATAACGTTACTCATTTTTTACTTACTATATTATTATGCTCTATGAAATTACTATTTGATCTTGTGTTGTAGGTTTAGGTCAGATGGTGGAGTTGGATAAACGGCATGAATATGCATTACTCGACACTTCAACGGCTACTGGACCAGTTGGAAAAAGGTTTCAGAACTTTACAGGGAAAGAATGTTTGAAGAATTTAAGGTATTTAACTTATCGACTACTTATTAACTCTTTGTTAGAACAAAAGATTGAATATTATATTTTTGTTGTAGAAATTTTACTAGTGGAAAGATGCAAATACATTTCTTATAAAGAAGAACTTTTTCATAAGATGTAGAGCCAGATTTAACGATCTCTTGGATTAATCCCGAAAGAAATTGGTAAAACCTAAGTGGATTCCTGAACCCGCATGGCAATTGTATCTTCGCCATTGAAATAGTGCAGAATACCAATTGTTGAGTGAAAAAAAGGAAAGAAAGCCCAGGCATCATCCAAGGGTGGCTCCCTACATACTGCGGGTGCCAGAAGTACTCTTACTGTGATGGAAAAAATAGTATGTAACTTCTACAATTTTAATTTTTTGTTTCTATTTAAATTTTTTTATTATTTGAATATTGATAATTTTTTCATATGCAGGAAAAAGTAAAAGGTTTACTTTTTTTATGAAAATTATGAAAATTTCATATTTAATATTTTTTTTCATAGGTTTGATTTGTTAAAATATGACAGCAGCAAAAAGTAGAATATTTCATTTTAACATTTAAATGTAGATAACTTCCCTATTCACAATAGAAGACGTTAAAATATATATGTATTTTAACAAATTTAAATTTAAAAAATAATAAATAATTTTTATTTGAATTGAAAAAGTCTTATATTTATATATTAAATTGATTTTTCAATCCACATTTAAATGTATATACATGAATTCTAAAATAAAGAAACTGTATTACATAATTAGAATCCAAAATTAGAATTTATAACATCCTGTTCAAATTAAAATCCAAAATTCAGATTAATAGTTTTATGTAAAAATATTTGCATTTGTTTTTAAAATCGGACATATTTTTTGATTTAATTATTAAACCTTCTGCTAAATTTGAAATCTACTTAAAAATTGGATTTTTTTGATAATAATCATTTATAGCTATTGAAGCATTTTCTTAAAAAATATAAATATTTAATTATTTTTTAATTTAAATTAAATAAAATAACTAATAACTAATTGATACCTAACTTTAACTAAACTGTCGTAAAACTAACACATGTCAACTTTCTATGCTGACACTTGGCAAGTCTATAGGCAAGACTTTCTTACTATTTAGTATATATAGATTTTAAATTTAGGTTTTTACACTTTTTTTAACGTCAAAAACAATCTTTTCATTCGCACAAAATAAAAATAAGATATTTGCGAATTTATTCTCTCAAGATCAACTCATAAGATCACTATGTACGTTATTGTTAAGTAAAAAATAATGAAATATATAAAAATAGAATGAACTTATTGATTTCAACTACATTTTCATTAGTCTTTTGGAAAATATTGAAAATAGAGGCTTTAGATTTTATATGTTCAAACTTTTAATTTTCTATTGTGGAATTGTTTGTTTGTGGCCATTTCATTTGCTGGGAAAATATATTATCTTTCTTTTTTGGTAGAAAATATAAAAGAGAACACTGTTTAATTTATAATCCTTGATGATTAGTTAGGGTTCAAAAAGGAATAGTTCTGGCCTGGCCAGTTAAGGTCATCAGTACAAGAGCTAATTGTTCTCTCGAAAAAAGTTTCGGAGATATCCGCCCAAATTGCATCTTTTGCACACATCGGTGGAACTTCAAAAAGGGTGATCTCCTGAAACCTACTTGCCCTTGCTCCGTCTTTTGCTAGAGCATCTGTCACTTCATTTTGTTCCCTATAACAGTGCTTGACTTTCGGATTCGTTAGCCTTTTTAATCTTGATCTGTAGTCCAAAATCAAAGCATCATAGTGGAGGTTTTCGTTAGTTAACATAGATATAACTTCCAAGTAATCAATGTTAATGTCAATAGGGAGAAGATTATTTTACTCTACCAGCTTTAAACCTTCAATGAGAGCCATAAGTTCCATCATATTGTTGGTAGTCCGGTGAAAGCTTTTGTTAAAACCTAACACCCAACCGTCATTACTAGATCTGACTACCCTTCCTATCCCACCCTTCCTATCCTACCCTTTCCGGGGTTCCCAAGATAAGAACCATCGGTATTGAGCTTAAAGGTATGGATGATGGAAGGATTCAACTTAATGTTGATGATTTTGTTTTGCTTGAAATGGATATCCTTTTGAGTAAGGTGTTTATACTCAATAGCTTGGGAGTAAGCATGGTTAAAATTTGAATGATCCTTTTTGTTATTAAAGGTATTGGAGTTCCTGGTGTTCCAGATTGTCCAAAGGTTGAAAGAAATAATGTCGTGCCAATAGAGTAGTCTGTCGAATTGGGAATGTTGAAGGGATCTCTATATAGTGTACCAGTCAGAGGGTAGGAGATTGGTAATAGGAGAGTGGTTGGACTGGGTTATCTTGAGGATGGCTTACACCCAAAAATCTTTAAAGGTGAGACATTCAAAGAAAATGTGGGAGCTGCCTTCCTGGTAATGATTGTAGATAGCATAACTAGCATTTTGTCTCACTCTTCTCTTAGAGAGATTGAGGTTATTGGGGAGCCTATCATACTGGCTGACCCAAGGAAAGGATTTGATTTTTTGAGGGATTTTGGCCTTCCAGATCTAGTTAAAATTAGGGGAATAATTGATCTCAAAGGTTTTGGTTATATGATTATAAGTACTTCTACTAGAGAACAGGCCATTACCAGTGATATTCCAAATGAGATCATCAATATGGGCTCTGGGATTGGGGAATACAGAGTTGGTGAAGGTTCAGATGATATCCTCAGGGATTTCAATCGGGAGATCCTTGAGGTTTCAAAAACCATATATTCTTCCAGACCTCAGAGAGTTTAGTGTCTTGGGCATGAAGATAAAGGGAGCTTGGATGATAGAAAGAAGGGGTTCACGGTGAGGGATCCATCTTTCCTTTTAGAAATTGGTCTTATCCCCCTTATGGATATTCCAAGAGGAAGCAGTTTTAAAAATTTCCCAACCCATAAGAACATTTTTCCAAGTTTTAGAGCTGTTGGCTTTGAGAGATATGCCATGGGGGCTATATTTGTTTTTAAGGATTTTAGCCCAGAGACTATTGGGATGCTTGTAGAATCTCCAGACTAGACTGGGCAACATATTGGTGTTTCTAATGGAAGCTTTCTGGAGGCCTAGGCCCCCATTAGTTTTTGTATCAGTCAAGGTTTGCCAATTGATTAGATACATTTTCTTTTTATCAGGGGTGGTGCCCCAGACAAAGTTCTTTTGGGTTCTGTCAATCAACTCATGGATTTTAGAGGGGAGCAAGATGAATTACATGACATGAGTGGGAATGCTAGCAAGGGAGGACTTAGTAAGGGTGGTTCTACCAGCTATATTGAGGAATTTAGTTTTTCAAATAGCCAAATTAGTGTTGAGATTGTCCAGAATAAATTAAAAATCTCTATTGCAAGGTTTTTGGTGGAAGATAGGATAACCAAGATATTTGCTAAAATTGTCTTTGGATTGGATGCCTAAGATATGAGACAAACTATCTTTGGTCTCATGGGCACAGTTTTCAGAGAAAATTACTTTAGATTTGAGAGTGTTAGTTTTCTGGCTAGAGTGGGAAGTGAAGCTTCTAAGAGTGACTCGAATAGTTTCACAGTTCATTTCATTAGCAACAGCGCACAGAGTTAGATCATCAGCAAAGAAAAGGTGAGAGATTTTGGGCCCTATCCTACTAATTGAGATGGAAGTCCAAGCAAGGATATCTTCTTTATGGGCAATTCTTCTGAAAAGGAGTTCCATGTATATTATAAAGAGATAGAGTCTCCTTGCCTAATTCCCCTGGTAGGGGTAAAAAATGGGGGTTTCTCTCCATTAATAAAGATAGAGATAATGGAGGAAGTGGAGTTGCAAGACATGATAAGGTTGGCAAGTTTGGAAGGAACATTGAAGAAATGAAAGGTTTGTCTAATGAAGGACCATTCCAGCCTGTAAAAGGCTTTTTCAAGATCTATCTTAAGAATCATGTTGCAATCGTTTCCTTTAATTTTCCTGAAGTGAGAGATGATTTCTTGAACAATGATGGCATTATCAGACGTCCTCCTGTTGGGAAGGAAACTAGATTGGGAGAGGCTTATGAGCCTTGAAAGGAAGGGCCTCAATCTGTTAGCAATGATCTTTGTAATAATTTTGTATTGGATGTTACAAATTTCAATAGGCCTGAAGTTCCTCAAATTGGTGGCATTGGAGCATTTGGGGATGAGGTAAAGGTAGGTGGTGTTGACCCTAGGGTCCATGAAGACATTGGTAAAGGTTTCAGTATAAAATTTGATAGTGGTCTGGCCTAATATGCTCTAATATTTTTGGTACATAAGAGGGTGAATCCTATCTGGGTCGGGGACTTTATTATTTCTGCACTGGAAGGAAGGTTATCCAGAAAAGAGTGGTCCTCTATAATAATGAAGCCATAAGAGGAGGGATTGTTTTGGCATCTAAGGGGGGAAGAGGAGTGATCTACGGAGAAAATATTAAAGTAAATACTAAGAATGGAACTTTGGATATTATAAGGAGAGTGATACCAGTTTCCATTGTCATCTTATAAGGCTCTACTTATGTTTCTTCTCTTCTATTAATGGTAGAGGAGTGGAAGAACCAGGTGTTGAAATCTTCCTCAGTGATCCAGTTTATTCTAGATTTCATTCTCCAGAACTCTTGCTCCTCCTTAAGGATACTGCTAAAGTCCTTTTAGAGAGAGGATTCTAGAGATTGAAGAAAGGTACTTTGGGCATAATTAAGGGAATTTTCAATTCCAGAGAGTGGCTAGGATTTTTTTTTTAGAAGATATTTCCGAAAACTTCCTTATTTCAAGTGTTTGCAGCCTATTTAAAGGAGAAGATAGCCTTAGTCGGGGGGAGGGAGAGAGAAGGGGTAAAGAAAACCCTAACTAGGTTTGGAAAAGATGGGTGAGAACACCACATGGATTCCATCCTGAATGGTTTTGGGGAAGAGGAAGGGGAGTAACCTTGAAGAAAAAGGAGGATGCGACAATGGTCAGAATGGGTTCTAGAGAGGTGATTGACAGAGGCTTTAGGAAATATCCTAATCTAGGGATTATTGGCTAGACACCTATATAGTCTCTCCCAGGATGAGGGAGTGTTTATTCCTATCTCTTGTTAGTCCAAGTGAATTTTCTCCCTTTGAATCCTAAGTCTATAAGATCACAAAAGTTGATACAATCACAAAAGTAAGCAGCCCTATAATTGTTAATGGCATTCCCCCTAAATTTCTCGGATGCTTTAAGGACTTCATTAAATTCCTCTCCAATAATCCAAGAGTTATGAGAGAGATCTTTGATAGAGTTAGCAAAGTCAGAGAGGTTATTCCGTAAGATTTTCCTATCCTCAAAGACCTCAAAGCAGTTACTACCATAAACAATATTTAAGAACTAAGAGGGGGAGAGATCATTTACCTTAATAGAGACATGGATGACTTAGGAAGGATGGCAATGTCATTGATGCTAAGACCAGAGTTATCCCACATACTGACTATGCCTCCTGAGCTGCCTAGGGCAGGGAACTGTATTTGGCTATTAAAGTCAAGTTCATCAGTAAGGGCTTTGTGCTCGCTCATTCTGGTCTCTAGGAGGTCCAAAAGAGTAGGGTTGTGCATTTGAACCATGGCCTTGGAGTGTCTTCTGAACTTAAGGTTATTTCCCCCCAAACATTCCATATGATGCAGTTCTTCATAATCACGAATAGCTTGTAGGGTGAGTCTATCATCACTGCCTTCCCCCTCTGGAATGATGATCCCTGAGGTAGGTAAGGTTTTTTCCTATTTTTTACCATGGGAGTGACTTTGGTTTTGTAGAATATATCTTTTAATGGAGGAAGAATCTCCAGGTAGAATTTTCTGAGCTCTATTAGGAGTAACACTAGAAATATCTCTCTGATAAGGTCCTCAAATGAGTGATTTAGAAGTCTTTCTAGAGTGATTACGTCTGTCTTTGATGCTTTTAGAGATAATAGAATTTTCTCCATCTCCCTGTTATTTTCCTCCAAAGCCTGGAGAGTATTCTCCCTCTATTGTATTTCCAAGAACTAGAGATGGAATTAGAGTATTTGAGGTGATCATTAGTTGGGACGGGGCCCTAAAGCTTGGAACAAAAGGTGGGCCCATCTCTAGCTTTCCTGGGATTCTTGGGAGGAGGAAGGGTAGGCTTAAAGTCATGGCTGTGAGCTCCATATTGAATAGTTTTGGAGTTATGCTGCCCTGGAATAGTTAGTTGATGATTTTCATCATCGTGGAAATCCATATTATCTGCCCATAGTTTGTAAAGCCTTGGTTGAGGCCCTCTATTACTAGTTGGGCCAGGTATGTAGGAACCTAAATCTTGAGTTGGACATTTGTGTTTCCCACGGTTAGTTTCAGCGAAACTACTACCAGAGAGAGGCACATTTCCAGCCATGAGAATGGCTGGTGTTCCAAAGGTAAGGGGATTATCATGAATAAGAGATTCTCTTAGAGAGGTTCCGTCATTATCACTGGGATAAAAAGAGAGAGAGTTTGAGGGAGTATTTTGGTTTTTACAGTTGGAAATGGTTTTGCAGTGAGAAAAGGACTAAGAGGAGTCCTGTGGGATACCCTCATCATTACTATTGAGTTTGGTGATAAATGATGGTGCTGCAGAAGTGACAGTTATGTCACTTTTTTTTATTAGCGCCGGTAAAGATATAGGAAAGGGTGGAGACATTTGGGTGTTAGAGGAAGAGAGAGAGGTGATGTGGCATTTTTTAATTTCCACCTCAGCTTTAGAGGTAGTATTATTCCTGCTTAATGTGGAAGCTGAATCTGTTAGGCTCGGGTTATGGTTTTGGTTCCCTTGGGTATTTTTAGGGGCTGATGGGCCCGAAATGGGGACATTATTGGTTTCTACATTGATAGAGACCAAATGCCCTAAAGTCCCAAACTGATTAGTAGAGCTCCTCAAGGGTCTCTTTCGATGGATGTTAGTGGTCCTTGAGTTGGTCTTTGGATCTTTAAAATCGTTGGGCCTAACTAGAGGTTGGGGGATTGTGCCTAGTTGGCTTTTTGGGTCATTACCTTGGTGAAGCTCAGAGGGTTGGGTTATGTCGTAACCCTAGCAGCTATTTAAGGTATACTGAAAGTTTCGAGTTTCCAAATACTTACCTAAAGCGTCATCGAATAGTTATACCTTGATTTTTTGTGCCTGACTTTGAGTGCCAGGGGATTTCTGCTTTTGATGATTTGTACTATTATTCTTTCTTTTACTAAATACTACGGTTTTCCACTCCCTCATTTAGTTGTTGTCTGGTTGTTTGAAGGTTGACGGTTAATCTGTCGGTCTTGGTCTTGAATGGGGGCATGTGGTATTGTTGGCCTTGTCGTCCACACCCTTTGTACATGAAGCCTTCTCCTTTATAGAGAATCGGTTATTGATGGTTACCGATATGGATTATGTTAAATAAAGGGGTATCCATGAGTACTTAGACGTAGATTCGAGCATATTTTCCTCTCAGAGGAGCTGAAGTGAACGCATTAATTTTTAGGAGCTTTCCTATTTTACTTCCCACCTTCTCCAAGATCGTTGAGTCGTAGAATTCAGTTAGGAGCTGATGCAGCCGGATCCAAATAACAGTGGTTAGGATTTGTGACTCCTTTGATACGAAATTTGGCTCCCAGACTCGTACTGACAGATATGAGCCTGCTACAAACCAGGGTCCTTCCGGAGTTATTTTTTTTCTGAGACTGGGCATCTCCCAGTTTCACAGTGTAGTAGTCGAGTCCAAGATTTATCATTGCAAAGCATTCTTTAAGCTTCCAGATATCCGTGAGTTTAGTCTTCAGGTATTGGTGATTGAATCTTTTCCCTACTGCTTTGATTATGATTGAGGATTGTCGGAGGGTATAAAGTCTTTTCTTATCAGCAAGATAATGGTATTGTACTATCATCGACTTGCTTCGCAAGTTTAGGTGATTCTTCGGAATCAACGAGGCAGTTGATCATGCTTGGGGAGATGGATTTATCACTTGCGATTTGGCAATAGGATAATTTCTTACTTGGGTCATCAATTGCTATCTGACAATTTAAATCGTCAGGTGGATCCGGTGGCTTAGGCGGGTTAGAATTAATGGAGGGTTGGTGCTCAGACATGCACATTGGTATTTTGGTGTTTAGAATAGGGAGGAGTTTAGAGAGAAGGAAGTCTTTCTCTCTCTAGTTTCGTGTTTTGTTTTGATCTAATTTTTTTTGTTCTTGATTTAATATATCATCTTTCACTATTACATCACAATATCTTTTGCATTACCATTTGAAAAATCAAACAGAAATTTCTTTTTATAGTCATTCAACAAAAAATTTCTTATAATTTTTTAAAATGAACAATGTATATAAAGAATTGATTTTCTGATACATAGACAGTTTTTAAGTTAATTTATTTTTCTTAGTACAAGGTTAATAATCATTACTAGGAATAGTACTTTAAATACACAGGTTGAAATGGGAGTGTAGAGCGAGCTGAAACGACTCGGAACAAAAAAATGTTTAAATAATGAAAAAGTCATGCAAGTCGTTGGGCCCTAGGCTACTTGTAAGTTGCTGGACCCATAATGGTTTGTCCCCTTTGGTTTCTTTCCAAATCAGGTGGCCCCTTTGGAATTTTTGGTTAAAAAAAGAGCTCTTTTGGCTCCAAACTCAAAAAAATCACTTAGTATTTTGTTTGTGTCTTTGCTAAAATTTGAACGTGATTTGGAGTAAGAAATAGTTTTTTTCCTTAATTAAACTATACAAGAACTCCTAATATTTAGAAATTTAATATCAAATAAGATTCTACTTATGTAAACGTAAATCCTTTCCTTACTTAAATTATTATCTTACAAAAATTGTTATTCAAAGTTTTCTAACACTCTTCCAAAATAATACTAGATAAGAACACAAATTATTTATCCGAAAAAAAATTTAAAAGATATAAAAATTGAAAAATTTAGAAGGAAAAAAAATAGAGAATTCCAATTATTGTTTCTTAAAGTTATAAACAACTACACATCATGCTTATCATAATAATAAAAAAACATGTAATAACTAATTATTTTTATAATTTAATTAGTTATTGACAATTTTACTGTGACTGAGATGAACTACATGTTCATTGTGAGTATATTAGTTAGATTTTTGGGTTTTCTTTTCATATTTTTAAAGTAAGTCATCAGTGCACAAAATATTTTATACTATCAGTTAATTTTACTTGCTATTGAAGGTTACACAATTATTTACATAAATATTTTAAAAGAAAAAATTAGATAACCTGCAATAGCAAAAGTCAAGTTTAGCTGATAGTGTAGAATATTTTGTATACTGACAGTGCACAAAACGTGAATTCGATAAATAATATGTGCAAGGCACCTACACAAACTAACCGAGTGAATTGTCGGTAAAATATTTAGTAAAGCACTATTTGTATAGCATTTCTGTGCGCTGAAATAAATATTACTCTCCCCATCAAATTTCGATAATAAAAAACTATATGAAAAATGTTATAAGGTGCAATCATTCTCATATTAATATGATGAAAAATACATATAAAAATATTGGTTAACATACAATTTGATTTTCGACTCTCGAGAAGCGAAACATGACAAGTAAAAGTAAATACAGGGAGTGCAACAAACTAGCTGGCGAAGATTCACACGGGAGAGGATCCAAACCTTGAAAAATATGATTGATATTAATCAGTTTTGGAAATTAGTATTCGTTAGTGATAAATATCATGTTTGTTGTCTGATAAATGATTTTTAATTGTTTTTTTCGTTGCAACTTTCAAGTTGGACAACGAAATATTATTTCCCTATTTGACCTTTAAAGCTAGATTTTCAATTGGAAAAAATTAATTGGAGTTTTGGAAAAACTAAGACCGCCCTGTACAAATACTAATTGGAGTTTTGACCATTGAATTTTTTTTCTTATTTGAATTGCTTAGGAACTTACGTAATTTTGAATTTATTTATGGAAAAAGATTTCTGAAGTCATTCAATATTTAAACGATATTTTGGTCAATTAATATTTATATTCGTGCTTTTTAATAAGGACAATTATCATGTATAATCATTAGAGTAAAATATTTATACCTTTTAGCCCCACTTTTTCAATTATTACGCAAATGGTCCATCGAAGAAAGTGAGGTGACGATGTGATGTTTCAATGATGGAGGAAGTCTGTATTAATAGAGAATGAATCCAACTAGTGTAGATTCTGTCAGTGAACTTGGAGGGGGTGCAGTTCTGTATAAGATGTATAGCAATGTAACAGTGTGTATAAATAGCTCTTATTCGCTATTATACATGTTTATACATATGCATATGTCACGCCTCAAATCCTATTGGGGCGGACTGGCACCCGCAACCGAGGAGGTCCGGGAGAACCATCTCATAACCTTATACTTTCCATGCATACCTCTATGACAACCCAAAATTCGGACAACATCATGTCGCATATAAAAGAAAACAATCACCTGTATAAGCTCGAGCACACATATATATGTATATACAATACTTGGTCGTCGGAGCCATCACGTCTATTAACAAAACACCACCTTGACTGTACATTAGGTCTACAAAGCCTCTAGACAATACACAGAGTTTAACTAAGGTCGGGACACACCCCGCCATATAACTAACTTCTATACAATACCAAAAGTAACTGGATATGACACGGAAAGCCCCGAAGCAAACTGGAGCTCACCAAAAGCAGTTGGGTATCCTGGTTTCTACTTGTGCGGTGTATGAGCTGAGGTACCTGTGCCTGCAGCATGAAATGCAGGTCCCCGTGGGGGACGTCAGTACGAAATATGTACTGAGTATGTAAGGCTGTAGATAATCACATATGATATAGGAGCTCAATAGAAATCAGAAACAAGTGAATAAATCGTAATAAGAGTGGACCACACTTACTAGAACTTTTGACAACCTTTACATTGTATTTATTCAATCACTTTACCTTCGTTCTTATCATCTTTGTAATCATTACTGTACTGTACTGTGACCATTAGGCTGCCTCCAGTACATATCAACTGGGATCGACCCATACTAGGCTTATGCCCCTGGGATACCACCCATAAACACATAACTAGGGATCGACCCATGATAGGCTTATGCCCTTGGGATACCACCCGATAAAAGAGAACTTCCATCACTTAGTTCAATTAATCTTTGAGATTGTTATTTCGGTCGCCACCACATTTTTGATACTTTGAAACAATGATACATCAATAACAGACATATGGATAGACCATCAATGCAATAACAATGAAGTAAGAACTCATTGGTATATCAATGAAACGTTTTGGAGTCATTAATAGCACATGGATCTTGTTCGAGTAACCGGATCCCTTCTGACATTCATTAGTGCAATAAATATGTAAAATTTGGAAAACAAGTAAGTATTGGAATGTCTTGACATCTTGTAGGGTGGAAACAAGTTCATTGGTAACGTAGGACATCATACAAAATCATTATGGATCACATGTTACTGAATAACTTTGGAAACTTTCTTAATAGAACAATTGTTCACTTTCATGCCAAAGATATGGTATAGAGTATGCTTTACATACCTGACTGTCGACCTTCAATACTAGTCCCAAATGGACTTCTCGTCTTTTCGGATTACTTATCTACAATGAACATATATAGCAATCTAGTATTAGCGACCAAACGTCACAATTCAGTTACTTGAATTCACCAAACTAGTGGTTAAGTAGTAAGCCTTAATTACACCATAAAGGGTGTCACTTTAACCTTCTTATACTCCAATTACATTCATATGCCATGCATATTCATACAACATCCTCTAATATCAAGTTTGGATTCATTTATCCTTCCAACCAATCCATTAAACCAAATTGAGCCATAGACATGAACAATCATCAATTCAATAGTATATCACCATATCCACCTTCCATAACTCAATTACCATATCCATCTTCCATAGCCAAATTAACATATCCACCTTCCACAATTCAATACAACCAAACCATGCAAAATAGTCCATAACCCTATTTCCATCACCTTTTAATAACAACCAATACATATAATCCTCTATCACACATATACATATGGAAGAGAACAAAGGCAAACAATATTCATACCTTAGAATTCACCTCTTGATTATACAATCCTGTTTGCACAAATTATAGGTGCCTTTCGAAGCTCTCGAGATAACAAACGCAGTTATCGGATTACTTTGGAATTTCTACGGTTGAATCAAAAGTAATTTAAAGGTCAAATTTGGCTAGGGTTTGTTCTTCCTCAATGATTGATGATGAAAATGAGTTTATGAACTCATATATATGTATATGTACACATATTCCCGTCCATAATATCATAGGGAATGACCAAAGTGCCTTTAAAATTTAAATAATGTCAAATTTGTCCTTTGGTGGATTATTTTGATAAGCTAAAATAGATTGACCATAACTCTTTTTTTCGATATCGGATTTGGGTGAAATTGGTATCGTTGGAAAGATAATTCAAAGGTCTTTCATTTCATATAAAGTAGACCACCCAGTTCGTCCTGTACAAGGAGTTATGGTCGTTTGAAGTTGACCCTAAAAATCTGTTTTGAGAGGCTGAAGTAAAACGAGTATAATTCCTTACTCAAACGTTGGATTTGGATGAAACCAATTGCATTGGAAATAAGACTCAAAGATCTTTCTTTTGATAGGTCGCAGCCCTCCCAGTTCATTATATTAAGGGAGTTACGATCGTTCAAAGTTAACCCAAAAAAATAGCTGGCCTCAGTAGTTTGTGTGCAGGAAATTTTCCTGCACATTTACTATTCACAATATCCCGACCACTGTTTTATAGTTTCAAAAGTGCTCGATTATATCTGAAACCTATCCGTTTTTGGAAATCTTTATATCTTTGGAAAGCTTATTCTATAACCTTCGTATGGAACCATCGACGGGCAAATTCCGGTATAAATAAAATAAAAAAAATTAATTCCATATAAATAAGACCAATACATGTACTTGAATACGCCAATACATGTACTTGAATACGGGGTGTTACAGCATATATATAATAAGGAACCATTTGGTAGGGTGAATTATTTTCATAATCCATGAATTAAATGGTGGATTACTTAATACATTGTTTGGTAATAATTTTGAAGTTATGTATAACTAATACATGGATTAGTTATATATCATACATGATATTATAGGATGTATAATTAATACATCCAATTTGGTGGGATTAGTAATTCATGGATAAATATGTGTCAAGACAAAAACGCCCTCAAATTTCTTTAATTTTTTTTCTAAATCTTTTTAATTTATTCAATGTGAGTTATTTTTTTTCAATTTATCAAGATAATAATATCCCTCCAAATAATTTTATTCATAAAAAAACTACTTATTGGTCAAAATTTGAAAATAAATTGCATGATTGCATATAAGCTTTAATTTTGTAAATAGGATATTCATAAATAAAAATAATTTTTCTACGTAGCTTTAACACTTTAAGGAACACAAATTTATATTAATAATAATTCTATTGTCTCATTCAAAATTTACACGCATCTCCCTCCAATGTAAGAACATCACAAAGTGAAAACAACAAAAAAATGATGAATAAATAAAGAAAAGATAACAAAAAAAAATTGTAAATGAATGTTGAATCTTAAAATTCCAAAGTAAATAATTAGTTATATTTTTACTTTTTTTATTTTTTTAAAAAAATTATAAGGTTTTGCAAAGAAAATACACAAAGTCATAATATGTCAAAGAGTATTTTTGTAAACAAACAATATTCTTTTTAAAATATAACCATACATATTGTTTTCAATACATCAAACCAAATACTGCATAAAAAATAATCTCAGTATTACTAATCCCTATATTACTAATCCTTGCGCTACTAATCCCAACATTACTAATACAACCTATTTAGTATTATCTTATATACTCTACCAAACGACCCCTAAGAATATAAAGTTGTATAAAGTAGTATGAAATTGTACAAAGTTACAGCTCACATAGAAATGGACCTCGCGTGTGTAATTAATTTCATGAGCTATGTATGTAAATATTTTTTTAAAAGGTATATATTTCAATTTTTTTTCTTTTTAATAAACACTCAACTAAACTATGGTCAAATATTTGAATTCCGAAAAGGTAAAGGGAAAAAAATAAACCCTCAGAAAGGTTAAAAAGAACTTTTATTAATAAATATGAAATTCACGTGTAACGCACGTATACTAAACTAGTAATATTAATAATATGGCGTAGGGGTACATGTGACGAGGTTTTAAAACATTATTCTATCATTATAAATCTAGGTTTTAAAACCTATAGTAAGGAATAAAAGTGAACTAGCACTTTCAAAAACAGATTTTGACCACTTTTGTAGAGCAATAATATACTCTCTTTTTTTTTTCTCAAATTATGTGTCGTAATTTTTAAAAATATTTATCTTAAATTATTAAACAAGAATAGGATATGAGGAAGGACTCCATCACAAGTTATAAAGGCGTACTGTACGCAATCTTACCTTATAAAGTGTCCACTGTGTACAGGATCTGGAGAAGGGCCTTACCACAAGCCACAACAGTGTATTGTACACATTCAAGACTTGAACTCGTGATCTCCCTGTCACATGACAACAATTTTACCAATTATTTCAAGGATCCCCTTCGTCAATTTAGATTATTAAGATGAGTAATTATCCTTTTTCTATTTTATTCTTAATACTAATTTTTTGAAGATTATAAAGAAACACTTTATTAAAATAAAATGATAACATATTGTTTCAATAATAGAGAGAAATTGTTCTTTAAGACATAAATAAGTAATATTTTTGGAATATATAAAAGGATCTTCGTCCATATTTACTTGTCTAATATACTAAACAATAAAAGGTTTCAATAATAGAGAGAAATTGTTCTCTAAGACATAAATAAGGAAGTAATATTTTTGGAACATATAAAAGGATCTTCGTCCATATTTACTTGTTTAATATACTAAACAATAAAAGATTGTAAAATAATCCGACATTTTATCCCGCGATTATTTAAATTCAAACGACAAGTTGTAAAATTTTTTTTTTTCAATACGATTAAAAAGTATACATTTGATATCGAAGCTACTAAAAAAAGAAACTGTTAGTAATTATCAATAGTAACTTGATACTGTCAAAAAAATAATCATAAATTTTAAATTCTAAATATCCTCTAATTAAAAGGCTGATTGGACATCATAATTATTGCGGCTAATTAACTTTTTAGATGCTACTATATCTTTTCCATGAATGATGAATACGCCGTTAAAAGATAATGATAGCAGGTTTGAAGCCGTTAATCATAGTTATAATTAACTAGTCAATTTATCCGTACTTCGCGCGTATCACAGTACTTATTATTTAAAGACATTAGTATTCATTCCTGCACGACGCACAAAAAATTTGAGAGAAAAAAGTATTTTAAACATTATTATCTTATTATTTTGTCCCATTAAACTTTTCTTTTACTTTATTGGTTGTAAAATTTAAACTATCTGATTCATGATACTAGTATTTAAAGATACTAGCATTCGTTCCCGTACGATGCGCGAAAAATATTAGAGAAAAAAATATTTTAAATATTATTATCTTATTATTTTGACCCATTAAATTTTTCTTTTACTTTATTGGTTGTGAAATTTAAACTATCTGATTAATGATCGTTTATTAATTATTTATAAATACAAAAATTTTAGACATATAAGCAACTTTGAATTTTAAAATTCCTGAAGAGAAATTATAAGCAGCTTAAAATTAAAACATTCAGTCCATTAAGATGTTGATTTGAATTAATTCAAATTTACAATTAACGTTTTAAAGTCAAGTAAAAAGGATGAATCCGACTTCCATGTCTATATTAACTGATGTATTTAATTATATATTTATTTTGTCCTAATTTTATTAAAAAATGTGTTATTATTTAAATTGAAAAACCTATCGCAATAACGTCAGGTTCCTATCAATTCAATATAAAAAAGTATGTTAGTATTCCATCAATGTGATTTTAGTAAAGCAACCCTTTTATCGAATTCGAAATCTGTCAAATAGTAAAATTATTACAAAGAATACTCTTTCGCTTAAATAATTACAACAATTTTGTAAAGGAATAGGCATAAGATTTTCCCCCAAACCTACTAAACAATTAATGAGTAAAATGGAGAAATAAGTATCAAGACTAATCGAAATTTAGGTAATTCAAAATCAAATTAATGTTGGAACAAGCCTCGAATTAGCTAATTCAATCTCAAATTCCAAAAATTAGCTAAAATCTATCTAAATAAAACAAATATCCAAATCCTTGAACTCAAACCACAACCATTTGACGAAATTAACACTAAGATATTTGTATGTAGACATTTAACATTCTAGATATTAAAAAACGAGTTTGTGGATACAAGAATAAGCTAAATTTAAGAATTATTGATTTTTATTATTATTATACTGGTTATTGACTACGTGTGATCAGTGTAATTTTAAAAATTTATATATAAATTACATTACATATATATAATTATTTTTAATAAAAATAATATATATATTTGATTACATATATATAATTATTGGTTACTAAAATTTATTTACTTTTAAATTTTTTTAGTTCAAAAAACGACCACAAGTGGTCGGTTTTTAATATATATATATTTTTTTAAATATTAAAAACCGACCACTAGTGGTCGGTTTTGATATTTTTTAAAATTTTTATTTGTAAAGTATATAATAATTAATATAAAAATTAATGAAATAATTTTTTGTTTTTTAAAAATATAAAAGCTACCACTTATGGTCACTTTTTTTCAAAAAAATTTTTGTTATAAAATATTAAGAAAAAACGACTACATGTGGTCGGTTTTTTTCGATCACAACACGTGGTTGGTTTTGGGTAGTCGATATTTTTTTTTTAGTAGTGAAAGTTCTCCTAACTGAATAATTATGATTACTTTTGGTGTAGAAAAGAATTTTATGAGAACATTAATTGTTCGATGTTGCCAAAATATTGTTGTATTTTTAAATATATCTGGGATTGGTAAAAGGTGATAAAAGAAACATAAAAAGTGTGAAAATTGTAACTGTTTTAAATTTAAAAGCCTAAAATTTAAAATTAATATGAGGATTTTAAAATAATTAGAAAGATGCTAGCAGCTCCATCATGGATGTTTTGGAAACGTGGGTATTATCCGTTGTCAATTTTTATCTTTTACTTGTTTTTAGTTTTTATTTTCAAAAATAAAAAATTAAGGAATGTTAAAGTGGGAAACGTGCCAGGGCAATGGGGAAGGAAAGTTTGGACGTGCATTAGGAGGTTACATTAGGTTTTTCTTTTTCGTTATTATTTTTGTTAATTTTTAAAAAAGTGTATTTGAAAAATTCACATTTAAAATCAGTTATTTTTTTAAAATAAATTGTTTATAATTTTTTGTTAGAGAATTTTATTTATTTATTTATTTATTTATCTATTTATCTACTTACATTTAAGTTTTCTTTTTAAATGACTTTGAATTTTTTGCTTTTGTTATTTTCTGTTACTTTATAGTGGTTTATAGAGTTCCTATTTTTTAATATTTTATTAATTATTCTGTATAACTTAATAATTAAAGAACACAAAAAAATTAAAGTAAGATATATAGAAGATATATTTCTTTGACAAATCCTAGAAAGCCGACATCGTTTCTTATTTTATTACTTGTTTTAAATAATAATATATAGAAGATATAGATGTTAATTAATTGATACACATTCAATTTCAAATTTAATTGATTATAATTTTAAGAAAGCTGTGTAGTTAATTTTATTTTTATACGAGTAAACAGTTTTCTTCATTTCGAATTATTATAAGAAAGTGGCATATAGTAACAAATTATTTTTTAGTTGTAGTAGATTTAAATAAAATATTATATTAAAAAGTATAAGTATTTAATTAATTTTACTTTTAAAAAAATAATAACTACTAACTAATCATTACCTAATTTAACTAAGTTATCCTAAAAAATAACACATGGCGTAATTATAGATTGCCACTTGACAACATCTTAAGCAAGACTTTCTTGCTATTTAGTATAAATAGATAGATTTATCTATTTATCTACTTACATTTAAATTTTCTTTTTATTTATTTGAATTTAAATGACTTTGAATTTTTTGCTTTTGTTATTTTCTGTTACTTTGTAGTGGTTTATAGAGTTCCTATTTTTTGATATTTTATTAATTATTCTGTATAACTTAACAATTAAAGCACAGAAAAAAATTAAAGTAAGATATATAGAAGATATATTTCTTTGACAAATCCTAAAAAGCCGACATCATTTCTTATTTTATTACTTGTTTTAAAAAATAATATATAGAAAATATAGATGTTAATTAATTGATACACCTTCAATTTCAGATTTAATAGATTATAATTTTAAGAAAGTTGTGTAGTTAATTTTATTTTTGTGCGAGTAAAAAGTTTTCTTCATTTCGAATTATTTTAAGAAAGTGGCGTATAGTAACAAAATATTTTTTAATTGTAGTAGATTTAAATAAAATATTATATTAAAAAGTATAAGTATTGAATTAATTTTACTTTTTAAAAAATAATAACTACTAACTAATCATTACCTAATTTAATTAAGTTGTCCTAAAAAATAACACATGGCGTAATTATAAATTGCCACTTGGCAACATCTCAAGCAAGACTTTCTTGTTATTTAGCATATATATAGAGAGAGATATGATGATCTTTTAATAACTTTGACCTAAGATATAAGAGATAGAACTTTATATATTTTTGTAACACCATGACTCTCTATGTCACTAATTCTTATAAAAAAAAAATCATTCAAATAGTAAAAAATTATTATGGTTGATTGTTGATCATGCACCTTACTAATCGACAAAGCAGAACATATGCCACAATCTTATAAGGATTATCTGAAACCACAATGAATCTCAGAAAATGCAAAAGAAAATCAACTACCATCAGAGAAAATGTACTGTCTAAACACCATAATTTAATTTGTTTCTATTGCCACCTATATTAATTATTTGCACTACATGACAAAGGATTCACATTCTTAATTTAGTAAAGTTCAATATTGAGGTGATTTTTTCATCTTTTCTGCCTGAAAGCTAAAATTATTCAAAGTTACTTCGACAGTGACAAATCCTAACCTACAAACAATAATAAACCAGCTATATTGATTACCATTAAACTAACTGAATTTAGAATTTTCATTTTTTTTTAATAAAGAACACAAATAAAAATTTAATTTTATAATTGTCAATTGTGACACTGAACAAAGTTCAATTTTCCTCTATCACTACTCAAACTATATAAAGAGCTTATCAAAGAAAGTACATCCACATAGTGATACAACTAATTATATATTTGGCAATTTTTTCCTCACAAAGTCATGACTAATGAGCCAACAAATAACATCAATAACTCTCTATATTTCTATTAAGTACTTTCTTATTTTTTTGAAGTGCTCTATTTAGATTGTATTAGGTTAAAATCTTTTTACTATATCCTTGTTCAAATTATCAAGACCATTAATTGAGAAGGGATTAGGGGTGTCTCCAACCTAAAGTTAATTAGGGGCATAATAGTAAAAGTACTTTAAATTTTATAGGAATAAAAAAATTTATTATGAGGTGTGTCCAATCTAAATAGAAGATAAACAGTTTTGCTTGATTCTTAAAACATTAAAGAAGATAATTGATTGTAATAAAAATTTAAAAGAATAAAAAAAGCTCAAAAAAGGAGAAAAAAGATAAACAGTTTTGCTTGATTCTAAGGCATGCCACATAAGCATGTTTATGTTTCTCTTTTATTTATATATATATGGATGTGTATCCAAAAAAATCACAATATTATTTTCCATTGTGAAAATATTATATGATCATTATTTCACGAATGAAATGGTGTTTATTAGTGTAAAATCTATGCAGATTAGATATTGCAGTTAAGACTTCACAAAATAATTATATAGTCCATTCTGCCGTATTTTTCTCTTTAAAACCTTTAAAAAAAATCATTACTGTATTTAATTTAGTTGATTCAAATAAATGGAAAAAAGAAAAGTAGTACGGAGTAATATTTTATTTCAAGAAGAGTAGACTAGAATAATCAAACGTCATAGTGAAGAATTTAATGTTCTTTTTTTTCTCAAAGATAAACTAGTGAGAAAGCAACTCTACTTTGAAAAGAAGCTGGCGTGTTATTTACGGGCAACAAGTTCCGTATATTTTTTTGGGTGAATCTCAAAAATGGATTTAAATTGGAGTGACTAAGTCACAAATAAATTTTTTTTCTTAAAATAGTCTTTATCTATTAATTAATATTTTTTTTGAACAAAATTGTCCCTGATCAGTGGAGCAAATTACATAAATGATCCTCATAATGGATAACAACTCCATATTTATATCTTTCAACTTTTATTTTTTTTTTCTTTTTAATTTTACTTTAAATTTTATTTTTTATTTTTTCTTTTTATTTTTAATTTTCTCCTTTTTTTTTTCTTTTTCCTCTCAATTTATTTTTATATTATTTTTATTTTTTGTTTTTTCTTTCCCTTGTTTTGTTCTTTTTAGTTTTTCTCAATCCTTACTTTTTTTTCTTTACACCTTTCAACATCTACTTTTATAAAAAACACTTTTTTATTTTTCTTTAATTTTTATTTTTCTTTTCTTTTTAAATTTTTCTCGATCTTTATTTTTATTTAATCTTTTTTTTATCAACCTTTATTTTTTTTCTATTCTCTCTCAGCTTCTACATTTTCTTTGATTTTTTATTTTTAATATTTTTCTTCATTTTCTTCTTTTTTCGCAATTTTTATTATTTTTGTTCTTTTCTTCAATTTCTTTCATTCAAGTTACATCTCATGAGCAAGAGTTGACACTATCACATTATAAAGGCAAGACTTACGGTTTTCGAACAATAAGCTACGTTTCATGGGTAAGAGTTGACACTACTACATTGTAGAGACAAGACTTATGACTTTCAAACAACAAGTTATATTTCATGGGCAAGAGTTGACACTACCACATTGTATTTTGATTTATGAGATGTTTTATAACTCTCACCATAGAGGCAAGACTTAGCTCAGAAATTTTCAAACAACAAATTATACCTCACGGGTAAGAGTTGACTCTACCACATTATGTTTTCATTTATGAGATGTTCTACGACTAATGCCTTAGAGGCAAGACTTAGCTCAAAGACTTTCAAACTACAAATTATGCCCCACGGGCAAGAGTTGACACTACAACAACAGCAACAAGAAGCTCAATGTATTTCCACATAGTGGGGTCAGGGGAGGGTAAAATGTACGCAGTCCATACTGCTACCCCCCAAAAAGTAGAGAGGTTATTTCCGATAGACCTCCGGCTCAAGATAAATAAAATAAAATTGCAATGAAACGTGAAGCAAGATGGGAAGCAACAACAAGAGTTGACACTACCACATTGTATTTTGATTTATGATATATTTTATAACTCTTACCTTAGAGGCAAGACTTAGGTTAGAGACTTTCAAACAACAAATTATACCCCACGGTCAAGAGTTGACTCTACCACGTTATGTTTTTATTTATGAGATGTTCTACAACTATTGTCTTAGAAGCAAGAGCTCAAGGACTTTCAAATAATAAATTATGCCCCACAGGCAAGAGTTGACTCTACCACATTATATTTTCATTTATGAGATATTCTACAACTATTGCTTTAGAGGCAAGACTTAGCTCAAGGACTTTCAAGCAACAAATTATGCCCCACGGGCAAGAGTTGACTCTACCACATTATGTTTTCATTTATGAGATGTTTTACAGCTATTGCTTTAGAGGCAAGACTTGGCTCAAAGACTTTCAAACTACAAATTATGCCCTACGGACAAGAGTTGACTCTACCACGGTATATTTTCATTTATGAGATGTTCTACAACTATTGCGTTAGAGGCAAAACTTGGGTTAAGGGCTTTCAAACTACAAATTATGCCCCACGGGCAAGAGTTGACTTTACCACATCATATTTTCATTTATGAGATGTTCTACAACTATTGACTTAGAGGCAAGACTTATTTAGCTCAAGAACTTTCAAACTACAAATTATGCCCCATGGGCAAGAGTTGACTCTACCACATTATGTTTTCATTTATGAGATGTTCTACAACTATTGCTTTAGAGGCAAGACTTAGTTCAAGGACTTTTAAACTATAAATTATGCCCCACGGGCAAGAGTTGACACTACCACATTATGTCTTCATTTATGAGATGTTGTACAACTCTTGCCTTAGAGGAAAAACTTAGCTCAAAGACTTTCAAACTACAAATTATACCCCACGGGCAAGAGTTGACACTACCACGTTATGTCTTCATTTATGGGATGTTCTACAACTCTTGCCTTAGAGGCAAGACTTAGCTCAATGACTTTGAAATAATAAATTATGCCCCACGGGCAAGAGTTGACACTACCACGTTATGTCTTCATTTATGAGATGTTCTACAACTCTTGTCTTAGAGGCAAAACTTAGCTCAAAGACTTTCAAATAATAAATTATGCCCCACGGGCAAGAGTTGACACTACGACATTATGTCTATATTTATGAGATATTCTACAACTCCCGCCTTAGAGACACGACTTATCTCAAGAATTTTCAAAAAACTTCGTAACAACAATTCATGCCCTTAAATTTGCTTTGATATCAAAAAAAGAAGATCCCTTTGCAGATTATCCAATTTTTCATTTAATAGCAAAATATAATAGAAGTTGAGAAAAAAGAAAAAAATGATCAAACAAAATAGAGAAATAAAAAAAAGATTGAGAAAAAAAAGGAAAGAAAAAAATAAAGATCAAGAAAAAATGAAGAATTAAAAAAATTGAGAAAATAAAAATGAGAGGAAAAATAAAAATAAAGTTTGAGAAAAATGAGGGAAAAATGAGAACTGAAAAAAGAAAAAAGTGATCAAACAAAATAGAGAAATAAAAAAAAAAGTGAGAAAAAAGGCAAGAAAAAAAATAAAATTTATGAAAAAAGTGAAGAATTAAAAAAATTGAGAAAATAAAAAACGAGAGGAAAAAATAAAAATAAAGTTTGAGAAAAATGAGGGGGGAAAAGAGAACTAATAAAAAATAAAAATAAAAGAAAAATAAAGGTTAAACAAAAATAAATTAAAAAATAAAAGCAATAGATAATGCTTGAGAAAAAAGAAAAAAGAGAAAAAAAATAAAGGTTGAGACAAATGAATTAAAACATGAAAATGAAATTAAAGGAAAAAGTAAAAATAATAAAAAATAGAATAATAAAATTAAAGGAAAAAATAAAAAAGTGAAAATAATAAAATTAAAGGAAAAAAATAAAAAGTGAAAATAATAAAAAATAAAATTTGAGAGACAAATAAGTATCAAAATTTAAAAAATATATTTGAGGTGTAGATGGGCAAAATGGTACTTGTACTATACTTAAAAAGTAAGGACGGTTATTCTTTAAAGACATTTCTTATTGGGGTCAAATATTTAAAGTCACCCATATTTGGATCTATAACATGCAATTTCCTGTAATTTTTTAAGTTTATTTTTTTATTTGTAGAAATTACTGAGTGAGTGAAGGTGGTATTATATTTTTATTTGTAGATATTACTGAGTGAATGAAGGTGGTAGCAGATTTTTGAGATTTTGTACTATGCAGGTAGGTACTCTTTTCATCCGCAAACAAGGGTTTATTGGAAATATATTTCTCTTTTTCTCGTGTAGTGTAGGTAACTAAAGAAAAATTTAAGTTTTTATTTGTAGATATTACTGAGTGAGTGAAGGTGGTATTATGTTTTTATTTGTAGATATTGCTGGGTGAGTGAAGGTGGTAGCACATTTTTGGGATTTTGTACTACGCAGGTAGGTAATCTTTTCATCCTCAACAAAGGTTTATTGGAAATATATTTCTATTTATCCATGTGAATTTTGAGTTTTTTTTAATTGTTAGATCACTACTTCTTCGGAGGTAGTGATATGGACTGTGTACATTTTACCCTCCTCAAATACTACTATGTGGCAATACACTGGGTATATTATTATTTTTGGTGATGGTATTTCATATCGAAAGAATCAGGTGAAGATGTGAATCACCTTCTTCTACATTGTTAGATAACTTCTTGTTTATGGTGGGAAGTGCAAAGTTGAGTGGGTCATGCCCAGGGGCGGACTCACATGTATCGGTGAGGGTGCACGTGCACCCGTTAACATCGAATTTTTTTTTGTGAATATATATATATATATATACTTGAAAAATTGGGATATAGTTAATAGTGCACCCGTAAAATAACAAAGGTACAACTTAGTGCACTGATCGAAGCTTGTACTTCTTGCCCACGAAACCAGGGATCGAACCTGGGTTCTCATATTATTTTTTAAAGATTATCACTAAAATTATAACATCAAAACTGTTGTGCTAGAATGGGGTTTGAACCCGCAACCACCTTGTATGGTGGACACACCTTGACCACTAAGCTACCACAATTAATTGTTTAAAGAAGTTAAAAGTCAACATATTAATAATAAAGCTACTCATATTTATTCTATATATTTATTTTTTCAGTACTACTCATGCCATTAGCGACAAATCAAATATGATAATATCCCTTAATTGACACTGAAAATTCTGCTAATGTCTGCACCACAGTATTATCGAAAGTAAAAATGACAAAACAACTTCAAGGTCCATTGTGTTTAAGCACAAAGTACAAATAAAGCGTGAGATGTAATGAAAAAAAGCATAAAGGAAAAAAAATAATATAAATATATGTTTAGTCCAAGACTAATAATATAAGCATGAATGATAAATATATGAACAACGGAATTGACCTTTTTTTTATAAAGTGAAATATTAATTGTTTGGTATTCGTCTCTTCAAAAAAATGTCATTGACAAGGGAAAACATGTCTTAGAAATTAGAACCTAAAGTGCACATTAAGCGAGGCGAGCGCTCAATACATTTTGAGTCTGGCTTCCGGGCTTATGTGTTCCTTTGATAACACTGGTGCACCCACACTTCAAATTCTAGGTTCGCCTCTGGGGATGCTAAACACTATGAAATAAACAATGGTTAGTTGGGCATTTGAAAGTTTTGCGTTCTAAATTAAGAAGGCATCATGCAAATGCAAAGCTAGTTGCAAACCTTGTAGACGATAAATCTCCCCCTAAAGAAGTTAGCAAAATATGAAGGAGAAATCTCTCTATATAAATAGCTTCATTGCATTGTCAATCGACAGTACAAGATATCTATTAGTAGATGACAATTTCTCTTTGGTGAGAAGTGTCTTTGAAATTAGCTATTTCATATCCCACAAAATAATTTAGATTGATGCTTCTACTTATTCCAGTTTGATGTTGAAGATGTTTGAGTTAACTATCTACCAAAATATTGACTTTCTTTGTTTTCAAATTTCATGGTTTGTCAAAGTTGAGAAACAGATGTGTTACTTTAATGCATTTTAAGTAATTGTTGGTCACGAAAGCAACTGTTTATTTGACACTCTGAAACGTTACCTCTTGATGTTGTTGATGTCATGACTCTGTTTGTTTTGTTTGCATTAAGATATTGAGTATGTCTTTCATGAGACTCATCAATATGAGAGAACAAAGTTTGGTAAATATGAATATTGATGTAGCTAAATTATAAGTAGTTATTGGTAAAAGGATGAAATATTCTAGTTAAAAAATTGTGAATATTGGTAGAGCCGTGGAGCTAGAGGAAACATGAAGTTACTGTCTCACGTAGTCTATTCCTTTAGATGGTATAACATTCTATCATATTTTGTGAATAGTAAAGTAAGTAATGAAACAGTACCAAATAATCTAGCCACTAATTATACTCCAAATCAACTCAAGCTCGATTCTCTTGATCTCTTCGGCTATTTCGATCACTTGTATATCCAATACTTGTATCACTCTCAAACCTTTATGTCGTTGTTGTATAAAAAACATAAAAAGTAACGTAAGTCATAATAATTGACAATTTAAAATATTTAGAAAAAGATATGAAAATATTAGACAAAAATTAGTAGCTCTATTCCTCTATTCTGCAGCCGAATAAAGGTTTGAGTAATTTTTGATTGTCTTTTGCAGTCATGGTAAAAGTAAATGAAGGAAAAAAAGGCATTGTTGCAAAGGTTGAAAAAGAAAAATTTGGGAAGGATCCTTTCTTCAAAAAGGTATTGTATAATGTTATTAATCATTTAATTTTGTTATTTTCTTCTATACTTTTTGGCCGTTATTTGTTTTCATTCTTCTGGATTTTACGGATACTTGGTTGGGGACAAACCATCTTCTTGGCACCCAAAACCAGGCAGACACTAGTAAGTTTCATTTTTTATTATTGTATTATTATTACTATTAACATTATTATTTTATGTTGTGTCTGGTTACTTATTTTTCAAGGTTATTGTTGGGCAGTTGCCTCCACCATAGAAATCGCAGCAGCTATATCTATTAAAGGAAAAAAGCCTGTGATTTCCTGTTGAAAAAAATAGATCTTTAACAAAGAAAAGAAAGAGCAGAAAGCATAGTAAAGTTTCATTGATCACTTCCATATTTATACATAAAATCATAACTAAATAGCTCAATAAAAAGAGTAAAATAAGTTGTCATTATCTCTAACAATTATTGCCTAAAGATGAGCAAATGTAATAAAATCGATTGCAGCCTTATTTACTAAATTTAAATCCTACTTTAAAGCTGTAGTTTAAATTACAGTAGCTCGTACAGCTAATCTGCAGCTTTTGAGGCACTAATCTTAACACTCCTCCTTGACTCAAGAGCAGTAACACCAAGTCTTTCTCTGAGAAACTCGAATCTTTCTCTGGGTAGAGACTTAGTTAAAATGTCAACATTCTGGAAATCAGTTCTGCAGTGCACTATGTTTATGCCTCCATTCTTTTGCACCTCCCTTAAGAAATAAAGCTTGATCTTGAAATATTTTGTATTTTCATGAGAAACAGGATTATTTGCAATTAAAATTGTAGCTTAATTAACCACAAGGATTTTGGTACTCTTCTTTTGTTCCATGTACAAATCTGCCAGCAGCATACGAATCTAAAGGGCTTGATTCACAGCTAAAGCAACTGCAATGTTTTCTGCTTCAGCTGTAGATTGAGACACAACATCTTTCTTTTTTTGAACACCAAAAGAATATTCTAGAACCAAAACTAAAACAGTAACCTGAGGTGTATAAGAAAAACAAAGACAACCAAATATTTTCAGATTTGTTAGAAAATGTTTGTAGCCAAACCAAGCCTCAAACGGTGTTTTCTTTTGCAGAGCCTTAGTTGGCAATCTGTTTAGCAAAAATACTGCAGTATTGGCACCTTCATCCCAAAATTTCTAAGGCAGCCCTTTCACATGGAGCAAACACTTTGTCATCTTCATTAGCGTCCTATTTTTCCTTTTCACTACTCCGTTTTGTTGAGGAGTATAGAGTGTCGTTATTTGTTGCTTGATTCCTGCTTCATTATAAAAGTTATTGAATTCTGAAGTATATTCAGTTCCATTATCTGTTCTTATCACCTGAATTTTGTAACCACTTTGATTTTTCATAAAATCTTTAAATTTCCAAAATACATCAGCGACCTCAGATTTAAAATTCAAAAAATAAATCCAACAATTTCTGAAACAATCATCAATAAAGGCAATGTAGTACTTACTAGCATTTAAAGATGGTGTTTTCTGAGGTCTGCCTACATCTATATGAATGATTTGTAGCTTATTGTTTGCCCTCCATGATGAATTCTAAAAAGGAAGCCTTGTTTTCTTTCCATACCGACAAGCTTCACAAGCAGGCAGATTTTTATCAAGGCTCGGGAGACCTTCTGCTAGTTGATTTTCTTTTATGAAGTGTATGACATCATTATAGTAATGTTCGAGTCTTTTGTACCAGAACTCAAAATCATTTTCCAACCTGACAACTGTTATTTGCTCATCGTCCAATAGATTCAAGGAAAAACTCATTCCTCTTATCTTCACCTTGAACATCTCTTTATTATCAAAATCCTTGATAACACATGCTTTTTCTTCAAACAACACTTTGAAATCATTTTCAAGTAGCTGCCCAACACTTAAGAGGTTTTGATCAAGATTAGGAATAAAGAAAATATCAGTTATAAGTTTTAAACCTGTAGGTCTTTGAATTAAAATTATTCTTTTGCCTTTTGTGTCAAGATATTCTCCATTTCCAATTGACTTTGGAAATAATAGATCTATCTAGTTCTGTAAAGAGGTCTTGATCACTGGTCATATTTTTTTGCATCCGCTATCAATCAACCAATTTTTAGAAGTGCTTTTGCTAGCAAAAAAAGTTGCTGCAAACAATTGTTCTTCTTTGTATTGATTTACAACAGGCTCGACTTCTTGTTGTTGTATTTTTGACTTGCTTACCCTATCTACATGTCCCAATTAACCACATTTATTGCACTTGACATTTGGTCTCCACCAATATTTCTGTTGAGAGTGATATTTTTTTGCAATGAGGGCAGGGTGGATTACTTCACCCCTGATTGTTGTAATTATTGCCTTGCCTTTACTTTTGGTTCTTTTTCTTTTCCTCGTACGACTCGTTCTGTGATTTATCTTGAAAAGCACCTTCAACAGAACCTTCTTTCCTTATTATTCTCCATTGCTCCAATGCCTGCAAAGCTTTAAAAAGTTATGCCAAGGTAATGCTTGACAGATCTTTAGAATTCTCTAAAGAAGAGATTGTGGCTTTGTATTTCTCAGGAAGTGTGACAAGAATTTTTTGAACAATTCTTTCATCAGTAAAATCCTTACCAAACAATCTCACTTTGTTGGCTAAGTCGAGTGGCTGATTTGCATAATCTTTTATAGTTTCTGATTCTTTCATTCTCTTTATTTCAAATTCCCAAATTAGATTTATCACTTGCATATTCTGCACTTTTTTATTTCTTTGGTATTTCTTTTCGAGATACTTCCAAATTTCTGCAGCGAACTTCATTTGCATAATTTTGGTAATAATTGAAGGAGATACTACTGAGAAAAGGTATGCTTTGGCTTTGGCTTTCCTTGTCTTTCTCTCTTTGTGATGTTTTATCTGATTCACTGTTGGATTATCTCCAAGAGGATTTACTTCATAGTCCTTCTCTACTGCTTTCCATAGATCCAGTGCTTCAAGATGAACCGTCATTCTAATTGCCCAAGCTTGATAATTCCTACCATTGAAGACAGGTGGAGTTAGAAAGCTTGTTTCAGAATTCATTTTTATAAACTATTTAAGATAACAGTTTAAAGAATGGTTCTATAGAAAGAACTTGTGTTTTTTTTATTCACTCTATTCTCACAGGTCCCTCAAGATGGCAATGCTCTTGATACCAATTTGTTGAGAAAAAACAATTTTTTAACAAAGAAAATAAAGAGTAGAAAGCATAGTAAAGTTTCATTGATCACTGTCATATTTATACATAAAATCATAACTAAAAAAGCTCAATAAAAGGAGTAAAATAAGTTGTCATTATCTCTAACAATTATGACCTAAAGACGAGCAAATGTAATAAAATCGATTCTACAAGATTGCAACCTTATTTAGCTAAATTTAAATCCTACTTTAAACCTGTATTTTGAATTATAGCAGCTAGTACAGCTAATCTGCAGCTTTTGAGGCACTAATCTTAACATTGCCCTTTCAAAGCAACATTTAACTGAGTACATGCTGAAGTATTTTTCTGATCCTGAGCTTGAGCAACGCTTAAAGAAATGCGAGAAAGGTGACTCATACTGATATAGATGCTTTAAAGCTCACCGGTTTGCCATTGAAGTGGGGCTTGTAAAAGAAGCTGCATATCCGTTCGTTGTAGAAAGAGGCGAATGCAAATGCACACCAGATATGGTATGTATAATTATTTATATAGTTTGATCATCAATAACAAATATCATTTTAATGGTGTTTCTTTTATGTCTAGTTGCTGATTTTTTACTATTAGTGTTGTTTTTCACTATTAGTGCTTAGGTTCTTTCTCCTCAGTGCTAACGATAGAGTTAAAATCACTTGTCACTAGTCAAAGGTAAATTATTGGTCTTCATATGAAACACCAACATAGGATTTCCCTATTAAGAATTTTGAATTATTTGGTACTTATTTTCCTGCCTAGCAGTAAGTTCCAAGTGTAAAGGAATTATTCTGATCCCACAGATGGTAGATGTGTAACAGAGGTGTGTGGCCTAAGCTTCATCCTTTTATCATTGACCATACCTTTGTCGTGCCTTTTCTAAATTCTAGATCTACAGCTCTTTGGATACGCCAAGAGTATACCTCTGCCCAAGAATTCCCAGATCAATCAAACCACAGGCGTCACTTACACCCTAGCATTCAATGTAATTGTCCTGATCGTTGTAAAATTTGAGACTAGAATTTAGTGAAAGGTCTGCTAAAGCTGACAAATGTTCTAGAAGTAGCATTTTTTCTGGTCTTTTTTATCAAAGACAAGAAAGTTGTCAAGCCACTATCCTGCCATTTTGTATCACTGATGGGGACATCCTAAGAGAAAGATCATAAAGGATAAATCCTATACGGAACTTTATGAAAAAAAAACATCCTTAAAATAGCAAATGATATAAGACAAATAATGTGATGCTGGAATTAACTTATAAAGGAGTACAAATACGATAGTGTCCATGAGAAATTGGAGGAATGAGATGTTGAATGAGAAGTTTAAATAGGTTAATATGTGAAATGAGAGAACATAACTACTATGGCGATCCAAATAGGCAGTCAAACCTCATCTAATTGCAATTCATGTAGTTGGTGCAAGTTTCTAGGTTGCAAAAAGTTTGGCATTATGCCTAGGATACTAAATGTCACAACCCAAACTAGGTCCTAGTCGTGACGGGTATCTCAAGTCCACCAAGGACCAGAGACCATCCCCTTAGCCTAGTCAATCAGAAAGCAACACATATGTAATAGCGGAAGCAATCCATATAGATATGAAGAAGATAAGTCAATAACCCAAAAAGGGAATTTAAGATTTCTAACAACAATTCCAATCCACAGTAATTCATAAAGACTCTAAAGAGAACCATATATCAATCTAGGTTGGGATATGCTCCCGACTATAGCCAAAAAGAATCCATAAAAAGTAGTCTAAGATGAAAAAAACAATAACACTTTGAAATGATTGGCCTTCCAGGGAATGAGGAATGAAAGCCCACCACTTCAAGTTGAATCGCGAACCGACCTGAAATCACCTAACGCCGTGCAAAGAAATAGATGTATCCTTAGACCCTGTATTACAAAATAATAAAGCGTCTAGGACGGTTATCGGGGTGAGCGCTAGCATGTAACTTGGGAATAAGGGATAAAATAATGCCATTTAAAATCAATCTCAATGTACATGCCCACATGCATGCAAATACATATAAGCACTGGGGTAGGGAACAAGGCTTAGCATTAGAGTTAAAACATTAGCCAGGATTGTGTGGCATAACCGCCATCATAGTACCCACGGGCTATATGGCCCCCAACTTTCACCCCCTGGTTGGGCCCTAATGGTTTGTAGCCGCACGAACCGGAGAATAATCATAACATATATGCATAGGGGACTCGAACCACCCAATTATATACTAAGGGTGACTTGAACACCTGGTCCTAAGAATCCCACATCAGCAAATGTGGTTCCCAGTATTAGTCCCGTTGGGACCTCTACCTTCACGATGAGATACGCAACCCCCTTTAAGCCCAATCAAAACATTTAGCATATATCTTATTTATTTATTCAAGGAGTCATTCATTATGGCATTATCAAGTGGTATCATCATACCGACTATAGTGTAACACCCCGCATTTTGGGCTAGAACAAAAATCATCATTTCTATATGTATATGATCCAAAAGCCATAAATCTAAATTTTTCCATGTTAATTAATTATGTAGTGTGGGAACTTGAATGAGCTTTTCGTCGATATAAGATTCGCCCAAATCTGATACTCAGGCAAGATATTATGGCTAATTTAAGTCCTAGTCGTAAAACACTGTTATTGTAGTGCTTGGAGCATCGCGGAGGTAGTCTATTTAACAGTTGTCAAATTCCAGTAGCCTAGTGCAATTATGGAGCGTCGTACTGAAGTTCCAGGTCCCAACCAATGGGACAACGCGATGGCTCCGCGTCGCGGTGACCCCAAGAATCCCATTCGTCAATTCCCAGTAAGCCACCGCGATAGTGGCACGTCGTGGTGGCCTATAAAATTGGGCTCCAGTTATATTTTATTTCATCTCATTAAGGGTATATTGGGTAATTTCCACCCCTGCGTGTCAGCTTAAACACAGAATTTTTCTCTCAAGTGACCACATTATTCATATTTTCTTCAAAAACTCATAATAACACTTTCTAGGATTTCAAACTAAAAATCCAAATAACTCAAGATTTGATCGTGGATTTTCAAAAATGATTGAAGATTTGGAATCCCCAAACTGTAGGCTTCATGAATCATCCATCAAATTTCTAAATTTAGGTACGTGGGGTTTATCCTAAAACTACATGGGCTTGTTGAAACCACCCAATTATGATTTAAAAATCATCAAGCATGAATTTGTTAAAGGGGTTTTGAGATCCATGATTTTATTATGCCTTATGCATGTTAATGATATTGTTGATTTGGCCTTTAGACCTTATACCTTTAAATTGATTTACATATATAAGTATATGTATGAAACTTGAAATTGAAGATTTATTTGAGAGCACAAATAATGAAAAATCCCTCTCTTGTGATAACCTTATATTTATGATCTTATGGTGATTGATTGAAATGCATGATTTATGGCTTGAAATTAGTTTACTCAAATACCATAGTATTTTGAGCATAACTTAGAAATTTAAGAGAGAGTGTTTCTTGATGTAAATATATTTTGTTAAAAGAGAAAGATTTGCATGAGATTAAGAGCTTTGACATGACCACTTTGCATCATTGAAAGTTTGACAAAGAGAGTTGCATACATGTGTTTACATGAGTTTTAGAGAAAGAGTTCTTTGAAATAGTTTATTAATATGGTGATCCCGAATTTATGTTTTGAAAACAGAGATTGGAATATGCTAAAAATGGCTCAAAGATGTGACTTGCAAGTTAATGGTATGATGATACTATATAAATGTATGCCATAAAAGAGTTAGAGTTTTCAGAGTATGTTTTCAGAGAATGCATGTCTTAAAGAGTTTAAAAAATAGGCATAAAGAGAGCTAGCTGGTTGCCTGAAGAGGGCTAGAGTTCAAGTAACTCTTAGCCTAAAACCGTAATTTGCTGATCCGGGTATATTATTTTTATGCTGGCGATGATCGTGTGGCGTAGAAGAGTCAGAGACTCCAACCCTTGCAGCACACTTGGGTTGGAGGCTTCCCCGCTGAGTCAATGGCGGATTCCATATAGCCCTTGAAATTTCAGAGTTGTAGGGTATACCACCTAGCGCAGAAGTAAAACAAAGAGTGTCACAGAATTCAAATGATTTTACAGAGTCTTTCGAAAATGCCCATGAGATTTCTTACTATATGATATATTTATGAACTATTTTAATTTGCTTACATATATATTGAATATAAATTATTATTTTGGATTTTCTCTGCGTTCCAGTACATCTGTATTGACCCCCTACCTCCTAGGTTTGGTGGCTCAGTCCAAGGGTCCGGCTAATCAGAGAGAATTTTAGAGAGAAATGATCTGTGCAGTGGTGAGCCTTCTTTGTTTTAGAAGGCCTATTATTTTAGATTAGGTTATTTTGTTGTTTTGGTCTACTAGGGGCTATGTCCCAGTTTTCAGAATAGTTTTGAGATGTAGAGATTTTGCAGACTGAGTCAGATTTTATTCAAATGTTTTGAATGGCAGCTTTCGTTCTTATGTTTTGAATCTCAAAGTTAATGACCATTTTTCTGTATCAGATTGTATTTCTGCATCTTCTCTTATTATATGAGTGTTATGCATGACTACCAGATAGAGTAGGACATTTGGGCCTTCATGGTTCGAGATGTCCGTCACGGTCAGGCCCAAGTTTGGGTCGTGACAAACTTAGTATTAGAGCATGGTTCATGGTCCCAGGGTGTCTACGAAATCGCGTCGGGTAGAGTCTTGCTTATGGGTGTGTAACGTGCCACAATTATAAGCAAGAGACTACTAGGCATTGAGGAATGTTTCCCTTTCTTCATGTTTTAGTTTGTGCTATAGAGTCAGAATGTTCCTCTTTCATACTCTAATTCGTGCTGTGGTGTCGCCCATACGGAATTCAAGTTATCCCAATTCTTTTCTTACTTTGATGTGCTCAGATATGCCTAATTGTTTAAGTGATTCAGGTGCAGAAGTCTAAAGTCTTAATGGTATAGTCCTTTCTGATTGAGCCATATAAGATTTTAAAATTGGGCAAGGACTTGTGAAAAGTCTATTAGTGCCTCAGAGTGTATTTATTCTAGTGTGAATTTTGATTCTGACAAAATTGTGCTTTTGAGCCTGCGGTATTAAGTGTATTCAGTCTCTTTCAATTTTTTTATGTTGCAGATGTCATGCTTTAGAGGGAATGAGTGTAGCAGATTATTGGAACTGTATTTTCACTCAAGTAGTAGTATAAGTTAAAGTGTTGGTGTCATGACCTATTGGTAGTGAGATTAGACCAAGAAGTTGGTTATACAAAGTTACAAGGTTAGAAATCAGAGTGAGGATGACTTTTGTATAGATAAATGTGTTTAGTTGAATAACTGATATTTGGGGATGATTTACCCCTTTATATTGATAGACTAATATGGTAGCTAGTAGCATGTGTGGATTGTATGGTATTCAGTAGGGGGAGTGTTTGACTTAGATTTTTATTCATACAGAGTAGGATATGTATTCTTAGATTATTGATTATTGTGTGTCAAGTTTCTATCTCTTGTAACCTTATTATCAATGTTGTTGAAAATAAAAGTCTAGTAGAGTCATGTGGGGCCTATTTTGATTCACTAACAACTTGTTGTCCATCTTGTTGATTATTGTGTTGGTTGGAACTGGGGGTTTAGAGGCGTAATGGCAAGAAAAGTGGTAATGGCAATTTATTGAATGTATTTATAGCCAAACCTTTTTGCATGAGATTGAATTGGTATTAAAGTGATACATCCTTGTGTGTTAGTTTAGTAGAAGGTAGAGCAGGAGTTATTAGCTAAGGTGAGTTATTGTTTGCTCGAAGTATAAAAATGGCTAGATTAGCCAGTAAGTTATAATTATAGACACAAGGTTGTTTGTGGAATTTAAAGGTAGTCTAAATGTACGCTTGGATAAGTAAGTGTGATGTGAGAAAGTCATATAAGTAGATAAGATTGTATGGGGTTATAATATAAGATTAAGGTTGACCATGTCTATTATGTGACTCTACGCCCCCCCCCCCCCTTGACCTTCTTTTCTTTGGTAGTTGTAAACTATTACTACTTGTGAGAAGGTATGTAGTAGATTTTGAGGCATAGCAGTGATGTCATGAAGGTGTTTTAGTTGTGGGTTGTATCTAAATAAAATGAGATATTTAGGTAGAATATCCCAATTTGATGGACTAGTATATTATATTGTATTATTCATTGGTGGTAAATGATTGATGCTAGACTATAGGCTTGATGTATTGAAATAATGTGTGTTAATGAATTATAATAAGGAAAATCGTAAGGTCATGATCGATTATTATGGCTACAGAGTTTTAGTGTACTATTGTTTCTTGTTGTTTTTTTCGTAGTTTCCAAGTGAGAATTGTGTGTAAGGTTAGGTTATAAATCATGTTTAGCCCTAGACATTAAGTTTGAACAGTTTATGGCCATGAAGGTGGATGTGATTATTTCTTGGTTAATGATACTAGTTTTATGGAAACGATCTAATAGGCTTGAACAATGCATGCAAGAACTTAAGTTTATTTGATTCGTAATGAAGTATGATGTTGTATGTATGAAGTAGAAGTATGCCAAGGTGATATGAGATTGCTGTATTTTTTTCTAAGGCTATTACATGTTGTATGTGGATAGTGGTACTGTTGAGTTGCTTGGGGGAGAAAGACTAGTTAGATAGTATATGGTGTTCTAAATAGCCAAGTTAAGGAGTTTTAATAGGTAATGTTAAGCCTTTTGATATGATATTGATTCTCACAGTTGAGAGATATAAGTTTGGAGTCGTGATGCTAGTAGACTATGATAGAAGTGGTATGGTCCGTAAAAGGTTGTGAGATATCCATGTTTAGTGTTAGAAGAATCTGAGTTGGTGAAAGTTTAAGATATTATATGATGATTTTTGGGGCTATAGAAACCTAAGGGTTGAATCTTAGAAGGAGGTACTAACATTGGTTGTTATACATGAAGATACCATTTTACAGGGTAAGTTTAGTTTTATGTGTATTGTTGTATCCCCGATTCTAGAGTAAAGTGATTTCAGTTTATACCAGAGTGTATATAATGGTCCACAAACTTAGAGTAATGGCTTAAATGTAAGGGGAGAAGATAGCACGAGTAACCAAGTCAAGTTTTCAGATGCTAATAGATATGCCAGTAAGTTATGGAATTGGCCGTGAGAAAGATGATGCTCAATCTATTCTTATTTCAGCGGTTTACGTCAGTTATTCCGACACATACGCATGCTTTATGTTTCAGTTTTATGATCATAGCTTGTGTTCATCCATATGGTGAGGAATCATGTACTCTCCTAGTTCCTAGTATGATGAGTTCCCAGTTTTTTTAGCAATCAAAATAGCTTTCCGTAAGTTATGAATTCCAAAATTCAGATCATACAGTTCATAACTCTTGTGCACATGTGATAGTCTTAACGATCAGTGAAAATTTAGATTTATATCAGGTAAGTCCTCAGATTAAATCTCTTTAATGAGTCCATGCCATGAGTGCTCTATTTCTCACGCCTCAGTAGGGTATCAAGTTATGCTTAGTACTCCCCTTGTGTTTCGGATCCCGATATTCCAATTTGCAGTGACATTTTTCCTTAGGTCGAGATAATGCTGATGAACAGTTGTTTAGATGGGAAAGAGTAAACATTTCATTTTGATGAAAGATGGTTGTATGCTTATTTGAGTTAAGGAGGTAATTGTGGAGTACGATTGAGGCCGAGTCTTTGATACATGTCTAGGTTAGTTGAAGTTTTATGTGTTATATTTAGGAAAAAATATTGTGCGCTTTTTTTATGTAAGTCAATAAGTTGAAAGAATTTTGAGGTGAGGTTTCTTGTATGGCATGGTTAGTTAAGGATATTTTATGTGTATCATCTGAATAGTGCAGGGAAGTTGTTATGGATAGAAGTATTAGATAATATGAGAAATATGCTTTATGGGTGGTTGTTTAGAAGTGCATAGGTGGGTAAGAAGATAGGCTTGAATGTCATGTTTGTATGCATATGGATGGATGCCTTGAGTGTTTGTGAATGTCTAATACGAAGCTAAAGGTGATTGCTGGAGTGGAAATAAGAATTATGTTGGAGATGAGGAATTGTGAAATGCAGGGTGTGCTTAATTCATGATTCAGACTAGTACTACAGTATTATGTGGTGCGTCTTGTGATTTTGAGTTAGGCTTGAAGATGATAAGGGGATTTAGTTCAGTTTAGACTTTAGTAGATGGAAATATCAGCGACCATGTGAGAAAAAATAAGTGGAATCAATGAGCATGGTGTTTAAGGGGAAAGTATAGTTGAGAGAGTGATAACGCCTAAACTACAGCTCTCGTAAGAGTGTAAGCGGTCGCTGTCAAATATAGAACCCAACTGGGTTGGGTGTCGAATCCCACAGGGAATACTTGGTCACTAAGTGTTGCAACTATTATTAGACTGTTGGTCTAAAATTCCACGGAAAGGGGGGATTGGATTATGGCGTGAATTAATGCTATCAAAGTAACAATGGAATGCTTTGTTTAGTAAGATTTAATCATAGAGAATAATAAGTTAGGGTTATGTCCACCTTATGAGTTCTACGTATCTATTAACTATGAGTAATGCGTAATTTAGACATGCATGCACTTATAGAGATTCGTATTCTAATGGTAAATCCTAGTGTTTCTCAACCATCCAGGATTATTTCACTTTAACTCTCTCGAGCCTAAAGCGTATGACTAATGGTAAGAACTCTCCAAGAAGCTAATCCGGTTAAGGCATTAACGTGTAAATAGGGGTTGGTAGCCCTATTTCCTTGTCATACTCTCTTTTCCAGACATGTAACTTTTCTCTCGAACAAGTTAATGTTATACTGGCATATTCTCTATGTTTGCAACCATAAGAATTTAATTAAAATGAAGAGAGTAATGATATAAGTAGCATACATATCAAGAATTCACAGACTCATAGCAATAGATAGTATCTCATAAGACTTCCATAACCCTAACAGAGAAGTTTAGCTACTCATGACTACAACGGAAACCACAATAGACATAATCATCATACCACAATCCTAGAATAAACTTGGCGATGGAGTTGATTTTGGCGTCAAAAGGGTATTGACGTTTTTTCCTTATCCGTTGCTCACAAGAGCCGTGTTTTCTCTGTCTGAAAGTAACGTGAATAATCCCCAAAGTGTCGAATGAATAATGACAATTGAATGCTGAAAAATTCAGCAAAATAAGGTTTTTATAACATCCTTGTCCTACTAAGTTACTTCTGCACCCTTAAGTATTTAAAAATACTGCTTTTGCCCGGGACAAATTCTCCATGCATCACATTCAGTCCATAAGCTTCCAAAAGCTGCCTTCCCTCTTATATGAAGTTTTCCTTTGCTGCCCAGAGGTCCACAAAGTGCTGAAATCTTCACCATTAATACCTGAAAACATGCTAATCACGTTGGTTAGCTCACTTAAAGGAAAATGGACTAAAAGTGCAGGAATTATATATTTTATCCTCAAAACTTAGCTAAATTATGGGTAAATTATGGTTCTTAGGCGTGTAAATAAGCCCAACATCAACACCCCACACTTAAATCTTTGTTCGTCCTCGAACAAAATATTATGTCCATGCAAACATCTAACTAGAATATCACAGAAGCAACACAAAATGTTCAACAAGACATGTACGACAATCATTACAAAGAGTAGTTTTCTTGATCACTACTGAATACAATTCAACCTCCAACATAGACTCGCGATGATGGTTAATTTGTATCCCCAAGTTAAGGCACAAATAATGATATAACACTACCCAACAATCATCAACCATGTGTGTCTCACACAAGATATCACCCATAATCACTCACAAGTTTTGCATTTTTCGAATCATGGGTATAAGATTCTCCTTGCTCTCACTCTCACAAAGAATTCTTATGTTGCAACTGATGACCATAGGTTTGACCTTAGTGTAATGCTCTACTAATATCAGAATACTAAGCTTAGGATCAAATAGGTCTTTACAGGTTGTAATGTAGGCTAAGGGACAGGTAGGACTATTTTGGCCAGAAATAGTGACTATGTTCCCTAAGCGCTTTAATACACTACGTTATGTCATTAACACTCTTTTAAACAACCCCTCTACTTTCCTTTCATCTACCACCCCTTTTCACCTATTTTGTTATTCAATTATAAACACAACTATCTTTTTATTTTTCTATTTCTGTTTTTCTTTTTTTTTTTTTATAAAACACCTCTATGATAGCCACTCTTATCCACAACAATTTCAAGTACCAATACACTCTGAGGCATCACTCTCACCCAATTTCCTCTTATTTTGTCACATGACTCTACAATTTAAAGCGCTTAGGAATTTGGATCAAATTATTGTCTTGAAAAAAAATGGATTAGGCTACATATGAGGCTGTCAAAGAAAATAGCTAAAGGCTTAAAGAGGGTTAACTAGGATGATGTACAAAGGTAGGTAAAAAAGAAGGTAAACAATTACAGGCTGCCAAAGAAATGCCTAAATCATCTCCTAAACTCACACTCTTTATTTCACTTTACACACACCAGGCAAGTTCTAGCATCAATCACAACACAGAATATACTATAACCTCACACACACAAGGCACATGGTCAACTTTATTGGGAGCAGTATAGACTCTTGACCCAACAGATGAATGAATTAAACCATACAAGTATCACACAGTGAGTCACACGTAGAGCCTAAATGTCTCAATAGCAATGATTTAGCACAAACTCTTGTCATAAGACCATGCCGCCTATCAGAACAATTTCATGCAAAATCTAAAATCTAAAAAAAACTAAAATTTAACTAACTAATTACGACTAAGTAGCAAAAACAAGACTTAATGTAGGCAAAGAAGTACAATACAGCATACAAATACCAGCACCCCACACTTAGACGGGACACACTGCCCTCAGTGGAAAATAAATAAGGAAAACCTGATTAGTCGGACTCCTCCTCTATGTCTGGGATCATACCCCTTGCATCGGAATCATCATCAGAGTCGTCATCCTCAGAGTTTCCTCAAAATGTACCCCACTTGATCCCAAAAGTGTGTCGAGGTATTTGTAGAGAGGAGGACTCAGCTTGCTCCTTTCTTGATCTTTTCTGTCCTTTCTATGAGGTGGACGCTTTTTCTTTTCCTTGTCGTCCTTTTGGTGCCATTCTACCTGAGATTAAAATAGAGTCATGTTAGCTTCATCTCGGAAGATTCAATCGACAAACAAATAGTAGTGGCGCCACCCTACACTTAATTTGTTGGCACAGACTACTTAAGTTAATGATGTCGATTACTCAGACTTCATCGACATACATTTAGGCGGTATGTTCCAAGAACATGTTCAGCACAGTCATATGTTCATGTCATCTTAACTTTCCTTTCCAATTCTATTTCATGTAATCTTGACTATACTTTCATGTTTGGATTAATGCACCTTTTGAACAAGACTACTTCATAGAGATCGTATCAAGTTATGGCATAGAAATAATCACAACATCTCATGCTTGCATTCAATCATGATCTTTATCTCGATGAACGAGTTATTCAAACATTCAAGCTTTCAACTTTGAAGATGATGCAATTAACTTGACCATTTTGATTTCGCAAAAAGATAAAAGCATATAATAATCAAATACAAGTCGGAACAAATTCAAGAACACCCACATGTATTCTTTCACTCAACTAGATGTATCATAACAAATCAACCACATTCTAATCACCAACACCACTTTAAAATCAAACATACCATTATAAGCGCAATATTGTAACAACTTCGAAATATAAAAGAAGAACTTACTTGGTGATGGACTCGGAAGATGATCTTGCAAGGTTAGATGAGCAAAAATAAAAATTTTGAGAGATTTGGGAAGGTTAGGCGGCGCTTAGGTTGAGCAAACAAGTGCATTTTGTCTTAAGGTTGAAGTTCTATTTATAGACCAAGGCTTGAGTCGGGTTTGACCCATGAAAAATTGGGTTAGGAGACAAAAATGCATAAGTAGGCGGCGCCTAATGCTTTGCCTATGCTTGGCATAAGCGGCGCCTAATGCTTTGCTTAATTGGTCATAGGCGGCGCCTATGCCATCGCCTAGTTGAGCATAGGCAGCGCCTATGCTATAGCCTTGTCGATTCAGAGAGCAAAGGCAATGGCATAGGCGGCGCCTTTAGCTTTGCCTAGTTGGGCATAGGCGGCGCCTATGCTATCGCCTATTTGAGCATAGGCGGCACCTATGCTATAGCCTTGTCGATTCAGAGAGCAAAGTCAATGGCATAGGCCTTTCTTTATCCATTGCCTAGATTTGTATAGGCCTTGCCTTATTCGTTGCCTAGTTTAGCATAGGCAATGCCTAACCGAAAGCCTTTTGCTCTTTCATTACTCACTTACCACCTTTAACATCGCTCACTTTCAAATCAAAATTTTGGGATTAATCCCCTCCTTTGTACGTCTTACGCCAACACTTAATCAAAAACAACAAAAATGATTAGAAAGATGGGTTGCCTCCCACCAAGCGCCTTAGTTTTGGTCGTGGCTCGACTCTTCTTTTTGGATTTTTATTTAACAAAAACAAACTCCTAGTAAAACAAAATGATTAAAACGATGGGTTGCCTCCCATGTAGCACTTGATTTATTGTCGTGGCACGACATAGTTATCTCGATTACTTAGACTTCATCGAGATATATGGTGCATCATTTTCTGAATGGATTCTGATGACGCTGATTCTTAATTGTGGGCATGCAATCTTCTTCGATATGAATCTTATGCATACATATCCCAGGAGGGATACCAATTATATCATCAATGGTCCAACTAATAGCTCTCTTATACCTCTTCAGAGCAGAGATGAGAGCCTCTATGTATTGTTCACCTAAATCAGCCGCAACAATAACTGGAAGTGTATCACCATTTCCCAAAAATGCATACTTCAGGTGACTGGGGAGCTCTTTCAATTTTAGCACTGGTGACTCTTCAATGGACAGTTTTGCTGGTGGTAAAGGTCGATTCTTAAGATCAAGGTCCAGCTTATTAGGGGCATGAGTATAGGACCCTATTCCTGTTAGAGCACAGATGGTTTCTTCATAATCTTCAACATCCTCATGCTCAACATTCAAAAGCATAGCAGACAATGGCTCAACAGTAAGCTGCTTCTCTACGGATAATTCTTTCTCATCCTCATGATAAATATTAGCTACAGAGAACATATTCATATCTCTAGGCTGCTTCATCGATTTGCATACATCAAAATGGACCACTTCGTTATTCAGCCAAAATAAAAGCTCATTAGCTCGTAAATCAATAAGCGCACTTCCTGTTGCAAGGAAAGGGCGTCCCAAGATTATGGAAACCTTAAAATCCATCTCACAGTCCAAAATAACAAAGTCTGCAGGAAAAATAAATGTAGAAACCTTCACCAATACATCATATAAGATACCAACAGGTCGTTTTACTGACCTATCTGCCATCACGAGCTGCATATTGGTTGGTGTAGGATCACCCAACCCCAACTTTCTGTAAACGGATAGCGGCATCAAATTAATGCTAGCTCCCAAATCGCACAATGCCTTAGAAAAATCTAAAGATCCAACCGTGCAAGGAATAGTGAAAGCACCAGGATCTGCCTTCTTCTGAACTAACGATCTTGTAGTGATTGCACTGCAATGATGAACATTATCTGTCAGCTCATAGCTTGCTGCCCGCTTCTTTGTCAAAAGGTCCTTCATGAATTTAGCGTACCCAGGCATCTGTTCTAGCACCTCCACCAAAGGAACATTAATAGTCAGCTGCTTCAACATAGTCATGAATTTACTGAACCTGGTGTCATCAGCTTTCTTCTTCAATCTCTGAGGAAAAGGTGGTGGTGGAAGGGGAATAGTTTTCTCCACCACTTCCTTTTTATCTTGCTTCTGTTTATCAACCTTTTCAGGATGGTGACATCTAGAGGTAACATCATGAACGTTCTCTTCAGCTTCAACAGCATCATCACACTCTTCTTCACTAACATTCGTTGCTATATCATCAACCACCTGCTTGCCTTTGGATGGATTTTCCAACACTTTACCACTCCGGGTAGTAATATCCATACACGATCCGTCATTCCTTGGGTTTTGGATAGTGTCGCTAGGTAACGTGCCAGCCTTTCTTTGGTTGAATGCCGCTGATAGTTGAATCAATTGTTGCTCCAGCTATTTTATTGCAGTAGAATGCGAGTCAACCAATTGCTTCATTGAGGACAAATAATTTACTACCTCAGTTACTCCCGTGTTGGTTGCCTCCACTCCTTTCAACAGCTTAGCCATCATATCTTCCATGGACATCTTCCCCGAGCCAGATGCCGCGGCCTCACGATTTCCAGGAGGAACATACAAACCACTCCTGTCAATCTTATTCTTCCAACCACCTTGATCACGGTCCTTGTATCTAGATTTATCATAATAGTTTCGACCTTGGATTCCTTGGGCATTGCCTCGAAAACCCCCCTGATTATTCAAGTAGTTGGCTTCTTCCTCAGAATCAGATTCATCTCTTCCCTGTGACACCACAACTTTGACTTTTTCGGTCCTCCCTAATAAAAAATACTTGGTAAGAAGATCCATCTGCATTTTTATGTGCGCCATATCTTGATCACGTTCCTCCTCTCTTCGCCTTTGTTCTGCAGTCATGCCAATAGATACAGTAGAGATTGCTACCTTAGCATCCCTGGTATGCCAAGCTCTACTCTGCTTTGTCATACGATCTAGCATATCACTTGCCTGAATAAAAGTAAGGTCCATGAATGACCCTCCTACAGCATTATCAACCACTGGCTTAGTCACCGAATTCAAAGACCTGTATAATATCTCCATCAAGTGGACATTGGTCATATGATGATTTGGGCACCGCATAAGCTTCTTCTTGAACCTCTCCCATGTTTCGTGGAGAGCTTCAGTTGGAAGCTGTCAAAAATTGCTGATCTCATCTCTCAATTGTGCTCTCTTGGATGGCGGAAAGAATCTTTCTAGGAAAGCATCTTTCAATTGCCTCCAATTAGTAATAGAATCAGGAGTTAGCCCATTCAACCATAGAGTTGCCTCCCCAAATAGAGACAATGGCAATAAGCACAGCCGAATTGCATTCTGTCCAACTCCTGGATTGTCGAATGACTTGCATGTAGAGATAAAATTGATCATATGCATATTCGGATCATCGCCTACAAGTCCACCAAACAACCCCTTTAGCTGCAATAGTTGAATCATGGTGCTAGTGATATTGAACTTGGCTCCAGGTGCCAAGGGTGGAGGAATAATAGCCACTGTGGCACCAGCCCCATCCAAATCGTCATCATCATCATCAAAAGGAATCTGCACAGCTCGGCGTTCAGGCCTCAATCTATCTTGACGATCTCTTCTGTTCACAGGTGCCGCCACCTCATAAGCATGCCTTAGGTTTAGTAACTCATCATCACCCAGGTCCTCATCATCAGGATTTGTTGCTCGCCCTAGGTTATCAATATTTTGTTGATGCACTTGAGCAGCAGCCAATGCAGCTAATCTAGCCTACTCCTGTTGAGCAGCCCTTCTTTCAATGTCTCATTGCGTCTCCATCCTACTAATAAGTTGCGGTTCAGGGTTTATGGGTAATAATGGTTGACCCAAACTTCGAGTGTTTGGCATGCACTCAAACAAACCTGAATAAAACAAAAACAACAACTAAAAGTAAAATACGAGAATCTTTGACCAAAGGGTCTAATAACTATCACAAACTTAGTTGACAACCGTATTCCCCGGCAACGGCGCTAAAATTTGATAACGCCCAAACTACAGCTCTCGTAAGAGTGTAAGCGGTCGCTGTCAAATATAGAACCCAACTGGGTTGGGTGTTGAATCCCATAGGGAATACTTGGTCACTAAGTGTTGCAACTATTATTAGACTATTGGTCGAAAATTCCACGGAAAGGGGGGATTGGATTATGGCATGAATTAATGCTATCAAAGTAACAATGGAATGCTTTGTTTAGTAAGATTTAATCACAGAGAATAATAAGTTAGGGTTATGTCCACCTTATGAACTATGAGTAATGCGTAATTTAGACACGCATGCACTTATAGAGATTCGTATTCTAATGGTAAATCCTAGTGTTTCTCAACCATCCAGGATTATTTCACTTTAACTCTCTCAAGCCTATAGCGTATGACTAATGGTACGAACTCTCCAAGAAGCTAATCCGGTTAAGGCATTAACGTGTAAATAGGGGTTGGTAGCCCTATTTCCTTGTCATACTCTCTTTTCCAGACATGTAACTTTTCTATCGAACAAGTTAATGTTATACTGGCATATTCTCTATGTTTGCAACCATAAGAATTTAATTAAAATGAAGAGAGTAATGATATAAGTAGCATACATATCAAGAATTCACAGACTCATAGCAATAGATAGTATCTCATAAGACTTCCATAACCCTAACAGAGAAGTTTAGCTACTCATGACTACAACGGAAACCACAATAGACATAATCATCATACCACAATCCTAGAATAAACTTGGCGATGGAGTTGATTTTGGTGTCAAAAAGGTATTGACATTTTTTCCTTATCCGTTGCTCACAAGAGCCGTGTTTTCTCTGTCTGAAAGTAATGTGAATAATCCCCAAAGTGTCGAATGAATAATGATAATTGAATGCTGAAAAATTCAGCAAAATAAGGTTTTTATAACATCCTTGTCCTACTAAGTTACTGTTGCACCCTTAAGTATTTAAAAATACTGCTTTTGCCCAGGACAAATTCTCCATGCATCACATTCAGTCCATAAGCTTCCAAAAGCTGTCTTCCCTCTTATATGAAGTTTTCCTTTGCTGCCCAAAGGTCCAAAAAGTGCTGAAATCTTCATCATTAATACCTGAAAACATGCTAATCACGTTGGTTAGCTCACTTAAAGGAAAATGGACTAAAAGTGCAGGAATTATATATTTTATCCTCAAAACTTAGCTAAAATATGGGTAAATTATGGTTCTTAGGCGTGTAAATACGCCCAACATCAGAGAGTATTTTAGAAGTGTGTCTAATCTTGAAAGTAAGAAGTTGCAATGCCTAAGGTTTGGTAATTCTATCCTAGTTTATGAGTTATATGTTTATATTCCATGCTATAGAGTAGTGTCATTGTTGTGATTCCTTACTTAGATTTCTTGTGTAACTCATGTCAGAGATTCTTTGCTCCCTAATGCTACTATAACTTCTTTAGAAAGAGTGTTGAAGAGATACTCTAGTTAAGTATAAGTGTCCAGTATAATTCAGTTTAACAGCCAAGCAGATGAGTTACTGTAGTTTTCCACCTTTTCACCCAGTCCTACTATCTAAAGTCCAATAGGTATGACCAACCCAAAAGATAATCTATTCCATCCGTGTAAGTTGCGAACTCAGTTTAGTCCAAGCATCATGTTTCAAATTCAGTTATTTAGTCATGACTCAGTTCATAAGAGTTCAGCACATAATCATAAATTTTTCCAGTTATTTTAGCTCAGACAGTGTAATACCTTTGTACGATCTAAATCATGTTGCCTTATGATTCGTACTTACCTAAGTTATCACTTCCAAATCCAATGTGTGTGATTTGAGCATAAACGCTTCGGGGGAAATCCTAAACTTTCAGTATGAATCAGCTCCTTAAAACAAGTAAGGGCAAGTCAGCTCAGAATTCAGTTTCATGATAGAAGTTTTAATATTTCAGATCAGTTATATCCATTCTTAGAAGACACATCAGGTTCGCGTTATTCCATACCTTTAAGATTCAACATTCCTACCTATCATTTGGGGACGAATGATTCCAAGAGGGAGATAATGTAACACCCCACATTTTGTCCTAGAACGAAAATCGTCATTTCTATGTGTAGATGATCCAAAAGCCATAAATCCTATGCAATTTTTTCCATGTTAATCAATTATGTTGTGTGGGAAATTGAATAAGCTTTCCGTCTCTATAAGATTCGCCCAAATCCGATACCCAGGAAAGATGTTATGGCTAATTTAAGTCCTAGTTGTAAAACACCGTCATTTTGGTGCTTGGCGCGTCGCGGAGGTGGTCTATTTAATAATTGTCAAATTCCAGTATCCTAGCGCGATTATTGCGCGTTGCGCTGAAGTTTCAGGTCCCAACCAGTGGTACAACGCGATGGCTCCGCATGCGGTGACCCCAAGAATTCCATTCGTCAATTCCCAGTGAACCACCGCGATAGTGGCATATCGCAGTGGCCCATAAAATCGGGCTCCCAGTTATATTTTATTCCATCTCATTAAGGGTATATTGGGTAAGTTTCACCCCCTTGTCAGCTTAAACACAGGAATTTTCCCCCAAGTGACCACATTATTCATATTTTCTTCAAAAATTCATAAGAACACTCTCTAGGGTTTCAAACAAAAAACCCAAATAACTCAAGATTCAACCATAGGTTTTTGAAACTGATTGAAGATTTGGAATCCCCAAATCGTAGGCTTCAAGAATCATCCATCAAATTTCTAAATTTAGGTACGTGGGGTTTATCCTAAAACTACATGGGCTTGTTGAAACCATCCAATTATGATTTAAAAATCATCAAGCATGAATTTGTTAAAGGGGTTTTGAAATCCATGATTTTATTATGCCTTATGCATGTTTAATGATATTGTTGTTTTGGCCTTTAGGCCTTATCCCCTTAAATTGATTTACACATATAAGTATATGTACGAAACTTGAAATTGAAGATTTGTTTGAGAGAACAAATAATGAAAAATCCCTCTCTTGTGATAACCTTATGTTTATGATCTTATAGTGATTGATTGAAATGCATGATTTATGGCTTGAAAATAGTTTACTCAAATACCATAGTATTTTGAGCACGATTTAGAGATTTATGAGAGGGTGTTTGTTGATGTAAATATATTTTGTTTAAAGAAAAAGATTTGCATGAGATTAAGAGCTTGGACATGACCACCCTGCATCATTAAAAAGTTTGACAAAGAGAGTTGCATACATGTGTTTACATGAGTTTTAGAGAAAGAATTCCTTGAAATGATTTATTGATATGGTGGTCCTGAATTTATGTTTTGAAAACAGAGATGGGAATATGCTAAAATGGCTCAGAGATGTGACTTCCAAGTCAATGGTATGACGATACCATATAAATGTATGCCATAATAGAGTTAGAGTTTTCAGAGTATGTTTTCAGAGAATGCATGTCTTAAAGAGTTAAAAATGAGCATAAAAAGAGCTAGGTGGTTTCCTGAAGAGGGATAGAGTTCAAGTAACTCTTATCCTAAAACCGTGATTTGCCGATCTGGGTATATTACTTTTACGGTGGCGACGGCCATGTGGCATAGCAGAGTCAGAGACTCCAACCCTTGCGGTACACTTGGGTTGGAGGCTTCCCCACCGAGTCAATGGCGGATTCCATATATCCCATGGAATTTCAGAGTTGTAGGGTATACCACCTAGCGCAGAAGTAAAACAAAGAGTGACGTAGAGTTCAGATGATTTTAAAGAGTCTTTCGAAAATGTCCATGAGATTTCTTGCTATATGATATGTTTATGAACTGTTTTAAATTGCTCTCATATATGTTGAATATAAATTATTATTTTGGATTCGCTCTGCATACCAGTACATCTATATTAACACCCTACCTCTCAGGTTCGGAGGCTCAGTCCAAGGGTCCGGCTAATCTGTAGAGGATTCCAGAGAGAAGTTATTCGTGCAGTGGTGAGCCTTCTTTGTTCCAGAAGGCCTGTTATTTCAGATTAGGTTATTTCCGTTATTTTAGTCTACTATGAGCCATGTTCCAGTTTTCAAAAAAGTTTTGAGATGTAGTAGAGATTTTGCAGACTGAGTCAGATCTTATTCAGATGTTTTGAATGGTAGCTTTCATTATTATGTCTTGAATTTCAGAGTTAATGACCATGTTTCTGTATCATATTGTATTTCTACATCTTCTCTTATATATGAGTATTGTGCATGACTACCAAATAGAGTAGGACGTTCGGACCTTCATGGTTTAGGTTGTCCATCACGGCCAGGCCCTAGTTCAGATCGTGATATATAGCTTGCAAGCATATGCCATTTTGCCAAATCCAACCATTTTGTATAGGGACTCTAACCCAATTAGCCAATAAGTCTCCATCATTCCAAATAGGAATTAAAACCTTTAGCCAAGTGGGACTCTAATCCCCTCAGCCAACAGAAATCCAAAGTCCCAAGTAGGAACCCAATCAACTAGCCAAGTGGGACTCTAACCCATTCAACCCATAGGACTCCGAAGTTTTTAATTTAAAACCAATTCATGGCCACCAAGGCCTTTTCAAAATCCAATTTATGTTTCATTAACCTTTTGGGCAATGCAAGGTTTCAAAACTCTACAAAAATATCAGGTAAAAAGGTTAAACAGCCTGGCAAGTGCTTGAGTTGCTAAGTTCTTGGAGTGAAACTCAATAAGCGCATCTCATCAAGATAGTTTACTCAAGCTAACAATCTGGCAGAAGTACCCATGTAGCTAAATATTTGGCGTAAGATCTAGGAGCCTATCTGCCTGAGATAGTTAAATCTAGTTAAGAATATGATACAAGTATCTTAAGTTGCTAAATGTTTTGGGCATATAAAGCCCAATCTAGCTAAGTTAACCACCACAAATAATTACCAGAGTTCAAACTCAAAAATCAAAATTTTGAATCACTAGTGTTAAATGGGCAATGTTCTCATTTCACTAGACAGTAAAACACAATGAAATACATGAAAATGTTAATATTAGGGGCTATGGAGAAGAGTACATCAAGAAGCACAAACTGAGGCAAGTTTATGTTTCTTAATTTGTCATAATAAGAACAGCTCAAGGAAGCATAGGTCAAGTAAATAACATCATAATAGAATAAATGTATAAATACCTCTATTAGTTTTACGCCCACCATGGAAATAACCCCAGTAAGTATAACCAACGACACCAGGATGTTGCTTCCTGAATGTACCTACAAACCTCTTGTTCAGAAAGTCATTTCAAAGGACTGATCTTTATCAAATTTATCCTTGTCAGAACAAATAATGAAAAATCCCTCTCTTGTGATAACCTTATGTTTATGATCTTATAGTGATTGATTGAAATGCATGATTTATGGCTTGAAAATAGTTTACTCAAATACCAACGACACCAGGATGTTGCTTCCTGAATGTACCTACAAACCTCTTGTTCAGAAAGTCATTTCAAAGGACTGATCTTTATCAAATTTGTTTGAGAGAACAAATAATGAAAAATCCCTCTCTTGTGATAACCTTATGTTTATGATCTTATAGTGATTGATTGAAATGCATGATTTATGGCTTGAAAATAGTTTACTCAAATACCATAGTATTTTGAGCACGATTTAGAGATTTATGAGAGGGTGTTTGTTGATGTAAATATATTTTGTTTAAAGAAAAAGATTTGCATGAGATTAAGAGCTTGGACATGACCACCCTGCATCATTAAAAAGTTTGACAAAGAGAGTTGCATACATGTGTTTACATGAGTTTTAGAGAAAGAATTCCTTGAAATGATTTATTGATATGGTGGTCCTGAATTTATGTTTTGAAAACAGAGATGGGAATATGCTAAAATGGCTCAGAGATGTGACTTCCAAGTCAATGGTATGACGATACCATATAAATGTATGCCATAATAGAGTTAGAGTTTTCAGAGTATGTTTTCAGAGAATGCATGTCTTAAAGAGTTAAAAATGAGCATAAAAAGAGCTAGGTGGTTTCCTGAAGAGGGATAGAGTTCAAGTAACTCTTATCCTAAAACCGTGATTTGCCGATCTGGGTATATTACTTTTACGGTGGCGACGGCCATGTGGCATAGCAGAGTCAGAGACTCCAACCCTTGCGGTACACTTGGGTTGGAGGCTTCCCCACCGAGTCAATGGCGGATTCCATATATCCCATGGAATTTCAGAGTTGTAGGGTATACCACCTAGCGCAGAAGTAAAACAAAGAGTGACGTAGAGTTCAGATGATTTTAAAGAGTCTTTCGAAAATGTCCATGAGATTTCTTGCTATATGATATGTTTATGAACTGTTTTAAATTGCTCTCATATATGTTGAATATAAATTATTATTTTGGATTCGCTCTGCATACCAGTACATCTATATTAACACCCTACCTCTCAGGTTCGGAGGCTCAGTCCAAGGGTCCGGCTAATCTGTAGAGGATTCCAGAGAGAAGTTATTCGTGCAGTGGTGAGCCTTCTTTGTTCCAGAAGGCCTGTTATTTCAGATTAGGTTATTTCCGTTATTTTAGTCTACTATGAGCCATGTTCCAGTTTTCAAAAAAGTTTTGAGATGTAGTAGAGATTTTGCAGACTGAGTCAGATCTTATTCAGATGTTTTGAATGGTAGCTTTCATTATTATGTCTTGAATTTCAGAGTTAATGACCATGTTTCTGTATCATATTGTATTTCTACATCTTCTCTTATATATGAGTATTGTGCATGACTACCAAATAGAGTAGGACGTTCGGACCTTCATGGTTTAGGTTGTCCATCACGGCCAGGCCCTAGTTCAGATCGTGATATATAGCTTGCAAGCATATGCCATTTTGCCAAATCCAACCATTTTGTATAGGGACTCTAACCCAATTAGCCAATAAGTCTCCATCATTCCAAATAGGAATTAAAACCTTTAGCCAAGTGGGACTCTAACCCCCTCAGCCAACAGAAATCCAAAGTCCCAAGTAGGAACCCAATCAACTAGCCAAGTGGGACTCTAACCCATTCAACCCATAGGACTCCGAAGTTTTTAATTTAAAACCAATTCATGGCCACCAAGGCCTTTTCAAAATCCAATTTATGTTTCATTAACCTTTTGGGCAATGCAAGGTTTCAAAACTCTACAAAAATATCAGGTAAAAAGGTTAAACAGCCTGGCAAGTGCTTGAGTTGCTAAGTTCTTGGAGTGAAACTCAATAAGCGCATCTCATCAAGATAGTTTACTCAAGCTAACAATCTGGCAGAAGTACCCATGTAGCTAAATATTTGGCGTAAGATCTAGGAGCCTATCTGCCTGAGATAGTTAAATCTAGTTAAGAATATGATACAAGTATCTTAAGTTGCTAAATGTTTTGGGCATATAAAGCCCAATCTAGCTAAGTTAACCACCACAAATAATTACCAGAGTTCAAACTCAAAAATCAAAATTTTGAATCACTAGTGTTAAATGGGCAATGTTCTCATTTCACTAGACAGTAAAACACAATGAAATACATGAAAATGTTAATATTAGGGGCTATGGAGAAGAGTACATCAAGAAGCACAAACTGAGGCAAGTTTATGTTTCTTAATTTGTCATAATAAGAACAGCTCAAGGAAGCATAGGTCAAGTAAATAACATCATAATAGAATAAATGTATAAATACCTCTATTAGTTTTACGCCCACCATGGCAATAACCCCAGTAAGTATAACCAACGACACCAGGATGTTGCTTCCTGAATGTACCTACAAACCTCTTGTTCAGAAAGTCATTTCAAAGGACTGATCTTTATCAAATTTATCCTTGTCAGGATTATCCATTTGTACCTGAGAACTGACTATAACCTGTGACTTATTTGAGCCCAAATTCTAATGATCTTTAAGATGATCTAAACCTAACCTCTGAACCTCATTACTCTGTGAAAAAATCTGAACAAGGAACAATTTCAGTTCCCTAACCAGAATTTTTGCTTTTGATGCAGAAAATAGTTAAGATTGCCAGACAAGTATATGTTGATATTGATACGGTCACAAATAAAGAAATCCAAGAACACATAAGACGACAACCATTGACATATTTTATTGATTCATATACTAGTCTTACGAATTTTGTTGGACAGGTTCGCATTACCTTTTTTCTATCAATTTTTCAGTTGGCTTTGACTTGCTATGTCTGCATTTTCTTTGTGTTTAAATTAGGGCATCTACATAGGACCTACCGAAGAAGAAATTGCAGCAAGAGAAGAACTAATTGCCAGTGGGAAAAACGCAACAACCCACGCGATGCTTATCGTGAGGTATGGAAGAGATGAGAAGTCTGGAGAAGATTATTTTCTTGTTCAAAACAGTTGGGGGAGAAAGTGGGGTTACATCAATTATAGAAAAATAAAATGCTCTTTGGTCCCTAATCTGCGCTACCCTGTTGCAAATGAAGAAGAAATGGAGGAGTAGGTGTTCTGATGCGAGCAGAAGAAGTGCGATGTCAAGAAACATTTATTTAGCTTCAAGAACATTTTTCTTGCTTTGTTTTTTATATTGACATATCCAACTATTTCATGTCGGGCAAAGGATGTTGCTTTTCAAAAAGAGTAATACAAACCTTGTAAGAATTGATGCTTGTGCAGTATCATTTATTTGCCTTACTGGTCTATTATGTTACATTTGAAATTTTTGAACAGACTAGTTCACTTGGTGAAAAATCGGTAGGTATATTTTGTAGACCAAGTTTGTATGATTACTTATATTTCTCTTTCTCTGTAAGAATCCATTACCAATTGGTCGATGAAATCTTCAAGTTGTGGATTGTATCAAACTGATATTTCTCTTAAGAGTCTATTCTTAAAAGATGTACTTCAAAATTCAATAACTTTTATAATGAAGCAGGAATCGAGCATCAGCTAAGACACTCTATACTCCTCAACAAAACAGAGTAGTAAAAAGGAAAAATAGGACGCTAATGGAGATGACAAGCTGTTTGCTCCATGAGAAAGGGCTGCCAAAGAAATTTTGGGTTGTAGCTGCCAATACTGCAGTATTTTTGCTAAACAGATTGCCAACTAGGGCTCTGCAAAAGAAGACACCATTTGAGGCTTGGTTTGGTTACAAACCTTTGCTAACAAATCTGAAAATATTTGGTTGACTTTGTTTTTCTTATGCACCTCAAGTTACTGTTTTAGTTTTGGTTCTGGAATATTCTTTTGGTGTTCAAAAACAGCAAGATGTTGTGGCTCAATCTATAGCTGAAGCAGAATACATTGTAGTTGCTTTAGCTGTGATTCAAGCCCTTTGGATTCGGAAGCTACTGGCAAATTTGTACATGGAACAAAAAAATAGTACCAAAATCCTTGTGGTTAATGAAGTTGCAATTTCAATTGCAAATAATCCTATTTTCATGGAAAGACAAAACATTTCAAGTTCAAGCTTTATTTCTTGAGGGAGGTGAAAAAGAATGGAGACATAAACATGGTGCACTGCAGAACTGATTTCCAAAATGTTGACATTTTAACTAAGTCTCTACCCAGAGCAAGATTCGAGTTTCTCAGAGAAAGACTTGGTGTTACTACTCTTGAGTCAAGGAGTAGTGTTATGATTAGTGCCTCAAAAGCTGCAGATTAACTGTACCAGCTGTTGTAATTCAAAATACAACTTTAAAGTAGGATTTAAATTTAGTAAATAAGGCTGCAATCGATTTTATTACATTTGCTAATCTTTAGGCCATAATTGTTAGAGATAATGAAAGCTTATTTTACTCCTTTTATTGAGCCTTTTTAGTTATGATTTTATGTATAAATGTGACAGTGATCAATGAAACTTTACTATGCTTTCTACTCTTTCTTTTCTTTGTTAAAGATCTGGTTTTTTCAACAGACAATCACAGGTTTTTTTTCTTTTAATAGATATAACTGCTGCAATTGTTGCGGTGGAGGCAACTGCCTAGCAATAGCCTTGAAAAAAAAGTAATCAGACATAACATAAAATAATAATGTTAATAGTAATAATAATACAATAATAAAAATTAAGACTTACTAGTGTTTGCCTGGTTTTGGGTGCCAAGAAGGTGGTTCGTCCCCAACCAAGTAAATGACATCTGGAAAATCCAAAAGAATGAAAGCAAATAAGGGCCAAAAAAATATAGAAGAAAATATCAAAGTTAAATGATTAATAACATTATACATTACCTTTTTTAAGAAAGGATCCATCCCAAATTTTGCTTTTTCAACCTTTGCAATGATGCCTTTTTTCCCCTTCATTTGTTTTTACCATGACTACAAAGATAATCAGAAATTACTCAACCCTTATTCGGCTGCACAATAGAGGAATAGAGCTACTAATTTTTGTCTAATATTTTCATATCTTTTTCTAAATATTTTGAATTGTCAGTTATTATGACTTATGTTACTTTTTGTGTTGTTTTTACAACAACGACATAAAGGTTTGAGAGTGATATAAGTATTGGATGTACAAGTAATCCAATAATCAATTAGGGATGATATAGTAAAATTACGATTGAAGCAGCGGAAGCAAATATGTCGTAAATGTCTATTTAAATATTTTTATTAAATATTATTAATTTTTAACACATAAATGACTTATAATTATTAATTAAGGGTGATATAGTAAAATTACAGTTGAAGCAGGCATGTTGACCTCGTGCTTTCTTTGTTGATACAGTAAAATTATGGTTGAAGCAGCTGAAACAATCATAAATGTCTATTTTACCTTTTCTCTAATTAAATATTATTAATTTTGTAGTACGTAAATGACTTATAGTATTTAATTAAGGGTACAATAAATAATTAGGGGTGATATAGTAAAATTACGGTTGAAGCAGCTGAAGCAAACATGTCATAAATGAATGTCTATTTTATTTTTTATGAAATATCATTGATTTTTAATACATAAATGACTTATAATAATTAATTAGGGTGATATAGTAAAATTACAGTTAAAGCAGGCATGTCGACTTCCTGCCGCTTCAGCTATTCAACTGTCTCTTATAAGATAGTAGGATATATATATATATACATATATACATATATATTATTTTTTGTATCAATTTATGTGACATAAATAAAATTTAAATAATTAATTATATTTTAAATATATTTTTAGATATTTTAAGTTGTTAATTATTATAGTTTATAATACTTTTTTGGCACTGTGATTTACTATTTTAAGTTGTTAGCTATTGTAATTAATAATACCCTCTTTGTCCATATTTCTGTGGCATTTATAATCAATTATATTTGTAAAATAACTTAAATTTTTAATTATTATGATTTATAATACTCTTTCTTATATTCCAATTTAAGTAACACATATAATTTCAACAGACAACCAAATACCATGGTTGAAGTAGCGAAACAAACATGTCTTAAATTACTCATAATAACTTATTAGAAATAATATAGCAAAAATAACTAAAGAAAATAGTTGGGAAAAATATTTATATGAGCCTCGTATTAGATGTCAAGTTAATTTAAAACATCAATAGTTAATTTATCATTTTTATCTATTTTATTAAATATTATTAATTTTTTTAATACTTAAATGATTTAAATAATTAATTAGAGGTAAAATAATAAAATTACGATTGAAGCAGCTGAAGCAGACATGTCATAAATGTCTATTTTACTTTTTATTAAATATTATTATTTTTTAATACATAAATAGCATATAATAATTAAAGGTGATATAGTAAAATCATGGAGCAAGCAAGCACGTCGACGAAGAGGTACCTGCTTTATCGCGCTTTTATATAGTACTAACAATATATGTTCAATTTATGTGACACAAATAAAATTTAGATAATCAATTATATTTTTAATAGGGTTTTAGATATTTTAAGTTGTTAGTTATTGTAATTTATGATTTTTTTTGACATTCTTATTTACTATTTTAAGTTTTTAGCTATTTAATTAATTAATAATACTATCCTTGTCCAAATTTTTGTGGTATTAATAGTCAATTATATTTTTAAAATAATTTAAATTTTTAATTATTATGATTTATAATAATTTTCTTCTATTCCAATTTAACTAACACATATAATTTTGACAGTCACTCAAATATCACGATTTAAGTAGCTAAACAAACATGTCTTAAATTAATCATCATAACTTATTAGAAGTGATATAGCAATATTACTATAAAAAATAGTTGTGAAAAAAATGTAAGTGGTCTCATATAAGATGTTAAGTTAATTTAAAATACCAATAGTTAATTTATCATTTTTTATTTATTTTAATGATTTAAATAATTAATTAGGGGTGTGAGAAGTTGGCTAGGGATGGTTTCAAGGGAGGTAGAGGTAGACCGAAGAAATATTGGAGGGAGGTGATTAGACATGGCATGGAGCAGCTCCAGCTTACCGAGGACATGACCCTTGATAGGAAGTTGTGGAGGTGAATTACAATAGAGGGTTAGTCTTAGATAGTATGTCGTATGTTTTGGTGTATACTTGAAGTATCTTGCTTTGGGTATTATTGAATATGTTAATTGCTGTTGTATCTTGTTTTATTACTATTCCTTATCTTATCTTAGATTGCTTTATTTTGAGCCCGGGGTCTATTGGAAACAACCTCTCTATCTCACATTTGAGTTAGTGGTATGGACTGTATACACTTACCCTCCCTAGACCCCACTTGGTGGAAATATACAGGGTATGTTGTTGTTGTTGTTGTAAATAATTAACTAGGGGTGAAATACTAAAATTACGATTGAAATAACGAAAGCAGACATGAAATAAATGTCCATATGATTTTTTAATAAATATTATTAATTTTTTAATACATAAATAACATATAATAATTAATTAGGAATGATATAATAAAATCACAGAAGAAGAGGTGAAAGGCGGCAAGCTGGCAGGACGACCCTGACCAACTTACCTTCATTCTTCTATATTATAGAATATGTGTGTATATATATATATATACACACACACACGCACACGCACATACACACACACACACACACATATCTTCTAGATTATAGAATATGTATGTATATATGTATATATATATATATATATATATATAAAGAGAGAGAGAGAGAGAGAGACACGCGTGCGCACGCACACACACACATATATATACTAGGTGGCTACTCTGTGCTACTCACAGGCCCAATGTTGATTCTTAAAAATTTTACGTGCTACTCATAGGCCCAATGTTAATCCTTAAAATTTTACGTTATGTATAATTTTATCATTTAATTAAAACCTTCATTTGTTTGGTTGATAAATTCTTAGTTAGATACATATCATTATATTTGGATTGATGAAATTTCTATAAGAATATTTTAAGTTGTTAATATGACATCCATATAATTTCGAGAGGCAATCAAATTTTTTTTATGTTTTTTTTTTTTTAAATATTTACAACTGTTAATTATTGTGATTTATATTACTTTTCATATAGTAATTATCACATATATAATAAAATATTTTAAGTTAGTTAACTGTTGTAATTTAGAATATCGTTTATGTAATTTTCAAATAATACATGTTACTTTCATCGTTCAAACTTTTGTGCCTTTGATAGTCAATTATATTTGTAAAATAATTTAAGTTTTTAATTATTGAGATTTATAATTCCATTTTTTCTATTCCTATTTAAGTGACATTGATGTAATTTTGAGAGTCTACTAAATATTTATATCTTTAAATTTTTTAAATTGTTAATTATTGTGCTTAATATATTTTTATTTAATTTTTGGAATATATAACACATTAATTATTTTTTGTTAAATATTTTAAGTTGTTAACTATTATAATTTATAATAGTTCTTAAATAATTTCAAATAATATATGTTACTCTCCTTATCCAAATTTTTGTAGCATTGATAGTCAATTATAGTTTTTAAATAATTTAATTTTTTAACTATTGTGATTTGTAATATTTTTTTTGTATTTCAATTTAAGTGATACAATGTTTAGATGGCCATAATAATTAATTAGGAGTGATATAATAAATTCATGATTGAAGCAGCGAACAAAAGGTCTTAAATAACTTAAAATAACTGATTAGAAGTGATATAAAAATTGCTATAAAAATACTTGTTCAAAAAATTTAAGTGGCCTCATATAAGACATCAGGTTAATTTACTATTAAATATTATTAATTTTTTAATATTTAGATGACTTATAATAATTAATTAGGAGTAATATAGTAAAATTGAAGCAGTTGAAGAAGACATGTCATAAAAGTTTATTTTACTTTTTTCGTTAAATATTATTATTTTTTAATACATAAATTACATATAATAATTAATTAGAGGTGATGTAGTAAAATTACGGAGAAGTCAGCAAGCAGACATGTCGACAGTCTCCTGCCTGCTCACTGTGACTTCTAATATAGGAGAATATATATATAAATCTTTTTCTCTTTTTATTTTATAATATTATTTTTATTATATATATATATAATTACCCTATAAAATTTATATTTTTTTCACGATATTCATAAAATACAAAATTATTTTTTACCCTAATTATTTTAAATAACATAAATTCAAGCAAATAGTATATATTATTCATATTAATGAAAAATTCAAATAAAAGTGAAATCATTGATGAAATACACAACAACAACAACATACCCAGTGTATTGCCACCTAGTAGGGTCTGAGGAGGGTAGAGTGTACGCAGACCATCCCACTACCTCAAGAGAAGTAGAGAGGCTGTTTTCGATAGACCCCTAGATTAGGACCAATAACAGTATAACAAATACAAAGAGTAAGCGGATACAAACTAGTATGGTACACAAAACAAACTAACAGTATAACAAACACAAAAGATAAGTGCATAATAAACTAGTACAGGATGCAAAAAAGCCAACACCACTAACCCCAAAAACTACAGCCCCAACATTACGAATCAGAAACTCCAGACCTAAAGGAGCACTCCCTTATTACTACCGCCGCGCTCCCACCCCTAACCCTCTACCCTAATCCGCGTCCTCTACACCTTCCTATCAAGGGTCATGTCCTCTGTAAGCTGTAATTGCTCCATATCATGCCTAATCACCTCCCTCCAATATTTTTTTAATCTATCTTTAGCCCGCCTAAAACCATCCATAGCCAGAGTCTCACACCTCCGCACTAGAGCATCAAGGCCCCTCCTCATCATATGCCCGAACCAACGTAGCCTCACTTCTCGCAACTTATCCTACACCGAGGCAACTCCCACCTTCTCCCGAATAATCTCATTCCTTACTCTGTCTTTCCTGGTATGTCCACACATCCATCGCAACATTCGCATCTCCGCCACCTTCACCTTTTGGATGTGGGAGTTCTTAACTGGCCGACACTCCGCTCCATACAGCATAGTCGTCCGGACTACCACTCTGTAGAACTTACCTTTAAGCTTCGGGGGTACCTTCTTATTAGAAAGGACTCCCAAAGCGAGCCTCCACATCAACCACCCTACCCTAATACAATGCGTGACATCCTCGTCAATCTCACCATTACCCTGAATTATAGACCCTAGCTACTTGAAATTCTCCCTCTTCTGGATGGCATGAGAGTCTAGATTCACAACCACTCCATCTTCTTACGACATATTACTGAACTTACACTCCAAGTACTCCGTCTTTATTCTACTTAACCAAAAACCTTTAGATTCAAACGTCTGTCTCTAAACCTCCAACTTATCATTAGCTCCACCCCGAGTCTCGTCGATCAGAACCGCATCATCTGCAAATAACATACACCAAGGAACCTCTCCTTGAATATGTCGCGTCAAAACATCCATCACCAAAGCAAATAGAAACGGGTTAAGAGTCGATCCCTGGTGCAACCCTATCAAAACTGTGAAGTGCTCCGAATCTCCATCTACCGTCCTTACATGAGTCTTCGCACCATCATACATATCCTGAATCGACCTAATGTACGCCACAGACACCCCTATAGCCTGCAAGCACCTCCATAGAATCTCCCTGGGAACTCTGTTATATGTCTTCTCTAGATCAATAAACACCATGCAATAAATATCACATCATGATGAAATTTATTTTAATTTCTACCTAAATATTCAACTTTTAAAATTTTAATATGTTGCACCCATCAATCCTCTATTAATGAATTACAAAATTCAAAATAAACATTTCTCCTTAAATTTTTTATGTCTAGCTAAAAATTGTTCAAATCGATAATCTTCATCTACCATCATTTATTAATAAGTTAATTCTATTAAGATATTAAATCAGATTTATTGTACAATTATAAATTGTAACACAACTAAAATAATATCTTTTTATTTTTGTATATATCTTCATTCTTAAATAAAAATATAATATATGGAAATTAATTTAATAAAATATAAAATTAATATAATAAAGATATTACATTAGAAATAATTATGAATATTAGGGACTTAATTAATGGTCTTATATAATTCATCATATGTTCAATTAAAAATATTATATAATATAAATAATATAATAATAATTATGAATATTAGGGACTTAATTAATGGTTTTATATAATTATAATTTGTTCAATTAAAATATTATATAATATAAATAATATAATAATAATGAAAAAGTAAACTAAAGGGAATGAATAGTGCATTTTCAAATATGGAGAAATAGTATTCATCCCTCCAAATGTTGAGTTTAGAGGATGATTTAGAGAGTGGTTGGAGATAGTCATATTCATTTTTTCCCTTCAAAAATAAAATTTAAAGGCCGATTTAAAGGGTGTTGGAATTGCTTTGAGCTTCGTCAGTAGTCACAAGGGCTTAAATTAGAGGTGTGTAAAACTAGTTCAACCAATAAAAATAATATTGATTTATTCATATCGAGTTATTGTGTTAATAATTTTGTAAATTGTTTTTATTGAACTATGTGCTTGACTTTCGATTTTAAGGTTTTAACTAATGGTTAAATCGATAAACCAACAAGATTATAGTAAAATTATACTTTTATTCGTACTTCTATCACAGTGGCTTTAGATTTTAAATTCATACCTTATTGTCTTTTGTATTTTATAGTTGTTGCCTTAGTTCTTATAATTTGTGTAGACTTTATAGATAAAGATAGTTTAGAACAAATAAAAACAAAAGAAAGTAAAAAAAAAAAAAAAAAGCTATGGAGTATTTCTTTATCAGTTAAATCAAAAATCCAATCGATAAAGACCAAAAATTGTCTATTCGAAAATTGATAACAAATATCTTATTAGTTTGGTTATCAATTTAGCGTGTTGACAAATCAAAAATCGATAACACATAAAATCGAACTCTGGTCAATACACTACCTCAACTTAAATACCTGTTTCGAATATGTTATAGGAGAAGAACAAGGGGTCTACTGGCGCATCATCACAGATTCTTTGATCATTCAGTCTCGCTTTCTTCATTTTGTATGCTACTAACACAACTTTCACCTTTCCCAATATAACTTTATTCTCAATTAAATCTCTTCTAGTATGTTTACAGTCCTTCTGAACATCATCATCGATGTGCAGCTTTTGTACGTGGGCATTCTTAACTGGCTAGAACTAAATTTCATTTGATAAAATATGTTTAACTACCACCTTGTAAGACTTATCTTTAAACCTCAACAACATATTATTATTCCAAAATACCCTAAAGTAAGCCTCTATTTCACTAAGCGTGGTTCAATACAATGCACTTATCGTCAATTTCACCATCTTCTTGGATTATGGACTAAAAGTACTTGAAGCTTCCTTTCTTAATATGACTGGATAACGATCCTAGTCGGAGGTGACTAAAATCAATATCGTAATGCAAAATTAAACAACAAAATTAAAGAGTAGTGGAGAAATAAGAGATGAGAAGTGAATAAATAAAGGTTCAATCAAACAACCATTAAAATAAGGGAGAGAGAGAACTCAATCAAATGCACGAGAAATCAAATTGAATCCACAATATGATTACTCAATGATCAATCAAACGAAGAAGATAACACAAGAAATTTGAGAATACACCCTAATCACTCAATCTAAGCTAACAATTACTACCCTAACCTAGAGTAACTAAATATCAAGTCTATTCAAGATAATTTTATTATAAAAAAATCTTCATAATAAAAATTTCTAAGAAAAATATTTATAGTCATTTTCTTTACAAAAATAACCTATTACAAAAATAGCCCAAAAGTAACTATTTTACAAATAACTCACAAGAGACCTTCTTGATTGCCAAAATGACATCTTGATTGCCCATGACCTTGGTATTTATTTATTCATGCCCTCCTTCGAGATTTAAGCTACCATCCATATATGGAAGCCCCTCATAATGTGCTCCAAGCTAACCGTGTTTGTATCATCCTCCCCTTCTTAAAAAAGATTCGTCCTCAAATTCAATCCTTGTAAACACATAAGAAGGACAAACAACCAAACATTTTTCATAGTATGAAGGTTAACATAAGGTTTAGTAATAACAAATCTATCATGACAATGGTGGACACATTTAACATATAACCAAGCATCAAAATGAGACACAAATGATTTGTAACCTAACAAAATAAGAGATACTTGACTACATAGGAAACATTAACAAAGGGGTGAATCAAAAGAATCATGGTCTTTAGGCAACCACACATATAACTCCTCAATGGTTCTATATTTAGAAAAACACAAATTCCTTTTTATATCAACTAATATATTATAGCTCATATAGCTAAGTTTCATGTTATAAACAAGGTCATTCTAAGTGAAGACTCCACCAAATGCACTAGTTATCTTCATGAATGGGATTACTGGAAATTCATTACCAGGATCAAATACAAAGGTATTTCCCACACAAGTTGAAAAATATATCTCATTCAAACCCATAAGATCAAGTAATAACACCAAGCAATAATCATATGAGAGAAAAGAAATGTTCCTACTATACTTATCAACATGCAAGTTGACAACCTGAGTCATAACTTGCTTGTCATTTGGATCAAGCAATTTATAACAAATTCCACCAATCAAATCATTGCCGAAATCAAAGGAAAGGGAAATCCATAAATATAGGTCAAACATACACCTGTTTGCCCCATTGGCACTTTCACTCTCATATACTCCACTCAAAGGCAAGAGAATCATCATATGCAAACAAAGAGTATATAAAGATGTTATTTAAATAAACTTCATTCAAGGTGTGCCCACATATAGAATCACTATTTGATCCACAAGCATTAAGGCCCTGATCAAGCGTGGAGTCACACAAGAATGAAGGGGTCATAGGAGAACATACACTCCCTTTCTTTTGATCACTAATGTTGACACCTAATTTTTATCCTCCAAGACTGAGTTTAATTCTGAATTTCTTCAGTTTTAAATAAAATTGAATTATTTATTTTATCGGATAAATTCTTTCTAAAATATTAATTTTAGTAAAATTTGTCATTAAATAACAAATTATATATTTTTGTATTAATGTATACGAGAATGTATTGTTTTGTTACTTAAATAACTATTTTACTAAAAAGGAGATTTAAATTGAGAGTTATCTCAAAATTAATTAAAATAAGTAAAATTTTGGATTAAAAATAATTTATTATCAAAAAATTAATAGTAATAATAATTTATTTAAGAAATATTTATTTGATTTCATTGAACCAAGAAGCGTGAGATTAAATTAGTTGTTAATTTGTTTCAATTTTTGATTAAATTTAGCCAATTAATTAAATTTGACCTTAATTGAAATCAACCTGGCCATAATTACAATGCAATTGGCCAATTGATTTTTAATTAGGTTAAGATTTAAGTATAATTGACTAAAACCTTAACAATTAGGCTATTTGATAGATAGCCTAATTCCAACCTTGTTGCTCCTCTTCTCTGCCCAAGCCCAACAATAATTACACTACCCCATCAGTCTAGATTTTCCCCCAAAACCCGCCAGGCCCAACACCTAACAACCAATCTAGCCTTCTCCTTTATACATCAGCCAAACACCAACCCTCAACCCAACAAGCTCCAACCCGGCCCACATCCTTAATTCCTCTTCCCCTTAGGCCTCAACAACGTTCAACAGAGAACAACGCACAACAATAATACAACGACTTCAGCACATAATACGTACAACAACAACTAGCAACAACAATTTCAATGACAGCTATATAATAACCGACAATCTGATACGAACTTAGCAAACCCAATAACCCATACCTGTCGATGACCCAAACCCGATGACAACACAACTTTCACAAACGACAACAACAACTTTCAATGACAACAACTGCAACAACAACAACCCTACACCAATAACAAATCAAACAAGTCAATAATATTAGTTGTTAATCTGGATTATCCTCAAAACCGATAGATTTCGTATGAATGCGGACGGTGACGAACTTTGTGTTTGAATTTCAATTTTTTCATCATCAATTTCTTATTTATTTCCTCCAAAATCAGTCTCAAATTTGTAAATTTTCAATGGCCCGCATAATTATTTTATTTGATGGTTTAATAATTATTGAATAAGTTAAATCCTAAACCTGTATGGGGAAGTTACCTCGTAGGATTAAACTAGTAACTAATCTGTTAGTAGTATAATTACTGACTCCTAGTAGGATAATTACTGACTCCTAGTAGGATAATTATTGACAGTTAGTGGATAATTATTATTTCCACTAATCACGTTGATGGAACGTGAGAACATGACTGACTATTCCCTATTATAAAAGGGGTCCTCTCTCTGCCAAAAAAAGAATAGGCTTCATCAAACACTATTCTAAAATGTAAGGTTAAGAGAGAGAAGTAATATTCTGTTTTTGTGCTTCCGCTGATCTCAGTCAAGAAAACTATGAAGAATTCTGGTATGTTTCTTAACTGGCTTTTAAATTATTAAAGCATGGTATGTGAAAATCATTAAGTTCTACATTCCTAAATAATTGCTAGGATTATCTATATATATATATATATATATATATATATATATATATATATATATAAGAATGTTCAAGTTTATATAATCCGTTATATGCTTACATGTGGTATCAGCGCAAGGTTTAAGAACTAATGTTTTTTCATACATAAAAGCAAAAGTTTTCTCCAAATTTTGTGATAAATTAGGGATTTACAATTACCGTTATTAGTAGATTTCTGTGATTTGATGACTAAATTGTGATGGCATAATTTGTTTTTGGCCATTTAGTTGATAAATTATAAAATTTTATTATGATGGTGCCAAATAAACTGTACGTAATATACGTAAAGTGATGGCAGTATGATGCATTACAATCGTAGTTGATAATGATGTGTCAATGTAAGTATTAACTAAATGACTTACAATTATAGTTGACCAATCCAAAGCATTGTCATATTATTTTTTCCACTGACTGTAAATATTGCCTTTGATATTATTATTACGGATGTGTTGTTAATTAGTATTTGCCTTTGACAAATATATGCCCATTATGATCATGACAGTGAACAACACAATTTTAATGACCATGTCTTACGTTCTATTTTAATCCAAAGACAGAAAGTAAAATAATCATTAGTTGATTAATTTTATTATTATTTCTTTTTAACTATTTTGTCTATAATGGTCAAATGGAAAATTCCGATTCAACATGTTATCTGTACAATTTTATGTAGCCATATTAAATATGAAAATCCTTACTGGACAATTTGAATTTTAACCTTTCAAATGTCATGTCTCCTAAAAATAATCGAAATTGGTTCCTGAATTCTCTGTGGTATAATGAAATCTTACTATTTGGAGTACTTTGAGCCATTAAAGTAGTATAGTTTTTTTTTTAAAAACTTATTAGACAAGAAATAATTGTGATATTATTTTGGATCTTTTGGAATTATATATGTAAGATTCATTAATCACTAGAGTGGTCGAATCTTTGTGAAATTAATTTCAAAAAAAAAAAAATTAAGTTAATTGACCATTAATCTTGATGCTTATAAATGATGTAATAATTATGGGTAAATTAAAGTTTTTGGTTATAAGACATTTGTGGATCACCCAAAGGTTGATTGTTTGTTCGTATAACCGATAAACATTAAAGAGATAATTTTGATGTATCGTTAATTTTATTTATTTATCCAAAGATAGTAAGTATTATTAATTGATGCATTAAATATTATCGATTTGTGTTAAATATATTTTTAAGCATCATTATGTTTAAAGCTGTATTTTGATGTTTCGCCCAAAGGAGAACATCAATAGGCATTTAAGTAAATTATTTCTGAATTTGATAATGTGATTGAACTTGTAACTCAAAGTATTAATAAATGAGCATGTTTTACTTGCAACACTTGCCCTTCATTCTCACTCTGCCTCTGTTACGACTTTTAATAGACTTAACTTTTTAGATTGGTGCGAACAGATCAACTTCCATCTTGGGGTTTTAGATCTTGATGTTGCACTTTACTCTAAAAAGCCAACTGCTATTACTGAAGCTAGCAGTGATGAAGAAAATTTCTATTATAAGCACTGGGATTGGTCTAACATATTAGGCCTAATGTTCATGCGAATGAATATTGCAGGAAACATTAAGACTACTTTTTCCAAAACTGAAAGTGCAAAAGAACTTCTGAAACTTGTGGAAGAGTCTTCCCAAACTGCTGATAAGTCTCTTGCTGGGACACTAATGGGTACTTTGACCACCATGAAGTTTGATGGTTCACGTACTATGCATGAATATGTCATTGAAATGACAAACACAGCAACAAGACTTAAGTCATTGGGAATGGAAGTGGAATAAAATTTCCTTGTGCAGTTCATCATCAACTCATTACCGTCTGAGTATAGTCCTTTCTAAATAAACTACAACACCATGAAAGACAAATGGAACGTGCATGAATTGTATGGTATATTGGTTCAAGAGGAAACGAGGCTAAAGAATCAAGGAACCCACTCCATTAATTATGTAAATCATCAAGGAGCTGAAAATAAAGAAAAAAAGCATGGTAAGGGACAACAGAAGCAACTTAATGTTAATCAGTCCTCATCTCAACTACGTAAGAAAGGAAACAAGAATGGGAAGTGTCATTTCTATGGAAAATCTGTACACTTTCAGAAAGATTGCCTGAAATGTAAGGCATGGTTTGAGAAGAAAGGTAAGCCTTGTGCTTTTACATGTCTTGAATTAAATTTAACTGAAGTTCCTTATAATACTTGGTGGATTGACTCTGGTTGTACTATTCATGTTTCTAATACTATGCAGGGATTCCTTACAATCCAAACCATAAACAAGAATGAAAGATTTGTTTACATAGAGAATAGAGTGAAGGCTCCAGTTGAAGCTGTCGGAACTTATCGTCTGATTCTCGATACTGGGCGTCACTTAGATTTAGTTGAAACTTATTATGTTCCTTCTCTTTCGATAAATTTAGTTTCATTGTCTAAGTTGGATAAGACTAGATATTCCTTTAATTTTGGTAATGGATGTTTTAGTTTGTTTAAGAATAATTATCTCATTGGTACTGGTACTCTTTGTGATAATTTATACAAATTGAATCTTGATAATTTGTTTGCCGAAACACTCTTAACTCTGCATCATAATGTTGGAAGCAAACAAAGTTTTATGAATGAACAATCTTTTTACTTGTGGCATAAACGTTTAGGTCACATATCTAAAGAAAGGTTGGAAAGATTAATTAAGAATGAAATTCTTTTAGATTTAGATTTTACTGACCTTAATATTTGTGTTGATCGTATTAAAGGAAAACAAACAAAACACACAAAGAAAGGAGCCACAAGAAGCACATAGCTTCTTGAAATTATACACACTGATATATGTGATCCTTTTGATATCACATCTTTCAATAAAGAAAATATTTTATCACTTTTATTGATGATTTTTCACGTTATGGATATATCTATTTGTTGCATGAAAAATCTCAAGTGATTAATGCCTTAGAGGTATTTATTACTGAGGTTGAAAGACAATTAAATAGAAAGGTGAAAATAATCAGGTCTCATAGAGGTGGTGAATATTATGAAAGATATGATGAAAGTGGACAACACCCAGGTCCATTTGCTAAATTTCTCGAAAAGCGTGGCATATGTGCTCAATACACAATGCCTGGCACACCACAACAAAATGGTGTGGCAGAAAGGCGTAATCGTACATTAATGGATATGGTTAGGAGTATGTTAAGTAATTCATTTTGACCTCCTTCGTTATGGATGTATGCTTTAAGGACTGCTGTTTACTTGCTAAATAGGGTTCCTAGTAAAGCAGTTCCAAAGACACCTTTTGAACTGTGGACTGATAGGAAACCTAATTTAAGGCACCTGCATGTTTGGGGTTGCCCGACAGAAGTTAGAGTATACAATCCACAAGAAAAGAAACTGGATTCAAGAACAATCAGTGGTTTCTTCATTGGTTATCCAGAAAAATCAAAGGGGTACAAATTTTATTGTCCTAATCATAGCATGAGAATAGTTGAAACTGGAAATGCTAGATTCATTGAGAATGACGAAGTTAGTGGGAGTGAAGAACCACGTAATATGAAAATTAAAGAAGTTAGGGTGAAAATTCCTCTATCCTGTACTTTTAAATTTGTTGTTCTTGAAGCTGTTACACAATAAAGTAATCAACAAGAACAACAAATTAATGATCTTACTAATAAAGCCATAATTGATGAACCTGTGGTAGATGAATCACAAGAAGTAGCATCAAGAAAATCTCAAAGACAAAGAAGATCTGCTATTTCTGATGATTATTTGGTATATCTACATGAGTCAGAAACTGACTTGGGAATTGATGATGATCCAGTTTCATTTTCATAAGCCATTGAAAGCAATAATTCTGATAAATGGATAAATGCTATGAAAGATGAGTTAAAATCTATGGAATAGAATGAAGTTTAGGAGTTTGTTGAATTACTCGAAGGTTGCAAAAGAGTTGGGTGTAAATGGGTCTTTAAGACCAAACGTGACTCAACTGAAAACATCAAACATCACAAGGCCAGACTTGTTGCCAAAAGTTTCACTCAAAAATATGGCATAGACTATAAAGAGATGTTTTCACCTGTTTCTAGAAAAGATTCTCTCAGAATTATAATAGCCTTGGTTGCTCATTATGACTTAGAGATACATCAAATGGATGTGAAAACAGTCTTTCTGAATGGAGATTTAGAGGAAGAAGTTTATATAAATCAACCTAAGGGATTTTCTATTAAAGGAAAGGAACACATGGTGTGTAAACTTAAGAAGTCAATATACGGACTTAAACAAGCTTTCCGACAATGGTATCTTAAGTTTAATGAAACAATTATCACCTTTGGATTTAAAGAAAACACTATTGATTGGTGTATATATATATAAAGGTCAGTGGGAGTAAGTTTATTATGTGAGTCTTGTATGTTGATGACATCTTGCTTGCTACTAATGATCTTGGTTTGTTGCACGATACCAAGAAATATCTCTCTAACAACTTTGAAATGAAAGACATTGGTAAGGCATCCTATGTGATTGGAATAGAAATATTTCAAGATAGATCACAAGGATTGTTGGGATTGTCTCGTAAAACCTATATTAATAAAGTATTAGAGAGATTTAGAATAAAAAATGCTCATCAAGTCCCGTTTCAATTCAGAAAGGAGATAAGTTTAGTCTCAATCAATGTCCAAAGAATGACTTGGAACGAAAGCAAATGAAAGATATTCCTTATGCATCAATAGTTGGAAGTCTTATGTATGCCCAAACATGTACAAGACCAGACATTAGTTTTACTGTTGAAATGCTGGGTCGATATCGAAGTAATCCTGGAATGGATCATTGGAAGGCTGCAAAGAAAGTGTTGCGATACTTAAAAAGAATGAAAGATCATATGCTCACTTATGGAAGATCTGATAATCTAGATATGGTTGGATATTCAGATTCAAATTATGCTGGTTGTGTGGATACAAGAAAATCCACATTTGGATATTTGTTTCTGTTAGGTGGAGGAGCAATATCATTGAAGAGTGCGAAGCAGTCTGTTATAGCTGCATCCACTATGGAAGATGAGTTTGTGGTATGCTTTGAGGCCACAGTCTAGGCTAATTGGCTGCGTTATTTTATTTCAGGACTTGGACTAGTCGACAATATAGCCAGGCCACTGAAAATTTATTATGATAATACTGCCACAGTTTTCTTCTCTAAGAACAATAAGTATTCCAAAGGTGTTAAACATATGGAATTGAAATACTTTTCGGTTAAAGACGAAGTCCAGAAACATAAAGTGTCAATTAAACATATTAGCACTAAGCTTATGATTGTTGATCCTTTGACGAAAAGATTACCGTCCAAAATATTTGTTGAACATGTTAAAAGAATGGGTCTTATTGATAGCAATGAATGATTTTATGTAAAGATTTTATTATGTTTATGTAATTGACACTTTGAGCTCAAATATATATGTTTCTGTTGTTACCTGTTTTATCTTGTATACATAATATTGTGAATAATGATGACATGTTCTGACTTAGATAAAGTATTCTAAGTATTATCGTTGGACCCATTATATATTTGAAAGGTTATGTTAGGTAATAGACTAACATTGTAGTACATGAAAGGGACTATGTCAATAAAAAGATGTACAACCGCCATGACTCATTTTAGTTGATTTATTTAACGATAACAAATGATGTTGGATTTAACATTAATTGTGCACATGATTGACGTATATATTAAACCACTAAATTTACATTGTGTGTGTCAAGTGGAAGAATGTAAATTTTCTATGGCCCACATAATTAATTTATTTGATGGTTTAATAATTATTGAATAAGTTAAATTCTAAACCTGTATGGGGAAGTTACCTCGTAGGATTAAACTACTAACTAATCTATTAGCAGGATAATTACTGACTATTAGTAGGATAATTACTGACTCCTAGTAGGATAATTATTGACTGTTATTGGATAATTATTATTTCCACTAATCACGTTGGTGGAACGTGAGAACATGACTGACTATTTTCTATTATAAAAGGGGTTCTCTCTCCGCCAAAAGAAGAATAGGCTCCATCAAACACTATTCTGAAACGTAAGGTTAAGAGAGAGAAATAATATTCTGCTTTTGTGCTTCTGCTGATCTCAGTCAAGAAAGCTACGGAGAATTCTGGTATGTTTCTTGACTGACTTTTAAATTATTAAAGCATGGTATGTGAAAATCATTAAGTTCTACGCTCCTAAATAATTGTTAGGATTATATATATATATATATATATATATATATATATATATATATATATATATATATATATATAAGAATGTTCAAATTTATATAATCCGTTATATGCTTACAAAATCTTCTATAAATACCTAAGTATGTAGAGAGAAGAGGGAAGGATTCTTTGGAAAAAAATTGAGGATTTTGAAGGAGCATTTCTCTAATTCCAAGTAACCGAAGGATTCAAAAAGATAACTCAAAAAAAATTATAATTCGACGAACTTATTTGAAACTCGGTTGAGTTGAATTAGATTTCGATGGTGGAAACTTCATTGTTATAAGCTTGCAATCCTTGATCGCTGTCCCAAAAAAGGTAAACCAACCATTCTCTTTTAAATTTCCTCATTATCTTTTCTTCTTCGTGCTAATCATCTTCTTTGCTGGATAAAAGCTTGGTGTGATCTTTAGGATAGTTATGAATTGGGTTGGTTATGTATTGTTTGGTAATATTGTAATAATATTAATATAAGTGTTAGTGGTTTCATTATTTGGGGGCTATGTTTATCTGGTTCTAAAACTATGAAAAAATGTATACACTTGTATTAGAATTTAGGTTCAGGTAGTGTGATTATATAAGCCTTTAGAAGTTATTATTCTCGTCTCTTAAAATTTATTACGTTGTTGCTCGGAATAATTATTTTGTCAAAAGTTATTATCATCATCTCTTGAAATTTGTTTGTTACTTTGTTGCTTGAAATAATTATTTTGTTAGGAGTTATTATCATCACCTCTTGAAACTTAAAATTTATTTGTTACATTGTTGTTTGGAATAATTATTTTGTTAGGAGTTATTATCATCACCTCTTGAAACTTAAAATTTATTTCTTGCTTTGTTGCTCAAAATAATTATTTTGTTAGCGTCGAAAGAGATAATTGTTGGTGTTTCTTTTTCTCATGAAATTCTTTAGGACAATTTAATTGCATTGGTTGATAAAACTTTTGATAAATGACAAATGTTTTGTTTTAACAAAAAAAAATGTATATATATTCATCAAGTATATGTTTCGATATAAATGTAGCTTAAGTTGCGATTAATTCCTATCTTCTCTTTGATGCATGTGGCATGAATCCGAGTCTATTGGACTCCATTTTTCTTCACATATTCTGATATGCTGTCTCGAGTCAAAATCCCATGCCGAAGTGCCAAAATGCAACTGATCTGTGGTGATATACAGTGTATATACACTGAAAACAGTAGCTTCGCACTATCCCACAGTGTATAATAAAACAATGGGGGAGAAATATGCGGATTTCTACACTGATATACAATGTATAATTGGAGATATACATGAAAAACGCAGAAAAACGAGACTGATATACATACAGTATACAACTGCAGAAATGGACTAAAAGTCCATAAAGAATGGGCCCAAAAGTTGGCTAGATTTGGAAAAGGCCCAAATTTTAATTCTTCTTATTCATTCCCTTGTAAATCCTATTTGATTATGTGTTTATATTAAATTATTAATTTGGTTAGCCTTCATAAATGCCCTTTGAATTATTATTTCTGTTTGTCTCTTTATTTTTCCTTAGCATATTTTATTTGGTAGCATAATATTCGAAATTAATAAAAATATATCTTTCTTTATATTTTTCCTTAGAATAAACTTTTTTAAAAAAATCAAAATGACATTTTATTTTATCAATATATTAAAGTAGTTCATTTAAATTAAAAAAAATTCTCATCGACCTAAAATCAAATTCCTTTGTGAAAGATAAAAATATTTTCACTAGTTAGTCAAGGTTCATAATTTGCTTAAATAGATATTTTTCTTTAAAGGCAGATATTTTTTTTTTTTTATCAAAAATGATATTCAAAAAAAATATAACTTTCTTTCTCCCTCTTATTTGAAAGAATAATTTATATGAAGAAAACGGGTTTAGCTAAATCTTATTTAAAAAAAAATTCTCAAGTTAAATAGGATCAATTTTCACTTGATTGATAAATGTCATTTTAAGTTTTCAACAAATAGTTAAAGGTAATACTTTTTATTAAATCAAATCTTTGTGAAAATGAGTCACTTTTAGTTAGTCAAGTAAGTTCTTTTTGGTAAACCGTTTTAAACAAACGCTCCTAAGTGCCTTTAAAACCTTCTTAGGGCATTAATTGAACCTTTACCCATTATTTCTGTTTTAACGGTTTATTTCTGTTTTTGAACCTTTGAAACTCTTTCAAGTTTTCTTGATTTTTCTATAAAAATCAAGTGGCGACTCTGTGAATTTTATTAAAATTATTTTGAAACTTTCTTAAATCTTTTAAAATAGTTTTAAAGAGATGAAAATCATTTTTCTCGCCAAATAGAAATCTAAAATGGATAAAACAGAAATGGTGACTCTTTTAGAGAATTATCTAGGTTCAAACCAAAAGAAATTTTCTAACTTGTTATGGCTAATTATTACGTGTTTATTTGTTTAGATTTTAACTAAACTGTCATTCCGTTCATATTTCTTCTATTTAGAAAAATTAACACAATCACACGTACGCATAAGGTGTGTTTCGCGCACCCCGAAACTTCTTTTAAATTCCAAATTCTAGGAGAGTTAGCATATGCATGGTGTGTCCGAATCTTTTTCTGTGTGATCCCGTAGCCTTCTCACTCGAGTTATCTACTCGGGAGCCTTGTGTCTAGTCAGCCAAATCTTAGAAGAACTTAAGATAGAACTTCCTTGAATATTGACCATGCATGCATAAGCCTTAGGTGGTTTGACCCGTGGTGTCATTCCACAAATTTAGGAAACACCCTCATGTCAAAAGGGTTCCCGACCCAATGACGATCCTCATATTATGTGCAGAGATAATGATAAATTGATCCAAGTCAAAATTTGACCAAATTGAGTTTGAAAAATTCTAAACTCGAGTAATGTCATTAATTAAAGCTTGAATCAATTTATCAAAATCTCAATCGATATTTGACGTTTAGGCTCACCCTTGGCTCAAAAGGGTTACCCAATTAGAACACGCTATTACTATTCTATTTGTTGCGTGATATAATTATTTTATGCGTAATAACTATTTATGTGATAAAGTGTTTTATTGTTTTGGTTTGCCTATATTTGCTTATCTGTATATTTAAAGAACATATGTTTGGCTTGAAACAAGACTAGTCCATTATTCATATTTCGAAGTCCTAGAACGTTAATTGACATATAAGACTTAAAATTTGAACCTTCCAAAATACCCTTAAAAGTTCGTTGATAAAATTCCTTCCAATTTACCCAATTTTGTTCAAAATTTCATTAGGTTATTATCCAATTCACATTGATCACGTTGCCCTCACAAGTCATTTTTTCGCATGTGGTTGTAGTCAGAGCTATCCAGACATTTTGTTAATGAAAGACTGTTGTCTTCAAAGCTTTTTCAAATCAGTCTTTTTAGGATGTTTATCCGTTAATATCAGATTTTTTCAAATCACTTAGTTCATCATGTTTGAAGTTCTATTTTTCCCATCAAATTCAAGATACGTGAAATTATCAAAGTTCTGATCATTCGGTCACTTTCTCAAGTGTCTTATCCTCCAAATTCTGGACTTAGTTTGTTTCAAACAAAATATATGTCATTCGTTTCGTATATTACTTTGGTCAATCATTATGATCATGAACTAACTTTTTACCTTTTGACTGTTTTTCTTTCCTTTTAGAGAGAGGATGATTTGTGTTGGTAGTCAAACCTGCTCACTTCACTAAGGCAAAAGTAATCGCTGGTAGAACATCAGTATTTCACTCTGTCTAAGTTCAAGAAGGCAACTATAGATTCATTAGTTCTTGTCTGGGATAACAGTAGGACTCCTTTAACTATGAATCCTTGTTTGATTAATACAAATACTTTGTATGAGTAAGTTCCCACCTTTTCTGTGGAAATGGATGTGAGTGCCTCGATAGGAAGGGAAATAACCCAGAGCTCGTTGCCAGTTTGGAGAAACAAATCTTTGAGCTAAGGCTCATAGTGATATAAAGCAGAACACCTTCTCAGACTCCTCCAAACATTACTTTGCCTCTTGATGCTCAACAAAAGGAACCTATGCTTCCAACGTCAGAAGGAGTTGTTCATGAAGGTCGTTTTGCTCATGCTTCTCAGAATGCCCTTTTTGTGTACACATTTTCTCATCCAAAGATTCAGAACACATCATTATCACACCAAGCTCCGCCAGTGTACACCTATTCTACCGCCCCACCAGTGATGCAAACTCCAGGGTTATACCGCTTAGATGCTAATCATTATGTTGAAATAGAGAATGATCCAAGAATGTTCACTGATGAGACTGTAAACATAAAGATCAAGGTCTTGGAAGATGCAATGAGAAGCCTTTGTGGGCTTGGTAATAATCCTAGCATTAAGTATAAAGAGTTGTGTGCATTTTCCGAGATCGAGTTGGTTTCTGGTTATAAGATCCCAAAGTTTGAAAAATTTAAAGGGTCCAGAAATCCCTTATTTCAGTTAAAGACTTACTATGAAAAACTAATTAGTGTAGAAAAAAATAAAGGAATATGGGTCAAGCTATTTAGTCAAAGTTTGAGTGAAAAGACTCTAGAATGGTATGTCAATCAAGATGTGACTAAGTAGTGTACTTGGGATGACCTGGCAAATGCTTTTGTGGATCACTACAAGTTTCATGTCGATATCATTCTTGACAGGATCTCTGTCACAAAGCTAAGAAAAAGATCAAATGAGAATTTTCGAGAATATGCCATACGCTGGAAAGAAGAAGTGACCAGGGTACATCCCCCTATAGAAGAAGCTGAAATGATCAGTTACTTCACCCATGCACTAAATCCAGAATATTTTGATCGCATGGTAACAACGGCTGGAAAAATATTTATTAAAATTTTCAAGATTGGAGAAATAATTGAGGATGGACTCAAGACAGGATGAATAATAAATTTTGACAGATCTGTAATCAACTCATAAGGGCTTCCAAACTGGCTCTTTCGAAATTGGGAAGAAAAAAAGAAAGAAGTAATGGGAGTGATGACTAAAGAAAACTCTTATAACTGCAAGCAACCTTCTCTATATCAACCCAATGCTCGATATGCTCACTATCCGGTCTTCAATGCACAAGCGACATATCATGCTCAACCTCCACCACAAAACTATCAAAATAATGCTCCTCATGCCAATCATGAAAGGAAGCCTCCCAAAATTTTAACGCCATTGGCGGAATCTCTTACTCAGTTTTTTAAAAGGTTGAAAGATGCAAAACTACTTAATCTAGTGGAGGTAAATCCTGTGAACACTTTTACTAATTGGTATCATCCAAGCAAGCGATGTGCTTACCATTCTGGAGTTGCTTGACATGATACATAAAAATGTATCACTCTCAAGCACAAAATTCAGGATCTAATTGACAATAAGGTGATAACGCTTGAAGAAGCTCCGACTAATGTTAACAACAATCCATTGCCCAATCACAAGAAATAGTCATCGGAGTCATACATCAGAAGAAGTATGAATTTTCCTTAAAAGACACATTTTTGGGATCCTTTTATCCTGTATTTAGAAGTTGTTGTTTTCTTTTTTTATAACTGTACTTTCTCATTTTATTTCCTTGTAACTATACTTTATCGCTTTATTTTCTTGTAATTACACTTTATAGTTTGATTTCCTTGTAATTGCACTCTGTTAGTTATAATGAACTACGTTTGACCTGATTTTCTTTGTGGAGTACGTAGGTGGCCTCTATTGGCTTCGGTCATGTTATTAAAAGTATCAAATATCTCTTTTGTTGTAGGAACTACGTTTGACCTGAATTTCCAAAAAGGAATACGTAGGTGGCCTATGTCGGCTTTGACCAACCCCTTAGAAAACTTATCCTTTCATTGTATGTATGAACTACATTTGACCTGAATTCCCAAGAATAGGATATGTAGGCGGCCTATGTCGGCTTCGGTCAATCCCTTAGAAGAATTATCTTTTCATTTTATGTTGGAACTACCTTTCCTACCTCAATGAAATGCGTAGGTGCCACACTAGCTCGGTCATATTTCCCGTAATATTTTCATAGAAACTACGGCAAAAATTTTAAGGAGATCTAAAAAATTCATTAAAGGATCCTTTCTTAAGTTGAATGAAGATGACATTGAAGCATGTAACTGGGCAGGAAATTTTTGAGGTCTCAAAAATTTCACAAAACTTGACTTTGGCTACAAAATTAAAAATCAGACGTTGTTGAGATTGGGGCATAACTTTTGAAGTTCTCTATGCTTAAAAGTACTCTACGTCAGAAATAATTCAAGTACTTTGCATTTTAGTCTGAGCAAAATTTTTGAGAAGGTCTAAAAAATTTCATATTGAACAAATGCCACTAGTTATAAGGAAGTTCGGGAGTCATATGTCATAAACCGGTGCAGAATTTTTGAGAAGGACCCTCAAAAATTCCACAAAAGTCATGCTTCAATATTAGAAAAATTTACAAGGTGCTTCAAGAGAGCAAGACAACTAATATAGTCAGCCTCTCAAAACTAAGAATTTTTCTTTGGATGGAAGATAGTGAAGTTACAAATTTGACAACATTAAGCATGACACATGACATTATCAGACCCACTGTGGCCTTGCCATAATAATCCAAATAATTTCTCTCCCTTATTTTTCTCTTGATTTATGTTTTTATTACTTCGTTATGATCTCTAACACTTTCTCTGATTTTATAGGAAAATGATCCAGCATAACGATGAAGGTGTGGAGATATTATCCGAACTACTATCCCCAAATCATCAAGAGTCAAACAAATTCATCTTTATCTTTAAACTCTATCTTATGTCACTCCTATCTTAGTTATAATGAATTATTGTATTATTAATGAGTGTTGTTTAAGTTATACATGTGACGTTATATAAGACCACCTCAGAAATAATGCAAAAGTATCCTCTCAAATTTTGAGGATTCAAACTAGAAGCTCAGGACATACACAAATCCTTAAAGGACTCCTGATTCAAGGGATGCAGTCCAACGAATCAACTTATATCTTTGGGTCGTCCACCCTTTTAAAAGGACACATCTTATTTAGTTCAACCACCCTTTCTAAATGACATATCTTATTATATATGGGTCGTCTGCATTTAAAATGATACATTGCATCCAAGATAGGTCTCCTTCTTTCGACAAGACACGTTGGGTTGTTACCCCATTTAAGTGACATGTTATATTCAATATTGGTTATCCATTTTTCAATGAGACACATTGGGTCGTCACCTCGTTCAAGTGACATGTTACATTCAATATTGGTCATCCATCTTTTAATGAGACAAGATGGTTCGTCACCCCCTATTTAAGTGATATGTTACATTCAATATTGGCCATCCGTCTTTCAATGAGACACATTGGGTAGTCACCCCATTCAAGTGACATTTACATTCAAGATAGGTTGTCCGCCTTTCAAAGAGACATATTGGGTCGTCCCCCATTCAAAGTGACATGTTACATTTAAGATAGGTTTCCCTCCTTTCAATGAAACATGTTGGCTCGTCACCCCGTTCAAGTGGCATGTTGTATTTTCAATAAGATATGTTGGACCATCACTCCCTTCAAAGTGGCATATTACATTCAAAATAGGTCATCTGCCTTTTGATAAGATGTGTTAGACCGTCACTCCATTCAAAGTGGTTGCACACATTGGTTCAACTATCTCAGCATGGCATGTTCAAACAGGTTTGCACTAATTTACGTTTGTGTAATACTACATTTACAACTAATCATTTGTTTGAGTAGTTTTGAAAAGCATCCAAAAGGATGAAATTATCATATCAAAACCATAGGTGTGGACAACTCTAAAAAGGACGCAGCACAATGTGGAACTTTTTATTAGCCGCGAACTGGGACATAGTCTGAAGAAGAATTTAAAACTCTTTAGATGGGAGATAAAATACGACTTCCACCACCATCGAACCACACCCCTATCAGAAGACATGTGGGTATTTCGGGATATTTTTTGTTTCAGTTTTACCTTTGGGTAATTCTAAACTCACACCAGAGGTAGTCTTCATCTTCTTTGAAAATCAGGTGACAACACACCTAGATCTTTGAAAATTATGACCATATAGCTCTCAATTGCGGGTGTAAGGGGCCCCATATTTTTGATTGAGATAAATGGAAGCCTATTTTTCATAACTTGATGTATTTGTGAGTCATTCCAATCCAAAGATCATCTAAAATAAAAAACTATCCTTTCTACCAATGGAGTCAAACTACAGGCAGTCTGATTCCACGAGTCTTACGGATATGTAGGCTGGGATATATGTAGAAAACTTGACTGAATTCCAACCTCCGCCCAATCATCATATTTTACAGCTTTTTAATTTCACCAAAATTCAAAACTCAGAATAGCTTGTGAATTAAATATTTTTTTAATCGTGCTTAAAATTAAGCTTTATAAACTACAAGTGGCCTAAATTCTCATGTAACATGAGATATGTAGAAAACCCAATACTGGAGTCCGGCCATAACTCCATGAAACTGTAACGCCCCAAGAGTACACCTTGGGTGTCATAAGGAGCTTACAGTCCCGAAGGAACACAAGCTAACCCATGAGCTGGTACCTGCTATGAGCACTGAATAATCTAATAACATATGCGGAATAACAACAGATCAGCCATAAGGTTTTAGCAACTGAATCAATACTGGATCATAAATCTTAAAATTATCTACTGGAAACAACTGTCTGAAACCACCAAAATAATAACAAAACTGACTGACTGTTTATACTAGATTGAAAAGCCTCTACTGACTGACTGGGAAGCTGATGGGACAAACCCCCAGCTAGCTCCGTCTGAAGGAAAAATACCGAGCTAATGAAATAACTGAGATAAATAGACCATGTCCTCAAAACATGAGGACTCACCATTTTAACGTCTGATAATCTGGAAAGTCTATGCGCAATCCGAGAACTGAGTATTCGAATCTATAATATGATACATCATAGCACAAAAAATGATTATACAATTAGTACTTTAAATATACTAGTATACTAAATGAGGTAGGCTGGTATGCATGGTTTCCTGTACAAGAGTGATAACTGACTGAATGAATAGCATGGCGTACTGAATAAAATGCAGAAATCTGTAAATACTGAGAATGCATAACCAAGCATAAAACATATTATGAATATAATATGTAAACTGAAATACTGAGTACTGATACATAAATAACTGATATCTGTATTCTATAGTCAAGTAAAACTGAAACTAGATTACTGAGTTGATTATTAGACTGAGACTGTGGGAGCTATCATCTTACTGACATGCCCCAATGAGAAATTTGGGTTCCATCCTATGACCCTGGTTGTAAGGGTGTCAGTACCGTGCCACGGGTACTAAAACTGGCTGTGTGGATCCACTGATGTACAGTCCCAAAGGACTAAAGGTGTCAAGCCTAAACTGATGGGTGACCCTTGGAAGGTAGTCAAGCCTGAACTGATGGGTGACTCCTCAAATCCTACACTGTCTACGTAGTTCTAAAGCACAGGGACTGCTACTAACGACTCTTCCTAACTGATAGGGAAGTAATCATCCCAGCACTCGCTCGGTACTAAATCCTACTCCTAACTTAACTGACTCAGAATACTGAACTATTCTAAGTTTAACTGACCATGATAACTGTCTGGACTAATATTGCTCATAATATGTATGAAACTATTCTGAAGATAATAAAATTAGGTAAAAAGCTAAGTTTTTGGGTATTTATAACCCCCAAGACTTGATGGAAATAATAGTAAAATAGTACTAAAACTTTGGGGACAAAATATGAAAGCATTTATTCAAAATTCATTCTTGTAGGCATTTCATCAAACACTTGATATTCATAGTTTAAGCTAAGCATGAAAATAGTTTAAAGCTTGTGGAAATAGCAAGATTTAAACATCAACATCACTAATTATGGTTTAAATCAACAAATAGCATTATTCAAACGTATGGAGTTTGATAACAACATCAATTTCATGTAAACATGATATAGAGTTTCAATTTATGGAAATTCATGGTTAAAATCACAATTAAATATCATAATTACTTGTAAAGATCACAACTTTGAATTTAAAATAGGATATGTAGACTCCATGGGTGAAAGAGACCCATGGATGAATATTTAACATACCTTGATATTTGAATTTGTGAGATTTGACAGTGAATTCTTGAGATTTGATCTTGAACCTTAAAGGGCTAGGGTTTGTTCTTGAAAGAGGGCTAATTTAAGTTTAGAGGATTATGGAATAATGAACAATTAATGCTTTCTTAGGAGTTAAATTCTGTGTTTTGATTGAATGGGTGAAGGGAAAAGGACTTAAATGCCCTTGAGAATTAAAACTCGGAACTGGAATTGAAAATCTTGATTTTGACCTTTAATGCAATGCGGTGCAATCATGTTGGGCCACAGGAAAACTGACAATCCCCATTTTACCTTATGGCGCGATGCGGTACTATCGCGTTGAGCCACTGGAACGGACAATCCCAATTTGGCACTTTGGCACGCCGCGGTGCCAATCGTGGTGCCTTACTGGAAAGTGACGAATGCAAAAATACCCTTGGCATGACACGGTGCTTACCGCGGTGACACACAGGAAAAAGGATGAACGTGATTTTGGCCATCACCGCGACGCGGCCTAATCGTGTTGGGCTACTGTCTTTCACTAAAAGTGTCATAATTTCTCACTCGAGTATCAGATTTAGTCGAAATTGGTATCATTATAAAGATAATTCAATTTCCTATAATTTGGTAGGTCTTCAGCTGTAAAATTCTTAGTATAATAAAAGTTAAGCTTTTTTGAAGTTGTCTAAAGAAATATTCTTCCCGAAAACTCAATTAGTAAGGAATATTTTGGTTCGTCTAATAGTTGGGAGTTATTTGTGGTCTTAATATACATCAAACTTACTCATGAAACTATCAAAGAACTATAAGGTACTTTGCATGAGCTTGAAATATGGTTTTAACATTAGTTTGGATTTTCAGGGTATTACAATATGTCCCCCTTGGGAACATTCGTCCTCGAATGATATTGGTTAAGTTGAAAGCACTGAGGAATTGAGATTACATGTTGAATATACGTGATGAAAATGTGATTACATGACTGAGCCTGAAACATGAAATATGACTGAACTGATTCTGGCAATGCATGACTGACATGAGAATGATATACAGCTGAAACTAAGCATGGAAAAGAGTCTATGAAGATTGTTACCTTAATCTGAATCTGAGCTTGCGAAGAAAAGATGAGGGTACTTTGTCCGCATATCTTCTTCTGTTTCCCAAGTGGCTCCCTCTACGGACTGATTCCATCAGAGAACTTTGACTAGGGGAACTTCTTTGTTCCTTAGTCTATGAATTTGTCGATCAAGGATCTAGACTAGAATTTCTTAATAAGAAAGGCTGTTTTGAACATCTACGCTTTCTATGGGAACAACTATAGCTGGGTCACCAATACACTTCTTTAAGAAAGAGATATGGAATACTGGGTGCACTGATGCTTAGTCTGCAGGCAACTCAAGCTCATAAGCTAACTTTCCAAAATAGCTCAAAACTCTGTAAGGGCCAACATATCGACGACTAAGCTTTCTCTTCTAACCAAACCTCTCTACTCCCTTTATGGGAGAGAACTTTAGATAAACAAAATATCTAATATCAAAACTCAAGATCCTTTCTTCTCACATCTTCATAAGACTTCTATTGGATTTGGGATGACTTAAGCCTCTCCCGAATTAACTGAACTTTCTCCAAAACATCAAATACCAAGTCAGGCCCTATCAAAGCGGTTTAACCTACCTCAAACCAACCAATCGGAGACCTATATCTCCTTCTATATAGAGCCTCAAACGGAGCCATTTGAATACTGAAGTGATAGTTGTTATTATATGTGAATTCAATCAAAAGCAAGTGGTCATCCCAACTGCCCTTAAAGTCAACAACACACACTATCAATATGTACTTAAGGGTTTGAATAGTCCTCTCTTCCTGACCATCTGTCTGAGGGTGAAAGACTGTACTGAGGTGAACTTGGTTACCAAGACCCTTCTGAAAAGCTTTCCAAAAGTGAGAGGTGAACTGAGTACCTCTATCTAAGATGATAGACAATGGGACACTATTCTACCTAAACAACTCTCTAATATAGGCTTGGCATAGTCCTCGGCTGAATACAAAATATGGACTGGAAAGAAATGGGCTGATTTGGTCATCCAGTCCATAATGAGCCAAATCGAATCATGCTGCTGACGAGTAGGAGGCAAGCCTGTCACAAAATCCATGTTCACTACCTCCCACTTCCAAGTGGGAATACTGAACTTCTACATGGACCCACTAGGCGTCTGATGCTCAATCTTAACCTGCTGATAAGTGGAGCAATTAGCTACAAACTCTGTAATATCTCTCTTCATCCCACTCCACCAATAGATTTCTTACAGATCACGGTACATCTTCATAGCCACTGGATAAATTGAGTAACATGCACCATGCGCTTCTGCAGGAATTTGCTGTCTCAACTCATCAACACATGACACACACAACCTAACCTAGCAGTACAATACACCATATCCCCCTTGGGAGAAAACCTCTACTTTCTGATCTCTGGCTGACTCCTTCAACTTCACCGGACTAGGATCACTATCCTGCTTTTCTTTTACTTCAGAAACCAAATACGATTCCAAACTATTCTGAACCTAAATGCTACCTTCAGCTGAATCAACTAAACGAACACCTAACCTGGCAAGCTGGTGAACTTCTTGAACTAACTTTTTCTTGCCATCTTCTATATGAGAAAACTACCCATAGACAACCTACTTAGGGTATCTGCCTCTACATTGGCCTTACCTGGGTGGTACAAAACACTCATATCATCATCTTTCAACAATTCTAACTATCTTCTCTGACGCAGATTCAAATCCTTTTGTGAAAACATATACTACAAGATTTTGAAATCTGTGAACGTATCAACATACACCTCATACAAATAGTGTCTCCAAATCTTTAAGGCAAACACAATAACTTCTAACTCAAGATCATGGATAGGGTAATTCATTTTATGGGGCTTAAGCTATTAGAGGCATAGGCCACAACCTTACCCTTCTTCATCAAAAAATACCCCAAACCAACTCTGGAAGCATCACAGTACACCATAAACCTATCTGAACCATCGGGTAATATCAAAATTGGGGTTGTGGTGAGTCGAGTCTTTAACTCGTAAAAACTCTTCTCACAAGAATCTGACCACTGAAACTTAACTTTCATCTGAGTCAGTCTGGACATGAGGGGTGCAATAGATGAGAACCCTTCAACAAACCGCCGATAATATCTAGCCAAGCCCAAGAAACTCCTGATATCTGACGGAGAGATGGGTCTGGGCCATTTTCTCACCGCTTCGGTCTTTTGAGGATCAACTCTAATACCATCACTGGAAAAAATATGGCCAAGAAAAGCTACTGATGTTAGCCAAAATTTGCACTTACTGAATTTAACAAATAATTAATGGGCTCTAAGAGTCTGCAATACTATTCTGAGGTGGTATGAATGATCATTTTCATTACGGGAATTGACAGGAATGTCATAAATGAAGACTATGACGAACATGTGAAAGTACTGCTTGAACACTCGATTCATTAAGTCCATAAAGGTTGTTGGGGCATTTGTGAGACCAAAGGACATGGCTAGAATCTCAAAATGAAAATACCGAGTTTTGAAAGCTATTTTTGGAATGTCACATTCTCTGACTTTGAGATGAATATGATGATAGCTGTACCTGAGGTCTATCTTAGAAAAATATCTAGCACCTTGAAGTTGGTTGAACAATTCATCAATTCTGGGGAGTGGATATTTGTTCTTGATTGTGACTTTGTTCAACTGATGGTAGTTAATACATATTCTAAGAGAACCATCTTTCTTATGCACGAACAAAATTAGTGCGCCCCACAAGGAAATGTTGGGCCTGATAAATCCCTTATGTTGGAGATCTTTCAACTGTTCATTTAACTCTTTGAGTTCGGTTGGAGCTATTATGTATGGCGAAATAGAGTTAGGCTGGGTATCTAGAAGAAGGTCTATTCCGAAGTTAATTTTCCTTTCGGGAGAAACTCTAGGAAGATCTTCAGGGAATACATCTGGAAATACCCTTACTACTGAAACTGATTCAAAATTTTAAGTCTAAAAATTAGAGTTTTTGACTCGAAAAAGATGATAAATACACCCTTTGGATATCATTTTCCTCGCTCTAAATACACCTTTTGGATATCATTTTCCTCGCTCTAAGGTACGAAACAAGCTGACTCTTAAGCGTTATTGTACAACCCCTCTATTCAAGGACTGGTTTATTTGAAAACTGAAAATGAACTACTCTGTTTCTACAATCAACTGAAGCATAACATGAGTGGAGCCAATCTATGCCAAGAATAACGTCAAAATCCATTATCTATTACTCTACAAGGTCGATTGAAGTAACTTTCTGAGACACTGTAACCGGGCAATTCTTGTATACCTGCCGGGCTACAATAGAGACATCTACTAGGGTAGACACTAAAAAGGGTCCTGCTAAAATTTTGGGACTGACTTCAAAGTTGACGGCTATATAAGGGGTTACAAAGGAAAGAGAAGCTCCAGGGTCTAGTAAAGCATAAATATGTAAATAATAGACTTGCAACGTACCAGTAACCACATCAGGAGAACTTTCCTGATCTTGTCAGGAAGGAAGCGCATAGAGCCTATTCTGACGCTGATCACTAGTAGCGCTAGAAGTGGCACCCTGATGACTGATGGGACTAGCCCTACTGGCGCAAATCCCTTCCTTTCTGAGCATCTACCCAACACTCTCAGATCCGATGGCCTGGCTTGCCATACCCAAAGCAAATATCACTTCCAGTTCTACACTCACCCTGATGGTTTCTACTATATTTCTGACAAAAAGGATTTGTACGACCACTGTTTACACTACCTTCAAACTTAGAGCCTGGCGCTCTATCCCTACTATCATTCCTGAATTTGGGTACTGGGGCACTAGCTGAAGATGGAGTAGTAGCTGAACATTTCTAATGAAATTGAGGACGATTACCACCTTTTGACTTTGGCTGAGAAAAATTAAAGCTACATGTTCTAGCCCATTTGTTCTCTCTCTCCTTCTCCTTATTCTTCTACTCCTCAATCTATCGAGTATGGACCATAAGCCTAGTTATGTTTATCTCTTTAATTAACATCGCAGTCCTACACTCCTTGACCAAACTGTCAGATACCCCAAATACAAACTTGCTCACCTAGATCTGCTATCAGCCACCACATTAGGAGCATACCTAGCTAGCTGAGTAAACTTAAGGGAATACTCCTTCACACTCATGTTGCCCGGCCTCAAATTGATAAACTCTAACTCTTTAGCTTTTCTCAGCTCTAACGAGAAGAATCTATCTAAGAAGGCTATAGAAAACTCCTCCCATTCTATAGGCCCTGCGTCCGCACCTCTATCCCTTCTCTACTGCTTAAACCCGATATGGGCTATATCCTACAGCTGGTAAGCAGCCAATTTAGCACTCTCACTAAAAGTCTCCCTCATAATGTCTGTTACCTTCTGGACCATGTCTAAGAATTCCTATGGATCCTCTTCAGATTTGGATCCCAAAAACAAAGGAGGATTCATTCCTGCAAAGTCCCACTCACACGATATGAACACTAAAACAAGGGAAACTTTTCTTAAATGCCTCGTAGCCTTTTGTCCATAAATGTGGCGCGCTTCACACCCATGTAAAAAACTCTACTTGAGGGGACTTTCAGACTTCCTAGGACACTTTAAAACCTTAGGGTCTGATACCAAGTTTGTAATGCCCCGAGAGTACACACTGGCATCACACAGTGCTTATAGTCCTGAGGGACTACAAGCTAACCCTTGAGCTGGTACCTGTTATGAATACATAATAATATAATAACATATGCAAAAGAACAACTGATAATCCCTAAGGTTTTAGCAACTAAAATCAATACTGGATCATAAATCTAGAAATTATCTACTTAAAACAACTGTCTGAAACTAATAAAATAATAACAAAATTGACTGACTATCTGTACTAGTCTGAAAAGCCTCTACTGACTGACTGTGGAGCTAATGGGACAAACTCCCAACTAGCTCTGTATGAAGAAAAATATCGAGCTAATGAAATAACTGAGATAAATAGACCATGTCCTCAAAATATGAGGACTCACAAATACTACGTCTGATAATCTGGAGCTCCATGCGCGATTTGGGAACTGAGTGTTTGAACCTATGATATGATACATCATAGCACAAGAAATGAGTATGCGATTAGTATATTGAATGAACTGGTATGCTAAATAAGGTAGAATGATATGCATGGTTTCATGTACAAGAGTGATAACTGACTGAATGAATAACATGAAATACTAAATAGAATGCATGAAATCTGTAAATACTGAGAATGCATGACCAAGCATAAAACATGTTCTGAATATAATTTGCAAACTAAAATACTGAGTACTAATACATGAATAACTGATATTTGTATGCTATGATCAAGTAAAATTAAAACTGAATTACTGAGTTGATTACTGGATTGAGACTATGAGAGTTATCATCTAACTGACATGCCCTAATGAGCAATTTAGGTTCCAACCTATGACCCTTGTTGGAAGGGTGTTAGTACCGTGCCACGGGTACTAACACTGGATTTGTGGATCTATTGATGTACTATCCCGAAGGACTAAGGGTGTCAAGCCTAAATTGACGAGAGACCCCTGGAAGGTAGTCAAGCCTAAATTGACGGGTGACATTTCAAATCCTACGCTGGCTACATAGTTCTAGAGTATAGGGAATGCTACTAATGAATCTGCCTAACTGATGGGGAAGTCATCATCCCAGCACTCGCTTGGTGCTAAATCCTACTCTCAACTGAACTGACTCAGAATATTGAACTATTCTAAGTTTAACTGACCATGATTACTGACTGAACTGGTATTGCTCATAACATGTCTGAAACTATTCTAAAGATACTAAAACTAGGTAAACAACTAAGTTTTTGGGTTTTCATAACCCCAGGACTCGATAGCAATAATAGTAAAATAGTACTAAAACTTTGGGGACATAATATGAAAGCATTTATTCAAAATTCATTCTTGTAGGCATTTCATCAAACAGTTGATATTCATTGTTTATGTTAAGCATGGAAATAGTTTAATGCTTGTGAAAATAGCATGATTACAACATCAACATCACTAATCATGGTTTAAATCAACAAATAAAATTATTCAAACGTATGGGGTTTGATAACAACATCAATTTCATGTAAACATGGTGTAGAGTTTCAATTCATGGGAATTCATGGTTAAAATCACAATTACTTATAAAGATCACAACTTTGAATTTAAAGTTGGATACTTGGACTCCATGGGTGAAAGGGACCTATGGATGAACATTTAACATACCTTGATTTCTGAATTTGTGAGATTGATGGTGAATTATTGAGATTTGATCTTGAATATTGAAGAGATATGGTTTGTTCTTGAAAGATGGCTACTTTAATTTGAGAGGATTGTGGAATAATGAGCAAATAATTCTCTCTTGGGAGTTAAATTTCGTGTTTTGATTGAATGGATGAAGGAAAAAGAACTTAAATGCCCTTGGAAATTAAAACTCAAAACTGGAATAAAAAATACCGATTTAAACCTTCGGCGTGACACAGTGCAATTGCGTTGGGCCACTGAAAAACTGACAATCGTCATTTTAACCTATGGAGCGACACAGTACTATCGCGTTGTGCCACTTGAATAGACAATCTCAATTTGGCACCTTGGAGCGACGTGGTGCCAATCGCGGTGCCTCACTGAAAAGTGAAGAACGTAAAAATGCCCTTTGGCACGATGCGGTGCTTACCACGGTGACACACTGAAAAAGGAATGACTATGATTTTGGCCATCACCGCGACACGGCCTAATCGCGTTGGGCTACTATCTTTCACTAAAAGTGCCATAACAGCTCATCCGAGTATCGAATTTAGGCGAAATTGGTATCGTTGGAAAGCTAATTCAATTTTTTACAATTTGGTGGGTCTTGAGCTGGAAAATTCTCAGTAGAATAAAATATAAGATTGTTTAAAGTTGTCTAAAGCAACATTCTTCCCGAAAACTCAATCGGTAAGGAATATTTTGGTTTGTCTAATAGTTGGTAGTTATTTGAGGCCTTAATATACATAAAACTCACTAATAAAACTACAAAAAAACTATAATGTACTTTGAATGATCTTGAAACATGGCTCTAACATTGGTTTGGATTTTTGGGGTGCTACAGAAATGCGTGCGAAAACCAACCTCTTTCGAGAAACGAATTTATGGTCGGATAAAAATTAGAAATGTCAAACTTCCTTTGCCAAGGATTACATGCATCAACCCTACCCAAAAATAGGAGGTAGTTGTTGACACCTAATTTTTACCCTCCACGACTTAGTTTAATTCTGAATTTCTTTGGTTTTAAATAAAATTAAATTATTTATTATATCATATAAATTCTTTCTAAAATATTAATTTGAGTAAAATTTGTCATTAAGTAACAAATTATATATTTTCTTATTAATGTATACGAGAATGTATTATTTTGTTACTTAAATAACTATTTTACTAAAAAGAGGACTTGAATCGAGGGTTATCTCAAAATTAATTCAAATAAGTAAATTTTGGATCAAATATAATTTATTCTCAAAAAATTAATAGTAATAACAATTTATTTAACAAATATTTATTTGATTTCATTGAACCAAGAAGCTTGGGATTAAATTATTTGTTAATTTGTTTTAATTTTTTATTAAATTTAGCCAATTAATTATATATAACCTTAACTGAAATCATCTGGCCATAATTGCAATGCAATTCGCCAATTGATTTTCGATTAGGTTAAGATTTAAACATAATTGACTAAAACCCTAACAATTAGGCCAACCTTGTTACTCCTCTTCTCTGCCCAAGCCCAACAACAATTACATTACCCTATCAGCCCAAATTTTCCCCCAAAACCCGCCATGCCCAATACCTAACAACCAACCCAGCCTTCTCCTTTAAATATCAGCCAAACACCAACCCCCAGCCCAATAAGCTCCAACCCGGCCCACATTCTTAAGCACAAATACGCACAACAATAACCAGCAACAACAATTTCAACGACAACCATACAACTAGGGGTGTTCATGGGTTGGTTTGGATCGGTTAGTGGTTAAAACCATAACCAAAACCAATTTAGTCGGTTTTTGAATTTCTAAAACCAAACCAAACCACAAAAAGAAAATAACCGCCGGTTTGGGTCTTGTTGGTTTAGTTCGGTTTGGTTTGGTTTTTTATTTTTTTTGGGTTATTGACTAGCCTACTCCAACCATCTCTAGAATAAAATCCTTTTTTAACCTAGAAAAGAGTATCACATTGAATAATTTCTCATGAAATATTTGTACAGTAATGGAAAAATGACACTATAACCTCTTGTAAATCAGAACAAACACATTAAACAAAACCAACATTAAGATGAAAAGAATCAACTTTGTACTGTAGGCACTAAGATTATCCAACAATATACAAACACATACATTTATATTGTAAAATAGAGCTTTGTATTCTGTTGCAGTGTACTGCAAGAAAAGACAGAGTTGGGCAAATTTGAGTTATCTGTTTACTTTAAAGACTATTTAGGCGAGCTAATCATATAGGAAAAATTGAATAAACAAGGATACATAAAACTACCATTTGAACCAGGGACTATGGTAACTCGTATTATGAAAGCTGAAGTAGAAAAAGTGAGGTAGGGACCGTAGGGTTAACTTATTAGTAATAGTAGGTAGAGTTGGGCTTGGGTTTGGAGCTTTCGGCAATTGGGCTAAAATATTAGTTGGTGTTTGATTACGGGTATGGGTCACCCATATGGACTGACCCGACCCGACCCGACCCGACCCAACCCGTTTCTCAGTCAGAATAATAAGATTAAGATAATCTTAACTCAAATTAAAAAAGGGGAACGGTTATAACTGTTTCCACCCCAAATCACCCCTATAAGATATTTTTTCCTCTTTGTCTGACGGGTATGAGAAACAAAAATACAGAAAAAAAGATTGGGCTTGAATTCTAAAACAACACCAATTAAGAGCATTTAGTTTGTGAAATAATTTCGTTTCCAAGAGAGACGAAGTGAACTTGGGCAGATTCGTTCATAAACAAGAATCGATTTCCACTGCGAACTAAAGGTACACTGTTTTACTCCAAAAATTTCAACAATGGTATCAGATCCTGAGTTTAAATTGTCCTAGTTTCACATGCATAATCTCGATTTTAAGTCCAGAAATACAAAATCGAGTTAGTACTCACATGTTAGAAATTTTGTTGACCGAATTAGAACATACTTGTAAAATAATTTAGTCTCCGATCAGATGTTGATTCAGTCAGACACGTCAAAGATTTTATAGATCCGACCAGACATGATTATTGTTATATGATGGAAGAAAAAATATAAGAAAACACCGAATGTTATCCGAGAGAGAAGATGATGAATATTATCTTTATTTTTTTATTTGTTGTTTTATTGATATATGATATTTGGTACTTGTGTAGTACAAGTACTACTAATAGTAGTACAACATATTTTATAATGAAAGAAAAGGTTGTAATGAGATGTTGTAAAGTTTTTTTTATAATTAATTATTTTGGGGCATCGTGTACATATTAAAGGCATATTCATTATTTCAGTATGTATATATTCATTATATATATTTATTATGCCTTTTATTTTAATTATTAATAAGGGAGAAGGAGAATAAAGACATATTGCTCACTTTTTGAATAAATTAATAAGTATATTGCTAATTTTATTCTTCAAAAAGAAAAAAGTGCATGTACACTGTTATTTCAGTATAATAAAAACTTTTAGAATTAGGCTTCATATTATTCTTGTCCTAATTAGTCCATAATTCTAATTCTATAACAGATTTTGCCTTCTACGGTAAAAATGTAACATAAGAGGTTACATTGAGTGGTTCTACCATTCTTGATGTTTCTTGGTTCCTATTTCAGAAATGGTTGAATTGGGACAAACTCGAATCACTCCAAGTAGGAGTTCAGGATGTCGAGCAAAGAGACAAAGTGGAAGAGCACATCATCGAAGGGCATGTTTTTGAGTTCGAGAGATCATACGAAATGGTGTCCTCAGGATGACACAAAATCTTTTATGAAATGAAAGGGATATACGATGGGAAAGAGAGAAGAAGCTGAAAGAATTCAAGTCTTTCAAGATGTCACCTAACATTAGTGTTGCTTGTTTTATACATCTGTTTAAGATGAAACGTGTAGAACTAAAAAACTATGTAGAAATATCGGATTGGGAAGCATTAGCTATTTTAGAAAATTCTCTCTGTAACCCTTGGGGCGAGATATTAATTGATGTTTACCACGAGATTTGGCCTAGCAAGCCTTTTTGGGTGTACATAAGTCGTCTTGAATATTTGTGAAATGAGTTTTATTTTTAGACTGACTTGTAACATGAAGTTAATTATAAACTTTATATTATATATATATTAAGTTGTTTATATAATTTTATATGAATTTCATTCATTCATTTGAGTTTTTAAATGACTTAATTAAAAGCTATCATTCTAATGTACATTAAGAAATTAATTTCTAATTTTGGTTAAATGTTTAGTTAGTAAATGATGATTGGATTCTTAAGTGTCCTTTCGATTTTACACTAAACACAAAACCTTTATATGAAATGATTTACTTGAATGTGTAATTTGCATGCATAATTGATAATATACTTGCATAATTATCTCTTAATAACAGACATGGCATCTAAAAGCATAATTGTTGACTTGAACAAAGGAGAAAAAATTAATGGAGACAACTACGACATTTGGAGTCATAAGATGTGGTATGTACTAGAAGAGCAAAATACTTTCGAAGGTATTAACCATTTCTTAAGTCTACCAGAAGAGGGCAATACTGCATAACACAGGAGAGACCTTGAAGCGTATAAGGCTTGAAAAAAGGCTGATTCCATTGCACGTGTCATCATAGTAAGTTCTATGGTTGATGAACTCATACATGAATGTGAGGAATTTCCTACTGTCAATGCCATCTGGGCACACTTACGAGGAACATATGGGGGTACTTCTATTACTCGCCTAAGACAGCTGACTATCAAGTTTGACACTTACAAGAAGTGTCATGATCAGAACATAAAACAACACCTTAGGGTGATATCGAATATGATAGCTCAACTCAAAAGTGTTGGTCATGTTCTCTCGGATGAGCAGCAAGTTCAGGCAGTAATCCGATCTCTTCCCAATAGTTGGGAACACCTGAAGGTCAATTTAACCCACAATGATAGCATCAAAACTTTTTTTGATGTTGCACTTCAAGTTGAACTTGAAGATGAGCGGCTTGGTGCTGCTAAAGCTGTTTCTAATGCCTTTATGGCTGAATCAAGTGGTAAGGACTCTACAGGATTCAAGCGTAAGAAGAAGTGTAAAAATAACGAGAAGGGTAAAGAGACCGAAGAAGGACCCTTTGAGAAAAAAACAAGTCAAATTTCAGAAGAAGAAAAAGTTTTTCAAGAAAAAAGACAAGAGCAAGATGAAGTGCTACAATTGCCAAAATCTGGGGCATTTTGCTCGTGAATGTCCTAAAGGGAAAAAGGTAGTATTTCTAAATGCATCTCTAAGTGCTATTTATATTTCCAGTAATATTTTATTTACTGAATCTTATCCTATGTGGATTGTAGATTCAGGAGCCACCAACCATGTGAGTCGAGATCGAGAAGAGTTTGTGGAGTTCCATCGAGTTTCACCTGGATCAAGGTGGATCTATGTAGGAAATAATGCAAGACTTGAGGTCAAAGGGATTGGCACTTGGAAAGTTAATTTGCATGAAAGTCAGTCTTTAATGTTTTATGACGTCCTATATGTTCCAGAAATTCGACGAAACTTAGTGTCTGTGTCTGTTCTCTTAGATGTTGGTTTTAATTTTTTTCTTTAGTCGTAATTATGTAGGAATTACTTTAGATAATGTTTTTTATGGTTTTGGACATCGCTATGACCACTTTATTATTTTAGACTGTAATCCTTCAACTTATAATTATTATGTTGACTGTTGTGTAATGTCATGTTATTCTAGTAATAATGATGTTGAATTACTTACATGGCATGCTAGATTGGGTCACATAGGTCAAGATCGAATGAATAGATTGGCAAAGGAAGGACATCTAGGTTCTTTCTCCAAAATTAAAATACCAACTTGTGAAAATTATCTTGATGGAAAGATTACACGTAAACCATTTGGGAAGGCTAAAAAGGCCAAATTTCCATTGCAATTAATCCATTCTGATATCTTTGGTCCAATGAATGGGAGGGAAAGGATTGGTGCTTCATATTTCATTACATTCATTGACAATCTCACGCATTTTGGTTATGTCTATTTGATATCTCATAAATCAGAAGCACTTGAATGCTTGAAAAGATATATGAATGAAGTTGAGAATCAATTAGACAAAAGTATAAAGGCAATAAGAACCGATAGAGGACGTGAATATCTTTCAAAACAATTTGAAGAACTGTGTATTGAAAAAGGCATTATCAGACAATTGACTACTCCTTATACACCTCCACAAAATGGTGTAGCTGAAAGGAGGAATAGAACATTGTTGGATATGACAAGATCCATGATGGTGCAGGCAAATTTACCAATCTCTTTCTGGGGAGATGCGTTATTAACTGTGGCCTACATATTGAATAAAGGGCATTCTAATTCTGTATCTTCTACTCCTTATGAACTATGGACTGGTAATAAACCAAACTTTAATAATCTACGACCTTGGGGTTGTACTGCATATATTAAAGATCGTTTTGGTAAGTTTGGAAAACCAAGTCCAAAAGGAAAAAAGTGTATCTTTATAAGATACTCTGAACACTCCAAAGGATATGTGTTCATTGGTGAATTGGAAGATGGAAGTACTACTGAAATTGAATCATGAAATGTCACATTTTTGGAAAATGATTTTTCAAAAAGGAATGAAATAAAGAAAAATGATCCTCTTTACAAAATGTTGAATTCAGATGATCAAATAATGTCACAGGAGATGCTTGATAATTCTATTGTTCAAGAACTGATTCCTGGTCCAAGTGGGAGTTGTGAATCCCAAAATCCAATTGAGGAATCTGAACTTCAATTACTTAAGAGTACCAGAAAAGGTGTGCCTAAATGATCTTATGAGATTGAGGATTATGTCTTTCTGGTATCTCCTACAGACTTGATGAACCTAATTTTGTGACTGAGGCTTTATCGAGTGCTGAAAAAGATGAATGGATAAAAGCGATGAAAGAAGGATTAGAGTCCATGAAAACCAATAAAGTCTGGGATCTAGTTGACCTTCCTTATGGACGTAAAGCTATTGGGAACAAATGGATTCTTAAAGTCAAACGCAAATCAGATGGATCAATAAAAAAGCATAAAGCACGATTGGTGGCAAAAGGTTTTACTCAAGAAACTTGGAGTTTGATGTACGCTATGATGTGTACTCGCCCAAACATTTGTTATGCTGTAGGTCTGGTTAGCAGGTATCAATCCAATCTTGGAAGAGATCATTGGAAAGCAGTAAAGAGAATTTTTCGATACCTAAAGGGTATTGCTGATTATTCATTATACTATAGTGGATTCGATTTATCCATAAGAGGCTATACAGATAATGATTAGCCTGGTGACCGGTATGATAGAAAATCAACTTCCAGTTATGCCTTTTTTCTAAATGGTGATGCAATTTCGTGGAAAAGCAAGAAACAAACTTGCACAGCCCTGTCAACTATGGAATCAGAATTTCTGGCTTATGCATCTGCAGTACAAGAAGCTGTTTGGTTGAAGAGATTCTTTGAGCATTTGAACGTCGTAAAGAATTCTAAGGGTCCCATGATTTTATATTATGGCAATCAAGCGGCTATCGCATATATGAAGGATCCTAAATATCACAGCAAAACCAAGCACATTGATATTAAGTATAACTTTATAAGAGACATAGTAGCAAGTGGAGAAATAATTTTACAATACATTCTTATACGAGAAATGATAGCTGATCTTTTAACTAAGCCGATATCTAGAGACTTGTTTGAGAAACATGTTATGGCTCTGGGACTACGTAGGATATGACTATATTCATGTATTGTAGATGACTTGATTATAATTATTATCAATATAAGAATCTTAAATTTATATTCTTTCTTATATGCATGCGAAAATGTATTTTATTAATACAGTATGTCAAACAAGTCGCGAGGTTGGCTCTCTCATATGAGCAATTGCCTCTTACATCGAGAAACGTAAAGAGAAAGGTTCCACCAAAAGATAATGACTTATTTTGTAAAGCCAGATGTGAGTTTTTCTAAGAATATAAATTTGGGGACTATTAAAGAAAGAAACTCAGGTTAGACATTTAAAGGTGTCTAGACCTAGATCTGTATGGTGTTGAATGATTAAGAGAATGAGACACACGCACCAATATAAGGTGATAACATCGTAACACGTGTTTCATACCACGTGTACTTGGCGACCAATGGGATTAATGAAAGAATGAATCCCTGTTTCTTCATTGTGTGAGACCCTAAAAAGTTTTTTTAACTTTTTATTGAAATACTCTTAGACCTTTAACTGTTTCTTGAAGCTTCGATCGGTGTTGCTACTTTAGCATATTACTAATAGACATGAGAGATTCCACAATGCAGTGCATGTCTAAGAAAGCAGTTGATTGGAACAAATAGATTCAAGTGGAAAGGGAAGACGATTAAAATAAATATTTTAACTTGTTTACACAAGCCAGCTATTACACTAACCATATAAGAGTCAAGTGTAATTGTGTATATAAGGTTAATTATGAACTCGAGTTCACTTCTTTAAGAGGATGAGGGCTCGGATAAGTAACTACTGAAGTAGTAAATGATGTCTGGGGTATTGTGAGTATTAGTATCCTCATATTAGTAGAGAATTCTTTCCACATGTGATTGGATTCCTAAGTATAACTTGTAAAACCTTATAGGTAAAGCTCGTAATGCTCACAGGTCGCACGAACTATTTGCCGTATGAATTAGTGATTGTTGATGTCGTAGTAGCTCAGGTCATGCGCACCATGTGTGAAGTGGGAGATGTTGGATTACGGGTATGGGTCACCCATGTGGACTGACCCGACCCGACCCGACCCGTTTCTCAGTCAGAATAATAAGATTAAGATAATCTTAACTCAAATAAAAAAAGGGGGAACGGTTATAACTGTTCCCGCCCCAAATCACCCCTATAAGATATTTTTTCCTCTTTGTCTGATGGGTAAGAGAAACAAAAATACAGAAAAAAAGACTGGGCTTGAATTCTAAAACAACACCAATTAAGAGCATTTAGTTTGTGAAACAATTTCGTTTCCAAGAGAGACGAAGTAAACTTGGGCAGATCCGTTCAGAAACAAGAATCGATTTCCGCTGCGAACTAAAGGTACACTGTTTTACTCTAAAAATTTCAACAGTTGGGCTAGACATAGATTAAAATTTAGTTTTAGATTAAATTTAATAAAATATTTATATTTTATTTATAAATTATATATAAATAATTATATGATATATATATAAAATTTATCGGTTCGATTTGATTATTTTTCACGATTTTTTAAAGTTAAACCATAACCAAACCAAATAGCATCGAACTAAACCAAATCAAACATCGATTTTTTTAATCGATTTGGTTTGATTTACGGTTTGATTTGGTTTTTAACCAAACCCATGAACACCCGTAATACAACAACCGGCTATCCGATCCCAACTCAGCAAACCCAATAACCCGCAGCAAACGACGGGTCCAACCCATCGATGACCCGAACCCGATGACAACACAACTTCCACAAACGACAGCAAGAACTTTCAACGACAAAAGCTGCAACAATAGCGACCCCACACCAATAACAAATTGAACAAGTCAACAATATCAGCTGTTAATTCGGATTTTCCTCAAAACCGTTTGATTTCGTATGAATGCGGATGATGACGATTACTTTGTGTTTGAATTTCAAATTTTTCATCATCAATTTCTTATTTGTTTCCCCTAAAAATCAGTCTCAAATCTTCTATAAATACCCACGTATGTAGAGAGAAGAGGGAAGAATTCTCTGGGAAAATATTGAGGATTTTGGAGGAGCATTCCTCTAATTCCACGTAACCGAAGGATTCTAAAAGATTACTCAAAAAATATCATAATTCGACGAACATGTTTGAAACTTGGTTGAGCTGAATTAGATTTCACTGGTGGAAGCTTCATCGTTATAAGCTCGTAATCTCCGTTCGCTATCCCGAAAAAGGTAAACCAACCATTCTCTTTTAATTTTCCTCATATCTTTTCTTCTTCGTGTCACTCGTAAGCATCGTAATTGATGAGACTATTTGCTGTAGAAGCCTGGACGGCCGTAGGGTTTGTGTGTGATGGTTATTGTTATGTTGCCTATTGAATCGATATGTCTTACTATTGTGGTTTGTTTTAATGCTTTGGTTCATGATTCTCATTTGTTAAAGTCCAAAATTTGTTTTTTATGTGAAGTCTGTAACGTGTCTTCAGGCTCAGTGAAAGCTTTGATAATTGACTCATCCAGCATAGTAAAGTATGCACTAATCAATTAATGAGTTGCCTTAGTCTTAATCATCTTCTTTGCTGGATAAACGTTTGGTGTGATCTTTAGGATAGTTATGAATTGGGTTGGTTATGTATTGTTTTGTAATATTGTAATAATATTAATATGTGTTAGTGGTTTCATTATTCTATAAAAAAATATATACACTTGTCTTAGATTTTAGATTCAGGTAGTGTGATTATATAAGCCTTTAAAAGTTATCATTCTTGTCTTTTAAAATTTATTAAGTTGTTGCTCGGAATAATTATTTTGTCAAAAGTTATTATTATCATCATCTCTTGAAAGTTGTTTGTTACTTTGTTGTTTGAAATAATTATTTTGTTAAGAGTTATTATCATCACCTCTTGAAACTTAAAATTTATTTGTTACTTTGTTGTTTGGAATAATTATTTTGTTGGGAGTTATTATCATTACTTCTTGAAACTTAAGATTTATTTGTTGCTTTGTTGTTTTGTTGCTTTGTTGCTTTGTTGCTCAAAATAATTATTTTGTTAGCGTCAAAAGAGATAATTGTTGGTGTTTCTTTTTCTCATGACATTCTTTAGGACAATATAATTGCATTGGTCGATAAAACTTTTCATAAATGATAAGTGTTTTGTTTTAACAAAAAAAAAATGTATATATATTCATCAAGTATATGTTTCGATAAAAATGTAGTTTAAGTTGCGTATTCTTATCTTCTCTTTGATGCATGTGGCATGAATCTGAGTCTATTGGACTCCATTTTTCTTTGTATATTCTGATAGGCCAAGGAGGCCTATGCTGTCTCGAGTCAAAATACCATGCCGAAGTGTCAAAACGCGACTGATCTGCGTTGATATACAGTGTATATCCACTGAAAACAGTAGCTTCGCACTATCCCACGGTGTATAATAAAAAATCTGGTGGAAATATGCTGATTTCTACACTGATATACAATGTATAATTGGAGATATACATGAAAAATGCAGAAAAACGAGCCTGATATACTGACAGTATACACCTGGTATACAGCTGCAGAAATGGACTAAAAGTCCATAAAGAATGGGCCGAAAAGTTGGCTAGATTTGGAAAAGGCCCACATTTTAATTCTTCTTAGTCGTTCCCTTGTAAATCCTATTTGATTATGTGTTTATATTAAATTATTAATTTGGTTAGCCTTCATAAATGCCCTTTGAATTATTATTTCTGTTTGTCTCTTTATTTTTTCTTAGCATATTTTATTTTGTAGCGTAATATTCAAAATTAATAAAAATATATCTTTCTTTATATTTTTCCTTAGAATGAACTTTTTTTAAAAAATCAATCTGACATTTTATTTTATCAATATGTTAAAGTAGTTCATTTAAATTAATAAAAAATTCTCATCAACCTAAAATCAATTTCCTTTGCGAAAGATAAAAATATTTTCACTAGTTAGTCAAGGTTCATAATTTGCTTAAATAGATATTTTTCTTTAAAGGCAGATATTTTTTTAATCAAAACTGATATTCAAAAAAAATATGACTTTCTTTCTCCCTCTTATTTGAAAGAATAACTTATATGAAGAAAACGGGTTTAGCTAAATCTTCTTTACAAAAAATTTTCTCAAGTTAAATAGGATCAATTTTCGCTTGATTTTTAAATGTCATTTTAAGTTTTCAACAAATAGTTAAAGGTAATATTTTTTATAAAATCAAATCTTTGTGAAAGTTAGTCACTTTTAGTTAGTCAAGTAAGTTCTTTTTGGTAAACCGTTTTAAACCGACGCTCCTAAATGCCTTTAAGACCTTCTTAGTGCATTAATTGAACCTTTATCTATTATCTCTGTTTTAGCGATTTATTTCTATTTTTGAACCTTGAAACTCTTTCAAGTTTTCTTGATTTTTCTATAAAAATCAAGTGGCGACTCTGTGAATTTTCTTAAAATTATTTCGAAACTTTCTTAAATCTTTTGAAGTAGTTTTAAAGAGATGAAAATCATTTTTCTCGCCAAATAGAAATCTAAAATGGATAAAATAAAAATGGTGACTCTTTTGGGAAATTATCTAGGTTCTAACCAAAAGAAATTTTCTAACTTGTTATGGCTAATTATTACGTGTTTATTTGTTTAAATTTTAACCAAACTGTCATTCCGTTCATATTTCTTCCATTTAAAAAAATTAACACAGTCACACATACACGTGAGGTGTGTTTCGCGCACCCGCAAACTTCTTTTAAATTCCAAATTCTAGGAGAGTTAGCGTATGCATGGTGTGTCCGGATCTTTTTTTGTGTGATCACATAGCCTTCTCACTCGAGTTGTCTACTCGGGAGCCTTATGTCTAGTAACCCCAATCTTAGAAGAACTTAAGATAGAACTTCCTTGAATATTGACCATGCATGCATAAGCCTTAAGTGGTTTGACCCGTGGTGTCATTCCACAAATTTAGGAAACGCCCTCATGTCAAAAGGGTTCACGACCCAATGACGATCCTCATATTATGTGCAGAGATAATGATAAATTGATCCAAGTCAAAATTTGACCAAATTGAGTTTGAAAAATTCTAAACTCGAGTAATGTCATTAATTAAAGCTTGAATCAATTTATCAAAATCTCAATCGATATTTGACGTTTAGGCTCACTCTTGGCTCAAAAGGGTCACCCAATTAGGATATGTTGTTTACTATTCTATTTGTTGCATGATAAAATTATCTTATGTGTAATAATTGTTTATGTGCTAAAGTGTTTTATTATTTTGCTTTATCTATGTTTGCTTATCTGTGTATTTAAAGAACATATGTTTGGCTTGGAACAAAACTAGTCCATTATTCATATTTCAAAGTTCTAGAGCGTTAATAGGCATATAAGACTTAAAATTTGAACCTTCCAAAATACCCTTAGAATTTCGTTGATAAAATTCCTTCCAATTTACCCAATTTTGTTCAAAATTTCATTAGGTTATTATCCAATTCACATTGATCACGTTTCCCTCACAAGTCATTTTTTTCGCATGTAGTTGTAGTCAGAGCTATCCAGACATTCTCTTAATGAAAGACTATGTTGTCTTCAAAGCTTTTTCAAATAAGCGTTTTTAGGATGTTTATCCGTTAATATCAGATTTTTTTAAATCACTTAGTTCATCATGTTTGAAGTTCTATTTTTTCTATCAAATGCAAGATACGTCAAATTATCAAAGTTCTGATCATTCGGTCACTTTCTCAAGTGTCTTATCCTCCAAATTCTGGACTTAGTTTGTTTTAAACCAAATATATGTCATTCATTTCGTATATTACTTTGGTCGATCATTATGATCATGAACTAACTTTATACCTTTTGAGCATTTTCCTTTCCTTTTAGAGAGAGACTGATTTGTGTTGGTAGTCAAACCTGCTCGCTTCACTAAGGCAAAAGTAATCGTTGGTAGAACATCAGTATTTCACACGGTCTAAGGTCAAGAAGGCAACTATAGATTCATTAGTTCTTGTCTGGGATAACATAAGGAATCGTTCAACTATGGATCCTAGTTTGATTAATACAAATACTTTATCTGAGTCAGTTTCTACCTTTACTGTGGCAATGGACCCGAGTGCCTCGATAGGAAGGGAAATAACCCAGAGCTCTTTGCCGTTTTGGAGCAACAAATTGACGAGCTAAGGCTCATGGTGATACGAAGCAGAACACCTTTTCAGACTCCTCCAAACGTGACTTTGCCTCTTGATGCTCAACAAAAGGAACCTATGCTTCCAACGTCAGAACGAGTTGTTCAGGAAGGTCATTTTGCTCATGCTTCTCAGAATGCCCTTTTTGTGTACACATTTGCTCATCCAAAGATTCAGAACATATCATTGTCACACCAAGCTCCACCAGTGTACACCTATTCTACCGCCCCGCCAGTGATACATACTCCAGGGTTATACCACTTAGATGCTAATCATTATGTTGAAACAGAGAATGATCCAAAAATGTTAACTGATAAGACAGTGAACAGAAAGATCAAGGTCTTGGAAGATGCAATGAGAAGTCTTCGTGGACTTTGGAATAATCAAAGCATTAAGTATAAAGAGTTATGTGTATTTCCCGAGATCGAGTTGCTTCCTGGTTATAAGATCCCAAAGTTTGAAAAATTTGATGGGTATGGAAATCCCTTCTTTCATTTAGAGACTTACTGTGAAAACTAATTGGTGTGGAAAAAATAAAGGAATATGGTTCAAGTTATTTCGTCAAAGTTTGAGTGAAAAGGCTCTAAAATGGTATGTCAAGTAAGATGTGACTAAGTGGTGCACTTGGGATGACCTGACAAATGCTTTTATGGATCACTACAAGTTTCATGTCGATATCATTCTTGATAGGATCTCTGTCACAAAGCTAAGATAAATATCAAATAAGAATTTTTGTGAATATGCCATACGCTGGAGAAAAGAAGTGACCAGGGTACATCCCCCTATAGAAGAAGCTGAAATGATCAGTTACTTCATCTATGGACTAAATCCAGAATATTTTGATCGCATAGTAACAATGGCTGAAAAATATTTATTGAAATTATCAAGACTGGAGAAATGATTGAGGATGGCCTTAAGACAGGACGGATAATAAATTTTGACAGAGCTGCAATCAACTCATAAGGGCTTCCAGAATGGCTCTTTCGAAATTGGGAAGAAAAAAAAGAAGGAAGTAAAGGGAGTGATGTCTCAAGAAAACTCTTCTAACTACAAGCAACCTCCTCGATATCAACCCAATGCTCGATATTCTTACTATTCGGTCTTCAATGCACAAGCGACATATCATGCTCAACCTCCACCACAAAACTATCAAAATAATGCTCCTCATGCCAATCATGAAAGGAAGCCTCCTAAAATTTTCACGCCATTGGCGGAATCTCTTACTCAGCTTTTGAAAGGTTGGAAGACGTAAAACTACTTCATCTAGAGGAAGCAAATCCTATGAACACTTCTTCTAATTAGTATGATCCAAGCAAGAGATGTGCTTACCATTCTGGAGTTACTTGACATGATACAAAAAAATGTATCACTCTCAAGCACAAAATTCAAGATCTAATTGACAATAAGGTGATAACGCTTGAAGAAGCTCCAGCTAATGATAACAACAATCCATTGCCCAATCATAAGAAATAGTCATTGGATTCATCCATCAGAAGAAGTATGAATATTCCTTAAAAGGCACATTTTTTACGTCTTTCTATCCTGCATTTAGAAGTTGTTGTTTTCTTTTCTTGTAATCGTACTTTCTCATTTTATTTCTTTGTAACTGCACTTTATCGCGTTATTTCTTTGTACTTGCACTTTATAGTTTGATTTCCTTGTAATTGCACTCTTTTAGTTGTAATGAACTATGTTCGACCTGATTTCCCTGGTGGAGTACGTAGGCGGCCTATATTGGCTTCGGTCACGTTATTAAAAGTAGCACATATCTCTTTTGTTTGTAGGAACTACGTTTGACCTAAATTTCCAAAAAGGGATATGTAAGCAGCCTATGTCGGCTTCGGCCAACCCCTTAGAAAACTTATCCTTTCGTTATATGTATGAACTACGTTTGACCTGAATTCCCAAGAATGGGATATATAGGCGGCCTATGTCGGCTTCGGTCAATCCCTTAGAAGAATTATCTTTTCATTTTATGTTGGAACTACATTTCCTAGCTCAATGAAAAACATAGGTGCCACACTAGCGCGGTCATATTTCCCATAATATTTTCATAGAAACTACAGCAAAAATTTTAAGGAGATCTAATAATTCATCAAAGGATCCTTTCCCAAGTTGAATGAAGATGACATTGAAGAATGTAACTGGGCCAGAAATTTTTTAGAAGGTCTAAAAAATTTCACAAAACTTCACTTTGTCTACAAAATTGAAAATCAGACGTTGTTGAGATTGGGGCATAACTTTTGAAGTTCTCTATGCTTAAAAGTACTCTACATCAGAAAAAATTCAAGTACTTTGCATTTTAGACTGGGGCGGAATTTTTGAAAAGGTCTCAAAAATTTCATATTGAACAAATGCCACTAGTTATAAGGAAGTTCAAGAGTCTTATGTTATAGACCGGGGAAAATTTTTTTAGAAGGACCCTAAAAAATACCACAAAAGTCATGCTTCAATATTAGAAAAGTTTACAAGATGCTTCAGGAGAGCAAGACAACCAATACAATCAGCCTCTCAAAACTAAAAAATTTTCTTTGTATGCAGGAATAGTGAAGTTACAAAATTGACAACGTTAAGCATGGCACATGGCATTATCGGACCCACTGTGGCCTTGCCATAATAATCCAAACAATTTCTCTCCCTTATTTTTCTCTTGATTTATGCTTCTATGACTTCGTTATGATCTCTAACACTTTCTCTAATTTTATAGGGAAATAATCCAGCATAACGACGAAGGCGTGGAGTATTATCCGAACTACTATCTCCAAATCATCATGAGTCAACCAACTTCATATTTATCTTTAAACTCTATCTTCTGTTACACTCCTATCTTAGTTATAATGAATTATTGTATTATTAATGAGTCTTGTTTAAGTTATACAGGTGACGTTATACAAGACCACCTCAGAAATAATGCAAACGTATCCTCTCAAAGTTTGAGGATTCAAACTAAAAGCTCAAGACATACACAAATCCTTAAAGGAATCATGATTCAAGGGATGCAGTTCAATGAATCAAATTATATCTTTGGGTCGTCCACCCTTTCAAAAGGACACATCTTATTTAGTTCAACCACCCTTTCTAAATAACATATCTTATTATATTTGGGTCGTCACCACGTTTAAAATGACACATTACATCGAAGATAGGTCGTCCTCCTTTCAACGAGACATATTGGGTCATCACCCCGTTCAAGTGACATGTTATATTCAATATTGGTCGCTCGTCTTTCAATGAGACACATTGGGTCGTTACCTCATTCAAGTGACATGTTACATTCAATATTGGTCATCTGCCTTTTAATGAGACGTGATGGGTTATCACCTCCTATTTAAGTGACATGTCACATTCAGTATTGGTCATCCGTCTTTCAATAAGACACATTAGGTCGTCACCCAATTCAAGTGACATGTTACATTCAACATAGGTTGTTGTCCTTTCAAAGAGACATATTAGGTCGTCACCCCGTTCAAAGTGACATGTCATATTTAAGATAGGTTGTGCTTCTTTCAATGAGACACGTTGGGTCGTCACCCCGTTCAAATGGCACGTTATATTTTCAATGAGATACATTGGACCATCAGTCCGTTTAAATTGACATATAACATTCAAAATAGGTCATCTGTCTTTCAATGAGATGTGTTGGACCGTCACTCCGTTCAAGGTGGTTGCACAAATTAGTTCAACTATCTCAGCATGGCATGTTCAAATAGGTTTGCACTAATTTACTTTTGTGTAATACTACATTTACAACTAATCATTTGTTTGAGTTATTTTTGAGAGAATCCAAAAGGATGAAATTCTCATATCAAACCGACAGGTGTGGACGACTTCAAAGAAGACGAAACACAATGTGGAACTTTTTTTAGCAGCGAACTGGGACATAGTCTGAAGAGGAATTTCAAACTCTTTGGACGCGAACTAAAATACAACTTACACCACCATCAAACCATACCCCTATCAGAAGGCATGTGGTTATTTTGGGATATTTTTTGTTTCCGTTTCACCTCTGGGTAATTCTAAACTGGCACCAGAGGTAGTCTTTATCTTCTTTGAAAATTAGGCAACAAAACACCTAGAGCTTTGAAAATTATGACCATGTAGCTCTTAATTGCGGGTGTAAGGGGCCCCACATTTGTGATTGAAATAAATTCGAGCCTATTTTTCATAACTCGATGTATTTTTCACTCATTCCAAACGAGAGATCGTCTAAAATAAAAGACTATCCCTTCTACCGATGGAGTCGAACTACAGGCAGTCTGATTCCCCAAGTCTCAGGGATATGTAGGCTAGGATCTATGTAGAAAACTCAACTAAATTCCAACCTTCCTCCAATCATCTTATCCCATAGCTTTTCAATTTCATCAAAATTTGAAACTCAGAATAGCTTATGAATTAAATATTTTTTAATCGTGCTTAAAATCAAACTTTATGAACTACAAGTGGCCTGAATTCTCATGTAAAATGATATATGTAGAAAACCTGATATTGGAATTTGGTTATAACTCCATGAAATTATAATGCCCCAAGAGTACACCCTGGGTGTCACAAGGTGCTTACAGTCTCGAGGAAACACAAGCTAACCTATGAGCTGGTACCTGCTGTGAGCACTGAATAATATACTAATATATGCAGAAGAACAACTGATAATTCATAAGGTTTTAGCAACTAAAATCAATACTGGATCATAAATCTTGAAATTATCTACTGGAAACAACTGTCTGAAACTAATAAAATAATAACAAAACTGACTGGCTATCTGTACTAGTCTGAAAAACCTCTACTGACTGACTGTGGAGCTGATAGGAAAACCCCCCAACTAGCTCCGTCTGAAGAGAAAATACTGAGCTAATGAAATAACTGAGATAAATAGACCATGTTCTCAAAATATGAGGACTCACCACTGCAACGTTTGATAATCTGGAGAGACTATGCATGATCCAAGAACTGAGCATCTGAACCTATGATATGATACTTCATAGCATAATAAACGAGTATACAATTAGTACTTTGAATGTACTGGTATGATAAATGAGGTAGGCTTATATGCATGGTTTCATATACAGGAGTGATAACTGACTGAATTAATACCATGAAGTACTGAATAGATTGCATGAAATTTGTAAATACTGAGAATGCATGACCAAGCATAAAACATGTTCTGAATATAATATGTAAACTAAAATATTGAGTACTAATACATGAATAACTGACTGTATTCTATGGTCAAGCAAAACTAAAACAGAATTACTGAGTTGATTACTAGACTGAGACTGTGGGAGCTATCATCTAACCGACATACCCCAATGAGCAATTTGGGGTCCAACTTGTAACCCCAGTTGAAAGGGTGTCAGTACCATGCCACGGGTACTAACACTGGCTGTGTGGATCTACTGATGTACAGTCTCAAAGGACTAAAGGTGTTAAGTCTAAACTGACGGGTGACCCTTGGGAGGTAGTCAATCCTGAACTGATGGGTGACTCCTCAAATCCTACACTGGCTACATAGTTCTAGAGCACAGGGACTGCTACTAACGACTCTGCCTAACTGACAGGGAATTCATCATCCCAGTACTCGCTCGGTGCTAAATCCTACTCCCAACTGAACTGACTTAAAATACTGAACTGTTCTAAGTTTAACTAACCATGATGACTGACTGGACTAATATAGCTCATAACATGTCTGAAACTATTTTGAAGACACTAAAAGTAGGTAAACATCTAAGTTTTTGCGTATTCATAACCCCCATGACTCGATAGCAATAATAGTAAAATAGTACTAAAACTTTGGGGATAAAATATGAAAGCATTTAATCAAAGTTCATTCTTGTAGGCATTTCATCAAACACTTGATATTCATAGTTTAAGCTAAGCATGAAAATAGTTCAAATCTTGTGGAAATAGCATGATTTCAACATCAACATCATTAATTATGGTTTAAATCAACAAATAACATTATTCAAATATATGGAGTTTGATAACAATATCAATTTCATGTAAACATGATATAGAGTTTCAATTCATGGAAATCATGGTTAAAATCACAATTAAAAATCATAATTACTTGTAAATATCACAACTTTGAATTTAAAATTGAATACTTGGACTCTATGGGTGAAAGAGACCCATGGATGAACAGTTAACATACTTTAATTTGTGAATTTGTGAGATTTGATGGTGAATTCTTGAGATTTGATCTTGAAGGGCTAGGGTTTGTTCTTAAAAGAAGGCTAATTTAATTTTAGAAGATTGTGGAATAATGAGCAAATAATGTTCTCTTGGGAGTTAAATTCTGTGTTTTGATTGAATGGGGTGAAGGAAAAAGGACTTAAATGCCCTTGGGAATTAAAACTTGGAACTGGAATTGAAAATCCCAATTTTGACCTTTGGCGCGATGTGGTGTAATCATGTTGGGCCACTGGAAAACTGACAATCCCCATTTTACCCTACGGCACGATGCGGTACTATCGTGTTAAGCCACTAGAATGGACAATCCCGATTTGGCACCTTGGCATGCCGCGGTGCCAATCGAGGTGCCTCACTAGAAAGTGACAAACACGAAAATGCCCTTGGGGTGACGCGGTGCTTACTATGGTGACACACTGGAAAAAGGACAAACATGATTTTGTCCATGACCGCGATGCGGCCTAATCGCGTTGGGCTACTACCTTTCACTAAAAGTGTCATAATTTCTCACTCGAGTATCGAATTTAGGAGAAATTGGTATCGTTAGAAAGATAATTCAATTTCCTAAAATTTGGTGGGTCTTGAGATGGAAAATTCTCAGAAGAATAAAAGATAAGCTTATTTGAATTTGTCTAAAGAAATATTCTTCCCAAAAACTCAATCGGTAAGGAATACTTTGGTTCGTCTAATAGTTGGGAGTTATTTGAGGCCTTAATATACATAAAACTCACTCATAAAACTACTAAATAACTATAATGTACTTTGCATGATCTTGAAATATGGATCTAACATTGGTTTGGATTTTTGGGGTATTACAATATCTCCCTCTTGGGAACATTCATCCTCGAATGAAATTGGTTAAGCTGAAAACACTGAGGAATTGAGATTACATGTTGAATATACGAGATGAGAATGTGATTACATGACTGAGTCTGAAATATGACACATGACTAAACTGATTCTGGGAATGCATGACTGACATGAGAATGATATGCAGCTGAAACTAAGCATGGAAAAGAGAAATTCTAAGAAGATTGTTACCTTAAGCTGAATCTGAGTTTGCGGAGAAAAGATGAGGGTACTTAGTCCTCATATTTTCTTCTACTTCCCAAGTGCTCCATCAACGGACTGATTCCACCAGAGAACTTTGACTAGGGAGACTTCTTGGTTCCTTAGTCTACGAATTTGTTGATCAAGGATCTCAACTGGAATTTCTTCATCAGAAAGGCTGTTCTGAACATATACGCTTTCTAAGGGAACAACTACAGCTGGGTCACCAATACACTTCTTTAACAAAGAGATATGAAATATTGGGTGCACTGATGCTAATTCTGCAGGCAACTCAAGCTCATAAGCCGCCTTTCCAAAATGGCTCAAAATTCTGTAAGGGCCAATATATCGAGGACTAAGCTTTCCCTTCTTACCAAACCTCATTAGTCCTTTCATGGGAGAGATCTTTATATAAACGAAATATCTAATCTCAAACTCAAGATCCTTTCTTCTTACATCTGCATAAGATTTTTGTCGGCTTTGGGGTGCCTTAAGCCTCTCTCGGATCAACTGAACTTTATCCAAAGCATCAAACACCAAGTCAGGACCTATCAAAGTGGTTTTACCTACCTCAAACCAACCAATTGGAGACCTATATCTCCTTCTATATAGAGCCTCAAATGGAGCCATTTGAATACTGGAGTGATAGCTGTTATTATATGCGAATTTAATCAAAGGCAAGTGGTCATCCCAACTGCCCTTAAAGTCAACAACACATGCTCTCAACATGTCCTTAAGGGTCTGAATGGTCCTCTCTTCCTGACTATCTGTCTAAGGGTGAAAGACTGTACTAAGGTAAACTTGGGTACCAAGACCCTTCTGAAAAGCTTTCCAAAAGTGAGAGGTGAACTGAGTACCTCTATCTGAGATGATAGACAATGGGACACTGTGATACCTAAACAACTCTCTAATATAGGCTTGGCATAGTCCTCGGCTGAATAAGAAATATGGACTGGTAAAAAATGGGCTGATTTGGTCATCCTGTCCATAATGACCCAAATCGAATCATGTTGCTGACGAGTATGAGGCAAACTATCATAAAATCCATGTTCACTACCTCCTACTTCTAAGTAGGAATACTGAACTCCTGCATGGACCCACAAGGCTTCTAATGCTTAATATTAACCTGCTGATAAGTGGAGCACTTAGTTACAAACTCTACAATATCTCTCTTCATCCCACTCTATTAATAGATTTCCCGTAGATCGCAGTACATCTTCGTAGCCCCTAGATGAATCGAGTAACATGTACCATGCGCTTCTGCAGGAATTTATTGTCTCAACTCATCAACACACAACCTAACCTAGAAACGCAATACACCATATCCCTCTTGGGATAAAACCTTTACTTTCTAATCTCTAGCGGACTTCTTCAACTTCACCAGACTAGGATCCCTATCCTATTTTTCTTTTACTTTAGAAACCAAAGAAGATTCTGATCTATTCAGAACCCAAACGCTGCCCTCAGCTGAATCAACCAAACGAACACCTAACCTAGTAAGCTGTTGAACATCCTGAACTAACTTCTTCTTGCCATCTTCAACATGAGCAAACTACCTATAAACAACCTACTTAGGGCATCTGCCACTACATTGGCCTTACCCGGGCGGTACAAAACACTCATATTATCATCTTTCAATAATTCTAACTATCTTCTCTGACGTAGATTCAAATCCTTCTGCTTAAACACATACTGCAAGATTTTGTAATTTGTGAACACATCAACATACAACCCATACAAATAGTGCCTCTAAATCTTTAAGGAAAACACAACAGTTGCTAACTCAAGATCATGGGTAGGGTAATTCTTTTCATGGGGCTTAAGCTATCTAGAGGAATAGGCCACAACCTTACCCTTCTTTATCAAAACATACCCCAAACCAACTCTGGAAGTATCACAGTACACAACAAACCCATCTGAACCATCTGGTAACATCAAAATTGGGGTTATGGTGAGTCAAGTCTTTAACTCCTGAAAACTCTTCTCACAAAAAACTGACCACTGAAACTTAACTTTCTTCTGAGTCAATCTGGACATAAGGGGTGCAATAGATGAGAACCCTTTAATAAACCGCCGGTAATAGCCAGCCAAGCCTAAGAAAATCCTAATATCTGACAGAGAGATGGGTCTGGGCCAGTTTTTCACCACTTAGGTCTTTTGATGATCAACTCTAATGCCATCACTAAAAATGATATGGTCAAGAAAAGCTACTGATGTTAGCCAAAATTTGCATATACTAAATTTAGCAAACAATTGATTGGCTCTAAGAGTCTGTAATACTATTTGAGGTAGTCTGAATGATCATTTTTGTTACGGGAATAGACAAGAATGTCATAAATAAAGACTATGACGAACATGTCCAAGTACTGCTTGAACACTCAATTCATCAAGTCCATAAAGGTTGTTGAGGCACTTGTGAGACCAAAGGACATGACTAAAAACTCGAAGTGGACATACCGAGTTTTAAAAGCTATTTTTGGAATGTCACATTCTCTGATTCTAATATGATGATAGTCGTACCTGAGGTCTATCTTAGAAAAATAACTGACACCCTGAAGTTGGTCGAACAAGTTATCAATTCTGGGGAGTGGATATTTGTTCTTGATTGTGAATTTGTTCAACTGATGGTATTTCATACACATTCTAAGAGAACCGTATTTCTTATGCATGAACATAATTGGTGCGCCCCATGAGGAAATATTGGGTCTGATGAATTCCTTATCTTAGAGATCTTTTAATTGTTCTTTTAACTCTTTGAGTTTGGCTGGAGCTATTTAGTATGGCAAAATAGAGATAGGCTGGGTATCTAGAAGAAGGTTTATTCTGTAGTCAATTTTTCTTTCAGGAGGAACTCTAGGAAGATCTTTAGGGAACACATCTGGAAATTCCCTCACTACTGAAACTGATTCAAAATTTGGAGTATCAAAATTAGAGTCTTTGACTCAGACAAGATGATAAATACACCCTTTGGATATCATTTTCCTCGCTCTAAGGTACGAAACAAGCTGACCCTAAACGTTGTAGTACTACCCCTCCATTCAAGGACTAGTTTATTTGGAAACTAAGAATGAACTACTCTGTTTCTACAATCAACTGAAGCAAAACATGAATGGAGCCAATCCATGCCTAGAATGATGTCAAAATTCGTCATCTCTAACTCTACAAGGTCTACTGAAGTAACTTTAAGAGACACTATAATCGAGCAGTTCCTGTATACCCCTGGGCTACAATAGAGACACCTACTGGGGTATACACTGAAAAGGGTCTTGCTAAAATTTTGGGACTGACTTTGAAGTTGACGACTATATAATGGGTTACAAAGGAAAGAGAAGCTCCAGGGTCTAGTAAAGCATAAACATGTAAATGAAAGACTTGTAACGTACTAGTAACCACATCAAGAGAAATTTCCTGATCTTTTTAGGACTAAAGTGCATAGAGCCTGTTCTGACGCTGACCACTAGTAGCTCTAAAAGCGGTACCCTACTGAGTCGGGCGGCTGGCTGGAACTGATGATTGGTGGGACTGGCCCTGCTGGGGTAAATCCCTTCCTTTCTGAGCAACTACCCAACACTCTCGGATTCAATGGCCTAGCTTGCCACACCCAAAGCATATATCACTACCAGTTCTACACTTACCCTGATGGTTTCTACTATATTTCTGGCAAAGAGGATTTGTACGACCACTATTTACACTACCTTGGGACTTAAAGCCTGACGCTCTATCTCTATTATCATTCCTGAATTTGGGTACTGGGGTACTAGCTGAAGATGGAGTAGGAGCTGAACATTTTTAATAAAACTGAGGACGATTACCACCTTTTGACTTCGGCTGAGAAAAATTAAAGCTACATGTTTTAGCCCGATTGTTCTCTCTCTTCTTCTCCTTGTTCTTCTACTCCCCAATCTGTTGATCATAGACCATAAGCCTAGATATGTTTATCTCTTTAATTAACATCGCAGTCCTACACTCCTTGACCAAACTATCAGATATCCTAAACACGAACTTGCTCGCCTGGACCTGCTATCAGTCACCATATTGGGAGCATACCTAGCTAGCTGAGTAAACTTAAGGGAATACTCCTTCACACTCATGTTGCCCTGTCTCAAATTGATAAAATCTAACACTTTGGCTTCCCTCAGCTCCAATGAGAAGAATCTATCTAAGAAGGCTGTAGCAAACTCCTCCCATGCTATAGGCCCTACGTCCATGCCTCTATCCCCTTTTCACTGCTTAAACTAGGTATGGGATACATCCTGCAGCTATTAAGCAGCCAATTCAGGACTCTCACTAAAAGTCACCCCTATAATGTCTGTTACCTTCTGGATCATGTCTAAGAATTTTTGCAGATCCTCTTTAGATTTGGATCCCAAAAATAGAGGAGGATTCATTGGGTAAAGTCCCAAATCCTAGCTGCGGCAGTATTTCTACTGGGTTGGCCAGAACAGTGGATGAATGAATATTCTAAGCCACTACAGAGTGAGCTAGAGTAGTGAATGCAGCTCTGAACTCTGCATGGGAAACATACTCGTTCAGGAGATCTTCTGAACGAGCAAAGGTGCTGGCTGGTTCATATTTCTTCTTTCGTTCATCTTTCTGTAAGGCATGTTCTGTAAATAGAAGGGAGAATAGATTAGATAGAGAGTTTAACTTGAGCTCACACTCACTCACACGATATGAACACTGAAAGAAGGGAAACATTTCTTAAAACACCTCATAGCCTCTTGTCCATAAGTGTGGCGCGCTTCACACCCATGTACAAGACTTTACTTGATGCGACTTTTAGACTTCCTAGGATACTTTAAAACCTTAGGCTCTGATACCTAGTTTGTAATGCCCCGAGAGTACACCCTGGGCTTCATACAGTGCTTATAGTCCCCAGGGACAACAAGCTAACCCATGAGCTGGTACCTACTGTGAGCACTGAATAATATAATAACATATACAGAAGAACAACTGATAAGCCATAAGGTTTTAGCAACTAAAATCAATACTGGATCATAAATCTGGAAATTATCTGTTGGAAATAACTGTCTGAAACCAATAAAATGATAACAAAACTGACAAACTATTTGTACTAGTTTGAAAAGCCTCTACTAACTGACTGTAGAGCTGATGGGACAAACTCCCAACAAGCTCCATCTAAAGGGAAAATGACAAGCTAATGAAATAACTGAGATAAATAGACCATGTCCTCGAAATATGAGGACTCACAACTGCTACATCTGATAATTTAGAGAATCTATGCGCGATTCGAGAACTGAGCGTTCGAACCTATGATATGATTCATCATAGCGCAAGAAACGAGTTATGATCAGTACTTTGAAAATACTGGTATGGTAAATGAGGTAGGCTGATGTGCATGGTTTCATGTACAAGAGTGATAACTGACTGAATGAATAGCATGAAGTACTAAATAAAATGCATGAAATCTGTAAATACTGAGAATACATGACCAAGCATAAAACATGTTCCGAATATAATCTATAAACTGAAATACTGAGTACACATGAATAACTGATATTTGTATGCTATGATCAAGCAAAACTTAAACTAAATTACTGAGTTGATTACTGGACTGAGACTGTGGGAGCTATCATCTAACTGACATGCCCCAATGAGCAATTTAGGTTCCAATCTATGACCCTGGTTATAAGGGTGTCAGTACCGTGCCACGGGTACTAACACTGGCTGTGTGGATCCACTGATGTACTGTCCTGAAGGACTAAGGGTGTTAAGCCTAAATTAACGGGAGACCCCTGGGAGGTAGTCAAGCCTAAACTGATGGGTGACTCCTCAAACCCTACCTTGTCTACGTAGTTATGGAGTACAGGGAATGCTACTAATGAATCTACCTAACTGACGGGGAAGTCGTCATTCCAACACTCACTTGGTGCTAAATTCTACTCCCAACTGAACTGACTCGGAATACTGAATTGTTCTAAGTTTAACTGACCATGATGACTGACTGAACTGATATTGCTCATAACATGTCTGAAACTATTCTGAAGATACTGAAACTAGGTAAACAACTATGTTTTGGGGTATTCATAACCCCAGGACTCAATAGCAATAATAGTAAAATAGTACTAAAACTTTGGGGACATAATATGAAAGCATTTATTCAAAATTCATTCTTGTAGGCATTTCATCAAATAGTTGATATTCATTGTTTATGATAAGCATGGAAATAGTTTAAAGCTCGTGGAAATAGCATGATTTCAACATCAACATAACTAATTATGGTTTAAATCATCAAATAACATTATTCAAACGTATGGGGTTTGATAACAACATCAGTTTCATGTAAACATAGTATAGAGTTTCAATTCATGGGAATTCATGGTTAAAATCACAATTACTTGTAAAGATCACAACTTAGAATTTAAAGTTGGATACTTGGACTCCATGGGTGAAAGGGACCCATGGATGAACATTTAACATACCTTGATTTCTAAATTTATGAGATTGATGGTGAATTCTTTAAGATTTGATCTTGAATATTGAAGGGATAGGGTTTGTTCTTGAAACATGGCTACTTTAATATGAGAGGATTGTGGAATAATGAGCAAATAATTCTCTCTTGGGAGTTAAATTTCGTGTTTTGATTGAATGGGTGAAGGAAAAAGGACATAAATGCCCTTGGAAATTAAAACTAGGAACTGGAACTGAAAATCCCGATTTAAAACTTCGGCGCGACTCGGTGCAATCACGTTGGGCCGCTGAAAAACTAACTATCCCCATTTTACCCTACGGAGCGACACGGTACTATCGCGTTGCGCCACTGGAACAGACAATCCCAATTTGGCACCTTGGCGCTACGTGGTACCACTCGCGGTGCCTCACTGGAAATTGACGAATGCGAAAATGCCCCTTGTCACAACGCGGTGCTTACCGTGGTGGTGCACTCAAAAAAGGACGAACGCGATTTTGGCCATCACCCCGATGCAGCCTAATCGCGTTGGGCTACTATCTTTCACTAAAAGTGCCATAACATCTCACCCGAGTATCAGATTTAGGCAAAATTGATATCGTTGGAAAGATAATTCAATTTCCTACAATTTGATGGGTCTTGAGCTGGAAAATTCTCAGTAGAATAAAAGATAAGCTTGTTTGAAGTTGTCTAAAGCAACATTCTTCACAAAAACTCAATCGGTAAGGAATATTTTTGGTTCATCTAATAGCTGGGAGTTATTTGAGGCCTTAATATACACCAAACTCACTAATAAAACTGCAAAAGAACTATAATGTACTTTGCATGAGCTTGAAACACGGCTCTAACAGTGGTCGGATAAAAATTAGGAACGTCAAACTCCCTTTGCCAAGGATTACTTGCATCCACCCTACCCAAATGGAGGGGGCATTTGTTGACACCTAATTTTTATCCTCCACGACTGAGTTTAATTCTGAATTTCTTCGGTTTTAAATAAAATTGAATTATTTATTATATTATATAAACTCTTTCTAAAATATTAATTTGAGTAAAACTTGTCACTAAGTAACAAATTATATATTTTCATATCAATGTATACGAGAATGTATTATTTTGTTACTTAAATAACTATTTTACTAAAAAGATGATTTGAATCGAGGGTTATCTCGAAATTAATTTAAATAAGTAAAATTTTGGATTAAATATAATTTATTCTCAAAAAATTAATAGTAATAGTAATTTATTTAACAAATATTTATTTGATTTCATTGAACCAAGAAGCTTGGGATTAAATTAGTTGTTAATTTATTTCAATCTTTTATTAAATTTAGTCAATTAATTAAATTTGACCTTAATTGAAATCAACCTGGCCATAATTGCAATGCAATTGGCCAATTAATTTTCGATTAGGTTAAAATTTAAACATAATTGACTAAAACCCTAATAATTAGGCTACTTGATAAATAGCCTAATGCCAACCTTGTTGCTCCTCTTCTCTGCCCAAGCCCAACAACAATCACACTACCCCATCAGCCCAAATTTGCCCCCAAAACCTGCTAGGCCTAATACCTATCAACCAACCCAGCCTTCTCCTTTAAACATCAGCCAAACACCAACCCCCAGCCCAACAAGCTCCAACCCAGCCCACATTCTTAAGCACATAAAATGCACAACAACAACCAGCAATAATAATTTCAATGATAGTCATACAATTAGGGGTGTTCATGGGTCGGTTTTGATCGGTTAGTGGTTAAAAGTATAACCAAAATCAATTTAGTCGGTTTTTGAATTTCTAAAACCAAACCAAACCACAAAAAGAAAACAACCGTCGGTTTAGTTCTTGTCGGTTTGGTTCGGTTTGGTTCGGTTTTTTGGTTTTGTCGGTTATTGACTAGACTACTCCAACCATCTCTAGAATAAACTCTTTTTTTAACCTAGAAAAGAGTATCACATTGAACAATTTCTCATGAAATATTTGTACAGTGATGGACAAATGACACTATAACCTCTTAAAAATCAGAACAAACACATTAAACAAAGCCAACATTGAGATGAAAAGCACCAGCTTTGTATTGTAGGCACTAAGATTATTCAACAACATACAAACACATACATGTACATTGTAAAATAGAGCTTTGTATTCTGTTGCAGTGTACTTCCAGAAGAGATAGAGTTGGGCAAATTTGAGTTATTTGTTTACTTTAAAGACTAGCTAGGTGAGCTAATCATATAGGAAAAATTGAATAAATAAGGAGACACAAAACTACCATTTGAACCGAGAGCCATGGTAACCCGTAATGTGAAAGTTGAAGTAGAAAAAGTGAGGTAGAGACCATAGGGTTAACTTATTAGTAATAGGAGGTAGAGTTGGGCTTGGGTTTGGGGCTTTGGGCAATTGGGCTAAAGTATTGGTTGGGCTAGACATAAATTAAAATTTAGTTTTAGATTAAATTTAATAAAATATTTATATTTTATTTATAAATTATATATAAATAATTATAATATATATATATTTATATAAAATTTAACGATTCGGTTTGGTTATTTTCATGATTTTTTTTAAGTAAAACCATAACCAAACCAAATAGCATCGGTTTTTTAAAACTTTAAATCAAACCTAACTAAACCAAACATCAATTTTTTTAATCAGTTTGGTTCGATTTACGGTTCGGTTTGGTTTTTAACCAAACCCATGAACACCCCTAATACAACAACCAGCAATCCGATCCGAGCTCAGCAAACCCGATAACCCGCAACAAACAACGGGTCCAACCCGTCGATGACCCGAACTCGATGACAACACAACTTCCACAAACGACAGCAACAACTTTCAACGAAAAAAGCTGCAACAATAGCGATCCCACACCAATAACAAATCAAAATTACTTTGTGTTTGAATTTCTAATTTTTCATCATCAATTTCTTATTTGTTTCCCCCAAAAATCAGTCCCGAATCTTCAATAAATATCCATGTATGCAGAGAGAAGAGGGGAGAATTCTTTGGGAAAATATTGAGGATTCTGGAGAAGCATTCCTCTAATTTCACGTAACCGGAGGATTCTAAAAGATTACTCAAAAAAAATCATAATTCGACGAACATGTTTGAAACTTGGTTGAGTTGAATTAGATTTCACTGGTGGAAGCTTCATCGTTATAAGCTCGTAATCTCCGTTCGCTATCCCGAAAAAGGTAAACCAACCATTCTCTTTTAATTTTCCTCATATCTTTTCTTCTTCGTGTCACTCGTAAGCATCGTAATTGATGAGACTATTTGCTGTAGAAGCCTGGACGGCCGTAGGGTTTGTGTGTGATGGTTATTGTTATGTTGCCTATTGAATCGATATGTCTTACTATTGTGGTTTGTTTTAATGCTTTGGTTCATGATTCTCATTTGTTAAAGTCCAAAATTTGTTTTTTATGTGAAGTCTGTAACGTGTCTTCAGGCTCAGTGAAAGCTTTGATAATTTCTTGCTTGTCTAAGTTATCGTTGCTGGTCGTTTTCTTTTCTGATTATAATAGCATTTAGGTGCTCTTGTGGCATTTTGGACAATTATTATGCTGTCAGTAGTGTTGGATTTCAAAGTAGTAGGGAAAATAAACTAGTCCCTAGCATAATTTGTTTAAAAGAGTTGAATTGATAAAGCCATTTTGACTCTTATGATGTTTCCTGTAGTGTGTTTCTTTGAAATGGCTTGAGCAATTTCTTTACTAGATGATGGTACCTGGCAACATCTATAGGTGATTTTCCAATAATTTAGTTTGACTGCCGAAATTCGTCAAAGAAGATAACTTACTTGCTTTGTTTCTTTTCACATTAATGGTTGCTTACAAAATTTGCAATATAGTTTATACCTCCTTCACATGAGTGCTTGGTTTAGTCATTTTTGTTTTAGGGTAGATCTCATAGTATTGATTTAGAAAGGTTGTTATGGGAAATAATATTTGCCACCTTATAATTGACTCATCCAGCATAGTAAAGTATGCACTAATCAATTAATGAGTTGCCTTAGTCTTAATCATCTTCTTTGCTGGATAAAAGTTTGGTGTGATCTTTAGGATAGTTATGAATTGGGTTGGTTATGTATTGTTTTGTAATATTGTAATAATATTAATATGTGTTAGTGGTTTCATTATTCTATAAAAAAATATATACACTTGTCTTAGATTTTAGATTCAGGTAGTGTGATTATATAAGCCTTTAAAAGTTATCATTCTTGTCTTTTAAAATTTATTAAGTTGTTGCTCGGAATAATTATTTTGTCAAAAGTTATTATTATCATCATCTCTTGAAAGTCGTTTGTTACTTTGTTGTTTGAAATAATTATTTTGTTAAGAGTTATTATCATCACCTCTTGAAACTTAAAATTTATTTGTTACTTTGTTGCTTGGAATAATTATTTTGTTGGGAGTTATTATCATTACTTCTTGAAACTTAAGATTTATTTGTTGCTTTGTTGTTTTGTTGCTTTGTTGCTCAAAATAATTATTTTGTTAGCGTCAAAAGAGATAATTGTTGGTGTTTCTTTTTCTCATGACATTCTTTAGGACAATATAATTGCATTGGTCGATAAAACTTTTCATAAATGATAAGTGTTTTGTTTTAACAAAAAAAAAATGTATATATATTCATCAAGTATATGTTTCGATAAAAATGTAGTTTAAGTTGCGTATTCTTATCTTCTCTTTGATGCATGTGGCATGAATCTGAGTCTATTGGACTCCATTTTTCTTTGTATATTCTGATAGGCCAAGGAGGCCTATGCTGTCTCGAGTCAAAATACCATGCCGAAGTGTCAAAACGCGACTGATCTGCGTTGATATACAGTGTATATCCACTGAAAACAGTAGCTTCGCACTATCCCACGGTGTATAATAAAAAATCTGGTGGAAATATGCTGATTTCTACACTGATATACAATGTATAATTGGAGATATACATGAAAAATGCAGAAAAACGAGCCTGATATACTGACAGTATACACCTGGTATACAGCTGCAGAAATGGACTAAAAGTCCATAAAGAATGGGCCGAAAAGTTGGCTAGATTTGGAAAAGGCCCACATTTTAATTCTTCTTAGTCGTTCCCTTGTAAATCCTATTTGATTATGTGTTTATATTAAATTATTAATTTGGTTAGCCTTCATAAATGCCCTTTGAATTATTATTTCTGTTTGTCTCTTTATTTTTTCTTAGCATATTTTATTTTGTAGCGTAATATTCGAAATTAATAAAAATATATCTTTCTTTATATTTTTCCTTAGAATGAACTTTTTTTAAAAAATCAATCTGACATTTTATTTTATCAATATGTTAAAGTAGTTCATTTAAATTAATAAAAATTTCTCATCAACCTAAAATCAATTTCCTTTGCGAAAGATAAAAATATTTTCACTAGTTAGTCAAGGTTCATAATTTGCTTAAATAGATATTTTTCTTTAAAGGCAGATATTTTTTTAATCAAAACTGATATTCAAAAAAAATATGACTTTCTTTCTCCCTCTTATTTGAAAGAATAACTTATATGAAGAAAACGGGTTTAGCTAAATCTTCTTTACAAAAAATTTTCTCAAGTTAAATAGGATCAATTTTCGCTTGATTTTTAAATGTCATTTTAAGTTTTCAACAAATAGTTAAAGGTAATATTTTTTATAAAATCAAATCTTTGTGAAAGTTAGTCACTTTTAGTTAGTCAAGTAAGTTCTTTTTGGTAAACCGTTTTAAACCGACGCTCCTAAATGCCTTTAAGACCTTCTTAGTGCATTAATTGAACCTTTATCTATTATCTCTGTTTTAACGATTTATTTCTATTTTTGAACCTTGAAACTCTTTCAAGTTTTCTTGATTTTTCTATAAAAATCAAGTGGCGACTCTGTGAATTTTCTTAAAATTATTTCGAAACTTTCTTAAATCTTTTGAAGTAGTTTTAAAGAGATGAAAATCATTTTTCTCGCCAAATAGAAATCTAAAATGGATAAAATAAAAATGGTGACTCTTTTGGGAAATTATCTAGGTTCTAACCAAAAGAAATTTTCTAACTTGTTATGGCTAATTATTACGTGTTTATTTGTTTAAATTTTAACCAAACTGTCATTCCGTTCATATTTCTTCCATTTAAAAAAATTAACACAGTCACACATACACGTGAGGTGTGTTTCGCGCACCCGCAAACTTCTTTTAAATTCCAAATTCTAGGAGAGTTAGCGTATGCATGGTGTGTCCGAATCTTTTTTTGTGTGATCACATAGCCTTCTCACTCGAGTTGTCTACTCGGGAGCCTTATGTCTAGTAACCCCAATCTTAGAAGAACTTAAGATAGAACTTCCTTGAATATTGACCATGCATGCATAAGCCTTAAGTGGTTTGACCCGTGGTGTCATTCCACAAATTTAGGAAACGCCCTCATGTCAAAAGGGTTCACGACCCAATGACGATCCTCATATTATGTGCAGAGATAATGATAAATTGATCCATGTCAAAATTTGACCAAATTGAGTTTGAAAAATTCTAAACTCGAGTAATGTCATTAATTAAAGCTTGAATCAATTTATCAAAATCTCAATCGATATTTGACGTTTAGGCTCACTCTTGGCTCAAAAGGGTCACCCAATTAGGATATGTTGTTTACTATTCTATTTGTTGCATGATAAAATTATCTTATGTGTAATAATTGTTTATGTGCTAAAGTGTTTTATTATTTTGCTTTATCTATGTTTGCTTATCTGTGTATTTAAAGAACATATGTTTGGCTTGGAACAAAACTAGTCCATTATTCATATTTCAAAGTTCTAGAGCGTTAATAGGCATATAAGACTTAAAATTTGAACCTTCCAAAATACCCTTAGAATTTCGTTGATAAAATTCCTTCCAATTTACCCAATTTTGTTCAAAATTTCATTAGGTTATTATCCAATTCACATTGATCACGTTTCCCTCACAAGCCATTTTTTTCGCATGTAGTTATAGTCAGAGCTATCCAGACATTCTCTTAATGAAAGACTATGTTGTCTTCAAAGCTTTTTCAAATAAGCATTTTTAGGATGTTTATCCGTTAATATCATATTTTTTTAAATCACTTAGTTCATCATGTTTGAAGTTCTATTTTTCTATCAAATGCAAGATACGTCAAATTATCAAAGTTCTGATCATTCGGTCACTTTCTCAAGTGTCTTATCCTCCAAATTCTGGACTTAGTTTGTTTTAAACCAAATATATGTCATTCATTTCGTATATTACTTTGGTCGATCATTATGATCATGAACTAACTTTATTACCTTTTGAGCATTTTTCTTTCCTTTTAGAGAGAGACTGATTTGTGTTGGTAGCAAACCTGCTCGCTTTACTAAGGCAAAAGTAATCGTTGGTAGAACATCAGTATTCACACGGTCTAAGGTCAAGAAGGCAACTATAGATTCATTAGTTCTTGTCTGGGATAACATAAGAATCGTTCAACTATGGATCCTAGTTTGATTAATACAAATACTTTATCTGAGTCAGTTTCTACCTTTACTGTGGCAATGGACCCGAGTGCCTCGATAGGAAGGAAATAACCAGAGCTCTTTGCCGTTTTGGAGCAACAAATTGACGAGCTAAGGCTCATGGTGATACGAAGCAGAACACCTTTTCAGACTCCTCCAAACGTGACTTTGCCTCTTGATGCTCAAAAAAGGAACCTATGCTTCCAACGTCAGAACGAGTTGTTCAGGAAGGTCATTTTGCTCATGCTTCTCAGAATGCCCTTTTTGTGTACACATTTGCTCATCCAAAGATTCAGAACATATCATTGTCACACCAAGCTCCACCAGTGTACACCTATTCTACCGCCCCGCCAGTGATACATACTCCAGGGTTATACCACTTAGATGCTAATCATTTGTTGAAACAGAGATGATCCAAAAATGTTAACTGATAAGACAGTGAACAGAAAGATCAAGGTCTTGGAAGATGCAATGAGAAGTCTTCGTGGACTTTGGAATAATCAAAGCATTAAGTATAAAGAGTTATGTGTATTTCCCGAGATCGAGTTGCTTCCTGGTTATAAGATCCCAAAGTTTGAAAATTTGATGGGTATGGAAATCCCTTCTTTCATTTAGAGACTTACTGTGAAAACTAATTGGTGTGGAAAAAATAAAGGAATATGGTTCAAGTTATTTCGTCAAAGTTTGAGTGAAAAGGCTCTAAAATGGTATGTCAAGTAAGATGTGACTAAGTGGTGCACTTGGGATGACCTGACAAATGCTTTTATGGATCACTACAAGTTTCATGTCGATATCATTCTTGATAGGATCTCTGTCACAAAGCTAAGATAAATATCAAATAAGAATTTTTGTGAATATGCCATACGCTGGAGAAAAGAAGTGACCAGGGTACATCCCCCTATAGAAGAAGCTGAAATGATCAGTTACTTCATCTATGGACTAAATCCAGAATATTTTTGATGCATAGTAACATGGCTGAAAAATATTTATTGAAATTATCAAGACTGGAGAAATGATTGAGGATGGCCTTAAGACAGGACGGATAATAAATTTTGACAGAGCTGCAATCAACTCATAAGGGCTTCCAGAATGGCTCTTTCGAAATTGGGAAGAAAAAAAAGAAGGAAGTAAAGGGATGATGTCTCAAGAAAACTCTTCTAACTACAAGCACCTCCTCGATATCAACCCAATGCTCGATATTCTTACTATTCGGTCTTCAATGCCCTTTCTAAATAACATATCTTATTATATTTGGGTCGTCACCACGTTTAAAATGACACATTACATCGAAGATAGGTCGTCCTCCTTTCAACGAGACATATTGGGTCATCACCCCGTTCAAGTGACATGTTATATTCAATATTGGTCGCTCGTCTTTCAATGAGACACATTGGGTCGTTACCTCATTCAAGTGACATGTTACATTCAATATTGGTCATCTGCCTTTTAATGAGACGTGATGGGTTATCACCTCCTATTTAAGTGACATGTCACATTCAGTATTGGTCATCCGTCTTTCAATAAGACACATTAGGTCGTCACCCAATTCAAGTGACATGTTACATTCAACATAGGTTGTTGTCCTTTCAAAGAGACATATTAGGTCGTCACCCCGTTCAAAGTGACATGTCATATTTAAGATAGGTTGTGCTTCTTTCAATGAGACACGTTGGGTCGTCACCCCCGTTCAAATGGCACGTTATATTTTCAATGAGATACATTGGACCATCAGTCCGTTTAAATTGACATATAACATTCAAAATAGGTCATCTGTCTTTCAATGAGATGTGTTGGACCGTCACTCCGTTCAAGGTGGTTGCACAAATTAGTTCAACTATCTCAGCATGGCATGTTCAAATAGGTTTGCACTAATTTACTTTTGTGTAATACTACATTTACAACTAATCATTTGTTTGAGTTATTTTTGAGAGAATCCAAAAGGATGAAATTCTCATATCAAACCGACAGGTGTGGACGACTTCAAAGAAGACGAAACACAATGTGGAACTTTTTTTAGCAGCGAACTGGGACATAGTCTGAAGAGGAATTTCAAACTCTTTGGACGCGAACTAAAATACAACTTACACCACCATCAAACCATACCCCTATCAGAAGGCATGTGGTTATTTTGGGATATTTTTTGTTTCCGTTTCACCTCTGGGTAATTCTAAACTGGCACCAGAGGTAGTCTTTATCTTCTTTGAAAATTAGGCAACAAAACACCTAGAGCTTTGAAAATTATGACCATGTAGCTCTTAATTGCGGGTGTAAGGGGCCCCACATTTGTGATTGAAATAAATTCGAGCCTATTTTTCATAACTCGATGTATTTTTCACTCATTCCAAACGAGAGATCGTCTAAAATAAAAGACTATCCCTTCTACCGATGGAGTCGAACTACAGGCAGTCTGATTCCCCAAGTCTCAGGGATATGTAGGCTAGGATCTATGTAGAAAACTCAACTAAATTCCAACCTTCCTCCAATCATCTTATCCCATAGCTTTTCAATTTCATCAAAATTTGAAACTCAGAATAGCTTATGAATTAAATATTTTTTAATCGTGCTTAAAATCAAACTTTATGAACTACAAGTGGCCTGAATTCTCATGTAAAATGATATATGTAGAAAACCTGATATTGGAATTTGGTTATAACTCCATGAAATTATAATGCCCCAAGAGTACACCCTGGGTGTCACAAGGTGCTTACAGTCTCGAGGAAACACAAGCTAACCTATGAGCTGGTACCTGCTGTGCGCACTGAATAATATACTAATATATGCAGAAGAACAACTGATAATTCATAAGGTTTTAGCAACTAAAATCAATACTGGATCATAAATCTTGAAATTATCTACTGGAAACAACTGTCTGAAACTAATAAAATAATAACAAAACTGACTGGCTATCTGTACTAGTCTGAAAAACCTCTACTGACTGACTGTGGAGCTGATAGGAAAACCCCCCAACTAGCTCCGTCTGAAGAGAAAATACTGAGCTAATGAAATAACTGAGATAAATAGACCATGTTCTCAAAATATGAGGACTCACCACTGCAACGTTTGATAATCTGGAGAGACTATGCATGATCCAAGAACTGAGCATCTGAACCTATGATATGATACTTCATAGCATAATAAACGAGTATACAATTAGTACTTTGAATGTACTGGTATGATAAATGAGGTAGGCTTATATGCATGGTTTCATATACAGGAGTGATAACTGACTGAATTAATACCATGAAGTACTGAATAGATTGCATGAAATTTGTAAATACTGAGAATGCATGACCAAGCATAAAACATGTTCTGAATATAATATGTAAACTAAAATATTGAGTACTAATACATGAATAACTGACTGTATTCTATGGTCAAGCAAAACTAAAACAGAATTACTGAGTTGATTACTAGACTGAGACTGTGGGAGCTATCATCTAACCGACATACCCCAATGAGCAATTTGGGGTCCAACTTGTAACCCCAGTTGAAAGGGTGTCAGTACCATGCCACGGGTACTAACACTGGCTGTGTGGATCTACTGATGTACAGTCTCAAAGGACTAAAGGTGTTAAGTCTAAACTGACGGGTGACCCTTGGGAGGTAGTCAATCCTGAACTGATGGGTGACTCCTCAAATCCTACACTGGCTACATAGTTCTAGAGCACAGGGACTGCTACTAACGACTCTGCCTAACTGACAGGGAATTCATCATCCCAGTACTCGCTCGGTGCTAAATCCTACTCCCAACTGAACTGACTTAAAATACTGAACTGTTCTAAGTTTAACTAACCATGATGACTGACTGGACTAATATAGCTCATAACATGTCTGAAACTATTTTGAAGACACTAAAAGTAGGTAAACATCTAAGTTTTTGCGTATTCATAACCCCCATGACTCGATAGCAATAATAGTAAAATAGTACTAAAACTTTGGGGATAAAATATGAAAGCATTTAATCAAAGTTCATTCTTGTAGGCATTTCATCAAACACTTGATATTCATAGTTTAAGCTAAGCATGAAAATAGTTCAAATCTTGTGGAAATAGCATGATTTCAACATCAACATCATTAATTATGGTTTAAATCAACAAATAACATTATTCAAATATATGGAGTTTGATAACAATATCAATTTCATGTAAACATGATATAGAGTTTCAATTCATGGAAATCATGGTTAAAATCACAATTAAAAATCATAATTACTTGTAAATATCACAACTTTGAATTTAAAATTGAATACTTGGACTCTATGGGTGAAAGAGACCCATGGATGAACAGTTAACATACTTTAATTTGTGAATTTGTGAGATTTGATGGTGAATTCTTGAGATTTGATCTTGAAGGGCTAGGGTTTGTTCTTAAAAGAAGGCTAATTTAATTTTAGAAGATTGTGGAATAATGAGCAAATAATGTTCTCTTGGGAGTTAAATTCTGTGTTTTGATTGAATGGGGTGAAGGAAAAAGGACTTAAATGCCCTTGGGAATTAAAACTTGGAACTGGAATTGAAAATCCCAATTTTGACCTTTGGCGCGATGTGGTGTAATCATGTTGGGCCACTGGAAAACTGACAATCCCCATTTTACCCTACGGCACGATGCGGTACTATCGTGTTAAGCCACTAGAATGGACAATCCCGATTTGGCACCTTGGCATGCCGCGGTGCCAATCGAGGTGCCTCACTAGAAAGTGACAAACACGAAAATGCCCTTGGGGTGACGCGGTGCTTACTATGGTGACACACTGGAAAAAGGACAAACATGATTTTGTCCATGACCGCGATGCGGCCTAATCGCGTTGGGCTACTACCTTTCACTAAAAGTGTCATAATTTCTCACTCGAGTATCGAATTTAGGAGAAATTGGTATCGTTAGAAAGATAATTCAATTTCCTAAAATTTGGTGGGTCTTGAGATGGAAAATTCTCAGAAGAATAAAAGATAAGCTTATTTGAATTTGTCTAAAGAAATATTCTTCCCAAAAACTCAATCGGTAAGGAATACTTTGGTTCGTCTAATAGTTGGGAGTTATTTGAGGCCTTAATATACATAAAACTCACTCATAAAACTACTAAATAACTATAATGTACTTTGCATGATCTTGAAATATGGATCTAACATTGGTTTGGATTTTTGGGGTATTACAATATCTCCCTCTTGGGAACATTCGTCCTCGAATGAAATTGGTTAAGCTGAAAACACTGAGGAATTGAGATTACATGTTGAATATACGAGATGAGAATGTGATTACATGACTGAGTCTGAAATATGACACATGACTAAACTGATTCTGGGAATGCATGACTGACATGAGAATGATATGCAGCTGAAACTAAGCATGGAAAAGAGAAATTCTAAGAAGATTGTTACCTTAAGCTGAATCTGAGTTTGCGGAGAAAAGATGAGGGTACTTAGTCCTCATATTTTCTTCTACTTCCCAAGTGCTCCATCAACGGACTGATTCCACCAGAGAACTTTGACTAGGGAGACTTCTTGGTTCCTTAGTCTACGAATTTGTTGATCAAGGATCTCAACTGGAATTTCTTCATCAGAAAGGCTGTTCTGAACATATACGCTTTCTAAGGGAACAACTACAGCTGGGTCACCAATACACTTCTTTAACAAAGAGATATGAAATATTGGGTGCACTGATGCTAATTCTGCAGGCAACTCAAGCTCATAAGCCGCCTTTCCAAAATGGCTCAAAATTCTGTAAGGGCCAATATATCGAGGACTAAGCTTTCCCTTCTTACCAAACCTCATTAGTCCTTTCATGGGAGAGATCTTTATATAAACGAAATATCTAATCTCAAACTCAAGATCCTTTCTTCTTACATCTGCATAAGATTTTTGTCGGCTTTGGGGTGCCTTAAGCCTCTCTCGGATCAACTGAACTTTATCCAAAGCATCAAACACCAAGTCAGGACCTATCAAAGTGGTTTTACCTACCTCAAACCAACCAATTGGAGACCTATATCTCCTTCTATATAGAGCCTCAAATGGAGCCATTTGAATACTGGAGTGATAGCTGTTATTATATGCGAATTTAATCAAAGGCAAGTGGTCATCCCAACTGCCCTTAAAGTCAACAACACATGCTCTCAACATGTCCTTAAGGGTCTGAATGGTCCTCTCTTCCTGACTATCTGTCTAAGGGTGAAAGACTGTACTAAGGTAAACTTGGGTACCAAGACCCTTCTGAAAAGCTTTCCAAAAGTGAGAGGTGAACTGAGTACCTCTATCTGAGATGATAGACAATGGGACACTGTGATACCTAAACAACTCTCTAATATAGGCTTGGCATAGTCCTCGGCTGAATAAGAAATATGGACTGGTAAAAAATGGGCTGATTTGGTCATCCTGTCCATAATGACCCAAATCGAATCATGTTGCTGACGAGTATGAGGCAAACTATCATAAAATCCATGTTCACTACCTCCTACTTCTAAGTAGGAATACTGAACTCCTGCATGGACCCACAAGGCTTCTAATGCTTAATATTAACCTGCTGATAAGTGGAGCACTTAGTTACAAACTCTACAATATCTCTCTTCATCCCACTCTATTAATAGATTTCCCGTAGATCGCAGTACATCTTCGTAGCCCCTAGATGAATCGAGTAACATGTACCATGCGCTTCTGCAGGAATTTATTGTCTCAACTCATCAACACACAACCTAACCTAGAAACGCAATACACCATATCCCTCTTGGGATAAAACCTTTACTTTCTAATCTCTAGCGGACTTCTTCAACTTCACCAGACTAGGATCCCTATCCTATTTTTCTTTTACTTTAGAAACCAAAGAAGATTCTGATCTATTCAGAACCCAAACGCTGCCCTCAGCTGAATCAACCAAACGAACACCTAACCTAGTAAGCTGTTGAACATCCTGAACTAACTTCTTCTTGCCATCTTCAACATGAGCAAACTACCTATAAACAACCTACTTAGGGCATCTGCCACTACATTGGCCTTACCCGGGCGGTACAAAACACTCATATTATCATCTTTCAATAATTCTAACTATCTTCTCTGACGTAGATTCAAATCCTTCTGCTTAAACACATACTGCAAGATTTTGTAATTTGTGAACACATCAACATACAACCCATACAAATAGTGCCTCTAAATCTTTAAGGAAAACACAACAGTTGCTAACTCAAGATCATGGGTAGGGTAATTCTTTTCATGGGGCTTAAGCTATCTAGAGGAATAGGCCACAACCTTACCCTTCTTTATCAAAACATACCCCAAACCAACTCTGGAAGTATCACAGTACACAACAAACCCATCTGAACCATCTGGTAACATCAAAATTGGGGTTATGGTGAGTCAAGTCTTTAACTCCTGAAAACTCTTCTCACAAAAAACTGACCACTGAAACTTAACTTTCTTCTGAGTCAATCTGGACATAAGGGGTGCAATAGATGAGAACCCTTTAATAAACCGCCGGTAATAGCCAGCCAAGCCTAAGAAAATCCTAATATCTGACAGAGAGATGGGTCTGGGCCAGTTTTTCACCACTTAGGTCTTTTGATGATCAACTCTAATGCCATCACTAAAAATGATATGGTCAAGAAAAGCTACTGATGTTAGCCAAAATTTGCATATACTAAATTTAGCAAACAATTGATTGGCTCTAAGAGTCTGTAATACTATTTGAGGTAGTCTGAATGATCATTTTTGTTACGGGAATAGACAAGAATGTCATAAATAAAGACTATGACGAACATGTCCAAGTACTGCTTGAACACTCAATTCATCAAGTCCATAAAGGTTGTTGAGGCACTTGTGAGACCAAAGGACATGACTAAAAACTCGAAGTGGACATACCGAGTTTTAAAAGCTATTTTTGGAATGTCACATTCTCTGATTCTAATATGATGATAGTCGTACCTGAGGTCTATCTTAGAAAAATAACTGACACCCTGAAGTTGGTCGAACAAGTTATCAATTCTGGGGAGTGGATATTTGTTCTTGATTGTGAATTTGTTCAACTGATGGTATTTCATACACATTCTAAGAGAACCGTATTTCTTATGCATGAACATAATTGGTGCGCCCCATGAGGAAATATTGGGTCTGATGAATTCCTTATCTTAGAGATCTTTTAATTGTTCTTTTAACTCTTTGAGTTTGGCTGGAGCTATTTAGTATGGCAAAATAGAGATAGGCTGGGTATCTAGAAGAAGGTTTATTCTGTAGTCAATTTTTCTTTCAGGAGGAACTCTAGGAAGATCTTTAGGGAACACATCTGGAAATTCCCTCACTACTGAAACTGATTCAAAATTTGGAGTATCAAAATTAGAGTCTTTGACTCAGACAAGATGATAAATACACCCTTTGGATATCATTTTCCTCGCTCTAAGGTACGAAACAAGCTGACCCTAAACGTTGTAGTACTACCCCTCCATTCAAGGACTAGTTTATTTGGAAACTAAGAATGAACTACTCTGTTTCTACAATCAACTGAAGCAAAACATGAATGGAGCCAATCCATGCCTAGAATGATGTCAAAATTCGTCATCTCTAACTCTACAAGGTCTACTGAAGTAACTTTAAGAGACACTATAATCGAGCAGTTCCTGTATACCCCTGGGCTACAATAGAGACACCTACTGGGGTATACACTGAAAAGGGTCTTGCTAAAATTTTGGGACTGACTTTGAAGTTGACGACTATATAATGGGTTACAAAGGAAAGAGAAGCTCCAGGGTCTAGTAAAGCATAAACATGTAAATGAAAGACTTGTAACGTACTAGTAACCACATCAAGAGAAATTTCCTGATCTTTTTAGGACTAAAGTGCATAGAGCCTGTTCTGACGCTGACCACTAGTAGCTCTAAAAGCGGTACCCTACTGAGTCGGGCGGCTGGCTGGAACTGATGATTGGTGGGACTGGCCCTGCTGGGGTAAATCCCTTCCTTTCTGAGCAACTACCCAACACTCTCAGATTCAATGGCCTAGCTTGCCACACCCAAAGCATATATCACTACCAGTTCTACACTTACCCTGATGGTTTCTACTATATTTCTGGCAAAGAGGATTTGTACGACCACTATTTACACTACCTTAGGACTTAAAGCCTGACGCTCTATCTCTATTATCATTCCTGAATTTGGGTACTGGGGTACTAGCTGAAGATGGAGTAGGAGCTGAACATTTTTAATAAAACTGAGGACGATTACCACCTTTTGACTTCGGCTGAGAAAAATTAAAGCTACATGTTTTAGCCCGATTGTTCTCTCTCTTCTTCTCCTTGTTCTTCTACTCCTCAATCTGTTGATCATAGACCATAAGCCTAGATATGTTTATCTCTTTAATTAACATCGCAGTCCTACACTCCTTGACCAAACTATCAGATATCCTAAACACGAACTTGCTCGCCTGGACCTGCTATCAGTCACCATATTGGGAGCATACCTAGCTAGCTGAGTAAACTTAAGGGAATACTCCTTCACACTCATGTTGCCCTGTCTCAAATTGATAAAATCTAACACTTTGGCTTCCCTCAGCTCCAATGAGAAGAATCTATCTAAGAAGGCTGTAGCAAACTCCTCCCATGCTATAGGCCCTACGTCCATGCCTCTATCCCCTTTTCACTGCTTAAACTAGGTATGGGATACATCCTGCAGCTATTAAGCAGCCAATTCAGGACTCTCACTAAAAGTCACCCCTATAATGTCTGTTACCTTCTGGATCATGTCTAAGAATTTTTGCAGATCCTCTTTAGATTTGGATCCCAAAAATAGAGGAGGATTCATTGGGTAAAGTCCCAAATCCTAGCTGCGGCAGTATTTCTACTGGGTTGGCCAGAACAGTGGATGAATGAATATTCTAAGCCACTACAGAGTGAGCTAGAGTAGTGAATGCAGCTCTGAACTCTGCATGGGAAACATACTCGTTCAGGAGATCTTCTGAACGAGCAAAGGTGCTGGCTGGTTCATATTTCTTCTTTCGTTCATCTTTCTGTAAGGCATGTTCTGTAAATAGAAGGGAGAATAGATTAGATAGAGAGTTTAACTTGAGCTCACACTCACTCACACGATATGAACACTGAAAGAAGGGAAACATTTCTTAAAACACCTCATAGCCTCTTGTCCATAAGTGTGGCGCGCTTCACACCCATGTACAAGACTTTACTTGATGCGACTTTTAGACTTCCTAGGATACTTTAAAACCTTAGGCTCTGATACCTAGTTTGTAATGCCCCGAGAGTACACCCTGGGCTTCATACAGTGCTTATAGTCCCCAGGGACAACAAGCTAACCCATGAGCTGGTACCTACTGTGAGCACTGAATAATATAATAACATATACAGAAGAACAACTGATAAGCCATAAGGTTTTAGCAACTAAAATCAATACTGGATCATAAATCTGGAAATTATCTGTTGGAAATAACTGTCTGAAACCAATAAAATGATAACAAAACTGACAAACTATTTGTACTAGTTTGAAAAGCCTCTACTAACTGACTGTAGAGCTGATGGGACAAACTCCCAACAAGCTCCATCTAAAGGGAAAATGACAAGCTAATGAAATAACTGAGATAAATAGACCATGTCCTCGAAATATGAGGACTCACAACTGCTACATCTGATAATTTAGAGAATCTATGCGCGATTCGAGAACTGAGCGTTCGAACCTATGATATGATTCATCATAGCGCAAGAAACGAGTTATGATCAGTACTTTGAAAATACTGGTATGGTAAATGAGGTAGGCTGATGTGCATGGTTTCATGTACAAGAGTGATAACTGACTGAATGAATAGCATGAAGTACTAAATAAAATGCATGAAATCTGTAAATACTGAGAATACATGACCAAGCATAAAACATGTTCCGAATATAATCTATAAACTGAAATACTGAGTACACATGAATAACTGATATTTGTATGCTATGATCAAGCAAAACTTAAACTAAATTACTGAGTTGATTACTGGACTGAGACTGTGGGAGCTATCATCTAACTGACATGCCCCAATGAGCAATTTAGGTTCCAATCTATGACCCTGGTTATAAGGGTGTCAGTACCGTGCCACGGGTACTAACACTGGCTGTGTGGATCCACTGATGTACTGTCCTGAAGGACTAAGGGTGTTAAGCCTAAATTAACGGGAGACCCCTGGGAGGTAGTCAAGCCTAAACTGATGGGTGACTCCTCAAACCCTACCTTGTCTACGTAGTTATGGAGTACAGGGAATGCTACTAATGAATCTACCTAACTGACGGGGAAGTCGTCATTCCAACACTCACTTGGTGCTAAATTCTACTCCCAACTGAACTGACTCGGAATACTGAATTGTTCTAAGTTTAACTGACCATGATGACTGACTGAACTGATATTGCTCATAACATGTCTGAAACTATTCTGAAGATACTGAAACTAGGTAAACAACTATGTTTTGGGGTATTCATAACCCCAGGACTCAATAGCAATAATAGTAAAATAGTACTAAAACTTTGGGGACATAATATGAAAGCATTTATTCAAAATTCATTCTTGTAGGCATTTCATCAAATAGTTGATATTCATTGTTTATGATAAGCATGGAAATAGTTTAAAGCTCGTGGAAATAGCATGATTTCAACATCAACATAACTAATTATGGTTTAAATCATCAAATAACATTATTCAAACGTATGGGGTTTGATAACAACATCAGTTTCATGTAAACATAGTATAGAGTTTCAATTCATGGGAATTCATGGTTAAAATCACAATTACTTGTAAAGATCACAACTTAGAATTTAAAGTTGGATACTTGGACTCCATGGGTGAAAGGGACCCATGGATGAACATTTAACATACCTTGATTTCTAAATTTATGAGATTGATGGTGAATTCTTTAAGATTTGATCTTGAATATTGAAGGGATAGGGTTTGTTCTTGAAACATGGCTACTTTAATATGAGAGGATTGTGGAATAATGAGCAAATAATTCTCTCTTGGGAGTTAAATTTCGTGTTTTGATTGAATGGGTGAAGGAAAAAGGACATAAATGCCCTTGGAAATTAAAACTAGGAACTGGAACTGAAAATCCCGATTTAAAACTTCGGCGCGACTCGGTGCAATCACGTTGGGCCGCTGAAAAACTAACTATCCCCATTTTACCCTACGGAGCGACACGGTACTATCGCGTTGCGCCACTGGAACAGACAATCCCAATTTGGCACCTTGGCGCTACGTGGTACCACTCGCGGTGCCTCACTGGAAATTGACGAATGCGAAAATGCCCCTTGTCACAACGTGGTGCTTACCGTGGTGGTGCACTCAAAAAAGGACGAACGCGATTTTGGCCATCACCCCGATGCAGCCTAATCGCGTTGGGCTACTATCTTTCACTAAAAGTGCCATAACATCTCACCCGAGTATCAGATTTAGGCAAAATTGATATCGTTGGAAAGATAATTCAATTTCCTACAATTTGATGGGTCTTGAGCTGGAAAATTCTCAGTAGAATAAAAGATAAGCTTGTTTGAAGTTGTCTAAAGCAACATTCTTCACAAAAACTCAATCGGTAAGGAATATTTTTGGTTCATCTAATAGCTGGGAGTTATTTGAGGCCTTAATATACACCAAACTCACTAATAAAACTGCAAAAGAACTATAATGTACTTTGCATGAGCTTGAAACACGGCTCTAACAGTGGTCGGATAAAAATTAGGAACGTCAAACTCCCTTTGCCAAGGATTACTTGCATCCACCCTACCCAAATGGAGGGGGCATTTGTTGACACCTAATTTTTATCCTCCACGACTGAGTTTAATTCTGAATTTCTTCGGTTTTAAATAAAATTGAATTATTTATTATATTATATAAACTCTTTCTAAAATATTAATTTGAGTAAAACTTGTCACTAAGTAACAAATTATATATTTTCATATCAATGTATACGAGAATGTATTATTTTGTTACTTAAATAACTATTTTACTAAAAAGATGATTTGAATCGAGGGTTATCTCGAAATTAATTTAAATAAGTAAAATTTTGGATTAAATATAATTTATTCTCAAAAAATTAATAGTAATAGTAATTTATTTAACAAATATTTATTTGATTTCATTGAACCAAGAAGCTTGGGATTAAATTAGTTGTTAATTTATTTCAATCTTTTATTAAATTTAGTCAATTAATTAAATTTGACCTTAATTGAAATCAACCTGGCCATAATTGCAATGCAATTGGCCAATTAATTTTCGATTAGGTTAAAATTTAAACATAATTGACTAAAACCCTAATAATTAGGCTACTTGATAAATAGCCTAATGCCAACCTTGTTGCTCCTCTTCTCTGCCCAAGCCCAACAACAATCACACTACCCCATCAGCCCAAATTTGCCCCCAAAACCTGCTAGGCCTAATACCTATCAACCAACCCAGCCTTCTCCTTTAAACATCAGCCAAACACCAACCCCCAGCCCAACAAGCTCCAACCCAGCCCACATTCTTAAGCACATAAAATGCACAACAACAACCAGCAATAATAATTTCAATGATAGTCATACAATTAGGGGTGTTCATGGGTCGGTTTTGATCGGTTAGTGGTTAAAAGTATAACCAAAATCAATTTAGTCGGTTTTTGAATTTCTAAAACCAAACCAAACCACAAAAAGAAAACAACCGTCGGTTTAGTTCTTGTCGGTTTGGTTCGGTTTGGTTCGGTTTTTTGGTTTTGTCGGTTATTGACTAGACTACTCCAACCATCTCTAGAATAAACTCTTTTTTTAACCTAGAAAAGAGTATCACATTGAACAATTTCTCATGAAATATTTGTACAGTGATGGACAAATGACACTATAACCTCTTAAAAATCAGAACAAACACATTAAACAAAGCCAACATTGAGATGAAAAGCACCAGCTTTGTATTGTAGGCACTAAGATTATTCAACAACATACAAACACATACATGTACATTGTAAAATAGAGCTTTGTATTCTGTTGCAGTGTACTTCCAGAAGAGATAGAGTTGGGCAAATTTGAGTTATTTGCTTACTTTAAAGACTAGCTAGGTGAGCTAATCATATAGGAAAAATTGAATAAATAAGGAGACACAAAACTACCATTTGAACCGAGAGCCATGGTAACCCGTAATGTGAAAGTTGAAGTAGAAAAAGTGAGGTAGAGACCATAGGGTTAACTTATTAGTAATAGGAGGTAGAGTTGGGCTTGGGTTTGGGGCTTTGGGCAATTGGGCTAAAGTATTGGTTGGGCTAGACATAAATTAAAATTTAGTTTTAGATTAAATTTAATAAAATATTTATATTTTATTTATAAATTATATATAAATAATTATAATATATATATATTTATATAAAATTTAACGATTCGGTTTGGTTATTTTCATGATTTTTTTTAAGTAAAACCATAACCAAACCAAATAGCATCGGTTTTTTAAAACTTTAAATCAAACCTAACTAAACCAAACATCAATTTTTTTAATCAGTTTGGTTCGATTTACGGTTCGGTTTGGTTTTTAACCAAACCCATGAACACCCCTAATACAACAACCAGCAATCCGATCCGAGCTCAGCAAACCCGATAACCCGCAACAAACAACGGGTCCAACCCGTCGATGACCCGAACTCGATGACAACACAACTTCCACAAACGACAGCAACAACTTTCAACGAAAAAAGCTGCAACAATAGCGATCCCACACCAATAACAAATCAAAATTACTTTGTGTTTGAATTTCTAATTTTTCATCATCAATTTCTTATTTGTTTCCCCCAAAAATCAGTCCCGAATCTTCAATAAATATCCATGTATGCAGAGAGAAGAGGGGAGAATTCTTTGGGAAAATATTGAGGATTCTGGAGAAGCATTCCTCTAATTTCACGTAACCGGAGGATTCTAAAAGATTACTCAAAAAAAATCATAATTCGACGAACATGTTTGAAACTTGGTTGAGTTGAATTAGATTTCACTGGTGGAAGCTTCATCGTTATAAGCTCGTAATCTCCGTTCGCTATCCCGAAAAAGGTAAACCAACCATTCTCTTTTAATTTTCCTCATATCTTTTCTTCTTCGTGTCACTCGTAAGCATCGTAATTGATGAGACTATTTGCTGTAGAAGCCTGGACGGCCGTAGGGTTTGTGTGTGATGGTTATTGTTATGTTGCCTATTGAATCGATATGTCTTACTATTGTGGTTTGTTTTAATGCTTTGGTTCATGATTCTCATTTGTTAAAGTCCAAAATTTGTTTTTTATGTGAAGTCTGTAACGTGTCTTCAGGCTCAGTGAAAGCTTTGATAATTTCTTGCTTGTCTAAGTTATCGTTGCTGGTCGTTTTCTTTTCTGATTATAATAGCATTTAGGTGCTCTTGTGGCATTTTGGACAATTATTATGCTGTCAGTAGTGTTGGATTTCAAAGTAGTAGGGAAAATAAACTAGTCCCTAGCATAATTTGTTTAAAAGAGTTGAATTGATAAAGCCATTTTGACTCTTATGATGTTTCCTGTAGTGTGTTTCTTTGAAATGGCTTGAGCAATTTCTTTACTAGATGATGGTACCTGGCAACATCTATAGGTGATTTTCCAATAATTTAGTTTGACTGCCGAAATTCGTCAAAGAAGATAACTTACTTGCTTTGTTTCTTTTCACATTAATGGTTGCTTACAAAATTTGCAATATAGTTTATACCTCCTTCACATGAGTGCTTGGTTTAGTCATTTTTGTTTTAGGGTAGATCTCATAGTATTGATTTAGAAAGGTTGTTATGGGAAATAATATTTGCCACCTTATAATTGACTCATCCAGCATAGTAAAGTATGCACTAATCAATTAATGAGTTGCCTTAGTCTTAATCATCTTCTTTGCTGGATAAAAGTTTGGTGTGATCTTTAGGATAGTTATGAATTGGGTTGGTTATGTATTGTTTTGTAATATTGTAATAATATTAATATGTGTTAGTGGTTTCATTATTCTATAAAAAAATATATACACTTGTCTTAGATTTTAGATTCAGGTAGTGTGATTATATAAGCCTTTAAAAGTTATCATTCTTGTCTTTTAAAATTTATTAAGTTGTTGCTCGGAATAATTATTTTGTCAAAAGTTATTATTATCATCATCTCTTGAAAGTCGTTTGTTACTTTGTTGTTTGAAATAATTATTTTGTTAAGAGTTATTATCATCACCTCTTGAAACTTAAAATTTATTTGTTACTTTGTTGCTTGGAATAATTATTTTGTTGGGAGTTATTATCATTACTTCTTGAAACTTAAGATTTATTTGTTGCTTTGTTGTTTTGTTGCTTTGTTGCTCAAAATAATTATTTTGTTAGCGTCAAAAGAGATAATTGTTGGTGTTTCTTTTTCTCATGACATTCTTTAGGACAATATAATTGCATTGGTCGATAAAACTTTTCATAAATGATAAGTGTTTTGTTTTAACAAAAAAAAAATGTATATATATTCATCAAGTATATGTTTCGATAAAAATGTAGTTTAAGTTGCGTATTCTTATCTTCTCTTTGATGCATGTGGCATGAATCTGAGTCTATTGGACTCCATTTTTCTTTGTATATTCTGATAGGCCAAGGAGGCCTATGCTGTCTCGAGTCAAAATACCATGCCGAAGTGTCAAAACGCGACTGATCTGCGTTGATATACAGTGTATATCCACTGAAAACAGTAGCTTCGCACTATCCCACGGTGTATAATAAAAAATCTGGTGGAAATATGCTGATTTCTACACTGATATACAATGTATAATTGGAGATATACATGAAAAATGCAGAAAAACGAGCCTGATATACTGACAGTATACACCTGGTATACAGCTGCAGAAATGGACTAAAAGTCCATAAAGAATGGGCCGAAAAGTTGGCTAGATTTGGAAAAGGCCCACATTTTAATTCTTCTTAGTCGTTCCCTTGTAAATCCTATTTGATTATGTGTTTATATTAAATTATTAATTTGGTTAGCCTTCATAAATGCCCTTTGAATTATTATTTCTGTTTGTCTCTTTATTTTTTCTTAGCATATTTTATTTTGTAGCGTAATATTCGAAATTAATAAAAATATATCTTTCTTTATATTTTTCCTTAGAATGAACTTTTTTTAAAAAATCAATCTGACATTTTATTTTATCAATATGTTAAAGTAGTTCATTTAAATTAATAAAAATTTCTCATCAACCTAAAATCAATTTCCTTTGCGAAAGATAAAAATATTTTCACTAGTTAGTCAAGGTTCATAATTTGCTTAAATAGATATTTTTCTTTAAAGGCAGATATTTTTTTAATCAAAACTGATATTCAAAAAAAATATGACTTTCTTTCTCCCTCTTATTTGAAAGAATAACTTATATGAAGAAAACGGGTTTAGCTAAATCTTCTTTACAAAAAATTTTCTCAAGTTAAATAGGATCAATTTTCGCTTGATTTTTAAATGTCATTTTAAGTTTTCAACAAATAGTTAAAGGTAATATTTTTTATAAAATCAAATCTTTGTGAAAGTTAGTCACTTTTAGTTAGTCAAGTAAGTTCTTTTTGGTAAACCGTTTTAAACCGACGCTCCTAAATGCCTTTAAGACCTTCTTAGTGCATTAATTGAACCTTTATCTATTATCTCTGTTTTAACGATTTATTTCTATTTTTGAACCTTGAAACTCTTTCAAGTTTTCTTGATTTTTCTATAAAAATCAAGTGGCGACTCTGTGAATTTTCTTAAAATTATTTCGAAACTTTCTTAAATCTTTTGAAGTAGTTTTAAAGAGATGAAAATCATTTTTCTCGCCAAATAGAAATCTAAAATGGATAAAATAAAAATGGTGACTCTTTTGGGAAATTATCTAGGTTCTAACCAAAAGAAATTTTCTAACTTGTTATGGCTAATTATTACGTGTTTATTTGTTTAAATTTTAACCAAACTGTCATTCCGTTCATATTTCTTCCATTTAAAAAAATTAACACAGTCACACATACACGTGAGGTGTGTTTCGCGCACCCGCAAACTTCTTTTAAATTCCAAATTCTAGGAGAGTTAGCGTATGCATGGTGTGTCCGAATCTTTTTTTGTGTGATCACATAGCCTTCTCACTCGAGTTGTCTACTCGGGAGCCTTATGTCTAGTAACCCCAATCTTAGAAGAACTTAAGATAGAACTTCCTTGAATATTGACCATGCATGCATAAGCCTTAAGTGGTTTGACCCGTGGTGTCATTCCACAAATTTAGGAAACGCCCTCATGTCAAAAGGGTTCACGACCCAATGACGATCCTCATATTATGTGCAGAGATAATGATAAATTGATCCATGTCAAAATTTGACCAAATTGAGTTTGAAAAATTCTAAACTCGAGTAATGTCATTAATTAAAGCTTGAATCAATTTATCAAAATCTCAATCGATATTTGACGTTTAGGCTCACTCTTGGCTCAAAAGGGTCACCCAATTAGGATATGTTGTTTACTATTCTATTTGTTGCATGATAAAATTATCTTATGTGTAATAATTGTTTATGTGCTAAAGTGTTTTATTATTTTGCTTTATCTATGTTTGCTTATCTGTGTATTTAAAGAACATATGTTTGGCTTGGAACAAAACTAGTCCATTATTCATATTTCAAAGTTCTAGAGCGTTAATAGGCATATAAGACTTAAAATTTGAACCTTCCAAAATACCCTTAGAATTTCGTTGATAAAATTCCTTCCAATTTACCCAATTTTGTTCAAAATTTCATTAGGTTATTATCCAATTCACATTGATCACGTTTCCCTCACAAGCCATTTTTTTCGCATGTAGTTGTAGTCAGAGCTATCCAGACATTCTCTTAATGAAAGACTATGTTGTCTTCAAAGCTTTTTCAAATAAGCATTTTTAGGATGTTTATCCGTTAATATCATATTTTTTTAAATCACTTAGTTCATCATGTTTGAAGTTCTATTTTTTCTATCAAATGCAAGATACGTCAAATTATCAAAGTTCTGATCATTCGGTCACTTTCTCAAGTGTCTTATCCTCCAAATTCTGGACTTAGTTTGTTTTAAACCAAATATATGTCATTCATTTCGTATATTACTTTGGTCGATCATTATGATCATGAACTAACTTTATACCTTTTGAGCATTTTTCTTTCCTTTTAGAGAGAGACTGATTTGTGTTGGTAGTCAAACCTGCTCGCTTCACTAAGGCAAAAGTAATCGTTGGTAGAACATCAGTATTTCACACGGTCTAAGGTCAAGAAGGCAACTATAGATTCATTAGTTCTTGTCTGGGATAACATAAGGAATCGTTCAACTATGGATCCTAGTTTGATTAATACAAATACTTTATCTGAGTCAGTTTCTACCTTTACTGTGGCAATGGACCCGAGTGCCTCGATAGGAAGGGAAATAACCCAGAGCTCTTTGCCGTTTTGGAGCAACAAATTGACGAGCTAAGGCTCATGGTGATACGAAGCAGAACACCTTTTCAGACTCCTCCAAACGTGACTTTGCCTCTTGATGCTCAACAAAAGGAACCTATGCTTCCAACGTCAGAACGAGTTGTTCAGGAAGGTCATTTTGCTCATGCTTCTCAGAATGCCCTTTTTGTGTACACATTTGCTCATCCAAAGATTCAGAACATATCATTGTCACACCAAGCTCCGCCAGTGTACACCTATTCTACCGCCCCGCCAGTGATACATACTCCAGGGTTATACCACTTAGATGCTAATCATTATGTTGAAACAGAGAATGATCCAAAAATGTTAACTGATAAGACAGTGAACAGAAAGATCAAGGTCTTGGAAGATGCAATGAGAAGTCTTCGTGGACTTTGGAATAATCAAAGCATTAAGTATAAAGAGTTATGTGTATTTCCCGAGATCGAGTTGCTTCCTGGTTATAAGATCCCAAAGTTTGAAAAATTTGATGGGTATGGAAATCCCTTCTTTCATTTAGAGACTTACTGTGAAAACTAATTGGTGTGGAAAAAATAAAGGAATATGGTTCAAGTTATTTCGTCAAAGTTTGAGTGAAAAGGCTCTAAAATGGTATGTCAAGTAAGATGTGACTAAGTGGTGCACTTGGGATGACCTGACAAATGCTTTTATGGATCACTACAAGTTTCATGTCGATATCATTCTTGATAGGATCTCTGTCACAAAGCTAAGATAAATATCAAATAAGAATTTTTGTGAATATGCCATACGCTGGAGAAAAGAAGTGACCAGGGTACATCCCCCTATAGAAGAAGCTGAAATGATCAGTTACTTCATCTATGGACTAAATCCAGAATATTTTGATCGCATAGTAACAATGGCTGAAAAATATTTATTGAAATTATCAAGACTGGAGAAATGATTGAGGATGGCCTTAAGACAGGACGGATAATAAATTTTGACAGAGCTGCAATCAACTCATAAGGGCTTCCAGAATGGCTCTTTCGAAATTGGGAAGAAAAAAAAGAAGGAAGTAAAGGGAGTGATGTCTCAAGAAAACTCTTCTAACTACAAGCAACCTCCTCGATATCAACCCAATGCTCGATATTCTTACTATTCGGTCTTCAATGCACAAGCGACATATCATGCTCAACCTCCACCACAAAACTATCAAAATAATGCTCCTCATGCCAATCATGAAAGGAAGCCTCCTAAAATTTTCACGCCATTGGCGGAATCTCTTACTCAGCTTTTGAAAGGTTGGAAGACGTAAAACTACTTCATCTAGAGGAAGCAAATCCTATGAACACTTCTTCTAATTAGTATGATCCAAGCAAGAGATGTGCTTACCATTCTGGAGTTACTTGACATGATACAAAAAAATGTATCACTCTCAAGCACAAAATTCAGGATCTAATTGACAATAAGGTGATAACGCTTGAAGAAGCTCCAGCTAATGATAACAACAATCCATTGCCCAATCATAAGAAATAGTCATTGGATTCATCCATCAGAAGAAGTATGAATATTCCCTAAAAGGCACATTTTTTACGTCTTTCTATCCTGCATTTAGAAGTTGTTGTTTTCTTTTCTTGTAATCGTACTTTCTCATTTTATTTCTTTGTAACTGCACTTTATCGCGTTATTTCTTTGTACTTGCACTTTATAGTTTGATTTCCTTGTAATTGCACTCTTTTAGTTGTAATGAACTACGTTCGACCTGATTTCCCTGGTGGAGTACGTAGGCGGCCTATATTGGCTTCGGTCACGTTATTAAAAGTAGCACATATCCCTTTTATTTGTAGGAACTACGTTTGACCTGAATTTCCAAAAAGGGATATGTAAGCAGCCTATGTCGGCTTCGGCCAACCCCTTAGAAAACTTATCCTTTCGTTATATGTATGAACTACGTTTGACCTGAATTCCCAAGAATGGGATATATAGGCGGCCTATGTCGGCTTCGGTCAATCCCTTAGAAGAATTATCTTTTCATTTTATGTTGGAACTACATTTCCTAGCTCAATGAAAAACATAGGTGCCACACTAGCGCGGTCATATTTCCCATAATATTTTCATAGAAACTACAGCAAAATTTTTAAGGAGATCTAATAATTCATCAAAGGATCCTTTCCCAAGTTGAATGAAGATGACATTGAAGAATGTAACTGGGCCAGAAATTTTTTAGAAGGTCTAAAAAATTTCACAAAACTTCACTTTGTCTACAAAATTGAAAATCAGACGTTGTTGAGATTGGGGCATAACTTTTGAAGTTCTCTATGCTTAAAAGTACTCTACATCAGAAAAAATTCAAGTACTTTGCATTTTAGACTGGGGCGGAATTTTTGAAAAGGTCTCAAAAATTTCATATTGAACAAATGCCACTAGTTATAAGGAAGTTCAAGAGTCTTATGTTATAGACCGGGGAAAATTTTTTTAGAAGGACCCTAAAAAATACCACAAAAGTCATGCTTCAATATTAGAAAAGTTTACAAGATGCTTCAGGAGAGCAAGACAACCAATACAATCAGCCTCTCAAAACTAAAAAATTTTCTTTGTATGCAGGAATAGTGAAGTTACAAAATTGACAACGTTAAGCATGGCACATGGCATTATCGGACCCACTGTGGCCTTGCCATAATAATCCAAACAATTTCTCTCCCTTATTTTTCTCTTGATTTATGCTTCTATGACTTCGTTATGATCTCTAACACTTTCTCTAATTTTATAGGGAAATAATCCAGCATAACGACGAAGGCGTGGAGTATTATCCGAACTACTATCTCCAAATTATCATGAGTCAACCAACTTCATATTTATCTTTAAACTCTATCTTCTGTTACACTCCTATCTTAGTTATAATGAATTATTATATTATTAATGAGTGGTGTTTAAGTTATACAGGTGACGTTATACAAGACCACCTCAGAAATAATGCAAACGTATCCTCTCAAAGTTTGAGGATTCAAACTAAAAGCTCAAGACATACACAAATCCTTAAAGGAATCATGATTCAAGGGATGCAGTTCAATGAATCAAATTATATCTTTGGGTCGTCCACCCTTTCAAAAGGACACATCTTATTTAGTTCAACCACCCTTTCTAAATAACATATCTTATTATATTTGGGTCGTCACCACGTTTAAAATGACACATTACATCTAAGATAGGTCGTCCTCCTTTCAACGAGACATGTTGGGTCATCACCCCGTTCAAGTGACATGTTATATTCAATATTGGTCGCTCGTCTTTCAATGAGACACATTGGGTCGTTACCTCATTCAAGTGACATGTTACATTCAATATTGGTCATCTGCCTTTTAATGAGACGTGATGGGTTATCACCTCCTATTTAAGTGACATGTCACATTCAGTATTGGTCATCCGTCTTTCAATAAGACACATTAGGTCGTCACCCAATTCAAGTGACATGTTACATTCAAGATAGGTTGTTGTCCTTTCAAAGAGACATATTAGGTCGTCACCCCGTTCAAAGTGACATGTTACATTTAAGATAGGTTGTGCTTCTTTCAATGAGACACGTTGGGTCGTCACCCCGTTCAAGTGGCACGTTATATTTTCAATGAGATACATTGGACCATCAGTCCGTTTAAATTGACATATAACATTCAAAATAGGTCATCTGTCTTTCAATGAGATGTGTTGGACCGTCACTCTGTTCAAGGTGGTTGCACAAATTAGTTCAACTATCTTAGCATGGCATGTTCAAATAGGTTTGCACTAATTTACTTTTGTGTAATACTACATTTACAACTAATCATTTGTTTGAGTTATTTTTGAGAGAATCCAAAAGGATGAAATTCTCATATCAAACCGACAGGTGTGGATGACTTCAAAGAAGACGAAACACAATGTGGAACTTTTTTTAGCAGCGAACTGGGACAAAGTCTGAAGAGGAACTTCAAACTCTTTAGACGCGAACTAAAATACAACTTACACCACCATCAAACCACACCCCTATCAGAAGGCATGTGGTTATTTTGGGATATTTTTTGTTTCAGTTTCACCTCTGGGTAATTCTAAACTGGCACCAGAGGTAGTCTTTATCTTCTTTGAAAATTAGGTAACAAAACACCTAGAGCTTTGAAAATTATGACCATGTAGCTCTTAATTGCGGGTGTAAGGGGCCCCACATTTGTGATTGAAATAAATTCGAGCCTATTTTTCATAACTCGATGTATTTTTCACTCATTCCAAACGAGAGATCGTCTAAAATAAAAGACTATCCCTTCTACCGATGGAGTCGAACTACAGGCAGTCTGATTCCCCGAGTCTCAGGGATATGTAGGCTAGGATCTATGTAGAAAACTCAACTAAATTCCAACCTTCCTCCAATCATCTTATCCCATAGCTTTTTAATTTCATCAAAATTTGAAACTCAGAATAGCTTATGAATTAAATATTTTTTAATCGTGCTTAAAATCAAACTTTATGAACTACAAGTGGCCTGAATTCTCATGTAAAATGATATATGTAGAAAACCTGATATTGGAATTTGGTTATAACTCCATGAAATTGTAATGCCCCAAGAGTACACCCTGGGTGTCACAAGGTGCTTACAGTCTCGAGGGAACACAAGCTAACCTATGAGCTGGTACCTGCTGTGAGCACTGAATAATATACTAATATATGCAGAAGAACAACTGATAATTCATAAGGTTTTAGCAACTAAAATCAATACTGGATCATAAATCTTGAAATTATCTACTGGAAACAACTGTCTGAAACTAATAAAATAATAACAAAACTGACTGGCTATCTGTACTAGTCTGAAAAACCTCTACTGACTGACTGTGGAGCTGATAGGAAAACCCCCCAACTAGCTCCGTCTGAAGAGAAAATACTGAGCTAATGAAATAACTGAGATAAATAGACCATGTTCTCAAAATATGAGGACTCACCACTGCAACGTTTGATAATCTAGAGAGACTATGCATGATCCAAGAACTGAGCATCTGAACCTATGATATGATACTTCATAGCATAATAAACGAGTATACAATTAGTACTTTGAATGTACTGGTATGATAAATGAGGTAGGCTTATATGCATGGTTTCATATACAGGAGTGATAACTGACTGAATGAATACCATGAAGTACTGAATAGATTGCATGAAATTTGTAAATACTGAGAATGCAAGACCAAGCATAAAACATGTTCTGAATATAATATGTAAACTAAAATATTGAGTACTGATACATGAATAACTGACTGTATTCTATGGTCAAGCAAAACTAAAACAGAATTACTGAGTTGATTACTAGACTGAGACTGTGGGAGCTATCATCTAACCGACATACCCCAATGAGCAATTTGGGGTCCAACTTGTAACCCCAGTTGAAAGGGTGTCAATCCCATGCCACGGGTACTAACACTGGCTGTGTGGATCTACTGATGTACAGTCTCAAAGGACTAAAGGTGTTAAGCCTAAACTGACGGGTGACCCTTGGGAGGTAGTCAATCCTGAACTGATGGGTGACTCCTCAAATCCTACACTGGCTACGTAGTTCTAGAGCACAGGGACTGCTACTAACGACTCTGCCTAACTGACAGGGAATTCATCATCCCAGTACTCGCTCGGTGCTAAATCCTACTCCCAACTGAACTGACTTAAAATACTGAACTGTTCTAAGTTTAACTAACCATGATGACTGACTGGACTAATATAGCTCATAACATGTCTGAACCTATTTTGAAGACACTAAAAGTAGGTAAACATCTAAGTTTTTGCGTATTCATAACCCCCATGACTCGATAGCAATAATAGTAAAATAGTACTAAAACTTTGGGGATAAAATATGAAAGTATTTAATCAAAGTTCATTCTTGTAGGCATTTCATCAAACACTTGATATTCATAGTTTACGCTAAGCATGAAAATAGTTCAAATCTTGTGGAAATAGCATGATTTCAACATCAACATCATTAATTATGGTTTAAATCAACAAATAACATTATTCAAATATATGGAGTTTGATAACAACATCAATTTCATGTAAACATGATATAGAGTTTCAATTCATGGAAATCATGGTTAAAATCACAATTAAAAATCATAATTACTTGTAAAGATCACAACTTTGAATTTAAAATTGAATACTTGAACGAGACCCATGGATGAACAGTTAACATACTTTAATTTGTGAATTTGTGAGATTTGATGGTGAATTCTTGAGATTTGATCTTGAAGGGCTAGGGTTTGTTCTTAAAAGAAGGCTAATTTAATTTTAGAAGATTGTGGAATAATGAGAAAATAATGTTCACTTGGGAGTTAAATTCTGTGTTTTGATTGAATGGGGTGAAGGAAAAAGGACTTAAATGCCCTTGGGAATTAAAACTTGGAACTGGAATTGAAAATCCCAATTTTGACCTTTGGCGCGATGTGGTGCAATCATGTTGGGCCACTGGAAAACTGACAATCCCCATTTTACCCTACGGCACGATGAGGTACTATCGTGTTAAGCCACTAGAATGGACAATCCCGATTTGGCACCTTGGCATGCCGCGGTGCCAATCGAGGTGCCTCACTAGAAAGTGACAAACACGAAAATGCCCTTCGGGTGACGCGGTGCATACTATGGTGACACACTGGAAAAAGGACAAACATGATTTTGTCCATGACCGCGATGCGGCCTAATCGCGTTGGGCTACTACCTTTCACTAAAAGTGTCATAATTTCTCACTCGAGTATCGAATTTAGGAGAAATTGGTATCGTTAGAAAGATAATTCAATTTCCTACAATTTGGTGGGTCTTGAGATGGAAAATTCTCAGAAGAATAAAATATAAGCTCATTTGAATTTGTCTAAAGAAATATTCTTCCCAAAAACTCAATCGGTAAGGAATACTTTGGTTCGTCTAATAGTTGGGAGTTATTTGAGGCCTTAATATACATAAAACTCACTCATAAAACTACTAAATAACTATAATGTACTTTGCATGATCTTGAAATATGGATCTAACATTGGTTTGGATTTTTGGGGTATTACAATATCTCCCTCTTGGGAACATTCGTCCTCGAATGAAATTGGTTAAGCTGAAAACACTGAGGAATTAAGATTACATGTTGAATATACGAGATGAGAATGTGATTACATGACTGAGTCTGAAATATGACACATGACTAAACTGATTCTGGGAATGCATGACTGACATGAGAATGATATGCAGCTGAAACTAAGCATGGAAAAGAGAAATTCTAAGAAGATTGTTACCTTAAGCTGAATCTGAGTTTGCGGAGAAAAGATGAGGGTACTTAGTCCTCATATTTTCTTCTGCTTCCCAAGTGCTCCATCAACGGACTGATTCCACCAGAGAACTTTGACTAGGGAGACTTCTTGGTTCCTTAGTCTACGAATTTGTTGATCAAGGATCTCAACTGGAATTTCTTCATCAGAAAGGCTGTTCTGAACATATACGCTTTCTAAGGGAACAACTACAGCTGGGTCACCAATACACTTCTTTAACAAAGAGATATGAAATATTGGGTGCACTGATGCTAATTCTGCAGGCAACTCAAGCTCATAAGCCGCCTTTCCAAAATGGCTCAAAATTCTGTAAGGGCCAATATATCGAGGACTAAGCTTCCCCTTCTTACCAAACCTCATTAGTCCTTTCATGGGAGAGATCTTTATATAAACGAAATATCTAATCTCAAACTCAAGATCCTTTCTTCTCACATCTGCATAAGATTTTTGTCGGCTTTAGGGTGCCTTAAGCCTCTCTCGGATCAACTGAACTTTATCCAAAGCATCAAACACCAAGTCAGGACCTATCAAAGTGGTTTTACCTACCTCAAACCAACCAATTGGAAGCCTATATCTCCTTCTATATAGAGCCTCAAATAGAGCCATTTGAATACTGGAGTGATAGCTGTTATTATATGCGAATTTAATCAAAGGCAAGTGGTCATCCCAACTGCCCTTAAAGTCAACAACACATGCTCTCAACATGTCCTTAAGGGTCTGAATGGTCCTCTCTTCCTGACTATCTGTCTAAGGGTGAAAGACTGTACTAAGGTAAACTTGGGTACCAAGACCCTTCTGAAAAGCTTTCCAAAAGTGAGAGGTGAACTGAGTACCTCTATCTGAGATGATAGACAATGGGACACTGTGATACCTAAACAACTCTCTAATATAGGCTTGGCATAGTCCTCGGCTGAATAAGAAATATGGACTGGTAAAAAATGGGCTGATTTGGTCATCCTGTCCATAATGACCCAAATCGAATCATGTTGCTGACGAGTATGAGGCAAACTATCATAAAATCCATGTTCACTACCTCCTACTTCTAAGTAGGAATACTGAACTCCTGCATGGACCCACAAGGCTTCTAATGCTTAATATTAACCTGCTGATAAGTGGAGCACTTAGTTACAAACTCTACAATATCTCTCTTCATCCCACTCTATTAATAGATTTCCCATAGATCGCAGTACATCTTCGTAGCCCCTAGATGAATCGAGTAACATGTACCATGCGCTTCTGCAGGAATTTATTGTCTCAACTCATCAACACACAACACACACAACCTAACCTAGCAACGCAATACACCATATCCCTCTTGGGATAAAACCTTTACTTTCTAATCTCTAGCGGACTTCTTCAACTTCACCAGACTAGGATCCCTATCCTATTTTTCTTTTACTTTAGAAACCAAAGAAGATTCTGATCTATTCAGAACCCAAACGCTGCCCTCAGCTGAATCAACCAAACGAACACCTAACCTAGTAAGTTGTTGAACATCCTGAACTAACTTCTTCTTGCCATCTTCAACATGAGCAAACTACCTATAAACAACCTACTTAGGGCATCTGCCACTACATTGGCCTTACCCGGGCGGTACAAAACACTCATATTATCATCTTTCAATAATTCTAACTATCTTCTCTGACGTAGATTCAAATCCTTCTACGTAAACACATACTGCAAGATTTTGTAATTTGTGAACACATCAACATACAACCCATACAAATAGTGCCTCTAAATCTTTAAGGAAAACACAACAGTTGCTAACTCAAGATCATGGGTAGGGTAATTCTTTTCATGGGGCTTAAGCTATCTAGAGGAATAGGCCACAACCTTACCCTTCTTTATCAAAACATACCCCAAACCAACTCTGGAAGTATCACAGTACACAACAAACCCATCTGAACCATCTGGTAACATCAAAATTGGGGTTATGGTGAGTCAAGTCTTTAACTCCTGAAAACTCTTCTCACAAGAAACTGACCACTGAAACTTAACTTTCTTCTGAGTCAATCTGGACATAAGGGGTGCAATAGATGAGAACCCTTCAATAAACCGCCGGTAATAGCCAGCCAAGCCTAAGAAAATCCTAATATCTGACAGAGAGATGGGTCTGGGCCAGTTTTTCACCACTTAGGTCTTTTGATGATCAACTCTAATGCCATCACTAAAAATGATATGGTCAAGAAAAGCTACTGATGTTAGCCAAAATTTGCATATACTAAATTTAGCAAACAATTGATTGGCTCTAAGAGTCTGTAATACTATTTGAGGTAGTCTGAATGATCATTTTTGTTACGGGAATAGACAAGAATGTCATAAATAAAGACTATGACGAACATGTCCAAGTACTGCTTGAACACTCAATTCATCAAGTCCATAAAGGTTGTTGAGGCACTTGTGAGACCAAAGGACATGACTAAAAACTTGAAGTGGACATACCGAGTTTTAAAAGCTATTTTTGGAATGTCACATTCTCTGATTCTAATATGATGATAGTCGTACCTGAGGTCTATCTTAGAAAAATAACTGACACCCTGAAGTTGGTCGAACAAGTTATCAATTCTGGGGAGTGGATATTTGTTCTTGATTGTGAATTTGTTCAACTGATGGTAGTTCATACACATTCTAAGAGAACCGTATTTCTTATGCATGAACATAATTGGTGCGCCCCATGAGGAAATATTGGGTCTGATGAATTCCTTATCTTAGAGATCTTTTAATTGTTCTTTTAACTCTTTGAGTTTGGCTGGAGCTATTTAGTATGGCAAAATAGAGATAGGCTGGGTATCTAGAAGAAGGTTTATTCTGTAGTCAATTTTTCTTTCGGGAGGAACTCTAAGAAGATCTTTAGGGAACACATCTGGAAATTCCCTCACTACTGAAACTGATTCAAAATTTGGAGTATCAAAATTAGAGTCTTTGACTCAGACAAGATGATAAATACACCCTTTGGATATCATTTTCCTCGCTCTAAGGTACGAAACAAGCTGACCCTAAACGTTGTAGTACTACCCCTCCATTCAAGGACTAGTTTATTTGGAAACTAAGAATGAACTACTCTGTTTCTACAATCAACTGAAGCAAAACATGAATGGAGCCAATCCATGCCTAGAATGATGTCAAAATTCGTCATCTCTAACTCTACAAGGTCTACTGAAGTAACTTTAAGAGACACTATAATCGAGCAGTTCCTGTATACCCCTGGGCTACAATAGAGACACCTACTGGGGTATATACTGAAAAGGGTCTTGCTAAAATTTTGGGACTGACTTTGAAGTTGACGACTATATAATGGGTTACAAAGGAAAGAGAAGATCCAGGGTCTAGTAAAGCATAAACATGTAAATGAAAGACTTGTAACGTACTAGTAACCACATCAAGAGAAATTTCCTGATCTTTTTAGGACTAAAGTGCATAGAGCCTGTTCTGACGCTGACCACTAGTAGCTCTAAAAGCGGTACCCTACTGAGTCGGGCGGCTGGCTGGAACTGATGATTGGTGGGACTGGCCCTGCTGGGGTAAATCCCTTCCTTTCTGAGCAACTACCCAACACTCTCGGATTCAATGGCCTAGCTTGCCACACCCAAAGCATATATCACTACCAGTTCTACACTTACCCTGATGGTTTCTACTATATTTCTGGCAAAGAGGATTTGTAGGACCACTATTTACACTACCTTGGGACTTAAAGCCTGACGCTCTATCTCTATTATCATTCCTGAATTTGGGTACTGGGGTACTAGCTGAAGATGGAGTAGGAGCTGAACATTTTTAATAAAACTGAGGACGATTACCACCTTTTGACTTCGGCTGAGAAAAATTAAAGCTACATGTTTTAGCCCGATTGTTCTCTCTCTTCTTCTCCTTGTTCTTCTACTCCTCAATCTGTTGATCATAGACCATAAGCCTAGATATGTTTATCTCTTTAATTAACATCGCAGTCCTACACTCCTTGACCAAACTATCAGATATCCTAAACACGAACTTGCTCGCCTAGACCTGCTATCAGTCACCATATTAGGAGCATACCTAGCTAGCTGAGTAAACTTAAGGGAATACTCCTTCACACTCATGTTGCCCTGTCTCAAATTGATAAAATCTAACACTTTGGCTTCCCTCAGCTCCAATGAGAAGAATCTATCTAAGAAGGCTGTAGCAAACTCCTCCCATGCTATAGGCCCTACGTCCGTGCCTCTATCCCCTTTTCACTACTTAAACTAGGTATGGGATACATCCTGCAGCTATTAAGCAGCCAATTCAGGACTCTCACTAAAAGTCACCCCTATAATGTCTGTTACCTTCTGGATTATTTCTAAGAATTTTTGCAGATCCTCTTTAGATTTGGATCCCAAAAATAGAGGAGGATTCATTGGGTAAAGTCCCAAATCCTAGCTGCGGCAGTATTTCTACTGGGTTGGCCAGAACAGTGGATGAATGAATATTCTAAGCCACTACAGAGTGAGCTAGAGTAGTGAATGCAGCTCTGAACTCTGCATGGGAAACATACTCGTTCAGGAGATCTTCTGAACGAGCGAAGGTGCTGGCTGGTTCATATTTCTTCTTTCGTTTGTCTTTCTGTAAGGCATGTTCTGTAAATGGAAGGGAGAATAGATTAGATAGAGAGTTTAACTTGAGCTCACACTCACTCACACGATATGAACACTGAAAGAAGGGAAACGTTTCTTAAAACACCTCATAGCCTCTTGTCCATAAGTGTGGCGCGCTTCACACCCATGTACAAGACTTTACTTGATGCGACTTTTAGACTTTCTAGGATACTTTAAAACCTTAGGCTCTGATACCTAGTTTGTAATGCCCCGAGAGTACACCCTGGGCTTCATACAGTGCTTACAGTTCCCAGGGACAACAAGCTAACCCATGAGCTGGTACCTACTGTGAGCACTGAATAATATAATAACATATACAGAAGAACAACTGATAAGCCATAAGGTTTTAGCAATTAAAATCAATACTGGATCATAAATCTGGAAATTATCTGTTGGAAATAACTGTCTGAAACCAATAAAATAATAACAAAACTGACAAACTATCTGTACTAGTTTGAAAAGCCTCTACTAACTGACTGTAGAGCTGATGGGACAAACTCCCAACAAGCTCCATCTAAAGGGAAAATGACGAGCTAATGAAATAACTGAGATAAATAGACCATGTCCTCGAAATATGAGGACTCACAACTGCTACATCTGATAATTTAGAGAATCTATGCGCGATTCGAGAACTGAGCATTCGAACCTATGATATGATTCATCATAGCACAAGAAACGAGTTATGATCAGTACTTTGAAAATACTGGTATGGTAAATGAGGTAGGCTGATGTGCATGGTTTCATGTACAAGAGTGATAACTGACTGAATGAATAGCATGAAGTACTAAATAAAATGCATGAAATCTGTAAATACTGAGAATACATGACCAAGCATAAAACATGTTCCGAATATAATCTATAAACTGAAATACTGAGTACACATGAATAACTGATATTTGTATGCTATGATCAAGCAAAACTTAAACTAAATTACTGAGTTGATTACTGGACTGAGACTGTGGGAGCTATCATCTAACTGACATGCCCCAATGAGCAATTTAGGTTCCAATCTATGACCCTGGTTGTAAGGGTGTCAGTACCGTGCCACGGGTACTAACACTGGCTGTGTGGATCCACTGATGTACTGTCCTGAAGGACTAAGGGTGTTAAGCCTAAATTAACGGGAGACCCCTGGGAGGTAGTCAAGCCTAAACTGATGGGTGACTCCTCAAACCCTACCTTGGCTACGTAGTTATGGAGTACAGGGAATGCTACTAATGAATCTACCTAACTGACGGGGAAGTCGTCATTCCAACACTCACTTGGTGCTAAATTCTACTCCCAACTGAACTGACTCGGAATACTGAATTGTTCTAAGTTTAACTGACCATGATGACTGACTGAACTGATATTGCTCATAACATGTCTGAAACTATTCTGAAGATACTGAAACTAGGTAAACAACTAAGTTTTGGGGTATTCATAACCCCAGGACTCAATAGCAATAATAGTAAAATAGTACTAAAACTTTGGGGACATAATATGAAAGCATTTATTCAAAATTCATTCTTGTAGGCATTTCATCAAATAGTTGATATTCATTGTTTATGATAAGCATGGAAATAGTTTAAAGCTCGTGGAAATAGCATGATTTCAACATCAACATAACTAATTATGGTTTAAATCATCAAATAACATTATTCAAACGTATGGGGTTTGATAACAACATCAGTTTCATGTAAACATAGTATAGAGTTTCAATTCATGGGAATTCATGGTTAAAATCACAATTACTTGTAAAGATCACAACTTAGAATTTAAAGTTGGATACTTGGACTCCATGGGTGAAAGGGACCCATGGATGAACATTTAACATACCTTGATTTCTGAATTTATGAGATTGATGGTGAATTCTTTGAGATTTGATCTTGAATATTGAAGGGATAGGGTTTGTTCTTGAAAGATGGCTACTTTAATATGAGAGGATTGTGGAATAATGAGCAAATAATTCTCTCTTGGGAGTTAAATTTCGTGTTTTGATTGAATGGGTGAAGGAAAAAGGACATAAATGCCCTTGGAAATTAAAACTAGGAACTGGAACTGAAAATCCCGATTTAAAACTTCGGCGCGACTCGGTGCAATCACGTTGGGCCGCTGAAAAACTAACTATCCCCATTTTACCCTACGGAGCGACACGGTACTATCGCGTTGCGCCACTGGAACAGACAATCCCAATTTGGCACCTTGGCGCTACGTGGTACCACTCGCGGTGCCTCACTGGAAATTGACGAATGCGAAAATGCCCCTTGTCACAATGCGGTGCTTACCGTGGTGGTGCACTCAAAAAAGGACGAACGCGATTTTGGCCATCACCCCGATGCAGCCTAATCGCGTTGGGCTACTATCTTTCACTAAAAGTGCCATAACATCTCACCCGAGTATCAGATTTAGGCAAAATTGATATCGTTGGAAAGATAATTCAATTTCCTCCAATTTGATGGGTCTTGAGCTGGAAAATTCTCAGTAGAATAAAAGATAAGCTTGTTTGAAGTTGTCTAAAGCAACATTCTTCCCAAAAACTCAATCGGTAAGGAATATTTTTGGTTCATCTAATAGCTGGGAGTTATTTGAGGCCTTAATATACACCAAACTCACTATAAAACTGCAAAAGAACTATAATGTACTTTGCATGAGCTTGAAACACGGCTCTAACAGTGGTCGGATAAAAATTAGGAACGTCAAACTCCCTTTGCCAAGGATTACTTGCATCCACCCTACCCAAATGGAGGGGGCATTTGTTGACACCTAATTTTTATCCTCCACGACTGAGTTTAATTCTGAATTTCTTCGGTTTTAAATAAAATTGAATTATTTATTATATTATATAAACTCTTTCTAAAATATTAATTTGAGTAAAACTTGTCACTAAGTAACAAATTATATATTTTCATATCAATGTATACGAGAATGTATTATTTTGTTACTTAAATAACTATTTTACTAAAAAGATGATTTGAATCGAGGGTTATCTCGAAATTAATTTAAATAAGTAAAATTTTGGATTAAATATAATTTATTCTCAAAAAATTAATAGTAATAGTAATTTATTTAACAAATATTTATTTGATTTCATTGAACCAAGAAGCTTGGGATTAAATTAGTTGTTAATTTATTTCAATCTTTTATTAAATTTAGTCAATTAATTAAATTTGACCTTAATTGAAATCAACCTGGCCATAATTGCAATGCAATTGGCCAATTAATTTTCGATTAGGTTAAAATTTAAACATAATTGACTAAAACACTAATAATTAGGCTACTTGATAAATAGCCTAATGCCAACCTTGTTGCTCCTCTTCTCTGCCCAAGCCCAACAACAATCACACTACCCCATCAGCCCAAATTTGCCCCCAAAACCTGCTAGGCCTAATACCTATCAACCAACCCAGCCTTCTCCTTTAAACATCAGCCAAACACCAACCCCCAGCCCAACAAGCTCCAACCCAGCCCACATTCTTAAGCACATAAAATGCACAACAACAACCAGCAATAATAATTTCAATGATAGTCGTACAATTAGGGGTGTTCATGGGTCGGTTTTGATCGGTTAGTGGTTAAAAGTATAACCAAAATCAATTTAGTCGGTTTTTGAATTTCTAAAACCAAACCAAACCACAAAAAGAAAACAACCGTCGGTTTAGTTCTTGTCGGTTTGGTTCGGTTTGGTTCGGTTTTTTGGTTTTGTCGGTTATTGACTAGACTACTCCAACCATCTCTAGAATAAACTCTTTTTTTAACCTAGAAAAGAGTATCACATTGAACAATTTCTCATGAAATATTTGTACAGTGATGGACAAATGACACTATAACCTCTTAAAAATCAGAACAAACACATTAAACAAAGCCAACATTGAGATGAAAAGCACCAGCTTTGTATTGTAGGCACTAAGATTATTCAACAACATACAAACACATACATGTACATTGTAAAATAGAGCTTTGTATTCTGTTGCAGTGTACTGCCAGAAGAGATAGAGTTGGGCAAATTTGAGTTATTTGTTTACTTTAAAGACTAGCTAGGTGAGCTAATCATATAGGAAAAATTGAATAAATAAGGAGACACAAAACTACCATTTGAACCGAGAGCCATGGTAACCCGTAATGTGAAAGTTGAAGTAGAAAAAGTGAGGTAGAGACCATAGGGTTAACTTATTAGTAATAGGAGGTAGAGTTGGGCTTGGGTTTGGGGCTTTGGGCAATTGGGCTAAAGTATTGGTTGGGCTAGACATAAATTAAAATTTAGTTTTAGATTAAATTTAATAAAATATTTATATTTTATTTATAAATTATATATAAATAATTATAATATATATATTTATATAAAATTTAACGGTTCGGTTTGGTTATTTTCATGATTTTTTTAAGTAAAACCATAACCAAACCAAATAGCATCGGTTTTTTAAAACTTTAAATCAAACCTAACTAAACCAAACATCAATTTTTTTAATCAGTTTGGTTCGATTTACGGTTCGGTTTGGTTTTTAACCAAACCCATGAACACCCCTAATACAACAACCGGCAATCCGATCCGAGCTCAGCAAACCCGATAACCCACAACAAACAACGGGTCCAACCCGTCGATGACCCGAACTCGATGACAACACAACTTCCACAAACGACAGCAACAACTTTCAACGACAAAAGCTGCAACAATAGCGATCCCACACCAATAACAAATCGAAATTACTTTGTGTTTGAATTTCAAATTTTTCATCATCAATTTCTTATTTGTTTCCCCCAAAAATCAGTCCCGAATCTTCAATAAATATCCATGTATGCAGAGAGAAGAGGGGAGAATTCTTTGAGAAAATATTGAGGATTCTGGAGAAGCATTCCTCTAATTCCACGTAACCGGAGGATTCTAAAAGATTACTCAAAAAAAATCATAATTCGACGAACATGTTTGAAACTTGGTTGAGCTGAATTAGATTTCACTGGTGGAAGCTTCATCGTTATAAGCTCGTAATCTCCGTTCGCTATCCCGAAAAAGGTAAACCAACCATTCTCTTTTAATTTTCCTCATATCTTTTCTTCTTCGTGTCACTCGTAAGCATCGTAATTGATGAGACTATTTGCTGTAGAAGCCTGGACGGCCGTAGGGTTTGTGTGTGATGGTTATTGTTATGTTGCCTATTGAATCGATATGTCTTACTATTGTGGTTTGTTTTAATGCTTTGGTTCATGATTCTCATTTGTTAAAGTCCAAAATTTGTTTTTTATGTGAAGTCTGTAACGTGTCTTCAGGCTCAGTGAAAGCTTTGATAATTGACTCATCCAGCATAGTAAAGTATGCACTAATCAATTAATGAGTTGCCTTAGTCTTAATCATCTTCTTTGCTGGATAAAAGTTTGGTGTGATCTTTAGGATAGTTATGAATTGGGTTGGTTATGTATTGTTTTGTAATATTGTAATAATATTAATATGTGTTAGTGGTTTCATTATTCTATAAAAAAATATATACACTTGTCTTAGATTTTAGATTCAGGTAGTGTGATTATATAAGCCTTTAAAAGTTATCATTCTTGTCTTTTAAAATTTATTAAGTTGTTGCTCGGAATAATTATTTTGTCAAAAGTTATTATTATCATCATCTCTTGAAAGTCGTTTGTTACTTTGTTGTTTGAAATAATTATTTTGTTAAGAGTTATTATCATCACCTCTTGAAACTTAAAATTTATTTGTTACTTTGTTGTTTGGAATAATTATTTTGTTGGGAGTTATTATCATTACTTCTTGAAACTTAAGATTTATTTGTTGCTTTGTTGTTTTGTTGCTTTGTTGCTTTGTTGCTCAAAATAATTATTTTGTTAGCGTCAAAAGAGATAATTGTTGGTGTTTCTTTTTCTCATGACATTCTTTAGGACAATATAATTGCATTGGTCGATAAAACTTTTCATAAATGATAAGTGTTTTGTTTTAACAAAAAAAAAATGTATATATATTCATCAAGTATATGTTTCGATAAAAATGTAGTTTAAGTTGCGTATTCTTATCTTCTCTTTGATGCATGTGGCATGAATCTGAGTCTATTGGACTCCATTTTTCTTTGTATATTCTGATAGGCCAAGGAGGCCTATGCTGTCTCGAGTCAAAATACCATGCCGAAGTGTCAAAACGCGACTGATCTGCGTTGATATACAGTGTATATCCACTGAAAACAGTAGCTTCGCACTATCCCACGGTGTATAATAAAATATCTGGTGGAAATATGCTGATTTCTACACTGATATACAATGTATAATTGGAGATATACATGAAAAATGCAGAAAAACGAGCCTGATATACTGACAGTATACACCTGGTATACAGCTGCAGAAATGGACTAAAAGTCCATAAAGAATGGGCCGAAAAGTTGGCTAGATTTGGAAAAGGCCCACATTTTAATTCTTCTTAGTCGTTCCCTTGTAAATCCTATTTGATTATGTGTTTATATTAAATTATTAATTTGGTTAGCCTTCATAAATGCCCTTTGAATTATTATTTCTGTTTGTCTCTTTATTTTTTCTTAGCATATTTTATTTTGTAGCGTAATATTCGAAATTAATAAAAATATATCTTTCTTTATATTTTTCCTTAGAATGAACTTTTTAAAAAAAATCAATCTGACATTTTATTTTATCAATATGTTAAAGTAGTTCATTTAAATTAATAAAAAATTCTCATCAACCTAAAATCATTTTCCTTTGCGAAAGATAAAAATATTTTCACTAGTTAGTCAAGGTTCATAATTTGCTTAAATAGATATTTTTCTTTAAAGGCAGATATTTTTTTAATCAAAACTGATATTCAAAAAAAATATGACTTTCTTTCTCCCTCTTATTTGAAAGAATAACTTATATGAAGAAAACGGGTTTAGCTAAATCTTCTTTACAAAAAATTTTCTCAAGTTAAATAGGATCAATTTTCGCTTGATTTTTAAATGTCATTTTAAGTTTTCAACAAATAGTTAAAGGTAATATTTTTTATAAAATCAAATCTTTGTGAAAGTTAGTCACTTTTAGTTAGTCAAGTAAGTTCTTTTTGGTAAACCGTTTTAAACCGACGCTCCTAAATGCCTTTAAGACCTTCTTAGTGCATTAATTGAACCTTTATCTATTATCTCTGTTTTAACGATTTATTTCTATTTTTGAACCTTGAAACTCTTTCAAGTTTTCTTGATTTTTCTATAAAAATCAAGTGGCGACTCTGTGAATTTTCTTAAAATTATTTCGAAACTTTCTTAAATCTTTTGAAGTAGTTTTAAAAAGATGAAAATCATTTTTCTCGCCAAATAGAAATCTAAAATGGATAAAATAAAAATGGTGACTCTTTTGGGAAATTATCTAGGTTCTAACCAAAAGAAATTTTCTAACTTGTTATGGCTAATTATTACGTGTTTATTTGTTTAAATTTTAACCAAACTGTCATTCCGTTCATATTTCTTCCATTTAAAAAAATTAACACAGTCACACATACACGTGAGGTGTGTTTCGCGCACCCGCAAACTTCTTTTAAATTCCAAATTCTAGGAGAGTTAGCGTATGCATGGTGTGTCCGGATCTTTTTTTGTGTGATCACATAGCCTTCTCACTCGAGTTGTCTACTCGGGAGCCTTATGTCTAGTAACCCCAATCTTAGAAGAACTTAAGATAGAACTTCCTTGAATATTGACCATGCATGCATAAGCCTTAAGTGGTTTGACCCGTGGTGTCATTCCACAAATTTAGGAAACGCCCTCATGTCAAAAGGGTTCACGACCCAATGACGATCCTCATATTATGTGCAGAGATAATGATAAATTGATCCAAGTCAAAATTTGACCAAATTGAGTTTGAAAAATTCTAAACTCGAGTAATGTCATTAATTAAAGCTTGAATCAATTTATCAAAATCTCAATCGATATTTGACGTTTAGGCTCACTCTTGGCTCAAAAGGGTCACCCAATTAGGATATGTTGTTTACTATTCTATTTGTTGCATGATAAAATTATCTTATGTGTAATAATTGTTTATGTGCTAAAGTGTTTTATTATTTTGCTTTATCTATGTTTGCTTATCTGTGTATTTAAAGAACATATGTTTGGCTTGGAACAAAACTAGTCCATTATTCATATTTCAAAGTTCTAGAGCGTTAATAGGCATATAAGACTTAAAATTTGAACCTTCCAAAATACCCTTAGAATTTCGTTGATAAAATTCCTTCCAATTTACCCAATTTTGTTCAAAATTTCATTAGGTTATTATCCAATTCACATTGATCACGTTTCCCTCACAAGTCATTTTTTTCGCATGTAGTTGTAGTCAGAGCTATCCAGACATTCTCTTAATGAAAGACTATGTTGTCTTCAAAGCTTTTTCAAATAAGCGTTTTTAGGATGTTTATCCGTTAATATCAGATTTTTTTAAATCACTTAGTTCATCATGTTTGAAGTTCTATTTTTTCTATCAAATGCAAGATACGTCAAATTATCAAAGTTCTGATCATTCGGTCACTTTCTCAAGTGTCTTATCCTCCAAATTCTGGACTTAGTTTGTTTTAAACCAAATATATGTCATTCATTTCGTATATTACTTTGGTCGATCATTATGATCATGAACTAACTTTATACCTTTTGAGCATTTTCCTTTCCTTTTAGAGAGAGACTGATTTGTGTTGGTAGTCAAACCTGCTCGCTTCACTAAGGCAAAAGTAATCATTGGTAGAACATCAGTATTTCACACGGTCTAAGGTCAAGAAGGCAACTATAGATTCATTAGTTCTTGTCTGGGATAACATAAGGAATCGTTCAACTATGGATCCTAGTTTGATTAATACAAATACTTTATCTGAGTCAGTTTCTACCTTTACTGTGGCAATGGACCCGAGTGCCTCGATAGGAAGGGAAATAACCCAGAGCTCTTTGCCGTTTTGGAGCAACAAATTGACGAGCTAAGGCTCATGGTGATACGAAGCAGAACACCTTTTCAGACTCCTCCAAACGTGACTTTGCCTCTTGATGCTCAACAAAAGGAACCTATGCTTCCAACGTCAGAACGAGTTGTTCAGGAAGGTCATTTTGCTCATGCTTCTCAGAATGCCCTTTTTGTGTACACATTTGCTCATCCAAAGATTCAGAACATATCATTGTCACACCAAGCTCCACCAGTGTACACCTATTCTACCGCCCCGCCAGTGATACATACTCCAGGGTTATACCACTTAGATGCTAATCATTATGTTGAAACAGAGAATGATCCAAAAATGTTAACTGATAAGACAGTGAACAGAAAGATCAAGGTCTTGGAAGATGCAATGAGAAGTCTTCGTGGACTTTGGAATAATCAAAGCATTAAGTATAAAGAGTTATGTGTATTTCCCGAGATCGAGTTGCTTCCTGGTTATAAGATCCCAAAGTTTGAAAAATTTGATGGGTATGGAAATCCCTTCTTTCATTTAGAGACTTACTGTGAAAACTAATTGGTGTGGAAAAAATAAAGGAATATGGTTCAAGTTATTTCGTCAAAGTTTGAGTGAAAAGGCTCTAAAATGGTATGTCAAGTAAGATGTGACTAAGTGGTGCACTTGGGATGACCTGACAAATGCTTTTATGGATCACTACAAGTTTCATGTCGATATCATTCTTGATAGGATCTCTGTCACAAAGCTAAGATAAATATCAAATAAGAATTTTTGTGAATATGCCATACGCTAGAGAAAAGAAGTGACCAGGGTACATCCCCCTATAGAAGAAGCTGAAATGATCAGTTACTTCATCTATGGACTAAATCCAGAATATTTTGATCGCATAGTAACAATGGCTGAAAAATATTTATTGAAATTATCAAGACTGGAGAAATGATTGAGGATGGCCTTAAGACAGGACAGATAATAAATTTTGACAGAGCTGCAATCAACTCATAAGGGCTTCCAGAATGGCTCTTTCGAAATTGGGAAGAAAAAAAAGAAGGAAGTAAAGGGAGTGATGTCTCAAGAAAACTCTTCTAACTACAAGCAACCTCCTCGATATCAACCCAATGCTCGATATTCTCACTATTCGGTTGCACAAGCGACATATCATGCTCAACCTCCACCACAAAACTATCAAAATAATGCTCCTCATGCCAATCATGAAAGGAAGCCTCCTAAAATTTTCACGCCATTGGCGGAATCTCTTACTCAGCTTTTGAAAGGTTGGAAGATGTAAAACTACTTCATCTAGAGGAAGCAAATCCTATGAACACTTCTTCTAATTAGTATGATCCAAGCAAGCGATGTGCTTACCATTCTGGAGTTACTTGACATGATACAAAAAAATATATCACTCTCAAGCACAAAATTCAAGATCTAATTGACAATAAGGTGATAACGCTTGAAGAAGCTCCAGCTAATGATAACAACAATCCATTGCCCAATCATAAGAAATAGTCATTGGATTCATCCATCAGAAGAAGTATGAATATTCCTTAAAAGGCACATTTTTTACGTCTTTCTATCCTGCATTTAGAAGTTGTTGTTTTCTTTTCTTGTAATCGTACTTTCTCATTTTATTTCTTTGTAACTGCACTTTATCGCGTTATTTCTTTGTACTTGCACTTTATAGTTTGATTTCCTTGTAATTGCACTCTTTTAGTTGTAATGAACTACGTTCGACCTGATTTCCCTAGTGGAGTACGTAGGCGGCCTATATTGGCTTCGGTCACGTTATTAAAAGTAGCATATATCCCTTTTGTTTGTAGGAACTACGTTTGACCTGAATTTCCAAAAAGGGATATGTAAGCAGCCTATGTCGGCTTCGGCCAACCCCTTAGAAAACTTATCCTTTCGTTATATGTATGAACTACGTTTGACCTGAATTCCCAAGAATGGGATATATAGGCGGCCTATGTCGGCTTCGGTCAATCCCTTAGAAGAATTATCTTTTCATTTTATGTTGGAACTACATTTCCTAGCTCAATGAAAAACATAGGTGCCACACTAGCGCGGTCATATTTCCCATAATATTTTCATAGAAACTACAGCAAAATTTTTAAGGAGATCTAATAATTCATCAAAGGATCCTTTCCCAAGTTAAATGAAGATGACATTGAAGAATGTAACTGGGCCAGAAATTTTTTAGAAGGTCTAAAAGATTTCACAAAAATTCACTTTGTCTACAAAATTGAAAATCAGACGTTGTTGAGATTGGGGCATAACTTTTGAAGTTCTCTATGCTTAAAAGTACTCTACATCAGAAAAAATTCAAGTACTTTGCATTTTAGACTGGGGCAGAATTTTTGAAAAGGTCTCAAAAATTTCATATTGAACAAATGCCACTAGTTATAAGGAAGTTCAAGAGTCTTATGTTATAGACCGGGGAAAATTTTTTTAGAAGGACCCTAAAAAATACCACAAAAGTCATGCTTCAATATTAGAAAAGTTTACAAGATGCTTCAGGAGAGCAAGACAACCAATACAATCAGCCTCTCAAAACTAAAAAATTTTCTTTGTATGCAGGAATAGTGAAGTTACAAAATTGACAACGTTAAGCATGGCACATGGCATTATCGGACCCACTGTGGCCTTGCCATAATAATCCAAACAATTTCTCTCCCTTATTTTTCTCTTGATTTATGCTTCTATGACTTCGTTATGATCTCTAACACTTTCTCTAATTTTATAGGGAAATAATCCAGCATAACGACGAAGGCGTGGAGTATTATCCGAACTACTATCTCCAAATCATCATGAGTCAACCAACTTCATATTTATCTTTAAACTCTATCTTCTGTTACACTCCTATCTTAGTTATAATGAATTATTGTATTATTAATGAGTGGTGTTTAAGTTATACAGGTGACGTTATACAAGACCACCTCAGAAATAATGCAAACGTATCCTCTCAAAGTTTGAGGATTCAAACTAAAAGCTCAAGACATACACAAATCCTTAAAGGAATCATGATTCAAGGGATGCAGTTCAATGAATCAAATTATATCTTTGGGTCGTCCACCCTTTCAAAAGGACACATCTTATTTAGTTCAACCACCCCTTCTAAATAACATATCTTATTATATTTGGGTCGTCACCACGTTTAAAATGACACATTACATCTAAGATAGATCGTCCGCCTTTCAACGAGACATGTTGGGTCATCACCCCGTTCAAGTGACATGTTATATTCAATATTGGTCGCTCGTCTTTCAATGAGACACATTGGGTCGTTACCTCATTCAAGTGACATGTTACATTCAATATTGGTCATCTGCCTTTTAATGAGACGTGATGGGTTATCACCTACTATTTAAGTGACATGTCACATTCAGTATTGGTCATCCGTCTTTCAATAAGACACATTAGGTCGTCACCCAATTCAAGTGACATGTTACATTCAAGATAGGTTGTTGTCCTTTCAAAGAGACATATTAGGTCGTCACCCCGTTCAAAGTGACATGTTACATTTAAGATAGGTTGTGCTTCTTTCAATGAGACACGTTGGGTCGTCACCCCGTTCAAGTGGCACGTTATATTTTCAATGAGATACATTGGACCATCAGTCCGTTTAAATTGACATATAACATTCAAAATAGGTCATCTGTCTTTCAATGAGATGTGTTGGACCGTCACTCCGTTCAAGGTGGTTGCACAAATTAGTTCAACTATCTCAGCATGGCATGTTCAAATAGGTTTGCACTAATTTACTTTTGTGTAATACTACATTTACAACTAATCATTTGTTTGAGTTATTTTTGAGAGAATCCAAAAGGATGAAATTCTCATATCAAACCGACAGGTGTGGACGACTTCAAAGAAGACGAAACACAATGTGGAACTTTTTTTAGCAGCGAACTGGGACATAGTCTGAAGAGGAATTTCAAACTCTTTGGACGCGAACTAAAATACAACTTACACCACCATCAAACCACACCCCTATCAGAAGGCATGTGGTTATTTTGGGATATTTTTTGTTTCAGTTTCACCTCTGGGTAATTCTAAACTGGCACCAGAGGTAGTCTTTATCTTCTTTGAAAATTAGGTAACAAAACACCTAGAGCTTTGAAAATTATGACCATGTAGCTCTTAATTGCGGGTGTAAGGGGCCCCACATTTGTGATTGAAATAAATTCGAGCCTATTTTTCATAACTCGATGTATTTTTCACTCATTCCAAACGAGAGATCGTCTAAAATAAAAGACTATCCCTTCTACCGATGGAGTCGAACTACAGGCAGTCTGATTCCCCGAGTCTCAGGGATATGTAGGCTAGGATCTATGTAGAAAACTCAACTAAATTCCAACCTTCCTCCAATCATCTTATCCCATAGCTTTTCAATTTCATCAAAATTTGAAACTCAGAATAGCTTATGAATTAAATATTTTTTAATCGTGCTTAAAATCAAACTTTATGAACTACAAGTGGCCTGAATTCTCATATAAACATGATATAGAGTTTCAATTCATGGAAATCATGGTTAAAATCACAATTAAAAATCATAATTACTTGTAAAGATCACAACTTTGAATTTAAAATTGAATACTTGGACTCTATGGGTGAAAGAGACCCATGGATGAACAGTTAACATACTTTAATTTGTGAATTTGTGAGATTTGATGGTGAATTCTTGAGATTTGATCTTGAAGGGCTAGGGTTTGTTCTTAAAAGAAGGCTAATTTAATTTTAGAAGATTGTGGAATAATGAACAAATAATGTTCTCTTGGGAGTTAAATTCTGTGTTTTGATTGAATGGGGTGAAGGAAAAAGGACTTAAATGCCCTTGGGAATTAAAACTTGGAACTGGAATTGAAAATCCCAATTTTGACCTTTGGCGCGATGTGGTGCAATCATGTTGGGCCACTGGAAAACTGACAATCCCCATTTTACCCTACGGCACGATGCGGTACTATCGCGTTAAGCCACTAGAATGGACAATCCCGATTTGGCACCTTGGCATGTCGCGGTGCCAATCGAGGTGCCTCACTAGAAAGTGACAAACACGAAAATGCCCTTGGGGTGACGCGGTGCTTACTATGGTGACACACTGGAAAAAGGACAAACATAATTTTGTCCATGACCGCGATGCGGCCTAATCGCGTTGGGCTACTACCTTTCACTAAAAGTGTCATAATTTCTCACTCGAGTATCGAATTTAGGAGAAATTGGTATCGTTAGAAAGATAATTCAATTTCCTACAATTTGGTGGGTCTTGAGCTGGAAAATTCTCAGAAGAATAAAAGATAAGCTCATTTGAATTTGTCTAAAGAAATATTCTTCCCAAAAACTCAATCGGTAAGGAATACTTTGGTTCGTCTAATAGTTGGGAGTTATTTGAGGCCTTAATATACATAAAACTCACTCATAAAACTACTAAATAACTATAATGTACTTTGCATGATCTTGAAATATGGATCTAACATTGGTTTGGATTTTTGGGGTATTACAATATCTCCCTCTTGGGAACATTCGTCCTCGAATGAAATTGGTTAAGCTGAAAACACTGAGGAATTAAGATTACATGTTGAATATACGAGATGAGAATGTGATTACATGACTGAGTCTGAAATATGACACATGACTAAACTGATTCTGGGAATGCATGACTGACATGAGAATGATATGCAGCTGAAACTAAGCATGGAAAAGAGAAATTCTAAGAAGATTGTTACCTTAAGCTGAATCTGAGTTTGCGGAGAAAAGATGAGGGTACTTAGTCCTCATATTTTCTTCTGCTTCCCAAGTGCTCCATCAACGGACTGATTCCACCAGAGAACTTTGACTAGGGAGACTTCTTGGTTCCTTAGTCTACGAATTTGTTGATCAAGGATCTCAACTGGAATTTCTTCATCAGAAAGGCTGTTCTGAACATATACGCTTTCTAAGGGAACAACTACAGCTGGGTCACCAATACACTTCTTTAACAAAGAGATATGAAATATTGGGTGCACTGATGCTAATTCTGCAGGCAACTCAAGCTCATAAGCCGCCTTTCCAAAATGGCTCAAAATTCTGTAAGGGCCAATATATCGAGGACTAAGCTTCCCCTTCTTACCAAACCTCATTAGTCCTTTCATGGGAGAGATCTTTATATAAACGAAATATTTAATCTCAAACTCAAGATCCTTTCTTCTCACATCTGCATAAGATTTTTGAAGGCTTTGGGGTGCCTTAAGCCTCTCTCGGATCAACTGAACTTTATCCAAAGCATCAAACACCAAGTCAGGACCTATCAAAGTGGTTTTACCTACCTCAAACCAACCAATTGGAGACCTATATCTCCTTCTATATAGAGCCTCAAATGGAGCCATTTGAATACTGGAGTGATAGTTGTTATTATATGCGAATTTAATCAAAGGCAAGTGGTCATCCCAACTGCCCTTAAAGTCAACAACACATGCTCTCAACATGTCCTTAAGGGTCTGAATGGTCCTCTCTTCCTGACTATCTGTCTAAGGGTGAAAGACTGTACTAAGGTAAACTTGGGTACCAAGACCCTTCTGAAAAGCTTTCCAAAAGTGAGAGGTGAACTGAGTACCTCTATCTGAGATGATAGACAATGGGACACTGTGATACCTAAACAACTCTCTAATATAGGCTTGGCATAGTCCTCGGCTGAATAAGAAATATGGACTGGTAAAAAATGGGCTGATTTGGTCATCCTGTCCATAATGACCCAAATCGAATCATGTTGCTGACGAGTATGAGGCAAACTATCATAAAATCCATGTTCACTACCTCCTACTTCTAAGTAGGAATACTGAACTCCTGCATGGACCCACAAGGCTTCTAATGCTTAATATTAACCTGCTGATAAGTGGAGCACTTAGTTACAAACTCTACAATATCTCTCTTCATCCCACTCTATTAATAGATTTCCCATAGATCACAGTACATCTTCGTAGCCCCTAGATGAATCGAGTAACATGTACCATGCGCTTCTGCAGGAATTTATTGTCTCAACTCATCAACACACAACACACACAACCTAACCTAGCAACGCAATACACCATATCCCTCTTGGGATAAAACCTTTACTTTCTAATCTCTAGCGGACTTCTTCAACTTCACCAGACTAGGATCCCTATCCTATTTTTCTTTTACTTTAGAAACCAAAGAAGATTCTGATCTATTCAGAACCCAAACGCTGCCCTCAGCTGAATCAACCAAACGAACACCTAACCTAGTAAGCTGTTGAACATCCTGAACTAACTTCTTCTTGCCATCTTCAACATGAGCAAACTACCTATAAACAACCTACTTAGGGCATCTGCCACTACATTGGCCTTACCCGGGCGGTACAAAACACTCATATTATCATCTTTCAATAATTCTAACTATCTTCTCTGACGTAGATTCAAATCCTTCTGCGTAAACATATACTGCAAGATTTTGTAATTTGTGAACACATCAACATACAACCCATACAAATAGTGCCTCTAAATCTTTAAGGAAAACACAACAGTTGCTAACTCAAGATCATGGGTAGGGTAATTCTTTTCATGGGGCTTAAGCTATCTAGAGGAATAGGCCACAACCTTACCCTTCTTTATCAAAACATACCCCAAACCAACTCTGGAAGTATCACAGTACACAACAAACCCATCTGAACCATCTGGTAACATCAAAATTGGGGTTGTGGTGAGTCAAGTCTTTAACTCCTGAAAACTCTTCTCACAAGAAACTGACCACTGAAACTTAACTTTCTTCTGAGTCAATCTGGACATAAGGGGTGCAATAGACGAGAACCCTTCAATAAACCGCCGGTAATAGCCAGCCAAGCCTAAGAAAATCCTAATATCTGACAGAGAGATGGGTCTGGGCCAGTTTTTCACCACTTAGGTCTTTTGATGATCAACTCTAATGCCATCACTAAAAATGATATGGTCAAGAAAAGCTACTGATGTTAGCCAAAATTTGCATATACTAAATTTAGCAAACAATTGATTGGCTCTAAGAGTCTGTAATACTATTTGAGGTAGTCTGAATAATCATTTTTGTTACGGGAATAGACAAGAATGTCATAAATAAAGACTATGACGAACATGTCCAAGTACTGCTTGAACACTCAGTTCATTAAGTCCATAAAGGTTGTTGAGGCACTTGTGAGACCAAAGGACATGACTAAAAACTCGAAGTGGACATACCGAGTTTTAAAAGCTATTTTTGGAATGTCACATTCTCTGATTCTAATATGATGATAGTCGTACCTGAGGTCTATCTTAGAAAAATAACTGACACCCTGAAGTTGGTCAAACAAGTTATCAATTCTGGGGAGTGGATATTTGTTCTTGATTGTGAATTTGTTCAACTGATGGTAGTTCATACACATTCTAAAAGAACCGTATTTCTTATGCATGAATATAATTGGTGCGTCCCATGAGGAAATATTGGGTCTGATGAATTCCTTATCTTAGAGATCTTTTAATTGTTCTTTTAACTCTTTGAGTTTGGCTGGAGCTATTTAGTATGGCAAAATAGAGATAGGCTGGGTATCTAGAAGAAGGTTTATTCTGTAGTCAATTTTTCTTTCGGGAGGAACTCTAGGAAGATCTTTAGGGAACACATCTGGAAATTCCCTCACTACTGAAACTGATTCAAAATTTGGAGTATCAAAATTAGAGTCTTTGACTCAGACAAGATGATAAATACACCCTTTGGATATCATTTCCCTCGCTCTAAGGTACGAAACAAGCTGACCCTAAACGTTGTAGTACTACCCCTCCATTCAAGGACTAGTTTATTTGGAAACTAAAAATGAACTACTCTGTTTCTACAATCAACTGAAGCAAAACATGAATGGAGCCAATCCATGCCTAGAATGATGTCAAAATTCGTCATCTCTAACTCTACAAGGTCTACTGAAGTAACTTTAAGAGACACTATAATCGAGCAGTTCCTGTATACCCCTGGGCTACAATAGAGACACCTACTGGGGTATACACTGAAAAGGGTCTTGCTAAAATTTTGGGACTGACTTTGAAGTTGACGACTATATAATGGGTTACAAAGGAAAGAGAAGATCCAGGGTCTAGTAAAGCATAAACATGTAAATGAAAGACTTGTAACGTACTAGTAACCACATCAAGAGAAATTTCCTGATCTTTTTAGGACTAAAGTGCATAGAGCCTGTTCTGACGCTGACCACTAGTAGCTCTAAAAGCGGTACCCTACTGAGTCGGGCGGCTGGCTGGAACTGATGATTGGTGGGACTGGCCCTGCTGGGGTAAATCCCTTCCTTTCTGAGCAACTACCCAACACTCTCGGATTCAATGGCCTGGCTTGCCACACCCAAAGCATATATCACTACCAGTTCTACACTTACCCTGATGGTTTCTACTATATTTCTGGCAAAGAGGATTTGTACGACCACTATTTACACTACCTTGGGACTTAAAGCCTGACGCTCTATCTCTATTATCATTCCTGAATTTGGGTACTGGGGTACTAGCTGAAGATGGAGTAGGAGCTGAACATTTTTAATAAAACTGAGGACGATTACCACCTTTTGACTTCGGCTGAGAAAAATTAAAGCTACATGTTTTAGCCCGATTGTTCTCTCTCTTCTTCTCCTTGTTCTTCTACTCCTCAATCTATTGATCATAGACCATAAGCCTAGATATATTTATCTCTTTAATTAACATCGCAGTCCTACACTCCTTGACCAAACTATCAGATATCCTAAACACGAACTTGCTCGCCTAGACCTGCTATCAGTCACCATATTAGGAGCATACCTAGCTAGCTGAGTAAACTTAAGGGAATACTCCTTCACACTCATGTTGCCCTGTCTCAAATTGATAAAATCTAACACTTTGGCTTCCCTCAGCTCCAATGAGAAGAATCTATCTAAGAAGGCTGTAGCAAACTCCTCCCATGCTATAGGCCCTACGTCCGTGCCTCTATCCCCTTTTCACTGCTTAAACTAGGTATGGGATACATCCTGCAGCTATTAAGCAGCCAATTCAGGACTCTCACTAAAAGTCACCCCTATAATGTCTGTTACCTTCTGGATCATTTCTAAGAATTTTTGCAGATCCTCTTTAGATTTGGATCCCAAAAATAGAGGAGGATTCATTGGGTAAAGTCCCAAATCCTAGCTGCGGCAGTATTTCTACTGGGTTGGCCAGAACAGTGGATGAATGAATATTCTAAGCCACTACAGAGTGAGCTAGAGTAGTGAATGCAGCTCTGAACTCTGCATGGGAAACATACTCGTTCAGGAGATCTTCTGAACGAGCGAAGGTGCTGGCTGGTTCATATTTCTTCTTTCGTTTGTCTTTCTATAAGGCATGTTCTGTAAATGGAAGGGAGAATAGATTAGATAGAGAGTTTAACTTGAGCTCACACTCACTCACACGATATGAACACTGAAAGAAGGGAAACATTTCTTAAAACACCTCATAGCCTCTTGTCCATAAGTGTGGCGCGCTTCACACCCATGTACAAGACTTTACTTGATGCGACTTTTAGACTTCCTAGGATACTTTAAAACCTTAGGCTCTAATACCTAGTTTGTAATGCCCCGAGAGTACACCCTGGGCTTCATACAGTGCTTACAGTCCCCAGGGACAACAAGCTAACCCATGAGCTGGTACCTACTGTGAGCACTGAATAATATATTAACATATACAGAAGAACAACTGATAAGCCATAAGGTTTTAGCAACTAAAATCAATACTGGATCATAAATCTAGAAATTATTTGTTGGAAATAACTGTCTGAAACCAATAAAATAATAACAAAACTGACAAACTATCTGTACTAGTTTGAAAAGCCTCTACTAACTGACTGTAGAGCTGATGGGACAAACTCCCAACAAGCTCCATCTAAAGGGAAAATGACGAGCTAATGAAATAACTGAGATAAATAGACCATGTCCTCGAAATATGAGGACTCACAACTGCTACATCTGATAATTTAGAGAATCTATGCGCGATTTGAGAACTGAGCGTTTGAACCTATGATATGATTCATCATAGCGCAAGAAACGAGTTATGATCAGTACTTTGAAAATACTGGTATGGTAAATGAGGTAGGCTGATGTGCATGGTTTCATGTACAAGAGTGATAACTGACTGAATGAATAGCATGAAGTACTAAATAAAATGCATGAAATCTGTAAATACTGAGAATACATGACCAAGCATAAAACATGTTCCGAATATAATCTATAAACTGAAATACTGAGTACACATGAATAACTGATATTTGTATGCTATGATCAAGCAAAACTTAAACTAAATTACTGAGTTGATTACTGGACTGAGACTGTGGGAGCTATCATCTAACTGACATGCCCCAATGAGCAATTTAGGTTCCAATCTATGACCCTGGTTGTAAGGGTGTCAGTACCGTGCCACGGGTACTAACACTGGCTGTGTGGATCCACTGATGTACTGTCCTGAAGGACTAAGGGTGTTAAGCCTAAATTAACGGGAGACCCCTGGGAGGTAGTCAAGCCTAAACTGATGGGTGACTCTTCAAACCCTACCTTGGCTACGTAGTTATGGAGTACAGGGAATGCTACTAATGAATCTACCTAACTGATGGGGAAGTCATCATTCCAACACTCACTTGGTGCTAAATTCTACTCCCAACTGAACTGACTCGGAATACTGAATTGTTCTAAGTTTAACTGACCATGATGACTGACTGAACTGATATTGCTCATAACATGTCTGAAACTATTCTGAAGATACTGAAACTAGGTAAACAACTAAGTTTTGGGGTATTCATAACCCCAGGACTCAATAGCAATAATAGTAAAATAGTACTAAAACTTTGGGGACATAATATGAAAGCATTTATTCAAAATTCATTCTTGTAGGTATTTCATCAAATAGTTGATATTCATTGTTTATGATAAGCATGAAAATAGTTTAAAGCTCGTGGAAATAGCATGATTTCAACATCAACATAACTAATTATGGTTTAAATCATCAAATAACATTATTCAAACATATGGGGTTTGATAACAACATCAGTTTCATGTAAACATAGTATAGAGTTTCAATTCATGGGAATTCATGGTTAAAATCACAATTACTTGTAAAGATCACAACTTAGAATTTAAAGTTGGATACTTGGACTCCATGGGTGAAAGGGACCCATGGATGAACATTTAACATACCTTGATTTCTGAATTTATGAGATTGATGGTGAATTCTTTGAGATTTGATCTTGAATATTGAAGGGATAGGGTTTGTTCTTGAAAGATGGCTACTTTAATATGAGAGGATTGTGGAATAATGAGCAAATAATTCTCTCTTGGGAGTTAAATTTCGTGTTTTGATTGAATGGGTAAAGGAAAAAGGACATAAATGCCCTTGGAAATTAAAACTAGGAACTGGAACTGAAAATCCCGATTTAAAACTTTGGCGCGACTCGGTGCAATCATGTTGGGCCGCTGAAAAACTAACTATCCCCATTTTACCCTACGGAGCGACACGGTACTATCGCGTTGCGCCACTGGAACAGACAATCCCAATTTGGCACCTTGGCGCTACGTGGTACAACTCGCGGTGCCTCACTGGAAATTGACGAATGCGAAAATGCCCCTTGTCACAACGCGGTGGTTACCGTGGTGGTGCACTTAAAAAAGGACGAATGCGATTTTGGCCATCACCCCGATGCAGCCTAATCGCGTTGGGCTACTATCTTTCACTAAAAGTGCCATAACATCTCACCTGAGTATCAGATTTAGGCAAAATTGATATCGTTGGAAAGATAATTCAATTTTCTACAATTTGATGGGTCTTGAGCTGGAAAATTCTCAGTAGAATAAAAGATAAGCTTGTTTGAAGTTGTCTAAAGCAACATTCTTCCCAAAAACTCAATCAGTAAGGAATATTTTTGGTTCATCTAATAGCTGGGAGTTATTTGAGGCCTTAATATACACCAAACTCACTAATAAAACTGCAAAAGAACTATAATGTACTTTGCATGAGCTTGAAACACGGCTCTAACAGTGGTCGGATAAAAATTAGGAACGTCAAACTCCTTTTGCCAAGGATTACTTGCATCCACCCTACCCAAATGGAGGGGGCATTTGTTGACACCTAATTTTTATCCTCCACGACTGAGTTTAATTCTGAATTTCTTCGGTTTTAAATAAAATTGAATTATTTATTATATTATATAAACTCTTTCTAAAATATTAATTTGAGTAAAACTTGTCACTAAGTAACAAATTATATATTTTCATATCAATGTATACGAGAATGTATTATTTTATTACTTAAATAACTATTTTACTAAAAAGATGATTTGAATCGAGGGTTATCTCGAAATTAATTTAAATAAGTAAAATTTTGGATTAAATATAATTTATTCTCAAAAAATTAATAGTAATAGTAATTTATTTAACAAATATTTATTTGATTTCATTGAACCAAGAAGCTTGGGATTAAATTAGTTGTTAATTTATTTCAATCTTTTATTAAATTTAGTCAATTAATTAAATTTGACCTTAATTGAAATCAACCTGGCCATAATTGCAATGCAATTGGCCAATTAATTTTCGATTAGGTTAAAATTTAAACATAATTGACTAAAACCCTAATAATTAGGCTATTTGATAAATAGCCTAATGCCAACCTTGTTGCTTCTCTTCTCTGCCCAAGCCCAACAACAATCACACTACCCCATCAGCCCAAATTTGCCCCCAAAACCTGCTAGGCCTAATACCTATCAACCAACCCAGCCTTCTCCTTTAAACATCAGCCAAACACCAACCCCCAGCCCAACAAGCTCCAACCCAGCCCACATTCTTAAGCACATAAAATGCACAACAACAACCAGCAATAATAATTTCAATGATAGTCGTACAATTAGGGGTGTTCATGGGTCGGTTTTGATCGGTTAGTGGTTAAAAGTATAACCAAAATCAATTTAGTCGGTTTTTGAATTTCTAAAACCAAACCAAACCACAAAAAGAAAACAACCGTCGGTTTAGTTCTTGTCGGTTTGGTTTGGTTTGGTTCGGTTTTTTAGTTTTGTCGGTTATTGACTAGACTACTCCAACCATCTCTAGAATAAACTCTTTTTTTAACCTAGAAAAGAGTATCACATTGAACAATTTCTCATGAAATATTTGTACAGTGATGGACAAATGACACTATAACCTCTTAAAAATCAGAACAAACACATTAAACAAAGCCAACATTGAGATGAAAAGCACCAGCTTTGTATTGTAGGCACTAAGATTATTCAACAACATACAAACACATACATGTACATTGTAAAATAGAGCTTTGTATTCTGTTGCAGTGTACTGCCAGAAGAGATAGAGTTGGGCAAATTTGAGTTATTTGTTTACTTTAAAGACTAGCTAGGTGAGCTAATCATATAGGAAAAATTGAATAAATAAGGAGACACAAAACTACCATTTGAACCGAGAGCCATGGTAACCCGTAATGTGAAAATTGAAGTAGAAAAAGTGAGGTAGAGACCATAGGGTTAACTTATTAGTAATAGGAGGTAGAGTTGGGCTTGGGTTTGGGGCTTTGGGCAATTGGGCTAAAGTATTGGTTGGGCTAGACATAAATTAAAATTTAGTTTTAGATTAAATTTAATAAAATATTTATATTTTATTTATAAATTATATATAAATAATTATAATATATATATTTATATAAAATTTAACGGTTCGGTTTGGTTATTTTCATGATTTTTTTAAGTAAAACCATAACCAAACCAAATAGCATCGGTTTTTTAAAACTTTAAATCAAACCTAACTAAACCAAACATCAATTTTTTTAATCAGTTTGGTTCGATTTACGGTTCGGTTTGGTTTTTAACCAAGCCCATGAACACCCCTAATACAACAACCGGCAATCCGATCCGAGCTCAGCAAACCCGATAACCCGCAACAAACAACGGGTCCAACCCGTCGATGACCCGAACTCGATGACAACACAACTTCCACAAACGACAGCAACAACTTTCAACGACAAAAGCTGCAACAATAGCGATCCCACACCAATAACAAATCGAAATTACTTTGTGTTTGAATTTCAAATTTTTCATCATCAATTTCTTATTTGTTTCCCCCAAAAATCAGTCCCGAATCTTCAATAAATATCCATGTATGCAGAGAGAAGAGGGGAGAATTCTTTGAGAAAATATTGAGGATTCTGGAGAAGCATTCCTCTAATTCCACGTAACCGGAGGATTCTAAAAGATTACTCAAAAAAAATCATAATTCGACGAACATGTTTGAAACTTGGTTGAGTTGAATTAGATTTCACTAGTGGAAGCTTCATCGTTATAAGCTCGTAATCTCCGTTCGCTATCCCGAAAAAGGTAAACCAACCATTCTCTTTTAATTTTCCTCATATCTTTTCTTCTTCGTGTCACTCGTAAGCATCGTAATTGATGAGACTATTTGCTGTAGAAGCCTGGACGGCCGTAGGGTTTGTGTGTGATGGTTATTGTTATGTTGCCTATTGAATCGATATGTCTTACTATTGTGGTTTGTTTTAATGCTTTGGTTCATGATTCTCATTTGTTAAAGTCCAAAATTTGTTTTTTATGTGAAGTCTGTAACGTGTCTTCAGGCTCAGTGAAAGCTTTGATAATTTCTTGCTTGTCTAAGTTATCGTTGCTGGTCGTTTTCTTTTCTGATTATAATAGCATTTAGGTGCTCTTGTGGCATTTTGGACAATTATTATGCTGTCAGTAGTGTTGGATTTCAAAGTAGTAGGGAAAATAAACTAGTCCCTAGCATAATTTGTTTAAAAGAGTTGAATTGATAAAGCCATTTTGACTCTTCTGATGTTTCCTGTAGTGTGTTTCTTTGAAATGGCTTGAGCAATTTCTTTACTAGATGATGGTACCTGGCAACATCTATAGGTGATTTTCCAATAATTTAGTTTGACTGCCGAAATTCGTCAAAGAAGATAACTTACTTGCTTGGTTTCTTTTCACATTAATGGTTGCTTTCTTACAAAATTTGCAATATAGTTTATACCTCCTTCACATGAGTGCTTGGTTTAGTCATTTTTGTTTTAGGGTAGATCTCATAGTATTGATTTAGAAAGGTTATTATGGGAAATAATATTTGTCAGCTTTTAATTGACTCATCCAGAATAGTAAAGTATGCGCTAATCAATTAATGAGTTGCCTTAGTCTTAATCATCTTCTTTGCTGGATAAAAGTCTGGTGTGATCTTTAGGATAGTTATGAATTGGGTTGGTTATGTATTGTTTTGTAATATTGTAATAATATTAATATAAGTGTTAGTGGTTTCATTATTTGGGTGCTATGTTTATCTAGTTGTAAAATTATGAAAAAATATATACACTTGCCTTAGAATTTAGTTTCAGATAGGGTGATTATATAAGCCTTTAGTAGTTATTATCCTCATTTTTTGAAATTTATTACATTGTTGCTCGAAATAATTATTTTGTCAAAAGTTATTATCATCTTTTGAAATTTATTTGTTACTTTGTTGTTTGAAGTAATTATTTTGTTAGGAGTTATTATCATCACCTCTTGAAACTTAAAATTTATTTGTTACTTTGTTGTTTGGAATAATTATTTTGTTAGGAGTTATTATCATCACCTCTTGAAACTTAAAATTTATTTGTTGTTTTGTTGCTCAAAATAATTATTTTGTTAGCGTCAAAAGAGATAATTGTTGGTGTTTCTTTCTCTCATGGCATTCTTTAGGACAATTTAATTGCATTGGTTGATAAAACTTTTGATAAATGATAAGTGTTTTGTTTTAACCAAAAAAAATGTATATATATTCATCAAGTATATGTTTCGATATAAATGTAGCTTAAGTTTATTAATTCTTATCTTCTCTGATGCATGTGGCATGAATCCGAGTCAATTGGACTCCATTTTTCTTTGTATATTCTGATAGGCCAAGGAGGCCTATGCTGTCTCGAGTCAAAATCCCATGCTGAAGTGCCAAAACGCGACTGATCTGCGGTGATATACAGTGCATATACACTGAAAACAGTAGCTGCGCACTATCCCACGGTGTATAATAATAAATGGGCGAGAAATATGCCGATTTCTACACTGATATACAATGTATAATTGGAGATATACATGAAAAATGCAGAAAAACGAGTCTGATATACAGCCAGTATACATATGGTATACAACCGCAGAAATGGACTAAAAGTCCATAAAGAATGAGCCTAAAAGTTGGCCAGATGTGGAAACGGCCCAGATTTTAATTCTTCTTATTCATTCCCTTGTAAACCCTATTGATTATGTATTTTATATTAAGGGTAACTTACATAAATTATCTTTAAGTGATATTGTATTAAATTTTAATTATTTTGTTAATTATATTTTATCCTGGATTTTTGAAATGGTGATACATATAAAAAAGTAAACATTTGAAACTAACAAGATATTTATTTAAGGAAATAATAAATTCTCTTTTATTCATTGTATTCTTTTATTTAAGGAAAGATATCTAAATTTTCTCTTTTTTTAGATTTAATTTAGGTTTTTTAATTATGTTTCTCTTTTTCGTCCTTAATTATGAAAGATATATTTTTTTGGTCTTTTTTCTCTTTTTTCGTCTTTAATTTTAGTCTGCTTTTTTTAGATTTAATTTTAATTATGTTTTAATTCTGCTTTTAGTCTTTTTAAAAAAAATATTTTTTACTTTTATTTCTTACAGTAACTACACCATTACCTTTCATTAATAACATATGAATCACCAAATAATTGAAATAAATAATTGTATAGATCATATGAATCACCATAATACCATATATATCACCCATTAATATCATATGAATCACCCAATAATTGAAATAAATAATTGTATCTACCATATGAATCACCATAATACCATATATATCACCCAATAATTGTATCTACCATATAAATCACCATAATACAATATATATCACTCATTAATATCATATGTATCACCCGTTAAAATCATACAAAATGTATTTATCATATGAATCACCATAATACTCATATAATGATATCATATTTATCATTCATATGAATCATTATTAAAAAAATAAACATGTATGAATAACTAAATAAATTTATATATGTATCAATAGATTTAAAAAAAAATGGGAGAGATTTTAGGAGAGGAAAAAAAAGTTGCATGCATTAATGGAGGAGAAAAAAATCAGGAAGGAAGATGATTTAAGTATTAATGGAAGAGAAAAAATTAGGAAGTAAGATGATTTAATTGTTGATAATTAGTGAGATATTTTAGGGAAGGAAATCTTGAATCAGTTAATGGTGGAGTAAGAATAGGATGTAGGGTTTTCTTGATATGTATCAAGAGTAAAGTTGAAAAATGAAATTTTATATAAATTTTAAAAAAGTAAGGGATATTAGGTAATATAGTATCTTAAATATGAGATTTGTGTAATTTATTTTTATATTAAATTATTAATTTGGTTAGCCTTTATAAATGCCCTTTGAATCGTTATTTCTACTTATCTCTGTATTTTTCCTTAGCATGTTTTATTTTGTAGCGTAATATTCGAAACTAATAAAAATATATCTTTCTTTATATTTTTCCTTCGAATGAACTTTTTTAAAAAAATCAAAATGGCATTTTATTTTATCAATATGTTAAAGCTGTTCATTTAAGTTAAAAAGAATTCTCATCGATCTAAAATCAATTTCCTTAGCGAAAGATAAAAATATTTTCACTAATTAGTCAAAGTTCATAATTTGCTTAAATTGATATTTTTCTTTAAAGGCAGATATATATTTTTTTTTAATCAAAAATGATATTAAAAAAAAATATAACTTTTTTTCTCCCTCTTATTTGAAATAAAGGAAAAAGGCCTAAACTGCACTTCAACTATGTAAAATGGTGCAAAAATGTCCTTCGTTTACCTATTGGGCCTAAAATGCCCTTCTCGTCTACCTATGGGGCCTATAATGCCCTTTTCACCCATTTATTGAGTCTAAAATGCTCTTTCTGTCTACCTATTTGTCCTATTTTGCCTTTTTATTTAGGCAAATTACATGAAAAAGCCACCCTTAAAACTTAATTACATAAATAATAGTATTTTTTCAATATTACAAAAATAATTTTTTTTACATATATAACCATTTAAAAAAAATCAGAAAAGATAATTATAATTCTTAATTTAATACTATAACTAATTATCATTTCAACATAATTTAAGAGAGATATTTTCGATCTTCAAATTAAAAGTAGAAAAGATAATTCCTGCTTCCAAATTTTTCTCTCTTGTATTCAAAATCTAAATATTTTTAAATAAACTAAGTATTCCATTATTTGCTAGTGTATGTTACTTGTTGTTTTCATGTATGTTAATCATTTAGTATTATTTTATTATCGTGTATTTTTAATTCTAATGTAATGGGTTAACCATAATTTTTTATGGATAGATATTTATGGAATAAAAATCATTATATTGGAAGTACATATATACCATATATTTTTGTTGTATAAATATAATTTATGTCAAAGTCAGATGATTATTATATTTTTGATATAATTTATGGGATAAATATTCATGGTATATCTCATTATATCGGAAGTACTTTTCTTGTTAAAAAATTATTTATCAAATATAAATAGATATTTCCAGTATTACATTGTATAAACCTTTTATATCTGAAATATACCATGTATGCTTATGGTATAAATATAACTTATTCGGTATAAATATATCATGTATTTTTATGATATAAATATAATTTGTATAATATAAATATACCATATATTTTTATGGAGGCATCGTGAAAGCTGACAATAAAAATAAAAATATAAAATTTTGATATAGTATATAAAATCTGAATGAACAAAGACTTTCATAAAAATAGAAAATAAATAAGAAATATGGAAATTTAATATTCAATTATTTTTTCTATATATTAGAATCTGTTATAAAAGTAACTATTTTATATGTTATATCTAACAACCAATTAATACGACTATCTGTATGTAATAATTTTTTTAAAAATGGCTATTTATGTTATTTTTCTTTTTATTTACCAGATCAATTTAGAATGGCGAAACATTGATATTATGCACAATTTATTTGGTTAATATTAATAAAAATAATAGAAATTTAATGTAGTTTAATAAAGATAAGTTGTGGTATTATATATTTTTTTTAAAATAAAAAAAGTAAAATAACCCTAATAGGTAGACAAAAAGAACATTTTAGGTCCAATAGGTAAATAAGAAGGACATTTTAGGTCCAATAGGTAGACAGAGGACATTTTTGCATCATTTCACATAGTTGAAGGGCATTTTAGGCCCTTTTCGTTGAAAGAATAATTTATGAAGAAAATGGGTTTAGCTAAATCTTCTTTACAGAAAATTTTCTCAAGTTAAATAGGACCAATTTTCATTTGGTTGAATAAATGTCATTTTAAATCTTCAACAAATAGTTAAAGGTAATATTTTTTATAAAATCAAATCTTTGTGAAAATTAGTCACTTTTAGTTAGTCAAGTAAGTTCTTTTTGGTAAACCGTTTTAAACGGAAGCTCCTAAGTGCCTTTAAAACCTTCTTAGGGCGTTAATTGAACCTTTACCCATTATCTCTGTTTTAAAGGTTTATTTCTGTTTTTGAACCTTTGAAACTCTTTCAAGTTTTCTTGAGTTTTCTATAAAAATCAAGTGGCGACTTTGTGAATTTTCTTAAAATTATTTCGAAACTTTCTTAAATCTTTTGAAATAGTTTTAAAGAGATCAAAATCATTTTTCTTGCCAAATAGAAATTTGAAATGGATAAAACAGAAATGACGACTCTGCTGGGGAATTATCTAGGTTCTAACTAAAAGAAATTTTCTAACTGTATAAAATAACTAATCTATTAGGGCAATAGCATAACGTATCATATAAACATATACCATAATCTTCATACAAATGAGTAATCGTTTTAGAAGCGTAAAGCCACATATATACAATAACAATCATGTATTTACCATAATCCACACCAACCATCACTAGAATATAAAGCACAAGAACTTACCACGACGTCCCATACTGTCGAGAAGTACACACAAAAGAACACAACAAAGAACTCGTCACAACATCCCATACCATCGAAGAGTATACCAAAAGACAGCAATACAATAACATATCACGACGTGCCATACCACCAGAGAGTACACCCACAAATCAATCTATCAATATATCAAGGCACAACTACACAAGCAACTCACCAAAGCCGTGGGTTGTATATTTCCTCCATGTCCTCTTACCAAGGTCTACAATCATTATCAATACCGCAATTTAGAACAACAAAACTGATATCACCATAGCGTAGTTATATAATTACTTATTCTCTATTTCATTGATGAAATCCAAGTCTAGTCTATATTAGCTAATATCCATATCCATGAAACACTACTTTACAAGTCTTATAGTTTACTAGTCATCAAATAAGAAAAAGCAACAAGTTACCAACACTATTATTTATTCACCTATCTCGAGGCCATTATCTAGTTAGCATCCTCATTATATAAATCGTCAATTAAGCCATCACAGTCACATGCTAGATGTCAACTTAACTATTCATCATACAATACTAAGTCCAATATCATTAGGCATGTTACAACCTTAAGGACTAGTTTTCAAAGTTTAACCAAGTAAGGTCCACCAACTAGTTTACTAGGCTTCTAGACCACAAGTCATAGTCATTTATTAGAGCCAACTAATTATCACATAAGCCACTTTATTAGGTGAAATTTCATAACATGAACATTTATCCAAGACAAGTAGATTTACTAGATGAGCCCTTAGTTCTACACAAGATTACACATATTAATTAACCTTAACCCAATACTCAGCATAATCCACTTCTAGTTACTAATTAGAATTAATACTGGCCACACCTCCTAACTAGTGATTAGTGACGAAGAATGATTAATAATTTACCAAGGAAGGTATCACGTCCCAAGTACATAAACGGGTTTATCCACGAATGGCATAACCCTACATATGTCCATATATTCATATATATATACTCAGCACACAGAGTATTATCATAACATCGTTACCTCTTTCGAATTAACCGGGCATCATCACAACATCAACATATCCTTCGAATTCACCGGGTACTATCATAACATCATTATATCCTCCGGATTTATCGGGTATCATCATAACATCATTACCTCTTCCGGATTAACCGGGCATCATCATATTATCAACATATCCTCCATATTAATCGGGCATCATCATAACATCATTATATCATCCGGATTCACCGGGTATCATCATAACATAATTATCTTTTCTAGAATAATCGAGCATTATCATAATATCAACATATCCTCTGAATTCACCAGGAATCATCATAATATCATTATATCCTCCGAATTCACCGAGTATCATCATAACATCATTACCTCTTTCGGATTAACCGGGCATCATCATAATATCAACATATCCTTCGAATTCACCGAGTATCATCATAACATCATTATATCCTCCGAATTCATCGTGTGTCATCCTAACATCATTACCTCTTCCAGATTAATCGAGCATCATCATAATATCAATTATATCCTCCGAATTCACTGGGTATCACCATAATATCATTACTTCTTCTGGATTAACCGGGCATCATCATAATATCAATATATCCTCCGAATTCATCAGGCATCATCATATCATTAGCACATCTCCCAAGGCAACCAACATTTACATACATATGTAGTCAAACCAATAAATATGTACAAGCCACAATAATAGAGTATAAGTGATGCAAGGTAACACATATCATCATACTTTACAATTAGTCATCACTATATGCTATAAGTAGATGCGTGAGCATGAATATCTAAATGATATACACAATCACCACTTTTTCAAGGTTAAACATGTTTATTAGCAAGTCTATTATAAGTCAAGTGCATGCTTGCTAGTCGCCTCTTTTATTCCCACATTTCACAATACTAACCCAAAAGGGAAATCATTCACATAAGCATTAGACTTGGTGTTGACACCTAGTTTTTGCCCTCCATGACTAAGTTTAATTCCGATTTTTTTTTTATCTTTAATAAAATCACAACATTTATTTTATCCGAATAAAAGATTTCCCAAAGTGTTTATTTGGGTGATTTTGTTATTTTAAGTAACAATTATATATTGTTGTATTCACATATACAAAATCATATAATTTCATTACTTAAATAATTATTTTGCGAAAAATTAAATTTTGATAAAGGACTATCTTGAAAATTAATTCAAACGGTTAGAGTCCCGATTCAATTATAATTTATTCTTAAAATAATTTATTTGGAAAATATTTATTGGATTTTACTAAATCAAGAAACTAGAAATTGAATTGGTTATTAATTTATTTCACATATTGTTTTAATTTAGTCAATTTATTAAATTAAAACTTAATTGAAAATCAAATTGATCATAATTGCAATACAATTGATCAATTGAATTTTTATTAGGCTAAAGTTTAAATATAATTGTCTAAATCTCCAATCATTGGCTATTTGATAAAGGGAAAAGGACACGGGGTGTCCATTTTTTAAAAAAATGGAGACAATTTGAAAAGGTGGACAAATGTAATTAGCCTGCTAAATTTAATTTCCTTGTTTAGCCATTTGGCCCAATTGGGCACGTGCAGTCTCTATACTCTATTGATACACTTTTATACCATATTGATACACTTTTATACTATATTGATACACTTTTTATAAAAGAGAAAGGAAATTCAATGCAAGTACTTGCAGTCTCTATACCCAATTGATACTCTTTTATACCACATTAATACACTTTTATACTACATTGATACACTTGTAGTGTCCATATACTCAATTGATACTCTGTTATACTAGATTGATACATTTTTAGAATGCATGTAGAAACTATATAGAGTCGTATAAAATATGTATCTAACTAATAATTGTAGTTAAAAATTGTATAGAATGTGTATATCTATATTCTTTTTGATGTTTGACTTGTTTTATTTATAGTTCCCCTTTTGGACTTGCAATAATGTTGAGGATTGATTTTTGGATTTGGGAAATTGCAGTTGAACTATTGAAAAAAGTGGGAGTTATGTTTTCCATTTTGTGTTTGAGTTGCATTATCTGCTCCTCAAAATTCTGTGTATTTATTTTGATCAAATAAAGTTTCTTATAGTAATTTCACATTACTTTTTTGATAGTCAATATCATCATTTCATAAATATACATAATGCATGTTTCAACGTATAATAATTGTAGTTATGTTAATTTCAAAAAAGGAATAGATTTAAAATAAAAAATGAAAAAATTGCAAAAAAAAGTATAAAAATAATGAAAAAATAAAATAAAAAAAACGTTCCAACAATACCCGCGAACACCAAAAAATTCAAATAAGCTAACCTCTCTCTCCATCATTAAGGAATTCGAACTCATAGACATAACAACACACCCAATATAATACCACAGAGTGAGTTCTCGGGGGAATAGAGAGCACTCACCCCTTACCCCATCTCTGCATTTTGCGGGCCTAGAGTCATTCTTTTTGACTTTTTTTTTGCTCAAAATTGTGTGTCCAATTTCAAAGACCCAATCCAAATCAGAAGATGTCCAATCCGAAATCAGGATTTTAGAGATATGTTTTCTCTATTTTGAAGATAAAAAAAATCAGCATCTTCCCCTATAAATAGGGAGGAGATTGGGAAGAGAGGATTTTGGGGAAAAAATTGAAGATTCTAGGGTGCATACACCTAATCTTACGGAACAAAAATTCTTAAAGAACCTTCCAAAGATCAAAATTCGACGTTCTTGTTCAAATTCTATCGGTTAGAATCAATTCGAGGTGGTGGAAGCTTCATCGTCAGCTTGGCTTCCTGGTTCGCTGCCATAGAAAAGGTCAGTAACATCTCCTACTCGTCTATTCTATTTCGCCAAATTTTGTTATTTGTGTTGTTTGTTGGACTGCTTGTTTGACCGAGGATCTATGTGTCTAGTTTGTGATTTCTCTGCGCTTTGTTTTTATTCCGATCCGCTGACTGTCTGATTGAGATCATTGTGGAATAGTTCTTTAGGGCCATCATTGTTTCGGGTCAGTTTGATTAACTTTATTTGAGTAAAATAGAAAATGTTCTGCTTCTTTCACTTGCTGGTTGGTTAGATGGTTAATTTCGATAAGAGTGGAAGGATGTTCTTGTAAACATTATACGGTAAAGATGAACATCTTAGGGTGTTATGTGTTTTGTGTTACAATTTGTTAGTTAATTTTATTATTATGATCTTATAATATCTGTTTCATGTGTTGCGTTTTTTTTTATGTAATTTTTTTTTGATTGTTATGTGGTATTTTGCTTTACTTTGTTGGCCAATTTCATGTACCCGGGAATTCATTATAAGATGCTAATTTGTTCTTTTTTTGTTTCTTTTATGCATGAATTCTCCCTCCTCGAGTCCGTCGGACTCCCACATCTTGCATTTGATTAAGTTAAACCCATCTTCCATAGAGTCAAGATCCATGCCAAGTCCAAAAAGGGGACTAATGTGCAAGAAAAAGGGCTGGTGTACCACTGTATACTCTGATATACAGATGATATACACTCGTAGGAAGCAGCTGCACGTTGTACCGTGGTTCATGATGAAAAATGGAGTCGAAATACGCTGCTTACCGCACTAATATACACCGTATACGCGGGGGTATACAGAAAAACGCAGTAAAGGAGTTGCTGATATACAGCAGATATACAGAGGCAAAGGATGCGCTAAAGTCCATAAATTTGGTCCAAAATTGGACGGATTTTAATGGGCCAAAAAGGGGCCCAATTCTCACTCTTTTCTCTTTAGTTATCCATTCTAACTTATTTATTTGAACACTTTAATCAATTAATCTAGATAAATCCCCTAAAGCTTTACCATTTTATTTTATCACAGTTTCTAGTCAATTTGCAATTTTCTTACCTAATTTATCTCGTCTAAACGAATTAAGTGATTCTTTCGATTTTTCTTCCTAAAACTAATCTTGAAAAAGAATTGCTAAGCACTTTATTTTATAATTGACATTTGTTTTGTTCATGTGACTAATAGTTTATCTGGGTTAAAATAATTTCCTTCAAACCACAGAAATTATTTTCTCATAAATTTTAACTTTTTCACAATTGATAAGATAGTTTTAACATGATATTCTCTTTAATATTTTTCTCAAAGGTGTTATTTGGAACAAATTGATCTTTTATAATTAATATATATATATATATATATATATATATATATATATATATATATATATATATATATATATATATATATATATATATATATATATATATATATATATATATATATATATATATATATATATATATATATATATATATATATATATATATATATATATATATAGGCAGGTTAATTTATTTCAATAAATGACAATTTTTCTCGTTTAAATCAATATATTGTAAAAAATTCTACTCAGTACTTCCTCTTTTTCGTTGTTTCATGTCTATAGTTCTTATATTCTATATTTTTTCCAATTTTTTTTATACCCGGTTCATCTCTTCCTCTTAATCTATGGTCTTAACAAATTACTTCTTTAACCACACTCCAGAAACTTCATCTGACAACTAACACTCGTCCTTCATCTATTCGCAGACATAGCGGACTTATCAAGGCCAGAATTCCTAGGAATTTACAGGTTAATCCATCGTTATTATTAAGAAATTAAGAGGTTAACCATATACTAAGGGTAATGAGTTTAAACAAATATAGTTTAATTTACATGATGTACAACAAACATTAAAAAATTTAAAACATAAAAAAATAAATATTTTTTGATGGGGAAGTATAGAACAAATAAGAACTTACATGAAATAACTGGAATAGAGATTTTCCTTTCGGGAACCCCTTAAGGACTTTGAAAAACTGAAAATTTTATTCTTCTGCAAACTTTATATATTACAAGCTTTGGTTTACATCAGGAGGAGGTGGTTGGACAGGAGGATTGGTTTATACATAGGAGAGCGGAAATATTTCTTAGAGGTTCTGAGAGTTTTTCGATCTATCCTTTGTTATTATTTCTAAGTCTTATATAGATCAAATTAAGAAAAAAGGAGTGGACACGATTAAAATACGTGGCCTGGACAATATGGCCGATAGATAAGGATAAAATTCTTTAATAATGCAGGTCGGGTACACATTGGGCCCCATCGTCATATGCATTACTATTCCTCTTTTCCAGACGCGTGCTTCATCAGTTTTTCTTTCTTTTTGAAAAGTAATGATAAAGGAAACACTCTGGCACGGACTTGACTAGTTACAAGACTCGAAGTTGGCATACCCATATGGCACTCTTATCATAATACTATCATAATACTTGTATCTTATTATTCCACGTATCTGTCTTCTTTTCCACTTGTCTTCTGTCTGTCTATGTATCCAAGTTGTGCAGGGCTATGATGTCGAAGCTCATTCCAGAGTCATCATCTTCATAGGGATCCTGAGCATCTTGGAGAAGACTATTTTCATATCTATTGTCTTCTTCATCTGACGTTCTTGGAGCATTAGTGTCTGTTGTATTGTTCATGTTTGGAACTACCCTATCTGTGCTTGTACATGGTTTGTCTTTACTATCCATATGCTTATCTTGTTCTTGGCTACTAAAGAATTTCTCTAATGTCTGTTTTACGATAATCTCAATTTGTTTATTTTTCTTTTTCGCCATTATTGTCCTTTTTAAGGTACTAGTTCTAGGTTGTTTTGCTGAAGGTCCTGCTTCATCTTCACTTTTTGGCAAAGTGACAGCCATAAACGGATTTGATTTATCTTTACCGGTTACCGTTTGAACCAGACTAGCTGTACCAACATCCGATATAGTGAATTTCTGAGCATCCAGAGGGGAATGATCACCCTTCTCATCCATTTTTTGTGGAGATGGAAACTTTGTGTCTGAGTACTTGCATGAGCCTTTTTTGTCTGATATTTACTAAGCTTGTCTGGTAGAGTCTGTATTTTCTCCATGAGTCTAGAATTTTCCACAATAAGAGCCTTCTTCTGAAGATTTAATCTTTTGAAGGCATCGGTCACGAGGTGCAATGGTCATAAAAAATTATTTTTTCTGAACTCCTTTGAATATTGTATTGGGGTGTCTGGTCTGGATTTTGTCTGAGGGCTGGTGATAAATAAAAATTTGGTCCAAGGTGTCCTCTTGCATAGTCTAAAACTTCAGAAAAATCATTAAAACCTTTGTAAAGAGGATTTCTTACACCTTTTATAGAGTCCATTACTTCTAACCAAGTCTGAAAAATTTTATTTGTTTTACTATATATAATTACATAATATTTGAATCTAGGCTTACTTTTGTCTGATATATATTGACATAAAGCATTTATAGAGGCTAAAAAATATTTATGGTCTGGCTTATGGTGTGCTATCCAAAGATTATCTACCAAACATTTTTGGGATCTGTCTAAAACATGTTCTGGTCTAAGTTTGAACGAATAATTACTGGGTGGAAAAGAAATTAAATTAAAAGGTTCAAAGTCTATTCTTTCCATTGGTTCTATGGAATTTTGAAGTCCTATAGAATTCTGGGGTCTAAATCTAACATTTCCTAGCATTGTCTGATAATAAATGCCTTGAGATGAGGAAGATGCTACTCCCTTGCCCTTTTCTGCTGTATGTTGACTAGCTGGTCGCATGCTGAAACAAACATTAGTTTTGGTTAACCGATTTTGTTTTTAATTGTAACCTACTTAACTGGTCTGCTACTTTATTTTCTTCACCTTTAATATATTCGAAAACAATGTTCTTATATACCGATATAGTGTCCATAAAATTTAACCATCTTCTTCTATTACTAGCTTTATCATTTATTTTTGGCTAAATTTAACTATCGCGTCGCAATCTTTCCTTACTAAAACTTCTTCTTTATTTAAAATATATAATTTAAAACTATTTAAACCATATACTATAGCTAATACTTCTAAATCTATACTAGGCATATTTCCTTTTTCTTTATATTGTCCACTTTGATATGCACAAATTTTTTCTTCATTTTTATCACTATATTTATTAGCTTTAGTTTTTAACACTGCTCCCCATCCTAAATTACTTCCATCAGTATGGACGATTAAATAATCGAATTCTAGTGAAATTTTTAAATCGAAAATATTTTTAACCTTTTCTTTAATCTGTTGTACTAATTTAATGTCTTCTAGATTAAAATTTTTTTGCCCTTTACTGCCTGTTTTAGCATATAAAGGTCTTGCTATTTTCCTAAGTCCTGAATAAAGTTTCTTGCGTAATTTACTAATCCTAAAAATTTTTGTAGGTCTTTAGTATTTTCTAATTTGTCTGGCATTTCTAATACCTTTTTGGCCATATAAGGTTGGAGTTTTATCTTCCCATTTCCTAGGGTGATTCCTAAGAAATTAATATGTATTTTACATAATTCCATTTTCTTTTTGCTAATTATTATTTCGTATTTAACAAATAGTCTAAATACCATTTGTAAATGTCCTAAATGTTGCTGCATATCTTTGCTAAATACTAAAATATCATCTACATATACTAATACAAAATTTTTATAATCTCTAAAACTATCATCCATTTTTCTTTGAAAAATGAGTGGGGCTGTTTTTTGTCCGAATGGCATAACAAGCCACTCAAAATGCTCTTCTGGACAGGTGAATGCTGTCCACTCTATGCTGTCTAGGTGCATTTTTACTTGCCAATATCCTGATTTACAGTCAAATTTACTATATATATTTTTACCCTGTATTCTATTAATTAGCTCACTTTTATCTGGTAACTTATATGAGTCTGTTTTGGTGTTGTCATTTAATCTTTTATAGTTTATTACCATACGAGCTTTTCCCCTTATTTTCTCACTATGGTTTCTTACCATAAATGTTGCTGATCTGTGTCTAAATGTTGATCTTCGAATTACTTCTAATTTTAACAATTCTTTGATTTGTTTCTCAAATTCTTCTATATCTTCATTGTTAGCTTCCATAGATTCCGTCTTTATGGTATATTCTGGATTGATTATTTCTAGTTTACACATTATTTCGTTAGCATTCCAATGTGCTAAAGGTTTTTCTCCTATTATCTCTATTTTATCTAGAATATTTATTACTTTATCTAAATCTTTAGGACTATTTATCATGCCTATTTTATTTATACCTTTTTGAAAATTATAAAACTAAGTTTCAATATTTATTAATGTATAATATTTTTCTATTTCTTCTATATATTCTAATCCTTCTACATTAATGAGTGTGTAATTTTTTAGTTCTTCAATGTTTTCCTTTAGAGTTTTATTTTCTTTTAATAGGTTACTATTTTGGCATTGATTTTGACATTTGTCATTATTTGAGCATTCTTCACAACATGGTTTAGAAGCTATTTCCTTTTTGTGTGTTCTTAGTGTTCTATATACTGTTGGTAATGTTACTGTTTGTACCGGAGTATAGGTTATATTTTAAATAGTATTATTTCATCTCTTGTTAAGAGACATCCTCCTCTATTTTGTATGCAAAAATGCAATCCCATTACAAAGTCTGAACCTATGTTTAAATATCTTGCTAATATTCTGTTAATATTGTAAGTTGGCTTGTAGAATTCATTACATGTGTTTAAGAAACTTATTTGTTCCTTTTCTATGTAATAATTATAGATATTTTGCGCTCCGTCTATTTGTGTAGCTGCTATGGGTTTATCAAATGTCTTTAGTAAATGTTTTGGTGCTATTTCTTTATTAATTATACAGCTTGTACATCCTGGGTCTATTAGTGCTAGAGTTTCTATCTCTATATCTTGGATTCTAATTTTCACTAATACTTTTATGGTAGAAAACTCTTTATCTTCATTACATATTAGGCTAGTGCCATTATCTTCTATGTTCATAAGTTCTGCTTCAATTTTTTCTAAATGTACATTTTCTTGTGTGTTGTATTTATTTCTTCTCTATTTATTTTGGTTTTTCCTTCCTCGAAGCTAGTTAGCCTTTGTTCTAGATTATTTACTCTGACTTCTAGAGTTGCTACTCTTAAATGTAGAATTTGATTATTTGTATAATTCGGTTCTCTATTTGGTTCTGATTCTATTTTTATCTTTAGAGTGTTTGCTATACAATTTACACAGGCTTCTAAATAACATTTTCTGCACATAGCTCTGTTTTCTTTGCTTGGGTACCAACTACATATACGACATATATTACTGTCTAGACCTTTATATTTTTGAAATTCATGTACACATTCTTGAGTGACATTCATTAAATTATTAATTACTAGGTTATTTAAATCTAAATCATCTAGATCATCTATTTCTTGTCCTAACTCATTTACTAAATTATCCTCTCCCGAATCTGAAGAATTAGTTTTAGAAATGTCCTCTATATCGAAACTTATTATTGAATATATGCTCTCTGTATCTGACATATATTCATCTACATTTAGTAATGTTTCTTGAAAATCTTCTATTAATTGAGAATTTCTAGTTCTATTATTATTTCTCTTAGGACGTACATTGGCTAAATGATCTATGCTTCCATAAGTATAACATTCTAATTTGTTTTTGTATTTGTATATTCATACATTTTTCTGTTAGTATCCATTATATGTTGAGTTCTATGTCCTATGGTCCATTTTATGTTTGGGCTAGCTACTACACCGTCTCTTTTATACCATCTTTCTTCTATTTCTCTTCCTAAGGCTCCTGGTAGCTTATTAAAAAGTTTTTTACCTAGTTCTTCATTAAAAGTATTTTCGCTGACCATGCAGTAATAAAAATAATCTTGTAAAAATTTCTTTATATATATCCAATGTGAGATGCTAAGTTGTTCTAGTTTTATTAAAGCTTCTTTTTGTAATGCTAATAATCCACTATTTGAATTTTTTCCGGTTAGTAATATATGCATTTTATTTGTGAAGTTATAGGGATTTAGACCCATACTTAACAGAACCTGTAAGTCATATGGGTAATTAGTTTTAAAACTTTCCCACGTAGCTTTTGCCGATTTTCCTCAAAAAGTTTCTAAGTATTTGTACATTGTTTCTGTATCGGTTTCTATATAATGTCTTAAATAATCTGCTGCTACTATTTCTTTCCATAAATCTATTACTGTATCCCACATTTGTGGGTCATGTGCTGCTATATTTAATATTTTACCTTTACTACCTCCTTCTTATAGTTTAATTGGTTCTTCTATTGACATTCTCTTTCCTGCTGGTCTTATACTATCTCCTCTAAGTTCTGTATCTGGATTTATCCTAACTGCTGGCCTCCTAGGCACATTACCTGTACTATAATCTATTGGTTGAGGATTCGGGTTTGTCTGTTGAAAAGGACTAGCACTTGTTGAACTAGTTGCTTCTAATTCTGCTAATTCTTTATAACTCATTATGGAACTTAGTATGGATTTTGTATCTTCATCTTTCTTTTCAGAAATTAATTCTTTGTTATTTCTATATCCTAGGTTATCACTTCTTTCGAAGCAGTTTTTGAAATGTTCTATACATTCTTTTATTTCCATTTCATTTTTCTGATATCCTTTACATTTAAAGCTTATATGTTTATATTCTTCTGCTAACATTTGAGCTTTTTCTATTACTATATCTACTTCGTAGCCTTCTTGTAGAGCTTCTATATTAATAAATTCTTGTTCTGTTTCTATAGTACTTTCTGTTTCAGCGTCGTCTAAATCTCTTCTAGTTGTATAATTATAATCTGTAAATCTAACTGAAGTTTCTCCTTTACTTGTAGTGTATAGTAAATGAGATTATGATGTAAGGATTTTTGGTTTATTAAATTTGTTTAGATTCCATTCTAAACCTGCATATACCTCTGGGTCTATTTTTATTGGTTTTATTAACCTTATACCTTTATTTCCCATTGCTTCAACTACGTCATTTACTTTTAATTTAAATTTAGTATTACTACTTAATGTTAATTTTCCTATAAATCCTACACACATTAATAAATTGTTACCACTATTCATTTCTTCATACCCTTTAGTCTGAATTCCTATTTTAATGTTTTTTCTAAATTCTTTTAAGTTCATTAGGAAATCTGGACTTATGTAGTATATATATATATATATATATATATGAGATATCAACTACGTAACTTTTTTTTTTTAGAAACACTAACTTATTTTTTTCTTAAATCCAAGTGTGCAACCTAATTTAGATATGTTTCTCTTTGAGTCAAGTAGAATATTTTATAATTTTTCTAGAAATAATTATGAATTAAATAAAATATTTTTTTTAAGTAGAATATTTTGCAATATTTCTCAAAAATTAATCTTAAATTATGCAGAATATTTCATAATTTTTCTCAAAATCAATATTGGATTAAGTGAAACATGCCATAGCTTTTTTCCAACTCAAGTAGACTACTTCTCGCTTGAATAAAGAAATGTCAATTTTAAACATGTAAATAAAAGCAATCCTCTTTTCAAAGTTAGCCACTTCTTTTTAAGTTAGTCAAAAATGATCTTTTGGTGAACCGTTTTAAAATGGACGCTCCTAAGTGCCGTAAAAACATTCTTAGGGCGTTAATTGAACTTTACTCAGTTTCTCTAAATTCAAAGATTTATTTCTGTTTTTGAATCTTTGAAATTTCTTTTAAGTTTTCTTGATATTTTATATAAAAATCAAGTGGTGACTCTATAATTTTTTTTAAAATTATTTCGAAAGGTTTTCTTGAATTTTTGAAATAGTTTTAAAAAGATCAAAACCATTTTCCTTCAAACAAAATTCGAAAAGGGATAAAACACTTGGTTCATAGCAAGAGTGATAACATAATTAGAGGTTCACTTGGTGAACTAATCAATAAGTCAAGCGATAGTATAACCATAAGTTCAATTCACAAGACTTTCCAAGGCTATCCATATCATTACAACAAGATAATAAATCAAGTATACATATTATCCAACCATCGACCATATACATAAACCAACAACCTGATTTAACCATTATAATTTCAATAACGCGATTTAGACGTTCATCAAATATCTAGGTCACTAAGGAATTTCACCGTTCAAGCTTAAGGTGGGTCAAGTCCCACATCTAAATCTCAGTAATGAAAAATTTCACATCTACAAGGCTAACTTCTACCCGAAATTAGGGTAGGTTATCTAAATCACACCATAAGGGCTTATCAATCATTACTAGGCCTATAAGGGAAAATCCTCTTCAAGTATTCTTTCTAAGTCATCCCAACACTAAGGCCATTCCATAACTAGTCATATCTAGGTAAAAATACTCCTAAGGTTAGCCAACAATATCATTCTCATCTATTAGAACAACGAGTGTATCTCATACTATTCACGAGACTACAAGTAGAACTACCCAAGGTTCTAGGCTAAAAGTCAAACATCACATTTTAAAAGTTTAATAGCCTACAAGAATTAACTAATCCCAAGTATCACCAATCATCCATTTGTCATCTAAGACCCCCCCTTAATCTCATAAGATATCAATGATTAAACTACAATCAAGCTCAATTTATCTACAAGTAAGCCTAACCTACCTTAAGTCCAATTGCTCACGAACCAACAAGCTTTGCCTTTTCTTTTCTTGAAGCTTCTTCTTTCATGAGCCAAGCTATCAACAATATAATCTAAGCATCATTACAATAACAAAAACATCCATTATGGCACTATTATGCCATGGGTCCAAAATGACACCAAACTCCCAAGTGCGTCCCACCTTCGAAAAATGAGTTTTCGAGACCAAACCATTGTTTAAACATCATTAGGGAGCTATAACCCTCAAGAAATTTGACTAAATCAATCACATTTGTGGCTACAATTGAGCCTCAAGGAATTAGGGCTTTGGGTCTAGAAATCAAGAAATTAGTACCAAATTTGAAGGAATCTTACCTTAATTTGTAGCAAAAATGGATTACACAAGTTATCAAAGCTCCTAATCAACCCACAAGACTCACTTTCAAGTCAACAAATCCTTTATGGCTGCTAGGGTTCTCAAAGAAGTGAAGAATGCCTAAAATATTGGCCAAAAGGGCCTTTTATACGAGTTTAAATGGACCCGCAGGGTCAAAACTTATTTTTGACCTCCCGGAATCATTCAGACTTCATTTTTCGCAAACGAACTATGTAACCCCACTAAATTTGATACTCTGGATGTATTGGTGAATTTGAATTTCCATCCAAGATCATTTATGCCACTTGTGGGTCCCACACCATATATTCTAATTTTGATTTTTCAACTAATGAGTCGAAATGAGCTCGGGTGCTATGGGATCCAAACCAAGGGTCTACCTATCCTAAAATTGATATTACATAGCGGGTGGAACAGTTGAAATTTTCATCTGAAATTATTTTACTAAAGTTTTTGCTCGGCAGCCATTTAGAATCGATGAAGACTTCTAAATAGAGGATTGGTTCTAAAAACCAAACAAACTGCCTGGTGACCGAATCATCGGTCCCAGCGAGTCATAAATGACTTTGGGGCAGCTATGGAGAAGCTCAAACGATGGAAATAAGCGTAAATATGGAAAATGACCCGAAGGATCATTACAATATCCACAACTAAAAGAACTTTCATCCCCGAAAGTCAACGAATAGAAATAATCTCAAAGGCTCGAAGGGATGAGGTACTAGGCCCGCATGCTCCAAGCATGACTTCCCAAATAACCTCCGTAGAGAGAAAACACTTCTGAGGGATTTTTCCACTGGTATCCCTTTTCAACGAACCCTCTCATTCTACTTCCAAACAACTAAAACTCAACTTAACTGATAACTGGCCTCAAACTGAACCAAGAAGGTTGATGTACACATAATTGAACCACATCACGCTGGTACCATCTCTATATCAGCATAAATCAACAAAGGCTCATCTGAGCCAAAGCCAACCCAAGTCACGAGTCATGCTACCAAATCCAAATCCAAATATACGCTCAATTTACCATTTTGCACATGCTATCTACTCCAAGCTAAGAGGAAAAGCACTTAAGTCTCGCCTACTCAGTCTCATCACAAAGAACTCAAAGAACTGAAGTTGATTCGTTGAAAGTCCATACGAGAGATATGAGAATAAGCTCATAAGGTGCTATCTTGGTACCCAATAGATAAAACCAAGGAATGCAATCCATGCCAAAGCTGCAACCAGTCAGAATGAAAATCAAACTGAGATCTCAAAATCCAAGGTGCAACTACTCATCACAGAACATTTCACTCCAGGATGCCTCATCTACTGAGAATGAAGTCATACTGAATCCAACTCGAGTATATTACTCCCATTGAGTAAATCATCCAAAATTCCTAAAGAAAACTAAAAATCGAGGTCAAAACTGAAATAACCAATACGGGTCCCATGGGCTATCATATGAAAACTTATCAACTATAATCCAACCGACGTCGAGAAGACCGAATAGGCAATCATGAAGTAGGATCAACCAGCCTATAAATGAAATTTGAACAATGGCAAGTCTAAAGTAAAAGTTGCACGCAAGGTCAATAATATAAAGCTAAAATCTCAATATCAGGGCTGAATCTCTTGGTCTCAAATATCAAAACTAAAACTAAGAATGGGCAGGCATTAATGCTCCATATTTATCATACTTCCAAATTTCCATTCCATGGCGTAAAATAAAAAACTGAGCCAATAAGGCTATATCAATGTCAATTATCTTAAATCGTCTCTAGTATCCAAATCTGACATATCCGAGATAAATCATACCAAGCCACAGTCGAGACATATCTGAAGAGCAAAATCACCACAGGGGCAACCATCGACTAAAAACACAAGAAACCAACTCTATATTAGCTAGAGGAAATAAAATAGCCATAAAATAGAAATCATGCAAAAAAGGATGAATCACTGGCTAGAAATGTAAATGACCCACTCCATATCCACTAGAGGGCATAAACTATAAAGACATACTAAAAAAAACTTCCCAAGGATGAAAACCACACCAGAAATGAAAAAAGGCTCTAGCAACTCAAAAAATGTAACTTAAGCTAACAACTAATCAATCTAACACTCCATCTCAGCAAAGACTAGCCACAGGCACATATCATCAAGGAGAAACACTCCACCAAACCTCACTAGGCCAAACAAACGCTGAAACAGGGATTTCCCAAATCCACCCTATAATTTCATCATCGAAGAAGAAAAATACCAATCTCGAAACCAAGGTTAATGTCAAAAACCACTATCAAGAAATCAAAAAATCGAGATAAAGAATTTCCAACTTGCCAACTCATGAAGCGATCACAAGTAAGGCTACCTACCTTTAGCCTTCCAACTTACTAGACAAAACCATATCCCAACAACAAAAAGAGTATCCAATCTCCTCATCAATAACAAGGGTAAACCATCACAAGAGAACGAACCCCACAAATCTAGGAAATGAATCCACGACATCTCAACATCAATATCAAAACCGCTATCAGAAAAGAAAATAGCCATAAATAAAGAACAAACCTCAAACTGGTTAATCTCACACACGAGCTATATATAAACGAATAGCCAAGGCAAAAACTTTTGCAACCTAGAAGGCAAGTCTAAGGATCTCAAACTCAAAAATGGGTGATACAACTAAATTGCCGACCCTAAAATCATAATAGAGCCAAAATGGTCAACCTATCTTTGATATCATAATATATACCCAAATCAATCTAACATAACTAACCATGATGGAAAACAATCAACCTCGACGTGCTAGGGGAAGGAAATCATCAAATTACGCTATATCTACTTAAGCCACCAAATAATAACACAAGAAAATGAGAGTCTAACTAGATAACATTAGTCTATATAGTTGCACAATAAGAATCAATTACATAGGGGAACAACATCAACATAGATCTACTCTATCCACTTCTAAAAGAAATAAACCATAGAGTAGTAACATATAAATGAATCTAATAACAGGACACATAATAATCAATATTAATTCATCAAGGCATATAATCACCAATGGGTATGAAAATCCCAATATAAATAATAAGAGATAAAGAAGAGAAATAAAAGCACACCAATTGTGGCGACATCTGCAATCACATACCTGATAGGCACAGGGAAAATAAATCTAAACGGGTCCAAATTAGATCGATCAACTGAATTATCAACTGAGGCACCAAGTGCATCATTTCTAACTGAAGATGTCACAACATCACAAGCTGATCTAAATGAGCTAAATAATTGGAATTCCCATGTTGAAGACACTCTCTAGACTAGTAGTTGATCTCTCTATAGTCATAGCAATTCGTGAAGCATCAATATGATGGAGACACAAACTGAGCTCAAATGGATGGACAACTGATGCTGAGAAAAAATCTCTAGAATTATGTCCATCCATCCGTAATCATAGCCTGTCTTAGGAACTCTAGGTTGGGGAGGGAAACTGTGCTAACTCTAGCTAATTATCTATCTCATACCTGGGGCTTTCTTTGAACCAGTGTCTCGTCACGACATAACCAAACCAAGATCCTTGAATACTTTAAGATACTGCCCCTCATAATCCAGAATGGCCGCCATAGTCCAAAGAACCATACCACCCTCCGTAAGTCTGATCGGGACTTTACCCACTATGATTATGACTACTCTGAGAACTACTCGTAAAATGGAATACTGTCTGCCTAGAGCTGATGGGATGTAGGTGAAGCTAAACTCTACCAGAAGAATCCTTACTCTCAAATAAAATACCAATAACACTAAATTGATGGAATGCCTGTTCCCACTATTTCCATAAGTCCCAACACTTGCGCTCTTTATGGTCCTCTTATAATCGACAACTTGAGGAAGAAAGATTCGGCTTCTATCAAGTGCTCCGATACTAAATGGAGAGACAATACTAACCCACTAACACATCCAGGAACCAAAGTCTGTCTCAAAATAATATGGCACAGGAAGATGCCTAGACCACATGAGAGATCCAATCTCGTACTCAAAATCGGTAGAGAACTCTAATGAACACCATTAGACCCAACTCTAGTCTGAGGACTACTCTATCAATCAAACGTCATCCATGACTGAGAGGGATCTACAACATAACTCGAATTCCCAATGTTGAAACTTAAAGGCTGAAGTAGTCACAAGCTTAACTGGAGCCTAAGTTGGCCCAAATCCTTTTTTGGCTTCCACTGAAGATCTTTGATATGCATCTTTGACTCTCCAATCCAATGCTGTCATGAAACTCTAGAATTGCGTGTTAAAGTCTCATCCACATCTATCAACAATATTGTATCATCCTTCGGGGATATAATAGAATCAAAAAATATGTTTGAGGTTCATACGAATACTGACACATGATAAGGAATCAAGAAGTAAATTTTCTAGAATGTCACTGTAGCCTCCTAAAGATAGGTTACAGACGTCTCCATACCAATCCGCAGGACTCTACTAATACTTAGATCTTATACTAACACACCAATGTAAACTAGGCTCTGATACTAATTTGTCACGACCCAATTTGTAAGTCATGATGGCACCAACCATAACCCACCAGTAGGTAAGCCAACAACATAACTCGGAGCTAATGCAATGGGTTACCTTGGTAGAAATGTCCATCATGGACCCTTTATACGAACACAATATAAGAACAATATTCCACAAAAACAATAACTGACATTCGAATACCAATCCCATGACCTGATAGTATAAGGTCAACTCTAAATCCAACAACAAAAATTACAACTCGAAGTCTAATAAGCTTAAACAGTCTTAAATGATCTCATACATTCATCTCGAATACAAAAGACAAAATAAGGATTGAGGGAAAAAAAGACAGCTAAAACTCTAAGAGCTCACCCTATCTCTTGATGATCAACACAATATGATCTTGACTCAACAATGGCAACTAGAACTCGGGTTTGCACCAAAAAGGTATAGAAGTGTAGTATGAGTACCAAAACATGGGTACTCAGTAGAAATAATCGACCGACTAATCTAAATTATAATATAAGAATGATATAAAGCAAGACAATAACTTAAAGTCAAGGTATATGAGTGAACCTAAATCTTTTTTGATATCACTTTATAAAATAACTAATCTAATATGGCAATAGCATAACATATTATATCAACATATACCATTATCTTCATGCAAATGAGTAATCATTTTGGAAGCATAAAGTCACATATATATAGTAACGACCACTTATTTACCATAATCCACACCAATCATCATTAGAATATAAAGCACAACAACTCACCACGATGTCTCATACTACCGAGAAGTACACGCAAAAGAACACAACAAAGAACTCATCACGACGTCCCATACCACTGGAGAGTACACCAAAAGAATGCAATACAAGAAATCATCATGGCGTCCCATACCACCAGAGAGTACACCAAAAGAACAATCCATCAATATATCAAGGCACAACTACACAAGCAACTCACCAAAGCAGCGGGTTGCATATTTCCACTATGGCCTCTTACCGAGGTCTACAATTATTATCAATACCATAATTCAGCACAATGAAACCGATATCACCATAACATAGTTATATAGTTACTTATTCTCTATTTCATTGATGAAATCCAAGTCTAGTCTATATTAGCTAATCTCCATATCCATGAAATACTAGTTTACAAGTCTTATAGTTTACTAGTCATCAAATAAGAAAAAATGACAAGTTACCAACACTATTATTTATTCTCCTATATCAAGGCCATTTTTTAGTTAGCATCCTCATTATATAAGTCGTCAATTAAGCCACCATGGTCACATGCTAGATGTCAACTTAGCTATTCATCATACAATACTAAGTCCAATATCATTAGGCATATTACAACCTTAAGGACTAGTTTCCAAATTTTAACCAAGTAAGGTCCACCAACTAGTTTACTAGGCTTCTAGACCACAAGTCATAGTCATTTATTAGAGGCAACTAGTTATCACATAAGCCACTTTATTAGGGGAAATTCCATAACATGACCATTTATGCATGTCAAGTAGATTTACTAGGTGAGCCCTTAGTTCTACACAAGATTACACATATCAATTAGCCTTAACCCAATACTCGGCATAATCTACTTCTAGTTACTAATTAGAATTAATACAGGCCACACCTCTTAACTAGTGATTAGTGACGAAGAATGATTAATAATCTACCAAGGAAGGCATCACATCCCAAGTACACAAATGAGTTTATCCACACACGGCATAAACTCATATATATCTATATATTCATATATATACTCAACACACACGGTATCATCATAACATCGTTACCTCTTATGGATTAATGAGGCATTATCATAACATCAAAATATCCTCCGGATTCACCGGGAACCATCATAACACCATTATGTCCTCCGGATTCACCAGGTATCATCATAACATCATTGTCTCTACTGGATTAATCGAGCATCATCATAACATCATTATATCCTCTGGATTCACTGGGTATCATCATAACATTATTATTTTTTTCAAATAATCGAGCATCATGATAATATCAACATATCCTTTCAAATAAATATCAATCCAAATTAGCCAAATATCCAAATGGTCATCTCTGCCCCTGATAGCCTGCAAAACTGGTGGAGAAATATTTGTGTGGCATATAGTTTGGAGGTTTAGGAATACTTGGGTGCTCTGTTATCGCTAATGAGGGTTTGAGCTAATAAAACCCTTATTACATTATTGATAGAATTTTGGGTCCCAAAAATAGTGACCTTCAGATTTTTGGATTATGAAATCACCCTTACCCCGGAGAAAATTAGTGACTTCACTGAGCTACTGCTTAGAGAGAAGCTATCGGTACTCTCATCACCTATAAAGAAGGAGGATTTCTTGAGGCTTTTAGGATTGGATGTCTTTTATCACTAAGGAATATGGAGGACGGGAAGGTAAAGATGAACTACCTTTTCAGAAGATACAACTGTCTGGAGAGTTATGATAAGTACCAGAATGACTTTGTTTATACTAGCAGACAATAGATGCATATGCGACCGAGGGTCGTTGTCTTGGCTTTCTTGGGAATTGTGATTTTCCCAATGAGATGACATTGTGTTGACATTAATATTCTACCAGTAGTAATAGATATCTTTGTAGAGCCATAGAGACTCACCTTAGTGCACATGATCCTTGAAGAGGTATTCCAGTCATTATCCACCTACTCTAGAGGACATGACTTTTTTTGGGGCTGCAACTTATTGCTATAGATTTGGGTGATAAATACTTCTATCGTCGCTTTCTATAGATAGACTATACGATCAATTTATTTATCCAAATTTAAAGTCACAAAGATCGTTTAAGGTATTGGATTGTGCCAATCGGAGAAGTAGAATGGCATAGGTTTTTGACCAATCTTACCAGGGATTCCATCTGTGGAAATATTCCTGGATATCAGGATTGGCCTTCATTAGGACTAGGCATCTATACTTTATTGAGCTAATTAGGTTACGAAGCTCCAACCATATGCGCCTCTGTGAGTCCTTAGATAATTTGGCGTCATTTAGGATATTCTATTTTCGTCGATCATAGTGTTACATGAGGACAGTTTTGGTTCCCTGATTTCAACAACATGAGTGACGAACCTACAACTAGAATGGAACTACATAGGGATGATGATAATAGAAGGAGAAAAGTGGTGCATGCTGGAATATTATGCTTGACGCACCACCTTGAGCCATATAGCTTGACCAACTACAAATGGGCTTTGAGGGTTCACCGATGCTCAATGGGTTAAATGGGTTAAGGAAGAGGTGCTTTACTACATTGATATCACCACACCTATGTATGATCAGATAGTACAGGGATCAGTCGATTACCTGATACTAGTGATTTAGAAGGATCCTGAAGAAGATCAAGAAGAAGAAGAAGACCCCAAAGAAGACCTTGAAAAAGACCCCAAAGAAGACCTTGAAGAAGACCCCAAAGAAAACCCTAAAGAGGAACCTGAGGAGGACCTAAAATGGAAGGATGAAGACCCTTAGGAAGGATCATAAATTGGTTCCAACATTTATGATTCGGATTATGGAGGGGTTATGGATATAGGATTAGCACCTGAGAATGACCCAGATAGATCCCCCGAATACCACCCAAGATCATATTTTGATGTGGGTAGAGATGAGGATGATGATGCCACCTGACTCTAACTTTCCTTTCTTGTTGTATTTTTCATATTCCCTAGAGAGCTGCATGGCCCACCCCATTGTAAGCCCTTGTAGTCGTCCAAGTAATTTCTTTGTAAGATGTCTTTGTTGTATTTTGATGGAACCTCTTGAAACACTTTGTTTAATATAAGTCATGTTTATTCTTAAATCCAAATATGTTTAAATAAACCGTTTATCATCAAACTGATTGCAGCGTAGGCCTACCTCTAGCGAAAAAGGCTTTATATGAGGACACATTTTGGATGTTGCCAACTTCACATATATATGTGTTATATACTTGCTAAATTTTCAATATCTCCCAAACTAACATGGCTTTCCTTTTATTTTTCTTTCTTTCTTTCTTTTTGTTTATTAATTACTTCCCAAAAAAGTTGATTTGTGTCGATTAGCAAACTGGAAAAATTCCAATATAACCTTCGGTCCAAATACAAAATGAATAACAAAGATAAGGTTGCGATGATACCAGTGGATGATGCTGAAAGATCTCAAAAGTTGTCAGACACCCAGAACGATGAGCAAATGGACAACATGGCACAAGGAATTGAAGTCTCGAAAGAAGAACTATGCCAAATGTAGGACCTGACCAAGCTCACTATGGCTAGCTTTCCCGCTCAATTCTAGGATCCAAGTATTGTATTACCCCCGGGCGCTCCTACTAACCTAAAAAATCTACCTTCACATGCTCAATCCTCATCTGCTCTTCAACCCACTGCCGGGACCGTACCTAATTATTTGTTTCCTACTTAGAACTTCACCATTCCAGTCCATCCAACATGCAACACATATCTAAGGTACATGTCACTTGTGAGATACTTGTGCCATTGGTATATGCTACTGAAGCTCTTACTTTTGCGACATCTACAGCTGTTAAGGTTCCACATGAGGTTGATCGGTGTGGAGGATTAGGGAAGAATACCTAATCAAATAAACAAGGGTCGATAGCAGCTCAGCTCAAAAGCCTAAAGAGGTCATTTCATTATATGCAAGTAACCAGAGGGACTGAAAGCATAGACGACGATGACTTATGCATTCATCCAGACATCGATATGCCAGTCGGGTATAAATCACCAAAGTTTGATATGTTTGATAGAAAGGGTGACCCGTATGCACATCTTAGGGCCTATTGTGATAAGTTGGTCAACGTAGGAAGAAGTGAGAAGTTGACAATAAAGCTGTTTATTTAGAGCTTTTTAGGAGAGGCTTTGACTTGGTACACCAGAAAAGACCCCCTAAGTGGCGTGATTGGCATGAAATGGCTGAGACTTCATGAGCCTCTTTAGATTTTACACCGAGATTACCCCAGATAGGTTCTCATTGTCTAACATCCAGAAGAAACCATCATAATTATTTAAAGAATATGCATGGCATTGGAGGACCGAGAATGCTAGGATTCAGCCTCTACTAGATGAAAGTGAGCTCTCTAAGTATTTTATCCGAGCTCAAGAGGGTGTTTATTTTAATATAATGATGTTAATGATGGGCCAAAAGTTTGCAAAATTTGTCAAGATGAGAGATTTCATAGAAGAAGGCATCAAGTCATGAAAGATCCAGTCTATGGTTGCACTACAAGCCACAAGTAAGGCCATACAGTCTAGTTCCATTTGTGGTGATAAGAAGAAGAAAGAAGATCTCTCAACAGTCACACCATACTATCAGCCTAGAAATTCTTCTACCATTACCCTAATAACACTTAAATTATTACACACTTTCCAGTGTACAATACCTAACCACATTAAAATCCACCTCGAGCTCCAACATTCTAGAATCAACCAAGACCATATGCCTTTGTCCAAGCTCCATCTTACTAAAATAGACTAGCTTATGCATCAAGACCACATCCAAATCTTAAAGCAAGAAATACCCATACCTACACACTAATTGGTGAACCTTTGCCCCAACTATTTGAATGATTAAGGGAAATAGGATTGTTGCATCCAATCGAAGGAAAACCCCCTGATCCAACCTCTCAAAAATTTGATGGCAACAAGCGATGCGCCTATTACTCAGGAGTCCAAGGGTATGACATGGAAGAGTGCTATAGTTTGAATAATCAAATTGAGTCTCTAATAAGAAAGAGAGTAATCAAATACACCGCCGCATCTATAATATGTACAATAACCCTTTGACAAATTCGGAAATTGAGAAGTCAACATAATTACTCCAAAATAAGAATATGACTTGGAAGTAGATATTGTGCCTGCATAGAACATAAAAGAAGTTGCCACTCACAACCTTTTATCATAGTTCAGTTGGGGGACCCTATAACTATTCTGAATCACCTGCTAAGAGTTGTAGTGACCACTATAGCCATTGGAAGTCCTGATTATGACAATAAAGAAGTCACATAGGATTATCGGGCTGAAGCCAAGGGGAAAATAATATATGCTGTTGTGGCTCAGGAGATGACCAGGTTGGGAAGATGTTATGCTCTAGAAAATTGAATCAAAGAGTTCTGAGAAAGAGTAGAACCTAAAAAAGAATGTTACGGATATTGAAGCCACAGAATTTTGGAAGAAGATGTAACCCAAAGACTATTCAGTCAAAGAGCAACTAAAGAAGAGATCGACCTATATATCCATTATGTCCTCGCTTATGACTTTTGAAGCTTATAAAAATACTTTGATGGAAGTGTTATGAGGGGTTGTCATACCAAAAGAGACCACTGGCAAGACTTTGGCTGCAATAATCAGGAGAATGGTAGCAGAAAATAAGGTCTCTTTCAATGATGATGAGCTACCATTAGAAGGGGATTCACATAATAAAACACTTTATATCATAGTCAGATATCATGAAAAAATCATGAATAGGGTCTTTATTAATGGTGGTTTGGGTTGTAACCTCTGTCTATTATCCACTCTAAAAGATTTGGGTGTAAACATAGAAGACATAAGGAAGAGTCGGGTGAAGGTCAGAGCCTTTAATGGATCACAAAGGAGTTTCATCAGAGAAATCTACCTGACATTGCAGATAGGACCAGCTAAATTTCCTATATTATTTCAAGTGATGGATGTATTATCTAGTTATAACATATTTCTAGGAAGGCCATGGGTCCATATGGGAAGAGCCATTCCTTCAACTCCCCATCAGTGTGTAAAGTTTGAGTGGGGTCGCACAGAAGTTACTGTCCACAGGGAGCTTAGTCATCCCATCTATGCTATCAATTCAGTTCTAGTTACTGAGGAATTAGATAGAGCCACTTTCCATACTCTGGAGATCAGTAAGCTGCAAAAACTGATGAGAAGATAGAACTAGCTAAAGTAAAAATGTCGAGTACTGCAAATATGGTTGCACCAGAGATGTTGAAATATGGGTATTAGCCTAAGACAGGACTAGGACCAAAATTCGATGGTATAATTGAGCCAATCCAGCTGAAGCATCAGAGGGGTACTGCATGGCTTGTATATAAGCCCATTTTTAGAGAAATCTATCATGAAAGATATAGAGTGACGGTATTCGTGCCAGCCCAAGTCCTAGTTTTAGAGAAAGTAATTGATGAAGACATCATAGAGGTAATAGGAAATCTATTTGTGGCCGTGATTGAAGGAGAAACAGATATGGATTTTAAGAAGCTTGCCATTCATGATGCTGAACCTAGAAAAGTCATGCAAAATTTGACCATTAGCCCATCCCTATTCCGAAAGGAGTCTTGGTAGTGTGGAATTGTAGTCGCTTTTGAAATTATTTTGTTTTTCATGATCAATTGAGGCTTGAATCATACCGAAGCTCTTTTTGCTACTCGCCTCTTGCCAAAGCCTAGTGTTTTTTGTTAAGAAAGCCCTTATTTTCAAAACTTATTTTCCTATTTTCAATATCTATTTAATTTTCTCACTTTTTATATTTTTTAGTGAAAATATTTATAAAAATCTCTATTCCACGTTTATGATATGCAATGAATTCATTGAATAAAATACAAGCGATGAGCAAGATTATAAGGAGTACGAAGAAAACATGATACCTGAAAACCTACAATAGGAGATCGAGCAACTTGAGAGTCAAAAGAATCCTAATATGGATGAAACTGATGTCACCAATTTGGGTGATGAAGAAATGATAAAGGAAATGCGAGTTAGCATACACTTGGATGTCGAAAAAAATCAAGAATTGATAGGCTTTCTTAAGAAATACATCGATGTGTTTGCTTGGTATTACGATGACATGCTTGGTTTGAATATTGATATCGTCTCACATCGACTGCCAATTAACCCTGCGTGTCCGCTAATGAAGCAAAAGATGAGGAAATTCAAACCTAATTTAAGTTAAGAATCAAGGAGGAGGTGACCAAGCAGATTAAAGCTAATGTCATTAGGGTCACAATTATCCCACCTCATTGGCCATCATCATGCTAGTATCAAAGAAGGATGGAAAGATAAGGATATGTGTAGATTATCTAGATATCAATAAGGCTATTCCAAAAGATGATTTTCCACTCCTAAACATTCATATTCTCATTGATAATTGTACAAAACATGAGTTGCAGTCTTTTGTTGATTATGTTGCGGGATATCACCAAATCTTAATGGATGAGAATGATGTAGAGAAGACAACCTTTATCACTACATAAGGAGTATACTGCTACATGGTGATGCCATTTGAACTCAAGAATGCCGGTGCAACTTATATGAGGTCCATAACCACACTTTTGAATGATATGATTTACAAAGAGATCGAGGTGTATGTGGATGATGTCATTATCAAGTCCAAAAAGAGTTCATACCCTTTGGATAATTTACAAAAGTTCTTTAAAAATTTTCAAAGGTATGATTTAAAGTGGAATCCATCCAAGTACGCCTTTGGAGTTCCCGTAGGAAAGTTATTGGGATTTATTATTAGTAGGAGAGGTATAGAGTTGGATCTGTCCAAGATAAGGGCAATCCAAGACTTACCACCTCCTAAGCCCAAAAAGGATGTAATGAGTTTCTTGGGAAGACTCAATTACATTAGTCGGTTCATAGCCCAGTCCACAATAATTTGCGAACCAATATTCAAGTTATTGAAGAAGGATGCCTCCACTGGGTGGACCAAAGAATGCTAGAAGGCTTTTGACAAAATTAATGAGTACTTGTCTAACCCACTAATATTGGTTTCACCAGAGCTGATAAAGCCATTGCTATTATATATATTTGTTATGGATAATGCATTTGGATTTGTTAGGGCATCATAATGATATAGAAAGGAAAGAGCAGGCCATTTACTACTTGAGTAAGAAGTTCACACCGTATGAAGCAAGGTATACATTGTTGGAGCAGACCTATTGTGAATTGATTTGGGTTGCATAAAATTTGAGGCACTACCTATCTACATATACCACGTATATGATTTTTAGAATAGATCAACTCAAGTTCATCTTTTAGAGACCGATGCCTACTGGAAAATTAACAAAATGGCAGATTTTGTTGAGCGAGTTTGATAATGTGTACGTGATGCAAAAGGCCGTTAAAATACAAGCTTTAGTTGATCACCTCATAGAAAATCTAGTAGATCAAGATTACAAACCTCTCAAGACCTACTTCCCTGATGAAGAGGTGTTGTTCGCTGGAGAAGACATCTTAGAACTGTATGATGGATGAAGAGTGTTCTTTAATGGAGCATCAAACTTTAAAAGAGTCAAAATTGGAGCAGTTCTAGTTTCAAAAATAGGTCAACACTACCTGATCTGGGTGAAAATTAGGTTTCCTTGCACGAATAACATGCCAGAATATGAGGCTTGCATTCTCTGACTTAAGATGGCGGTAGACATGTACATCAAAGAGCTTTCGATGATAAGGGATTCAAATTTGCTGATCCATCAGGTGTAAGGAGAATAGACCACCAAGAATGTCAAAATACTTCCTTATGTGCAATGTGTTAAGGAACTGAGTAAGAGGTTCATGAAAATTAAGTTTAGACATGTTCCTCGAATTCAAAATAAGTTTGCCGATGCCCTAGTGACACTATCTTTAATTATTCCATATCTAGATAAGAACTATATCAATACCATCAAGGTGGAGATACACGATCAACATGTGTGCTATTTCCATGTGGATGAAGAACCATATGGAAAGTCGTGGTACTATGACATCAAGAGGCTACTCAAAGCAGGAAAATATCCAGAAAATGCTACTGGCAAGTAGAAGAGAACTTTAAGGAGGATGGACAATCACTTATTTCTCAACAGGAAATCCTATATAGGAGGATACCAGACTTGTGATTGTTATGATGCGTTGATGCCTCAGAATGCACAAAATTATTGGAGGAGATATATGCAGGAACTCGTGGACCTCACATGAATAGTTTTATGCTTAAAAAGATCTTGACAGCTATATACTTTTGGATGAATATGGAGAAGGATAGCATCCAATACGTGTAGAAGTATCACCAATGTCAAGTTCACATGGATTTTATACAGGTTCCGCCAACTAAGCTCAATGTGATGGGTTCCCCTTGTTCGTTTGCTGCTTGGGGAATGGATGTTATTGGGCTCGTAGAGCCTCATGTGTCTAATGGACATCATTTAATACTGGTTGCTATTGATTATTTTAAAAAATGGATTGAAGCTTCAACATATAAGGTCATAACCAAAAGGTGGTAGCAGATTTTATTTGCAATAACTTAGTCTGTCGGTTTGGATTTCTAGAGTCAATCATAATAGATAATAGGGCCAATCTCAATAGAGACCTAATAAGAGAGATTTTCAAAAGGTTTAATCTCTCATCAAAATTCCACGGCATATCAACCGCAAATAAATGGAGTAGTTGAAGCTTTAAACAAGAATATTAAGAAAATCTTGAGAAAGATAGTGAACGGTAGCAGAGAATGGCATGAGAAGCTACCATATGCTTTGCTTGGCTATCGCACCATAATCATAATATCCACTAGGGCAACTCCCTACATGTTGGTCTATGGGCCAGAAGTAGTGATACCTGCAGAACTAGAGATACCTTTATTGAGAATCATCCTAGAGGTTGGTCTAGACAATGCTGAATGGATTCATAGCAGGATCAAAAATTTGATTCTTATTGATGAGAAAGATTAGACGCAGTTTGTCATGGTCATCTCTATCAAAATATAATGATCAAGGCATTCAACAAGAAAATCAGGCCTCGTCGATTCACACTGGGACAATTGGTATTGAAAAAGATATTCCCTCACCTAGATGAAGCTAAATTGAAATATTTTCCAAATTGGCAAGGTCTCTACATAGTTCACCAAGTGATCTCGAGAGGGGTGGTAATCCTGGAAGAGATGGACGGCACAGTAAGAACGAAGCTGGTCAATTCAGACGCCATAAAAAGTACTACATTTGAAGACATTAGGTCTAGTCGTTGTTTCTTTGTATTTTGTATTTTTTCTAATGTAAAAGTACTACGTATTAGCCTAAATTCTCACAAAGGGATACATAGGAAACCCACATAGGGTCCGATTTCCCTTAAAAAACCCAAAAATATCATCCTTTCATGTATTCATAACTATGCTCGATCCGACTTCCCTCGGCGGGATACGTAGGCAATCCTCATCAGATTCGGTCCCTTCATATTTAATGGGTTCAAGGGTCCAGATGATAAAACTAAAAGTAGAGATGTCTACTTTACAAATTAGGACAAGTAAAAGGGTCCACGAGATCATTTTTCCAAAAGAAAAAAAATTACTTGCTGAAAATTAAAAGTGGATCCCACTTTTTTTCTACTTTTTTTGGTCAGTACACATTTTTTTAATTTTATTTCCACATCAGCCATTAAGGGGGTAATATAATTCACACAAAAGTGGTCTAGGGGGTAAATGATTAACTATAAAGTTAAAGTGCTAAAGTAAGTTGTGGAGAATAAGTTCAGGGATGAAATAATAACTTTTCTCTAATAAGAAAGATAAATAATAACATCCCACGACCTTGTAGTATCGATAGAAGATCCACTAAACCAAAATAATAAGAGTGCTATCATAGTCAAATATACATAAAGAATAAGAAAAAATAGAAGATGGAGAAGAGGTCAAATCCAACTCTGATAGTTCACCCTGTCTCCGAACTTTAATCATCATGATCGCAGTGTCAGCTAGTACTCAAAAGAAAATATCCCAAATTTCAGTCGTTGAAAATTTTCTGAGTTATGAGCTTTCTTTCTTGGCAACGACTCACCTGATGAGTTATAACGTGTCTTTACGGGTCATATGGCCCAGTCATAATGATCCCAGAAGGATTTGCCTAAGTCACTACTTTGATAATGACTAGACTTAACGAGTCGTATAGACTCCGAACGAGTCGTAAGGAGGACATTTCATAATGTGTCCAGTGTAGTGCCTCTATTAAAACTGTTGAGCTTATGACTTGACCCTATGAGTTGTAGTGTCTCATTACGAGACGTAGGGTGCCAGTTGTAGGGTTCACAATGAAGAGCCCAAGGAGGTTCTGGTTTTACCTACAACTGGAGGGTTTGAGTCGTAGGGTGACCCTATGAGTCATAAGGTCACTCATAATGACTGATGATTTAATTCCCAGCTTTTAATAAGGGTATTTTAGACATTTCCCTCTTGACCTAGACATAACCTATGACCTATAAAACCTATTGAGACTTTATTCCCACATATAACACAATAAAAATATCCTCTTCTCTCTCAAATTATTTCAAGCCAAGCAAGCTAGGATTTCCTTAAGGTTGAGCATCCAGGGGTCAATTCAAGGTTTCTTCTCCATAATTGTGAATATTTTAAGCATGTTACTCTTCCCTCGCTATTAATTTATCAAAGGTATATGTTTTAAAGTAGTGTCCATGAGATATTGATGTTGGTTTTGAATTAAAGGTTGAGGATTTTGAATGCTTGTTGTTGACCGATGTTTCCCCATGGTTTAGTTATGATCATTCATGTTTTAAATATGGTTTTGAACTTATGGATGTTTGGGAATGGTGATTAAACTGAGGGGTCATGGTTAAACCCTAATTTGATAATTTTTCCTTGATTATAGTTTTGGAAAATTGTATGCCTCAACATGGTTGTGAAAGTCAATGTAAAAGGGCTTTTATCACATAGTTTGGTTTATCCACTTGTAATAACGCATTGGCATAAAAAGGATAATAAAGTATGCATGTTTTCCTTGAAAGGCCTTGGTGGCCATGTATAAATGGTGGAATTGAAACCTTGTGGGTTCGGTTGATTAAATGGGTTCGAGTCCCGAATGATTGATTATTTGAATATCTTTGACCTATGGGTTTGAGTCCTAGTTAGTTGAGTAGATGACATGGCATGATGATGTTAGTTTGCAAGCGAGGTCAGTGTGACGATACCAATGGGATGCCTTGGTATGTAATTGATTTAATACAAATGGCAATGTGTGATAAATGTTTTTAATTGGGCTTTAAAATAGGCTTTGTGTAGTTGAGTAGTGAAAGAGGAGGTCCAAGTGACCAATACTGGAAATCGCGCTAGCCGGTGCGGGGGTCATTACGGCTTGAGGGTTTGAGTCCCCTTTCTTGTGACCAGGTGGTTCGAGTCCACCTTATTGTTATTATTATGATTGGAGGGGTTGATTTCCCCATATCAAATTTTAATATTAGGAGCTCAAGTTACCTTAGTATATGAATGGAGGGTTTGAGTCCCCTGTGCATATATATATGATCTTTCTTTGGTTCGTGTAGCTATACGCACTGGGGCTCGACTAGGGGGTGAGAGATGGGGCTCATATAGCCTGTGGGTACTATTATATGATGGTTGATCTACACAATCTAGGTTAAAGTTTTAAAGTGCATGTTAAACCTTATTACCTATCCTGACATGTGATATATATATATGTGTGTGTGTGTATGTATGTATATGCATTTGATTATGTGCATTGGATTTTGAATGAGTTTGAAACTGTTGAACATGGCATTATGTTATCCTTATCCCTGAGTTATATACTAGTATTCACCCTGCTAACCATCTTTGGACGCTGTACCCCTACAGATGCAGGAATTGGCCATACTTCTACTTTTTTGAATAGTGATTTGAATTTGGGGTTAGTTTGTGAGTTGACATTAAAGTGGTGAGCTTATATACATCGAAAGTCTACATTTCGTGTTTTACTCTCTTATGTCTCAGATTGTTTAGACTTGTTTTGGCTATAGTTGGGGGCATATCACGAGCACTTTATTGGTATTCAGTTTTGGTCCTTTGTTTTGAAGGCTTTATTGGATTACTGTTGACTGGGTGTTGTTGGTAGGTAATTTGGTCGATTCTTGAATGGCGTATTATATACATGATTTAAATATCTTTAAGATTATCTTTATGTTATCTTTTTAAATGTTTGGAATTCATCTGACAGGGGAGATCTTGTATTGGTTTGGTTAGGTGCAGGGGGTGATCTCCGGTCTACGTGGGACTTGGGATACCCGTCATGGCTAGGCCTTAGTTCAGGCCATGACACAAATATACTGATGATAGGCAAATTTACACGCCTATATCAATATATTTTGCCCATATTTTAGCCTAGTTTTGAGAACAAATTATATATTTCATGCACTTTTAGTCCTTTTTCCTGTAAGTGAGCTAACAAACATGATTAGCAAAGTTTCAGGTATAAATGATGCAGAAATCATCATTTTATGGCTTACTTGACGCTAAAGAAAGCTCACGAAGGAAGGAAAGGGAGTTTGGACGCCTAAAGGACCAAAAATGCTGCATGGAAAATCTATCCCGAGCTAAAACAACATTTCTGAAGACTTTGGGGACTTGCAGTAACTTATTTGGATTAGGATAATAATACATTAACCTAGTACAATTGGGTTAAGTATTTCATTAGCTTATTAGGATTAGGATAATGATACATTAACCTAGTACAATTGGGTTAAGTATTTCATTAGCTTAGTAGGATTTGGTTAAGTATTTCATTAGCTTAGTAGGAATAGGATATGGGTATTATAAATACCCTATCATGCTAGAGATTTTTATTGATTCCTCCCTTAGTGGAGAGAAACAATCCTCCCTTAGTGGAGAGATATATTCTACTTCTCAATTACAACTCTTCTAATCTTCCCATTAATTCTATTTTTCTTCTTCTATTCATCTATTCAATTCTTAATTTCCGCAACAAGAGAAACGTTACTTTGCTAAGGAATTCACGCCTCACGCCTACCACTTGTGCTACACGAAAATCATCAATCTTGTGGTATAATAACAACAATGCAAATTGTGATTTCCTTCGCATTCATGGGTAACTAAACTTCTCTGTTGGGGTTATGGAAGCCAACTGAGTTACTATCTATTGCTATGAGTTTGTGAGTTTATGACACGTACACTGCTTATATCATTATTCTCTTCATCTTAATGCAAATTCTTGTGGCTGCAGACGCATAGAATAACGCCAGTATAACATTTAACTTGTTCGAAAGAAAGGTTATCTGTCTGGAAAAGAGATAATGTCAAGGTAGTAGGACACCCTTTCCTATTAAAAAGCTAGTGCCGTAATTGGACTAACCTCTTGGAGAATTCGTACCGTTAGACACTCTTTAAGCTCGAAAGAGTTAAAGTTAAATAATCCTCGAATAGGTCGAAAGACACCTGGATTTACCATCGAATACAATTCTCTATAAGCATATGCATGTCACAAGTCTACACACTCATAGCCAATAGAGACGTATAACTCAGAAGGTGGACATAACCCGAACGCTTCAATTCTCATTGTTTACAACTCACGTAACATTCTTTCTTTTTATTTTCAGCTTTTATTTTGATACTTTATTTAAATTACTTGCACGACAAGAATCCCCCTTCTTACGAGACTTGCACCAAAAGTTTAGTAATTTTGCTTACTTGTTGGCCAAGCTATTCCCTGTGGGATCGATACCCAACCCAGGTTGGGTTCTATATTTGCTAACGACCGCTTTACACTCCTACGAGAGCTGTAGATTGAGCGTTATCATATACACCAAAAAAGGTACAGACGTGTAGTATGAGTACCAAATCCATAGGTACTTAGTAGGCATCATTGATTGACTGAGCTAAATCACAATATAAATATAATAAAAATGGGAGATCAATAAGCTAAGTCTAGGTAAGAGGGAAAACCTGAAATAATGCTTCAAATACTGTACATAAATAACAAAAATAATAATATGAAGAAAAACACATCTATCACTACAAGACTGACCCCCATAAGCCAGCAAGTGCAACAACAACAACATACCCAGTGTATTCCCACCTAGAGGGGTCTGGGGAGGGTAGAGTGTACGCAGACCATACCACTACCTCAAGAGAAGTAGAGAGGCTATTTCCAATAGACCCCCCCTTAGGACCAATAACAGTATAACCAATATAAAAAGAAAGTGCACATAAACTAGTATGGTACACAAAACAAACTAACAGTATAACCAACACAAAAGATAAGTACATAATAAACTAGTACGTGATGCAAAAAAGCCAACACCACTAGCCCCAAAAACTACAGCCACAACACTACAAACTAGAAATTACAGACCTAAAGGAGCACTCCCCTATTACTACCACCGCGCTCCCACCCCTAATCCTCTACCCTAATCCGCGTCCTTCACACCTTCCTATCAAGTGTCATGTCCTCTGTAAGCTGTAATTTCTCCATATCATGCCTAATCACCTCCATCAAATATTTATTCGGTCTATCTCTAACCCTCCTAAAACCATCCATAGCCAGAGTCTCATACCTCTGTATTGGAGCATCAGGGCCCCTCCTCATCACATGCCTAAACTAATGTAGCCTCACTTATCTCAGCTTATCCTCCACTGAGGCAACTCCAACCTTCTCCCAAATAATCTCATTCCTCACCCTATCTTTCTTGGTATATCCACACATCCATCGCAACATTCGTATCTCTGCCACCTTTACCTTTTGGATGTTGGAGTTCTTAACTGGCTAACACTCCGCTCCATACAACATAGCCGTCTGGACTAATACTCTGTAGAACTTACCTGTAAGCTTCGGGGTCACCTTCTTATCACAAAGGACTCCCGAAGTGAGCCTCTACTTCAACAACCCTTCCCCAATAAAATGCATGACATCCTCATCAATCTAACCATTACCCTGAATTATGGACCCCAGATACTTGAAACTCTCCCTCTTCTGGATGCATTGAGAGTCTAGCTTCACAGCCACTCTATCTTCTTGCGACATATCACTGAACTTATACTCTAAGTACTCCGTCTTGGTTCTACTTAACCGAAAACCTTTAGATTCAAGTGTCTGTCTCTAAATCTCCAACTTATCATTAACTCCACCCAGAGTTTTGTCGATCAAAACCACATCATCTGAAAAATAACATACACCAAGGCACCTCCCCTTGAATATGTCGCATTAAAACATCCATCACCAAGGAAAATAGAAACGGGCTAAGAGTTGATCCCCGGTGCTACCCTATCAGAACTATGAAGTGCTCTGAATCTCCACCTACTATCCTCATACGAGTCTTCCCACCATTATACATATCCTGAATCGACCTAGTGTATGCCACGGGCACCCCTCTAGCCTCCAAGCACCTCTATAGAATATCCTTAGGAACTCTGTCATATGACTTCTCTAGATCAATAAACACCATGTGCAAGTCTTTATTTCTCTCTCAAAAATGCTCTGCTAATCTCCTCATAAGGTGAATGGCCTCAGTGGTCGAGAGACCCGGATGAAACCAAACTGATTCTCAGAGATCGTCATGATCCTCCCCATCTTCAAATCTACCACCCTTTCCTAAACCTTCATAGTATGACTCAATAACTTAATACCTCTATAGTTGTTACAACTCTGAATGTCTCCCTTGTTCTTATACACTGGAATTATCGTGCTCCACCTCCACACTTCAGGCATCTAGAAACTCTAAAAATAATGTTAAACAACCTTGTCAATCACTCTAGACCTGCCCCGCTAGTGCTCTTTGAAAAATCTACTGGAATCTCGTCTGGCCCCGTTGCCCTACCCCATAGCATCTTGTGAATAAATCCCTTGACCTCCTCAACCTCGATGCACCTACAAGAACTATAATCGTGACCCTTCTCAGATATCTATAAGTCTCCCAAAACAGAACCTTTTCCCCCTCGTCATTCAAAAGTTTATGAAAATAGGACTTCCACCTCTCCCTAATGAGGGCATCCTCAACCAATACTATACCATCCTCTTCTTTGATGCACTTCACTTGGTCAAGGTCACGAGCCCTCCGCTCCCTGGCCTTGGCCATCCTATACAACTTCTTATCTACATCTTTCTTCTCTAAAGCCGCATACAAACTCTCAAAAGCTACTGTCTTAGCCGTCATAACCGATAACTTTGCCTCTCTTCTAGCTACCTTATACTCCTCCTTATTCTTACACCTTTCTTCATCACCCTTGCTCCCAACCAACTTAGCATAAGCCACCTTATTAGACTCCACCTTTCTCTTGACCTCTTTATTCCACCACCAGTCTCCTTGATGTTTTCTAGATCGACCTCTCGAGACACCCAACACCTCTCTAGCGGTCTCCCTAATACAACTGGCAGTCGTCTCCCACATATTATCCACACCCCCTCTACTCTCCCAAGCCCCTTACTCTTCAACTTCTCTTCCAACTTCAAAGAACTAGCCAAAGTTAAGCTACCCCACTTAATCCTGGGCAGTGACTCCCCACTTCTCTTCTTTTTGACCTTATTGATAACTAAGTACATCACCAACAACCTATGTTGAGTCGAGAGGTTCTCGCTAGGTATGACTTTACAGTCTTTACATAGCACTCTATCCCCTTTTCTAAGAAGCAAAAAGTCTATCTGAGTCTTGGCCACTAAACTACGAAACATAATAAGGTGATCCTCCTTCTTCGAAAAGATCGAATTTGCTATCCACAACCCAAAATCCCTAGAAAAATCCAACAGAGAAGATCCTCCTTCATTCCGCTCACCAAAACCGAAACCGCCATGCACATCATCATACCCTCTCGACAAAGACCCAATATGCCCATTGAAATATCCTCCCATGAAAAGCTTCTCAGTGCTCGGGATGCTCCTTACCACCTCATCTAAAACCTCCCAAAATTCCTTCTTCTCCTCTTCGTCCAAACCTACTTTTGGGGCATAGGCACTAATAACATTCATCGTAGATCCTCCCATGACCAACTTAATAGACATCAGTCTATCATTAAATCTCTTTACCTCTACCACCTGCTCCCTAAGATCTTCATCTACTAAGATACCTACCCCATTTTTATGTCTCACGCTACCCAAGTACCATAACTTATATCTATCCACATCTCTCATTTTAGTGCCTACCCATTAGTTTCCTGAACACACGCTACACTAACCCTCCTCTTTCTAAGAATCTTCACCAGCTCTATAGACTTACCCTGCAAAGTGCCGATGTTCAAGACCCAACTCGCAACCTAAAAGCTCCCTTATCATGCCTAACCTTACTACCCCTAGCCCCTAACCCCAAACTCGATCCTAGACCCGACAAAGACCAACCCCCTAAACCCCGACCTAGACCCAACACCTCCTAACCCTGACCCCGACCCCGACCTATGACATGACCCCAGTCTACTATCACCAATCCCAGCTACTATACAACAAAGGGGGATTAAGTTAAGGTAAAAGGGCACACTAGTTAAAATAAAGTCAATAAAGGAGCTAGGGGCACATACAGCAATCTATAATAGATAGAGAGCAACAAAACCAATAATATAAATTTTGATAAACAATAGTCAATAGATGGAACTAATACTACCACAATTAATGTATATGCTAGTACATCAAGTAACAGTAATCAGAAAAGGTAACACACTCCAAAACTACTAAGAACAATAAAAAGATTCACACATAAAACACTATTACAAAGTAACCAATCAATAAGAAATTTGATATCCACAACTAGATAATTAGCCAAGACGCTACGAAATAGGAATCCCAACAAGAATAGTGCAGAACACTACTAGTAACAGTCCCTAAATTTTAAGAAAGCTATGCACAACTAGAAAAGATGGATCGCGTGCACCTGATCGAAGCTGGGTTGTGTCCGTATACTTGGTTGAGTTGTTGGACTCTGGAAATTTGCAGTAGAAATTAGTCACCGAAATAGTATTGCCGAATAGTTTTACCGGAATAGTGTCGCCGGAATAGTGTTTTGTTTCACCTGAATGTCATTGAGTAGAGTCACTAGAGTGTCTTTTGAGCAATGTATGGTGCTAACCATTTACACCATTGCCGGAATTGAGCTGGTGGAAACCCTAGTGCCATCAGAGATAGCAGTGCCAAGAAAGGGAATCGGGGAAGAGAGAGAGAAGAGGATATAGAGAGAACTCAAGAGAGAGAGAATGGGGGAGAAAGGGAGTAACCTGACCATTTCTGGTGCGTCTACGTCATTGCCGGCATTGAATTCAGTCGGTCAGTCCAAGACGAGTTCGCCGGAGAAAGATCATCGGAGAGAGCCCCAAGTATACAGTAAAGTTTATTTTATGTTTATTGATGATAGAGAGAAAGGGCAGGTATATGACCCATCACACAAAAAAGGAACACATGTTTGCTCTTGTTGTATACCCAAATTTGATGAAGAGCGATAATCAAAATAGAGAAAGCTTTTGTTTGCTTTTCTTTTCTTGATTTCACAGAAGAGAGAGAGGAGATAGAGACATGCAAAGACACTGAGACGTGTCTTGCAACAGTTGGTACTTCTACACGTGTTAGTTTAACACATCATTATCAGGCAATTGTAAATAAATAAATAACCCAGCACGGATCCCCATAAGCCCAGAGGGTGCAATCAAAGAGAAGTAATAACCAAAATTATACTAAATAGTCGTATCTCAAAATCTTAACCGTGGACCTTCCATACTATCAACACCAAACTTAAACCGATTCCATAACGTCATAAACTATCTCTCATTGTCAGGCTTGAACCGAAACTAATATCATTATTTTCTAGACTTGAATCGAAACTCATATCATTATTTGTTGGACTTGAATCGAAACTCATAGTCATAAATCACCAGAGATAAATCGGAACTAATATCATCTACCAAGAACCAATATAGAATAAGGAATCATGAATCTAAATCTTCTCAAGCATTAGAATATGAGTTAGATGGTATACACGTCTATTAAGTCTATAAGGTGCTAGTAATAGTCTTGACCTAAGGTGGACCGCGCCACTTCTAATCCTCAAAATTCATTCTAAGGTAAATTTTATCCTGAACCAGGCTAAGGTATCAAATTTCATTACTAGGTATTAAATAAGCCACATTTTAGTCCTAGGATAGCCATTCTACCTATAAAATGAGAAACTAAGTCAATTATGCCTAATTTATGATTCCTTAATCATCTAAAAGATCCAAAATATACTAAATATTTCTCCAAGTCTTAATTTCCAACCCAAATCTAGCACATTATAATAAATATACTACTATTAAACCCAATCTAAAAGAAAGGTAAACCTAACCTACCTGAACGTCAAAGAAAGCCTAGTGAAATTCGCTAAATCAGTGATTTTCCCTTTCAAAAAACTTTTGCATGATGCCACGCCATAAAAATAATAATCTACTCATCAATACGAGAACAAAAATGCCCATATTGCATTTTTATGCTTCGAAACCAAAATCACGTAAAAATTTCATGTGGAGTCTGCTTGCGAAATCACACTTCCAAAACTGTCAACACGTTCCTCTATGCTCAAGGAATATTTTTCCTCAAGAATGGATAAATTTCAAGTTCAAATGATGATAAAATCAACTCAAAAATAATCTAGGAGTTTGGAAAAATAGTTGAGAAATTAACGATGAATTGAATGGAAACTTACCTAGATTTTGATGAAAAATGAGAAATTTGAGCTCACAAACACCCCAAAATCACCTAATAACCACTCTCCCAATTTTCCACACTCTCTAAGGATTTTTAGATCTTGGACTTGTGGAAAATAGGGAGAAAATTGGGCTAATAGGGCATTAAATTATCTCCAGGTGCTGCTTAAGCTGCTAATGGATCGCTTAAGCAATCCCCATTTGGGCTCGACCTTCGCTTAAGCTATAGAATGTTTCTTAAGCGATCAACCATCACTTAACTGATCTAGCTTAGTTGTACCTGGTTTCTTAAGTGACCACGTAGCTGCTAAAATGGTCTTTTCTTAATCGACCAAAGTGTCACTTATGCGGATGCACCTGCCGAAATTTGAAAAATTCCAAGTCTCCACCGATCCCTCAAGATTCATCCAAAATCTCATGAATGCAAAGGAATTATGATACCTTATCAAATTCGATGACACTCAATAATATAGTCAAGGTTTCCTTTCGAGGTTGTTTCGACAAAAAATGGGCCCCAAACCTATGGCCCATTTTTATCATTTTTAGCCAGTAGCTCGAAATGAGTCCAGAAGCCTTGGGACCCAAACCAAAAGTCCCCCTAGCCTAAAATTTATGTTTTAAAGTTGATGGAACTTTCATAATTAGCATACGAGGTTATTAGACTAAAATTTTCACCTAGTAGCCAATTCTTACTAGTGAAGACTTTAAAATACGGAATTGGCTCTAAAAATCAAACAAACTGCCTAGTAAATGAACGGTCAGCTTCAACAAGTCATAAATGACTTAGGATAGATATGTGAAAGCTATAAAGAATAAAAATGTGTAAAAATAAGAAAAATAATCTAGAGGGTCATTACAATGTCCACTACTAAAAGAACTTTTGTCAACGAAAGTAAAGTGTTAGCATTTACCTGAAGGCTCAAACATGTAAGGATACCGGGCCTACATCTCACTCTTGATCTACCAAGTAGCCTTCTCTACTAGGTGGTGTCTCTACTTGACCTTAACTACTAGAATCTCTCTAGAGCGCAATCGCCTGACATCCTCACCTAAATATGAATGCCGACTCCTCCATAAACGTCCAACTAAACCGAGTCCACCAAAGCATATAAGACTCATTGGGAATGTACCACCGTATTATAGAAACATGGAAAACTAGAAAAACAATAAAAAATATGGGGGTAAGGATAACTCATATGTCACCTCTCCAATTGTATGAAAGATCTCAAAAGGTCCTATATATCTGGGGCTGATCTTACCTTTTCTTCTAAACCTCATCACACCCTTTGTGGGAGATACTGGAAGAAATACCCAATCTCCAACTCAAAACCTCAAGGCACGAAGTCTACAATTTGCATAAGCCTTCGACCTACTTTGAGGTGTCCTCAACCTATTCTGAATTACCCTAACTCTATCCAATGACTCCTAAAGTAAGTCAATACCATGGGGTCTAATCTTGGAGGTCTCAAAACATTAAATTTGAGATCAACAAAATCCACCATATAATGCCTTAAATGGTGTCATCTCAATAGTTAAATGGTAGCTATTATTATATGCAAAATCTGTCAAAGCTAAGTACTGCTCCCACTAACCTCCAAAATCTATAATGTAGGCTCGGAGCATATCCTCAAGAACCCTAATAGTCCACTCCAATTGCCCATCAATCTAAGGGTGGAAAGTTGTACTAAGGTCTACTTGAGTACCCAACTCTTCCTAAAAAGCTCTCTAAAATCTAGAAGCAAATATTGAGCCCTGGTATGAAATGATATATATAGGCACTCCATGCAAACAAACTATCTCACGAACATAGATATGGTTTAACCTCTCGGCATTGAAGAACATCTGAGTAGGAATTAAATATGCCGATTTGGTCAACAGATCTACAATAACTCAAATTCCATCAAAACCATGGGAGGTGTGAGGCTAACCACTAACAAAGTCCATGGTGATCTGCTCTTACTTCTACTCGAGAATGGAAAACCTCTGAATTAAACCATCAAGTCTCAGATACTCGACCTTCACCTGCTGGCAACATAGGCTTCGAGCTACAAAGTTTGTTAAGTCTCTCTTTATGCCACTCCACAAATAATGCTGCCATAAATCTCTATACATCTTAGCTATACCAGGGTGAATAAAATATCTAGAGCTATACGCCTTACACAAGATCGACTAAATCAAATCACCAACCCTCAAAACATAAATGCAATCATCATACCTCAGAATACCCTTAGAATCTATAGTAGTGCTCTTGGACTCACCACTCAACACCTGATCATGGATGACACATAGCCTTATAGCGACTCTGAATCTACTTAAGTAAGGTAGACCTCACCTCAACACTAGTAAGAACCCTCCTGGGGTAAGAATTTCAAGTAACACCATCAAGTTGGCTAAGGACTGGATGTTCTATGCCAACGGCCTTTGAGAAACTTGGATAGAATCCAAACTACCCATACTCACCACCTTCCAACTTGTAATGCCCTGAGACTGCACTCTGGGTATCACATAGTGATTACAATCCTGAAGGACCACAAGCTAACCCATGACTGGTACCTGTTGTGAGCACTGAATTTTAATAATAATGAGAATATATATAAAAATTAGGCTGAGATTTCCATAAGGTTCATAAACTAAAAAAAATATTAAATACTAATAATAATACTAAAAAACTTAACATATGTCTGAAATAGTCTAGTTCAAAAGTCTCTAACTGTCTGAATATGGAGTTAATGGAACAAGTCCCAAACTAACTCTGATTGCTGAACATACTGAACTACTGGAATACTGAAATAAATAACTCTATCCTCAAAATATGATGACTCACCACTATAACTATTACTGATAACCTGAGATGCTAAGTATGATTAGGAACCTGAGCGTTTGAACCTATGATATGAGACAACATAGTGCAAAGAAAGAGTATGCATCAATACTTTAAAAGTACTGGTGTAATAAGTGAGGTAGGCTGATATACATGGGTTCATATGCATGAGATGATAGCTGACTGAATGAACATCATAAAATAACTAAATAAGAGTACATGCAAAAACTATAACTACTGATTACACTGAATATGCAATACTGTGCATATAACCTCTGTCTAAATTTGACTAAAACTATAGTACTGAATTCTGATGGCTAAAGAACGCATAACTAATAGCCAGGTTTTGTAGAACTATCTAAGTTCTTTATTGAATTCTCAGACTGAGTACTGATTACTGAGTAATGAATACCGAAACTACAACTGTGAGAGTGTTCATCTAAACGACATACCCCGATTATAAATTGAGTTGGGGTCTAACCTGTGACTCGAGTTGGAAGGGTGTTAGCACTGTGCCATGGGTACTAACAACGGATATGTGGATTAACTAAAGAATCACCCTTATCTAGCAGGTGAGATATGTGTTACCCTCAACTGGCAGGTGAATACTTTATCAACCCTCAGCTGGCAGGTTTATATATTTAACCTACGCTGGCTACGTAGTTCTAGAACTTAGGTACTGCTACTAAAGATCACACCCTCAAATGGCAGGTGAGCCCTCATCCTTAGGTTCGCTCAGTACTGAATCCTACTCCTAACTGAATAGACACTGAACTGATCACAAGATTGTACTAGGTTTGACTGAACTATTACTGCTTGTGTTGACTGACTGAACTGGACTGAGTTCACTAAGTTCTGTAACTTACTGAGCATTACTGTTCGTGACACTACTGAGTATATCCTGTATCTACTATAATTCTTTGTAAATAGCTAGAATTTTGGGTATTGAATAACCCCAGGACTCGGTAGCATCAATAGTAAAACATGACAGAATCTTGAAAACATTACATCTATTTACCTATCCACCATGTATTTATTTAGACATTTTGTCAAACACTTGAGAGGTATGAACTTGTACATGAATGGGACCACATAATAACATATCATGAATTTACTACTCACTTTACATAGTCATTCTATTAAACACTTGGAGAGCATAATTAATGCACATGGAATTCATCAGGATATAAATATCAGCTAGAACATTCAACTTGCAATTCACGGGTTTATCATGAGGATCACATAATTCTACATACTTGCTAATTAATTCACTTGAAACTTGTATAAATCTTGATTTGAAAATCATACAATAATACATACATGAATACAATCCAATTCATCTTGATAGGATTTTGAGAATAATGAGTGTATTTAGCCCTTTACGATATGAAATCTCATGTTTTAGCTGAATTAGATGAGGGAAAAAGGACCTAAATGCCCTTGGAAACTCGGAATCAAATGCACAAAAATAGCCCAGTGATACGATTGATGACATGACATGTCGATAGGATCAACGCGATTACCAACGCATTACGTCGATAGGTGCAATATGATGGCCAACATGACGCATCAAGATCGCGTTGGCTTGCTATTTTGTCCATCCAAATATGACCCAAATAAAGTCTGAAAATTTCAAAACTCACCCAATATGACCTATTGACATCCCTGATCATGAATCAACTTAAAAATTGATATTCTAAGGTCGGAAAGATTAAAAATAAGATCATCCAATTTTGAAGGCTAATAATGCTTCTAAGTCTTGACACTTAGCTGAATTTTTTTCTAAGTCTGGGATCCTTTGTTACAAGCTATATGGGGCTAAATTGAACTAGAACTTTTACGGGGTCTTGCAATTTCTCCTTCTTGGGAACATTCATCCTCGAATAAAACTGACTGAACTGAGAATACTGATAGATTAAGTTTACATGCTGAACACGCACAACTGAAGCATGATTATATGATAGAAATTGCTGATAAACTGAGTTTTCATATTGAATATGCATAACTGAAGCATGATTATATGGATGAACTAATTTATGAATCCATGACTGTCATGAGGATGATATGTAACGATAATTGATACCAAATTTGTAAAGGTAATCTGAGCATGGATCTGAGAAAATCTAAGGAAAGCTGTTACCTCAAGCTGAGTCTAAGTTTGCAGAGAAGAGGTGAGGATACTTGGTTTGCATGTCTTACTCTATTTCCCAAGTAGCTTCCTCAACAGATTAATTCCTCTAACAAAATTTGACCAAAGGAACTTCTTTATTTCTCAGTTTATAAATCTGATGATCAAGGATTTTGACTTGGACTTCCTCATAAGAGAGGCTGTTCTGAACATCTATACTCTCTATAAGGAGTACAACTACTGGATCACCTAAGTTATCAAGGAGACGTGAAACATTGGGTGTACTAAAGCTAAGTCTAAAGGCAAGTCAAGCTCGTAAGCTACCTTTTTAAATCAACTGAGAATTCTGTAAGGACCAATATATTAAGGAATAAGCTTCCCCTTCTTGCCAAATCTCTTCACTCCTTTTATGGGAGAGATTTTCAAATACATGTAATCACCAATCTCAAACTCAAGATCTTTTCTTCTCACATTATCATACAATTTTTATCGACTCTGATCTATCTTAAGCCTCTCCCTGATCAATTGAACAATCTCTAAGGTATCAAATACTAAGTCAGGCCCTGCCAATATAGTCTCGCCTACCTCAAACCAACCAATGGGAGACCTATATCTTCTCCTATAAAGCACCTCAAATGGAGCCATCTGAATACTGGAATAATAGATATTATTATATGTAAACTCAATCAAAGGTAGGTAGTCATCCTAACTACCCTTAAAGTCAATAACACACACTCTCAATATATCTTCTAAAGTCTGAATGGTCCTTTATTCTTGACCATCTGTTTGAGGGTGGAAGGCTATACTGAGGTGGAATTGGGTACCAAGACCCTTTTGGAAGGCTTTCCAAAAGTGAAAGGTAAACTGCATACCTCTATCTGAAATAATGGACAACAAAACACTGTACAACCTGACCAACTATCTGATTAGAGCTTGACATAGTCCTCAGCTTAGTAAGAGGTATGAATTGGCAAGAAATGGGATAATTTGCTTATCCTGTCTACAACGGCCTAAATCAAATCATGTTGATGATGAGTACGAGGCACACCCATCATGAAGTCCATGTTCACATCCTCCTACTTCCATGTGGGAATACTGAACTACTGGATGGATCCACTAGGCTTCTGATGCTTAATCTTAACCTGTTGACATATAGAGCACTTAGCTACAAACTCTGCAATGTCTCTCTTCATCCCACTCTACCAATAAACATCCCGCAAGTCGCGTTACATCATAGTGGCCCCTGGATGAATTGAGTAACGCATGCCATGCGCAGAATCCACTATTTTACATCATCCACACATGGGATACATAATTTACCCTAGAAACTCAACACACCATATCCTACTTAGGATAAAACCTCTACCTTTTGGTCTCTAACTGACTCTTTTACCTTAACTAAACTGGGATCACTATCATACTTTTCTTCCACTTCAAAAACCAAGGAAGATTCCAAACTATTCTGGACCCATACACTACCCTTAGATGAATCAATCAAATGAACACCAAACCTAGAAAGCTGATGAATTCCCTGAAATAGCTTCTTCTTACCATCTTTAACATGAGCAACACTACCTATGGACAACCTATAGAGAGCATCAACCACTATTTTGGCCTTACCCGAATGATATAGAACACTCATGTCATAATCTTTCAACAACTCTAACCACCTTCGCTGATGCAAGTTTATGTCTTTTTAAGAAAATACATACTGCAGGCTTTTATGGTTTGTGAACACATCAATATGTACCCCATACAAATATTGCCTCCAAATATTTAAGGCAAACACTATAGCTGCTAACTCAAGATTATGGGTGGGTTAATTATTTTCATGGGGCTTAAGCTTTATAGAGGCATAGGCTACAACATTACATTTCTGCATTAAAACACATCCCAAAAAAACTTTAGAAGCATCACAATACACAATAAATCCATCTTAACCATCGGGCAAAGTCAGAACTGAAGATGTAGTGAGTCAAGTCTTCAATTATTGAAAACTCTTCTCAAAAGAATCTGACCACTAGAATTTTACTTTTTTCTAAGTCAATATGTACATGAGGGATGTAATAGATAAAAATCCTACAACAAACCATCGGTAATAGCCAGCCAACCCAAAGAAACTCCTAATATCTGACGGAGAGATGGGTCTAGGCCAGTTTCTCACTGCTTGGTCTTTTGAGGATCAACTCTAATGCCATTACCAGAAACTATATTACCATGAAAAGTTACCGACCTTAGCCAAAATTTGCATTTACTGAATTAGACAAACAACTAATGGGCTCTGAGGGTCTGTAATACTATTTTAAGGTGGTCTACATAATTATTTTCACCGTGAGAGTAGACAAGAATGTCATTACTAAATACTATGATGAACATGTCCAAGTTATAACTTCCCAAGTCTGTACCCTGGGCACCATACAGTGCTTACAATCCCGAGGGACCATAAGCTAACCCATGACTCGTACTTGCTATATATACTACATAATAATAATAATAAAATATGGAAAATAGTCTGAAATTTCCATAAGGTTCACAACTAAAAATCCAATACTGATAAAGAAAACTGATAGCTGAACATCTATCTGAAATAGTCCAGTCAGAAAGCCTCTAACTGTCTAAACATAGAGTTGATGGGACAAGCCCCCAACTAACTCCAATGATTAAAAGTGTACTGAAATACTGAAATAACAACTCTATACTCAAACTATGAGGAGTCACCACTAAGTTTGCTACTGATAGGCTGGGCCGATAAGTACGATTAGGAGCCCGTGCATCTAAACCTATGATATAAGATATCATAGTAAAAAATAAAGGTATACATCAGCGCTTCGAATGTACTAGTATACTAAGCAAGGTAAGGCTAAATGCATGGGTTTATATGCATGAACAATAACTGACTGAGTAACATGAATATATCTAAATGAGAGTACATATATATATGAAACTACTGTATGTATTGGTTATGTAGTACAATGCATATAACTACGTATACTGTAACTGAGATCATATTAATACTGGGTACTAAGTTTTGATTACTGAATAACTGATGTTTGAGTTTACTGATATTGTATTACTTTTAATCGAGTAACTATCTCTGACAGTCTTGATTCTGTAGAACTAAACTAAGTTCTATACTGAGCTGGGTGACTGTATCTGGCAGTCCTGGTTCTATAGAATTGAACTGAGATCTATACTAAGACTGAAACTAAAATTATGGTAGGTAATCATCTAATCAACATGCCCCAATAAGATAAATGGGGTCCAACCTGTAACCCCAGTTGGAAGGGTGTCAGTACCATGCCATGGGTAAAGACAACTAAAAAGTCACTCTCATCTGGAAGGTGCCCTGAATGAGAATGGTGGTACCCTCAACTGGCAGGTAAGACACCTTATCAACCCTTAAGTAGTAGGTTGATGTCTCCACCTATGCTGGCTATGTAGTTCTAGAATGCAAGGATTGCTCCTAAGGATCACACCCTACACTGACAGGTGAGCTCCCATCCTTGGGTTCACTCGGTGCTAAATCCAACTCCTAACTGAATTGACACTGGACTAATTTCTAAACTATACTAGGCTGGACTGAACTGTTACTGATCGTGTTAACTGACTGAACTGGACTAAGTTTATTGAGTTTTGATATCTGACTGAATACACTGAGTTTTGTAATAACTGAATACTACTGATCATGATATTACTGAGACTATTCTGTAACTATTGTAGCTCTAGGTAAACAACTAGATTTTTGGGTATTGAATACCCCCAGGACTCGATAGTATGGAAATTAAAACATGGCATAATTTTGTTGAGCATAACAATAGATTCACCTAGGTATTTAGTCAAACACTTAATACATATGAGTTTGTACATAATTGGGACCACATAATGACATGTCATAATTCAACTATTTACTTCACATAAGCATTGTATCAAACACTTGGGGAGCATGGTTATTTCACATAATACTAGTCAACACATGAACATCATAAACATAATAATCAATTGTAAATTTAAGGGTTTAGCATGCAATTCATGTAATTCTGCATACAAACTATTTTAATTTCATGAGACTTGTAATTAAATCATGAATTAAAGCCTAATTACTATCATGAACATGGATACTATCAATTTCCAACATAAAATTCATGAAATCAAAATCTTGTAGTTTAAAATAAAGGTTCTAGGACTTCATGGGTTAAAGGAACCCATGAATAAACACCTAACATACCTTGGTTGTTAATTATCTGAAAGTAGTGGTGAATTTCTTGAAGCTTAAATCTTGAATTTGGTGGGTTAGGGTTTGCTCTTGTGGAAATTTGAGAGAAATAATAAATTTTTGCCTCTTGGATGGCTTAATTACGTGTTTTAGGGATGAATAAGAGTGGTAAAATGACCCATTTACCTCTCTGGACGTGGAATTAAAAGAGCAAAATCATGTCCAGTGATGCGTAGACTGACGCCCCGCGTCGATGGGGTTGATATGATTGCCGATGCGATGCGTCAAGATTACGTTCGCTCACTGGAATTTGCATCGAGAACTGGTGGAAAATATCTATCGACGTGATAGGAAACATGGCACGTCGAGATCGCATCGATCCACTATTTTGGACTCCCAAACGTGCCTCAAACGATGTTAAAAAAATTCAAAACTTGTCTGAGAACACCTTTTGACATTCCTGATCATGAATCAACCTAAAAATCGACACTTGAAGATCGTAAGGATCATAAAATAAGATCGCTAAATTATGAAGGATAAATTAATTCTAAGTACAAACACTTAACTAAAATTTCTAAGTTTGGGACCTCTTTTCAAGCTTTAACGAAATGAGTCAAGCTTCAGCTTTTGTGGGGTCTTACAAAATCTCTCCCTTGGACACATTCATCCTTGAATGAGACTGACTAAGCTGAGAATACTAACAGACTGTATCTATTTACTGAACCTGCACAACTGAAGCATGATTTCATGACTAAAACTACTGATATACTGGGTTTTCATACTGAACTCGCATAATCGAAGCATGACCAAATTTTAAAGACAAGACACATGAATGAGATGTTTCATGAAGGTATGCATGATATGAAAATGCTATGCAGCTGAAACTGTTACCAAGTTGGTAAAGGAAATTTGAGCATTAGACTGAGTAAATCTAAAAAAGACTGTTACCTTGAGCTGAGTCTGATTTTGTGAAAAAGAGGTAAGGATACTTGGTCCACATATTCGCTTCTGCTTCCCAAGTAGCTCCCTCCACAGTTTGATTCCGCTAAAAATTTTTGACTTGAGGAACTTCTTTATTCCTCAGTCTGCGAACATTATGGTCAAGAATTTTGACTGGGATCTCTTCATAAGAGAGGCTGTTCTGCACATCTATACCCTCTATAGGGACTTCAACTGCTGGGTCACCTATGTATTTCTTTAGCAAGGAGACATAAAACACTGGATGTACTAAAGCTAAGTCTGAAGGCAACTCAAACTCATAAGCTACCTTTTCAAAATATCTAAGAATTCAGTAAGGACCGATATATCCGGTACTGAGCATTCCCTTCTCACCAAATCTCTTCACTCCCTTCATAGGAAAGATTTTAAAATACATATAATCACTAATCTCAAACTCGAGATCCTTTCTTCACACATCTGCATGCGATTCTTAATTGCTCTGAGCTGTCTTAAGCCTTTCCTTGATCAACTGAACTTTTTCTGAGGTATCAAATACCAAGTTAGGCCCTACTACTGTGGTCTCACCCACTTCAAACCAATTGATAGGAGATATACATCTACTCCCATAGATCATCTCAAATGGAGCCATCTAAATGCTGGAATGATTACTGTTATTATACGCGAACTCAATCAAAGGCAAGTGGTCATCCCAACTACCCTTAAAGTCAATGGCATATGCTCCTAACATATCTTCTAGAGTCTGAATGGTCCTTTCTACTTGACTATCTGTCTGAGGGTGAAATGCTGTACTGAGGTGAACTTCGGTACCAAGACCTTTCTGGAAGGCTTTCCAAAAATGAGAGGTGAACTGTGCACCTCTATCTGAAATAATGAACAACGAAATTCCATGTAATCTGATCAACTCTCTAACATAGAGCTTGGCATAATCCTCAGCTAAATAAGAGGTATGAACTGGTAAAAAGTAAGCTAATTTGGTCATCCTATCCATAATGGCGCAAATCGAATCATGCTGGCGACGAGTACGGGGCAAACCCATCATAAAATCTATGTTCACCTCCTTCCACTTCCAAGTAGGAATACTGAATTCCTGCATAGACCCACTAGGCTTCTAATTCTCGATCTTAACCTGCTGACATGTTGAGCACATAGCTACAAATTCTATAATGTCTCTCTTCATCCCACTGCACTAATAGACCACCCACAAATCACGGTACATCTTGGTGGCCCCTAGGTGAATCGAGTAGCACACATCATGCATTTCTACAAGAATTTAGTGTCTTACGCCATCTATACATAGCACACATAGTCTACCCTGACAGCACAACACACTATCTCCCCCTTAAGAGAAAACCTATACTTTCTAATCTCTTACTTACTCTTTCAGTATAGCTAAGCTGGGATCCTGTCCTGCTTTTCTTTTACTTTGGAAACCAGAGATGATTCTAAACTATTATGCATCCATACGCTACCCTCTGCTAAATCGACTAAGCGGACACCTAGTTAGGTAAGATGATGAACTTCCTAAACTAAATTTATCTTACCATCCTCCATGTGTCCAACACTACCCATAGACATCCTACTGAGAGCATCAGCCACTACATTAGCCTTACCCAGATGATACAGAACACTCATGTCGTTGTCTTTCAAAAAATCTAACCACCTTATCTGAAACAAATTCAGGTCTTTCTAAGAAAATACTTACTACAGGCTTTTATGGTCCGTGAACACATCAACATGCACCCTATATAAATAGTTCCTCCAAATCTTTAAGGCAAATACTGCAACTGCTAACTCAAGATCATGAGTGGGGAAATTCTTCTCATAGGGCTTAAGCTGTCTAGAGGAATAGGCTATGACCTTACCTCTTTTTATCAAAACATACCCTAAACCAACTTTGGAAGCATCACAATATACCATAAACCCATATGAACTATCCGGTAGAATCAAAACTGGGGCTGTAGTGAGTTCAATCTTCAACTCCTGAAAACTCTTCTCACAAGAATCTGACCATTGAAATTTGTCTTTCTTCTGAGTTAATCTGGACATGGGAGATGCAATATATGAAAATCCTTCAACAAACCATCGGTAATAGAAATCCAAACCCAAAAAACTCCCAATATCTTTTAGTGAGATAGGCCTGGGCTAGTTTCTTACTGCTTTGGTTTTTTAAGGATCAACTCTAATGCCATCACCAAAAACTATATGGCTAAGGAAAGCTATTGACCTTAGCCAAAATTTACACTTACTAAATTTGGAGAACAACTGATGGGCTTTGAGAGTTTGTAATACCGTTCTGAGATTGTCTGCATAATTACTTTAACTGTGGGAGTAGACAAGAATGTCATCAATGAAGACTATGATGAACATGTCCAAGTACTGCTTGAACACACGGTTCATCAAGTTAATGAAAGCTGCTGGGGAATTGGTAAGACCAAAAGACATATCTAGGAATTCAAAGTGACCATATAGAGTTCTGAAAGCTATTTTTAGAATGCCACATTCTTTGACCCTGAGCTGAACTGGTACCCTAAAGTTGATCAAATAAGTCATCAATTCTAGGAAGTGGATACTTGTTCTTGACCATGACTTTATTTAGCTGATGGTAGTCTACACACATTCTAAGAGAACCATCTTTCTTATGCATGAATAGAATTGTTGCACCCCAAGGGGATACACAGGGTCTGATGAATCCCTTATCTAGGATATTCTTTAACTATTCTTTAAATTTCTTGAGTTTTACTGGAGCCATTCTATATGGAGGAATAGAGATGGGCCGAGTATCTGGAAGAAGGTTGATTCTGAAGTCAATTTCCCTTTCAGGAGGAACCCTAGAAAGATCTTCGGGAAACACATCAGGAAATTCACATACTACTGGAACTGAATCAAGACTGGAAGTATCATAACTAAAATCATTAACTCGAGCAAGATGATAAAAACATCCCTTAGATATCATTTTTCTCGCCCTTAGATAAGAAACAAGCTGACCCCTAAGTGATGAGGTACTACCCCTCTATTCTAAGGCAAGTTCATTCAAAAACTGAAAATAGACAACTCTATTTCTGCATTCGACTGAAGCATAGCATGAATGAAGTCAATCCATGCCGATAATGACATCAAAATCTATCATCTCTAGCTCTACTAAGTCTGTTGATGTAACTTTCTTAGACACCATAACCGAACAGTTCCTGTATACTCGTTAGGCTATGATAGATTTAACCACTGGGGTAGAAACTGAGAAGGGCTCTGCTAGAATTTTGGGACTGACTCCGAAGTCAACAACTATATAAGTAGTTATAAAGGTTAAAGAAGCTCCTAGATCTAGCAAAGAATCAACATCTCAATGATAAACTTGTAACATACCAGTGACCACATCAGGAGAACTTTCCTAATTCTGTTGGGACTGAAGTTCATAGAGACTATTTAGGCGTTGCCCATTAGTGGTAATAGAAGTGACACCCTGCTTATTCAAGTGACCGGACTGAGCTGAAGGACAATTATACTGACTTTGAGAACCTGACTGAGGACAATCTCTAATCTTATGGCCTGGTTTTGCATATTCAAAACAAACATCGTTGCAAGCTCTGTTGACAACCTGATGGTTTCTACCATATTTCTGGCAAAGAGGGTTTGTTCAGGCACTGCTAACACTACCTTGGGGTTTAGGGTCTGATGCCCTATCTTTATTGCCGTCTCTAAATTTTAGCACTGGAGCACTGGTTGAGGACGGATCTAGAATTGAAGATTTTGGGTGGAACTGAGAATGATTTCAACCCTCTGACTTAGGTGAGTGAAGTTGAAGCTACCTGTTTTAGCTTTCTTGTTCTCTCTCTCCTTCTTCTTATTCTTAGCCTCTTATATCTGCTAAGCATGGACCATAAGCCTGGATATGTCCATCTACTTAATTAGCATTATGGTACTATACTTCTTAACCACACTCTTAAACACACCCGACACAAACTTACTCATCTTAGATCTTCTATCTGCTACCACATGAGGGGTGTATCTGGCTAACTGATTAAACTTGAGAGAATACTCTTTCATTGTTATGTTTCCATGCTTTAGATTAATAAACTCCAAAAACCTCACCTCCCTCAACTCCAGTGGGAAGAACCTATCCAAAAAATTAGGGGCAAATTTCTCTTATTCTATGGGCCCTGCATCTGCGAACCTCTCTGCCTTCTAATTCTTGAACCATGAGTGAGCCATATCCTGTAACTAATATTCATCCAGCTTAGCACTCTTACTAGTAGTCACCCCTATAATATCTGTGACTTTCTGTACCTGATCAAGGAATTTCTGTGGGTCCTCATCTGTATTAGACCTGGTAAATGATAGAGAGTTTATTCAGGTCAAGTCCCATATTCTAGCTATAGCAGTATTGGCCACTGGGTTGGATGGAACGACATCTGGGCATTCATTTTAGGCTACCACAGAATGGGATAGAGTGGTGAAAGCTTCTCTAAATTCAACGTTGGAGACATGCTCGTCCAGGGGATCTAGCTGAATGGGCGAAGGTGTTGGCTGGTTTTTTGTTCTTCTTTCATTATTCTTTTTAGGAGGAATACTCTGTAAATGGAAGTAAGAAAAGGATTAAATTGAGAGTGTAACTTGAGCTCATTCTCACTCACACGATATGAATACTGAAAGAAGGGAAACTTTTCCTAAAAAAACCTCATAGCCTCTTGTCCATAAGTGTGGCGCATTATACACCTATGTCCAAGACTCCAATAGATGTAGCTTTTAGAATTCCTAAGAATCTGTTGAACCTTAGACTCTGGTACCAAGTTTGTAACACCCCGAGTCTGTACCCTGGGCACCACACGATGCTTACAATCCCGAAGGACACTAAGCTAGCCCATGACTGGTACCTGCTATATACACTGAATAATAATAATAATAAAATATGGAAAATGGGCTAAAATTACCATAAGGTTCACAACTGAAAATCCAAAACTGATAAAGGAAACTAATAACTGAACATATGTCTGAAATAGTCTAGTCGAAATGCCTCTAATTATCTGAACATGGAGTTAATGGGACAATCCCCCAACTAACTCCGACTATTGAAAGTGTGCTAAAATACTAAAAGAATAACTCTATCCTCGAACTATGAGGACTCACCACTAAGTTTGCTACTGATAGGATCGGCCGTTAAGTACGATCAAGAGCTCGTGCGTCTGAACCTTTGATATAAGACATCATAGCACAAAAGAAAGGTATTCATCAGTACTTTGAATATACTGGTATACTAAGTTAGGTAAGGCTGAATGCATTAGTTCATATACATAAACAATAACTGACTGAGTAACATGAATATATCTGAATGAGAGTACATGTATATATAAAACTGCTGTATGTACTGGTTATGCAGTACTATGCACATAACTACATATACTGTAACTGAGATCATAATATTGGGTACTGCATTTTGATAACTGAATGACTGACATTTGAGTTTACTGATACTGTATTACTATTAACTGAGTGAATGCCTATGATAATCCTAATTTTGTAGAACTGAACTGGGTTCTATACTTAGCTGGGTGACTATATCTGACAGTTCTGGTTCTGTAGAACTGAACTAAGTTCTATACTAAGACTAAAACTGAAATTATGGGAGGTAATCATCTAACCGACATACCCCAAATAAGATAACTGGGGTCCAACCTATAACCCAATTAGAAGGGTATCAGTATCGTGCCACTGGTAAAGACAATTGCTGAGTCACCCTTATCAGGCAGGTGCCCTGAATGAGAATGGTGGTACCCTCAATTGGTAGGTAAGACACCTCATCAACCTTCAACTAATAGGTTGGTGTCTCCACCTACGCTGCCTACATAGTTTTGGAAAGTAAGGACTGCTACTAAGGATCACACCCTCTACTGGCAGGTGAGTCCCCATCCTTGGTTTCACTTAGTGCTGAATCCTACTCCCAGATGAATTGACACTGAACTAATTTATAAACTGTACTAGGCTAGACTGAACTATTACTAATCGTGTTGACTGATTGAACTGAACTGAGTTCACTAAGTTCTGATATCTGACTGAATACACTGAGTTTTATAATGATTGAATATTACTGATTGTGACATTACTGAGACTATTCTGTAACTATTTTAGATCTAGGTAAACAATTAGATTTTTGGGTATTGAATACCCCCAGGACTCGATAGTATGGAAATTAAAACATGGCATAATCTTGGAGAGTATAATAATAGATTTACCTAGGCATTTAGTCAAACACTTAATACACATGAGCTTGTACATGATTGGGACCACATAATGACATATCATGATTCCACTATTTACTTCACATAAGCATTGTATCAAACACTAGGGGAGCATGGTTATTTCACATAATACTAGTCAACACATGAACATCATGAACACAATAATCAATTGTAAATTCAAGGGTTTAGCATGCAATTCATGTAATTCCCCATACAAACTATTTTAATTTCATGAGACTTGTAATTAAATCATGAACTGAAACCCAATTACTATCATGAACATGGACACTATCAATTTCGAACATGAAATTCATGAAATCAAAATCTTGTAGTTTAAAATAAAGGTTCTTGGACTTCATGGGTGAAAGGAACCCATGAATGAACACCTAACATAACTTGGTTGTTAATTCTCTTAAAGTTATGGTGAACTTCTTGAAGCTTGAATCTTGAATTTGGTGGGTTAGGGTTTGTTCTTGAGGAAATTTAAGAGAAATAATAAATTTTTGCCTTTTGGATGGCTTAGTTATGTGTCTTGGGGCTAAATAGGAGTGGGAAATGACCCATTTACCCCTCTGGATGCGGAATTAAAAGAGCAAAAATTATGCCCAGTGACGTGTAGACTGACGCGTTGTGTTGATGGGGTCGATGAGATTTCTGATGTGATGCATCGAGATCGCATCGGCTCACTAGAATTTGCACTGAGAGCTGGGGGAAAATATCTATCGATGCGATAGGCGATGCGACATGTTGAGATCACGTCGATCCACTATTTTGGACTCCCAAACATGCCTCAAACGATGTTAAAAAAATCTAAAACTCGTTCGAGAACATCTACTGACATTCTTGATTATGAATCAACCTAAAAATTGACTCTTAAAGATTTTATGGATCATAAAATAAGATTTCCAAATTATAAAGGCTAAAATAATTCTAAGTATAAACAATTAGCTGAAATTTCTAAGTTTGGGACCTCTTTTCAAGCTTTAACGGATTGAGTTAAGCTTAGGATTTTATGGGGTCTTACATAAGTACTGCTTAAACACATGGTTCATCAAGTCCATAAAAGCTGTTGGGGCATTGGTAAGACCAAATGACATGACTAAAAATTCAAAGTGACCATACGAGTTCTGAAAGTTATTTTCGGAATGTCACATTTTCTAACTCTGAGCTGATGATAGCCTGATCTGAGGTCTATCTTAGAAAAGTAACTGGGAACCTGAAGTTGGTCAAACAAGTAATCGATTCTGGGAAGTGGATACTTGTTCTTGACTGTGACTTTGTTTAACTAATGGTAGTCAATACATATTATGAGAGAACCGTCTTTCTTATGCACGAATAAAACTGGTACGCCCTATGAGGAAACACTGGGCGTGATGAACCCCTCTTCTAGGAGATCCTTCAACTATTCTTTCAATTCTTGAGTTCTGATAGAGCCATTCTATATGTCGGAATAGAGATAGGTTGAGTATCTAGATAAAGGTCTTTTCTCAAGTGAATTTCTTTTTTGGGAGGACCTCCAGGAAAATCTTCGGGGAACAGATCCTGAAATTCAAATGCTACTAAAACTGACTCAAGGTTAGGGGTCTCTAAGCTAGAGTCTTTAACTCAAATGAGATGATAGACACACCCCTTGGGTATCATTTTCCTTGCTCTAAGGTAGGAAACAAGCTGACCCCTACGTGATAAAGTACGAGCCCTTTATTCTAGGATAGGTTCATTTGGGAACTGAAAATAGACAACTCTATTTCTAAAGTCAACTGAAGCATAGCATGAATGAAGCTAATCTATGTCGAGAATGACGTCAAAATTTTTCATCTCTAACTCGACTAAGTTTGCTGAAGTAACTTTCTCAGATCCCATAACTGGAAAGTTCCTGTATACCTGTCAGTCTATGATATACTTACCCAATGGGGTAGAGACTGAGAAGGGCTCTGGTAGGATTTTAGGAATGACTCCAAAGTCAAAAGCTATATAAGGAGTTACAAAGGATGAAGAAGCTCCTGGATTTAGCAAATCATAAACATATAAATGATAAACTTATAACGTACCAATAACCACATCAGGAAAACTTTCTTGACTCTATCAGGACTAAAGTGCATAGAGTCTGTTTAGACGCTGCCCACTAGTGGCACTGGAAGTGGCACCCTACTGAGATGGGCAACCGGACTGAGCTGGGGGACGATTGTACTGACCCTGTGAACCTGACTGAGGACAATCTCTGATTCTATCAACTGAATTTCCATACTCAAAACACACATCACTACGAACTCTGTAGTCACCCTGATGGTTTCTACCATACTTCTGGCAAAAGAGATTTGTTTGAGCTCTGCTATCACTACCCTGAGATTTAGAGCCTGGTGCCTCATCCTTATTACCATTTATGAACTTAGGCACTGGCTGAGGATGGAGTTGGAGCTGAAGGTTTCAGGCAAAAATAAGGATGATTACCACCCTCTGACTTAGGCTGAGTAAAGTTAAAGCTACCTATTCTATCCCTCTTGCCTCCCTCTCCTTCTCCTTAGTCTTTTTCTCTTCTATCTATTGAGCATGGACCATCAACTTAGCCAAGTTCATATTATTAATTTTCATTGTGGTCCTACACTCCTTAACCGCACTATCAGACATACCAAACACGAATTTACTTTTCTTAGAGCTGCTATCATCCACCACAAGAGGAGCATATCTGGCTAACTGAGTAAACTTGAGAGAATACTCTTTCACTGTGCAGCCCTACTTTAAGTTAATGAATTCTAATGCCTTAGCTTCCCTCAATTCCAATGGGAAGAACCTATCTAGAAAGGCAGTAGCAAACTCCTCCCATTCTATAGGCCCTGCATCTGGGGCCTTATCTATCTTTTATTACTTAAACCACGTATGATCCATATCCTACAACAGATATGCAGCTAACTCAGCACTCTTATTAGCAGTTACCCCCATAATATCTGTGACCTTCTTCCCCATTTCAATGAATTCTTGTGGGTTCTCTTCAACTTAGAACCTAAAAATAATGGAGCATTCATTTGGGTAAAGTCCTGAATTCTAGCAGTAGTAGTATTGGCCACTAGGTTGGCCTGAACAACAGATGGGTATTCATTTTAGGCTACTTTAGAATGAGCTAGAGTGGTGAAAGCTGCTCTGAATTCTGCGTGAGAGACATGCTCATCCAGGAGATCTTCCTGAACGGGCAGAGGTACTGGTTGGTTTCTAGTTTTTCTATCATTAGTCATTTTGGGAGGCGTATTCTGTAAAAAGAAGGAAAAACTTGATTAGACAAAGAGTTTAACTTGAGCTCATGCTCACTCATATGACATGAAGACTAAAAGAAGGGAACTCTTCCTAAAAATGCCTCATAGCCTCTTGTCCATAAGTGTGGAGCACTACACACTCATGCACAAGACTCTACTTGATGCAAATTTTAGACTTCCTAGGACTCTTTTGAACCTTAGGCTCTGATACCAAGTTTGTAATGCCTCGAGACTGCACCCTAGGCATCACACGATGCTTATAATCTTGAAGGCCCATAAGGTAACCCATGACAAGTACCTGCTGTGAGCACTAAATAATAATAATAATAATACTGAGAATATATGCAAAAATTAGGCTGAGATTGCCATAAGGTTCATAAATTGAAAACAAATACTAAATATTTATAATAATACTAAAATACTGAACACCTATCTAATATAGTTTAGTTCGAAAGCCTCTAACTATCTGAATATGGAGTTGATGGAACAAGTCCCCAACTAACTCCAAATGATGAACATATTGAACAACTGGAATTCTAAAATAAATAACTCTATCCTCAAAATATGAGGACTTACCACTATAACTGTTGCTGATAATCGAGCTGCTAAGTATGGTCAGGAACTTGAGCGTTTGAACCTATGATATGAGACATCATAGTGCAAAAAACGAGTATGCATCAGTTCTTTGAATGTACTGGCATGATAAGTGAGGTATGCTAATATACATGGGTTCATATGCATGAGATGATAGCTAACTGAATAAACATCATAAAATAACTGAATAAGAGTATATGCAAAAACTGTAACTACTGATCATGCTGAATATGCAATACTGTGCATATAACCTCTGCCTAAATTTAATTGAAACTGAAGTACTGAATTCTGATGGCTAAATAACTAATAACTAATATCCATAGTTCTTATTACTATTTGAGTTATTTACTGAATTCTGAGATAGGATACTGATTACTGAGCATTGAATACTGAAACTACAACTGTAGAAGTGTTCATCTAACTAACATACCCCAATTATAAATTGAGTTAGGGTCCAACTTGTGACCCTAGTTGGAAGGGTGTTAGAAATGTTTCACAGGTACTAACAATGGCTATGTGGATCCACTAAAGAATCACCCTCATCTAGCAGGTTAGATATGCATTTGGCAGGTGAACACTTTATCAACCCTCAACTAGCAGGTTGATATATTTAACCTACACTGGCTATGTAGTTATGGAACTAAGGGACTCCTACTAAAAATAATACCCTTAACTAGCAGGTGATCCCCCATCCCTAAGTTCGCTTGGTGCTGAATCCTACTCCTTACTGAATAGACACTGAACTGATCACTAGACGGAACTAAGTTTGACTGAACTATTACTGCTCGTGTTAACTGACTGAACTGGACTGAGTTTAATGAGTTCTAAAATTGACTGAGCACTACTGTTCATGACACTACTAAGACTATTCTTTATCTACTGTAATTCTAGGTAAACAACTAGATTTTTGGGTATTGAATACCCCCAGGACTCGATAGCATCAATAGTAAAACATGGAAGAATCTTGAAAATATTACATTTATTTACCTATCCACCATGCATTCATTTAGACATTTTGTCAAACACTTGAGAGGCATGAACTTGTACATGAATAGGACCACATAATAACATATAACGCCTCAATTTTTTAGAACCGGAATACCACATAGTGCTCATAATCTCGAAGGACCACAACCTAACCCTTATCTGGTACCAACTATAATAACTGTATAAACATACTGAATAATGCCAAAAACTGGCGGAAAACTTGCCATAAGGTTCAAAACTTTAAAATATTTAATACTGAAAACTGAATACTAATACATCTGTCTGAAAAGCCTCTAACTGTCTGAACTGTGGAGATGATGGGACATGTCCCCAACTAACTCCATCTACTAAAAATAAACTGAATCTAATGCCATAGTAAAATAAGGATTATCCTCTAATGAAGAGGAATCACTGCTACATCTACTGCTGCAGACTGAGTCAAGACGGCTAAGGGTGCTTTGGATCTCTCGCTTCTGAACCTATGGTATAAGACACCATAGCGCAAGAGAAAATTATGCGTCAATACTTTGAATGTACTGATATGCTAGATGAGGTAAGGCTAAATGCAAGGGCTTATGCATGAACATAGCTTAACTAAATAACATGAGAGTACTGAATAAGGACATATACATGAATGCACAAACCAAAACTGGAATCGCAGTAACACTTAATACAAACTCTAAATACTGACTTACTAATGACTGAGTCTACTAGTACTGATGTCTGAGTTTACTAATACTGAGAGACTGAATAACTGAGTCTATTGAGATTGATGTCTAATCTTGCTAATACTGATTTATTATATCTGAGATCAAGCCTATATAACGTGTGATCTATGAGTTTAATGGTAATGATGTCCTATGCTGGATAAACTAAATCTGAGATCAAGCCTATATAATTGGTGATCTCTGAGTCTTCTAATAATGAATATGATTGTCTGAGTCTGAGATCAAGCCTATATAACAGGTGATCTCTAAGAGGTAGCCAAGCCTAGTATAACGGGTGACTCCTTAGCTGACTTCTATTACTGAGACTGAATCTGAAACTAACACTGTAGGAGGTAGTAATCTAACCGAAATGCCCCTTATAACTAGTTAGGGTCTAACCTGTACCCCATTTGGAAGAGTGTCAGTACTGTGCCATGGGTAAAGACACTTCTCTCCAAACCCAGTATGCCATGCCTAATATAATGGGTGACACCTGGTTAGAGCCAAGCCTAATATAATGGGTGACTCCTAGGAGGTATTCAAGCCTAATATAATGGTTGACTCCTCATCCTGCACTGGATATGCAGTTCTGGAGGTATAGGGATTGCTACTAACGACTCTAGCTAAATAACGGGGAAGCCGCTATCCCTGCCCTCGCTCGATACTGAATCCTACTACCAACTGAATAGACACTGAACTAATTCTTAAACTGTACTAGACTGAGCTGAATCTGTTACTAATCATACTGATCAACGGAGTTAAGCTAAATTCACTTGGTTTTTAAGACTGACGGAACACTACTGGATCTCGTTATCTGACTAAATGATACTGAGTTCTGAATTGATTACTTGAATGTTATTGAGGTCTAAACTGAATTCTTGAATACTACTAAGATCTGAGTTGAGTACTGAATTGAAGTTGGAATGCTAATGATACTTGGATTACTGAGATTTCTTAAGTTCTGTAACTGTCTGAGAGTACTGAATTCTGTAACTGACTAAGTTTTAAGGATAGTGGCTTGACTGAGATTATCGTGAAAACTGACATGGCTCTAGACAACAGCTATTTGTTAGGTATAAATACCCCAGGACTCGATAATATAAAAGTAAAACATAACCATCTTAAATAATCATGACCATGGACTTTTATTCACCATTACAATCATTAAAGCATCTCTTCAAGCACTTGAAAATCATAAACATGTAATAGTATAGGGATACATACTACTGTCTCATACTCCATTCAACAAGGTCTTACAACAGACATTTTACATGCATTGAAGAGAACATAATTGGGGAATTTCATGTTAACATGCCACAATTCATTCACTAAGGCTTTTCAACAAACACTTGACATGCATGAACTTACACACAATTTGGGGATTTCTAGTCAACATGCTATAATGGCTCTAATTCCTTCACATAAGCATTTTATCACACATATGGGGAGCATGCTTTAGTTATACTTAATCAATATCATCATGAATATATCAATATCATGCAACTTGAAGAGGGTTTATCATGAACATCATACAATTCATCACATACTAGAATCAACTCTTGAAATTGGTAGTCCAAATCATGAATTAAAACTCAATAATAACATGAACTTCAATTTCAATTCACATGAATCATGAAAACTCATAAATATAAGATCTTTGAATTTAGAAAAGGATTCATGAACTTCTTGGGTGGAAGGAACCCAAGAATCAACATCTAACATACCATGTTATGTGATTCTCGGAAGATTTACGAAGGAATCTTGATGACTTGGGTCTTGGATTAGAAACCCTAGGTCTTTTACTTGAAGAAAATTGACAGAAACCAACAATATTTGGGTGTAAATATGCTGAATCTCATGTTAAAGAGTATATATATAGGGGTTGGGAAAAGACGCTTTTTGCCCTTGGAATTAAAATCCAGAATTGGAAATTTTTTTTGAGTTTACGTGCTGCCGCGACTCGCCATAATCGCGCCAGCTTACTGGAAATTGGACAATTGGGAAACTGAGCCTTGGTGCGACACGGTGGAAATTGCGTTGCCATCTTGGTTGCGAACTGGAAAGACACCGTGATACGGTGGAATCATGGAGACTCACTGGAATTTGACAATTTCCATTTTGGCTGGCTCTTCGACGCGTTAAAGTGCCAGGTGGCACACTGTCTCACTAAAATGGCTCTAACTCTTTGGCTAAGTGTCGGATTTGGGAAAATTTGGTATTGATGGAAAGCTTATTCAATTCTCTATATGATAAAAAGTCGATGTTAGGGAAATTCTACACGGTTTAAAATATTTCCCACTTTGGAAGTCACTTCTCGATCTTTTATGGTCGAAATTACACTTCACTTGATATGCTCTAAGGCTCAGACTATGAGAGAACTTTCAGGGGTCTTACATAACATGTCATGAATTTACTACTCATTTTACATAGGCATTTTATCAAACTCTTGGGAAGCATAATTAATGCACATGGAATTCATCAAGATATAAACATCATGGCTACAACATTAAACTTGCAATTCAAGGGTTTATCATAAGAATCACATAATTCTACATACTTTCTAATTAATTCACTTAAAATTTGTATGAATCTTGATTTGAAAACCATACAACAATACATGCATGAACACAATTCAATTCAAATATGTAAAACATGGAATCAATAAACTTGTAGTTTTAAAAAGGGTTCTTAAACTCTAAGGGTGGAAGGAAACCTAAGGATGAACACCTAACATACCTTGATTGTTAATTTTGTGAAGATTGTGTTGAGTTCTTGAGACTTGATTCTTGAGCTTGAAGGGCTTGTTATTGAGAGGATTTTGAGAATAATGAGTGTATTTAGCCCTTTAGGATATTAAATCTCATGTTTTAGCTGAATTGGGTGAGGGGAAAAGGACCTAATACCCTTGGAAACTCAAAATTTAAAGCACAAAAACTGTGATGTGATGCGATTGTGGCCGCAATGCGTTGATGGGTGTAACGCGGTGGCCAACGCGACGTGTCAAGATCGTGTTGCCATGCTATTTTTTCCCTCCAAAAATGAACCAAACGAAGTCCAAAAATTTTAAAACTCACCCAATATGACCTATTGACATCCCTGATCATGAATCAACTTAAAAATCGATATTCTAAGGTAAAAAAGATTGAAAATAAAATCATCCAATTTCGAAGGCTAATAATGCTTCTAAGTGTTAACACTTAGCTGATATTTTTCGTAAGTCTGGGACCCCTTTTTATAAGCTATATGGGACTGAATTGAACTAGAACTTTTACGGGGTCTTACAGGCTTAAGGTGTCCGATACCACGTTAGCCTTGCTCAAATGATACAAGATAGAAATGTCATAATCCTTAAGCAACTCCATCCATCTAAGCTACGTAGAATTAAGCTTTATCTGGGTCATAAGGTGTTGAATACTACAATAATCCGTATTGTTCTCACAATGCACGCCATAAATATAATGCCTCCAAATCTTAAGTATGAAAAATACCGCTGCTAACTCTAAGTCATGAGTGGGGGATTACGCCCGTGCACCTTCAGTTCCCTCAATGCATAAGTGATAAATCAACCATGCTACATCAACACACAACCCAAACCAACATCACAATATACGGTGAATACCTCACCCTCAACAGAAAGAGCCAATTTAGGAGCTGAAGTGAAAAATCCCTTGAGCTTGTAAAAGCTTGACTCAAACTCCTTGGACAACTGAAAACAAACCTCCTTCCGGGTCAATCTAGTCATCAACACTGCAATAGCAACAAAACCCTCAACAAACCGCCTATAGTAACCGACCAAACTAATGAAGCTATGACCCTCAGATAGAGATGTGCACTTGGCCATATCACAAATAGCCTCAATATTCACCGGGTCCATCATAACCCCATTCTTAAACACCACATGTTCTAGGAATGTTACCAACTCAATACAAAAGTCACACTTTAATTTATCAAAAGGCCTATGGTCTCTCAAAATATGGAGCACAATCCTCAAATGTTGCATATGGTCCTCCCTATTGCTCAAGTGCACAAGAATATTGTCAATGAACACAATCACAAAGAACTCTAAATAAGGCCTAAGCACACTGTTCCTCAAATCCATGAATGTTCCTGGGGCATTGGACAACCTAAAAGACATCACCATGAGGTATGCCAGGCATGGCTAAGGTAATGGTCTTGGAAAATTAATGCAAGACCGCATAATAGGGGGATAACCACTCCATTCCTAGAATCATATTAAAATCCTCTATGTCTAGCACAATAAGATCTACCTGAGTATCAAACTCTCGAACAGTTATAACATAAGGTCTATAAACCCAATCCACTACTAAATAATCACCCATGGGAGTAGATACATATAAAAAACAAATAAAAACCCCCCAATATAGGTATAACAATGGGGAATAATAAGCAGATACATATGAATAAGTGGATTTTGGATCAAATAAAGAAAAAGTTGGCTGATGGCACACTGAGATCATACCTGTAATAACTTACATTCGAAGACTTTGCCTCGTGTTTAGCAGGTATGGTATACAACTAACTATGTTTGCCACCTTGTTGGGATCTTAACCAATCTCCTGTCCTACTTGCTTGAGGACCTTTGCGAGCACCCTAGGGATTACCCTAATTACCATGCATACTACCTCTAGCTTGGGGTAATACTGCCCTAATTAGTGGAATATTTTGAGCTTCTAGAACAACTGACCCATGAATCAGGTACTCTCTCAAGAAATGGACAAAGGCCCCACAACCATAACATAACCTAAGAGCTATATTGAAATCAGAAGATTCAACTGATATAAAATAACTTCCTCGGCTAGAATACTCAGAAGATGAACTCCTCAGAGGTTGACTACTACTATGGCCAGGATAATCACTGTAACTAGATTGACCTTTATCAATGAGTTGAAGTGTGGAATAATGGGACTACTAGATTGACCTTGATGCTGATATGGCTGACGTGGAAGGTACCTACCATAAGGAAGAGAGGTTACAATTAGGACAACTAGAAAAGAAAGAGAGGTTACAAAAATTAACATAAGGTTGGGATAACCCTGTCACATCACTCCTCACAACCTTTTTTTTCACTCTAGAGCTTTCATATATCACACTCTTATTTATCTTAATTTTTGTCTCTCAATTTATTGGAGTTAGCACAAGTGCAAAGAGTTTCTTGAAAAAGGGTTTGGAAATCCCTTCACCTGTAACTTTCATTTTGGGTTTGCTAAGAATAACCTTCATTTCATTCATTGGATCTCCTTCAAGAACATTTCCATAAGGAGTAGCTTGTTTTGCTTTCAACTCCTTGGTATTAGGATTGGAGACCATTTGAGAGATATTGTCAATAGTTATTTAAATAGAAGTAAACAATTTGTTCATCCTCAAAGTAATAGGATCCTCAATTGAGAGAGGTTCACTTATGAATTTTGTTTCAAGAATCATCTGCTATCGATTATACACATCTTGAAACAATGAATTTCCTTTATTTCTATAGCTCATTGATCCTCCCACCCATCCAAGAACATTATTACCATATGAATAACTAGTCACATTGGAATGATGATAAGAAGTACAAATTGTTGCACCATAAAAGTAGAGAATGTTCTTCATACCCCCCAACTAGAATAGAAAATAGCACAAGATGAGGAAGGTAATTCGTATCAACAAATTCCCTTTCCATCACCATCCTCGTCAAAGAGTTTATAAGATATATGGGAGAAATAATCCAACCTAACATCATCTTCATCACTATGGTGTGTAATATGAGAACCCCCATACCCTTCATCTTCACTCTCAAATTCATCATAAGATACTTATACACCTTCATGTTCATCAAAAAATCCCCTATTCATTTCATATTCATCTCCAAAGTAGTAGTTCATGTCGCTACATGTATATTCACTAATGTCATCTCCACAATAATCTGAAACTATGGATGACCTTCTCCCTATATCACTTTTTGTACCTAAAAAACTAGTAAAAAAGTTAGTAATAAAAGCTTTACTCACTCTTTATATGAACTCTCAACTCACCTTCTATGATTTTCTCTTCCAAATTAATAATGTCACTAGCTTATTCAATCAATTCAAGGTCTTCTATGCTTGTGGAGGACTGGATTCTTGTGACCCTTTGCTAGAATGATGACTCAATTATAAACTAATAGACTTGAATAAAGAAAATTAACAACGAAATAAAAAGAGAAAAACATAAAAAATAAAGCACAAGAAAAAAAATCAAACTCAACGAACTTAATAATATTTAGTAGGGTAATCTACTAATTAAAATCAAGTTATGAAGAAAGAGAAAGGAATAGTTAGTAAAATGAAATTAGTTTATCAAGATTTATATTTAAAAAAATATGTAGGAAGAAGTTTGGTTGAAATAAATGGAGAAATGTCCCAAAAAGTGAAGAAAAATCTTGAAAATGGATGAAAATTAAAGCTGAAAATCTATGGCAAAGGGTCACTTGAGAAAGCTTCCAAGAATTGTACCCTGTGGTCCTCCCGTACTACCTTTTGTCCTAGCTTTATCCTTTTTAATCTTTTTCTTTGTAAAAAGAAGTACATCACATTTTCTTTTCTCCTTTTTGGGATCAAACAACACATTTTGACTAACTCTTCTTCAACAAGACATGAATTTCATGAAAAATACAAAGAATATACATGAATTTTAAAAATTCATATCTCCTTCATTGTAGATCCAAAATTAACAAAATCCTTCATTTAAGCTCCAAATTTAATGAAATTCGAGATTCAAGCTTCCATTGCTATAAAGAACAAACCTCAGTGTTTTTCAAGCTTTAATTTTGATCCAAAATTTTCAAATTTTACAACACACTACAAAATTGAAATGAATTTCAACTCTGTTTGCACTCAAATTTCAAATTTGAGCTTCTTTTGAGAGAGAGAACAAACCCCAAAACAAATAAATCTTCAATTCCACCTAGCTCTTCAAATCCATGTCACCTTCCTTAAGTTTTTTCAAGTTCAACAATGATGAAAATTTCAATTCACCTCCAAAAAAGTTGAAACTTTATATCAAGATTCAATATCACTTGAGAATCATGAATCTAGTGATAAAACACAAACAAAACTTAATTGTCAAATTTTTTTGAAATTTTCCCAAAAATATTTTTTCATTTATTTTTTTGGCAAAATGGTCTCGTGGACCCTTATACTTGTCCGAGTTTGTAAAATGAACACCTCTACTTACACTTTTGTCATCTGAACCCCTCAACTCATTAAAATACAATATTTTAGATCACTTTGACCGTTGATCAAGCTTATGTGGTATGGAGAAGGGCGTAGATGCGAGTGGAATTATTTTAACATTTAAATAATTAAAAAAATCCATACCTATCTCCCCAACACCACCTACAACCCTCCCCAACCCCTTTTCTTCGCACCAGCCACCCCCACCCTGATGCACCAACCCCCTCCCTAGCACCACCTACAGCCCTCCCCAACTCCTTTTCTTCGCACCAGCCACCCCCACCCCCAATGCACCAGCCTCCCTCCCCAGCACCACCTATAGCCTTCCCAAGCCCCTTCCTTCGCACCAGCCCTCTCCCCTTCCCCCAATACCCCTAATGAACCACCCTTCCTCCCCAACCTACCTACATCCCCCCCAAACTAAAAATACCTCGAGTAACTTATTTTTAATTTCTTCTCTCAATTCAATATTTTCATTTATAAGACTAAACATTAAATTTGAATTGAAAATGAGTGATAATGGCTATTTAAAAATTAGTGAAATTCACGGATAGGCTTGAAAAAGGTTAAAATTTTGTGGATTTTTTTAAAGATATTCAAATTGGAAAATTGAAAATTCATTATGTTTGTATATATGAATTTATTGTTTAAAATTTAAATTAGTTGGAGAGGAATTTCAGTTAATTGGAATGAATTTGATGCTTAATTTGTGAACAAATATAAGAACATGATTTTTTAAATTTTTCTACAATTTGTAAAAGTTGGTTATTAATTAAATTTATTTTGATATTTAATTTCTTATGTGGCATTTAAAAATAATGTGGAATTTAATGCAACCTTTAAAAATCATGTGGAAGCTGACGTGGAGGCGATTGTATTACACACACAAAAATAGGGTTTAAAATATTGAGTTTTATTGAGTTGAGAGGGTCAGATGACAAAAGTGTAAGTAGAGGTGTTCACTTTACAAACATGGACAAGTATAAGGGTCCACGAGATCATTTTTGCCCTTTTTTTTAAATTCAGATTTATGAACCTAGAATTGAGATTTGTAGAAATGAATCCCTTCCTTAAACTCTGATATCAAGATGATATCGATCCTAGTCAGAGGTGATTAAAATTGATATCAAAATGCAGATTTTTTTAATTAAAGGATAATTGAGAAATGAGAGATGAGAAGTGAAGAAAGAATGGTTCAATTGAACAACAGTTAAATCAATGGAGAGAGAGAAATCTATCAAATGCATGAGAAACCAATTGAATCCACAATATGATAACTCAATGATCAATCAAGGAAGAAATAGCTCAAGCAATTCGAGAATCCACCCTAATCATTTGATCTAATCAATCAATTGGAATTGAACCCAATTACTATCCTAACCTGGGGTAATTAATGTCTAATCTATTCAAGCCAATACAATCATAAAAAAATCTCCGTAATGAAAAATGTTAAGACAACTATTTATAGTCATTGTCTTTACAAAAATATCCTATTACAAAAATAGCCCAAAAGTGATTATTTTACAAATAACCCACAACGGACATTCTTGATTGCCCAAATGACATCTTGATTGCTCAAGACTTTGTGTATTTGTTTCTTCATGCCTTCCTCTAGATTTCAAGTTATCATCCATATATGGGAGCCCCTCCTAATATGCTCCAAGCTAACCGCACCTGTAATAATTTCTACCTCTGTTTCATGTATTTCTTTACTACATTTGCATTTCAAATACCATGTTTTAGTCTAACTTAACCTAAAATCTGTAGATTCAGGAACCCTCTCCAAAATTTTTGTCTATTGTCAACCTACCACTCATCTCATCAATCAACATTGTATCGTTCCTCAAAATATATATCAAAATACGTCCCATCAAATATGTCATGTCAATTAGTCCAACAATTAGGTAAATAGAACAAGCTAAGGATTGATTCCTGGTGCAACTTCATTTAAATCAATAAAGAACCTTCCATTGTTTAAATTTGAGTCTTGATTCTATCATACATACCCGTAATAACCTTAATATACATTGTAGATACACTTTTTAATTTCAATCATATACGTTGTAGACACACTTTTTCATTTCAATCATCTTCAAAGGATCTCACTAAAGACTTTATCACATGATCCCCATGTGTAGGTCTCTACTTGTCACTACATTGTTCCAACAATGCCTTCACAAAATAGATGGCTTCTATTAAAAGTCTCCCCAACATAAATTCAATTTGATTATTGGATATACACCCCTACTCGCCATTCTAAATACCACAATTCCATGTTTACAAATAATAATGTCATATAATTATATTGATTAGATATATTTATTAATTAGCCATTAACTAAAATTAATAAATCAATATTTCCTTTTTACAAAGTATCAACCCTAAACTGAATTTAAAGTTCAAACCTAAATCATAATCAAATTAAAAACAAATCACATTTTATCAAAATCAATCAAATAAAAAATAACACACATCATATGTCGTGTTAATTTGCCCAACACTAAGATAAATAGAACGAGCTAAAAGTTGATTCTTCATACAATCCTATTAATATTGAAAGCAACGAGCTAAAAGTTGATTCTTGATACAACCTTACTAACATCGAAAGCACCTCCAACCATCATAAATTGAGTCTTGGTTCGATCATATATATTTGTGATAGTATTAATATACACCATAGACATATTTTTAAATTTCAACAACCTTCAAAGGACCTCCCAAAGCCTTTATCATATGCTCTCTCTATGTATAAGTATCTCTTCTTGTTATTGTATTGCTCAAATAATGCCTTCACAAAATGGATGACTTCTATTATTGGACTCCTCAACATAAATCCAAATTGATTCTAAAAAATAAAATACATTCCTCTTCACCATTCTAAATATCAAAATTTAATGTTTATAGATAATATGAAAAATTTACGAATATACCCCTAAACTATGATAAATGGTAGATATATAACCCTCGTTAGACTTTAGGTACACATATACCTTTGTCATTAATGTTTAGGGCTGTATATACCCCTGGCCCTAATGGAGGGACACATGTCCAAATCCTAATGACTGACCCATTTTTTAAATTTTATTTAGTCTAAATAATTAAAATTCTTAAATCAAAGACCACACCAACCCAGACCCAAACCGATCCATGAAATATTTAGAACCCTACAAAAATTCACACGTCTCTCTCACTTTTTCACCTCTCACTCTCTATTTCTCTAAAAAAAAATCCTAACGAAGTATCTTCAAATCGTGATTTTAATACCTCTTTGGCGTGACTAAAAATTCATGTATGTTTCTTCTCCCTTCCATTTACACCTTTTATTGTTTGAAATGTTTTCTTATTCTAAAAAATATAATAGACTTGGTGTAATTTTTGGGTCCATCAAAACATTGAAGTTTCTAAAAAATTATTTTTTTGTCTGATTGTTGATCCTGTGATATGTGCTTTTGTTTGTTGATTTTAGGATTTTCATCTTTGTTCTAGGGTTGTTGGGATTTGTTGAATTAAGGGTTTTTGGGGTTGTCGATTTCAAGGTTTGTTATATTTTTCTAGAGTTTTTAGGGTTTGTCGATTTTGGGGGTTTGTCTAGAGTTTTGTTCTTTTTCATTGGATTTTTAGAGATCTGTTTTGAGTATAACCATTTCTTTATATCTCTATATGGGTTCATCTCCCCTTGTAGAAAGGGCCCCAATGTGTGTAGCCGTACGACCAGGGAAGTATCTCATAGGATGACTAGTACATCCCCAAAATAAAGTGTGACATCATGCATATAGTTACCAAGACCAACCTCATATCGGCAAAATATGAGTTTCCAGTTTTGGTCCACCCCAGACCTCCACCTTCCATGGCTTTGCTACACATCCCGCCATTATTGCGCAATTAAAACCAATTTTCAATTAACCAAACCAGTATCCATTGATTAACCAAGGCCATTGATATTGGTATCGTCATACCAACCCTTACTTGGAAGTATCATCCATAGCCAACCAATTATAGGTTTAAAGGGACTTTCAAGTGCCCTTCCATTTACCATAGTAATACACGTGGGAGACTTTCATATACCCCAAAAGCATAACCAATTAGACTTTATCCTTTCCAAACTAGTTAAACCATGCATAATTGCTTTACCAAGTTTAAAACATGCAAGAATTCCATTAAAAGAAGTCAATGTAGTGAACATATCTTTATAAGCATTTTTTCAAACACATTGGGGGCATAATATGACCAAAACCAGTTCCAATTACCAATAAACCATTCCCATTAAATCCAATTATCCAAAACCACCATCAATGCATACAAAAGCATAATTAAAACTATGGGAAACCATAACCAATCATTTAACATCAAAATCTCCAAATGATATTTGAAAGCCAAAATTATGTAATAGTAAAACCATGAAAACATTCATATAAATCATGCCTATAGGTAAAATTAACGATGAGGGAAGAAGACATGCCTTAAACCAAGATGAAGACGGAAAAAAATCACCAAGACAAATGATGCCTTAGTTGAAACCCTAGCTCCCCTTACTCAAAAGCTCTTGAGAGAATTATGGAGTGTTTTGGAAGAGTTTATAAGGGTTAATGAATAGAATAGTAAGGTAAATAACCTCCCAAGTAGGTTTAAAATCATGGGACCCTATTATGATAAGTGGGGAAATGTCCAGAATACCCTTCACTTAAGTTGCATCAAAATCCCATTACAAGGATACGACTGACCCACACGAGTCGTACTCTCCGATATGATTGGTATCCTCCTGTCGTATCCTAGCCTGAACCTTTGTATCCAACACTGTCCAGCATGTGACTCATCTAATAAAGTGGTATTATCAGCATACGATCTGTACCCTTCATTCGTACCCCTGGCAGATTTAAACCCAAGAAAGATTTAGACACTTCCCACTATATGAGTCCTGCGTATGACTCGTACCTAAATTATGGCTAACGGTAAGCCACTAGAACTCAAATCCAACCTAAGTAACCAATCTAAGATTAAGTTAAGGAACCAAACGATTTGTAACCACCAATACAACTCGTACCCCTAAGTTGTATCCATTCTAGTAACCAAAATCCATCCCACCAAACAAAACTGGTCAGTATACGACTGGACCATACCATCCATACCCCAACATACGACTCGTATGAATCGAGTCATATTGGGTCCAGAGACCAGAATTCTATGAAATTTTCTAAGGTCTAGAAACCAAGGTGTTTCAGTCTCTCTCACTTGGAACATTCATCCCTAAATGATGAACAAGGTAGGTGAAACCACACGCACGAGTCATTTGCATTATTAGATATATTCCCAATCTCTAACAAAGTTCAAAAATAAAGAGGCAATGATATAAATCTTTCCTTTAACAAACTCTAAAAATAATGATGTGTTAAAGACACATACATTCCGTACGAATCCCAAGAGCAAAAAATAAATGTGAATATTTGGACTTTATGTCCTTTTCTGCTTCCCAAGTAGCTTTTTCGACCTTATGGTTCTGCCAGAGAACCTTAACCAAAGCCATATCCTTGGTTTGTAATTGACAAACCTGCCTATCCAAGATCTCCACCGGGACTTCTTCATAAGACAAAGAATCAGTGATACCCAATCCCTCTAAAGGAATAGCCGAATAAGGATCACCAATGCACTTCCTCAATATGGAAACTTGGAAAACCATATGAACTAAACTTAAACTAGAAGGAAAATCCAACTCATAAGCAACATTACCAACTTTTCATAAAATCTCATAAGGACCCACATATCGGGGACTGAGTTTCCTCTTCTTGCCAAATTATACTACTCTTTTTATGAGAGATACCTTGAGGAAAACCTTATCCCTAACCTTAAACTCCACGTCTCTATGCCTAACATCTGCATAAGACTTTTAGAAACTTTGGCCAGCCTTAAGCCTCTCCCAAATCACCTTTACCTTCTCCATAGCCTGGTAAACCAAGTTAGGGCTAAATATGTTTGCCTCACCAAGCTCAAACCAACCAATAGGAGATCTACATCTCCTACTATACAATTCCTTAAAAGGGTCCATACCAATACTATAATGATAGCTATTGTTGTAAGAAAACTCCACCAAAGGTAAATGCTCAACCCAATTACCACCATAATTAATCACATATGCCTGGAGCATAGCCTCCAATGTTTGAATAGTTCTCTCCACCTGCATCTCCATCTGCGGATGAAAAGCAGTACTCAGACTAACATTGGTTCCCAACTATAATGCTCTGAGAGTAAACCCTGGGCATAACACGGTGCTTACAGTCCTGAGGGAACACAAGCTAACCCATGAGCTGGTACCTACTATGAGAACTAAATAATAATATCATAATTTTGAAAGAACAACTGATATGGCATAAGATTCTATTACTGAATCAATACTGAAATATGAATCTAGAGAAACAACTATCTGAATCTGATAAAAATACTAATAAACTGGATATCTAACAGTAATATCTGAATACTGAATAACTAACTCTAATGTCTGATAAGCCTTTAAAACTAAATAACTATAAGTTGATGGAACAGTCCCTAACTAACTCTAACTAACTACTAAACTGAGACATGAAATAAACTAAGCATGTCCTTAAAGTATGAGAACTCACCACTGCTACTGCTGAGGATCTGATAAGTCTAATCATAAGCTGGGAACTAAGCATCAAAACCTATGATATAATACATCATAGTTCAAAAGAAAAGGTATGCGATCAGTACTTTGAATATACTGGTATGCTAGAAAAGGTAGGCTGATATGCATGGTTTCATGAATAGAACTAATAATTAACTGAATATGCATGTAAAGCATGGAGTACTGAATAAAGAGCATGAAATTTGTAGGTACTGGGAATATGTGAAAATCTATAAATACTAAGTATGCATGAAAATCTATAAATACTAAAGATACGTAAAAATCTATAGATACTAAGGATGAATGACCAAGCATATAACGGAACTGAGTAAAATTTGTAAACTGAAATACTAAAATAACTAAAATCTGTATGCTTTGATCAAACAATACTAAGACTGAATAACTTAATTGGGACTGTAACTGAGACTTAATTTGAGATTTTGGGAGGTATCATCTAACCGACATGCCCCAATCTGAGCTAATCGGGGTTCAACCTGTAACCCAGTTGGAAGGGTGTTAATATAGTGCCATGGGTACTAACGCTGGCTGTGTGGATCTACAAAATTGATATAATGTCTAAAGGACTAAGGGTGTCAAGCCTGAACTAATGGGTGACCCCTGCGAGATAGTCAAGCCTGATCTGACGGGTGACTTCTCATATCCTACGTTGGCTATATAGTTCTGGAGTATACGGACTGCTACTAAAGACTCTACCTATCTTACGGGGAAGTATCCATCCCTACACTCGCTCGGTTCAAAATCCTACTCCTAACTGAAAGACACTGAAATGCTTGACTGTTCTGAGTTTAACTGACTGATATCTGTCTATTCTGATATGCTCATAGTATGTTCTGAACACTATTCTATAATGTATTGAGACTAGAATATATAAAAAAACTATGGTTTTCGGGTATTCAATACCCCTAGGACTCCAAAAAAACAATGGTAAAATGACACTAAAGCTTAGGGAACAAATCATGAAGGCTTTTATTAAATCAATCACTTTTGTAGGCATTTTATCAAACATTTGTAGTTCATGGTTTAAAACAATCATAAGAATGTCATAGAACTTATAGAAATAGCATGAATTCGATATAATAGTATTAAATCATGGTTTAATCAATAAATAATAATATTAAGACATGGAGGATTGAATAACAATAATAATTTCATTGAAACATGGTATAAAATCATAGTTCATGGAGATTCATGGATGAAATCACAATTTAAAATCATGAAAACTTGAAAAGATGATAACTTTGTAATTACTATCGGATACTTGGACTCCATGGGTGAAAGGAACCCGTGGATGAACATCTAAGATACCTGGGATAATGAATTTGGAAGGATTAATGGTGAGTTCTTGAGATTTGGCCTTGATTCTTGAGAGTTAGGGTTCTTGTTCTTGAAGAGGGTTGGTTTTAATTTGAAAGAATAATGTAAAAGTGTGCAAATAATGCTCTCTTAGGGTTAAATCCCATGTTTAGGTAGATTTGAGGTCATGGGAAAAGGCCAAATAGCCGGAATTTAAAATCACAAAACTGGAAAAATTCTCGATTTCCCCCTTGGCGGGACGCGCCACTATCGTACCAAGCCACTGGAATCGGACAATTGTGAAACTGGTCGATGGTACAATATGGGAAAATCACGATCCTTCATTGATTGAGACCTGGAAGTTCTCCGCGATGCGGTGAAATCACGGACAGACACTGGAAACTGACTAATGCCAATTTGGCCTTGGGCACGACGCGCCAAGATCGTGCACCTTCATTGAAAATTATGAATCGTCATTTAGACTGGCTCCGCAATGCACTAAGGGTTAAAATGACGGTGTTTAATGACTGAGACTTAAAATTGTCATAACTTCTTACCCGGTTATTGGATTTGGGCAAAATTTATATCATTGGAAAGGTAATTCAATTTCTATGCAAAGGTAGGATCTAAATTGACAAATAATGAGTGTTTCAAAAATTTCATTTATGAATACTCATGTATTGGGACTTAGATTACGCTAAGGAAATGTGGGGTATTACAATATCTCCCCCTTGGGATCATTCGTCCTCGAATGAGACTAGTTAAGTTGAGGGAAAACTAATGGACTAAGCTTACACACTGAACATGCATATCTAATGCATGGAATACATGACTGAACTAACTCATGAATGAACAACTGACATGAACATGATGCGCAATTGAAACTGAGCATGATAGAGAGAAATATTAAGAAGATTAGTACCTTATGATGAATCTAGATTCGCAGAGAAAAGATGAGGGTACTTAGTCCGTGTATCTTTCTCTTCTTCCTAAGTGGCTCCCTCAACAGATTGATTCTGCCAAAGCACTTTGACCAATGAAACTTCTTTGTTCCTTAGTCTACGAACTTGATGATCAAGAATTTTGACAGGAACTTCCTCAAAGGAAAGTCTGTTATGAATATTTACACTTTTTAAGGGAAAAACTACAGTTGGATCACCAATACATTTTTTCAACAATGAAACATGGAACACTGGGTGTACTGAAGCTAGATTTGAAGATAAGTCAAGCTCGTAAGCTACCTTTCTGAAATGAATGAGAATTCTAAAGGGAATGATATATCAGGGACTGAGTTTCCTTTTCTAGCCGAATCTTTTCACTCCCTTCATGGGAGAGATTTTCAAGCACACAAAATCATTGACTTCAAACTTGAGATCCTTTTCCTCACATCTACATATGATTTCTGTGCTCTGGGCATCCTTAAGCCTTTCTCTAATCAATAAAACCTTCTCTAATGCATTAAAAACCAAGTCAGGCCCTACTACAGTGGTCTCACCCACTTCAAACCAGCTAATTGGAGATCTACATCTCCTAGCATAGAGAGCCTCAAATGGAGCCATACGGATACTGGAATGATAGCTGTTATTATATGCGAATTCAATCAAAGGTATGTGGTCATCCCAACTACCTTTAAAATAACAACACATGTTCTCAACATATATTCTAGAGTCTGAATGGTCCGTTCTTCTTGATGATCTATCTGAGGGTGGAAAGCTATACTGAGATGAACTTGGGTACCAAGAACCTTTTGGAATGCTTTCTAGAAGTGAGAGGTAAACTAGGTACCTCTATCTGAGATGATAGACAAGGGAACACTGTGCAACCTGACCAACTCTCTGAGATAGAGTTTGGCATAGTCCTCGACTGAATAAGAGGTATGGACTGGTAAGAAATAAGCTGATTTGGTTATCCTGTCTATCATAACCCAAATAGAATCATGCTGATGATGAGTACGAGGAAAACCTATCACAAAGTCCATGTTAACTTCCTCCCATTTTCAAGTAGGAATACTAAACTTCTGTATGGACCCACTAGGCTTCTGGTGCTCAATCTTAACTTGCTGTCATGTAGAGCACGTAGCCACAAACTCTATAATATCCCTCTTCATCCCACTCCACCAATAGATCTCCCAATAATTGCGGTATATCTTTTTGGCCCCTAGTTGAATAGCGTAACGCACACCATGCACTTTTGCAAGAATTCGTTGCCTCAAATATTCTACACCAGGAACACATAATCTACCCTAACAATCCGCCTCTTAAAGAGAAAACCTCCACTTTCTAATCTCTGATTGATTCTTTCAACTTAACTAGACTGGGATATCTATCCTGCTTTTTCTTCACCTCAGAAACTAGAACTCTATACCCATACACTACCTTTTACTGAATCGAGTAAGCGGCTACCTAGTCAGGAAAGCTGATGAACTTCCTGATCTAACTTTTTCTTATCATCCTCGACATGAGAAACACTACCCATAGATAACCTACTGAGAGCTTCAGCCACTACATTGGCCTTGCCCGAATGATACAGAAAACTCATGTCATAATATTTCAATAACTCTAACCACCTTCTCTGATGCAGATTTAAATATTTCTGAGAGAACACATACTGCAGGCTCTTATGGTCAGTGAACATATCAACGTGCACCCCATACAAGTAATGCCTCCAAATCTTTAAGGTGAATACTATTGTTGCTAACTCAAGATCATGAGTCAGATAATTTTTCTCATAAGATTTAAGTTGTCTGGAGGTATAGGCTATGAAATTACCTCTCTGCATGAGGACACAACCCAAACCTACTCTGGATGCATCAAAGTACATAACAAACCCACCTGAACCATCTGGCAAGGTAAGAACTGGGGCTGAGGTGAGTCGAGTCTTCAACTCTTGAAAACTCTTCTCACAGGAATTTGACTACTGAAACTTAACTTTTTTCTATGTCAATCTGCAAATGGGGGATGCAATAGAAGAAAATCCTTCAACAAACTAATGGTAATAGCCAGTTAAACCTAAGAAACTCTTGATGTTTGATGGAGAGATGGGTCTAGGCCATTTTCTCACCGCCTTAGTCTTTTGAGGATCAAATCTAATGCCATCACCGAAAATAATGTCCAAGGAAAGCTACTGATCTTATCCAAAATTCAAACTTATGGAATTTAGTGAATAACTGGTGAGATCTAAGAGTTTGTAACACTATTCTGAGATGGTCTGCATGATCAATTTCGCTATGGGAGTAAACAAGAATGTCATCAATGAAAACTATGATGATCATGTCCAAGTACTACTTGAACACTCGATTTATCAAGTCCATGAAGGCTGTTGGGGCATTCGTAAGACCAAAGGACATGACTAGAAATTCAAAGTGACCATACTGAGTTCAAAATACTGTTTTTGGAATGTGACATTCCCTGACTCTAAGCTGATGATAGCCTGATCTGAGGTATATCTTTGAAAAATAGTTGGTACCCTGAAGTTTATCAAACAAGTCATCAATTCTAGGAAGTGGATATTTATTCTTGATTGTGACTTTGTTCAACTGACGGTAGTCTATACATATTCTGAGAAAACTATCTTTCTAACACATGAATAGAATAGTGTGCCCCACGGGGAGACGCTGGTTCTAATGAATCCCTTATCTATAAGATTCTTTAACTTTTCTTTTAACTTTTTGAGTTTAGCTGGACCCATTCTGTATGGCAAAATAGATATGGGTTGAGTATCTGAAAGAAGGTTTACTCTGAATTTGATTTCCCTTTTGATTAGAACTCCGGGAAGATCTTCAAGAAATACATCTGAGAATTCATTTACTACTGGAACTGATTCAAGACTTGAAGTTTCTGAGTTAGAGTTTTTGACTTGCACAAGATGGTAAATACACGCCTTCGATATCATCTTTTTTGCTCTAAGGTATGAAATTAATTAACCCCTAAGAGCTGTGGTACCACCCCTCAATTCAAGGACTGGTTTATTTAGGAGCTTAAAATAAACTATTTTGTTTCTACAATCAACTGAGGCATAGCATGAGTGGATCCAATCTATGCCGAGAATGACGTCAAAATCTATCATCTCTAACTCCATGAGATCAACTAAAGTAACTTTCTGAGACATTGTGACTGGACAGTTCCTATATACCTGTCTGGCTACAATGGAAACACCTACTGGGGTAGATACTAAAAAGGGCCTGCTAGATTTTCGGGACTAACTCCAAAATTGATGACTATATATGGAGTTTCAAAAGAAAGAGAAACTCCAGGGTCTAGTAAGGAATAAATATGTAAGTGAAGGACCTGCAATGTACCAATAACTACGTCAGGAGAATTTTCCTGATCTTGGCAAGATTGAAGAGCATATAATCTATTCGGACGCTGACCACTAGTAGCACTAGAAGTGGCACCCTGCTGAGTTGGGCGACCAGATAGAACTGACGACTGATGGGATTAGCCCTATTGGAGCACATCCCTACCTCTATGAGAAACTACTTGACACTTTCGAATCTGATAGCCTGGCTTTCCATACTCAAAGAACATATCATTACCCACTTTACACTTACCCTGATGGTGTCTGCCATATTTCAGACATAGAGGATTTGTACGAGCACTACTAACATTGACCTGGAACTTAGATCTTGGTGCTCTATCCCTATTCTCATTTCTGAATTTGGGTACGGAAGCACTGGCTAAAGAGGGTGCTGGCGCTGAAGATCTCTGATAAAACTGAGGACGGTGACCACCCTCTGACTTTGGTTGACTAAAATTAAAACTACCCATCCTAGCCCCTTTATTTTCTCTCTCTCTTCTTAATCTTATGCTCCTCTATCTGTTGAACATGAACTATCATCCTAGATAAGTCCATCTCACTAATCAGCATTGCAATCCTGCACTCCTTGACCATACTATCAGATATGCCAGACACAAACTTACTTATCTTGGACCTGTTATTAGCTACCATATGAGGAGCATATCTAGCTAACTGAGTAAACTTAAGGGAATACTCCCTCATTCTTGTGCTACCCTACCTCAAGTTAATAAACTCTAACACCTTGGCCTCCCTCAACTCCAATGGGATGAATCTATCTAAGAAAGTTGTGGAAAACTTTTTCCATTCTACAGGCCCTGCATCTACACCCCTATCAACCTTTCACTACTTAAACCAAGTATGGGATACAATATGTAACTGTTATGCAACCAACTCAGAACTCTGACTAGATGTCACCCGTATAGCATCCGTGACCTTTTGAACCATATCTAAGAATTCCTATGGATCCTCTTCAAACTTGGATCCCATGAAAGAAGAAGGATTCATTCAGGGTGAAATCCCAAATTTTGGTTGTATCAGTATTGGCCACTAGGTTGGCTAGAATAGCAGCGGGCCGTTCATTCTATACTGCTAGGAAGTTCGCTAGAGTAGTGAAGACAACTCTGAATTTTGTGTGATAGACATACTCATCCAGAGGATCGGCCTGGATGGGCTGGCTGATTTTCTGTTCTTCTTGGGAGGCATGTTCTATAAACGAAAGGAAGAAATGAATTAGACAGGGAGTTTAACCTGAGCTCATACTCACTCGTATGACATAAATACTGAAAGAAAGGAAACATTTTCCTTAACGCCTTGTAGCCTCTCATCCATAAGTATGGTGTTCTAAACACCCATGAACAAGACTCTACTTCACGCAGCTTTTAAACTTCCTAGGATACTTTAAAACTTTAGGCTTTGATACCAAGTTTGTAACACCCTAAGAGTACACCTTGGGCGTCACACGGTGCTTACAGTCCCGAGGGACCATAAGTTAACCCATGACTTGGTACCTTTTATGAGCACTGAATAATAATAATATCATAATTTTGGAAGAACAACTGATATGCCATAACATTTTATTACTGAATCAATACTGAAATATAAATCTAGAGAAACAATTGTCTGAATCTAATAAAAATACTGATAAACTAGATATGGAACTGTAATGTCTGAATACTGAATAACTAACTCTAATATCTGATAAGCCTCTAAAACTAAATGACTGTGAGTTGATGGGACCGGCCCCAACTAACTCCAACTAACTACTAAACTGAGACATAAAATAAAGTAAGCCTATCCTCAAAGTATGAGGACTCACCAATGCAACTATCAAGGATTTGATAAGTCTAATCACGATCTAGGAACTGAGCATCAAAACCTATGATATAATACATCATAGCACAAAAGAAAAGGTATGCGATTAGTACTATGAATGTACTGGTATGCTACATGAGGTAGGTTGATATGTATGGTTTCATGAACAGAACTAATAATTAACTAAATATGCATGTAAAGCATGGAGTACTAAATAGAGAGAATGAAATCTGTAGGTACTGGGAATATATGGAAATCTATAAATACTGAGTATACATGAAAATGTGTAAATACTGAAGATACATGAGAATCTGTAGATACTGAGGTTGCATGACAAACATATAACATGAACTGAGTAAAATCTGTAAATTAAAATATTGAAATAACTAAAATCTGTATGCTTTGGTCAAACAACACTAAGACTGAATAACTGAACTAGGATTGTAACTGAGACTGTATCTGAGACTATGGGAGGTATCATCTAATCGACATGTCCCAATCATGAAAACTTGAAAAGATGATAACTTTGTAATTAAAATTTGATACTTGGATTCCATGGGTGAAATAAACCCGTGGATGAACATCTAACATACTTGGGATAATGAATTTTGAAGAATTGATGGTGAGTTATTGATATTTGGCCTTGATTCTTGAGAGTTAGGGTTCTTGTTATTAAAGAGGGTTGCTTTTAATTTGAGAGAATAATGCAAAAGTGAGCAAATAATGCTCTCTTAGGGTTAAATCCCGTGTTTAGGCAGATTTGGGGTCATGGGAAAAGACCAAATGGCCCCTGGCATTTAAAATCATAAAACTGGAAAAATTCTCGATTTTCACCCTTGGTGTGACGTGCCACTATCATGCCAAGCCACTGGAATTGGACAATTAGGAAACTAGTCGATGGCAGATGCGGGGAAATTACAGTCCTTTAATGATTGAGACCTAGAAGTTCTCCGTGACGTGGGGAAATTGCGGAGAGACATTGGAAACTGAAAAATGCCAATTTGGCCTTTGGCGCGACACACCAAGATTGTGCAACTTCATTGGGAATTTCCAATCATCATTTATACTAGCTTTGTGATGCACTAAGGGTTTAAATGATGGTATTTAACGATTGAAACTTAAAGTCACCATAACTTCTTACCCGGTTATCGGATTTCAGCAAATTTTATATCGTTGGAAAGCTAATTTAATTTTCTATGCAAAGGCAGGCTCTAAACTGTCTAAAATTTCATATACAAATACTCATGTATTGGGACATAGATTACGCTAAGGTAATAAGGGGTATTACACCAACCCTTTCTAAAAAGATCTCCAGAAGTGAGATGAAAACTGTGTGCCACGATAAGAAATAATTGAAATATGCACCCCATGCATCTTCACAATCTCCTAAAGATACTCCTTCACATAATCCTCCACCGAAAATGTAGTCCATACTGACAAAAAGTGTACAGACTTTGTCATCCTATCTAGATGACCCAAATAAAATTATATTGACTCTCAGACCAAGCAAGACCGGCAACGATATCCATATTGATCACTTCCCACTTCTATTCGGGCGAATCAATTTCTTGATACAACCCTCCTAGCCTTATGTGCTCAACCTTAACCTGTTGACACTTACAGTGCCCAAGCGTACACGCAAGTGTACGTGGTTTTATCAATTAGTAATGTGGTTTCAAAAAAGCCCTAGTAGCCATCTCTCAAGGACTTGCGTTCGCTGATTATCCAATTCTAGTTTAACAATTGAGAAAAAGTAAACAAAAAGAGAGTTTGTAATTTTGTAACTTAAAAATAAAATAAAATAATGCGTAAAAATAAAAGTCTTGGGACAATTAATGGATTAAAGCCTAGGGTTAAAGAACTTCGAACAATAATACTATGTTATTGAATTTCCTTCGTTAACTTGCTTATATTGGTTGTTGATTCGTAGGGTTAATTTCATGATCATAGTTTCCCAACCTCTAATCTTTTACCTAATATGGATATTACAACTACATCATTGAGCGGGGATGTAATAATCCAATTAAGTTAATTAAAGCTATCATTCTACATTTGAATCAAGTAAGACATCTAAATCCATCCCTGTCCTAGACACTAAGTTTAATTCTTTATTTTATAAAAGAATGAAAACTCAAACTTTGTTTATTCCCATGTTCTATCTCCCTATTCCCTCTCCCGAGATCAAGAGGTTGACAATATATGTATTCTAAGGGTTACGAATCTTTAAAAAGTTATAACAAGAATAAACACACAACCAAATATGATAAGCAAAATTAATCAAAATTAATCCAAAACAATAGTAATCATGTTTTTGGCTTTAAGCCCGGAAAGAGGGGTTTAAGCCGATAATATTTATAATCACTATCCAAATGATTAAATACATGATATGACTAATTAAAATCTAAATAAAAAATTAAAACCTAATAAACCGTGTTGCAGCTTTGTCCAAATTCTCCCAAACCATTTCAGGTGTTGTCCAATTCTCTAATAACATGTCCAACAAATATATATCCTCTAAATTATGTCCAGGTATGTCCAAGTTATAATCCAATATTGTCACTTCCTTGTCCAGCTAAGTATCCAATTTCCTTGTATATAATATATATATAAAATACTCCTAATCCTTTGAGGATTTAAGGACTTGCACGAATTTCTAGGAAATTCCACAAAAATTCCCTCCTTTATCCTCAAATCGTGTGTCAATTATTTTAAAAATGGGACAAAGTTCATTCCGTGTTGGCAACATTTAAATTGGCAATATTTGAACACCCCATTGTGACACGAAGCTTAAGAGATTGACTGTCTGACGCAATGCTATGATATTGCATCGACTCACTGGAATTTGCGTTAAAAAATCTGGTTAAGTGTTGGACGTCCCTTCTTTTTCCCATGCCTTTTGTAGTGTATTTTTAATAAATTTCTGGCCTTTTTATCAACAATATACCACTGTAATCAGCTCACAAATCCTCCTAAAATACAACACACCACAAATTAGAGATCCAAATAACACAATAACCTCAATGATGAATCAAAACAAGAGTTAAGATAAGGCTAATTCGCAATAACCTTCACTTTATATCCCGACTCTTAACTTAATCAAATTAAGATTTGCACATTACATACAAGTAATTGCACTCATAATTACACATTTAAACCATTTGGAACAAATTAAACTCATTAGAATCCACCAAAATCAACTAGACACACACCTAGCTCAAGCTAGTAAAACTAGTTTTTCGGGTTGAATTCTAAATGACTCAATTAAGTACAAACTTATTTGAAAATATTTTAAACATTGTAATTACGCACTTGGATAATTAAATGCTTATTTATATAAATATGAACACGTTAAGCACACGAATTGCTCTCAAAACAAGGCAAATAAGCTAGAATAATGACACCAAAGTGTATAAAATCACCTCAGATCATCACCCCATACTTAAATCTTTGTTCATCCTCGAACAAATCTTTACTCTAAGAATAAAAAGCTGAAGTGATGCTACACTTCTACTAAAATAAAGACACTCAAGCTAGTACTACAATGACTAAACGAAATACAAGTTTCTACACAAAGCATGTTATTTACACAATTAAAAGCTCAAGAATTCTACTCCGAATCATCCTAGCCTCAAGAATTGACTTACCTAAGTGGAAACCTCATTCTTATAATTCAATCAAGGACATCATACAATGCACCCACATTCATCAAACATGTGCCTCTCACAACAAGAGAGCTACCCATACTCAGTCACAATAAAGCAATTTGTAATACAATGGGTACAAGAATCAAATTACGCTCACTCTCACAAAGAATTCACAAGTTGCACACAATGAACCATAGGATTGCCCTTAGTGTAGTGCTCCACTAATATTGGAATGTAAAACTTAGGACCAATTAGTACTTTTCCGGGTTGTAATGTAGGCTAAGGGACGGGTAGGAACTATTTTGGCCAAGAATAGTGACTAACCTCTCTAAATGCTTTAATACACTACACATACATTTAAAACCACTCTTCAAAAACCAAATTGTACTTTTTCATCTACCTATATCTTTTGTTTTTGCCCTATCTCTTTTAATCATTTTCACAAACACTTGGTGGGCATATAGTTTATTACCACAAGAATTAATTTTTTCCTCATTTTTTCTCAACCATGGCAATATTTATAGCATCAATTACATCACACACAACTACCACACATAAATTATCAACACCAATAACTATTACTTTGGGGCATCAATTTCACCTTTTTTCTCTTATTTCTCAACTCCTTATTTAATTAATTTTTCATGAAAGCACTTAAAAGCATTTTTGGATCAAATTATGGTCTATCAAAGAAGGGACTAGGCTACTTATGAGGCTACCGATGAAAAAGTTAAGGGCTTATGGGGGTTAACTAGGATTTTGCAAAAGGGGCAGGGCAAATATAAGGTAAAAACAAGGCTATCAAAGAAATGCCTAAATCATCTCCTAAACCCACATTATTTATTTTGCTTTGCACACACACCAGGCAAGTTCTATACGTCATATGCAACAAGGAATATACAAAAATCTCACACGCACATGGTACATGCTCAACTCAATAGGATCATCATAGGCTCCCAACCAAACAATAGCATGAAATCAAATTTAAGCCAAAAAGTACAAGAGTCAAAAACTTGAGCCTACGAGTCTCAAAAGTAGCAATTCACTCATTAAACATGCTTTTACCAAACAAAACACTTGTACCATGTAATAAAAAATAGCACCAACACGAATATCTCACTTATTCCTAACCTAATTTTTTTTTAAATTGAGCCAAAAATTGGGAATTTCTCCTTCATCCCACACTTAAAAATCTACTTTGTCCCTAAAGTGAATTTAAAGGTAAGAGATAGAAATACTCTCTGAGGCCTCTAGGCCTAGCTAGTAGCATCATTTGTATTTATGGGATCTGCGGAACCCCACACTCAGTCTTTGCCATGCTCCTTATCTCAGGTTTCCGATACTCAGACTTTCCATTAACCTGTGACTCAATCAAAAACAAAAAAAACTATGTGAAAATAGAAAAACTAAAAAGTAAAATTAAAACATACCTTAGCTTGGGTTGCCTCCTAAGAAGCACCTAATTTGGTGTAGTGGCATGATCCAATCAACTTTTTCCTCCACCTTGAGGATATGGATTTCACCCCTAACTTAGCATCCATCTTTTTGTATCACTCATAGGGTAGTAGTGCAAAAATTAAGGAACCGTGTAATGGAATATGCATGGTAAACCACTCAACCTTCAAGTGAGGTGTATTTTTATATTGCTTATTCAGTGTAAAATCAAGAATATAGAATTCTTGATCCTCATCTTCACACTCTTCTACTATTTTAAATGATTCCACAGAAAAGACATCATCTAAATATAATGTAGAAAAGTGCTTTGAGAGAGGCCCAACCAATCCCACCTCTAGATTGTAACGCCCCGAGTTTGTACCCCGGATGCTACACAGTGCTTATAATCTCAGAGGACCACAAGCTAACACATGATTGGTACTTGCGCTATAACTGACTAATAATACTGAAAAATGCAAAATTTAGGCAAAAATATCCGTAAGGTTCAAAACTAAAAATCAATTACTAAATACTAAAATCAATACTATAAACTGAACATCTATCTGAAAAAAATACTCTATGTTTGAAAAGCCTCTACTGTCTGAACAAGGAGCTGATGGGACAAGTCCCCAACTAACTCTAACTACTAAAATAAATAGAGTACTGAAATACTAGAATAATAAATCTATCCTTGAATAATAAGGACTCACCACTAGTCTGTTGCTGATGGATCGGGCTGCTAAGTATGATCGGGAGCCCGTGCGTTTGAACCTATGATATAAGACATCATAGCACAAAAGAAAGGTATGCGTCAGTTCTTTGAATGTACTGGTATGCTAAGTGAGGTAGGATGAGATGCATGGGTTCATATGATGAACAATACTGACTGAATAACATGAGTATAACTGAGTGAGAGTATATTCATGAATACATAAACTATAATTGAGGTTGTTGATAACGCTCAATCTACAGCTCTCGTAGGAGTGTAAGGCGGTCACTGTCAAATATAGAACCCAACTGGGTTGGGTATCGATCCCTCAGGGAATAGCTTGGTCAACAAGTAAGCAACGATTACTAGACTTTTAGTGCAAGTCTCGTAAAAAGGGGGGATTGTAATGTGTAACCAAAATATTAAAGTAAAAACTGAAAATAGCAATGTAAAAAGAAAGAATGTTTAGTAGGTTGTAAAACAATGAGAATTGAAGAGTTGGGGTTATGTCCACCTTCTGAGTTTACGTCTCTATTAGCTATGAGTTATGCGGAATTCAGACATGCATGTGCTTATAGAGAATTGTATTCTATGGTAAATCCAGGCGTCTTTCGACCTATTCGAGGATTATTTCACTTTAACTCTTTCGAGCTTAAAGCATATCTAACAGTATAAATTCTCCAAGAGGTTAATCCAGTTACGGCACTAACTTTTTAATAGGGGATGGGACCCTACTACCTTGACATTATCTCTTTTCCAGACATATAACTTTTCTTTCGAACAAGTTAATGCTATACTGGCGTATTCTTGCGTTTGCAACCACAAAGAATTTAGATTAAGATGAAGAACATAATGATATAAGCAGCATACGTGTCACAAACTCACAAACTCATAGCAATGGATAGTATCTCATACGGCTTCCATAACCCCAACAGAGAGGTTTAGTTACCCATGAGTGTGAAGGAAATCACAATAGACATTGTTATTATACCACAATAAAGATTTCGTGTAGTAAGGGTGTGGTAGGCGTTAGGCGTGAACTTCCCTTGCAAGTAAAGTTTCTCTTGTTGCGGAGAAATAGATGAATAGAAGTGTAACACCCCGTAAATTGTTTCGTACACTTATCGCGATTATATGGAGTCCTAAAGACTTGCGTATGGGTTAAATTAAGTTTATGGTGTTCGGAAGTATCCCGTCAATAGTTGTATGTGTAGGTATTGGAATAAGCTTTCCAACGATATAAAGTTTGCCCAAAACAGAGGAGTATTTCATATAAGTGAGCACATTCGAAATTTCAAAACGGTGGCCGGGAAGCCTGTGAACAGTAATTCTGCAAGAAAATTTCTGCAGCTAGGCACTCCAACTTGAGACGATCATAACTCCTTGTACAAAAAGAACTGTGTGAGCTGCTATATATAAACGAAAAGCTCCGAGAGTATTATTTCCGCTTAAATTGGTTTCATCCAAATCCAACATCTGAGTAAGGAGTTATACTCGTTTTACTTCAGCCTCTCAAAACAGATTTTTGTGAACAGTAAATTAGCAGGAAAATACTGAGGCCTGCCAGTTTTTGGATCAACTTTGAACGATCATAACATCCACAATATAATGAACTGGGCGAGATACCATATATAAAAAGAAAGATCTTTGAGTTTTCTTTCTAATGCAATTGGTTTCATCCAAATCCAACATCTGCGTAAGGAGTTATACGCGTTTTACTTCAGCCTCTCAAAACAGATTTTTAGGGTCAACTTCAAACGATCATAACTCTTTGTACAGGACGAACTGGGTGGCCTAATTTATATTAAATGAAAGCCCTTTTAATTATATTTACAATGATACCAATTTCACCCAAATCCGATATCGGATCAAAGAGTTATGATCGATTTACTTCAGCCTGTCAAAACTATCCACTGGGGACAGATTCGGGATTTATTTCAATTTTTAGGGCACAATGGTCATTTTCTATTACCTTTGGACGAAAATTGGTCTTAAAAACCTGCACTTAGCCTCATTTTTATCAGATGTTATCCAATTTTAAGAGAAGGTGAAAACCCTAGCCAATTTCAACCTCAAATATTTTGTGATTCAACCGTAGAAAATTCAAATTGGTTCCGTAGTTGTGTTCACCATCTCGAAAGCTTCGAGAAGCACCCCATGGTTATGTAAGGAGGATCCTAAATACAAGAGTTCATTGTTAAGGTATGAATATTGTTTATTCTTGATTCTTATCCATGAATAAGTATTGATAAAGGATTATGAGTATTGTCTTGATGTTGGAAGATAACTAGAAACATAGTTATGAGTTGTTGTGTATAAATTGTTAGTAGTAAATTGTGGAAGTTGTTGTATTGGATTATGGAGGATGAATTGTGGTGATATATCATTATATTAGTGGTTATGTATGCCTAGTGATCATGTTGGTATTGGATGGTGATTAAGAAGGGAAATAAAGGCTAAGAGTGATGTTGAGGGATATTTCATGAAAATGCATGATATGTGAATGTAATAAGAGTATAAGAGGATGTATGTAGTACTCTTATTGATGAGCTAAAGGATTACTTCCTAGACATTATTTGGTGAAGTTAATACCTAAATGGTAAGGTTTGGTTGCTAATACTAGTTTGCCACAAATGACTTATTGTAGATAAGTGTTCGAAGAGTACGGGAAGTCACTTGTATTGAAGTGGTTATATCAAGGTATGTAAGACATACTCTATCTATTCTTTGGCATGAATAATGACCCATGGCACTCTCAAGTAAGATTCCAACATTGTCCTATGACACATGACACATAATAACATCATATGATCTTCGACACTACCAATCGAACTTGTTTTCACTTTTAAGATGTCCGGCTAGTCAAAAAAATGTCCATATACTGTTGTTGACTCCGAAATGGTTTAATGAGGTATCCATGATTCTCTACTTCATCTTCATGATATTGATTACCTATTTACATGTTTTTCCTATTGAGGTATCATGGTTTCAAGTTCCATAAAGTGTGACCACAAAGTAACCAATCTCAAAGATTAATTGAATTAAGAAATGGAATGTCTGTATTTTAAATTGATGATATGATGTATTGTATTAGTACCACTGATCAGTTGGCCATTGTATTATAAAGATTATGTATATATGCTATTCCAGGGGTGGTCCCTGATGTATTGTATTAGTACCACTGATCAGTTGGCCATTGTATGACATATGTTATGTATTGATAAGGATTATGGGAAGTAATGATATGAAAGTAATGTGCAGGTATCCCATCAGTTCTTTTAAGTGTGGTCTACTCATACTGTTTATTCACTGGTATCTGGGTTCTGTTGATCTTTTGTATCTCATCTTGATACTCCCTGCCTTACATACTCAGTACATATTTCCGTATTGACGTCCCTCATGGGGGGCCTGTATTCATGCCTGCAGGAACAGGTACTTCAGGTCGTACACCTCCACAGTAAGAGCCAGGACATTCTATTGTTAGTGGTGAGCTCCAGTTGTTTCGGGGCATCCCAAGTCGTCTCTATATGTACCTTTGGTATTTGTATAAAAGTCTTTTGTGGGCGGGAGTTTGTCCCGACCCCAACTCAGTTGTGTATCTATGTAGAGGCTTTTGTAGACATATTGTACAGCCATAGGAGTGTTTGGTTGATAGACGTGATGGCTCTGACGGCCAATTACTGTTCATATATATATTTATGCGTGTCTGCTGGGCTGATACAGGTACTGTTTTCTTCTATTTACAACGAAGTGCTGCCCAAATTTCTAATTTTCATAAGTAATATGAATGTGAAAGTATAGGTTATGAACGGGTTCTCCCGGGCCTCCTCGGCTACGGGTGCCAGTCCGCTCCAATGGGATTTGGGGTATGACAGAAGTGGTATCAGAGAAGTTTGTCCTAGTGAGTCTACAAAGCCGTGTCTACGTAGAATCTCGTTTATCGGTGTGTTGTGCACCACATCTATAAACAGGAGGCTATTGGACATTTAGGGATTGTTTCCATTCTTCATTTCTTAGATTGTGCAATAGATCCCATATTAGAGATAAAGTCATAATCAATCGCTTAATCCAATTGTTTCTTTTTTATTTATTATAGTGACGATGCCGGTTACAAGGAGAAAGAATAAGTGAAAGCGAGTAGATGCAGTGGCCGGAGAAGGTACTAGTAAGTCACCACCGTCACAAGCTGAGCAAAGTGAGTCTCAAGCTGAGCATATATCAGGCGCTTCTTCTCCTCCGGAAGGGCCGTCTATTAATACTGTTGATCGAGATTTGAGGGATGCAGTACAACTTCTAACGCGTATAGTTGCCGGTCAAGTTCAAGGGCAAGCTATTCCTACCACGGGTTCTAGTGGTATGGATAGAGCAGCTAGCCTTCGGACTCAAGATTTTCTGAAACTGGATCCTCCTACTTTTACCGGATCAGATATTAATGAAGACCCGCAGGACTTTGTCGATCAAACCCAAAGGGCTCTAGATGTTATGCATGTATCCGGTAAAGAGATGGTTGAGCTAGCAGCATATAGACTGAAAGGAGAGGCTATATTGTGGTACGAGGATTGGAAACGATCTAGGGGTATTGATGCACCTCCAACTACGTGGGGAGAGTTCAAAAATGCATTTATTGATCATTATCTTCCATTTGAGACTCATCAGGCCTGTGCAGATCAATTCTTAAATCTTCGTCAGGGTAATATGAGTGTAAGGGAGTATAGTCTTCGATTTAACTCCTTGTCTCGATATGCTTCTAATGTGGTAGCTACTATGGACGACAGAGTTCATCACTATGTGAATAGATTGGAACCATACTTGGTTAGAGATTGTACCATTGCTGCTTTGAACAAGGACATGGATATAGCGAGGATACAAGCTTTCGCTCAGAAGATGGAAGATCAGAGGCAAAGAAGAAGAACCCAGGAATAAGAAAAAGGATATTCTAAGCGGCCCAGAGCTATAGGGCAGTTTGTGGCATCTCAGGGAGGTTTTAGGCCTTCGTTCTCTCATAGATTGCCTAGCCCGTTATCTTCTTATCCTGCAATTAGTGCTCCACCGCAATTTCAAAGGTTCAGAGGTAATCAGTTCGGGCAAAGCAGTGAAAATCAGAGTTCGCGAACAATGGGGTATCAAGGGCAAGGGAGTATGAGTCAATTGAGACCTCCACGACACCCGTGCCCCATTTGTAGAAAATTTCACTTTGGCGAATGTCGGCTTGGGATGAACAATTGCTTTTGGTGCGGTAAGCCGGGGCATATGGCTAGATATTGCCCACGCAGGACCACAGGTAGTATAACACGACCTACCGGATCAGCTGTTGCGTCATCTTCGATCCCTCCTTTGAGTAGGGGTGCATAACCTATGGGTCACGGTAGAGGTGATAGAGGAGCAGCTAGTGCTAGCGGAGCTCAGAACCGTGTGTATGCCCTAGCAGATTGGCAGAATTTAGAGGCTTCTCCAGACGTGGTTACAGGTACGTTGTCCATCTTTGCATTTGATGTGTATGCCTTAATTGATCCTGGTTCTACATTATCGTATGCTGCTCCTTTGGTTGCGGGAAGGTTCGGAAGAACACCCGAATTATTAGCCAAGCCATTTGAAGTATCAACGCCAGTGGGGGAATCTCTTATAGCTAGGAATGTTTATCGAAATTGTGTTGTGAATATTTGTGGTCATGATACGATGGCCGATCTTGTTGAGTTAGAAATGGTAGATTTTGATGTTATTATGGGCATGGATTGGTTAGCGTCTTGTTATGCTACAGTAGATTGCCGTTCTAAGAAGGTATATTTCCATTTCCCAAATGAGGCAGTCCTTGAATGGAAGGGTAATGTTGGCGCGCCGAGAGGTAGATTTATTTCTTACTTTAAGGCAAGAAAAATGATTTCCAAGGGGTACATATACCATCTGGTTAGAGTAAGGGATACAGAGGCAGAGCCGCCAACTTTTCAGACCGTTCTGGTTGTGAATGAATTTCCTGATGTATTTCCTGAAGAACTACCAGGTTTACCTCCTGAACGAGAAGTGGAGTTTGGTATTGATTTGTTGCCAGACACACAGCCAATCTCAATTCCTCCTTATAGAATGGCACCAGCAGAGTTGCGAGAATTGAAATAGCAACTGAAAGACTTGCTAGAGAAGGGATTCATCAGGCCTAGTATGTCCCCTTGGGGAGCACCAGTATTGTTTGTGCGTAAGAAAGATGGTTCGCTGAAGATGTGTATTGACTATCGGCAATTGAATAAGGTGACTATCAAGAATAAATACCCCCTTCCCCGAATTGATGATTTATTTGACCAGTTGCAGGGTGCCCAGTGTTTTTCCAAGATTGACTTGAGATCAGGCTATCATCAAGTGAGAGTCAAGGATAAAGATATACCCAAGACAACTTTCCGAACACGGTATGGTCATTATGAATTCCTGGTTATGTCATTCGGGCTGACAAATGCACCCGCGGTTTTTATGGATCTGATGAATAGGCTGTTTAACCCGTTTCTAGATGTGTTCGTGATAGTTTTCATAGATGATATTCTGGTCTACTCTAGATTAGAAGAGGACCATGTTAATCACTTAAGGCAGGCGTTGCAGATTCTTCGTGATCGTAAGCTGTATGCGAAGTTTTCTAAATGTGAGTTTTGGCTCAAGTCAGTGGCATTTTTGGGCCATATTGTATCCAGTGAAGGCATAAAAGTTGACACTCAAAAGATTGAGGCTGTGAAGAATTGGCCAAGACCCACGACGCCTACGGAGATTCGTAGTTTCCTCGGGTTGGCAGGTTATTATAGAAGGTTTGTTGAAGGTTTTTCTTCTATTTCTGCACCTTTGACTAAGTTGACGCATAAAGCCTCCAAGTTTCAATGGAATGATGACTGTGAAAAGAGTTTCCAGGATCTGAAGAGCAAGTTGACTTCTACACCGGTATTGGTACTTCCTGAAGGCACAAAAGGGTATGCAGTGTACTGTGATGCTTCGAGAATTGGCTTAGGATGCGTACTAATGCAACATGGTAGAGTAATAGCCTATGGCTCTAGACAGTTGCGACCTCATGAGAGGAATTATCCCACGCATGATCTTGAGCTAGCTGCAGTTGTATTTGCTTTGAAGATATGGCGCCACTACTTATATGGGGTTCATGTTGACATATATACCGATCATAAGAGCCTGCAATATATCTTCAGTCAGAAAGATCTAAACTTGAGGCAGCGGAGATGGCTTGAATTGTTGAAAGATTATGATGTTGATATCTTGTATCATCCAGGGAAAGCGAATGTGGTAGCGGATGCACTGAGTCGTAAGTCTAAAATGGCATCTATAGAAAAGCAGGGGTTGATTAAGGATCTTCACCAACTAGCTAATTTGGGAGTTCGACTTCTCGAATGTCCAGATGAAGAGGTTATTGTACGTAATGCAGCGGAATCTTCATTGATAGCTGAAGTGAAAGAGAAGCAGTATGCAGATCCAATTTTATTGCAGCTTAAGGAGGATGTGCAGAGTGGCACGACAAAGGCATTTGAGCTTACGCGAGAAGGAGTGCTTCAGTGTCAGAATCGTTTATGTGTACCTGATGTAGTTGAGCTAAGAAAGAGAATTATAACAGAAGCACACTGTTCAAGGTATTCCATCCATCCAGGGTCGACTAATATGTATCAAGATTTGAAAGCAATATATTGGTGGAATGACATGAAGAAGAATATTGCCAAATTTGTAGCTGAATGTCCGAATTGTCAAAGAGTCAAAGTAGAACACCAGAAACCCGGTGGTTACATGCAATGTATAGATCTTCTAGTCTGGAAGTGGGACAAGATCAATATGGATTTCATCACGGGTTTGCCTCGTACATATCGGAAGTTTGATTCCATATGGGTGATCATTGATAGGCTTACCAAATCTGCGCACTTCTTACCAGTTAAGACAACTTATATGGCGGAAGAGTATGCGAAGTTGTATATTAAGGAGATCGTTCGGTTACATGGAGTTCCAATTTCCATTATATCCGATCGAGGAGCACAATTTACTGCAAATTTCTGGAAGTCTTTTCAAAGGAGTTTGGGGACACAAGTAAATCTAAGTACGGCTTTTCATCCTCAAATGGACGGACAAGCGGAACGTACCATCCAGACACTTGAAGACATGCTACGAGCATGTGTATTAGATTTCAAAGGCAACTGGGATGATCACCTACCTCTTATCGAGTTTGCCTACAATAATAGCTATCATTCAAGTATCAAAATGGCACCATATGAAGCATTGTATGGAAGAAAGTGTAGATCGCCAATAGGATGGTTTGAAGCAGGTGATGCGGTCTTATTTGGACCGGATCTTGTTTATCAATCAATGGAGAGGGTTAAAGTGATCCAACAACGGCTTGCAACAGCTCAAAGTCGACACAAATCTTATGCGGATATTAGAAGAAGAGGACTTGAGTTTTCTATCGACGATTGGGTATTCTTGAAAGTATCACCAATGAAAGGAGTGATGAGGTTTGGCAAGAAAGGAAAGTTAAGTCCACGATACATAGGTCCGTATAAGACCATTCAAAGATTTGGACAAGTTGCTTATGAGTTAGAGCTACCTCAAGAGCTCTCAGCAGTTCATCCCGTATTTCATGTTTCGATGCTTCGCAAATACATCGGAGATCCATCGCACATCACTACTACGGAAGATGTACAAATTACAAAAGATCTCACTTTTGAAGAAATGCCTATTGCTATTCTTGATCGCCAAATTAAAAAGATAAGGAATAAAAAGATAGCATCGGTAAAAGTACTTTGGAGGAATCAACAAGTTGAGGAGATCACATGGGAAGCCGAGGAAGCGATCAAGATTAAGTACCCTTACCTATTCAACGATGAGGAGGAAGTTCATGAGACGGAAGAAGTACAATAACAAGTAAGTGTTTGTTTTTATGCAAGGATGTTATGATGATGAATATGTTAATTGTAAGCTTGGACATGTCTTAATTGAGTAACTATGCTAACATTCGAGGACGAATGTCCTTAAGGGGGGGATAATGTAACACACCGTAAATTTTTTCGTACACTTATCGCGATTATATGGAGTCCTAAAGACTTGCGTATGGGTTAAATTAAGTTTATGGTCTTCGGAAGTATCCCGTCAATAGTTGTATGTGTAGGTATTGGAATAAGCTTTCCAACGATATAAAGTTTGCCCAAAACAGAGGAGTATTTCATATAAGCGAGCACATTCGAAATTTCAAAACGGTGGCCGGGAAGCCTGTGAACAGTAATTCTGCAAGAAAATTTCTGCAGCTAGGCACTCCAACTTGAGACGATCATAACTCCTTGTACAAAAAGAACTGTGTGAGCTGCTATATATAGACGAAAAGCTCCGAGAGTCTTCTTTCCTATTAAATTGGTTTCATCCAAATCCAACATCTGAGTAAGGATTTATACTCGTTTTACTTCAGCCTCTCAAAACAGATTTTTATGAACAGTAAATTAGCAGGAAAATACTGAGGCCTGCCAATTTTTGGGTCAAATTTGAACGATCATAACTTCCTCAATATGATGAACTGGGAGAGATACCATATATAAAAAGAAAAATCTTTGAGTCTTCTTTCTAATGCAATTGGTTTCATCCAAATCCAACATCTGCGTAAGGTGTTATACGCGTTTTACTTCAGCCTCTCAAAACAGATTTTTATGGTCAACTTCAAACGATCATAACTCTTTGTACAGGACGAACTGGGTGGCCTAATTTATATTAAATGAAAGACCTTTTAATTATATTTACAATGATACCAATTTCACCCAAATCCGATATCGGATCAAAGAGTTATGATCGATTTACTTCAGCCTGTCAAAACTATCCACTGGGGACAGATTCGGGATTTATTTCAATTTTTAGGGCACAATGGTTATTTTCTATTACCTTTGGACGAAAATTGGTCTTAAAAACCTGCACTTAGCCTCATTTGTATCAGATGTTATCCAATTTTAAGAGAAGGTGAAAACCCTAGCCAATTTCAACCTAAAATATTTTGTGATTCAACCATAGAAAATTCAAATTGGTTCCGTAGTTATGTTCACCATCTCGAAAGCTTCGAGAAGCACCCCATGGTTATGTAAGGAGGATCCTAAATACAAGAGTTCATTGTTATGGTATGAATATTGTTTATTCTTGATTCTTATCCATGAATAAGTATTGATAAAGGATTATGAGTATTGTCTTGATGTTGGAAGATAACTAGAAACATAGTTATGAATTGTTGTGTATAAATTGTTAGTAGTAAATTTTGGAAGTTGTTGTATTGGATTATGGAGGATGAATTGTGGTGATATATCATTATGTTAGTGGTTATGTATGCCTAGTGATCATGCTGGTATTGGATGGTGATTAAGAAGGGAAATAAAGGCTAAGAGTGATGTTGAGGGATATTTCATGAAAATGCATGATATGTGAATGTAATAAGAGTATAAGAGGATGTATGTAGTACTCTTATTGATGAGCTAAAGGATTACTTCCTAGACATTATTTGGTGAAGTTAATACCTAAATGGTAAGGTTTGGTTGCTAATACTAGTTTGCCACAAATGACTTATTGTAGATAAGTGTTCGAAGAGTACGGGAAGTCACTTGTATTGAAGTGGTTATATCAAGGTATGTAAGACATACTCTATCTATTCTTTGGCATGAATAATGACCCATGGAACTCTCAAGTAAGCTTCCAACATTGTCCAACGACACATGACACATAATAACATCATATGATCTTCGACACTACCAATCGAACTTGTTTTCACTTTTAAGATGTCCGGCTAGTCAAAAAAATGTCCATATACTGTTGTTGACTCCGAAATGGTTTAATGAGGTATCCATGATTCTCTACTTCATCTTTATGATATTGATTACCTATTTACATGTTTTTCCTATTGAGGTATCATGGTTTCAAGTTCCATAAAGTGTGACCACAAAGTAACCAATCTCAAAGATTAATTGAATTAAGAAATGGAATGTCTGTATTTTAAATTGATGATATGATGTATTGTATTAGTACCACTGATCAGTTGGCCATTGTATTATAAAGATTATGTATATATGCTATTCCAGGGGTGGTCCCTGATGTATTGTATTAGTACCACTGATCAGTTGGCCATTGTATGACATATGTTATGTATTGATAAGGATTATGGGAAGTAATGATATGAAAGTAATGTGCAGGTATCCCATCAGTTCTTTTAAGTGTGGTCTACTCATACTGTTTATTCACTGGTATCTGAGTTCTGTTGATCTTTTGTATCTCATCTTGATACTCCCTGCCTTACATACTCAGTACATATTTCTGTACTGACGTCCCTCACGGGGGGCCTGTATTCATGCCTGCAGGAACAGGTACTTCAGGTCGTACACCTCCACAGTAAGAGCCAGGACATTCTATTGTTAGTGGTGAGCTCCAGTTGTTTCGGGGCATCCCAAGTCGTCTCTATATGTACCTTTGGTATTTGTATAAAAGTCTTTTGTGGGCGGGAGTTTGTCCCGACCCCAACTCAGTTGTGTATCTATGTAGAGGCTTTTGTAGACATATTGTACAGCCATAGGAGTGTTTGGTTGATAGACGTGATGGCTCTGACGGCCAATTACTATTCATATATATATTTATGCGTGTCTGCTGGGCTGATACAGGTACTGTTTTCTTCTATTTACAACGAAGTGCTGCCCAAATTTCTAATTTTCATAAGTAATGTGAATGTGAAAGTATAGGTTATGAACGGGTTCTCCCGGGCCTCCTCGGCTACGGGTGCCAGTCCGCTCCAATGGGATTTGGGGTATGACAAGAAGAAGAATAAAAAGTAGAATTAATTGAAAGATTAGAAGAGTTGTAAGGTAGGATGGGAGTTAAAACTAGAATGTCTAAAATCTCTAGCAAAATAGGGTATTTATAATACCCATATCCTATTCCTACTAAGCTAATGAAATACTTAACCAAATCCTACTTAGCTAATGAAAATACTTAACCCAATTGTACTAGGTCAATGTATCATTATCCTAATCCTAATAAATTACTGCTAGTCCCCAAAGTCTTTAGAATTGTTGTTTTAGCCCGGGACAGATTTTTCATGCACCACTTTTGGTCCTTGGCGTCCAAGACTCCCTTTTCTCCTTTCGTGAAGCTTTCTTTGGCGTCAAGTTATCCATAAAATGCTGAATTCTGCATCATTTATACCTGAAACTTTGCTAATCATGTTTGTTAGCTCACTTACAGGAAAAAGGACTAAAAGTGCATGAAATATATAATTTGTTCTTAAAACATTGCTAAAATATGGGTAAAATATAGCACTATAGGCGTGTAAATTTGCCTATCATCAGTTGTGATAACACTGGATCTAAGTTTTGAATTATTGATTTACTGATATGTGAGTTTACTGATATTGTATTACTGTAAACTGAGTGACTATATCTAACAATCCTAATTCTGTGGAACTTTTCTGAGTTTCGTACAGAACTAAGTTTTATTTTGAAGACTGCAACTGAGACTGTGGGAGGTAATAATCTAACTGACATGCCCCTTTTTGAATAAATTAGGGTATAACTTGTAACCCTAGTTGGAAGGGTATCAGTATTGTCCCACGAGTAAAGAAAAAATAAGTCACACTTATCTGGCAGGTGCTCTAAATGAGAATGGTGGTACCCACAACTGGCAAGTAGGACACCTCATTAATCTTAACCTGGAAGGTTGATGTCTCAACCTACGTTGGCTACATAGTTCTAGAATACTAGGAATACTTCTAAGGATCACACCCTCAACTAGAAGGTGAGTCACCATCCTTGGGTTCACTCGGTGCTAAATCCTGTTAAATCCTACTCCTAACTGAATAGATACTGGACTGTGTTCTAAACTGTACTAGGCTCGACTGAACTATTACTGATCATTTTGTCTAACTTAACTTAACTGAGTTCACTTAATTCTAAACTGATTACTAAACCACTAATCATGATATGACTGGTACTATTCTATAAATAACACTAGCTCTAAGTATACAACTAAATTGTCAGGTATTAGATACCCCCAGGACTCGATAGCATATAATCACAAGACATAGCACAATCTTGAAACATGATACCTAAATACTTGATCAACATTCATTCATTGGGGTATTTTGACAAACACTTGCATGACATGAAATGGTATACATGCTAACATGACATAATTTCACTATTCAACTCATATGTACAATTTATCAAACACTTGGAGGGTATAATATATATGTACATAATACTAAACAACATGTGGGCAACACAATTTCAAATACCGAATTCACAATTTAGAGTCTTTAGCATGATTTCACATGATAATACACACATATTTAATAACTTCACATAAATCTGGCAACTAATCATGGATTAGGAACTTCATTAACATGCTAGTTATGAACACGGTCACATTAAATCATGAATTTCATCAAATCCATAAACTTGGATTTTGAAAAGGGTTCTTGAACTCTAAGGGTGGAAGAGAACCCTTGGATGAACACTTAACATACCTTGGTTGTTAAATTCTTGAAGAATGATGGTGAAATCTTGAGTCTTGAATTTGAAATTTATTCTCCTAGGGTTTTTGTTCTTGAGTGGTTTGAGAAGAAATGAATCTTTTTTGCAAATTGAGGGCTAAATTTCATATTTTTGGGGGCTAAAAGACGTGGGAAAAGACCCTAATACCCCTAAGGATATGGCCTTTTGAATAAATAAAAATTGAACTCTCGACACACAGACCGACGCACTGCGTTGTTGGCATCTATGCGATAGCCAACGTGCCGCATTGAGTCCACATTGGTTTGCTGGAATTTGCACTGGGAGCTGGGGAAAAATGCTCATTGATACAATGGGAAATGTGGTGCATAGAGTCGCGTCGATCCACTGGTTTGAGCTTCCAAATGTGTTTCAAATGAAGTCCGAAAAATTTAAAACTTCTCCGACAATACCTACTAACTTTCACATACCTCGAACCAACCGATTGGAGATATTCATCTATTACTATAAAGTGTCTCAAACGGAGCTATCTGAATGCTGGAATGATAGCTGTTGTTATATGTGAATTCAATCAAAGGTAAGTGGTTACCCCAACTACCTTTAACGTCTATCGCACATGATCACAGTATATCCTCTAAAGTCTGAATGTTCTTTTCTGCTTGACCATCTGTCTGAGGGTGGAAAGTTGTCCTAAGGTGGACTTGGGTACCAAGACCTTTTTGAAATGCCTTACAGAAATAAGAGGTGAACTGTGTACCTCTATCTGAGATAATGGACAACGAAACTCCATGTAACCTGACCAACTCTCTGACATAGAACTTGGCATAGTCCTCAACTGAATAAGAGGTATGGACTGGTAGGAAATGAGCTGATTTGGTCATCCTATCTATAATGATCCAAAATGAATCAAGCTAATCATGAGTATGAGGTAAAACCATCACAAAATCTATGTTCACTTCTTCCCACGTCCAAGTGGGAATACTAAAATCCTCCATAGACCCACTAGGTTTTTGATGCCCAATCTTATCCTGATGACATACTGAGGAATTAGCTATACATTCTGCAATGTCTCTCTTCATCCCACTCCATCAATAGATCTCCCGCAAATCACAGTACATTTTAGTGTCCCCTGGATGAATAGAGTAATGTGCACCATATATTTCTGTAAGAATCCACTGTCTTAGGTCATCTACACCTGGCACATTTAGCCGACCCTGACAATGCAGAACACCATACCCCCTTAGGAGAAAACCTCTACCTTCTGATCTATGGTTGATTCTTTCAACTTATCTAGACTAGGATCCCTATCCTTCTTTTCCTTCACCTTGAAAACAAGGGATGATTCTGAACTACTCTGCACCCATACATTACCTTTTGCTGCATCAACTAAGCGAACACCTAGTCGGGAAAAATGTTGAATTTTCTGAGCTAACTTCTTCTTACCATTATCCATGTGAGCAATACTACCCATAGATATCCTACTAAGAGCATCAGTCAGTACATTGGCCTTGCCCGAATGATACAGAACACTTATGTCGTAGTCCTTAGACAACTCTAACCACCTTATCTAATAGAGGTTTAGGTCTTTCTAAGAGAACACATAATGTATACTCTTATGGTTAGTCAACACATCGACGTGCACACCTATAATACCCCAGGAAATTTTTCATTGAAATTTTGTGCATAAACGTGTTAGATTCTATCTTCTAGAATTATTATAAATTTTTCGTATGGAATGTCTTAGATTATGACCCACCATTATGTAGAGTATCAAATAATATTTCCAATGATATTTGAATCATCCAAAATGGACACCCGAGTGACGAGTTGTAAATATTTCGATCGAATCATGAATAGTAGTGAACAGTAAAACGTGCAGGAAAAAGTACCGAGGCTTGTCGTATTTTTGTTCCAAATTTAAACAATCATAACTCCTGGTACATAATGATCTTGGTGATCTACTATATATCAATGGATAGCTCTGCGAGTCCTCTTTCTAATGAAATTGGTTTCATCCAATTTGGATATCGAAGTAAAACATTATGGTTGATCTACTTCAGACTATCAAAACAGTCCACCAAAGGATAGATTCGAGAATTATTTGATTTTTAGGGATGTTTTGGTCATTCCCTCTCACCCAAAATATGTTCAAACCCTATATTAAAGCCTATTAGAAGCATTATTTGTTATATTTCATCAAATTCCCTAAAAAAAAAAACGCTAAGCTCCTACATCCAACTTCAAGAACCTCCAAAGTTCACCATTAATTCTGCAAATTTATCAAAGATTCTAAGTTCCTAGTTCAAGAACTCCAAGAACCATCATTCAAATCCACGATTAACATCTCAAAAATGAGTATCGATCTAAAGTTCATCATTCAAGGTATGTGGAGTTTTTCAAAAAGAACTCTCTTTCATTCTTGTGCCCAAAAGTAATTTTCTTTACAAAGGCATGATTTTTATTTGATTTTTATGAATTTGAAGTATGAACCCATATACTCAGTTCCTTTCCATGGTACTGACCCACATCTTCAGATGTGGGCTATATTTTCTCAGAATGTAGGTTCAGGTGCTCAGTTCTAGGTTCGACAGTGATTCTTTGGGCTCGCTGTTCTACATTCTCTGTTGTAGTGAGTCCTCATGTTTTGAGGATGTAATGTCTGATGTTGGTTTCACAGAATTGTTTACATTTGATAACTGAGTATGAGTCAGTTGAAGCATGTCTTAATGGCTCGCTGGTTTTATTGATTTTCTTAGAGGCTTGTCAAACTAGTATAGATGTTGGGAGTTGAATAATAAGTCATATTTTGTTATCTTTCTGAAATTCTTTTATTCTTGGATGATGATTACTCTGTTGATATTTAAGGGTTATTTATGGAAACCCTATTAATTTGTGTTAAACTGAATGAAAATGGCTCAAAGGGTTAGTTTGGGGCTACTCGTAGCCTCAAGCACAGTGTGACACTCCGGGACCTATTTTCTGGGGCGTTACAAACTTGGTATTAGAGCCTAAGGTTGTAAGGTGTCCTAGGGAGTCTTACAAGCCGAGTTAAGTAGAGTCTTGATCATCGGTGTGTAGTGCGCCACATCTATGAGCAAGAGGCTACAAGATATTTTAGGAAAAAATATGATTCTTTCTTTCAAAAGTCTATCGTGCTTAACGTGTCTCTCTCTTCTATTGATTCGTGCTCTTCTCTCTTAGAAATATGCCTCTACGTCGATCGAGAAGAAATGATGATGGTTAGCAACCTCAACCCGCTGACCCATTGAATGAAAATGTGTCTCATGCTGAATTTCGGTCAGCCTTTTAGGCGCTGGCCTAAGCTATTACTGCAAATGTTCAGGCCAACCTAGCCCCGGCTCCACAACAGTAGGGAGGTGATTCAGTTTCTGCCAGGATCCATGACTTCATATGGATGAATCCATTGAAATTCTATGGGTCCAAGTCTGATGAGGATCGACAGTTGTCTTTAGAGGAGGTATGGAAGATTACTCAGGTGATGCATGTATCTGAGGAACATAGTGTGGAGTTGGCTGCGTATAGGTTAAAAGACCTTGCTTATGACTTGGTTGTATCTTGGAGAAAAGGTAGAGGTGAGGGAGCTATCCCTACAACTTGGCAAGAGTTCCAGGATGCATTCTTAGATAAGTTTTTCCCTTCGGAGATGAGGGAGGCGAAGGTGAAAGAGTTTATCAATCTGCGACAGGGCTCTATGACTATTAGGGAGTACTGTCTAAAGTTCAATTAGTTGGCCAAGTATGCTCCTGACTTAGTGATTGATAATCGGGCTAGTATGAGTAAGTTTGTGACTAGAGTGTCTAGTTATATGGTTAAGGAGTGTAGGTCTGCTATGCTGAATAGTGAGATGAATCTTTCTAGGCTGATAACTCATGCCCAATAGATTGAGGCAGACAAGATTAAGGAGAGAGATAGAATAAGAGGGAATAAGAGAGCTAGGTCTGAGCATCACGAATAGGGTCAGACTAGATCGCAGGGAGGGAGTCTCCCTTAGTATCAGGATCGTTCATCTATGCCAGCACCATCATCTGCTAGTGCTCCCATGCCTAGAGGTAGGTAGCAGCAAGGTAGAAGGTCATATGCATCCAGGTCCCAGTACAGTGCTGGCAGTAAGCCAAATCATCCTCTGTGTCCTAAATGTAGTAGGGCTCATTCGAGTGAGTATTGGGTTGAGAAGAGGGGTTGTTTCTGGTATGGTGACATGGGTCACAGAGTTAGAGATTGTCCACAGGATGGACAAGGGCGTCGTGACTATCGCCCTCAGACCCAGACTCAGACTGTTAGTGCTCTAGTTCCAGTGACTCGCCCAGCCCCATCTCAGGGCGCCTCTTCTAGCAATGCTGGTGGGAAGCACTAGAATAGATTCTATGCTTTACCGTTCCACCAGGAATAGGAGGACTCTCCCAATGTTGTTACTGGTATGCTTCGTATATTTCAGTTTGATGTGTATGCTTTATTAGATCCTGGATCTAATTTCTCATATGTTACACCTTTGATTGCTGTGAATTTTGAAATGAGTCCTGAGATTATTCCTGAGCCTATCCTAGTTTCTACCTCAGTGGGTGATTTGATTGTTGCCCAAAAAGTGTATAAAAAGTGTCCTGTTACCGTTCTTCATAGAGTCTTGTTGGCTGATCTGATTGAGTTAGACATGGTAGATTTTGATGTGATTCTGGGTATCGACTGGTTGTATTCTTCTTATGCCTCTATTGATTTTCTGACCTAAGTGTTCAAGTTTTAGTTTCCGGGTGTATCCGTGTTTGAGTGGTCTGGGAATTTTGTGTCATCCAAGAGTCATTTTATCTCTTACCTCAAAGCTAGAAAGCTTATTTCCAAGGGGTGTGTTTACCATTTGGTTAGAGTCAAAGACACTAAGTCTGAGATTCCAACTCTCCAGTCTATTAACATCGTCAATGAGTTTTTTGATGTCTTTTCGGATGATCTCCCAAGGATACCTCCTGATAAAGAGATAGAGTTTGGGATTGATCTTCTTCCCGATACTCAACCTATTTTTATTCCTTCTTACCGTATGTCTCCTGCAGAACCTAAGGAGTTGAAAGAGCAACTCAAAGATCTACTAGATAAGGGTTTAATAAGGCCCAGTGTTTCTCCTTGGGGTACTCATGTGTTGTTTGTGAGAAAGAAAGATGGCTCTTTGAGTATATGCATTGATTACCTCTAACTGAATAAAGTCACCGTAAAAAATAAGTACCCCCTTCTGAGAATAGATGATTTGTTTGACCATTTGCAAGGTGCAAGTTATTTCTAAAGATAGACCTTCATTCCGGCTATTATCAACTCAAATTTAGGAAGTGTGACATCCTAAAAACTACTTTCTGAACTCGTTATGGCCATTTTGAGTTTTTTGTTATGTCTTTAGGGTTAACTAATGCTCTAGTATCTTTCATGGACCTCATGAATCGAGTGTTCAAACCATATCTGGATATGTTTGTCATAGTGTTCATCGATGATATACTGGTGTACTCCCGTAGTGAGGATGAACATTCTGATCATCTCCGAACTATCTTGCAAACCCTTACAGATCACAAGTTGTTTGCCAAGTTCAGTAAGTGTGAGTTTTGGCAAAGGTCAGTTTCTTTTCTGGGTCATATCATTTCTTTCGAGGGTATTAGAGTTGATCCCCAAAAGACTGAAGCTGTTAGAAATTAGCCTAGACCTATTTCTCCGATTGTTATCCGAAGTTTCTTACGTTTAGCTGGCTATTACCACCATTTTGTTGAGGGTTTCTCCTCTATAGCGTCTCTTATGACTCAGTTGACCCAAAAGAAAATGAAGTTTTTATGGTCTGAATCTTGTGAGAAGAGTTTTCAGGAGTTGAAGACTCGACTCACTTCAGCCCCTGTTTTGACTTTGTTTGATGGTGTTGATGGTTTTGTGGTGTACTGTGATGCTTCGAGAGTTGGGTTGGGTTGCGTATTAATGTATAAGGGGAAGGTGATAGCTTATGCTTCTAGACAGTTGAAACCCCATGAGAAAAATTACCCCACCCATGATCTTGAGTTGGCTGCTGTTGTGTTTGCTTTAAAAATCTGGAGACACTATTTGTATGGTGTCCATGTTGATATTTTCACTGATCATAAGAGTCTATAGTATGTGTTTACCCAGAGAGAATTAAATCTTAAGTAGAGACGATGGTTAGAATTGTTAAAGGACTATGATATGAGTGTGCTGTACCATCCGGGTAAGGCCAATGTTGTGGCGGATGCCCTAAGTAGAGTGTTCATGGGTAGTGTTTCACACGTGGTAGAAGGTAAGAAAGAGTTGGCTCATGATGTACGTCGTTTGGCTAAATTGGAGGTTAGGTTGTTCGATTCTGCTGAAGGTAGTATAGGGGTTTAGAGTAGTTCTGAATCCTCCTTGGTTTCGGAAGTGAAGGAAAAGCAATACTTAGATGCTATTTTGGTCAGACTGAAGGAGTCAGTCAAGGACCAAAAGGTAGAGGTTTTCTCCCAAGGGGGAGATGGTGTGTTGAGATTGCAGGGTAAATTATGTGTCCCGAATGTTGATGATATGAGACAGAGGATTATGGTTGAAGTGCACAGGGCACGATATTTTATTCATCCTAGTACCACCAAGATGTACCGAGACTTTCGGGAAATCTATTGGCGGAGTGGCATGAATAAAGATATAGCAACATTTGTAGCTAAGTGTGCAACATGCCAACAGGTTAAGGTTAAACACCAAAGACTTGGTGGTATGATGCAAGAGTTTAGTATTCCCACCTGGAAGTAGGAAGAGATAAATATGGACTTCGTGATTGGTTTACCTCCTTCCCGAAGCCATCATGATTCCATTTGGGTTGTGGTTGATAGGTTGACTAAGTCTGCTCATTTCTTGCCTGTTCATACTTCATATACTACTGAGGATTATGCTAGATTGTATATGCGAGAGCTAGTCAGACTGCATAGAGTTCCCTCATCTATCATTTTGGATAGGGGTACTCAGTTTACTTCTCAATTTTGGAAAGCTTTTCAGAAGGGTCTTGGTACCCAAGTGCTTTTGAGTTCTGCTTTTCATCCGCAGACCAATGGTCAGGCTGAGCGGACCATCCAGACCTTAAAGGATATGTTGAGAGCTTGTGCACTTGACTTTAAGGGAAGTTGGGATGATCACTTACCGTTGATAGAGTTTTCTTACAATAACAGTTTCCACTCTAGTATTGGCATGGCTCCGTTTGAAGCCTTATATGAGAGGAAGTGTAGATCACCCATAGGTTGGTTCGAGGTGGGTAAAGCGGTTGTGAGTGGTCCTGATTCGGTATTTGAGTTTATGGAAAAAGTTAAGTTGATTAGGGAACGGTTGAAAACTGCACAGAGTCATCAAAAGTCATATGCGGATATTAGAAGGAGAGACCTTGAGTTTGAAGTTGGTGACCTAGTGTATCTAAAAATTTCACCCATGAGGGGGGTGAAGAGATTTGGAAAGAAGGGAAGCTTAGTCCCCGTTATGTTGGTCCTTGCAAAATTCTTAGCCGTGTTGGTAAGGTAGCTTATGAGGTCAAGTTGCCTTCCGAGTTGTCTTCTGTTCATCCAATATTCCATGTCTCCATGCTTAGAAAGCAACTAGCGATGCTGTGGTAGTGGATTTCTCTGTGAGTGCTGACATTAAAGAAAATCTTTCTTTTGATGAGATTCCTGTTGATATTCTTGATTTCAGTGTCCGAAGACTAAGGAACAAAGAAGTTCCCTTGATCAAGGTGTTGTGGCGAAACCAATCTGTTGAGGGTGCAACTTGGGAAGCTGAGGAGGATATATGATTCAACTACCCGCACCTATTTTCCGCGAACTCCGATCAAGCTGAAGGTACCGTTCTTTCCTAAATCATGCACTTTTGATAAATTTACGCATTCTATGTTGCATTCGAACTGAGAAACGATGTGCTGATGAGTCTAACGAATGGTTTCAACTAGATTCTCTATTCCTTATCTAATCTTGGCATGTCTAGCGTCATTCAAGGATGAATGTTTTCAATGGGGGGATGAAGTAATACCCCGAGAAATTTTTCATTGAAATTTTATGTGTAAATGTGTTGGGTTCTATCTTCTAGAATGAATTATAAATTTTCCATATGGAATGTCTTATATTATGACCCACTATTGCGTAGATTATCGAATAAGAATTCCAACGATATGTGTATCATCGAAAATGGACACCCGAGCGACGAGTTATGAACATTCTGATCGAACCGTGAATAGTAGTGAATAGTAAAACATGCAGGAAAAAGTACTGAGGCCTGACGTATTTTTTCTCCAAATTTAAACAATCATAACTCATTGTACATAATGATCTGGGTGATCTACTATATATCAACGGAAAGCTCCGCGAGTCCTCTTTCTAATGAAATTGGTTTCATCCAATTTGGATATCGAAGTAAAACATTATGGTTGATCTATTTCAGACTATCAAAACAGTCCACCAAAGGATAGATTCGAGAATTATTTGATTTTTAGGGGCATTTTGGTCATTCCTCCTCACCCAAAATCCATCCAAACCCTATATTAAAACCTATTAGAAGCATTATATGTTATATTTCATCAAATTCCCTCAAGTAGAAAACCCTAAGCTCCTACATCTAACTTTAAGAACCTCCAAAGTTCACCATTAATTATACAAATTTATTCAAGATTCCAAGTTCCTAGTTCAAGAACTCCAAGAACCATTATTCAAAGGCACGATTAACATATCAAAAATGAGTATCGATCTAAAGTTCATCATTTAAGGTATGCGGATTTCTTCAACAAGAACTCTCTTTCGTTCTTGTGCCCAAAAGTAAATTTCTTTACAAAGGCATGAATTTTATTTGAGTTTTACGAATTTGAAGCATGAACCCATATACTCGGTTCCTTTCCATGGTACTGACTTACATCTTCGGATATGGGCTGCATTTTCTCGGAATATAGGTTTAGGTGCTCAGTTCTATGTTCGACAGTGATTCTTCGGGGACGCTGTTCTATATCCTCTGTTGTGGTGAGTCCTCATGTTCCGAGGACGTGATGTCTGATGTTGGTTTCACAGAATTGTTTACATTTGATAACTGAGTATGAGTCAGTTGGGGCATATCTCAATGACTCGCTGGTTTTATTGATTTTCTTAGAGGCTTGTCAGACTAGTATAGATGTTGGGAGTTGACTAATAAGTTGTATTTTGTTATCTTTCTAAAATTCTTTTATTCTTGGATGATGATTACTCTGTTGATATTTAAAGGTTATTTATGGAAACCCCATTGATTTGTGTTGAACTGAATGAAAATGGCTCAAAGGGTTAGCTTGGGGCTACTCGTAGCCTCAAGCACCGTGTGACGCTCCAGGACCCATTTTTCGGGGCGTTACAACACCATAAAAGTATGCCTCCAAAACTTTAAGGCAAATACTACTGCTTCTAACTCAAGATCATAAGTAGGATAGTTCTTTTCATGAGGTTTGAGCTGTCTAGAGGAGTAGGCTATGACCTTACATATTTTCACCAAAATGCACCCCAAACCAACCCTAGAAGCATCATTATATACCGCAAATCGATTTGAACTATCTAATAGAGTCAACACTGGGGCTGTAGTGAGTTGAGTCTTCAACTCCTAAAAACTCTTCTCACAAGAATCTAACCACTAAAATTTGACCTTATTCTGAGTCAATCTGGACATAGGGGATGCAATAGATGAAAATACCTCAACAAACCATCGGTAAACCCAAGAAACTCTGAATATCTAATGTTGAGAGGGGTCTGGGCCAGTTTCTCATTGCTTCGGTCTTTTGGGGATCAACTCTAATGCCATCACCAAAAATGATATGGCCTAGGAAAGCTACTGGCCTTAGCCAAAATTTGCACTTACTGAATTTAGCAAACAACTGATGGTTTCTGAGAGTCTAAAACACTATTATGAGATGGTCTACATGATCATACTCGTTGGTAAGACTAAATAACATGATTAAGAATTTGAAGTGACCATACCAAGTTCTGAAAGCTATTTTTGGAATGTCACATTCTCTAACACTAAGCTGATCATAGCTTGATCTAAGGTTTATCTTAGAAAAGAAACTGGCACCCTGAAGCTGGTCAAACAAGTAATTCATTCTGGGAAATAGATACTTTTTCTTGACCGTGACGTTATTTAGCTGATGTTAGTCTATACACACTCTGAGAGAACAATCTTTCTTATGCACGAATAGAACTGGTGCACCCCACGGGGACACACTAGGTCTAATGAATCCCTTTTTTAGGAGATACTTTAACTATTCTTTTAATTCTTTAAGTTCTGTTGGATCTATTCTGTATGGCAGAATAGATATGGGTTGAGTATCAGGAAGAAGGTATATTCAGAAGTCAAATTTTTCTTTCAGGATAAACTCTGAGAAGATCTTCGAGAAACATGTCTGGGAATTCACATGCTACTGATACTGACTCAAGAGTAGAGGCTTCTAATCTAGAGTCCTGGACTCAAACAAGATGGTTGACACATCCCTTAGATATTATTTTCCTTGCCCTTTGCCCTAAGGTAGGAAACAAGCTCACCCTTAAGTGCTGAAGTATTACCTTTCCACTCTAGGATGGGCTCATTCAAAAATTTAAACTGGACAATTCTATTTCTGCAATCGACTGAGGCATAGCAGGAATAAAGCCAATCCATACCAAGAATGACATCATAATCGGTCATCTCTAATTTGACAAAGTCTGCTGAAGTGACCTTCTGAGATACCATAATCGGACAGTTCCTGTATACCTGTTGGGATATGATAGATTTACCCACTAGGTTAGATATTGAGAATGGCTCTGCTAGAATTTTGGGATTAACTCCAAAGTCAACAGCTATATAAGGAGTAACAAAGGACAAAGATGCTCCAAGATCTAGCAAAGCATTAACATGTAAATGATGAACTTGTAACATACCAGTGACCATACCAGGAGAACTTTCTTGATCCTGTCGGGACTGAAGGGCATAGATTCTGTTTGGGCGCTGCCTATTGGTGGCACTGGAAGCGGCACCCTGCTAATTTGGGTGACCAGACTGAGCTGAAGGACGGTTGGACTGACCCTGTTGGCATAAATCCTTTCCCCTCTGAGCCATTACTTTACACCCCCGCATCCTATTGCCTGAATTACCATATATAAAACATATATCACTGCCATCTCTACACACTCCCTTATGGTTCTTAACATATTCTCCGCAAAGTGGATTAGTACGAATACCCTTTACCCTACCTTGCGAATTAGAGCCTGATGCCTCATTTTGACTGTCATTCTTAAACTTAAGCAATGGCACCCTGACTGAAGGTAGAACTGGGGTTAAGAATCTCTGATGGAATTGGGAACGGTTACTACCCCCTGATCTTGGCTTAGAATTATTTGTTCTAGCCCTCTTATTTTCCTACACTCCATTCCCTCATCCTGCTGAGGGCAAGTCAATAACCTAGATAGAACAACAGTCTGCAAGTTGTTCTAAGAAACTACTGAATAAGCCAATGTAGTAAGAGAAGCTCTGAATTTATCATGAGAGACATGCTCATTAAGGGGATCTGTCAAAACGGGAAGAGAAGCTGGCCGGTTTTCATCTCTTCTTCCATTGGCTTTCCTGGGAGACATGTTTTGGAAGCATAAGGAAAAGATGAATTAGACTGAGAGTTTAACTTGAGCTCATGCTCACTCATACAACATGAATAGTGAAAGAAATGAAACTTTTCCTAAAACATCTAATAGTCTCTTGTCCATAAGTGTGGCGCGCTACACACCTATGCACAAGACTCTACTAGATGCGACTTTCAGACTTCCTAGGACTCTGTTGAACCTGTCTTTGATACAAAATTTATAACGCCCCGAGTATATACCCCAAACACTACATGGTGCTTCTATTACTGAAGGACCACTAGCTAACCCATGACTGGTACCTGCTACAATAACTGAATAACAATACTAAAAAATGTGGAATTTAGGTGGAAATATCCATAAGGTTCAAAACTGAAAATCAATTACTGAATACTAAAATCAATACTGTAAACTGAACATCTGTCTGAAAAAATACTCTATGTCTGAAAAGCCTCTACTATCTGAATAGGGAGCTAAAGAAATAAGTCCCCAACTAACTCCAACTATTAAAATTAACTGAGTACTGAAATACTAGAATAATAAATATATCCTTGAACAATAAGGACTCACCACTAGTCTACTTTTAATTTATCGGATTGCTAAGTATGATCGGGAGCCCGTGCGTCTGAACCTATGATTTAAGATATCATAGCACAAAAGAAAGGTATGCATCAGTACTTTGTATGTGCTGGTATGCTAAGTGAGGTAGGCTGAGATGCATGGGTTCATATGCATGAACAATATCGACTGAATAACACGAGTATAACAGAATGAGAGTACATGTATGAATATGTAAACTGTAACTGATGTCATGATAACACTGAATACTGAGTTCTGAATTACTGAATTATTGATATTTAAGCTTACTAATACTGTACTACTATTAATTGAGTGGCTGTATCTGACAGTCTTGATTCTGTAGAACTATTCTGAGTTCCGTACTGAACTGAGTTCTATTCTGAAGACTGTAACTGAGATTGTGGGAGGTAATTATCTAACCGACATGCCCCTTTCTAAATAGATTGGGGTCCAACCTGTAACCCTAGTTAGAAGGGTGTCAGTACCGTGCCATGGGTAAAGACAAGTTGAGTCACCCTAATCAGGCAGTTGCTTTGAATAAGAATGGTGGTACCCTTAACTGGCAGGTAGGACATCTCATCAATACTCAACTAGCAGGTTTATATCTCAACCTATGTTGTCTATGTAGTTCTTGAACACAAGGACTGTTTCTAAGGATCACACCCTCTACTGGCAGGTGAGTCCCTATCCTTGGGTTCACTTGGTACTGAATCCTACTCCCAACTGAATACACACTGGACTGAGTTCTAAACTGGACTAGGCTGTACTAAACTATTACTGATCATTCTGTCTAACTGAACTAAACTGTGTTCACTAAATTCTAAACTGATTACTAACTAAGTTCTGAACTGATTACTGAACCACTAATTATGATATGACTGGTACTATTCTGTAACTGACACTAGCTCTAAGTATACAGCTAAATTGTCAGGTATTAGACATCCCTAGGACTTGATAGCATATAATCACAAGACATAGCACAATATTGAAACATGATAACTAAATACTTGATCATAATTCATTCATTGTGGCATTTTGACAAACACTTGCATGACATGAAATAGTATACATGCTAACATGATAAATTTCACTATTCAACTCATATGTATAATTCATCAAAAACTTGGAGGGCATAATTTATATGCACATAATACTAAACAACATATGGGCAACACAATTTCAAATACCAAATTCATGATTTGGAGGTTTTAGCATGATTTCACATAATACTACACATATATTTAATAACTTCACATAAATCTTGCAACTAATCATGGATTAGGAACCTCATTAATATGCAAGTCATGAACACGATCACATTAAATCATGAATTTCATCAAATCCATAAACATGCATTTTGAAAAGAGTTCTTAAACTCCAAGGATGGAAGGGAAACCTTGGATGAACACTTAACATACCTTGGTTGTTAAATTCTTGAAGAATGATGGTGAAATCTTGAGTCTTGAATTTGAAATTTATTCTCCTAGGGTTTTTGTTCTTGAGTGGTTTGAGAAGGACTGAATGTATTTTGCTAATTGAGGGCTAAATATTGTGTTTTGGAGGGCTAAAAGACGTGGGAAAAAGACCCTAATACCCCTAAGGACGCAGCCTTTTTAATGACTGAAAACTAAACTAGCGATGAATAGACCGACATGCCGTATCGTTAGCATCAACGTGTTAGCTAATGCGCCATGTCGAGTCTGCGTCGGTTCGTTAGAATTTGCACTGGGAGCTGGGGACAAATGCTTATCGACAAGATAGGCAATGCGGCGCATTGAGATCACGTCGATCCACTGGTTTGATGTTTCAAATATGTTTCAAATTAAGTCCAAAAAATTCAAAAATTCTCCGAGAATACCTACTGGCATTCTTGATCATGAATTAATCTTAAAAGACATATTTAAAGGTCATAAGGGTCGTAGAAAAGGATCTCCAACTTATGAAGGCTAAAATAACTCTAAGTACGAATACTTAGCTGAATTCTTTAAGTCTGGGATCCCTTAACAAGCTTTAAAGGACTGAGTTAAGCTTAGGATTTTGCGGGGTTTTACAATATCACCCCCTTGGGAACATTCACTCTCGAATAATACTGAATAAGCTAGGAATACTGATAGACTAAATTTAGATACTAGATATGCACAACTGTAGCATAATTTCATAACTGACACTACTGATATACTAAAATTTCATACTGAACATGCATATCTGATGCATGAGTACATAGCTGAACATGATTCATAAATGCATGATAGGGATTGCTAATAATCTGAGTCTCTTATACTGAATATGCATATCTGATGCATGAATATATGACTGAACGAACTCATGAATGCATGACTGGATATTCAATGGTTACTGATACCAAGTTTATGAAGAAAATATAAGCATGAAACTGAGTAAGTTTCAAGGAAGAACTATTACCTTAGGCTGAGTCTGAGTTGGTGGAGAAGAGGTGAGGATACTTGGTTCGCAGATCTACTTCTGCTTCCCAAGTAACTCCCTCAACAGACTAATTCCGCCAAATAACTTTGACTTAAGAGACCTCTTTGTTCCTCGGTCTGCAAATCTGAAAATCAAGGATTTCGATTAGAATCTCCTCATAAGAGAGATTGTTCTGAACATCTATACTCCCTACAGGGACTACAACTTCTTGGTCACCTATGCATTTCTTTAGCAAGGAGACATGGAACACTGGATGGACTGAAGCTAAGTTTGAAGGCAACTTAAGCATATAAGCTACCTTTCCGAAATGGCTGAGAATTCGGTAAGAACCAACATATTGGGGAATGAGCTTCCCCTTCTTACCAAACCTCTTATCTTCTTTCATAGGAGAGATTTTTAAATACATATAATCACCAATATCGAACACGAGATCCTTTCTCCACACATCTGCATATGATTTCTATCGGCTCTAAGCTGTCATAATTCTTTCCTTGATCAACTAAAACTTCTCAAAGGCATCAAACACTATATCAGGCCCTACTACTGTGGCCTCACCTACATTGAACCAACCGATTGGAGAACTACATCTCCTATAGTAAAGCTCCTCAAACGAAGCCATCTGAATGCTGGAATGATAGTCATTGTGATATGAGAATTCAATCAAAGGTAAGTGGTCATCCCAACCCCTTTAAAGTCTATCGCATACTCTCAAAACATATCCTTTAAATTCCGAATGGTCCTTTCTTCTTTACCATCTGTCTAAGGGTGGAAAGTTGTACTAAGGTGGACTTGGGTACCAAGACCCTTTTGAAATGCCTTCCAACAATAAGAGGTGAACTACGTACCTTTATAGCCATTTTATAGGGTGAAATTAAAATAGGTTGGGTATCTAGAATGAGATCTATTTTAAAGTCAATATCTCGCTCGAGAGAAACTCCGAGAAGATCTTTAGGAAACACTTTTGGAAATTCATTTACCATAAAAACTGACTCAAGAATTGGGGTCTCAGACTTGGTTTTCTTAACCTGAACAAGATGATAGATGCACCCTTTTGAAATTATTTTTCAAACCTTACGGTAAGAGACAAACCAACCTATAGGCACTAAGGTACTGACCTTCCACTTTATGATTAGCTTATTTTGGCATTGAAAATGAACTATTCTATTTTTACAATCAATTGTGACATAACAAGAGTAAAACCAACCTATATCAAGAATAATATTAAAATATGTCATGTGTAACTTTACAATATCAATTTAGGTAACCTTTTAAGAAACTAAGAATGAGTAATTTTTGTATACCCATCTAGATATAACTGGATCACCAACTGAAGTAGAGACTGGAAGGAAGGATTTCAATACTGATATCACAATCTACTTCTATATATAGATTCACATATAAATATATGGATCTAGGATCTAACAATACATATATATTGGGTCTGACGGGTATAGAACCTATTGTGATACCGCTAGCAGCTATACGGGATGAAGCACCTTATTGATTCAAGCGACCAACTATAGCTGCTATAGTTAGATTGATTCTACTGATAAGTATCTCTGCCTCTCTGTGAAACAACTAGACACTCTATGAATCTATGGCCTGGCTTGCCATACCTAAAATAAATATATTACCAGCCATACACTCACCTTTATGTTTTTTACCACACTTCTTGTAAACAGGGTTAGTATGACCACTACTAAAACTACCTCGGGACTTAGAGCCTTGTGCTCTATCCTGGATATCTTGCTTGAACTTGGGCACTGGAGCACTAATAGAAGATAGGGATGAAGCTGATATTTTTCACAGAATTAATAATGTTTACCATTGTCGGACCTCTACTAGGAGAAATTAAAGCTACTTGTTCTATCCTCCTCTTTCTCTCCCTTTCCATCTCTTTGATTTTCTCTTATTTAATATGTTGAGCATGATCCATAAACCTGGAGATGTCTATATCCTTAACCAACATAGCATTCCTACAATTTTTGACCACATCCTCAAAACACCAGACATGAACTTACTCATGCAGACCCTAGAGTCGCAACCATTTTTGGTGCATATTTTACCAGCAGAGTAAACTTGAGGGGATACTCCTTACAATGTTACCCTGCTTCAAATTAATGAACTCCTAAATTTTGGCCTCACTTAAATCAAGTGGGAAGAACCTATCCAAAAAAAAAAGCAATAAACTCATCCCATTCTATCAGTCCTACATCTGTACCTTTATCCTCCTTTCACTTCTTACCCCAAGTGTGTTCTACTTTCTTCAACTGATAAGGAACCAAGTCAGAACTTTTAGCTAAAGTGACACCCATAATCTTAGTAACCTTCTATACATCATCAAAAAACTCTTGTGGATCTTTCTTAATCTTAGAACCATGGAAATCAGGAGGATTTATCTGAGTGAAATCCTAGATCTAACTGCTGCTATGGTCCAAGTGGGACTGATCGGGGTAGTATCCTGTTGATTAGTCTAGGTGGTCATGGCCTGATCAAGCACTGTGAAAGAATCCCTGAACATAACATGCGAGACGTGTTCACTCAAAGGGTCAGCTGGAGTCAGTGGTGCTGGCTAATTTCTATTTTTGTTACCATTTATATTTTTATTTCTCCTTTCATGAACTCTTTTGGGAAGTATTTTACAATAAATATGTAGAGCAATAGGTAATAAAGGATTTTAATAAAGTTCATACTCTATCATACGATTTGATATGAAAGAAGTAAAACTTTTCCTAAAATATTTCATAGCCTCTTACTCATAAGTATGGCGTACTTCTCACCTTTGAACAAGACTCTACATAATGCAACTTTCAAGCACACTAGGACAACTTAAACCTGATGCTCTGATACAAAGTTTTTCACGACTCGAGACTACGCCCTAATCATAACACAATGCTTAGAGACATAAGTGACCCCAAGCTAACTCATGGCCTGACATAACGCTAAGAATAATGTATAAAACTGAATACACTATACAAAAGCTAAAGTTTGAATGATATGAAATTTAAAACCAATTATCGATATTAAAAAAAAAAGAAAAATATTGATGATAACATAAAGATGAATCTCTACTGCCTGTCTGAAAGCCTTTACTAAGATGGATTGTTGGGACAAGCTCCCTAACTCTAATTGTCTAAATAACTAAAAAGACAAAAAATGAAAGATACTGATATTTATCCCTCAAAAGATGAGGACTCACCAAAGTACTACTACTTATAAAATAAGATATCTTACCATACATGATCTAAATGTTGAACTTCATAATCTATATTATAAGACAATTTAACACAAAGAAAAATCTGCAATCAGTACTTTGGATGTTACATGGTAAACTGATTCAAGACCAAGGAATAAAACATGTGATGAATGATATGTTGAGTAACTGAGTGCAAGGTCATGCAGCTATCAGAATTTGAACGTTGGACTATGGGAGCTGTCATTAACCAACATACCCTAATCTGTGTAAATTGACGTCCAATATATAAGATGGAAGGGTGCTTTGTACCTTGCCAAGGGTACGAATACTAACTAGCATAGATCCACTAAACTGATATCCAAAAGGACTAAGGTGTCAAGACTGGTCTGGCTAGTGACCCTTTAGAACCTATAGTGGCACTGAGTTTTATGACTTAGGGACTTCCACTAAAGGTATCAGCCTAATTGATGGATGTTCCTTCATTCTTGTATTTTCTCAATGTTGATTACTACTCCTAAATAAATGAACTAATAACAAGATATTTTATTTTGCACGGATAACTGACAAGCTCATAACACTAATATCTGCGACTAAAATAGTAAATTATAACACTTCAAAAATTCAACATAAGACTAAAACCATGCTTCAAGTACATGTAAAAAAATTATGATTTGGTGGTATGAGAAGTGTTTTAGACATGTATTAAGGCTATAAGTAATTCCTAGCTTATAGCCAAGTTGAAACCTTCTTCACTGACGATATTTTTGAGAAGAATCTCCCTACAGTCAACTTCAAATGAACACAACTCCTATATTTTAGATTATTTTTTAGCTAAATACCTATCAAATGGAAGTAATTTGATTCTTATTTCTAAGGTATATAATTTGACCTTAATATGATATCAGAGTAAAAATTTATGGCCATTTTAGTGGAGCACTGTCCAATAGTGAGAATCTACAAGCGTAGATACAATCTTGGTGAGATTGTATGATCGAACAATGCTATTTTATAATTGAAATGATCCTAAATACCAAAGAGTTGAATATTATACATTCAACCATGATGGGGAACTATAATCATGGTTTGAAACCACAATCTTAGGTATGATCCTGAGTCCTAAAGCTCATTTCGCTTGGACTTTCAACCTATGAACTAAGGAAGGATCATTGGCGGATCCCACTATCATATAATGGCTTGTATGATCAAGTACAGAGATCTTCAAATTATCCACCGAACCAGGAACACCACCCTCAATTGTAGGTGGGTCACACAATTGTGGGATGGGTCATACATCCTTCCATGCAACTCTTTTAGTTACATTTTATAAGGGGCATTTCAATGTTTTCCCACTTTTTAAACCCCAAAATACGTCATTTAAGCCACCCAAAATTTTAATATTAAAATTAAAATTTCCCTAAGTTCCTCATTACAATTAATCAACACTTAGCAAAACCAAGAGAAAGGGGTGATTTCTCCTTTTTAGGGCAAACTAGGGTTCATCTTCTTCAAGCTCCAAGTTTAGAGATTTCTTCATATGTTTTTATCTATAGGTATGTAGGATTTCAGCAATGTGTTTCTTCTAACCATTGAGTCACAAAAGTAACTCAACTCCTCAAGTTAATTCATTCTTCAAGCTTAGGTTTTCCATAAAAAAAGTGAATTTTAATAACTTTCAGTTTTTTAAATGAATGAACCATGAATATATGTTTTCCCATAAATTTGAGCATCATTACATCTTGTGACTATGAACCCTCATGATATTGATAAATTTTTTATTTTTGAGCTTGAGTTATACAATTTCTTATTGGTTTAGTTTACAGAATTATCATCAGTAGTTGTATTTTTCTGAGATGATGGGTTATGAAAACTCGATGTCCTAGGATATCATGAATTTCAATTGTATACTCAGTTATTCAGTTTTCACGAGTTAAAATGATTTCACATCAAAAACTTATCCTTTAGTTTCCAAATATCATTATTGTTGAGCATTTCAGTATCTCAATTTACTTTTAGTTGGGAGTAGTACTTAGCACTGAAAGGACAATGGGCTAGATAATCTAAGTCCCAAACTATGTGACAACATAGGTAAAAGAGGTCCTCGCTAGTTGAGAGTTTCTTCCTTTCCCTTATGGGATCATGAGTGAATTTATGCCAATAATGGTTTGTACCTTGGCAAGGTATAGAACACCTTCCCAAATTGGGTTATAGGTTTGATTTGATGTTGCTCAAATAGTCTATGTCAGTTACAAAAACCTTCCATAGTTTAGTCTCTTACCTTGCTTTTCCTTGTATTCAGTTTATTCAACTTCTTATAGTGCTACATGTTTATTACTTACTTTAACACCAGTTTATAAATTTGAGTCCCATGTTCAAGTTATTATGTCACTTTTATCATGTTCATATCACATAAGGTAATACATATATCACATGATCAGTACATTCAAAGTACTAACCACATACTTTTCTTTTGCTCTATATTATCTTATAATATAGGTTTTGACATTCAAAATTTCGATCACGGTTAGCTTGCTTGAACAATCACACCAACATTAGTGCTTAGTAAGCCTCATTATTTGAGGACCATTTATCAACATTTCCTTTCAATTTTATTTTAGTTTTAGATAGTTATAATTAGTTGGGGACTTATCTCAGCAACTCATCTTAGTAGAGACTTTCAAACAATTAGTAGACTTTTGAAAAAATAGTCATGTAGACATTATGGATTTGATATTTTGTACTAATTTTTTTATTATGGCTACATCTTTTAGCTTATTTTATGCTTAGTACTTATCAGTTTACTTTATTATTCTTAGTGTCAATCTAGACCATGAGTTAGCTTGGTATCACTTGTGACTCTAAGCACCGTGTTACAACTAGGGGTAGCCTCATATCGTGACGCAGATACTTATCTAAAAAGCATTCTATATCATGTAATCATGAAGGAATGAGTGTTCATTGCATATTGATGATAGGCGATATTACGCGCCTATATCAATATATTTTACCCATATTTTAGCCTAGTTTCGAGAACAAATTATATATTTCATGCAGTTTTAGTACTTTTTCCTGTAAGTGAGCTAACGAACATGATTAGCAAAGTTTCAGGTATAAATGATGCAGAATTCAGCATTTTGTAGATAACTTGACGCCAAAGAAAGCTTCACGAAGGAAGAAAAGGGAGGTTGGACGCCTAAAGGACCAAAAGTGATGCATGGAAAATCTGTCCCGGGCTAAAATAGCGTTTCTGAAGACTTTGGGAACTTGCAGTAACTTATTTGGATTAGGATAATAATACATCAACCTAGTACAATTGGGTTAAGTATTTCATTAGTCTATTTGGATTTGGATAATGTTACATTAACCTAGTACAATTGGGTTAAGTATTTCATTAGCTTAGTAGGATTTGGTTAAGTATTTCATTAGCTTAGTAGGATTAGGATATGGATATTATAAATACCCTATCATGCTAGAGATTTTAGGGGGATCCATATACATTCTTCTACTATTCCTCAACAATTCTCATTCTAGTTTTAATTCATCTTTCTACTTCTTCTTCTATTCATCTATTCTTAATTTCCGCAACAAGAGAAACATTACTTGCAAGAAATCACGCCTAACGCCTACCACACTTGTGCTACACGAAATTCTTTTTGTGGTATAATAACAATGTCAATTGTGATTTCCTTCGCATTCATGGGTAACTAAACTTCTCTGTTGGGGTTATGGAAGCCGAATGAGATACTATCTATTACTCTGAGTTTGTGAGTTGGTGACACGTATGCTGCTTATATCATTATTCTCTTCATCTTAATATAAATTCTTTGTGGTTGCAACCGCAAGAATACGCCAGTATAGCATTTAACTTGTTCGAAAGAAAGGTTATTTGTCTGGAAAAGAGATAGTGTCAAGGTAGTAGGGTCCCATCCCCTATTAAACAGTTAGTGCCGTAACTGGATTAACCTCTTGGAGAATTGGTGCCGTTAGACACGCTTTAAGATCGAAAGAGTTAAAGTGAAATAATCCTCGAATAGGTCGAAAGACGCTTGGATTTACCATCGAATACAATTCTCTATAAGCACATACATGTCTGAATTCTACACACTCATAGCCAATAGAGACGTATAACTCAGAAGGTGGACATAACCCCAACTCTTCAATTCTCATTGTTTTACAACCTACGAAACATTCTTTCTTTTTACGTTGCTATTTTCAGTTTTTACTTTAATATTTTGGTTACACATTACAATCCCCCCTTTTTACGAGACTTGTACTAAAAGTCTAGTAATCGTTGCTTACTTGCTGACCAAGCTATTCCCTGAGGGATCGATACCCAACCCATTTGGGTTCTATATTTGCTAACGACCGCTTTACACTCCTATGAGAGCTGTAGATTGAGCGTTATCAAAAATTGGCGCCGTTGCCGGGGAATACGAGTGTCAATTAAGTTTGTGATAATTACTAGACCCTTTGGTCAAAGATTCTCGTACTTTTACTTTTAGTTTTTGTTTTTGTTTACTGCAGGTTTTTATTTAGTGCATGCCCCATACTCGAAGTTCTGGTCAACCGTTATTACCTATCAATCCTGAACCACAGCGAATTGGCAGAATGGAGGCACAAACGGAAATCGAAAGGATGGCCGCTCAACAAGAGCAGGCGAGATTAGCTGCTCTTGTCGCCTCCCAAGTACACCAACAAAACATTGATAACCTTGGGCGAGCAACACATCCTGAAGATGAGGATTTAGGTGATGATGAGTTACTAAACCCAAGGCATGATGCTGAAATCGCAACACCTACCAACAGAAGAGGTCGTCAAGCTCGGTTTAGGTAGGATCGCCAACCCATGCAACCAGCTTTCGACGATGATGATGATGATCTTGATGGTGTCGGAGCCACTGGAGCCATAATTCCTCCACCATTAGCGCCCGGAGCCAAGTTCAACATCACAAGCACCATGATTCAGTTATTGCAACTCAAGGGATTTTTTGGTGGACTAGCAGGCGATGATCCGAATATGCATCTCATCAACTTTATTTCTACATGCAAGTCGTTTGACAATCCTGGTGTTGGTCAGAATGCAATTCGATTACGTCTATTCCCATTGTCTCTGTCTGGGGAGGCAACTCTATGGTTAAATGGGCTGACTCCTGGTTCTATTACAAATTGGAGGCAATTGAGAGACGCTTTCCTAGAAAGATTCTTTCCGCCATCCATAAGAGCACAATTAAGAGATGAAATCAGCAACTTTCGTCAGCTTCCAATTGAAGCTCTTCATGAAACATGGGAGAGGTTCAAGACAAAGCTAGCGAGATGCCCAAACCATCATATGACTAATGTTCACCTAATGGAGATATTATACAGAGCCTTGAATTCAATAACTAAACCAGTGGTGGATAATGCAGCTGGAGGATCTTTTATGGACCTCACCTTTGGTCAAGCAAGCAATATGCTAGATCGTATGACGAAGCAAAGTAGAGCTTGGCATACCAGGGATTCTTAGGTAGCAAGCCCCACTTTATCTATTGGCATGACTGCAGACCAAAGAAGAAGAGAAGAAGAACGTGATCAAGATATGGCGTATATGAAAACACAAATGGATATTTTTACAAAGCATTTATTATCAGGGAAGACTGAAAAAGTGAAAGCTATTGCGTCAAAAGAAAGAGACGAATCTGATTCGGAAGAGGAGGCCAACTACTTGAACAATCAGGGGGGTTTCCATGGGAGTACCCAAGGAAACCAAGGTTGGAACTATTATGATAAATCTGGAAACAAAGACCAAGGTAGTTGGAAGAACAAGAATGAAAAGAGTGGTTTGTACGTTCCCCCTGGTAGACGTGACACCACCACATCTAATTCTGAAAGTATGGAAGACATGATGGCTAAATTATTGAAAGGAGTGGAAGCAACGAGCGCGGGAGTAACGGAGGTAATTAATGATTTGTCCTCCATGAAACAATTAGTTGATTCACATTCCATTTCAATAAAGCAAATAGAGCAGCAATTGAGCCAACTTTCAGCAGCACTCAATCAAAGAAAGGCCGGCACTCTACCTAGCGATACTGTGCAAAACCCAAGGAATGACGGGTCATGCATGGCCATCACTACCAGAAGTGGTAAGGTGCTGGAAACCTCAGCAAAAGGCAAGCAAGTGGTTGACAAAGCTGCGGACATGGATGACAACGCAATAGGAGAGAAGTCCGCGGAAGACGTCAAGGACGTCACACCCAGCAACGTACAACCTGAAAAAGTGGAAAAACGGAAGCAAGAGGAGAATAAATCCGTGGAGAGAACAATTCCATACCCACCACCACCTTTTCCCTAAAGATTGAAGAAAGTGGCGGATGACACGAAGTTCAGCAAATTCATGACTATGTTAAAGCAGCTTACCATTAATGTTCCATTGGTGGAGGCACTTGAACAAATGCCTGGGTATGCGAAATTTATGAAGGATCTTTTAACAAAGAAGCGGGCAGCAAGTTATGAGTTGAAAGAAGATGTTCATCATTGCAGCGCAATCGCTACACGAACGATAGTTTAAAAGAAGGCCGACCCCGGAGCTTTCACTATTCCTTGCACCGTTGGATCTTTGAATTTTGCCAAAGCATTATGTGATTTAGGAGCCAGCATCAATTTTATTCCATTATCAATCTACAAGAAGTTGGGGTTAGGTGATCCTACTCCAACCAATATGAGGCTCGTCATGGCGGATAGGTCGGTAAAACGACCTGTTGGTATTCTATGTGATGTATTGGTAAAGGTTTCTTCATTCATCTTTTCGGAAGACTTTGTTATTTTGGATTGTGAGGCAGACTCAGAAGTTCCCATAATCTTGGGACGCCCTTTCCTTGCTACAGGAAGTGTGCTCATTGATTTGAGAGCTAATGAGCTTTCATTCCGAATAAATGACAAAGTGGTTCACTTTGATGTGTGCAAATCAATGAAGCAACCCAAAGATCTGAGTGTATTTTCGGTGGCTGATGTTTTCTTTGATGATAAGAAAGAATTACTTGAAGAAGAGCAAATTATTGATGACCCTTTGGCGGTTGTGCTCATGAATGGAGAGACTGAGGATGCTGAAAATTGTGAAGAAGCTATTTGTGCTCTATCGGGATTAGGGACATATCGCTATGCTCCCAAGAATCTGGACCTTGATCTCAAGAATCGACCCACACCACCAGCTAAGCCATCTATTGAAGAGCCACCCACATTAGAATTGAAGGAGCTGCCAAGGCATTTAAAGTATGCATTCCTAGGAAGCGAAAATACACTTCCAGTCATTGTGGCGGCAGACTTGGGTGAGAAACAAGTTGCAGCTCTCATTGCTATTCTACAGAAGTACATTCGAGCTATGGGTTGGACCATTGCGGATATTAATGGTATTCCACCTGGGATTTGTACACACAAGATTTAGCTTGAAAAGAATTGCACCCCCACCATTGAGCATCAAAGGCGTCTAAACCCACCTATGCAAGAAGTGGTGAAGAAAGAAATTATCAAGTGGTTAGACGCAGGAGTTGTATATCCAATCTCTGATAGTACATGGGTAAGCCCGGTACAATGTGTTCCCAAGAAAGGACGCATGACGGTGGTCGCGAATGCTAAGAATGAGCTTATTCCACTCAGACCCATAACTGGATGGAGAGTATGCATGGATTACCGAAATTTAAATTCTTGGACACTCAAAGATCACTTCCCAATGCCATTCATGGACCAAATGCTAGATCGATTAGCGGGGAAAGGATGGTTTTGTTTCTTGGACGGTTATTCAGGCTACAATCAGATTGTATTGCACCCGAAGACCAAGAGAAGACAATGTTTACATGCCCATATGGTACGTTTGCCTTCAAACGTATGCCATTCGGGTTATGTAACGCACCAGCCACCTTTCAATGTTGTATGATGTCTATTTTTTCTGATATGGTTGAAGACACTTTGGAGGTATTCATGGACGATTTTTCAGTTGTTGGTGAGTCTTTTAAAGCGTGCTTGGCAAACCTAAGCATGGCGTTGCAAAGATGTGTAGAATTCAACCTAGTGCTGAATTGGGAGAAGTGCCACTTCATGGTAAAAGAAGGTATCGTTCTTGGGCACAAGATCTCCGAAAGGGGAATTGAGGTTGATCAAGTGAAAATCAAAGTCATTGAAAAGCTACCGCCTCCAATTTCGGTGAAAGGAGTTCGTAGTTTTCTCGGCCATGCAGGTTTCTATCGTCGGTTCATCAAAGACTTCTCCAAAATTGCTAGTCCATTGTGCAAACTCTTGGAGAAAGATGCAAAGTCTTCAATGAAGATTTCTTAAAGGCATTCGAATGCCTCAAAGGAAAACTCATTGAAGCCCCTATCATGGTAGCACCAGATTGGTCTCTCCCGTTCGAAGTCATGTGTGATGCTAGTGGTGTAGTCGTTGGAGCTGTGCTTGGTCAGAGAAAGGAGAAATTATTTCATCCTATATACTATACAAGTAAGGTCCTAAATGAAGCCCAAAGGAATTACACTGTGACAGAACAAGAGCTCCTAGCGGTTGTGTATGCGTTTGAGAAGTTTTGTGCCTATCTATTGGGTACTAAGGTGATCGTTCATACAGACCATGTAGCTCTTAGGTATTTAATGACAAAGAAGGATGCAAAACCAAGATTAATTAGATGGGTATTGCTGTTGCAAGAGTTCGATTTCGAGGTCAAAGATAGAAGAGGTTGCGAGAACCAAGTGGCCGACCACCTATCTAGACTCGAGAATGAGCATGTGGCGCAACCTGAAATTCAAATTGATGATGCATTCCCTGACGAGGAGATATTAGCGACAACAATGGAAAAATTACCATGGTATGCCGACTTTGCAAATTTTGTGGTGAGTAATGTGATACCTGCCAATTTATCTTACCACCAAAGGAGGAAGTTCATGCATGATGTACAACACTACTATTGGGATGAGCCATATTTGTTTTGACGATGTGCGGATGGTATTATTCGATGATGTATATCCCATGTAGAGGTGTCTAAGATTTTGGAAGCATGCCACACTTCCCAAGTTGGAGGACATCATGCAGGCAATCGGACGGCAAGGAAAGTATTGCAAAGTGGTTACTATTGGCCTTCGATATTTAGAGATGCCTATGACTATGTCAAAGTTTCAGGTATAAATGATGCAGAATTCAGCATTTTGTAGATAACTTGACGCCAAAGAAAGCTTCACGAAGGAAGAAAAGGGAGGTTGGACGCCTAAAGGACCAAAAGTGATGCATGGAAAATCTGTCCCGGGCTAAAACAACATTTCTGAAGACTTTGGAGACTTGCAGTAACTTATTTGGATTAGGATAATAATACATCAACCTAGTACAATTGGGTTAAGTATTTCATTAGTCTATTTGGATTTGGATAATGTTACATTAACCTAGTACAATTGGGTTAAGTATTTCATTAGCTTAGTAGGATTTGGTTAAGTATTTCATTAGCTTAATAGGATTAGGATATGGGTATTATAAATACCCTATCATGCTAGATATTTTAGGGGGATCCATATACATTCTTCTACTATTCCTCAACAATTCTTATTCTAGTTTTAATTCATCTTTCTACTTCTTCTTCTATTCATCTATTCTTAATTTCCGCAACAAGAGAAACGTTACTTGCAAGAAATCACGCCTAGCGCCTACCACACTTGTGCTACACGAAATTCTTATTGTGGTATAATAACAATGTCAATTGTGATTTCCTTCGCATTCATGGGTAACTAAACTTCTCTGTTGGGGTTATGGAAGCCGAATGAGATACTATCTATTCCTATGAGTTTGTGAGTTCGTGACACGTATGCTGCTTATATCATTATTCTCTTCATCTTAATATAAATTCTTTGTGGTTGCAAACGCAAGAATACGACAGTATAACATTTAACTTGTTCGAAAGAAAGGTTATTTGTCTGGAAAAGAGATAGTGTCAAGGTAGTAGGGTCCCATCCCCTATTAAACAGTTAGTGCCGTAACTGGATTAACCTCTTGGAGAATTGTTACCGTTAGACACGCTTTAAGCTCGAAAGAGTTAAAGTGAAATAATCCTCGAATAGGTCGAAAGACGCCTGGATTTACCATCGAATACAATTCTCTATAAGCACATACATGTCTGAATTGTACACACTCATAGCCAATAGAGACGTATAACTCAGAAGGTGGACATAACCCCAACTCTTCAATTCTCATTGTTTTACAACCTACTAAACATTCTTTCTTTTTACGTTGCTATTTTCAGTTTTTACTTTAATATTTCGGTTACACATTACAATCCCCCTTTTTACGAGACTTGTACTAAAAGTCTAGTAATCGTTGCTTACTTGCTGACTGATAACGCTCAATCTACAGCTCTCGTGGGAGTGTAAAGCGGTCGTTAGCAAATATAGAACCCAACCTGGGTTGGGTGTCGATCCCACAGGGAATAGCTTGGCCAACAAGTAAGCAAAATTAATAGACTTTTGGTGCAAGTCTCGTAAGAAGGGGGGATTGTAATGTGTAACCAAAACAATAAAGTAAAAGCTGAAAATAGCAAAGTAAAAAGAGAAAGAGATTGTTACGTTGGTTGTAAACAATGAGAATTGAAGCGTTGGGGTTATGTCCACCTTCAGAGGTATACGTCTCTATTGGCTATGAGTGTGTAGAGTCTTGACATGCAATTGCTTATAGAGAATTGTAGTCGATGGTAAATCCAAGCATCTCTCGACCTAAACAAGGACTATTTCACTTTAACTCTCTCGAGCTTAAAGCGTGTCTAGCGGTACGAATTCTCCAAGAGGTTAGTCCAGTTACGGCACTAGCTTTTTAATAGGAAAGGGTGTCCTACTACCTTGACATTATCTCTTTTCTAGACAAATAACCTTTCTCTCGAACAAGTTAAATGTTAGACTGGCGTATTCTTGCGTTTGCAACCACAAAGAATGTAGATTAAGATGAAGAGCGTAATGATATAAGCAATATACGTGTCTTGAACTCACAAACTCACAGCTATAGATAGTAACTCATTCGGCTTCCATAACCCCAACTAAGAGGTTTAGTTACCCATGAATGCGAAGGATATCACGTTTTGCATGGTGGATGGCGTGTGAAAGAGGTGTTAGGCGTGTGGTTTTGGTGATTCCGTAGCAAGTAACGATTCTCTTGTTGTGGAATTTAAGAATAGAATTAATGGAAAGATTAGAAGTGTTTGTGGTGGAAGATGAGAGGGATGGAAGAAAATTAATTGTTGGAAGATGATTAAAAATCTCTAGCAAGATAGGGTATTTATAATACTCCTATCCTACTCCTACTAAACTAATGAAATAAATAACCAAATCCTAATATACTAATGAAATCCTTGACCCAAATGTACTAGGGTAAGGTTACAATATCATAATCCAAATAGAATAGTAAAACACATAACCTAATTGCACTAGGTTAATGTATCTTGATAAAAATCCAGCATTGTGTCTGTAAGTCCCCAAAGTCTTCAGAATTGCTGTTTTAGCCCGGGACAGATTTTCCATGCAGCAGATTTGGTCCTTTAGGCGTCCAGCTCCTTTCCACTTCGTTTGTGAGCTTTCTTTTGCGTCAAGTAAGCCATAAAATGCTGTATTTTGCATCATTTATACCTGAAACTTTACTAATCATGTTTGTTAGCTCATTTATAGGAAAAAGGACTAAAAGTGCATGAAATAGATAATTAGTTCTCAAAACTAGGCTAAAATATGGGCAAAATATATTGATATAGGCGCGTAATTTCGCCTATCATCAACACCCCACACTTAGAGCTTTGTTCGTCCTCGAACAAAATATCATGTCCTTCTAAGCATCGACTTAAGGTTTTTACAGCAACAACACAAAACATTCGTCAAGACAAGCACAACAATTATCAACAAAGAGTAGCTTTCCGATGATAAGTAGAAACAATTTAACCTCAAGCATAGACTCGTGATGGTGATCAACTCACATGCAAACGTTAAGGTACATAGAATCATATACAACTATCCAAAACTCATCAACCATGTGTGTCTTACAATATCGTACCCATAATCACTCACAAATATAGCATATTTTTCAAACATGGGTATCAAAGTATCCTTGCACTCACTCTCACAAAGAATTCATATGTAGCAACTAATGACCATAAGCTTGCCTTTAATGTAGTACTCTACTAAATGTCGGAATGTTAAGATTAGGATCAAGTAGGTCTTTAGATGGTTGTAATGTAGGCTAAGGGACGGGTAGGATCAGCTATTTTGGCCAGAAATAGTGACTAAGTTCCTAAGCACTTTAATACATCACATTGTATCATTGACACTTTTTTCTTTCAACCTTTCTTTATTTTATTCTTCCACCCTTGTTCTCCTATTTTGTTTTTCAATTTTAAGCACAACTCACTTTTCAGCTTTCTTTTCCTTTTTCTTTTCACAACATACCTCTTATGATAGCACTTTCTTCCTTTTTCATAACACATTCAAGCACCATTACAATTTATAGCATCATACTCACCCAATTTCCTCTTATGTTGTCACATGACTTTTTCACTTTAAAGCACTTAGGAATTTGGATCAAATTACGGTCTTGAAAGAAATGGATTAGGCTTACATACAAGGTTGTCAAAGAAATAGGCTAAAGGCTCAAAAAGGTTTAACTAGGATGATGTCCATGGGTAGGTAAAACTGAAGGTAAACATGTATAGGTTGCCAAAGAAATGCCTAAATCATATCCTAAACTTACACTCCTTATTTTCGCTTTGCATACATACCAGGCAAGTTCTAGCATCAGCTACAAACATAGAATATACTATTATCTCACACACACAAGGCACATGGTCGACTTGATTGGAAGTAATATAGACTCTTGACCCAGCAAGTGAAGGAATTGAATCACACAATATCACATAATAAGTCACAACTAGAGCCTAAATGTCTCAATAGTCACAATTGTAATACATACTCTTGTTCTAATCTCATGCTGCCTATCAAAATAATTTCATGCGTAGCTAGAAAAATTTTACTCCTAAAAAATTAAAAAAAATGTCAAACGAGAAAAAAACAAAAAAATGGGACTAAAAAACGAAGTAAACAAGCAAACATACAAACATAGGTGCAAACAAAGAAGTATAAAAGAAGTGCAGATTCTGCCACCCCACACTTAGACTGGACACTGCCCTCAGTGGAAAATAAAGTCGAAGAACCTGATTAGTCGGACTCCTCATCAATGTCGGGGGTCATACCCCCTTCGTCTGAATCATCATAAGAGTCATCGTCAGAGTTCTCCTCATCATCAGAATCAGGCAAGCGTCTATCATCATCCGTTGGCACGTCATCGTCAAGAGGTTCCTCAAAATATACGCCCACTCCACACATCTCCCGGGCATGCCTGGTCATTGGGTAGTCGTGGTCCAGCTGTTGGAGCTCTTCAGCAGTTGGAATACGTCCACCACTCATCATCGTGAATCGTGTCATGCCATAGAGATGACGGAAGAAACTCTCGTCACGAGCATGTCTCTCCGCAGTAGTAAGGTTGACTCCATGCGTTGTTTCAGCATCTTTGACCTTAGTGAGGTCAACCTTCTTTGGGTTATGTTGGAGTTTATGGTCAGCTGGTTCCTCTTCTATATCTTCCTTCCGCAACATTGCTGTCAACAAATTACCGAATGTGAAATGGGACCTTCGGTGGAGTCTGGCCTTCCTCATGGTAGATCGAATGATTGCCCCAAAGTTGATAGGGACATTAGTCATCAACGCATAAACCAAACACACTCTCTCTCTTGATATCTTTGTGTATTGCATCCCAGGAATAAGGCAGGAGTTGACAATGCGCATCCAGATTCTTGTTTCCCTATTTAGTGGAGCATAGGGGAATGTGTTGTGACGGCCTGTTTCCTTATGTCTGCCCCATCTTGCCATTGACCTGCTTCCACAAAGCGTGTGTCTTATTGCTCTGTAAGGAGGCCTGTTGTACAGCTCTTTGTATGGTGTAGTGTCGACCGAAGGTAGGCCAAGAAAAGAGTTGATCCAATCCGCTGTAAGCTGTAACACTTGGCCCCGAATTTTGACTTCGTTGCCTGTTGTGTTTGGCGACCAGTTGGCATAAAACTCTCTTGTCAAGTCAAGATTGCACTCTCCCATGTCACGAAAGATGAAATCCAGCTTCAAAGCCATTATTTTAGCCAACATCTGCGGCTCCTTCTTTGCTAAGGTCTCCTTGTTGATCAAGTCGACATGCACGTACTTCCTTTCTTTGTTGCTGCTTTACCATGCCTTGGCTTCTTCCTCAAGAACCCATTTGATTCCGAACATTCTGCGTGGTAGGTGTGCTGAAGATGATTCTCCTTGGTCTTTTCGACTTCTCTTCTTGTCCTTTCGGGACGTGGTAGCCTTCTCCTTGCCTTGCTTTGCTTTGGGTGCCATTGTACCTGAGACTAGAAATAATGTTAGTTGCAGCACAATCTCACTTGATACAATCTATATGCAAGCACTAGGGGTACCACCCCACACTTAATCTTGTTAACACAAATCGGCGAAGTGAAAGTGGTCGAGTACTCAGATTTCGTCGACATACGTTGTAGGAGTGTATTCCGACAAGAAAATCAGCATTACATCACTTATTTACAGCCATTGGACTACTTTCATGGTGGATAAAGCAATACTACAACCTAGGGGTTACCACATGGAATTATTATTCTTACAACAAGCACAACCTCCTAAGTCGATGGGCACTATAACCTTATCCCGATGGCCGGGATGGTCAATCATGTAAGCATCCAAACAACAATCTTAAGCAATATTCATAGCCATGTCAATTCAGCAATTATCATAACAATTCTATCGGAGTAAAATTCAAGTCGGAAACAAGTCAAGAATTCCCTACGTAGATATTCACTCACACGTTTTTGCAACAATTATCCAAACACATGAACATCACCATCAATCTCACATGATTTAGAAAAATATAATAAGCATAGCAACGTAGTACTTACGATAAATAGATGAAGAATAAGAGAGCACTTACTTGCTTGAAGATTGTGGAGAAGTTGTTGTGGATTGAAAGAACAAAAGAAGGAAATTTTGAGAGGATTTGGAGTGATATGCGGTGCCTTTAGGGTTGTTTCTAATGTGATTGTGTTATAAAACCAAGTCCCCTTTATATAGGAAGAGTATGGGTCGGGTTATGACCCATTTACAATCGGATTTGGGGACAAAATCACCACATATGCAGCGCATATCCCTCGGCATATCAATTACATATGCGGCGCATTGTCCATGGCATAATGGGACATATGCGCCGCATAGTCTATGGCATTTCTAGACATATGCGCCGCATAGTCTATGGCATTTGGTCTCAGTATCTCAAATGCCATAGCATAGCGCATAGTCAAAAGCATACCTAGGAATAGGCGGCGCATAGTGTATAGTACACTAGATTCCGAGTCCTTAGGCTATAGAATAGGTTGTGCATCGTTCGTGGCCTATTTTTACCAAGGACTAGCCTTCCTCGAAGCCTATTTTGACGTGAGAAAGGCTCAATTCATAGCCTTATGCATCACCATTCCTAACTTACCGACTTTACCATACAATGCGTCCAAATCGTCGATTGAAATCAATCTCCTCGTTGCATACTTCTTGCACCTATATTTTGCTCAAAACAAAATGAAAACGATTAGTACGATGGGTTGCCTCCCACCAAGCGCCTTAGTTTTGGTCGTGGCACGACGCTTATTTTTGTATTTTCATTTATCAAAAAGAAAAAATACTAAAACGACGAAACGATAAAACGATAAAATGACAAAACGATAAAACAATAAAACGATGGGTTGCCTCCCATCTAGCGCCTTATTTATTGTCGTGGCTCGACGTAGTAATCTCGAGTACTTAGACTTTGTCGAGATAAGTGATGGCCATGTCATTCGTCGAGTCAAGAGGACCGATATATGGCTTCACACGTTGGCCATTCACTTTGAAGATAACACCTTCATTATTTTCCAATTCGACTACTCCAGACGAGTAGACTTGGATGACTTTAAATGGACCAGACCATTTTGATTTTAACTTACCTGGGAAGAGCTTGAGTCTGGAATTAAAGAGTAGTACCATGTCACCTTTTTGGAAGTTTCGTCGAACAATCCGCTGATCATGATACTTCTTCATCCGCTCCTGGTATAAATCTGATCTTTCATATGCATGGAGACGAAATTCATCTAGTTCGTTCAGCTGCTCCAACCTCAGGTTCTTCACATCATCCCAATTCAGATTCAAGTGCTTCAATGCCCACAATGCCTTGTATTCAAGCTCGATGGGTAGATGACAAGCCTTCCCATAAACTAACTGATAAGGTGACATGCCAATGGGTGTCTTGAATGCAGTCCGATACGCCCATAGTGCATCATCTAGCTTTCGAGACCAATCCTTCCGATTCGCATTAACCGTTTTGGCAAGGATTTGCTTGATCTCACGATTGGAAACCTCTACTTGTCCACTAGTTTGGGGATGATAAGGCGTAGCTACCTTGTGTTGCTTGACTCCATACTTGGCCAATACAGATTTGAATATCTTGTTGCAAAAGTGAGATCCTCCATCACTTATGATAGTACGAGGCACTCCAAAGCGAGAGAAGATATTCTTCTTTAAAAACGCTACAACACGCTTTCCTTCGTTATCGGCCAATGCTACAGCTTCAACCCATTTCGACACATAATCCACAACAACCAAGATGTACTTCATTCTAAACGAATTCACGAATGGTCCCATGAAATCAATACCCCACACATCAAAGAGTTCTACCTCCAGAATTTTGGACATGGGCATTTCATGGTGTTTTGAAATAGCACCTTGACGTTGGCATTGGTCACACCTTCTCACATAATCGTATGCATCTCTGAATATTGTAGGCCAATAATAACCACTTTGCAAGACTTTCCTTGCCGTTCGATTCCCTGCATGATGTCCTCCAACTTGCGAAGTGTGGCATGCTTCCAATATAGTAGGCACTTCTTCATGGGATATACATCGTCGAATGATACCATCTGCGTATCTTTGAAACAAATAAGGCTCATCCCAATAGTAGTGCTGAACGTCATGCATAAACTTCCTCCTCTGGTGGTAAGATAAATTGGAAGGTAACACATTACTCACCACGAAATTTGCAAAATCGGCATACCATGGTAATTTCTCCATTGTTGTCGCTAGTATCTCCTCGTCAGGGAATGCATCATCAATCTGATTTTCTGGTTGCGCCACATACTAATTCTCAAGTCTAGATAGGTGATCAGCCACTTGGTTCTCGCAACCTCTTCTATCTTTGACTTCGAAATCGAACTCGTGCAGCAGCAATACCCATCGAATCAGCCTTGGTTTTGCATCCTTCTTTGTCATTAGATACCTAAGAGCTGCATGGTCTGTATGAACGATCACCTTAGTACCCAATAGATAGGCACGAAACTTCTCAAACGCATACACAACTGCTAAGAGCTCTTGTTCAGTAACAGTGTAGTTCCTTTGGGCTTCATTTAGGACCTTACTCGCATAGTAGATAGGATGAAATAATTTCTCCTTTCTCTGTCCAAGAACAGCACCAACGGCTACACCACTAGCATCACACATGACTTCGAACGGGAGCGTCCAATCTGGTGCTACCATGATAGGGGCTTCAATGAGTTTTTCTTTAAGGCATTCGAATGCCTTTAAGCAATCATCATTAAAGTCAAACTTCGCATCTTTCTCCAATAGCTTGCACAATGGACTAGAAATTTTGGAGAAGTCTTTGATGAATCTACGATAAAAACCGGCATGGCCAAGAAAACTACGAACTCCCTTGACCGAAATTGGAGGTGGCAGCTTCTCAATTACCTCTATTTTGGCGCGATCAACCTCTATTCCTCTTTCGGAAATCTTGTGCCCAAGAACGATTCCTTCTTTTACCATGAAGTGGCACTTTTCCCAATTCAGCACAAGGTTGAACTCTACACATCTTTGTAATGCCATGCTCAAGTTCACCAAACATGCGTCAAAGGACTCACCAACAACTGAAAAGTCGTCCATAAATACCTCCAAAGTGTCTTCTACCATATCAGAGAAAATAGACATCATACAACGTTGAAAGGTGGCTGGTGCGTTGCACAACCCGAATGGCATGCGTTTGAAGGCAAAAGTACCATATGGGCATGTAAACGTTGTCTTCTCTTGGTCTTCGGGGGCAATACAAATCTGATTGTAACCTGAATAACCATCCAAGAAGCAAAACCATCCTTTCCCCGCTAATCGATCTAGCATTTGGTCCATAAATGGCATGGGAAAGTGATCCTTGAGCATCCAAGAATTCAGCTTGCAGTAGTCCATGCATACTCTCCATCCAGTAACGGGCCTGAGTGGAATAAGCTCATTCTTTGCATTCGCGACCACCGTCATACCTCCTTTCTTGGGAACACATTGTACTGGGCTTACCCATGTACTGTCAGAAATAGGATACACGACTCCTGCGTCTAACCACTTGATAATCTCCTTCTTCACCACCTCTTGCATTGGTGGGTTTAGACGTCTTTGATGTTCAATGGTGGGTGTGCACTTTTCTTGAAGCTGAATTTTATGTGTGCAAATCCCAGGTGGAATACCAATAATATCTGCAATGGTCCATCCAATAGCTCTAATATACTTGCGTAAGATTGCAATAAGAGCTGCAACTTATTGCTCACCTAAATCGGCTGCCACTATGACTGGAAGAGTGTTTCCGCTTCCTAAGAATGCGTACTTCAAATGGCTTGGCAGCTCCTTCAATTCTAACGTGGGTGGTTCTTCAATAGATGGCTTAGCTGGTGGTGTGGGTCGATTCTTGAGATCAAGATCCAGCTTCTTGGGAGTATAACGATATGTTCCTAATCCCGATAGAGCACAAATATCATCTTCAGAAATTTCAGCATCATCATCCTCTTCTTTCATGAACAAAGCCTCCAAAGGATCATCAAGAATTTGCCTTTCAGCAAGTAACTCTTTCTCGTCATCAAAGACAACATCAGCCACCGAAAATACACTCAGATCTTTGGGTTGCTTCATTGATTTGCAAACATCAAAGCAAACCGCTTCATCATTTATTCGGAATGAAAGCTCATTAGCTCTCAAATCTATGAGCACACTTCCCGTAGCAAGGAAGGGGCGTCCCAAGATTATGGGAACCTCTGAATCTGCTTCACAATCCAAGATGACAAAGTCTGCTGGAAATATGAATGAAGATACCTTTACCAAGACATCGCATAGAATACCAACCGGTCGTTTTACCGACCTATCCGCCATCACAAGCCTCATATTAGTTGGTGTAGGATCTCCTAACCCCAACTTCTTATAGATTGATAATGGCATCAAGTTGATGATGGCTCCTAAGTCACACAATGCTTTAGCAAAGTCCAAAGATCCGACGGTGCAAGGAATCGTGAAAGCTCCGGGGTCGGCCTTCTTCTGAACTATCGATCGAGTAGCAATTGCACTACAATGATGCACATCATCTTTCAGCTCATAACTTGCTGCCCTCTTCTTAGTCAAAAGATCTTTCATAAACTTCGCATACCCAGGCATTTGTTCAAGTGCCTCTACCAATGGGACATTAATGGTCAGCTGCTTCAACATAGTCATAAATTTGCTGAACTTGGTGTCATCGGCCACCTTCTTCAATCTTTGTGGAAAAGGTGGTGGTGGGTATGGAAGTGTTCTCTCCATGGCTTTCTTCTCCTCTTACTTCCGTTTATTATTTTTTTCAGGCTGTACGTCACTAGGTGAAACATCCTTGACGTTGGAAGTAGATGTTGCGGCTTCTTCTCTTGTGACGTCACTAGGTGTGGCGTCCATATTTGCTGTTCCGTCAACCACTTGCTTGCCTTTTTCTAAAGTTTCCATCACCTTACCACTTCTGGTAGTGATGGCCATGCATGACCCATCATTCCTTGGGTTTTGCACAGTATCGCTAGGTAAGGTGCCAGCCTTTCTTTGATTGAATGCTACTGAAAGTTGGCTCAATTGCTGCTCTATTTACTTGATAGAAGTGGAATGAGAATCAACTAGTTGCTTCATGGAGGCCAAATCATCAATTACCTCCTTAACTCCCGTGCTCGTTGCTTCCACTCCTTTCAATAACTTAGCCATCATGTCTTCCATAGAATTAGATGTGGTGGTATCACGTTTACCAGGGGGAATGTACAAACCACTCTTTTCATTATTTTTCCTCCAACTACCTTGGTCTTTGCTTCCTGATTTATCATAATAGTTCCGACCTTGGTTTCCTTGGGCATTCCCACGGAAACCCCCCTGATTGTTCAAGTAGTTGGCCTCTTCTTCCGAATCAGATTCGTCTCTTCCTTTTGACGCAATAGCTTTCACTTTTTTAGTCTTCCCTAATAGATGCTTTGTAAGAAGATCCATTTGGGTTTTCATGTGTGCCATATCTTGATCACGTTCTTCTTCTCTTCTTCTTTGGTCTGCAGACATGCCAATAGATAAAGTGGGGCTTGCTACCTCAGAATCCCTGGTATGCCAAGCTCTACTTTGCTTTGTCATGCAATCGAGCATATTGCTTGCTTGACCAAAGGTGAGGTCCATAAAATAACCTCCAGCTGCGTTGTCCACCACTGGTTTAGTTACTGAATTCAAGGCTCTATACAAGATCTCCATGAGGTGAACATTAGTCATGTGATGGTTTGGGCATCTCGTTAGCTTTGTCTTGAACCTCTCCCATGTTTCATGAAGAGCTTCAGAGGAAAGCTGACGAAATTTGCTGATTTCATCTCTTAACTGAGCCCTTTTGGATGGCGGAAAGAATCTTTCTAGGAAAGCGTCTCTCAATTGCCTCCAATTTGTAATAGAATCAGGAGTCAGCCCATTCAACCATAGTGTTGCCTCCCCAGACAGAGACAATGGAAATAGACGTAATCGAATAACATTTTGACCAACACCAGGATTGTCAAAAGACTTGCATGTAGAAATAAAGTTGATGAGATGCATATTCGGATCATCGCCTGTTAGTCCACCAAATAATCCCTTGAGTTGCAATAACTGAATCATGGTGCTTGTGATGTTGAACTTGGCTCCGGGTGCTAATGGTGGTGGAATTATAGCTCCAGTGGCTCCGGCACCATCAAGATCATCATCATCATCGTCGAAAGCTGGTTGCAAGGGTTGGCGATCATATCTATACCGAGCTTGTCGACCTCTTCGATTTGCAGGTGTTGCCATTTCAGCGACATGCCTTGGGTTTATCAACTCGTCGTCACCTAAATCCTCATCGTCAGGATTTATTGCTCGTCCAGGATTATCAATGTTTTGTTGTTGGACTTGAGCAGCGGCAAGAGCAGCTAATCTTGCTTGCTCGTGTTGAGCAGCTATCCTGTCGATTTCAGCTTGTGCTTCCATTCTTCTAATTCGTTGTGGTTCTGGATTGATTGGTAATAACGGTTGACTAGAACTTCTAGTATGGGGCATGCACTAAAAGAAAAAACTGCAATAAACAAAAACAAAAACTAAACGTGAAAGTGCGAGAATCTTTGACCAAAGGGTCTAGTAATTATCACGAACTTGATTGACACTCGTATTCCCCGGCAACGGCGCCAATTTTTGATAACGCTCAATCTACAGCTCTCGTGGGAGTGTAAAGCGGTCGTTAGCAAATATAGAACCCAACCTGGGTTGGGTGTCGATCCCACAGGGAATAGCTTGGCCAACAAGTAAGCAAAATTAATAGACTTTTGGTGCAAGTCTCGTAAGAAGGGGGGATTGTAATGTGTAACCAAAACAATAAAGTAAAAGCTGAAAATAGCAAAGTAAAAAGAGAAAGAGATTGTTACGTTGGTTGTAAACAATGAGAATTGAAGCGTTGGGGTTATGTCCACCTTCAGAGGTATACGTCTCTATTGGCTATGAGTGTGTAGAGTCTTGACATGCAATTGCTTATAGAGAATTGTAGTCGATGGTAAATCCAAGCGTCTCTCGACCTAAACAAGGACTATTTCACTTTAACTCTCTCGAGCTTAAAGCGTGTCTAGCGGTACGAATTCTCCAAGAGGTTAGTCCAGTTACGGCACTAGCTTTTTAATAGGAAAGGGTATCCTACTACCTTGACATTATCTCTTTTCCAGACAAATAACCTTTCTCTCGAACAAGTTAAATGTTAGACTGGCGTATTCTTGCGTTTGCAACCACAAAGAATGTAGATTAATATGAAGAGCGTAATGATATAAGCAATATACGTGTCTTGAACTCACAAACTCACAGCTATAGATAGTAACTCATTCGGCTTCCATAACCCCAACTAAGAGGTTTAGTTACCCATGAATGCGAAGGATATCACGTTTTGCATGGTGGATGGCGTGTGAAAGAGGTGTTAGGCGTGTGGTTTTGGTGATTCCATAGCAAGTAACGATTCTCTTGTTGTGGAATTTAAGAATAGAATTAATGGAAAGATTAGAAGTGTTTGTGGTGGAAGATGAGAGGGATGGAAGAAAATTAATTGTTGGAAGATGATTAAAAATCTCTAGCATGATAGGGTATTTATAATACTCCTATCCTACTCCTACTAAACTAATGAAATAAATAACCAAATCCTAATATACTAATGAAATCCTTGACCCAAATGTACTAGGGTAAGGTTACAATATCATAATCCAAATAGAATAGTAAAACACATAACCTAATTGCACTAGGTTAATGTATCTTGGTAAAAATCCAGCATTGTGTCTGTAAGTCCCCAAAGTCTTCAGAATTGCTGTTTTAGCCCGGGACAGATTTTCCATGCAGCAGATTTGGTCCTTTAGGCGTCCAGCTCCTTTCCACTTCGTTTGTGAGCTTTCTTTTGCGTCAAGTAAGCCATAAAATGCTGTATTTTGCATCATTTATACCTGAAACTTTACTAATCATGTTTGTTAGCTCATTTATAGGAAAAAGGACTAAAAGTGCATGAAATAGATAATTAGTTCTCAAAACTAGGCTAAAATATGGGCAAAATATATTGATATAGGCGCGTAATTTCGCCTATCATCACTGACCAAGCTATTCCCTGAGGGATCGATACCCAACCCAGTTGGGTTCTATATTTGCTAACGACCTCTTTACACTCCTACGAGAGCTGTAGATTGAGCGTTATCACATATGCACAAATTTCTAGGTCATCAGGTGTTCATAACCCGCCATCTCATAAGAATGCAACTATTATGACAATTCCCATAAATAGAATGAAATATGAAATTTTTTAACTCAAGTTTAAAATCATGAATTATACATTGTACTGAGAGTTCAGAATTATATGCATGTAACAATAATGAATTAATGGGTTACCATGGATCCATGGCTCAGTTATAACAAGAAATTGAAATATAAAGGAATTCATACTACTTATGAACCCTAGGCTCTGAGGGAAGAATTAAAGTGAGGAACTTAGATTAAATTCGGGACTCAATGGGTGAAATGAAACCCAAATATGAAATCCAACATATCCTTATATGAGAACCTTTAATAAATCTTTAAAATTGGAGCCTGATATTAGAGAACCCTAGATTGCCCTGGAGATGAGGAAAATAGCCTTTTTCTCTTGTTTCTGACTAAGTGTCAAATGATTTATTAGTAAAAAGGGATTTAGGATAATATTAATCTTAATGATAAGATTTTAGGCGTCTTAATGACATATTTTTGATGTTAAAAGAGTGGGAAAATGCTACAAATTCCCTCACAAAATGTAACTAAAAATTTGTAGAATTAAGTCGTACAAACCATCCCACGATTGTGGGACCAATCTTGGGTAGTATTCATGGTTGGATAGCTAGAATGGAGGCTATTTGGACTTGATCATACAATCCTTGATACAATTATGGTACCTACCTATGATTGCACTTGGTTCATATGTTAAAAGTCCAAGCCAAATTACCTTTAGGACTCACGATCGTACCTAAGATCATGGTTTCTAACTAAGATCGTGGTACTCATTCATGGTTGAAAGGTATAATTGTCAAATTTTAGGTTTTTGGGTTGTTTCATGTTGATGAGTGGATTGTATGATCATACAATAAAACACATAATTATACTATCTCACTGATGCACAGTACTTTACTAAAATAACCATAACTCTTAGCTTCGAAATCGAATTAAGAAAAAACCAGATGCGTTGGAAAGAAGACTCAAAGAAATTTCATTTGATGGGTCTTAATATTAAAAATACTCCAAAATATAGAAGTTATGCTCATTGGAATTTGACAATAGAAAGAATCTTTACAAGAAATCAATCAACAAGAAATGTTTTAACCTGGCGATGAGCTAGGAGTTACTTGTAGCCTTAATACATGTATAAATCACTTCTCGTACTATAAAAATATGATGTTTGATTCTACTTGTGCTTGAGTCAATGGTTCTACTCTATCAAGGCTGGATTTCTTAGATCATGATGGTTCCTACTATAACCCACCAGTAGGCAAGCCAACTCGTAGTCCAGAACTACTAGTAAGGGACTACAAAAAAAATAGAGAAAGAATGCAAAATAAATAAAATAAAAGACTAAAATACATAAGATAGGCCCAAAACCTGGTGAAATCAGTACAAGAGCTTCTAATGTAATAAGATTACAAAATGGAGTACTAGATGAATATACTAATCCAACCTATCTCTGGAATCAACATAGAGACTAGTCTAATGCTTTGAATGCTAGGAGCTCACTTTATGTTTCCAAACCATAGCTGTTTTTTTGCACGGCGCACACAACAATGGCAAAAACCTATATGATGATCAGCAAGCTATAGAAGTGTAGTATGAGTACCAAACACATGGTACCCAATAGGCAACTGCCGACTGAGCTCCAAAGATAATGCAAATATAAATAGTATGCAAGAAGGAATGTAAATACACCTAAATATCCAGCAAACTATATAATAAATAAAAGTTGACAATAAGGATAACTATTCTATTCATATCCAAAAAACTAACATAAAATAGTTGATGGAACAATAAGGATAAGTTAGCTTGTTCTAACCATACTCCAAGACCCTAGTACTATATCATATATCACTGGACAATATATGAATAAAGAACTGAAGAAGGATATAGATAATAGTATACAAGGACAAAGAATGAATATACAATATGAATAAGTGAAAAAAGGAAGGGATATATGGTAATACCATAAGTACTATAGATAGATACATATACATAACAAGGCTAACTCAAGGGTAAAAGCGTAGTAATCACAATACCATCTACAATCCTCCTAGTCATAGTAGAAACTAGTGCTAATATAACCAGGGTCCCTAATCTATATGTCTAAACATGAGATAAATAGCATAGTGAAGCAACCGCAAAGAAAGAAATTAGAATATCAGGGTCTAAAACCATAATGCCTAACCAATGGATAATCATGCATAATAATATAACCGTAAGATAAAAGAATCATTATCATACCTCAAATCTCAATACCAGTCCAATAATTAACCTGTCACGAACTAACCATAATAACAATAACTATATAAAGTAACTGGCTATTCCGGACAAACAATACCTAACCGGGCCTTTCTTAAACCTCCACTGCTATAGGCCTAGAAGGATCAATCAGCACACAGCACACCACAAGCTATACTAATCACCTATACCTATGCAACCCCTTAAAAAGCTTATAGATATAGGCGTATACTGGTGATAGGCAATGCACGTGCATGAATGAATATGAGGAGAATAAATAATACCTTAAACACTATATCATCACCAATCGCCAAACTTGAATCGAAACTCATATCATTAATATCATTAATCACTGCACTTGAATTGAAACTCATATAATCAATATCATCATCAATATACTCTACGCAGTATCATGTATATATATATACTCTATCTGAAGTGTACCTCAGGCCATGGATTTACGTGGCTAAAAGAGTATAAGTCCATAAATCTATTGCCCGAGGTAAACTCCTAGACTAGGTCATCATAAAAGAGTAGAAAGAGGTCAGAATCTCTCACGATCGGGGTAAATAATAGTAGCAAAATTGTGGACCAAAATCTATTTTGTTAAATCTCTAAATCATAATTTTTAGTGTCAAAGGCTCATTAGTTACTCATTAAGATGATATGATCTCGTTATGAAGAAATTTGTTTTAAAGGTGAATAGTGGAAATTAATCCATTTTTAGTAAAATGATTAATAAAACCATATTTTAGTTAGAATCATACCATTTACCTCTTTAGTGATCATGAATGTACCGAATCTATGCATGTCATCACTAGTATCCAAACAAGGTGATCATATGCATCAAATATCTATAAACTATGGTAAAGTCCTTTACAAGGACAAAATATTTCTTGAAATCCAACCAAAATCATAATCACGATCTTAGGCCCAATAATACATATCTGACATAACCATAACATAACCACGGCCTTAGGCTCAATAATACATATTAGACATAACCATAATATAATCATTTGGGTAAACACCATCTCAATATACCAAGAAATGAAGTAACCTTATACTAAAGGTTCATTAGTCTCAACTATGTCTAAACACACTCACAAATGTAAAAATATGTATAATGTCTAATACAAGTCTTAGCCTAAGGGGGTCTCGAAGGGCCCACTTCAAATCTCTAAAATTCATATTTAGACAATTTATACCCTGGACTAGTCTAAGGTATCGAAATTCACTTCTCGATGTTAGATAAGCTATGATTAACCCTAAGATAGACATTCCACCTAAAACATAAGCAACTAAGTCAAATTCACCTAAATTACGGTTCCAAGGTTATCTAAACAGTCCAAATAAGACTAGTCATACCAATTATGCTTCCAATACCTAAATATCATCCTATATTTAGCATGATGTCATAATTATACTATGAGTTAGCTCAATCTATGAAAAGGTGATAGGATCATAGAAGTAAAATAAGCATTTCACCTTAATGATCAATTACCCTTCTAGCCCCCAAACTAATAAATTAGGCTAAGTCATGGTGTTCTACACAAAATCAGATCCTAATATTCCTATCTAACATGCAACATATATAAAATACCATCTCATGAAGAAGAGTAGATAGAAGTCTACCTCAATGTTGAACCGCAATTCTTGAATTATCCACAAATCATCCGTCCTCACTCCATGATTCAAAAATATTATCACACTATTAAAATAGTAATCTACGCGTTGTTAGGAGTAAAATAAGACCTCTATTGCTATAATATTCAAAACGAGTCTAAAAATGAATCTCGAAAATGAGTTTGTAAATAAAATAGGTAAAATCATAATTTTATTTTGAAATACATTCCACATACTCATAGGAGTCTATAGCTAAAAATCCATACAAAACTAGTTTAAAATAAGGTTCAAATTTTAAAAGAAAAATTATTTTCAAGCTTTATTGGCAAAAACCTCAAAACTCATTTTGAAATCAAGAATTGGAATTTGTTTTGAAAATAAAATCAAAGGAAAAACTACAATAAGATTAAAAAACTTACCCATGGAAGAAATTAGAAAAATCCTTTGAAATAGCCCAAATTCGAGCTTTCAAACCCCAAAAATGGTGAAAATTGGATTTTAATTCTCAACTTGGGTGAAAATCATTAAAAATAAAATATAATGTTTTGGAAAAAAGGGAAAATAGAGTTCTAAATTGATAGATAAAGGTTATATGAGAAAAACACATCAAAATTATGAAAATCGGAGCTTCCTAGCTCTCGAAATGTCAAAAATACAAATTTGGATCTTATACTCAGCGATGGCTGCTAAAGCGGCACTTTGACCACTAAAGAGGTTTTATCAACAGGTAAAAATAATGCTAAAGTGGTCATATGGTTACTTTAGCGGTCGTTCAAATGTTTAACGGACGCTAAAGCATCCACACCAACACCAACAATCTTCAAAACTTATTTTTGACCCCCAGAACTCATCTGGAACCCTATGAACATGATCTAATAGTGAAAATTGATTGTAAAACACATTCCGAATCCAATGAAATTATTAAAATTTTTATTCAAGATTGTTTTGAATAAAATAGGGCCACACCTATATTTTTATTTTTTGTATAATTCGTCCAATAGCACAAAATATGTCCTGAAGCATCGGGACTTGAACCAAGGGTCCCAGCCTTAAATTAATGTTTCAGAGCTGATAAAGCTATTGAAATTCTCATTAGATATCATCTACTAGGAGTTTTGGTCAGAGACCAAATCCTATTTAGCGAAAGCTCAAAAACAAGGAAATGAACCAAACAAATTGTTTGATCACCGAACCGATAATTTTAAAAAGTTATAAATGACTTATAGTCACTGTGAAAAGTTTAAAATTTTTAAAATGCACAAAAATTTAAAAAATGGCCAGGAGGGTCATTACATACTATTAGCTTGGATTTTTGGAGCGTTACACAGGACATGACTCTATTATAGCTTACCACAAAAATAACCTTAGATAGAAAGGTATGGAGCATGTAGATTAGGATAGTAGTAAGGGGGTTTCCATACTAGTTATAAGAGTTCATTGTATTGTTGTCCATGTATACTAGTAGTCATAGTATTACTCTTGTTCTATCTTTCTTGGTGGGTTCTAATACTATCTATTGTGTAGCTCAGTTATATTAATATTGTTTTTGTTAAAATCTATTATTTCTTATAATTTTATTATTTTTTTAAGACTATTTTTGTCTTGAACTGAGGGTCTATTAAAAACAACCTTTTTATCTTTGAGGTAGAGGTAAGGTTTATGTATATTTTATCTTTTCTTGACCCACTTGGGGACTATACTGAATATGTTTTTGTTGTTGTTATACTCGTATGTTCAAGATAGCTATCATAGTTTTGAATGTAAGCATTTATATTTGTTTTGCTAATAACACCACATTTTTTGTTCTAATGTGCTTAATATAACTAATGAAAAATCAATTTTACTTATATTAATTGTCATTACTTTTTGTACTTACCCTCTTTGTTTTGAAATATTCAATTACTGGACTCATATTTACATGTGTATAAATTATTGATATGCAATGTTTAAAAGATATAATTCAAATTATAATTGTTAATTGCTATATATTGGTTTGTATTCATCTAATAAGTTAGTTTATTTTCATTAAATCTTTATAGTTATAGAATTGTCTGTATTTACGTAACAAAATTTTGTGCACATTTTCTAAATGACTGCGTCTATTTTAGATCTTTCCAATCTTTCCAGTGACTTCTGCAGTGAATTCTTCCATTATCTTTCTCCGACAAAGTTAATTCATAATAGAAACACAACTGCTCTATTGCATAACCCCTTTCGGATGAGACCCTCTCTCTATTTAGGGTTTTTCACCGACTTGATGATGGATGATACTTTTTTGGCGACTCTTTCTCCCCTATTTTTTGTTTTGATTTCCTCTTTCTTATAGGTACTACTAGATCTAGAGTTTATGATGTTTTCTAGTTTCTCTATGCACTAGTAACAAAACCGATGTGTTCATCTTAGGCAATAAGATTTCGGCAACCAATTTCAGCACCAAATTATTAGAATTCGATAAATCACCCAAGAAATCCACCTAATCCCAGTTTGTCTTTTCACTGAAAAAGCCCGAATCTTTATGGAAAGAATAGGTGCATTCTCTTTCTCTCTCATCTAGGTAATTTTATTTAGATTTCTTATTTTTTGGTGGCTTAGACTCCTAGTTCTGTTCTTGTCGGATTTTTTCAAACTATTCTTCATTGTTTGTTATTTCACTATTAGTTCCTATCTCTATTTCTTCTTGGTAAATAGTTGAGAAATCATACCTCAATATTATATTTTGTTTTCGCCTATGATATAGATTAAAATTTGACATTCAATTTTGTCTAGTTATCCCTACCTTAATTTAGTGGTGTATTGGCATATCAGTTCCAGTTTATATTTAATTTATTGACTACCCTTACATTTTGGTTCTCTGTGCTTACTCTTGTCATATTATTGCTTCTTTAAGTTTAGTAGAGGTTTTGGGTATTCCGAGTTTTAGGATTGATTTTCCCTTAGTAGATTTCATTTTTTTGGTGGCTTTGGTAATCAATAGTGAACTAAGGCCATATCTTAGGTCGAGGATGACGGTGAGGGGTTAGAGTGGTAAGCGGGTTAAGGATTCTACTAAGTTGTGAGTAGAGTCATGGAAATAGGGTCTTTGACTAGGGATTCCATATAGCTAGTAATGATTTTGAAAAAGAGGAAGATTATTATAGCGTGTGTCCAGGAAGATTATGGTTCTCAGAAATATGAATGGAGTAGGAATTCTAGTCAACGAGGACCTTTAAGGAGCATGTGGTGGGGGTTAGCAGGATTAATGAAAGGATAATGAGTATTAAGCTTATCTGCGGAGGGCATACTTTGAACATTATTAGTGTGTACGCTCTGTAATTGAGCTTGGATGAGGAGGTCAAAAAACTCTTTTGGGAGCATTTAGATGAGGTGGTGATAGGAATACAAAACACTGAGAAGATATTCATTGGTGTGGATTTCAATGATCCATTAGAGTTAACTCTAGTGTTTTTAATGGGATACATGGAGATTTTGGTTTTGGGGATAGAAACAGTGGTGGAACATCACTTTTAGATTTTGCTAAAGTCTTTGAGATAGTGATAGTTAATTCGTGCCTCCCAAAAAATAAAAATCACATGGTTACCTTCTATAGTACGGTGGCTAAGACTTAGATAATGACCAAGAATTGCAAGTTTATCCTGACTGAAACCCTCAATACCCAACATAAGCTTTTGGTGATGGACTTAAAGATAATATGGGTAGGAAAAATAATAATATTTATATCCGATCACAGATTAAATGGGGTGGCTTGACCCTTTCCCTCTCTCAAAATTTGGAGAGAAGTTATTGAAGATAAGGGCTTGGAGGATTATTGGGGATGCAAATAATACATGGGAGAATATAGCTAGTTGCATTTGAGAGACAACTAAAGAGGTGCTTGGGGTGTCGGGGGGAATATTTGGTGGACGTCGCGGGGATTGGAGGTGGAATGGAGAAGCTCAAGGCATAGTAGAAGTTAAGAAGGCAACCTATATTAATTGGGTGGAAAGCTAGGATGAGGAAGAAACAAGGATGAATAAGGAGATGTACAAGACAGTTAGGACAACGGCAAAGTTAGCGGTCACAGAAGCTAAAATGACACATTTAAAAGACTATATGCAGATCTAGGAGACAAAGCTGGAGATAAGAAACTTTACAAACTTACAAAGACAAGGGAGAAGAAAACCCAAGGCTTGAATAATGTAAAGTATATAAAGGATGGGAACGGTAAGGTATTGGCAGATGACACACTCATCAAGCAAAGATAGCAAAACTATGTTCCTAAATTATTAAATGAAGTAGGTGATAGATCTATTATCCTAGGGGGATTTGGAGCACTCCAAGAGATATGGGTATTTTTTATATTATAGATGTATTACAGTTTGTTAGAGTTTGTGACCCGAATTTTATTGATCCGATCTTAAAAAGTTTACAGTGTGACCCATGTTTGTGATTTTTTTAGGGTCTGTGGTGGTAGCGGTGCAACCCTTGTATTCCTCTCCTTCATAGTGAATTTCCTCTACCTCTGCCCCTAGTTTTTCCCATCAATGATTTCCACATAAATTTGTGTGTTCTTCTTGTTTTTCTTTTGCTTATGGAATTGCTTTTTCCTGTCTGCTTATAACATGGTTGATGAACTGATGTGCTACATTAGAAAGATGAGTAGGGGAGAGTGACTAGACTAGATGAGATTCTAGTAATGTTTTGGAAGATCTTGGGCAAGGCAGGTATAGAGTGATTGACGAAGTTGTTCAATGTCATTTTTACGATAGCTATAATGCCCAAAGAATAGAGGTGGAGTACAATGATCCTATTGTATAAAAATAAGAGAGACATCCACAATTATAACAACTATACGGGTATAAAGTATATATGTCACACTATGAATGTTTGGGACCAAATAGTGGAGATAAGGGTGAGGAGAGATGTATCCATATCCTAGAACTAGTTTGGATTCATTACAAGGAGGTGTACTACAAAAGCCATCTATTAAGTGATGAGACTGATGGATAAATACCAAAAAAAATAGTGGGGCTCACATATGGTATGATGTTTCAAATATCTTAGCTTTATTATCTGGGATAATAGGGTCATAGATGGTGATATTACTCATCGTATTAGTGTAATATGGATGAAGTGGAGGCTTTCCTATGGAGTCTTGTGTGATGAAAAGATACCACAAAAAATAAAAGGTACGTTTTATAGAGTGTTGGTTAGACCAATATTGCTATATGGGAGAAGTGCTAGCCAATCAAAACTCCCATGTTTAGAAGATGTATGTCGCTAAAATAAAGATGTTGAGATAGATGTATGGACATACTAGATGTCATAGAATCGAGAATGAGGTTATTCAGGATAAAGTCAGAGTGACCTCCATGGTGGATAAGATGAGAAAAATGAGATTAAGATGGTTTGTACATATGATGAGGCATTATTCAGATGCCCCAGTGAGGAGGTGCAAGAGGTTGGATATTAGTGGGTATGAAGAGGGATAGAGGTAGGTCGAATAATTATAGGGGTGAGATGATTATACAGGACATGACGCTTATTCAGATTACCGAGGACATGACCTTAGATAGGGGGATGCGGAGAACGCATATTAGAGTAGAAGATTAGTCGGGTAGGAGTGTTGTGGTGCACCATAGTATGTTAGCTTGGGGTTTAGTCATAGAAATCTATCATTGTCATTGTTTATTATATTTCGACTATCATATTATTTTGTGGCTTATTATTATTTTTTAGGTAGATTTTATATTGTTTTCTTGTTAGTTGTCATATTTTCTTTACTGTTTTTCTCTTCTTTGTGCTTGAATTTGCTACACTTGAGATAAGGATCTTCCAAAATAGCCTCTCTACCTCTCGGAGGTAGTGGTAAGGTTGCATACACTTTACCCTTCTTAAACCTCACTTATGAGATTTTTATTGAGTATGTTGTTGTTGTATTTGTTCGAACTATTATTCAGTGGTTCTTGTTCTCTTAATAATAAATTAGTATACATATGTTTGCATTAGCATATATTTGTTCATATACACGTGTATACATTATTATAATGCCTAATAGGCAATAATATGTAAATGTTTTATATATTTGTAAAAAATCTAGGGATATCAAGTAACATAAGAAAATTGAAGGAAAGGTGTCTTTTAAGTCTTGAATGAAGGATTAGTGTCATTTATTGAACAAAATCCCAGTACTATTTTTTCTTGCAATAGATGAGCCATCTAATGCAACAAATGAACCATCAGATGCAACAGATAAACTGATGTAACAGATGAAAATCTGATGCAACAGATGAAAATCTGATGCAACAATAAAAATCTGATTCCACAGATGAATAATTTAATAGATCATTAATCTGTTACGATAGACAACTCTTATGTTTGGAAAAAACCTAAACAATATTTACAGTTGATAATAGTTACAATAGATAACTCATTTGGCAATAGATGAGTAATCTGTTTCAACAAATTAGTGGTCTGTTTTTATTATTTCTAATGGATTTCCCATCTGTTGCAATGGGTTTGGTTATATTGTAACAGATAACGTACCTGGTGCAACAAATGAGTGATTTATTTTTACTGTTTTAAATGGATTACTCATTCGGTACAATAGGTTGGTTATATATTGCAACAGATAACCTACCTGGTGCAACAGAGGAGTGATCTGTTTCAATAGATGAGTGATATTTTTTATTATTTCCAATGGATTACTCATCCATTGCAACAGGTTGGCTATATGTTGCAATAGGTAACATACCTGGTGCAACAGACCAATCATCAGTTTCAACAAATGGGTGATCTTTTTTAATATTGCAACAAATTGCTCATCCATTATAATAGGTTAGTTATATGTTGTAACAGATTACCTACCTGGTGCAACAGATGTGTGATCTGTTGGAACTTTATTTTACCGTTGTACATGTCAGATATATTGTTATCATTTTTTTAATAAAGCATTAATCAATTATAATCTATTTTATGTTCCTGTTATTTTTTGATTATATGGCTCCCAAGAGAAAAGAAACAGAATCTAGTTCAAGTAAAGGAATAAGTGAAGCAGCTAGACGACATCCACAACACTATGAGCTTGCTTTACCAGTGTAATCTCAATCAAAAGCACAAGATAATAAACATGGAGAGGAGGAATATTTCAAAAGAGATGATCCAAATGCTAATAGCCCTTCCATTAAGAGTTGGTCAAAACTTTTTGCATTGATAGTTATCTTGTGAGAATGCAGTGTGATGGTACCACAGATTTAACGGGTAATTTTTTTGGTTAAGTCATCTATGGGAAAATCTTTTGACGCCTTCAAAAAAATACTTCGAGAACAAAATTTGGAAGCTTATTTCAGGGACAACTGCTTTGGGCAATATCTTGATTTACCGAAGGACAACAATTCTTATTTCCACATAAAAATGGTATATGATCTTCTCAAGCGTAGGTTTATGTATGAAAACAAAGATAAGATGGATGAGGTATGAATAAATTACTGTGGCATGCTTGTTTGTTTTGGTTAGATGGAGTTTGCCATAGTTACTGGATTAAAATGTTATCCTCCTTCTCCTTCTCAAGTTATACCTATTCTAACCCAAAAAAGCACCCAGCACACCCCAAAAAGGCAAAGACAAGTCAAGTGATCATGATGACCTGGTGTCCCTTGCTGGTCCAAGCTTTATAAACTTAAATTTGATAGAAGCGTTGAAAGGTAATAGAATTTCAAAGAAGCAAAAGTACTCATTGTGCTTGGTTTGTACTTAATATTATTTGAGCGAGAGACATTAACAACAACATACCACTTGGTCTGATAAAGCTCTCTGTGGATCTTGAGGCATTTAACAGTTATTCTTGGGGTTATGAAAGCTTCAAAATGACTGTCAAATATTTGGTAACTCTGTTAACGCTAAAGATAGTCAACTTAAGTGGATTTCATGGTAAATATTTATTTTATGAAAAAAATACATAAAATAGCATACTTAAGTAATAAATTGCAAAAAATAGCAACACTTTTATCAAATTACATTTTGTAGCATATGTATTTGTATGTATTTGTATTTTTGTAGCAATAGTTTGCAAAAATACAAAATACATATCGATCATAAGGGCAGTAAAAATCATATGTATTTGTATTTTTATAGCAACAGTTTGCAAAAATACAAAATACAACTTGTTATATTATGTAATTATGAAACTATTGCTATGAAACTCATAATTAAGGTGATAAATATGCTATTTATGAATTTTGCCCTTCTTTTATTATGACGTGATTCATTTTTTAATTCAATAATGCTTTTGATTTATTGGCGTTATTTTATAGGCTTGGGCATTTAACGTCATTCCTTATTTGAGACAACAAGTGAACTACATGGAAGAAGTTTCCTGTCCAAGAATCCTGAGATAGTTGTCGGCTAAAATTGATAAAAATACAAAATTTCTTGATCTCTTCAACCCCCCGAAGGAAGAACTAAGTCTAATTCTAATTAAGTTTTTATTTTAATTTATGATTTTTTAAAATGATTTCATCATCATTCTAATATATGTACTGATTTATTTTAGATTGTTTATCCGTGGCTTATTCCAACCAATCAAGAGTTGAAGATGCCCTTTTTTCTAACTTTACGGTCTGTGCAAACTTTATCAGACCCTAAAGTAATTGATAGAATAAAGAAGGAATTGTTTGGAGCAACAACCATCACAAGAAAATTAATTTTGGAAGGTAAGCTTGTTATTTTTTATGATGGTAGTGGTAGTGGTGCTGCTGTTGGGGCTAATGATGTTCCTCTTACTGTTTTTGAAACAGTAAACAATTATAATTATGATCATACTGGTTATACAGATTTTTTCACTTCTACCGAATGTTCTGCATGAAAATGTCAAGACTGCAAGACGAAACATGATGGAGTGATTAATGCATTAACTATTTTTGTAAAGGAAATGACATCTAAAAGGGGTGTCAATCTATAAAAGAGGATTTCATATCCATACACTCCACTAGAGATCGAGGTGACTAAGAGAAGAAGGAACAAAATTTGTAAGGCACCATCAAGCACCGAAAAAAGCAATATTACAACTCCTCTATCTTTGTCATGCACCTTTGATCAATGTTCAAGGGCCACAGGAGAGCAGCATGAGCTTAAGAAGGTGAATGTATATCATTTGTTCCAACAAACAAACAAACACATATCTGTTTTAACAGATGATACATCTGCTGAAAATTATCAAACAAATTTATACATTTGTTGCAACTGTCGTCTAACCTGTTGCATCAGATGTGTTATTTGTTGCAACATATGTTCATCTATTTTAGAAAATCAAATAGGTCTTCGTACTATTTTAATTTATACTAATAGATTGCAACAAATGGGTTATTTGTTTGAAATTATCGTACAACTTTGTTTTACCTGTTCAAATTTATTCCAACAGATGATCCATCTGATGTAACAAATAGATAATCTATTGTATATCTCTGATTAGAATTGACAATTCTAGCTTTTAAGGTGGATGTCATAGTAGAAGATACTGCTGAAAAACATAATACATAGTTGATAATCCATCAACTGCTTTCATGGAAGAAGAAAAAGTGGAGTCTGTCAGTTCCGAAGAACAGAAGAATTACCCATTTGAAGGGTTCAACATCTTGGACAAGGCTGTAAAAAAACTAACAAAGTTGATCAACAACTATTCAGAGTGAATTGTCGACAGGCTATTAAAGCATCATGCCGGCAGGTACATAAATCATTTTTAAAGACAAGAATTTATACAATTCTTGTTGTAAAAACACAAAATTAACACATATAAATCATGTAGAAAAAATGATGAACACTACAAAGAATGAATTGAGTTTTGGTTTTGATATGTTCGACCTTATTGTTACATATACCGGAATGAAGAATTGGTTCTATTTGATGTCACAACCCCAAACTTGTTGGAATGATAAGGTTTTAATGTCATATGTATTACGATTAATTAATACTTTATTTAATTTCATCTATGTACTAATTTTTTTGTCACGTAATCTGAAATGATTGATAATATGTATAGCACATCGATGTCATTTTTTACTACATTAGAAAGAAGGCCAAGTTGCAAACACAAGAATAATACCGATACACGACAGATATTACTTGTACAAATTTTACATCAATGATGCCTATGATAGGTTTTGTCAACAACATCTGGAAGTTTCCTAAAATGAGGAATGCTTAATCAATATCATCAAATGTTTTAGCATTCTAGCTGGCTTACCTTGGCATTTGGTCGACAAAGTGTACATCCCAATTAATTGTGGTAATGAATTCCATTAGGTGTTCGCTGTCGTCGTTCTAAAAGAGAGGCACATCCGAGTTTATGAATCAATATCACGAAGGAGACATTTTGGGCCATTGTCTGAGATACTAAAGCTTGCCAAAATATTGCCTACTTACCTTGATATGAGTGGCTCTTTGGACCAAAAGATTCGTACTGATTGATCAACGATTGAATCATACCAGGATAAAATGGGTAATCCATTTGATGTAGAATATGTTGAAGGAATTGCTCAACACTCCATTGGTAGCCTGTAAGTATCATGATTTAGTTTCATTTCATAAATTTCACAACGCTTAGATGAATTGCAAGATATGGATTATCCATTTTTTTAAAATGTAGGGATTGTGGTCATTTTGTTGCCGCTTACACTGAGTATTTAAGCGATGGATTACAAGTACCAAATGATGGAATTGATGCCGAATTACTCCAAAAAATATATGCTGCTCTTTTATGGAAATATGGAGAAGCAAAAGTGCAGAAACTGTATACAAGCGACATTAAATATCCACGACGACCAAAGTCGAATTCCATAGCACCGGATGAAGAACAACTTGTCCATATTAAGCAGATCTTTATAGCTTGAGTTTGTCAAAGTAATAACCTCTCCTTAGGAATTATTGGCACCAAAGGCTAAATTGTTGATTTTTTTGTAGAGTAGATCATTTAAACCCATAATAATTTTTTAAAATTTTATTTATTTGTTGACTTATTTCATGTAATTTTTGAAGGCTTTGATTTATTTTATGTTGTCTATGAATATAATTTAATCCTTAGTTTTGAACTTATTAATTGAAATGAAATACTAGATTCAAATATTGCAACAAATAATACATTTGATGCAATAGATGACATATTTATTGGAAATTATCAAACAAATTTAGACATATATTGTAATATGTAGGTCATCTGTTGGAAATTATCAAACAGGTCTTCCTACTGTTTTGATTTGTTCGAATAGATTACCTATTATTTGCAACAGATAGACTATATATAGCAACAGATTATATATTTGTTACGATAAATAGACCAAGAAACATCTACATAATGCAATGGATGATCAACCCATTACAACAGATAATCAATCTGTCACAATTGATATACTATTTGTTACTAAAAATAGACAATCTATTGCATTATAAAATATTCAACTTTCGTAAAACATAAAAAATTGTTACTACATGTAAAGTGAAGTGGCTTGAAATAAAAAATTGTTATGGTGTTTGTCTTTGTACATCTTCTTCGTTATACACAGGCTCCAACCATCTAGTTAGTACCTCATAAGCCTAAACCTCTTACATCTTTTCCACAACGGCGTCACACAGACAGGCTATTTTTGTGTTGGTCAACAAACATTCAATGTTGCAATCGCGTATGGCCCGCATGCAGCACCAATTTTATTTTTTTAAAGGTCCATGTCCTTGTTTCAATCTTTAAAATCACATGCTTTCTTTATCAATACTTTCGTTGGCAAATGATCCATCAGTTTACTCTACCTCAATGAGCTGGGGAGCAAATCCAAAACTGGCTGCATGTAGGTAAAAATATCATAGTCGTCAAAGACAGGTAAGTTGCAGTCATAAATCTTAATATTTCCCTCCTCGGGAAGTATCTCAATAGTCAGAAAATATTTGACTTCCACGTTCATGACTGCAAGAATTCTCTTTTCCTTGGTCCATCTCCTGCCATGTGGATATGGCCTCTTTCACCTAACATAGTTAATCATATATTCATCCCATTGGAACCTAGAAACTAACGAATCAAATCTCGGGCCACCACGAGTTGACACTAGCTTATTGAGCTCATTGTACCTATTCTTGAAATTATTGTACAAGTTAAGGTCCATTATCCTATTGGAATCATCATAAGCATCCAGATACATTAATTATCTACCCCTCATAAGGCATAGAATTTCATCAACATACTGTGATATAAGAAGACAATTTTTAAATAGGTTAGTAATTGTAAAAAAGAAAAATTTAGTAGAAAGATACAACAGATGGTCCATCTGTTACAGAGCGTAATTACCCAGCTAACGCAACTTATGCAACAGATGTTTTCTGTTACAATAGAACCACCATCAGTTACACCAGAATACTCCGTTATTGCAACATATTACACATTTATATCGTAGCTTCTTCTTCATGGATTAGATTAGAAGACGAGGTTAGGAAAAGTAAACTTACCTTGTCCACGTGCCACTTATGCATATTTGTCATAATCTTGAAGTCTTGAGCGTCAAACATATGTATGATGTATTTTTTTTACAGATTTCTTCTTCTTGGGATACGTGGACTTTTGCAATTCCTTCCTCTTTTCGTCACTAACTGCCATGTATATGTCTACCTTTTTTAGTGGCCCCTGAGCTTCAATAACTTTTGGAGAGGGAGAAGTTGCAGTTTTTTTTGTTTTTAGACAGGAGAGTATTTGGCTAATTTTTCTTTTCTTACTCCAAACCACCACTGTAGGAGTGCATGGCTCCCTCACCTTCTTGTATGGTATGACACCCCTCTTGGATTTCAATCAGCTTCAGTGATAGCCTCTAGTTTTTCAAGGAGTTTATCCTGTCTGTCCTTGTACATTTTGCATTTGCAATGAGAACATGAGGGTGAAGATGGGTGGGAGGGACTAGTGTAAGGGTGAGAGGGAACTGTGTAAGGGGTAATTTCAAATATATTTATTTTTTCTTAAGCATCAACAACACCCCAAGAAGAAGCACCCAGACCTATTGCAGTAGGTTGGTCATGAAGAGCTTCAACATTAGGCTGACCTTGCCTAACTTCTCTTCTTATGGCTGTTGCTCTAGCCAATTCCTTCTTTATTAACTCCATCGTTGGGTCTTCTATTGTATCAACAAGACCTAGAGTAATAAAAGACGTCATCCGTAACTCCTGCTCATGAGGCATAATCCAAAGATGCACAACCTATAAAAAAAATAGATATATTTAAATCCTATAATAATAATTTGTAGTCAGTTGGGTTATATGTTAACACGGTGAATATATGCAACAAATAATCTATCTGTACCAACAGCTGATCTGTATGTCTCAAAAGATTAATAATATATTGCATCATATTACCCATTTGTTGCGTAATTTAAAGTAGATGGGTAATCTGTTGAGTCAATTTTAGAATACCAGAGCAATAGATGGTAAGTCTATTGTGAAATATGGATCATCTATCACAATAGATTACCCATCTGTTGCAACGGTTGCAGTAGATGGGTAAGTTGTTGCCCATCTGTTGCAATAGATGACACATCTATTTCAATATATTTTTTTGAGTCAAATTATTTTACTTGAAAGAAGACAGACTGCATCTTCTGAAGGGTTAAAGAGATCAGCCTCCTTAATTCTGTGCTACTCTTTGCAGCCAACCACCTAAAGATCCTTAGATGGAAAACCTCATCCGGGTAATCCTTGACCTGCTTTTGTAGGGGAGGAATGACTTCAAATGCCCAAGCCTAAAATATGTAAACAGGAAGCAAAAAAAAAAGTCATAATAATTATCAATATAAAATAATGGATGAGTAAACAAATAGCGATTATATTTACCATGAAAGTCCAAGGAAATCCGTATAATGTGATCGTTTTTGGGGATAGATTTGTCAATAAATATCTTACAGACAAGTTGTAACTGGCATATCCCCAGGGATAATTGTTGAATATCTCAAAATCCTCATCAAGAGCCAATAAATCATCTTCTATGACTTTCTTGACATCTCTTGCCAATATAACGGAATGTGCAAACCAAACTAAGCATAATTAATCCTTGTACTACTTTGTTAAGGTTTTATCCTTGAGATCTTCAATCAAATTCACCGCTTTGTAGCTACGCCCAGCAATGTCCAACAACCCATCTATTTTTTCCTTGCGTTTGTTCGTTTTAGTGGGTGGTTTCTTAGATAATGCCTTCTCTCTATTTGATGATGGTGGTTTGACTGTCCTATTTACCTTGGACCTTTTGTGGGGTATTTCCTTGATGAGAGGTTCCTCTGAACGATTGCATCTCAAGCCTGTTACTATGGAAAACTCTTTCAAGCCAAAACAAACCGACATGCCACAGTACTATGCTCATTTAGAAATGAGCAGTGTGGTCCTCGACAACTCAAGAAAGTGTCTAAAGCAGCTCTTCTTAAAAGGTTCATCTATGTTTTCATTCTTTATAATATTCCAAAAGTCATCAAAAGGTTTCCCCAACTGAAATTTAATTACAAAATCACCAGTTAGTTCTACAGGGTCATATATCGGCATCGCAACTTGAAATCTGTCAATACTAATAGTTTTGACAACCTCATGCTAGGAATTCAATCTTAATTCATGCCCTATTGGTGATGCATTATCATCATGTTGATCATCATCCTCTTTCTCACTTTCTACTTCTTACTCCTTTTATTTATCATTATGTTGATCAACATCCTCTTTCTCACTTTCTACTTCTCTGTTGGTTATCTTCTTCTTCCTCCTAACTTTTATTTTCCTCACCAGCCTCTATATACCCTTCTCCACCTCCCTTTTCATAACATTCCCTAGCTTCATTTTTTTCTGACTGAGATTGTTCAGGAAGTTCATCCGAATCCATCTGTACCCTAGCCTTTTTTGTTAGGTGGTCAGAAGTTGATTCACTTTTAGTTTCTTTTCTTTTGGGACACAACAAAAAAATAAAAAATACCTTACATTTGATGTCTGCATAATTTTTTAATAAAAGGTAAGACAAATTTTAATAAATTATTATACACCACATTACAAAAAAAAAATACTCCAACGGATAACTCATTAGTTAGAACAGATGGGGAATCTGTTTGACGACCTATTTAATATCTCCCAATAGATGTTCCATCTGTTGTAACAGATGGACCACCAAGACCACCACCAACACCAACACCAAGACCACCAATACCACCACCAAGATCACCAACACCACCAACACCACCACCAAGACCACTAATACCACCACCAAGATCACCAACACCACCAAAACCACCACCAATGCCACCAATACCAATACCAATACCAACACCACTACCAACACCACCAACACCACCACCAATGCCACCAATACCCACACCAAGGCCACTAAGACTGCCAGCACCACCACCAATGCCACTAATACCAACACCAAGACCACCGACACCACCACCAAGATCACCAATATCGACACCACCAACAACATCCACCAACAATACTAAAAACATCATCCAATAATACCATGATATTCAACAAAACACTATGATAAAAACTAGGATTTTTTCAGGTTCTTCTTATGTTCTTAGAATCAAAACTCAAAATTGTTAACCCATTCTCGAAGATAATATAACTAAAAGTCTTCTTTTTTATGATTAACTAAAAAGCCCTAATTTTTAGAATAAATAACTAATGTATAACTCATCTCGAACTCTGTTACCTATGAAGACAGAGAAAATGATGGATATAATCGAGAATGAAGTTAAAAATAACAACTATGTGGTTGGAAATAGGAAGAAAATCGATATGTTTTGAATGGTTGAACAATATGTGGAGAAGCTATTATCTGTATTGCTGAGAGAGAAACAAAAGAGCGAGAACTCGATATTTAAAATGATGAAATATTTTTCCCGCAAATAAATGATTTATATAGGTTGATTTGTATTTTTTGGAAAAGAATGAAAAGTTTTGAAATTATTAATTTGGTCTGAATTGATCTTAATTATTAATTAAAATTTTAAAATATATGAATCATTTCAACTCAGAGTGATTGATCGATGACTCGGGTCGGGAGCAATGCAATACCAACATCATGCAATTGCAAAGACTCAATTAAAGTTGTAGTTGACCCTATGTACTCATACTTAATTATAGCTAAATCAATTTAGGTATTATCTTAACATTAAGTTAATGTGAATTATTTCAACTTAGAGTGATCGATCGACGACTTGGGTCGGGAGGAACGCAATACCAATAGCATGCAATTGCAAAGACTCAATTAAAGTTATAGTTGACCCTATGTACTCATACTTAATTCTAGCTAAATCAATTTAGGTATTATCTTAACATTAAGTTAATGTGAATTATTTCAACTTAGAGTGATCGATCGACGACTTGGGTCAGGAGGAACGCAATACCAATAGCATGCAATTGCAAAGACTCAGTTAAAGTTATAGTTGACCCTATGTACTCATACTTAATTCTAGCGAAATAAATTTAGGTATTAGATTAACATTAATTTAATATGAATCATTTCAACTCAGAGTGATCGATCGACGACTCGGGTTAGGAGGAACGCAATACCAACATCATGTAATTACAAAGACTCAATTAAAGTTGTAGTTGACCCTATTTACTGATACCTAGTTATAGCTAAATTAATTTAGTTATTATCTTAACATTAAGTTAATATGAATCATTTTAACTCAGAGTGATCGATCGTCGACTCGAGTTGGGAGGAATGCAATACCAACATCATACAATTACAAAGACTCAATTGAAGTTGTAGTTGACCTTATGTACTCATCCCTAGTTCTAGATATATCAATTTAGGTATTATATTAACAATAAGTTAATATGAATCATTTCAACTCAAAGTGATCGATCGACAACTCGAGTCAGGAGAAACGCAATACAAATATCATGCAATTGCAAAGACTCAATTGAAGTTGTAGTTGACCCTATGTACTCATCACTAATTCTAGAAAAAATAATTTAGGTATTGGCTTAACAATAAGTTAATATGAATAATTTTAACTCAGAGTGATCGATCGACGACTCAGGTTGGAGGAATGCAATACCAACACCTTGCAATTGTAAAGACTCAATTAAAGTTGTAGTTGACCCTATGTATTCATCCCTAGTTCTAGACAAATAAGTTTAGGTATTAGGTTAACAATAAGTTAATATAAATCATTTCAACTCAGAATGATCGATCAATGACTCGGGCCGGGAGGAATGCAATACCAACATCAAGCAATTGCAAAGACTCAATTAAAATTATAGTTAACCCTATGTACTCATCCTTAGTTCTAGATAAATCAATTTAGATATTATCTTAACAATAAGTTGATATGAATCGTTTCAACTTAGAGTGAGTGATCGACGACTCAGGTTGGAAGGAGTGCAATACGAACATCATCCAATTGCAATGACTCAATTAAAGTTGTAGTTAACCCTATGTACTCATCCCTAGTTTTAGCTAAATCAACTGCAAAAAAATCTGTTGCAACAGGCGACTGAGCTGTTGGAAATTTTTAAATAAATATTGAGATTTGTTGCAACAGATTACCTATCTGATTTAAGTATTAAATAGACATTTGCATTTGTTCTGACAAATGACTGTGATGTCGGAAATTTTCAAACTGATATTGATATATATTGCAACAGATGATATATCTATTTGAAAATCTTTTTTTTATTTTAAAGAAATCTTCTGTCCAAAAGAAGAAAGCTAAAATACTACTTAGGCGGTAAAAAATATTTCTTGGAGAACTTAAAAATCTCCTCCTTGAGTAGTCTTATATTGTCTTTTCAATGTCACCCATATTACTTGTACCCCTCAAGTAATCAATGAATATTAATGAATTTTAAACCCATGTCTAGAATTATCTCTTCTTCATCCCTAAATTTATTCATCTCTCTTCTTTTTCTTTCTCTCTTCTTTAGGGTTATCACAGATTTCTCCTTTTTTCTCTTTTTTCTATCCTATTTCTCATAAGGATCCTTTCGGATCTGAACCAATCTATATCTTTTATCGACTGAAATTGTTGTTTTGATCCCCTTGCTTTTGACATTACAGATAAAATTCACTATTGCTCTTTCATTCTCATTTTCTTCTTTGCAAGTTATTTAAATTATTTATTTACATCTATTTTTTATTTAATTACCCTTTACCCATATTATATTAATTTAAAAAAATTGAAGGAAAGGTTACTTTTAAGTCTTGAATAAACGAACCATTGTTTTTATTAAAATATATAAAAAAAGTCATCTATTGGGAGAAGTTTGAATGCATTGTTGGCAGTATCAATTTTTTGTATATATTTTGTTTGTTTCTTTGTTGTTGATGTTGTTGGTGGGGTTGGTGTTGTTGGAACTTGTGGTGTGGTATTGGAAAAAATAATGTTGTTTCTTTTTTGTTGATGTTAATGTTGATGTTGTTTCTTTGTTGTTGATGCTGCAATAGATGGAGCAGCTGTTGTAATAAATCAAAACCACTAGCAAGGCTGGTTTGATATTTTCCAATAGATTACATCTGTTGTAACTGACTCCAAATTTATCGAAACAGGCTCCACATTTGTTACAACAAATTGACAATCTATTGAACAGATGGAAAGCTTTTGCAACAGATATGGAGCTTGTTACAATAGATGGGTAATTTGTTGTAACGGATAGATAATTTTCCTTTTGTTCCTCTCTTGTTTGAAATCAATTATTTTTCTCTTATTTGTAGATATAAGGGAATGAAAGTTGATTAACTCTTTTCCAACCAACATAAGAGGCTATATTAAAGATGGATTCGGAGGAATAAGCTGCTTGTAGATGGAACCACTTCATATGTGAGAGGTAGGTATTACTGATAATGTTATCATGAAAACACACATAGAGTACACTGATTTTGTGAATGCTATTTTTTACCAATTAGGCATTGATCATTCAAATAAGATATCTATAATTTTACAGTTAAGTTTGATAGGTTTGAACTGATAAGGCTGGGGACCTTGAATATGATTCTGATACCCTGTTAAGATTTAATGACAGTTTTTGCTTATGTTTATGTGTCTAACTTTGTGAAGGGATCAAGTTTTGGTGGCATTGTAAAAAGATTCGATAGCGATTGGACTAACTTTTAAGGTGCATTGGATCTGAGAGGGCCTTCGAAGCCTCTTATTGCTTCAACCAAGAATGAAAATCAATATAGTTATTGCCTTAGTGCAAATTTATATGGTTGGGTTGCTCAGGGTGATGATTATACACCAGAAGGTGCGTAGGAGAATACTTGCAAGGGAAAAAGGGAGTTGATAAAAGACTATATCATCTGAGAGCTAATTGAAGAGAAACGTAGGGTAGGAAGGTACTTCTAGTGAATCTGGCTGATGAAATTGACTCAAAACATGAGAAATCTGAAACAAGTACAAATATGAAAGTGTATCTAGTAATGAAAATTCATTTGTTGTCTATCTCAAAGAAAAATAGTACAGCTGGGCACTTTGTGAGGGAGCTGTGGCTAGGTAGCGTGGTCAAGATGATCATCTACATAGAAAATAACAAAACACCAAAAAAACATCTTTGCAGACACAGAGGGTTGAGATAATGTACAGTAAATCAAGAAAACGTGTGCCAAGAACAGCTACAGTTAAAATAAGGAATCTAAGTAAAGGTGAAAATTTCTGAATTTTAAATTACATCCCATGCTTTCTTGTTTGTGGTTCCGATTAGGTTCACTATTATTGACCTTATCAAAACCATAAACAAGATTGAAAGGCAGATTGGGTATCATTAATTTATTAGCAATATGGATATAATTGATTGTGTTTTCTTGCCTTAGTATGCTTTTAACATATCTTGGAAATGATCAAATTCTTCTTGTAGTATGTGAATCCCGATAATTTTCAAGCATGCCTCCAACTTGCTAATTCGGTATTCAAGTTTGTCGTTGCTATCTTTGAGGTTAGTATAGAGTTCTTGATCTTTTGTGAGCTCGTTAATGAGGAACACTTTCTTCAAATTTGTGGCATTGTAAAATACCTTCAGAAGGTTTCCAAAATACTTTCTTCAAAAGTCTTAAATGATACATGGAGGGTTGCTATATTTGTTTTAGGTCAACGTGTTGATGCACACTCAAGCAGTGGTCCTAACAATTGAACAGATCACTTTCTCGAGCGTTGTTCAATACATCTTATTCAATCAACCTTCAAATGATTTGATACGATAATAAGCCTGGAATTACGTAACGTTTGATCTAAACTAATTCCACTAATCCTATAACCTAAATTCTAGGAAATAACTTATTTGGATTAGTAAAATCAATTTAGATCAAATATTATGTAATTTCAGGCTCATTCACCTATCAAATCCTTTGGAGGTTGGTTGAACAAGATGCATTGAACAATATTTGAGAAAGTAAGTTGTTCAACCATTGGCACCGTTTCTTGAGTGTGCATCAACACATTAACCTAAAACAAACAAACATAGTGACCCGTAATGTACCATTTAAACCTCCTTAAGAAAGTGTTTTGGAAGCCTTTTGAAGGCCTTTTACAATGCCATAACTTCAAAGGAAGTTTTCCTCATTGTCGAGCTCACAAAAGATCAAGAACTCTATACTAACCTCAAAGACAACAACGACAAACGTGAATACCAAATCAGCAAGCTAGAGGCAAGCTTGAAAATTATTGAGATTCACTTACTACATGAAGCATCTGATCTTCTCCAACATATGTTGAAAGCAAGCTAAGTCAAGAAAACACAATCAATTATATCCATATTGCTAAGGAAGTAATAATACTCAATAAGCCTTTCAATCTTGTTAGTGGTTCCAATCAGGTCAATAACAGTGGACCTAATCAGAACCACAAAAAAGAAGGCATGGGATGCAATTTAAAATTCAAAAATTGCCGTCATCGCTTAGATTCCTTATTTTAACTACATTTGTTCTTGGCACAAGTTTTCTTGACTTACTATACATCATTTCAACCCTCGGTTTCCACAAAGTTTCTTTCTTGGTGTTTTGTTATTTTTTATGTAAGTGATGATCCCAACCACGCTACCTAGTCATAGCTCCCTATCAAAGTGTTCATCTGTAATATTTTTCATTGAGAGAGACAATAGATGAATTTTCATTATTGGATACACTTTCAAATGTGCACTTGATTAAGATTTCTCGTGTTTTAATTCAGTTTCATCGGCCAAATTCGCTAGAAGTTCCTTGCTAACCTATGTTTCTTCTTCAATTAGCTCTCAGATGATATAGTCTTTCATCAACTCCCCTTTTCCCTTGCAAGTATTCTCCTACAGCTCTTTCTGGCGTATAATCATGTTTCGAACAACTCTTTCATATAAATTTGGGCTAGGGGAATTTCTATTGATTTTCCATTCTTGTTTGATGCAGTCCAAGGCTTCGAAGGCCTTATCAGTAATATATAACTTCCACACACGAAAGTGGATCTATCCATCTGCACGCACCTTATTCTTCCTAACCCATCTATGGCTTAATTTGAAAAAACACATGACTAACCTGTTGTAACAGATGACATATCTGTTAAAATTATCAAATAATTATAGATATCTGTTATGACATATGATCAATCTGTTGCAATATATGACTAATCTGTGGGAAATAATCACACAGATACATCTATTTGTTGCAACAGATTGTTAATATGTTGTAAATTATCAAACAGATAGAATATATTTTACAACAGATTACCCATCTGTTAGATTTATTTTAAAGCAATTTTCTTTTCTTTTCGAAATACAATAAAGATAAAATGTTGTATTTAGATCCATTTTTTTAATTTACATATTCGAAAAGTCACCAGTTTTATTTAATTTAGGGATGTAATTATTAAAAAAAAAGGTGAACAGTCGTGGCTTTATGACTAACTCATTCAAATTCAATCTTTTATAAATAGGTTCCTCCTTTCTCATTCATTCTACTCCACTTCTATATATCGCTGACCCAGATTTGTACAAGGTAATTCATCACAAGTCCTTGCGGAAACTTGAAAGGCAGATTCATGAACTCCAGAGAGAGTTGGGTGACTTCAGAGCAAAGCTGAGGAGGGACTTACTGTTTCCGAATGACGATTGGTCAATTGACAATAATAATACTAATAATAATAATAATAGTAATAATAATTAGGTTATATTTTTTCTTTTAGTGTATGTATTTTCTTTTTTTTTTTTATATCAGATCTACCCAAGGGTATATTTTTTTTATTGTATAGATTTGTATATAATGGATTCAAAATTTTATATTTATTCGACTTTGGATTTTTAATTCTTATTTAATATTTACTTTTCATTTTGTCTATTCCTTATTCTCAACATGTCGATGGTTGGAGGTAGAGATTAAACATTTGTGGCAACGGATGAACCATATGTTGCAACAGATTTACTATCTTTTGCAACATATGGTTCATCCGTTGCAACAGATAGATCATATGTTGCAACAGACGGTTATTAATAAAAAAAGGGTTCTTGTTATTGAGCGAGTAAAAAGTCATGACTTTTGATTATTTAATATGAAAAATAGTTTGTAAGTAAATAATAAGGAAATAAATGATAAAAACAATTTATAACCGTAAAAGAACAGTTATTTAATTTTCATAACTGATCGTGACTTTTCGCCATTTTTATTTTTAATCTATTTTTAAATTATTTATTTATTATATAATAAAAAAGTTACAACATTGGATTAATTAAGGTATATGATGCTTGTTAAAAAATGTGAACAGTCGTGACTTTTTGTCTAACATATTTAAAACAGTTGATGCATCAAATTCCCCATCTGTTGTCATTGATAAATCAACTGTTAGAATAATAAAACAAGCTCCTAAAGCAGATGGTCGATTTGTTGTAATAGATGGGTTATCTGATGTAACAGATATACAATCTGTTGCCACAACTCAATAAAAATGGTTATTATTTTATTAAAGAAACGGTTATTGAAAAGGTGAAGACTTCGATTTTTTAATTGAGAAACAGATTATTTAAATTTAAGAACTAATTAATAATAATAAGCTGAAAAGTCATGACTGCTCACAATAATTAAAAACTCACCAGCGTTATTTCTTTTCACAAAAAATTGTAAGGAAATAAATGATAAACACAATTTATAACTGTAGAAAAAATGATGATTTAGTTTGTATAATTGATGTGAATATTAAATAGGCGACAAGTACTGACTTTTCGCTATTTTTGTTTTTAAATATGATTTTTAATTTATATAATAAAAAAGTCACCAAATTTGGATTAATGATATAAAAAAGATAGACTATATGTTGCAACAAATAGATTATCTGACGAAACAGGTTGTCGATTTGTTACAGCAGACGGTATATTTGTTGTCACAGATGGGTTATCTGATGCACAAATATAGAATCTGTTTTCACAATGCAATAAAAATAGTGATTGGAAAGAACTAATTATTAAAATAAGCTGAAAAGTCATGAATTATCACAGTAATAAAAAGGTCATAATATTTTGCCGCAATAAAAAAGACATCATATGTATGTAATTAATAAATGGAGGTGAACAACCGTCCTTTTTTTTCTGACTCATTCAAATTCAATCCTCTATAAATAGGTCCACCTTTACTCGTTCATTCTACTACACTTTATTTATTTCTTGCATCTTGTCTTTCATATTACACCTTCAACCACTTTCAATTTCCTGACTCAGGTAAGTTTTTTTCTTATTTTTGTGTAAATAAACTCAATTGGTAGTATACGTTGTATTACATTCGGATTCTTTTCTTTACTTTTATTTTTACGTTGTCAATTCATGTGTGTTCTAGATATGGTTGATTCAGTGTGGGACATTGCTTTTCTGCAAGACGCCGTGGGGGAACTTCAGAGGCAGGATCATGACCAGCAGTAGGAGTTGGGTGTCGTGTGAGAAAGGATGCTCCGGGAGATTCGCAGGCTGAGGAGGGTCCTGCTGCTGTCGATTGAAGATTGGATGGCTGACAATATTAATAATAATAATAATTAGATTATTTTTTTTTAGCCTATGTATTTTTATTAAAAGAAATTAAGTTTGATCGACTTTGACGTTTTAAATCTTATTAAATTTTCATTATGTCTTTCTTCTTCTCAACAAAGATGTTGACGATTAAGGAATAACTTGAATCCAGTAGCAATAGCAAGAGTTGAAACATATTGGTTATTTGTTGGATTTGTGGCAGGAGCTGTATTGGTGTTGTTCCAAACAAATTACTTATCTATTTGTCACGACCCAAAAAAATGAGGGTCATGATGGCACTTGTCGGACGTACCTTGAAAAGTAAGCATATCACCCAAACTGATACAAAAATAAGAAAAGAGAAAAATATCTCAAGGCATGGCTTCTAGAACGAAGCTAAACCATACAAGTAATCATAAAAATGCGGAAAGGATTTATCCAAAATACCGATCATGCCCAAAACCAGGTGTCAATAGTGTAAGAACTACTAATACAATCCAGGAGTTAAATACATCAGAAAAATAACCACAAAGGAATAATATTTGTCTCCGAATACTAATAAATACTAACTACTATAGAAAGATAGAGCTGAACTCTAGACGCATGAACGCCCAACTTCTATCTTGGAAACTCCAATAATCGCTCGAGTCAAGCAAGCTGAGGCACACTCGAGCTAGGACCTACACCAAAAGGGTGCAGTAGGCATGAGTACGCTCCACTTGCACTCATGTAGGTATCATAGGACAACTAAGTAAAGAAGAAAATAAAGCATACAAAATATATACGAAGGGCATGTCACCTGCAAGCAGAAAAAGTCCCACAATGATAGCCCACACCGCTTACGATAACGGTTCAATAATATCCATAAATAATACAACAACACACAATATAGGGATACAAATATGCACAATATCATATGCAAGTAGAACAAAAGAGGGAAATGTATAATCAAGATCATCAAGTATAATTAAAGGAAGATAGAATAATTAGACGTTAACAAGTCAAGATATAGAACAAATAGGTAGATAACAAGTCAATATGGCAATACAAAAACAACATAATATCAATAAAGTGGGTGCAATGTATATGATGATGATGATAATACATGGTATTGGTACACAGCTTCAAGTTTGACAAACAGCGTTAAGTTTGGCACACAACCTCATGTTTGGAACACAACCTTAAGTTTGGCACATAGCCTCAAGATCACCAATATCCGCAACTCTTCTTCGACAGGATTCTTCGGAGATTATCCATAAAATCCAATATCCGATACCAATATCCAGTATTCCAATGTTTCCAGTATTTTCAAGACACATACATGACAACAAGTATATATAAAATAATAAAACGAACAAATGAAATCATACATATAATGACATGAGAATGACGATGCAATGTTCACAACCATTCAAAATGAGTATTTCCATAACCAATCTATGTGATTTATTTCCACACCCAATCCACATGATGTATTTTCACAACCATGTGTGTTAATATCCACTCATTATTTTCGTTTTATCCATGAATTTTCACATATCTCATATACCAACAAGTATGAATATATCACAATACAGCAATGGTACCATATTAGGTATTTCAATAATACAGTATAATTATTAACATGTATTTACGGCTATCAACATCACATAGGACTCTACACAGTCATGCACATCACATAATATCTTAATTTTAATAATTACATCACATATAGGCCCCACACGGGCACAATACATAGATAGCCATTTTTCAAGATTAGTTATCACCCTTAACATGCATTTTGTATCATCATTTACTACCCAGCACAGTCTGAAAGATTTAAGTCATAACCTACCTCAAAAACCGAAACCAGTCCGCTACACTTCGAACTCACGACCTTACATGTCATGAATGATCTCAATCTCCACTAAAAACATCAAATATGAAATATACGCATCAAAACAAAACCAAAGACACTCATATTGACTACTTTTTGTTCGGGGTCAAAACGGACCCCTGAAATGGGTTTCCAAAAAAGAAAGGAAAAATCAAAACTTTACTTCAAAAATATATTCCTCATATTTTTAGGAATCGACAGCTGAAAACCCAAGTCAAATCGAGTAAAAAATGAGGTTTAAATTGAAGAAAAAAATATATTTAAATTTTACCGGGTAAAAATCTTTGAAATCCAGGTTAAAATCAAGAATTGGAGTTGTTTTAAGGGTTAAATTGATGAAAAACTAGTAAGTATAAGATAAAAATATTGTTCAAGTTAAAATAAGTGAAATTGGAGTTTAAAACCAAGCCCCTAAGATTTTTGGGGTTTTGAGAAATTAATAAAAAAATCACTAAGAAAATGGTGAGTTTTTACCTTAAATCCGTAATAAAATCAAGAAATAGATGTTAATCTAGCTTTCTAATCTCCTACAAACTTTAATTTAAGCCCCCACACTATTTTAGGATTTAACTCTCAAGAGACAAGATGAAAAATGAACAAAATGGGCCAAAAGGGGTAAAAAAAGACTTATATTGCAGATTTTCTGCAATATTTAGTGCAAATCTTTTTCTTAAGTCAAAACAGACTTCGACGGGGTGTCTGGAATTCGTTCAGAGTATCATATATACAAACAAACTATGCAACCATACTAAATTTGATGTTTTAAACGCGTTGGCGATGTCAAATTTTTGAAAAAAATATTATTTTCACAAATTTGACCCCCAAAATCCGAAATCATAATTTTCCAAATCGAGGGTCAAAATGAGATTTAAAAGTCATAAAATCATACCAAACATGCTAACACCCTAAAATTGACCTTTCGGATATGCTGAAAAATTTGGATTTTCTGAGGTCGTTTCAACTAAATGTGGGTCCCACACTCATATTTTTAATTTTTCAACTTTCCGATCAATAGGTAGAAATGAGCTCGAGTGCACCGGGACTCGAAACAAAGATCTACCCAACCTAAAATTGATATTCTGGAGTTGCTGGCGTAGTCCGTTCGGCAATCCGCCGCATGGATCAAAAGATGCCCCTATAACTCTAAAATAAGCTCTCGAAGCCATCAAAAACCACAATATCGCATAAATGGTACCAAAATGCATCGAAAACCATGTCAATCACTTCCACACCCCAAAAATACCATAATGCAACTACTGAGAGGGGTAAAATAGTAAAATCACATAAAATTACAAATTTCACATATTTCATCAAATTTTTAGGTTAATACATCTTCCACCACTAAAAATCTAGTTCGTCTTCGAACTAAGGCAAAGAAATACCTGAATCAATAAAGATATGGGAACAAGAACTACGCATATCAAACTCGACCTCCCAAATAGCTTCATCTATAGGTCGATGTCTCCGCTGGACCTTAACCACAGGGATGACTCTAGAGCATAACCGCCTAACATCACTAGCCAAAATGGAAATCGAGTCCTCAACAAAGGACAACCGCTCATCTAACTAAACCGACTCCCAATGAATGACATGAGACTCATCAAGAATATAGCGACGAAGCATAAAAACATGAAAAACTGGATGAACAACTGATAGATCAGGGGGAAAAGCCAACTCATAAGCCACATCACCAACAGTCCGAAGAATCTCAAGGAACAAAGTCTACGATCATCATAGCACTTCTGCCTACTCTGACACGATCTAACTTTATCCTGAATGACCTAGACTCTATCCAAAGACTCACGAAGCAAGTCCGTACCTCGAGGTCTCACCTCTGAAACATCGAACCAACCCATTGGGAGCGAAATGCCTACTATACAAAGTCTCAAAAAGAGCACAATCAATACTGGAATGATAGTTATTATTATATGCAAGCTCTACTAAAGCCAAATGCTACTCCCACTAACCACCAAAATCCATCACGCATGAGCGGGTGTATCCTCCAAAACCTGGATAGTTCGCTCTGACTGTCCATCAACCTGGGGTGAAACGTTGTACTAAGACCAACTTGAGTACCCAAATCATCTTGAAAAGTCTTCCAAAAGTGAGATGTGAATATAGGACCTCAATATGAAATAATGGACCTCGGCACACCATGAAGACGCACAATATCATGAATGTAGATATTATCCAACCTCTCAGCATTGAATGATATCTAAACCAGAATTAAATAAGCTGACTTGGTCAATCAATCCATGATGACCCAAACACTATCAGAACTATGATATGTACGAGGAAAACTAGTAAGAAAGTCCATGGTTATCCGTTCCCACTTCTACTCGGGAATGGGCAACCTCTAAAGCAATTTACCAAGTCTTATATGCTCAGCCTTCACATGCTGACAGCATAGGCAACGAGCCATAAAATACGCTATATCTCACCTCATACCACCCCACCAGTAGTGTTGCCTTAAATTGTGATACATCTTAGTCACACCTGGATGGATAGAATATCTGGAACATTAGGCCTCTTCCAAGATCAACCTAATCCAATCTCCCATTCTCAGCACTCAAACTCGACCCTCAATCATCTAAACTCGATCTGAATTAAGTTAGGCTTCCTTAGCCTCTCCACTCAACACCTTATCTTGAATCAACCTCAATCCAACATCGTCAAACTGATGAGCTCAAATTTGCACTATCAAAGAAGATCTGGCCTTCATAAATGCCAAAATATGCCCAAGTGTCGAAATATCAAGTCTAATCATCTAGTTAGCTAAAGACTGAACCTTTAAGTCCAAAGGCCTCTCTTGTGTCAAAAGATGCGCCAAGATAACCATGCTAGTCGACTTTCAGCTAAAGGCATCCGTAACCATATTAGCCTTTCCCAGATAGTAGAGAATAGTCAAGTCATAATCCTTAAGCAACTCAAGACAATGCCATTGCCTCATATTAAGATCTCACAGGGTAAAGAAGTACTGAAGGCTACGATGATCTGAGAAGATCTTACAACGGACTCCATACAAGTAGTGCCTCCACAACTTTTAGGCAAACACAACTGCGCACAACTCCAAACATGAGTAGGATAATTCCTCTCGTGAGGCTTCAACATGAGTAGGATAATTCCTCTCGTGAGGCTTCAACTGATGAGATACATACGTAATCACCTTGCCTTCCTACATTAGTACAACTCCTAATCCAACACCTGAAGTATCACAAAAGATGATAACATCGATGCCCCCCTTAGGCAAAGTCAAGATAAGAGCTGAAATCAACAAATCCTTGAGCCTTTGAAAAATCGCCTCTTAAGCATCAGACCGCTAAAAAGAAATCTTCTTTTGGGTTAACTTGGTCAATGGAGCTATAATGGATGAAAAATCCTCAACAAAACACCGATAATAACCTGAATCTCAATGGGAGAATTAGGTCTATCCCAATCACGAACCGCTACAACATTGGTTGGATCAATCATAATACCTTCTTTCATTACCACATGACCCAAGAAACAAACAGACTGCAACAAAGACTAGCACTTAGAGAACTTTGCATACAACTTCTCATCCCTCAATCTTTGAAGCACAATCTGCAAATGCTCCTCATTTTCAACCTCACTCTTAGAATACACTAAGATATCATATATAAATATAATAACAAAGAAGTCAAGATATGGTCAAAATACCTGATTCATCAACTCCATGAATGCGGCAGGGGCATTGGTCAACCCAAAGGACATGACCAAGAATTTATAATGACCATATAGAGTGTGAAAAGCTATCCTCGGAATATCCGAAGCTCTAATCCTCAACTGGTGATAATTAGCCTTAAATTAATGTTTAAAAACACTGTAGCACCCTAAAGTTGATCAAATAAATCATCGATGTGAGGAAGAGGATACTTATTCTAAACCATCACCTTATTCAACTATCGATAATCAATACACATCCACATAAACCAATCTTTTTTCTTAACAAATAAGAAAGTCGCACCCCATAAATCCCTTATCCAACAACACCTGCAACTGATCCTTCAATTCCTTTAACTCTGCTGGTCCATCTTATAAGAAGGAATAGAAATTGGCTTGGTGCACGACTCAACATTAATAACAAAATCAGTATCTCGATCCAGAGGCATACCAAGTAAGTTCGTAGAAAACACATCCATAAACTCACGTACAATACTGACAGAATCCAAAGAAGGAGGCAAAATAACACTGGTGTCACGAATATGGGCCAAGTAAGATAAACATCCCCTCTCAATCAATTTACGAGCCTAAATATAGGATATAATCCTCTTAGGACCCGAATGAAGTACACCCTTCAAAGCTATCTTTGGCACACCCGACGAAGCTAAAGTCACGGGCTTAGTAAAATAATCTAAGGCAACATAATAAGGAGCCAACAAATCCATGCCTAAAATAACATCAAAATCGACCATGTCTACCAAAGTTTCATGCCCAACAAAAATGACAACACAAGATCGGTACACTCGATTCACCACTAAAGAATCACCTACCTGGGAAGATACAAGAATAGGCATGGCAAGAGGCTTACTAGCAGAATCAAAACCCAAAGAAAAATACACAGACACATAGAAGAAAGTCAATCTGGGATCAAATAATACAAATATAGGTCTAAAACAAATGGGGATGATACCTGTAATCACAGCATCAAAAGACTCTACCTCAGGTCTGGCTAGTATAGAATAACACTGACCACGACACCAACTGTCTAGGTAGCCCCATGACCACCTCTTCGAGCTCAACTACCTTTGCCTCTCGCACCTCTGGTAGCACCCCTACCCCTCATAGATGAAGTGGGAGTAGCTCGAATTATCCAGTAGGGATAGTCCCTGGCCATATGGCCAATCTCATCATATAAATAGTAACCTCTACAACCAGTCTCAACTGGAGAAGGTCAAACTAGGCTCGAACAGCCACCCTGAACTACTGAACTTAAAGATCCACCACCTGAACTCTGTAAAGTTGCCACTATCCTACCATGGTATCCATGAGAACCTCCCTCATATGCACTAAGAATATCTTATGTCATCTTAGCATGATCCATAATACTCTGGAAAAAAGGCCCCAAACACAACCATTTAAGACGTAGCCAACTAAAGGGAGACATCTAAACCCTTTACGAACTTCTGAATTTTCTCAGACTTGGTGGAAATGCTATTTTAGGAATATCTGGATAGGGTATGAAAGTGTGCCTCATACTCAACAACTGTCATAGAGCCTTGCTCTAAATGGTCAAACTCGTCCTGCATACTATCTCTTAAACTGAAAGGCACAAAAGCATCATCATTCACGCAGAAAGAGTGAAACACAACTCAAAATGCCAGATATGAAAGAACTTCACACAATAAAGAATAAAATGAGGGAATTTTCCTAAAGACTTAATATAGCCTCTCGAAGATAGATACGGACGTTTACGTATCGATTTGTGATATTCTATTAGATATCTCGTTCTTACACCGTTAAGACTAATGAAACATGGCTTCTCTGATACCAATTTGTCATGACCTAAAAAAATGAGGGTCATGATGGCACTTATCGCGGCGTACCTTGACAAGTAAGCATATCACCCAAACTGATGCAAAAAGAGGAAAAGACAGAAATATCCCAAGGTAAGGCTTCTAGAATGAAGCCAAACCATAAAGTAATCATAAAATGTGGAAAGGTCTTATCCAAAATACCGATCAGGCCCAAAACCAGGTGTCAATAGTGTAAGAACTAATAATATAATCCAGGAGTCAAATACATCAGAAAAATAACCACAAAGAAATAATATTTGTTTCTGGATACTAATAAAGACATAACTACTATAGAAAGATAGAAGTGAACTCTGGACGAATAAATGTCCAACTGCTACCTTGAAAGCTCCAATAATCGCTCGAGTCAAGCAAGCTGAGACGCACTCGGGTTAGGACCTGCACCGAAAAGGCACAGTAGGCATGAGTACAATCCACTTGTACTCAGTAGGCATCATAGGCTGACCAAGAAAAATAGAAAATAAAGCATACAAAATATATACTAAGGGCACGTTACCTGCAATCAAAAAATATCCCACAATAATAGCCCACACGCTTGTGCTAATGGTTCAATAATATTCCATAAATAATACAACAGCACACAAGATAGGGATACAACTATACACAATATCACTTACAAGTAGAACAAAAGAGAAAAATATATAATCAAGATCATCAAGTATAATTAAAGGAAGATGGAACAATTAGACGTTAACAAGTCAAGATATAGAACAAATAGGTAGATGACAAGTCAATATGGAAATTTAAACACAACATAATAACAATAAAGTGGGTGCAAAGTATATGATGATGATGATGATGATTAGAATGTATGGTATTGGCATACAGCCTTAAGTTTGGCACAGAACTCAAGATCACCAATATCCGCAACTCTTCTTTGACATGATCCTTCAGAGATGGTCCATAAAATCCAACATCCGATACCAATATTTAGTATTCCAGTGTTTCCAGTATTTCAAGACACATACATAACATAAGACATAAATCAAGTACACATACATGACAACAAGTATATATAAAATAGTAAAATGAACAAGTGAAATAATGTGTATGATGACATGAGAATGATGATGCAGTGTGCACAACTATTCAAAATAAGTATTTCCACATCCAATCCGTGTGATGTATTTCACACCTAATCCACATGATGTATTTTCACAACCATGTGTGTCAATATCCACTTATTATTTTCGTTTCATTCATGAATTTCCACATGTTTCATATACCAAAAAGTATGAATATATCAAAATACAACAATGGTACCATATTAGGTATTTCAACAATACAGTATAATTATTCACATGTATATAGGGCTATCAACATCACATAGAACTCTACACATTCACATACATAACATAAATATCTTAATGTCGATAATTACATCACATATAGGCCTCAACATGGGCACAACACATAGATAGTCATTTTTAATGATTAGTTTCCATCTTTAACATGCATTTTGTATAATCATTAACTACCTAGCACATCTGAAAGAGTTAAACCATAACCTACCTCAAAAGTCGAAACCGATCCGCTACACTTCGAACTCACAACCTTAATTTTTACAAACGATCTCTAACTCTACTGAAAATATAAAATATGAAATCTACGCTTCAAAATAAAATCAACGATACCCATATTGACTACTTTTGGTTTGAGGTCAAAATGGATCCCGAAATGGATTTTCGAAAAAAAAAGAGCAAAATCGAAACTTTACTTCAAAAATATGTTCCTCATATCTTTAGGAATCTATAGCTGAAAACTCAAGTCAAATCGAGTAAAAAACGAGGTTCAAATTGAAGAAAAACTCATTTTTAAACTTTACTGGGTAAAAATCTTTAAAATCCGGGTTAAAATCAAGAATCAGAGTTGTTTTAAGGGTCAAATTGATGAAAAACTAGTAAGTATAATATTAAAATATTGTTCGAGTGAAAATAAGTGAAATTGGGGTTTAAAATCAAGCCCTAAGATTTTTGGAGTTTTGAGAAATTAATCAAGAAATTACTAAAAAAATGGTGAGTCTTACCTTGAATCCGTAATAAAATCAAGAAATAGATGTTAATCTAGCTTTCCAATCTCCTACAAACTTTACTTTTAATCTCACACACTATTTTAGGGTTAAACTCTCAAGAGGCAAGATGAAAAATGAACAAAATAGGCCAAAAGGGATAAAAAAAAACTATTATATTATAGATTTTCTGCAATATTTATTGCAGATTTTTCCCTTAAGTCGAAACGGATTTCGACGGGGTGTCCGAAATTCATTCAGAGTATGATATACACAAACGAACTATGCAACCATACTAAATTCGATATTCCGAACATATTGACAATGTCAATTTTCAAAAAAAATATTATTTTCACAAATTTGACCCCTGAAATCATAATTTTCCAAACTGAGGGTCGAAATGAGATTTAAAAGTCGTAAAATCATATTAAACATGCTAACACCCTAAATTCGACATTTCGGATCTGCTGAAAAGTTGGATTCTCCATCTGAGGTCGTTTCGACTAAATGCGGATCCTACACCTATATTTTCAATTTTCCAACTTTTCGATCAATGGGTAGAATTGAGTTTGGGTGCACCAGGACTTGAAACAAAGGTCTACCCAGCTTCAAATTGATATTTTGGAGCTGCTGGCACAGTCCGTTTGGCCATCCGTTGTATGGATCAAAAGATATCTCATAAGTCTAAAATAAGACTCTTGAAGCCATCAAAAACCACAATATCGCATAAATGGTACCAAAATACATCAAAAATCACGTCAATCACTCCCACACCCTAGAAATACCATAATGCAACTACGGGGAGGAGTAAAACAATCAAATCACATAAAATGGCAAATTTCACATATTTCATCAAATTTTTAGGTCGTTACGCTATTGCAATAGATAAATAGTTTGTTGCAACAGCTAAATATTCTGTTGCAACAGGTTACCCATCTATTCGATTCATATTACGGGCACTATCTGACCATAAACATGAATCCAATATATGAGTTTTCTGTTACCCAGATGATAAACTCAACTAAAAATCATAATTTATTTCCCAAAGTCACCTATGAAGTAATGACAAAGTGGAAAGTGATGTACGAAACAAAATTTCAGCTAAAAAATTGGTCAAGTAGCAGCAGTAATGGTAAAAACAACAATAATGATGTACAAGAAGAAGATGAAGATGATAATGAAGTAGAAGATGATGAATAAAGCAGCAACAACAATGAACAACAAAAATCGCGAAGAGAGAGAAAACAATAACAAATGAGAAGAGAGAGAGAAACATGTCTTTTTTCCTTCGTTTCTCGTTATATTAACTAACATTTGAATCAAAGTGTAAATTTAAAAACTTGTGGGTTATTTTTAAATTTTTCAACTTTCTTAATCCATAGTAAAATATTTGTCACCTCCACTCAATTATTAAGATTTGAGTAATCTACACTCATTTTCAGACTCTTTTATCACTTTTAGATCAAAGCCCTCACAAGAAATCACAGAAACAAAATAATAAAATCCCTAAATTTAGGGATATCCCACATGAAATAAAGGAGAAAATAATTAGATGCTCAGTTGTGCGCCAGATTTTACATTGTTAGCTACATCGTGTCATTATATTATTTTTAGGCATGTTTTTGCTAAATCAATTTTGGGTAAAAAAAAAAAAAGAAGTCAGTTTATATTAGACTTGTATATACATGTCAAGAGGTGAATTTTCACCGTTGAAATCTTTAGTTATCAGCTGAGGGTCAAGTTAAAATACTTATTTATGTAGAGGGGCGAAGCCACCTTATGGTTAGGGGTTCACCCAAATATCTTTTGGAAAAAAATTACACTATTTATGCATGGTTAAAATTAGTTTTTATGTATATATAAATGATGTTAAACCCCATTCAGCTAGATCGTGTGCCTATTTCTTTCGATTTTAAACCTCCTTAGTGAAAATTTTGATTCCGCCATTATTTATGTGTTATGCCATTATAAGTAATTTACTGTAGTGACATTTTATAAGCGTGGCGAAATAATCAATCAAATATGATTAAAAAAGTCGTTAGGGATCTTCTTTTTCTTTGATAAACAAGATCAATATCAAATCATAGTTAGTTGAGAGAGAAGCTAAGTAATTTTGTCTAAATTTTGATGACTGAAGTTACTCAACACCCATTTGATGCTTCATGGCATGATATAACAGGCCATCAGTACAATCAGGACACCACTTTAATAAATATACATCATTAGTATAATCACTCTTAATTATATTGACTGTTGAGGAAACTACAACATTATTATATTAATTCTAAAATTAACAGGAATATTACAGCTACAATTAGTCATGCTCGAGGAAGTTTAATGTGCACCTTTTTTCCAAACCACACTTCATTGAAAATTGATGAGAAAAGGCATAAATGATCCCTTGAACTTGTCATCAAAACTTAAACTTAAACTTAATTTGTAACTATTTATCCTTCCTTAATAATTTTCAAGTGAATTTTATAAGGCTGATGTGACAAAAATTGTTAAATGAGCACGTTAAGACAAAGAAAAAGTGAAAAATAAAAAAAGTAGGGTCCACTACTTATTTCCAGCCACTACCTTCATCTTCCTCACACTCCATCACCCCCTCTCTTCTCCTTGCTTTCTTCTCACCATTTTCAATCAAATATATACTAAAATGTTTTTTCATCCCGAATTATCAAAAACATATTAAAATATTTTTTTTCAAGCAATTTGGTAAATACACACTACTCTCGAAATATTTTTGAATTTCACAAACGGAATTTGGTGAATACACATATCAAAATATTTTTTTCAAGCAATTTGATAAATACATATCAAATTTGACATTTTCTGAATCACCAAATTACTTGTAAAACTCATCCACGAAGATTGAATCGAACAATTTTCTTTTCAAAAATAACACTCACTCCAAATTGACAAAAAAAGTTTCACTTTTTCTCTATCTCTAATTCTTTTTACCCTCAAATTGAAACTCAAAATCTTTCGAATTATGATTGTAGTTTTTAAAGAATTAAATTTCAATATTTTGAGTGTAGAATCGAATTAATGAAGCTCAAAAATGGTGATTACAGATTTCGGGGGGGTGGGGTGGGGAGGAAAATGAAAATTTTCAAATGAAGAAAAATAAAGGGATGGGGTGGAGTTGAAGAAGAAGATTTGGGATTTGGGGGGTATTGAGGGAGGTAGGGGAGCCGTGGGAGTTGCAGATTTGGTGGAGAGGGGGGGAGGGGGGAGGGGGTGAAGGGGGAGGATGGGGGGTTGTGAAGAAGAAAGAATAATGATATAGCATTTTTCTTTATATATATATATATATATATATATATATATATATATATATATATATATATATATATATATATATATATATATATATATATATATATATACATATATGTATATATACATACTGGTTACTAATAGCCCATGCCCAATAAATATTTTTTTGATTCATTTTAATTATTGTGATTTATAGTATTTTTTACTTTTTTTTCTTTGAAATATATAACATATTTTTCTTTTTAGATATTTTAAGCTGTTAACTGTTGTAATTTATATTTATAATACTTTTTATGTAATTTTCAAATAATATATATCGCTCTCCTTGTCCAAACTTTTATGGCATTGATAGTCAATTACATTTTTTTAAATAATTTAAATTTAAAATTATTATGATTCATAATACTTTTTCTTCTATTTCAATTTAAGTGGCACAATACTTAGATGACCATAATAATTAATTATGGGTGATATAGTAAAGTCACGATTGAAGCAGAGAAGCAGACATATCTTAATGACTCACAACAACAAATTAGAAGTTATATAGCAAAATTACTATAAAAAATACTTGTGATTTTTTTTTTAAGTGAACCTTATATAAGAAGTCAAGTTAATTTAAAACATGAAGAGTTAACTTATCAATGTACATCTATTTTAAATGGGCCTCATTTTATATCTATTTTATCCTTTTAATTAAATATTATTAATTTTTTAATAGTTAGATTACCTATAATAATTAATTATCATAAATATTTATTTTTATTTTTTATTAAATATTATTAATTTTCTATTATATAAATAACTTATAATAATAATAATTAATTAGAGATGATATAGTAAAATCAAGGAGCAAGCAACTGATTAAGTAGGTAGGAGAAGCAGGCATGTAGACAGAGAGTTGTCTGCTTCTCTTGCCATGAGACGTCAAGTTAATTTAAAACATCAAGAGTTAATTTATCATTTTATATCTATTTTTTTTCTTAAATATTTTTTTTAAATATTTAAATGACTTATATTAATTAATTAATGATGATATTTAATAAAATTACAATTGAAGCAGGCACGTTGATGGAGAGTTGCTTGTTTCTCCTTCCTTTCCCTCTTATTAGATAGTAATATGGTGATTTTATTGTTTTTCTAAAAAATTATTTACGTGGCTCTGACGTGGCTCAAACGTGGTGCGTGTGTATTGCATTCTCCGTAATAAGAGTAGTATAATATTTTTGGGGTGATATTAAATTCACTTGAAAGTTATTAAGGTGGTAGATAAGTACAAGTTAAGTTTAAGTGTTAAAGTAAATTTTGATGACAAATTTAGGAGAATAATTATGCCTTTTCCTAAAATTGTTAAAGATATTAATCTACATCAGACACATTCCAGGAAAATTATAAATCCTACTTCGCTCGCAATTTTAGAATCGTTTAATCATAAGAATTAGTGTTTTTTTTTTTAAATTATTTTTTATTTTATTTGAAAATTATTTTTGATTATGAAATTTCTAATTCAACTTTAAATTGTATTTCAAATTTAAAAAACCACTTAAAACATCTTTCTTTAACTTATTTTTTACTTTAATATTATATTTGAATACATTCAAGCATGAACATTATTCTGAATATTATTTACAAAAGTATAACCCAACACAACTAACTACATATTCAACTCCAACTCTATACATTTTAAATAAAATAAAAAAAGTATCTGCAATATATGAACAAACTCCTACTTATATGGTATTTGGACATGTAATTTGCGGTCATATTTCAAAATCATGACTTCATATTTCAAATTCTCAAAAAAAAAAAAAAAAAAAAAAAAAAAGAGATCTAAAATCATGATTTCTATTTATTTATTTTTTTAAAAATATTACAAAGCTTGACCTATAAGTTATATTTTTTCAGAAGAAAAAAAAAAACTCTACCATTTTAAATTTTGCTAAAAAGGACTCATGCTCAACATACAGATTGTCCGTACTTGTAAAAAGATTATATTAAAGGATAACCAGTTATTATTATTATAGATTAGTGAACCTTTATAAAATTATGTGTATTTGAAAAATTGGTAATCACAAACATTTACTTATAAAAAAATTTTAGAGATATGTAATTTATTAATGCGACACTTTAGAATATTTTAATAACTTATTTATGAATTATAATTTGCTCAGTCAGTAAGATTATATAAGAATTGAAATTTTTTTAACAATTTTTAAATTTATAAGAAAAAATATAACCTAAAAAATTCAAATTTCATGTCTTTTCATATTAATTTAATTTCATGTAATAATTTCATATCACATATGCAAATAATTCCTTGTTGTTAGTTGTTTGTATCCCACCAGCATAAAGACGTCCGTAAGCCCTATTTCTTGTTTAGGTAATTCCTCCGTTTTAAAATAATTAAATTGTTGAAGTATTTTTTAGTGTTCAAAATAATTGAATTGCTCATTATTCAAGAGATGTTGGATTTTTTTTTCAATTTTATCTTTCATTAATTAAATTTTCAAGGTTGAGTTTCAATAATCATTACTAATATTTTGGAGTTGGAAAAAAGCAAAAATAAAAATAATATGACTAATTTATGTTTTTATATTTTTTTCTTAAAATATATGTCGTATTTCAACAATTCAATTATTTTGAAATGGATGAAGTACTACTAGTCCTAGTACTATAGCGAAAGTAACTAGAGAAAATTGAAGAATATATGTCTTTGAAGTCTTGAATGAAGCATTGGTGACATTAACCAACAGATAGGGTCAAACATTATTAGGAAACTTGATCAAGTTAATTGTGGACTTGATTAATATTTTCAAAATTTTCTAATCTTTTCAAAAATACCAATCAACCCAACCCGCACCCTCTTCAATCCAAATCAACCACTCTCTCCTCTCTCTCGACAGCTTCTCTCAACTCTCTCCAACCAACAGTTCTGCAAAATTTCTCCCTTCAACCTCCGACGATAAATAGTTGGGCTTCGAGTTCCCCTCTTCAATTTAATCAACCTGTCTCTCATCTCTCTCTCGACAGCTTCTCTTAACTTTCTCCCAACCAACTGTTCTACAAATTTCTTATTTCAATCCTCAGCGACTTCAACATCCGACTCTAAATAGTTGGAATTTCAGTTCCTTTCGACTTCAATCGATGTGATAGCCTTGCTCTCCGGCCACAACAGCTTCAAATTCTTCATCGATCCTTTTCTTCTTTCACAGGTAAAAATTTATGGCTTTTTTAGTTTTGAAGAAAACGAGGAACTTGAGCCAACTTCTCTTATAGTATTGGTTAACAATTTCAATATTTGTTGCACTAATTTAAAATACGGTCTGAATAAAACCCTAATATCTGGTATTTCTTCTTTTCTCTTCTCTTCTCTTTTCGAAGTGAATTCTGATATTTTGTTGTTTATTACATTTTTTTGAAGTTTGATTTTTATTGTTTGTGTTTATAAAAATAAAATGACAATTTGGTTTGATTTGTTCTGTCCTTATTCTTGGTAAAAATGGTGAAATTGTTATTTTTTGTTTAACAAAATTGTGCTACTGTTTCCTATGACAGATTACCCATCTGGTGCAATATATTAACCATCTGATGCAATAGATTCATCATATGATGCAACAGATCAACCATCTGATGCACCAGAGGAACCATCAGATTACAATTCTGATGCAACAGATTAATAATTTGATGCAACAGCTTTACCATATGTTGCAACAGATTAAGCTTCGGATAAAAAATCTGATGCAACTAATTAACCATCTGGTGCAATGGAAGAACCATCATATTAATGATCTAATGCAACAGATGAACCTCTTGTTGGATAAAATCCTACCAACTCTTTCTACAGAAAAAATCCAGGACTTGATTTTTCCAACTAATCATTCATCTGCCGCGATAGACGACCCAATGTTGGAAGAAATCTAAACAATATTGACCATTGATAACTGTTCCAACAGATCAGTTATGTGTTACAATAGATGTGTGACCTGTTGCACAGACCATTTATCTTTCTCAAATAGATGAGTGATATGTTTTGTATTATCGCAACAGATTACTCAATCGTTGCTACGTATTATTTAACTGTTCCAATAGATCACTCATATGTTGCAATGGATGATGTCACAACAGTTGTGTGATCTGTTGAACAGGCCATTCATTTGTCTTAAAAGATGAGTGGTATGTTTTGTATTATTGCAACAGATTACTCATCCGCTGTAACAGTTTGGTTATATGCTGCAACAGATATACTACCTGGTGCAACAGATCACTGATCTGTTGCAACTGTTATTTTACTATTTTGCTTATTTGATTTACTGTTATACTTTTTTAATGATGCATTAATCAACCATAATATATTATTTTATGTTTCTATTAATTTTAGATAATATGGTTCCCAAAAGAACAGAAACTGAATCAAGTCCAAGTAAAGAAACAAGTGAAGCAGCTAGGCTACATCCACCACTCTATGAGCTTACTTTACAAGCGTTATCTCAATCAGGAGAAGAATCTGATGAACACGGAGAGGAGAAATATTTCAAAAGAGATGATGTAGATGCTAATAGCCCTTTCACCGAAGATCTGGTCAAAGCCTTCAGCATTGATCATTATCCTGTAAGAATGCAGTGCGATGGTGCCACAGATTTAACGGGTGATTTTGTGGTTAAGTCAGCCATGAGAAAATCTTTCGACGCCCTCAGAAAAATACTTCGAGAACAAAAATTGGATGCTTATTTCAGGGATAGTTTCTTTGGGAAATATCTTGATTTGTTGGAGGACAACAATGGTCGTTTCCAAATGAAAATAGTATATGAACTTCTCAAGCGTAGGTTTATGTATGAAAACAAAGATAAGATAGATGAGGTGTGGATAAATTACTGTGGCATGCCTGTTTGTTTTGGTTGGAAGGAGTTTGCCATAGTTACTGGACTAAAATGTTATCCTCCTTCTCAAGTTATACCTATTCTAACCCTAAAAAAGCACCCCGCACACCCAAAAAAGGCAAAGGCAAGTTATGTGATCGTGATGACCTGGTGTCCATTATTGATCCAAGCTTCAAAAACAAAAATTTGATAGAAGTGTTGAAAGGTAAAGGACTTTCAAAGAAGCACAAACAATCATTGTTCTTGGTTTGGTTTGTAAATAACATTTTTGGGCGAGAGACGTTAACAACAACATAAGCCTCAGTTTCATAAAGCTCTTCGAGGATCTTGAAGTGTTTAACAGCTATCCATGGGGGTATGAAAGCTTTAAAATGACTGTCAAATATTTGTTGACTCCGTTAGCACCAAAGACAATCAACTTATATGGCCTCCCATGGGCTTTCATGGTAAATGTTTCTTTCTTCTATTATGATATCATTCATTTTTTTCACACAATAATGGTTTTAATTTATTGGCGTTATTTTATAGGCTAGGGCGTTTGAAGACATTCCTTATTTGAGACAACAAGCGAACTACCAGGAAGGAGTTTCCTGTCCAAGAATCCTTGGCAGTATTGGACTCCTCTGTCTGCGTGTTGGACTGAGCATTGTACAATGTCCAAAGAAGAGCAGCACGAGCTGAAAAAGGTGAATATATTATATGTCTTTCAACTGACAAAACAAACAGACACATATCTATTTCAACAGATGATACATCTGCTGAAAATTATCAAATAAATATATACATCTGTTTCCACAGTTGACTAACCTGTTGCACCAGATACTTTATCTAGTGCAACATATGTCACGTCTGTTTTAGCAAATCAAACAGCTCTTCGTACAACTTTTATTTGTAACAACAGACGACCTATCTGCTGCAACAAATGATTCATATGTTGCAACGGATGGTTCATCCGTTGGAAATTATCACACAGGGACTTCCTCATGTAGAAATTTGTCCCAACAGTTGATTCATTGTTGCAACAGAAATATAATATGTTTGGGACAATTTAAAATAGGAGGAAGACCTGTTTGATTTGCTAGAAGAGATGAGTTATCTTTTTTCGTTTTGTTATATCTCTGTGATTAACATTGACCAATTCTGGCTTTCCAGGTGGATCTAGAAGAACCTACTGTTGAACAACATTGACAATATGCTACTCTTTTTATGGAAATACGGAGAACAGAAAGTGCAGAAATCATACGCAAGAGACAATGGAGATCCATGATTAGCAAAGCCAAATTCCATAGCACCGAATGAAGAACAACTTGTCCATACTGAGTAGATCTTTATAGCTTGAGCCTGTCAAAGCAATCCTTGGCAGTATACTTAAATTATTGTTGATGTATTTGTTGAGATCTGTACCCATAAGAATTTTTTTACATTTCATTTATTCGTTGACTTATTTCAGCTAATTTATGAAGGCTTAGATTTATTTTATTTTGTATACGAATTTTATTTATCCCTTAGATTTGAATTTATTAATTGAAAAGGAATACTAGATTCAAATATTACAACAAATAATGTATCTGTTGCAACAGACGATACAACTATTGGAAAATTTGAACAGATTTAGACATATGTTGTAACAAGTAGGTGATCTGTTTGAATTTATCAAACAAGTCTTTCCACTATTGCAATAGATGAACTTTAGATAAAAATATCACGATAATGCAACAGATGATACATCTATTGGAGAAAATAAATTTAGACATATGTTGCAACAGATGGACTTTATCTGTTGTAACAGATGACACATCTATTGGAATAATCGAACAGATTTATACATATGTTGCAACAGGTAGGTTATCTGTTAGAATTTATCCAACATGTCTTCCCACTGTTGCAACAGATGGACTTTAGATAAAAACATTGAGATAATGCAATAGATGACCAACCTATTGCAACAGATAAACTATATGTCAGAAAAAGTAGGATAACTTTTACAATGGATGGAGAATCTGTTGCATTATAAAAATTCAACTTTTGTTGGACATACAAAATTTCCACTACATTTAAAAAGGTTAAAGTGAATTGAAATAAAAAAGGTGCAACCCATCGACGGTGTTCAGTTCAAACACCTAAAATAAAATAGGCATCAAGTAGACATATTCATTTTAAAGACGTAAAATAAAATAGGCATCAAATGTGTTAGTGTCAGTCCTGGCACATTTCACTGACTAGTCGTCACTTGGCCCCCAACGGTCATTTCCCCCCCCCCTCCCCCATTGTCTTATATATTCATCTTCCTCCTAAAATTTAACCCTAAATTCCCAAATCTTCTTCTTCACTATCATCTTCTTTTATCTATCCAAATTCTTCAAATTATTACTTTTATTTTTTCCAACTGACCTTGACAATGTCGAGCGCATCTTCCACTATTTTTTGTGATAAAAATTTTTAATATTGTAAGTGCGGTCATGAAGCTCTGTTAAAGACTTCTTGGACTCAACAAAATCCGGCTCGTAGATTTTTTACTTGTAAGATTTCAAAGGTAATATTTTTTTATTTATTTAATTAATTAATTATTGACTTGTAATTGTTTTGCAATTGTGTTCTCTTTTTTATAGAAATTGGGTGGATGCGATTACTTTGATTGGTATGGAGAACGACACCCTTCACAAGCAAATCGTGTAATCTTGGATTTGTTGAACAAAGTCAATGCTTCTGAAGAGAAACAAAATTGAGCAAGAAGATACTAGATTGTTGCCGTTATTGCTACTAGTTTGGTGTTTTGTGCACATGGATATTGAAGCCTAAATGCTGAAATTTTCATGGTGGTGTGTGTATTTGCTACTGGTTTTTTGTCGATGAGCACATAGATATTCAAGCGTAACTGTTGGAAAATATCAAAAAGATTTAGGTATATGTTGTAAAATTTAGGTATTTGTGGAAACTATTGAACAGGTCTCTCCACTGTTGCAACAGATTAGACTTAGATTATTAGATTATTCATAGAAATTATCAAATAGGTCTTCCCACAGTTGCAACAGATTAGACTTAGATTATTAGATTATTAGATTATTAGATTATTCAAACATGTCTTTCCACTGTTGCAACAGATTGACAATCTAATCTATTGCATTATAAAAAACTCAACTTTTATCAGAAAAAAATTAACTACATGTACATGTAATAAAGTGAAGGGTGACTTGAAATTAAAAATTTCTATTTCATAGGCTCTTCTATATACCCGGGCTTCAAGTTTCCAGTTAGTACCCCATAAGCCCAGACCTCTTGCAGGTTTACTGATAATGCTCAATCTACAGCTATCGTAGGAGTGTAAAGCGGTCGTTGTCAAATATATAACCCAACTGGGTTGGGTATCGATCCCACAGGGAATAGCTTGGTCAACAAGTAGGAAAAGATTACTAGACTTTTAGTGCAAGTCTCGTAAAAAGGGGGGAGTTTTGTCATGAAAGTAATGTAACCAAAGTAATAAGGTAAAAACGGAAAATAGCAAAGTAAAAAGTAAGAATATTTGGTAAGATGTAAAACAATGAGAATTGAGAAGTTGGGGTTATGTCCACCTTATGAGTTTTACGTCTCAATTGGCTATGAGTTATGCGGAATTCAGACATGTATGTGCTTATAGAGAATTCTATTCGATGGTAAATCCAAGCGTCTTTCGACCTAAACAAGGACTATTTCACTTTAACTCTTTCGAGCTTAAAGCGTATCTAATGGTACAAATTCTCCAAGAGGTTAGTCCAGTTACGGCACTAACTTTTTAATAGGGGATGGGACCCTATTTACCTTGACATTATCTCTTTTCCAGACATATAACTTTTCTTTCGAACAAGTTAATGCTATACTGGCATATTCTATGCATTTGCAACCACAAGAATTTGCATTAAGATGAAAAGAATAATGATATAAGCAACAGACGTGTCACGAATTCACAAACTCAGACTAATAGATAGTATCTCATACGGCTTCCATAACCCCAACAGAGAATTTTAGTTACCCATGAGTGCGAAGGAAATCACAATCGACATTGTTATTATACCACAATAAAGATCTCGTGTAGTAAAGTGTGGTAGGCGTTTAGGCGTGACTTCTTTGCAAAGTAACGTTTCTCTTGTTGCGGAAATTAAGAATTGAATAGATGAAAAATAATGTCAACAATGAATTAATAAAGAAAGGGGAAGGATGGAATAGGGATGAGGGTGGTGGAGAATTGTTTTGATGGATGGATGGATGGTGGATGGATGGGAATTGATGGAATGGGGGAATGAATTAGAGGTAGAATGAATAAAAATCTCTAGCAAAATAGGGTATTTATAACACTCATATCCTATTCCTACTAAGCTAATGAATTACTTAACCCAATCCTACTTGGTTAATGTATCATTATCCTAATCCTAATAAGTTACTGCTAGTCCTCAAAGTCTTCAGAATTGTTGTTTTTGCCCGGGACAGGTTTTCCATGCGCCACTTTTGGTCCTTGGCGTCCAAGCTTTGCTTTCCTCCTTTTGTGAAGCTTTCTTTGGCGTCAAGTTATCCATAAAATGCTGAATTCTGCATCATTTATACCTGAAAACTTGCTAATCACATTTGTTAGCTCACTTACAGGAAAAAGGACTAAAAGTGCATGAATTATATAATTTGTCCTCAAAACTTGGCTAAAATATGGGTAAAATATAGCACTATAGGCATGTAAATTCGCCTATCATCAACACCCCACACTTACAGCTTTGTTCGTCCTCGAACAAAATATCATGTCCATATAAACATCTACTTAGGGTTTCACAGTAACAACACAAAATAGTCATCAAGACAGGCATAGCAATCATTAACAAAGAGTAGTTTTTTGATCACTTCTAGAAACAATTCAACCTCTAATATAGACTCGTGATGATGGTTAATTCGTATTCAAAAGTTAAGGCACAAAGAATCATACACGACTACCCAAAACTCATCAACCATGTGTGTCTCACATAAGATCTTACCCATAATCACTCACAAATATTGCATTTTTCGAAACATGGGTACAATTTTCTCCTTGCTCTCGCTCTCACAAAGAATTCATATGTTGCAGTTGATGACCATAGGCTTGCCTTTAGTGTAATGCTCCACTAAATATCAGAATGCTAAGCTTAGGATCAAATAGGTCTTTTACAGGTTGTAATGTAGGCTAAGGGACGGGTAGGACTATTTTGGCCAGAAATAGTGACTATGTTCCTAAGCGCTTTAATACATCACATTATGTCATTATCACTTTCTTTTCAAACAACCTTTCTACTTTCTTTTATTCTACCACCCCTTTTTCCACCTTTATTTTTCAATTTTAAACATAACTAACTTTTCAGTTTTCCTTTCCCTTTTTTTTTCTTTTTATAACACCTCTTATGATAGCAATTCTTTTTCATAACAAATTCAAGCACCATTACATTCTAAAGCATCATACTCACCCAATTTCCTCTTATTTTGTCACATGACTTTACACTTTAAAGCACTTAGGATTTTGGATCAAATTATGGTCTTGAAAAAATGGATTAGGCTTACATATGAGGTTGTCAAAGAAAATAGGCTAAAGGCTCAAAGGGGTTAACTAGGATAATGTCCATGGGTAGGTAAAAAAAAGGTAAACAATCATAGGTTGCCAAAGAAATTCCTAAATCATCTCCTAGACTTGCACTCCTTATTTTCGCTTTACATACATACCAGGCAAGTTCTAGCATCAGCCACAAACACAGAATATACTATTATCTCACACACACAAGGCACATGGTCGACTTTATTGGGAGTAGTATAGACTCTTGTCCCAACAGTTGAAGGAATTAAACCATATAAATATCACATAGTGAGTCACAATTAGAGCCTAAACGTCTCAATAGTAATGATTTTATCACAGACTCTTGTCACAATACCATGCTGCCTATCAAAATTATTTCATGCAAAGTTAAAAAAAAAAAAAATTATCTAAGAAAAAAATTAACTACTAAAAAATTTAACTACTGCTAAAAAAAATTTACTACTAAAATAAAACAAACAAACATAAATAAATGCAAATGTAGATAGACAAGTATAGCATGCAAATACCCGCGCACCCCACACTTAGACGGGACATACTGCCCTCAGTGGAAAATAAATAAGAAGAACCTGGTTAGTCGGACTCCTCCTCTATGTCTGGGGTCATACCCCCTGCATCGGAATCATCATCAGAGTCGTCATCCTCAGAAGTTCCTCATAAGTACCCCACTTGATTCCAAGAGTGCGTCGAGGTATTTGCAGTACGGAGGATTCAGCTTGCTCTTTTCTTCCCTTTTTCTGGCCTTTTTGTGAAGTGGTTGCTTTTCTTGTCTTTTGGTGCCATTGTACCTGAGATCTCAATAGAGTCATGTTAGATTCATCTCGGAAGATTTAATCAACAAACAGACAATAGTGTCACCACCCCACACTTAATTTGTTGACACAAACTAATTAAGTGAATGCTGTCGATTACTCAGACTTCATCGACATACATTTAGGTGATATGTTCCAACCATATGTTCAGCGCAGTCATACTTTCATGTCATCTTACTATCCTTTTCTATTCTATTGTATGTAATCTTGACTTCTATTTTCATGTCTTGGACTAATGCATCAAAAACTACTACATAGATATTGTATCAGTTTATGGCATAGAAATAATCACAACATCTTATGTTTGTAGTTAACCCTGATTTTCATCTCAATGAACAAGTCATTCAACGCATGCAAGCTTTCAAGTTACAAGATTATACAATTATCTTGACCATGTTGATTCCGTAAAAGTATGACAGTGTATCGAAATTAAATACAAGTTGAAAACAAGTCAAGATCATCCTTACATTTTGTTCACTCACTTAGTTGTATCACAACAAATCAACCACATTCAAATCACTACTACTATTTCAAGATTTAACAATTCATTATAGGTGTAGTAGTGTAGTACTTATGGAGTATAAATGAAGAACAAAGTAGTACTTACTTGGTTGATGGACTTGGAAGATGTTCTTTTAAAGTAAAAAGAGCAAAAGGAAAATTTTTGAGAGAATTTAGAGAGGTAGGCGATGTTTAGGTATGATTTGCAATGTGTTTTTTTGTCTAAGACTAAGGTTCTTATTTATAGGGCAAGCTTGGGTCGGGTTTTGACCCATTTGGAATCAGATTTGGAGACCAAAAGTGACCATAAGCGGTGCCTAATGCTTTGCCTAGTTGAGCAGAATGCCATAGCATAGGCCATGCCTAATGTTTTGGCTAGTTGAGCAGAATGCTTTTGCATAGGCGGCGCCTATGCTATGGCATTGTTGAGCATAGGCGGCGCCTTTTGCAAAGCATTGTTGAGCATAGGCGGCGCCTATGCTATGGCACTCTAGAATCCGAGAGCTTATGCCATAGCATAGACCTTGCCTTGTTCATGGCCTAGATTTACATAGGCCTTGCCTTGTTCTTTGCCTATGTTTTCATAGGCAATGCCTAACCTATAGCCTTTTGCTTCTTCATTCCTAACTTACCACCTTCAACATGCAATTCTTCCAAATCAAAATTTGCAACCAATCTCCTCTTTTACACCTCTTGTACCTACATTCACTCAAAAACAACAAAAACGATTAGAACGATGGGTTGCCTCCCATCAAGCGCCTTAGTTTTGGTCGTGGATCAATAAAATCCTAAGAAAACAAAAACAACAAAAACAATTAAAAACGATGGGTTGCCTCCCACCAAGCGCTTGATTTATTATCGCGGCACAACATAGCTATCTCGATTACTTAGACTTCATCAAGATAAATGGTGGATTGTTTTCTGAATGGATTCAAACGACAATGATACTTACTTGTAGGCATGCAATCTTCTTCGAGATGACTCTTGTGCATACATATCTCAGGCGGGATACCAATTATATCATCAATAGACCAACCTATAGCTCTCTTGTACCTCTTTAGAGTAGAGATGAGAGACTCTATGTGTTGTTTATTTAAATCATCCGCCATACTTACCGGAAGTATATTTCCACTTTCCATAAACACATACCTTAGATAATCGGGGAGCTCTTTCGATTCTAGCATTGGTGGCTCTTCAATGGAAGTCTTCACTGTTGGTGATGGTTGATTCTTAAGAGCAGGGTCCGGCTATTTAGGAGTACGAGAATAGGACCCTATTTCTGTTAGAGCACATGTAGTTTCTTCATAATCTTCATCATCCTTATGCTCAACATTCAGTAGCGCAGCAGACAATGGCTCAACAGTAAGCTGTTTCGCTATAGATAATGCTTTCTTATCCTCATAATGAACATCAGCTACAGAGAACACATTCATATCGCTGGGCTGCTTCATTGCTTTGCATATATCAAAACAGACCACTTCGTCATTCAACCGAAATAAAAACTCATTAGCTCTCATGTCAATAAACACACTTCCTGTTGCGAGGAAAGGGCATCCCAACATTATGGGAACTTCAGAGTCCGCCTCACAATCCAGAATTACGAAGTCTGCAGGAAAGATGAATGAAGAAACCTTTACAAACACATCATTCAAGATACCCACAGGTCGTTTTAACGACCTATCAGCCATCGCGAGCCTCATATTGGTTGGTGTCGGATCGCCTAACCCCAACTTCTTGTAGACGGATAGTGGCATCAAATTGATGCTAGCACCCAGATCGCACAATGCCTTGGCAAAATTCATAGATCCAACAGTGCAAGGAATAGTGGAGGCACCAGGGTCAGCCTTCTTCTGAACTAGTGATCGGGTAGCGATTGCACTGCAGTGATGAACAGTATCCCTCAACTCATAGCTTGCTGCTCGCTTCTTTGTCAAAAGATCCTTCATAAATTTCGCATACCCAGGCATTTGATCTAGTGCCTCTACCAACGGAACATTAATGGTCAGCTGCTTTAACATATTCATGAATTTGTCGAACTTTGTATCATCCGCAATCTTCTTCAATCTTTGAGAAAAAGGTGGTGGTGGATAAGGAATTGTTTTCTCCATGGCTTTCTTCTCCTCTTGCTTCCGAATTTTGGTCTTTTCAGGCTGCAAACCACTAGGGGTGACGTCATGGACGTCTTGGTCATTGTCTATGGCGTCCTCATCTTCTTTATGTTCGGCCACTTGCTTGCTTTGGGATGAATTTTCCAGCACCTTACCACTCCTGGTAGTAATAGCCATACATGATCCGTCATTCCTTGGAGTTTGCACAGTGTTGCTAGGTAAAGTGCCTGCCTTTCTTTGATTGAGTTCTGCTGAAAGTTGGCTCAATTGCTGCTCTATTTGCTTGATTGAAGTTGAATATGAGTCAACCAATTGCTTCATTGAGTACAAATCATTTATTACCTCCGTTACTCCCGCGTTGGTTGCTTCCACTCCTTTCGACAGTTTAGCCATCATATCTTCCATGCTTTCGGAACCAGATGTGGTGGTGTCACGTCTTCCTGGGGGAACGTATAAACCACTCTTTTCATTCTTATTCTTCCAACTACCTTGGTCCTTGTTTCCAGATTTATCATAGTAGTTCCGACCTTGGTTTCCTTGGGTATTACCTCGGAAACCCCCATGATTGTTCAAGTATTTGGCTTCTTCTTCTGAATCAGATTCGTCTCTTCCTTTTAACACAACAGCTTTGACTTTTTCGGTCTTCCCTGATAATAGATGCTTTGTAATAAGATCCACTTATGTTTTCATGTGCGCCATATCTTGATCACGTTCTTCTTCTATTCTCCTTTGTTCAGCAGTCATGCCAATAGATATAGTAGAACTTGCTACCTCAGAATCCCTGGTATGCCAAGCTCTACTTTGCTTCGTCATCCAATCTAGCATATTGCTTGCCTGCCCAAAGGTGAGGTCCATAAATGATCCTCCAGCCGCATTATCCACCACTGGTTTAGTTATTGAATTCAAGGCTCTGTATAGTATCTCCATTAGGTGGACATTGGTCATGTGATGGTTTGGGCACCTCATAAGATTCGTTTTGAACCTCTCCCATGTTTCATGAAGAGCTTCGGTTAGAAGCTGCCGAAAGTTGCTGATTTCATCTCTTAATTGTGCTTTTTTGGATGGCGGAAAGAATCTTTCTAGGAAAGCGTCTCTCAATTGCCTCCAATTTGTAATAGAATCAGGAGTCAGCCCATTCAACCATAGAGTTGCCTCCCCAGATAGAGACAATGGAAATAGGCGTAATCGAATTGCATTCTGACCAACGCCAGGATTGTCAAATGACTTGCATGTAGAAATAAAGTTGATGAGATGCATATTCGGATCATCGCCTGCTAGTCCACCAAATAATCCCTTGAGTTGAAATAACTGAATCATGGTGCTTGTGATGTTGAACTTGGCTCCGGGTGCCAATGGTGGAGGAATAATGGCTCCTGTGGCTCCGACTCCATCAAGATCATCATCATTATCGTCGAAAGCTGGTTGTACATGTCGGCGTTCATGCCTAAACCTTGCTTGATAATCTCTTCTGTTGGCAGGTGTTGTGATCTCAGCAGCATGCCTAGGGTTTAGTAACTCATCATCACCTCTGTCCTCGTCGTCAGGATTTATTGCTCGCCCAGGATTATCAATATTTTATTGATGTACTTGAGCGGCGGCTAGAGCAGCTAGTCTCACCTATTCCTGTTGAGCAGCCATCCTTTCAATTTCGTGTTGTGCCTCCAGTCTGCTAACACATTGTGGTTCAGGATTTATAGGTAATAACGGTTGACCAGAACTTCGAGTATGGGGCATGCACCGAATAAAAACCTGCAGAAAACAAAAACAAAAACTAAAACTAAAAGTACGAGAATCTTTGACCAAAGGGTCTAGTAATTATCACAAACTTAATTGACACTCGTATTCCCCGGCAACGGCACCAATTTTTTGATAACGCTCAATCTACAGCTCTCGTAGAAGTGTAAAGCGGTCGTTGTCAAATATATAACCCAACTGGGTTGGGTATCGATCCCACAGGGAATAGCTTGGTCAACAAGTAGGCAAAGATTACTAGACTTTTAGTGCAAGTCTCGTAAAAAGGGGGGAGTTTTGTCGTGCAAGTAATGTAACCAAAGTAATAAGGTAAAAATGGAAAATAGCAAAGTAAAAAGTAAGAATGTTTGGTAAGATGTAAAACAATGAGAATTGAGAAGTTGGGGTTATGTCCACCTTATGAGTTTTACGTCTCAATTGGCTATGAGTTATGCGGAATTCAGACATGTATGTGCTTATAGAGAATTCTATTCGATGGTAAATCCAAGCGTCTTTCGACCCAAACAAGGACTATTTCACTTTAACTCTTTCGAGCTTAAAGCGTATCTAATGGTACAAATTCTCCAAGAGGTTAGTCCAGTTACGGCACTAACTTTTTAATAGGGGATGGGACCCTATTACCTTGACATTATCTCTTTTCCAGACATATAACTTTTCTTTCGAACAAGTTAATGCTATACTGGCGTATTCTATGCGTTTGCAACCACAAGAATTTGAATTAAGATGAAAAGAATAATGATATAAGCAACAGACGTGTCACGAATTCACAAACTCAGACTAATAGATAGTATCTCATACGGCTTCCATAACCCCAACAGAGAAGTTTAGTTACCCATGAGTGCGAAGGAAATCACAATCGACATTGTTATTATACCACAATAAAGATCTCATGTAGTAAAGTGTGGTAGGCGTTTAGGCGTGACTTCTTTGCAAAGTAACGTTTCTCTTGTTGCGGAAATTAAGAATTGAATAGATGAAAAATAATGTCAACAATGAATTAATAAAGAAAGGGGAAGGATGGAATAGGGATGAGGGTGGTGGAGAATTGTTTGGATGGATGGATGGATGGATGGCGGATGGATGGGAATTGATGGAATGGGGGAATGAATTAGAGGTAGAATGAATAAAAATCTCTAGCAAAATAGGGTATTTATAACACTCATATCCTATTCCTACTAAGCTAATGAATTACTTAACCCAATCCTACTTGGTTAATGTATCATTATCCTAATCCTAATAAGTTACTGCTAGTCCCCAAAGTCTTCAGAATTGTTGTTTTTGCCCGGGACAGGTTTTCCATGCGCCACTTTTGGTCCTTGGCATCCAAGCTTTGCTTTCCTCCTTTTGTGAAGCTTTCATTGGCGTCAAGTTATCCATGAAATGCTGAATTCTGCATCATTTATACCTGAAAACTTGCTAATCACGTTTGTTAGCTCACTTACAGGAAAAAGGACTAAAAGTGCATGAATTATATAATTTGTCCTCAAAACTTGGCTAAAATATGGGTAAAATATACCACTATAGGCGTGTAAATTCGCCTATCATCATTTTCCACAGCGTTCTCGCATAGAAAAGTCATTGTCTTGGCTATTTTTGTGCCAGTCCGCAAATATTCAATGTGTGCAAAAGCGTGCGAGCCGCTCGTTATAGCAACATCATATTTTGGAAGGATCATTCCCCTGTTTTGACCTTTAAAATCACATGATTTCTTTATCAGCACTTTCTTTGGTAAATGATTCATCATCTTACTCTCCCTCAACAAGATGCGAAACAACACCATCAGTGGATCTACAAGGAGAAAAAGATCGAAATCATCGATGAGAGGTATGTTGGAGTAATAAACATTGATCTTTTATCTCCTCGAGTAGTATCTCAACAGCTCGATAATGCATGCTATTGACGCTAATGACTGCAAGAATCCTTTTTACCTCGGTCCAGCTCTTGCCGTGTGGATTTGGCCTGTCCCCTCTAACATATCTTATCATTTCTTCTTTATCCAAGACCAATGTAGGACTAGGAAATCAAGTCCCACACCAAGGGATGACGCCTCTCCATTGAGTTGATCGTACCTATCCTTGATCTTTTTGTAAAAGTCAAGGTCCATTATCTTATCAGCAGCGTCATAAGCTTCCCAGTACGTTAATTGCCTTTTCCTCATGAGGTAGAGAATTATGTCAACATGCTGTGAGATAAGAAGTCAATTTTTAAATAGGTTAGTAATTGTAAGGATGCAATAGATGGTCCATCTGTTGCATAAGGTTCTCTGAATCAATAATCCAACGCAACTTATACAACAGATAGATAATAAGTTTTAACAGAACCACAACCAATTGCACCAGTATACCCAGCTGTTGAAATAGATGTGAAATTTGTTGCATAGCTTCTACTTCATGGGGTAGATTAGAAGGGCTAGGTTAGGAAAAGTAAACTTGCCTTGTCCTCGTACGGCATACGCATATTAGTCATAGTCTAAAAGTCTTGAGGGGAAAAGGGAGGCTTGGGGTAATCTGGTGCGCCTGGCTTGGCACTCAAAATTGTAAACCCATTCTCGAAGATAATACAACTAAAATTTTTATTTTTTATTATTAACTTAAAAGCCTTTATTTTTTAGAGAAAAAAAATATAGAGCTCTTCTCGAACTCTGTTGCCTACAAAGACAAAGAAAACAACTGATACAAGTAAGAATAATGTCGAAAATAACACCTATGTGGTTGAAAATGGGAAAAAAAGTGATCTGTTATGGAGGGTTGAGCAAATTTGTTGAGTAGTTGTTGTCTATACTGTATTGTTGAATGAGAATGAGAGAGAAAGATTCAGACCTCGAGATTTGAAATAATGAAACATTTTGTATGGGTTGATTTGTATTTTGGAAAAGAATGACAAGTAGTTTTGAAAATGTTAATTTGGTCCGAAATGATCTTAATTATTTTTAAAATCATAAAACATATGCGTAATTTTTAAAATCATATAAAAACAATTGAAGTTGTAGTTGACTCTAGGAGGTGACCTTGTGAAAACTCACCCTTGGTCCTAGATTAATCAATTTAGGAGTCTAATATATGAACTCAATTGAAATTGTAAAAAACAAATGTTCAATATGTTGCATCAGATTTCTCATCTGTTGTAAATTATCAATCAGATTAGGTAATAATAGATTACGAATCTGATGTGAATTATTAAACAGATTGAGTCATCTATTCTGATAGATTACCCATCTGTTGTAAATTATCAAATGGATTGTCATATGTCACAACAGATTACCCATACGTTGTAAATTACCAAATAGGTGCTGCCATCTGTTGTGGCTGACCTTGTGAGAATTCACCCCTAGTCCTAGATTAATTGATAGTTTACCCTATGAGAACTCACCCCTAGTCCCAGATTATTCAATCAAGGTATTATTACCCAAGTCCTAGATTAATTAATTAAGGTATTAGTCTAATATATGAGGTAGTAAGAATCGGTTCGGCTCCGAGTGATAGATCACTGACTCAGGTCGGGAGGAACGCATTACCATTTCATTATGCAATTGACAAAAGACTCAATTGAAGTTGTACTTGACCCTATGAGAACTCACATTCCATTAAGGTATTAGTATAACATATGAACTCAATTGAATTATATATAAACAAATGCTCAACTTGCTGCAACAGATGTCTTTTTTATTGGATCAAATAAAATAGATTATGTAATCTGTTGCAACATATTACATATCTGTTGTAAACTATCAAACAGATTAAGTCATTTTTTGCAACAGACTATCCATCTATTGTAAATTATCAAATGGATTGAGTCATATGTTGCAATAGATTACCTATCTGTTGTAAATTATCAAATAGGCGTTGTCATCTATTGTAGTTGACATATGATAACTCACCCCTAGTCCTAGATTAATCAAGTAAGGTATTAGTTGGACATATGATTAGTAAGAATCGGTTCGGCTCAAAGTGATCGATCGACGACTCTTATCGGGAGAAATGCAGTCCCATCTCATCATATATTTGTCAAAAGACTCAATTAAAGTTGTAGTTGACCCTATGAGAACTCACCCCTAGTCTCAGATTATTTAATTAAGGTATTAGTTGAACATACGAGGTAGTAAGAATTGGTTCATCTCAGAGTGATCAATCGATGACTCTTGTCGGGAGGAATGCAGTACCGTCTCATCATGCAATTGCCAAAAAACTCAATTGAAGCTGTAGTTGACTCTTTGTGCTCATTCACCCATCCCTAATTCCACCTAGATCAATGTAGGTACTATTATTAATCTTAACATTAAGTTAATGAGAACACATTTCAACTCAGAGTGATCGATCAACGACTTGGGTCGAGATGAACGCAATACTAACACCATGCAAATACAATGACTCAATTGGATTTGTAATTGACCCTGTAAGATCATTCATTCATCCCTCGTTCCACATAGATCGATGTAGGTATTAATCTTAACATTAAGTTAATGAGGAGCTCATTCTTTCATCCCTAGTTCATCCTAAATCAATTGCAATAAAATACGTTGCAACAAATAACTGAGCTATTAGAGAATTTTAAATAGATAACAATATCTGTTGTAACAGATGACATTTCTTATTTAATTATCAAATAGACATTTTCATTTGTTATGACGGATGACTGAGGTGTTGGAAAATTTCAAACAAATATTAATATCTGTTGTAACAGATGACGTTTCTGATTTAATTATCAAATGACATTTCCATCTATTGTCACAGATGACTGAGCTGTTGGGATTTCTCAAACAGATATCTAAATTTGTTGCAAATAATGACATATTTATTTGAAAATCTTTTTGTTTTATTTTAATTTTAAAGCAAGCTATTGTCCGAGTAGATAAAGTAGTAGTAGTAGTACTAAAGGCGATAAAAAATGTTTCTTGGATAACTCAAAAATCTCATTGAGTAGTCTTGTCTTGTCTTTTCAATGTCACCCATTTTCTTTCTCGTGCCCCTCAAATTATTAGTGAATATTAATTAATGAATATTGAAACCCCTAATACTTCTTCCTTTTCATATTGACTTGGTACTCCCATCAAGAAAATATTAATTAGGGGTTTATTTTACTACCAAATTAGCCTTATTAATTATGCTTTGTAAATATAAATTTGAATAAATACACTTTGTTTAGTCATTTAATAATAAGGGTAGTACATCTAGAAATTAGAATTATCTCATCTCTCCCTCCTCTCCTTCAGCCCTAAATCTCTCATTTTTTTTCTTTCTATCCTCTTTAGGGTTATCACAACCTTTTTTTCTCTCCTCTTTCTCAAAAATTTCCATTCGGATATAAATCGATCGATATCCATATCTTATATTCCTCGACTAAAATTGCTGTTTTGACCCCCTTTTGGCATTGTATGATATGATTCACTATTGCTCTTTCATTCTCGTCTTCTTCTTGCAACTTTATTTACATATTTTTGTTTATTTAATTATCATTTTCCCATATTATATTTATTTAAAAAATTTGAAGGAACTTTTAATTGTTGAATAAACATACCGAGAATTTTTATTATAAGATGCGAAAAAGTTATTTGTTGGGAGAAGTTTAAAAGTCTTGTTGGCAGTATCATTTTTTTATGTATTTTTTTTGTTTCTTTTTTTGTTGATGTTGTTATTGATGTTGTGGGTGGGGCTGGCATTGTTGAAACTTGTGGTGTGGTATTGTTGGTGGGTTTGGCATTGTTGGAACTTGTGTTGTGGTGTGGTGTGATTTAGACGGTGGGTTCTTCTTAGCTTAAAAATAGTGGAGTCCGAACAATCAACACAAGGAGTAAGGGAGAAAAAAATAAAAAAGTTTAAAATAAATAAGAAGAGAAGAGTTGGTTACCAAAATTTAAAAAATATGTGTTGAGTGGGAATTGAACTCAAGACCAAAAGAAATAAATAGCCTTAAGCACCCATAAACAACAACTAGGCTAACCAAAAAACTCTTACATGGGTGATCACTGATTAGATTATATACGTTTTTTCTTTATTTACACATACATATATAAAGTTCAATACAAGTTCAGTCTGTGCTCGTGCACTCGAAGGACTCCATGTGGGTCCGTTCCTTATTGTTGATGGTGTTGGAACATAGGATGTATGCTTCTTTGTAGTTTATGATGTTGTTGGAACAAATTTTGTTGTTTTCTTTGTTGTTGATGTTTTTTATTTATTGTTTGTAGTTTATACTATTGTTGATGTTGCAACAGACAGAGCAACTGATGCAACAAATCAAACCACCAGCAAGGCTGCTATGTATTCCAACAAACTCCATATCTGACGCAACAGACTCCACATTTGATGCAAACTATCCGAAATTTATGTGTTGTGTGTGTTACTTAAATAAAACTGGTGACTTTATTAATATGTAAATTAAAAAAAATGGATCTAAATACAATATTTTATCCTTTTGTTGTATTTTCGAAAGAAACAGATTGGTAATCTGTTGCAAAATATATTCCACCTGTCAGATAACTTACAACATATGAACAATCTGTTGCAATAGATGTATATATCAGTTTGCTTTGCCATCAGCTGTGGCATCTGTTGCAACTTGCTAATCATCTGTTTATTCAATTTCATCTAGAGCAATAGATTTTTCTAAACACTTCTTGGCCAAACTCAATTTTTGCTCTTGGACTGCTTCTCTTTTTTTCTTTGCAACCTTCAAGCTGGCCTCCAAATTCAATTTTTTTCCTCAATCCAATAGGAAAAATTTAGTTTGGTTGAAGGATGCAAAGAAAAAAAGAGATGCAATCCAAGAGCAAAAATTGAATTTGGCCGAGAAGTGTTTAGAAGAATCGATTGCTCTCGATGAAATTGAATAAACAGATGACTAGCAAGTTGCAACAGACGCCACAACAAAAGAAAAAAGCAAACTAATATATCCATCTGTTGCAACAGATTGTCCATATTTTGTAAGTTATCTGAAAAGTGGAATATATTTTGCAACAGATTACCAATTTTTATCTTTTGAAAATACAACAAAAAGATAAAATATTGTATTTAGATTCATTTTTTTTCTAATTTACTTATTAATAAAGTCACCAGTATTATTTAAGTAACACAACAAATAAATCCCGGATAGTTTCAACAATATTGCTTAAATCCCGAATAGTTTGCTAATTACATTTTATCCCGAAATTTCAAATTATGATACATATGTTAAGTAGTGATACATATAGTAAACGTATCACTAGTAAATATGAAGCCGGAATTTTATGTAATTTTTTAAAACATTAAGGGATATTGTGTAATATGGTGTCTTAAATATGTGATTTGTGTAATTTTTCCTTTTAAGGGCTATGAACAGTCGTGGCTTTTTGTTTGACTAAGTCCAGTCCCTTCCAATTCTCAATCATTTTATAAATAGGTCCCTCCGGCCTCCTCACTCACTCTCACTCACTCTCGTTCATTCTACTATACTTACAATACTAATATGTCAGATCCAGATTTGTACAAGAAGGTTCATATCGAGTCCTTGCAGGAATTTTAAAGGCAGTTTGGTGAACTCCAGAGGGATTTGGCCGACTTTCGAGCAAGGCTGAGGAGGGCCCTACTGCTACCGGATGAAAATTGTCAGGTTGACAATAATAATAGTAATATTATTAATAATAATAATAATAATAACAACAACAATAATAATAAGGTTATGTTTTTTCTTTCTTTTACAGTATGTATTTCCCTTTTTTATATCTGATCTACCTATAAGGGATTCAAAAAAATCCATGTATATGTTTGGTTTGGTTTGGTTTGGTCAATTTTGAATTTTTAATTCTTATTCAATATTTAATTATCATTCTATTTATTTCATATTCAAAACATGTCAGCGGTTGGAGTTAGGGATGCGGTCATGATGAGTAATTCTCCTAAAAATGGTTCGTTAATAAATAATAAGGAACTAAATGATATTATAATCGTAAAAGAAAGATTATTTAATTTAAAAAAGTCACAACATTGGATTAATTTAATTAAGATATATATATATATATATATATATATATATATATATGATTTATAAGAAAAAAGTTAATGAATAGTCGTGACTGTGACTTTTGTCTAAACACATTCAACAAACAAACAAAAGTAAAAAATGCTTCTGATGCATAAAATTCCTCATTTGTTGCGACTTATTAATCAGTTAAAAGAAATCAAAAAAGCTCCTTAAATAGATGGTTGATTTATAGCAACAGATGGGTTATCTGTTGAAACAGATGGGTTATCTGATCCAACAGATATACAATCTGTTGCCATAACTCAATTAATAAAAATGGTTATTAAAGAAATGGAAAGATTAAGTCACCACCAGCTTGGTTTAATTAAGTCATCTCTTTTTATAGAAAAGAATAAGGAAATAAATGATAAACACAATTTAAATCGTAAAAAACTCATCAGAAATATTCTTTTTTTTTAATCTTTAATTGATATAATTAAAAAGTCAGAAAATTTGGATGTCATAAAGATAATTTTTTTTTAAAAGATATATATATATTATATGTTGCAACATATATATTATCTGATGCAACAGTTGAACTATTTGTTGCAACGAATGATATATCTATTGTAATAGATGATTTATCTGATGCAACAGATATATAATCTGTTGTGCAACTCAGTGTAAAAAATAAACGATTGCTAGAAAGAACTAATTATTTTAATAATTATAAAGATACTTATTAATTTTTATTACAGACACTGCTCATGTTCAAACCCTGCTCATGTTCTAGTTAATGTTAAATTTTAAAATTTGGTATGCAATTCTAGGTGCATCTAGATTCTAGAATCAATGGATAAGTTTTCTGAGCAAATGACATGATGAAGAATTTATGAAAATTCAAATTGTATATAAAGACATAAGAAAAAATAGAGGTCATGATTGACACATAAGGAGACATTTTAACTCAAGCATTTAGAGGAATATTTAGTAGGCCTAATTTGTTGCATTTGGCCACTAAGTACCATTTTTCATGAGCTCCATACTGATGCAGATCCATGAACTAAAGAAGGGGTATAATTGTTTGTGTTTGCACTGATGTAGATTCATTTTTCATGAGTTATGCACTGATAAATATCCAATGGCTTAATCTCATTGAAAACATTTAATCAATAGAACTTAGAGGGATATATTTATTTGTGTCTTTTTTGTGGCTCAAGTTGGATTGGGTGGGCTAGATTAGAGTGTGTTCTTTTTAAAAATGGGGCATTTAACATTGATTTGACCTTTTTTATTAAAGGAAGGGTACATGTGAAAAGTTTCTTAACAACAAGGATAAATTCGACCCCAACTATGTTATCGAGGGCAAATTCAGTCCCAAAGTATGACGAAGAGTATATTTAGCTAATTTCTTTCCTAAAATATATGCTTTTCAATAATATTAGTTTTTAATATATAGTCCAATTGGCCAAACCACATTTAATAATATGTTTTTAGTATATTTTTGTGTCATCTGATTTATCATCTCTATGGTTTGCAAATTTTAAGCTTCCTCATGACGCCTTCTCGATTTCCTTACAGGAAAATATAAAACTTTTTACTTTGGAGCCAAATTTACCCCTTCACATAATCTCTTTGGTTTGGAAAATAAAAGTAATAACATAATTACTTTTATTTTTTCTAAAAGGAAAATATAAAACTTTTTCATATTTGGCTAACCTCTTTCTTGGAGGAAAAGTTTTGGGACTTTATAAATAGAAGACCCCTCTTCTCATACCTTAACATAATAGCATTCACAAATTATGTTAAAAAGGTATAAAACGTAATAAATTATTACGTCTAGCCTATTTTGGTAACTTATTAAATAGGTGACCTATTTTGGTCACTTTATTCATATTTTGATTTATTTTGATTCCAAATTTTCATAAGTCACATCTTAATATTTTCTAGAAAATAACTTTCCTTGGCCCATGAAGAAAACATTTTCTTTCAAATGGAGGAAAATGAGTTCCTTTGGAAAATATTTTTCCAAAGTTATATTACAACCAAACAAGGAAAAATAGGCAAATGTTTTTCAGAAAACATTTTTCATCATACCAAACACACCCTTGAAGTCACTTTAGTGTTTATTTTTTAGTTGTCTTTTCTTATTAAGTGATACTCCTCAATTCCAAAATAATTGTTGGAATATGACAAACTCTTTAAGACAAATTCACTTATTTTGAACACTAAAAAATATCTCAACAATTCAATTATTTTGGAATGGAGGGGTACTCAATAAAGATAAAATGAGATCGATGCCATTAAATAATTATCAAATAAAGAAAGATACATTCTTTTTGAGACAAATAAAAAAAGAAATGACAATATATAAAATGGGACGAAGAAAATAATAGTTTTTAGACCATAAATTTTAAAAAATTATTTTTTTAAACGTCCAAATAGTGTCATAAAATTGAAACTGGGAAAATGTTGAAGTCTAGTCTAATTTTGGCACAGTAGTGGCTGGAATTCAAGTTTCCTAACGAGGGAGTGGAAGAGTTGTTTGTACAAACTATAACGATAAGCGTTTCAATCTCAAGCAAGTTGCATCAATTATGAAAGGTTTCACTACTTATGCCCCGTCATTTTAGTCTTATACTAATATTATAAATCAATAGTTTGGCGGACACTAGAAATTCTGAATATTTTCTACATGATAATGGTTCCAATAATTAGTAGAATCTTAGATCAAAACATATTGAAGTATATATAATATTCCACTTAGTATAAATGGTTGGATGTTTTCGTAAAGAATTGTGCCATTGTATATGTTTTTCTTGTCTTCGTACACATGCATATTGTTAGTACCTGTAGTACTTACTTCATATTAAGACTGAAAGTATATAGGAGGAGGTATTTCATTTGTTTAGTTTCTGAATCAAAGGCCACGGTTTACCTGGCATTACTAGCTAGCTTGATCCAAATGTTTTTAATCATATTTCCACTCTTTCGTTTAGATCGAGTCGAAGTTAGAATTTGAAGTTTATGATTTCCGAATTTGCCACCAAAACATAGTTCATTTATAACCGCAAGAATTATTGAGTTCGATCAAACATACATCTAATAAGGTCTAATTAACTCCACTGAACATTGTTATAGAAAAAAGATTTAGCTATGTGGGTGTAAATTAAAAATATAACATGATTATATTATTTTATGTGGGCTATATAGTTTTTGAAAAGGTAAACTACATAAATGACTTTTATAATGGTGACTTTGTATTTTGTCCCTAGTCTTATAAAGCTAGTTTTTTTTTTTTTTTTCTATATAGCACAATTACCTATTTACCCTTCAATATCTCAATATTTTAAAACAACTTCATAGTTATTTGTCTTTCTACTTTTATTTGTTTATTTTTTTATTTTCTTTTAATTTTTATCTTCTCTATTTAGTTTTTAGTTTTTCTCAATCCTTATTTTTTTTTCCTTTTCTCCTCTCAACTTCTAAATTTTAAAAAGATTTTTTTAAAATTTTATTTTACTTTGATTTTTAAATTTTCTTTTTTTTCTTTTTAGTTTTTCTCAACCCTTACTTTTTTTTTCTTTTATCCTCTCAACTTCTATTTATTATTTTACTTTTTTCTCCTTTCTATTTTTCTTTGATTTTTATTTTTTTCTTTTTAATTTTTTTTCAATCTTTATTTTTGTTTTGTCTCTTTTTTTTTCTCAATCTTTATTTTTTTTCTTTTCTCTCCTCAACTTCTATATTTTCTCTATTTTCTTTTTTATTTTCTTTGATTTTCTTTGATTTTCTTTAAATATTTTTCTTAATTTTCTTCTCTTTTCGCAATTTTTATTTTTTTTCCTTTACTTCGATTTCTTTTAATCAAGTTACACCCTATGAGCAAGGGTTGACACAAACACGTTGTAGAGGCAAGACTTATGACTTTCAAACAAGAAGTTATGTTTCATGGGCAAGAGTTGACACTATCACATTATGTTTTGATTTATACGATATTCTATAACTTTTACCTTAGAGACACTCAAGGACTTTCAAACAAAAAATTATGCCCCACGGGTAAGAGTTGACTCTACCACTTTATATTTTTATTTATGAGATGTTCTATACCTCTTGCTTTAGAAGCAAGACTTAGCTCAAGGACTTTCAAACAATAAATTATGCCCCACAGGCAAGGGTTGATACTACCACGTTATGTCTTCATTTATGAGATGTTCTACAACTCTTGCCTTAGAGGCAAAACTTAGCTCACGGACTTTCAAAAAAAAAATTATGTCCCACGGGCAAGAGTTGATATTACCACGTTATGTCTTCATTTATGAAATGTTCTACAACTTTTGCCTTAGAGGCAAGACTTAGCTCAAGAACTTTCAAACAACAAATTATGTCCCATGAGCAAGAGTTGACACTACCACATTATGACTTCGTTTATGAGATGTTCTACAACTCTTGCCTTAGGGGCACGACTTATTCTAAGAATTTTTAAACAAGTTACGTACATTGGGTAAGAGTCAATACTAACACATTGTGTTTTTTACTTATGAAATGCTCTATAACTCTTGTCTTAGAGGTACGACTCAGCCCAAAGGCCATCAAACAATAAGTTATGCCCCATGGGCAAAAGCTGGCAGCACCACACTGTGTATTGATTTTTGAGATGCCTTATAACTCTTCCTTTAGAGGCAATACTTAAACCAAGAGCTTTCAAGCAACAAGTTGTGCCCTATGGACAAAAGTTGACATTACCATATTATGTTTTGATTTATGAGATATTCTATAAATTCTGCCTTAGGGGCAAGACTTAACCCAAGGACATATTACACCCCATAGGTAAGAGTTGACACTATCGCATTATGTTTTGATTTATGTGATGTTCTATAACTTTTGCCTTAGAGGCAAAACTTAGCCCAAAGACTTTTAAATAAAAAGTTATGCTCCATGGGCAAGATTTGATACTATCATATTGTATTTTGATTTATGAGTTGTTTTATAAATCAAGAACTTTCAAACAACAAGTTATGCCCTATGAGTAAGAGTTGACTCTACCATATTATGTCTTGATTTATGAGATGTTCTATAAGTCTTGTCTTAGAGGAACGAATTGATCCAAGGACTTCCAAACAACAAGTTACGCTCCATGGGCAAGAGTTGACACTACCACATCTTGTTTTGATTTATGAGATATTCTATACTCTTGCCTTAGAGGCAAAACATAGTAGATAAGTTACCTCATAGAAAAAAATTGACACTATCATATTGTGTCTTGATTTATGTGATGCTCTATTAGTCTTGCCTCTAAGACAAGACTTAGCCCAAGAACCTCCCAAAAGAACAAGTTACGCCCAATGGACATATGATGACACTACCACATTGTTTCTTGACTAATGAGATGTTCTATAATTCCTGTCTTAGCAGTAAGACTTAACAATTTTCAAACAATAAGTTATGCTCCACAAACAAGACTTGACACTACCATATTGTGTCTTGATTTATGAGTTGTTCTATAATTTTTGCCTTAGAGGCAAGACTTATCTCAAAAGACTTCTTAACAACAAGTCATGCCCTTAAATTTGCTTTGATGTCAAAAAAAAAATCCTTTTGTGAATTATTCAATTTTTTTATTTATTAGCAAAATAATAGAAGTTGAGGAAAAAAAATAGAGAAATAGAAAAAGAGATTGAGAAAAAATGAAAAAAAAGAAAGACAAGAAAAAAATAAAGGTTAAGAAAAAAAGGAAGAATAAATAACAAAAAATAAAAAAAATTGAGAAAAACAAACATGAGAAAAATAAAAATAAAATTTGAGAAAAATATACAAGAAAATATGAGAAATGAGAAATGATAAAAAATAAAATAAAGAGTGAGACCAATGAATTAAAAAAAAAAAAGAGAAATGAAGAAATAAATAATGTTTGAGGAAAAAAAAAGAAAAAATGAGAAAAAGAAAAGTTGAGACAAATGAATTAAAATAAGAAAAAAAATAAAAGTTGAAGTAAAAAAAAATAGAAGTTGAGAGACAAATAAGAATGAAAAGTTCAAAAATATTTGAGGCGTAGAGGGGCAAAAATGTATTTGTACTATACATAAAAATGAAGGAAGACTAGTGTTCAAAGACTTTTCTTACAAAAGTCAAAAAGTCAAAGCCACCCACTTTTGGGTTCATTCCTTGTAATTTCCTGTTTTGAAAATTTCCTACAAATTTTTTCATTATATTCCTTATTGGTCAAAATGTTGCTTTCGTATAAGCACGTTAAAGAAAAAGTTGATAATCAAATGCTATTGGATTTGAGTATGTCTTTTTTTTTTGTAGCAAAGCAGCAAGGTAATTTTCACCAATTCATTTTGGCAAAAGAAAAAAATATAGTAGAGGAGTTTTAAAAAGATATCTGCGGACACAATCATGATCTCAGGTCCCAATATTTCATCATCGTCGTCAGAAGATGACTACAATCAGGAACAACAGATCTCAACTGATGCTCCTGGGGGTAGGACCAATGATTTGATTATATCATCATGTGCATCTTCTAGCTGGTTCACGAATAATAATAATAAGCAGATTGAGCATGAAGCCATAATGATATTTAATGTTGATTTCAAATTACTATCTCAGGTTGATAGTCGTGATAGCTGCGATGATGAAACTATTGGGTTCAACGTATAGATAAAATGTGAATGGAAAATGGAGGAAATTAAGTAGAAGAAAAAAATGAAAAGAAAACACTAAAATGGAATGTGTACTCTAAAATGAAAAGTTACTATTTCTCCCACATTGGTGGGAGAATGTGACTTTCAAGTGTTTATATTAAGAAACACTTATTCCACTTGGTAAGTGAGTTAAGAAATAAGAGATGCCTCGCGCCGTTGTCATCGTCGTCGTTACTTGGCTCGGATTCAAATTTGGATTTGGAATTTTGGACAAAATTTATTTTACAGAAATTTAATCCGAAAGGAAAACAAAAAATGTAGTAAATTATTTTCTGTGTTCATGCAGTGTTTCTAACTGATGCTTCAGAAGGATGTACTGTTTCGAACTGATCCTTCAACAAAATGACACACTGATTCATGAAATGGTCTACCTGTTCAGAAAAGATGCAAACTTTGGACGAACAGACATGATCTATCAGGAAAAGTCACACCTTTAAGTGAACCATTGTCACTTTTCAGTAGAGGCATATGAAGTCTATATAAACCTTCTTTTATCCACAGGTTTAGATACAAATTTTCTGAATTACAAACTCTCTTCTTGTCTTCAAAATATTCTGTGTGATTAATCAAACTGTTGAGTGAGTTTGTTGAATCTAACAATTTGAGGTACCACTATTGTTCGGATTGAAGGACATTTTATCCTTGGGGGGGGGGGGGAGAATATTCCATAACCTCGGGTACTGTGAGGAGAATTATTCCTTAAGGAAACTCCGTGAAGTCGGGGGACTTGGCCTTACAAATTTTATTTCATCTATTTTCTGAAAATAAACACACTTCTTAGATAGATTATTCATAATCTAGCGTTGAAGGTGTTAAGTAACTTCAAAAGTGTTCTTGTCTTAGACTTGAACTATAGTTGAAGTTGTTGTTGCATGTATACAGATTCTTGTACCCGAATATACACCATAAAATTTAACAATTTTAAGGAATAACCTGTGTAGAATCTGTATTGCTTGTTTTTAGAGATTAAAGCTTTAAGCTTTCTACTCCGCTTGAACTTAACTAGTGATTTGAAGACATAAAATCTTCATCACAAGTTAAAGATCATTCGGTTGACGATTGGAAGTCATAAAACTTCATCGTTAACTAGAAACAGGAAGAAGAGTTTAAAGTTTCTTAACTTTATAAGTAGTATTCTAAAAATACTAAATTTTATTGTCTTGTGGTGACAGAAAAAATGACTAACGAAAGTCAAATGTAAGATGTGGCTACGACTGTGGAGGCAACTAGTATTGCCTCAATAAGTTGAGAAAATGCTCCGCAACCAATGACACCTATGGAAAAGCCCAAAAAATTTACGGGCATTGACTTTAAGCTATGGCAACAGAAGATATTCTTCTACCTCACAACACTATGTATTCAAAGGTTCCCTAGTGAGGATACTCCTGAGGTGCCCGAGGGAACCCCGGACAAAGAGCGTTTCATAATTGTAGAGGATTGGAAACACTCGGACTTCCTTTGTAGGAATTATATCTTGAGTGGTCTCCAAGATGACCTCTATAATATTTACAGTGGAACTAAGACATCGAAGGAATTATGGGGGGCACTAGAACAAAAATACAAGACAAATGATGTGGGAATTAAGAAATTCTTGGTTGCAAGGTTCCTGAACTTTAAAATGATAGATAGCAAATCGGTTGTCTCTCAAGTGTAGGAATTGCAAGTAATCATCCACGATCTCTTAGCAGAAGGTATATCTTTGAAAAATACCTTAGTTGAACAAATTGAAAATGTTCTTAGTACTTACATAAATTGTTTTGTAGGTTTGATTGTGAATGATGCATTTCAAGTAGCAGCGATCATTGAGAAGCTACCACCTATGTAGAAAGACTTCAAAAACTACTTGAAGCACAAATTCAAGGAGATGATTGTCGAATATCTTATTGTCCGACTGTGTATTAAAGAGGATAATAAGGCTGTCGAGAGAAGGTCAAAAGGAAATTCTACAATTAATGGAGCACATATTGTAGAAGATGACCAAAACAATTCTAAGAAAAGGAAGAAAGTTGAACAAGGAAGTAATCGACCCAAGAAAAAATTCAAGGGAAAGTGCTTTAACTGTGGCAAGATTTTCCATAAGTCCACGGATTATCGTGCCCCTAAGAAAGGCAAGAAAAAGGACCAAGAAAATATGATTGAGCCCAATAAATAATATGATGATCTGTGTGCTATGTTTTCAGAATGCAACTTGGTGGGGAATCCTCGTGAGTAGCGGATGGATTATGGTTCCACCCGCCATGTTTATTCCAAAAAAGAGTTGTTTTCATCATTCGCTCCGGCTCAAGTAGAAGAAATGATCTACATGGCTAACTCCGCTCGACTAATGTAGAAGGAACAGGAAAAGTGGGCCTGAAAATGACTTCAGGAAAGGTCTTGACACTTACTAATATCTTGTATGTTCCGGAATTACGTAGGAACTTGATTTCTATTTCACTTCTATACAAGAACGGATTCAAATGTGTAACCGTCTCTGGAAAAATTATAACTAGCAAAGGAGAACTGTATGTAGGAAAAGGCTATCTCACCGAGGGTCTTTATAAGATAAATGTAATGAATGTTGAAATCAATAAAAGTTTAAATTCTCCTTACTTGATTGAGTCTTATAATTTGTGGCATGAATGTCCATGTTAATTACAAAATGTTACGAAAACTGATTAACTTAGAGGTTTTGACAAATTTTAAGTGCAATAAATCAAAGTGTCAAACGTCTGTGGAATCAAAGTATGTAAAGCATCCTTGTAAGTCTGTTGAAAGGAATTCCAATCCCTTAGACTTAATACACACTGACATTTATGATATGAAATCACACCATCACGTGACGGAAAAAAGTATTTCATAACTTTTATTGATGATTGCACTAGATATTGTTATGTCTACTTGCTAAATAGTAAGAATGAAGTAATAGATGCGTTTAGGAAATACAAAATTGAAGTAAAAAATCAGTTATAGAAAAAGATAAAAATTATAAGAAGTGATAGGGGCGAAGAATATGAATCTCCCTTCGCCGAAATATGTGTTGAGAATGGAATCATCCATCAAATTACGCCCCTATATTCACCTCAATCTAATGGAATTGCAGAAAGGAAAAATCAAACGTTGAAGGAAATGATGAATGACTTACTTATAAGTTTTGATTTACCACAAAACTTGTGGGGGGAGACTCTTCTTACAGCCAACCGTATACTCAATAGAGTTTCCCATAATAAGACACAATCAATTCCTTATGAAAAATGAAAAGGAAGGAAACCTAACTTAAAATATTTTAAAGTGTGGGGGTGTCTAGCAAAGGTTCAAATTCCTATTCCTAAAAGGATTAAAATAGAACCTAAGACTGTGAACTGCGTGTTCATAGGATAAAGCATGTCGGTTTTTAGTTCATAAATCTGAACATTCGATTATAAATGAAAATACGGTAATTGAATCAGACAATGCTAAATTCTTTGAAACTATTTACCCAATTAAATTGACATGAACAGTCTTATGGAGGATCTAAACGACCTTGAGATGAACCAATTGAAAATGTACATAATAAAGAGAATCCAAGACATAGTACATGTCAAAGAAGGTCTACTTCATTTGGATCAGATTTTATAACATTTCTATTAGAAAATGAGCCTCAAACATTTAAAGAAGCGATGTCGTCGTAAGACTCATCCTTTTGAAAAGAGGTAGTCAACAGTGAGATTGATTTAATCTTAAGAAACCATACATAGGAATTGGTTGATCTTCCTCCAGAAAATAAACCTTTAGGTTCTAAATGGATCTTCAAAAGGAAAAAGAAGGCAGATGGTACTATTGACAAATATAAGGCAAGACTTATAGTAAAAGGCTTCCAAAAAAAAAAATAAGGCCTTTATTACCTTGATACAGACTCCCCAGTAATAAGGATAACATCGATTCAAATGTTAATTGCCTTGGCAGTGGTATATGATCTTGAAATCATCAAATGGATGTGAAAACCGTATTCCTAAATGGAGAATTGGAGGAAGAAATTTACATGGAATAGCCTGAGGGTTTTGTGGTTCTAGGAAAAGAGAATAAGGTGTGTAAACTTATTAAGTCATTGTATAGACTAAAGAAAGCACCTAAACAATGGCATGCAAAGTTTGACCAAACCATGTTGGCAAACGGGTTCAAGATAAATGAATGTGATAAATGTGTTTATATTAAAGACACTCCGAATCATCAAGTCATTATTTGTTTATATGTGGATGATATGTTGATCATCAGTAGAGACACTTCTGACATAAATGCAACAAAATGGATGCTCGAGAGTAAGTTCAGTATGAAAGACCTTGGAATTGTAGATGTGATCTTAGGAATAAGAATTCATAAAACTCCATAAGGGTTGGCATTGTCACAATCTCATTATATCAAAAATGTACTTGAAAAATTCAAGTATATAGAATTCGGTATTGCCAAGATCCATTGGATGTGAGTTTTGCACTTCGAAAGAATGAAGGTAAAAGTGACTCACAATTGGAGTACGCAAGAGTATTAGGATGTTTAATGTATATAATGAACTGTACACGACCAGACATAGCATGCGTTATTAGTAAATTGAGTTGGTACATGAGTAATCCCAACAAAACTCATTGAAAGGTAATGAAAAAAGTTTTAGGGTATCTTAAATACACTCAAGACTATGCCTTGCATTATAATAAATATCCAACGGTACTCGAAGGATATAGTGATGCAAATTGGATCACCAGATCAAATGAAGTAAAATCCACAAGTGGATATGTATTTATTATCAGTGAAGGAGCAGTCTCTTGGAAATTATCCAAACAGACTTGTATTGCTCGCTCTACAATGGAATCTAAATTTATCGCATTGGATAAAGCCGGTTAAGAAGTAGAATGGCTCTAAAATTTCTTGGAAGATATTCCTTATTGGCCCAAACTAGTGGCACCAGTATGTATACACTGTGATAGCCAAGTGGAAATAGGTAGGGTAGGGAGCATGATGTACAACGGTAAATCTCGTCACATACGATAGAGACATAATACTATTAGGGAAGTACTCTATAGTGGAATTATTACTGTTGACGAAGTAAAGTCAAAGGATAATGTGTCGGATCCACTTATAAAAGGCCTATCTAGAGAAGGAGTGGAAAGGACATCTAAGGAAATGGGTTTAAGGCCTAGGACAAGTCAGCATGGCAGTAACTCTACCTAGAAGACTGGAGATTCCAAGATCTAGGTTCAAGGAGATCAAACAAAGTTGTGACTGACAGGTTCAACATTGTTAATTACCCAACTCATTCTCATGATGTAGACAATGTTTAGTAAACAAAGATAAGACTTAAGGTGAAAAGTCTTTTAATGATTATCTAAATTTGGTAGATTTGACCAAATAGTTTAATCTATAGGATTGAACGTTTAGAAATCAGCTATGTGAGGGAGAAGTAGAAGCCGCTTCAAGGAGAATGTTAGTAAAGGCCTATTCTGTAAGCTCTCATGAAACTGGGACATGTTCATGGCTAAAAAGAACAAAACCGTGAGAACCATAAATGGTAAAAGGCTGATTGTATGACATGTGTTGTCTAGGTGTACACTAAAGCTCGACGGTTCAAAGATATCAAATCTACCGATTGACCGAATTCATCCGATGTATGTTCACTACGAAAAGTTCAAAGGGAAACCCACTTATCCAGATGCAATCAGTCTTTGCTTGATGATCACATACTTGTCCATAACATTTTATGAAAAATAGCCATTCCCCATTCATGTGGGGAATTGTTGGGTTCAAAGTGTATATAAAGTGCGAATGGAAAATGGAGGAAACTAAGTGGAAGAAAAAAAATAGAGAGGAAAACACTAAAATGGAAAGTGTACTCTAAAATAGAAAGTCTACTATTTCTCCCACATTAGTGGGAGAATGTAACTTTCAAGTGTTTATATTATAAACACGTATTCCACTTGGTAAGTGAGGCAAGAAATAAGAGATGCCTCGCATCGTCGTCATCGTCGCTCGCTCGGCTCGACTTCGGCTTCGGCTTTGGATTTGGATTTGGATTTGGCAAATGATCGATCGATCAAATCTATCTTTTTGGATAAAATTTATTTGACAAAAATAAATCTATACAGTAAATTATTTTCTTTGTTTTAACCTAGTGTATTGAACTGATACTTCAGAAGGATGCACTGTTTCAAACTAATGCTTCAGAAGTATGCACTGTTTTGAAATGATGCTTCAGAAGGATGCAATCCTTCAACGAAATAATACACTGATTCATGAAATGGTCTACCTGTTCAAAAAATATGCAAACTTTGGATGAACAGACATGATCTTTCAAGAAAAGTCACACCTTTAAGTGAACCATAGCCACTTTTCAGAAGAGGCATATGAAGGCTATATAAACCTGTTTTCATCTACAGGTTTAGACACGAATTTTTTGAATTACAAACTCTCTTCTTGTTTTCAAAACATTCTACTTGATCAATCAAACTGTTGAGTGAGTTCGTTGAATCCAACAATTTTAGGTACCACTATTATTTAGATAGAAGGCCATTTTATCTTGGGAGGAAGATTTTATAACCTCGGGTATAGTGAGGGGACTTATTCCTGAAGGATACTCTGTGAAGTTGGGGGACTTGGCCTTACAAATTCTATTTCATCTATTTTCTAAAAATAAACACACTCTTAGATAGATTATTCATAATCTAGTGTTGACGGTGTTAAGTAACTTCAAAAGTGTTCTTGTCTTAGACTTAAACTAGAGTTGAAGTTGGTGTTGCATGTATACAGATTCTTGTACCCAAATATACAACATAAAATTTAACACAATTGATAACTTTAAGCCTTCAGAAGGGGAGAATGAAGTTATGATAAAGGATGATGTGAGTAGTACTGAGCAAATCATAGATCCATTGGGTTTGTATTCATCTCTTTTGGAACTGGACAATGTTGAAATGCAACCATTGTTACCTTCAAGTTGGAATTTTGTAAGGGGTATTTTTGAAGAGCCACCTTTGTCACCATTAACACCACATATAGATTATTTTATCTCAATTTTTTATGACGAGGGTATTTGGAGTTTTTAGTAACTTATTTGAGTGTTTGACAAAGTTAAAAAATGTTAATAGTTTGTTTGGATTGTTGTTACCTATTGTCTTGTATTGCAAGTTTAAATACCATATTTATTTTGATTATTACTTATTTACTGTATCGTATCATTAAATCCATCTTTACGTAAGAGATTTGAAAGTTGTCGAAAACATCAATTGCTTATTTTTAATTTCAACACTCATATTCAAATACATAACTACTTATTCATAACTTAAAATGTGTTTTCAGTAGTAATGATTGAAAACAGCTTCGATCTAGCTAATCCAAATAGGCACTATATAGTTTAAGTATATACGTGGAAGAATTTTCCATGGGAGGACGTTGGAGACATCAGTTGGAGATAACACATTTTCGACAGACCTTCAAAAATTCAAATGTTTTTAGTGATATTATATTATTTGAATCAGATGCAAATTATTTGAACTATATGAAGATGTCACTGAATTCAGCAACCAATTGAATTATTGGGTTTGAAATTTAGTATGAATAATGCATGTGAAGACTAATGCATAAAAGATGTACCTTCAAATCTTAAAAGGTGTCAAATTAAAAAATATTTTAAATATATACTAAATTTAGGTTAATAATTACATGTGTTGGCCCTCTTAATTCAAATCTTGCCATTCATTCTAGGACCAAAAAGTGTATCATTTAAATTATGGGGCTTATGTTGGGTGGAATGCACATCTTTATTTTTTTTTCGTAATTAGATTTTTCATTAATTACCAAGTGACAAAAATTACAAATCCATAGCAGTCCCACCACATGTAAAGACCCAATTTTCTGGAACCGGAATGTCATACGGTGCTCATGATCCCAAAGGACCACAAGCTAACCCTCTTCTGATATTTGTACCTGAACACTGCATAATATAGATAATAAATATGGAAACTGGCCATAAGGTTCAAAACATCTAAAAATACTCAAAATTGAAAATTGAATATTGATACATCTGTCTGAAAAGCCTCTAAACTGTCTGAACTATGGAGTTGATGGGACATGTCCCCAACCAACTTTGTCTACTAAAAATAAACTAAGTCTAATATGATAATAATAAGAATAAGTATCATGCTCGACTGAAGAGGACTCACTGCTATGTCTACTGCTGCTTACTGGGACTGAGATGCTAGGGGTACTCTGGATCTCATGCCTCTGAACCTATGGTGTCAAATAAAACACCATAGCACAAATACGTCAGCACGAGAATGTATCGAGTATGAAGATAAGGTAAGGCTAAATGCAAGGGCTTATGCATGAACAAGTACTTAACTGAATAATCATTAGAACACTGAATGAGGACACATGCATGAATGCACAAACGATAACTGAAAACATCGCAACTCAAAGTACTAAAACTCGGATACTGCTTTACTATTATCTGAACTCACTACTAATTCCTGAGATAATGAATAACTGAATCTACTTATATCAATGACTGAAAACTGAGCTTTCTACTCTCAACTGACTGCATCGGAGATCAAACCTCTCTAATGGATGATTTCGGGATCTACTATTAATGATAAAAAAATATTATATCTAAGATCAAACCTATCTAGCGGAAGATGTCTGAATCTGATAATAAGAATACTCAACTGAATTTGAGACTAAGATCTAGCCTATCTAGCAAGTAATCTCTAGATCTGATAATGAGATTACTCAACTGAATCTGAGACTAAGATTAAGCCTATCTAGCGGGTGATCTCTAGATATGATAATGAGATTACTCAACTGAATCTGAGTATGAGATCAAGCCTATCTAGCGGCTGATCTCTGGATCTGATAATGAGATTACTCAACTTAACTAAATTTGAGAATGAGATCAAGCCTATCTAGCGGGTGATGTCTAGATCTGATAATGAGCTTACTCAACTGAATTTGAGACTGAGATCAAGCCTATGTAGCGGGTGATCTCTGAATTTGATAAGGAGATTACTCAACTAAATCTGAGATTGAGATCAAGCCTATCTAATGGGTGATCTCTGGATTTGATAATGAGATAATTTTAGACTGAGATCAAGCCTATCTAGAGGGTGATCTCTGGAATCGATAATAAGATTACTCAACTAAATTTGAGACTGAGATCAAGCCTATCTAGTGGGTGATCTATGGATCTGATAATGAGATTACTCAACTAAATCTGAGACTGAGATCAAGCCTATCTAGCGGGTGATCTCTGGATCTGATAATCAGATTACTCAACTAAATCTGAGAATGAGATCAAGCCTATCTAATAGGTGATCTCTGGATCTGATAATGAGATTACTCAACTAAATCTGATACTGAGATCAAGCCTATCTAGCGGATGATCTTTGGATCTGATAATGAGATTACTCAACTGAATCTAAGACTGAGATCAAGCCTATCTAGCAGGTAATCTCTGGATCTGATAATGAGATTACTCAACTAAATCTGAGACTGAGATCAAGCCTATCTAGCAGGTGATCTCTGGATCAGATAATAAGATTACTCAACTGAATCTGAGACTACGATCAAGCCTATCTAGTAGGTGATCTCTGGATCTGATAATGAGATTAGACTGAGATCAATCTTATCTAGCGGGTGATCTCTGGATCTGATAATGAGATTACTCAACTAAATCTGAGACTGAGATCAAGTCTATCTAGCGGGTGATCTTTGGATCTAATAATGAGATTACTCAATAACTTTATATGGAACCATGCCTATCAAGCGGGAGGCTCGTGAATCAATAGAGCTATCTGATTTCCTCACTGAGATAGAAGACTACATCTGACAGTGCTCACTTAACCGATATACCCCGAATATGAACTGGTGGGGTCCAACCTGTAACCTCAGCTGGAAGGGTGTCAATACCGTGCCATGGGTCAAGACCTCTCTGGTCAAGCCTCTCTAACAGGTGACCCTTGCAGGAAGTCAAATGTAAGGCAGTATAATAGTCAAGCCTATCTAGCAGGTGACAAGCCTATTCTGACGGGTGACTCCTGCATCCTGTGCTGGCTACGCAGTTCTGGAGTTCAGGGATTGCGCCTAACGACTCTTCCTCTCTAACGGGGAGCCACCATCCCTACACTCGCTCAGTGCTAGCTCCTACTCCCAACTAAAAGACTCTGAACTGATTCTCAACTTAAACTAAACTAAATTTAATACTGATTATATTTCTCGACTGATATAACTGAGTTAAGCTGAATTCACTTGGTTTCGTAACTGATGGAATACTACTGAATCTCATTATCTGACTAAATTATACTGAGATTGGGATAGATTACTCGAATACTACTCAGAACCAAATTGAACAATTGAATACTACTAGATCTGAGCTGAGTACTGAACTAGGGCAAGAATACTAGTGATACTGAGAATACTGAGATTATCGAGATTTTTAAGTTTTGTATCTATCTGGAAGTAAAGAGTTCTATAACTCACTGAGTTTTGAGAATTATGGCTTGACTGAGCTTATCGTGAAAACTAACATTGGCTCTAGACTGCAGCTAAATTGCCAGGTATAAATACCCCCAGGACTTGATAATATAAAACTAAAGCATAACCATTATTGAATTATCAAGACCATGGACATTCTTTCACCATCACAATCACTAAAGTATCTCTTCAAGCATTTAGAAATCATAAACATATGATAGTATAGAGAGACATGTTTTTGACTCATACTTCATTCAACAAGGTCTTGTATCAAACACATAGAATGTATTAAAGTCTTATCTTGTATCGAAAAGCACATAATTGGAAATTTCATGCTATCGTGTCGCAATTCATTCACTGAGGCTTTTCAACGAACACTTGGCATGCATAGGCTTGTACACCATTGGGGATTTCTAGTCAACATGCTATAATGGGTCTAATTCCTTCACATAAGCATTTTATCAAACATATGGGGAGCATACTTTGCTTATCCAAAAATATTTTCACTTAATTGACATGAACACATCACTTAACAAGCAACTTGAAGATGTTTTATCATGAGCATCACATGAATATCACATACCAGGGTTAAAACTTGATAATCTTGTAAACAAACATGAATCAGAACTCAATAATAGCATGAACATCAATTTCAACTCATATGAATCATGAAAACTCATAAACATAAGATCTTTGAAATTTAGAAAAGGGTTCTTGAGCTTCTTGGATAAAAGGGACCCAAGAATCAACATCGGCATACCTTAGGGAAACTCTTTCTTGAAGGCTCTTGGAGAGATTCTTGATTTTTCTTGATTTTTCTTGAAGAAGGAAGAAAGGTTTTGACTTGTAGAAAACCCTACTTTTTTATGTTGAAGATGAGAAATAAAGTTGTGAGCCTTGATCGAATATAAATAGGGAATAAAAAGAGTGGGAAAAAGACCAAAAAGCCTTTTTAAAATCGAGTAAAAACTGTTGAACGAGGGCTGCGATGGTCGAAGCGAAGGTCAATCGTTCAGTCTAACAGTCTTTCGGATTGTCATTTTACATTGGCCCAGAAAAGAATACACTGCCTCAAGGTGACGGTCAAAGTGACAATCCATCGCCAACCCGATGATCTGTCGGACCGTCCATTGTACGTTGGCCAAGATGAGGTCACACTGCCTTAGCGTGATGGTCCTAGTGATGGTTTGGCACAACCTCAATGGTTTGTCATCCTGGCTATCGCACTTAGACCAGGAAAGGGAGTCATTGCCTTGGTTGCGATGGGCTGGGCGATGGTCTATCGCAAGCTCAACGGTCCGTCAAGCCGACTGTCGCACCTGGGCGGTTCTGACTGCTTTCAGTAAAACGACCATAACTTCCTTGCCCAATGTCATATTTTGACAAAATTTGGTATCGATGGATAGCTTATTCAATGATTTACATGACAAAAAGTCAACATCAGGGAAATTCTACATATTTCAAAATATTTTTCACTTGGAAAGACACTTCTCAACCTTTTAAGGCCGAATTTATACTTCACTTGACACACTCTAAGGCTCAAACTACAAGAGAATTTTATGGGATCTTACAGCACAGGTCTATTATCCTAGAAAGAAAAACACAAAAATCAAACAAGAACCAAAAGAATACTACTTAAAAGGCATTTCCTGTAGTCTAGTACTAATCGCAGGTGGAGTTCTAACACGTGTAGACCATTTTGTTTTCTAGCTGCTGCCGATGCCTATTCTTGCTCTCAAAGATTTGCAAGTTCTTCTTATCCGAACTACATGGATAAATTCAGTATAAATCATTATAATCACTTGATTTTTGGTGATTTTTGTAAATTATTTATTACTGTGTGATTTGACTTTTTTACTCCTCCCTATGGTTACTTTGTGGTATTTCTGGGGTATGAGCATGATTGACATGATTCCCAATGTATTTCGGTGTAATTTGTGCAATTTTGTAATTTTTGGTGGTTATAAAGGCTTATTAGTTGACTTTAGTTAACATTTATTATTTTGCACGTCAAATGACAAAATGAATAGCACCAACACATCCAGAATATCGATTTTAGGTTGGTAACATGGTGTGGTTTTACAACTTTTGTATCTCATTTCGAACCTCGATTTGAAAAGTTGTAAAATTAAGTTTTGTGGGTAAATTTTGTGAAAATAATTTTTTTTCAAAAATATGATATAGCCAGTGAGTTCGAGCATCGAATTTGATAGGGTAACATAGTTTGTTTGCATTCTTAGGATTTCAAATGAATCTCGGGGGGTCTATGGAGACTTTGAATTTTTTAAGTCTCCACAGATGGTGTATTAAAATTGTGACCGCTAAAGCGGCGGCGCTTTAGCGGGTGCTTTAGCGGCCCTAGTCTTCCAGCAGGTACTGATTTAGCGGTCACCTAAGCTCTTTAGTGCTGACCGCTGAAGTGGCCCATAGCTCGCTTTAGTGGTACTTGGGTATATATATGCCTTCTTTCTCGATTTTCCTCTATTTTTGACACTTGGAACTTTGAATTTTTAGAGTTTTTGGGCGATTTCTTTCATTTTAAGGCTTGGGTAAGCTCTATCCCTATTTCAATTATTTTTCTTTGAACTTTGTCAATTAAATCTTGTCAAAACTCGATTTCAAAAGTGGAATTTGGGGATTTTGGCCCAGAAAGCCTAAATTAGAAATTCTTCAATTTAAAACCCCAATTTCAACCCGTTTTCACTAGAATTTTCTTTTATAACTTTCTTTAATCAAGGGTAATATATATTTGGACTAAAATTTTGGTTTTATCCCTCCTCTTTGAAAACTCATTTCAAGGGTTCATTTTGACCCCAATTCATAAATGAGTTATATGAGTATCGTTGACTTCCTTTTGATGCATAGATTCTATATTTATATGTTTTAGTTGATTCTAAGTTCGTTTGTGAGGAAAATACTCCATGTTGAAAACTTTTTTAACTAGTTTTTGCATTCGAGGTAACTTATGACTTAGCTTTCTTCAGATTAGGTTAGGTGATGTGTGAGAAGATGCTAACACATTTGAGACTTTTAACTAAGAATAATTGCAAGGTCTTAAGCAACTTTTGTCATTTTTGATTATTTTTTGTTTGATATTGCAGTAAAAGTCATGATGCAAGAGAACCAGCAATAATGGAAGTAAAAGAGTTGATTTCTTAGCAAGTAGAGAGGGAAGTATAGCTGACGAATTATCTGATAAGTCGTCAGCCTTGTGATAAGCTATCAGAGTTGCCATCAACCTTAGACAGAGAATGGGCTTCAGCTAGAATTCATCATGACATCTGTGATAGGCAATCCGAAGTGTGATAAGTCATTAGGCTTAGACAGAGAATGGGTTTCAGCTAGAATTTATGACGACATCTGTGATAGGCCATCAGAAGTGTGATAAGCCATCAGGCTAGTCGTTAGCTTAGGTAAGAAATGAGATTTGAAGTGAAGAATTGATGATAATTCTGATAAGTCATCATATGCCTGATAAGCCGTCATGTCTCATCGTCAACCTAAGGTAGAGATTATCAAAAGTAAAGAGCAGCTGACGACATTCCTGATAAGTCGTCAGACTCCTGATAAGCTATCACACACATTGTCGCCTGTCCGAGAAAATGCTGTGATCTATGATTTTGTTTCCATAATTAGTCTGAAGTATATAAATAGCAACTTTTAGGGTTTCATTCATCATCTTGATCATCTTGAAACGCCTAGAACTCATTCCAAAGGCCAGTTTACCTCTTTTTGGGGCTCTAAACTTTGGATTAAGTTTTTAATTCTTAGATTTAGTTTTGAAAAATTTCTCTTAAAGTTGGAAGAGAATCAACTTCAGACTTCATCTTTTGTAAGTTTTATTACTTTGAATGATAAATAAAACTATTGCTATCTCTTTCTTTTTTATGTGGGACTAAAACCCATAACTAGAGTTGTGGGATCTATGATTATTCCTCCATGGATTTAATAGCTGATTAGGGTTTGAGTGATTATGGGGACATCTTGATGATTCCTTTGTTATGATTGTTATTTATTGGTTGCAAATAATAGATCCAGCCTTATGTTGATTTGCTCGAACTAAGAAATAAACTAAAGGTAGCGAATTATCAATGAGGATTTGGGAAGGTTAAGTTCTCATCTAATGATTAATGTTTTAACAAGATTGATCATCTTGAGATAAATCAGTATGAATAGAATGTTTCCCTAAGTTTGAGAGAATTAGGGAGTTCAACATCTAGGTAGGCTGAGAAACACTTAGATGGACTGTCAAAACTGATAATCTGGTGTTTCCCTCAAGTCATGAGAATCCAATGCTACAATTATTATTTAATGGGGATTAGTAATCATAGTGATCACAACCCTAGTTTTTTTTTTTATCATTGATTTGAACTATTGAAATTTTGGCTTTGAGTTCTGAAGCAAGTTACAACCTTAACATTTGTTTAATCATTGAAAACCCCCATTTTATCTTTTTGTATCATTTGTTTGAATTCAACTTATAGCTTTAGTTTCAAATTAGTTTAATCGCCACTCACTTTGTTCCCTGTGGATTTGACCCTGACTCCAAAGTTGGATAAATATATTGATGATGACTGTCTTGTTCTAAATTAACGTGTAAGTTGAGCATTATCACTGGATGGTTAATTTTAGTATATAATCATGTTGTGGGTGTGGGAACTAATGATGAAATTATTATTGTTATGTACTTGTGCGGGGCATGTGTTGTTGTTATTCGGTGGATTTTGAGTCATTGATTGCAATGTGTTACTGTGTGGGGTCTTACATAATGTTATTAGCCTGATTATTATGTAAATGATTGATTTCTTGGTGAAAAATGTCTAATTGGTATTTATGTGGTATCAAATAACATATTTTTTTGGTATATCGTACTCTATTGTTTTATGGACTATAGTGGATCTAGATAGTTGGCATATTGAGGGGATTTGTGGTTCAAATGGTTGGTATATTGGTTAGATTTGGAAATTTTCATTCTGGTTGGCTGTGAGCATTACTTTCTCATATCATAGACATTTATGAAACATCGGTACCACCGTCGAAATCCTGGCTTTTTCTGATAGAAAATGTGACATCCGTAAAAACCCTCTACCGATGTATATGTTGGAGATGAGTTATAGATATCGGATTGGTATTGGATATTGGATTGTATATGGGTTGACGAACCCCTATAGTTCCTACCTCGTTAACACAGCTTGATAGGTGTATATGGAGGTTGTCCAACAATCTTGTGCATCACATCATCATCATCTTCATTGCATTTTATACACTGTGTACATTCTATGTTGTATCTTTGTTCTTGGTGTCATATCTATCTATTTGTGCTTCGTTCTTGTACTTATGTTTTGGTATATGTGTATATTGTCGAACTGTTAGTGGAGATGGTGTGGGATACCATTTGAATTTTTTTTTATTGCAAGTGACATGCCCATAGTGTGTATTTTATATGCTTTATTTTCTACTTTACTCAGTCAACCTGTGATGCCTACTGAGTACAAGTGGACTGTACTCATCCCTACTGCTCCCTTTCAGTGTAAATCCAGCTACTAGTGCGCCATACAATATCTAATTTGGGCGGTGCTTGGAGTATTTTTTAGGTAAAGGTCGATCTATGATTCTGGAGTTGATCTACTACCTCTTCTTGTCTAGTTCATGTCTTTTTTTATATTCAGAGACAATTTATGTTCCTTTTGGACTATAAGTTTGTATATTATTATTTTGAGATGTACTTAGTTGGTTCTTAATCGTGACACCAAATTTTGAGAGATTTATGGTATCTTTGTTATTTATTTTTCTGCTAATATGATATATGTGTGGTTTGACATCGTTCTAGAAGCCTGACCTTGGGTTTTGGTGTTGTTTTCCCTTTTCATATCAGTTTGGATAATGGGCTTATTTGTCAAGGCTTTCCACGACAAGTGCCATAATGACCCTTGGTTTGTGGGTCGTGATAAATTGGTATCAGAGCCAAGATCGGTACGTAGACTTTCGTATCTATTTTTTAGAGGCTTTAAGATATCTTTAGGAAACTTCTCTTATTTTTTTCCTTATCATGCAGATTCTTTCATACCTGATGTTCTAAATTGTATTTCATTTTTTTCTGTGCAGATGGTATACACTAGAGCCCGTAAGGCTATAGATGCTGATCCATCATCCGAAAAAAGCTTATTTTAGAGGGCGAGTTTTGACTCGTGGATGGGCCCGAGGTAGTGGATGGGCATGAGGTTTTCCCCTTCAAGAGGTAGTACTAGGAGAATTTCCCCTAATCCTTAGGGTGAGCATGCTAGAGATATATCGACAACTCATGTCCCAAATAGTTCTTCTACCCCAGTCTTAGAGGGGTTATTGATTCGCTTGCTGCCCATTTGGAGGGTGTTTCTTTGAGCACACTGGTGTTCCTCTATCTCCTAGGATTGTACCTCCGTCTGTGCTAGAATATGACTATGGTGTTCCTCCGGTTCTAACTATAGATCTTCCAATGATACCGACGTCTGCTTATAGTACTCTATAGACTCTGAGTGTTGTTCCTCCTTTAGTACTTGTATCTGAGTATGGTATTCGGATACGAAAACAAACTACGGGATTAAAACTAAGCTAAGAAATGAAGAAAACAAAGATAAAAGATAGATAGATAAAGTAATAAGATAGACACAAGAATAGAATGGATAGAAAACAAAGGGTATATCAAAACCTTAATCCTTTATTCAATATCCAATCAAACACTTAAATCTTATGTAAACCTCAAGGAAATTGAATTTTCGAGTAACACACATTTCGAAATGAAAGATCAACACAAGCGATTTCAGGCTTGCCATAAGCTAATCCAAACTTTCCACTCACTCACAAAGGAGTAATCATTCATCATTCATCAAAGTCTCTCTACTAAATGAAAGAAGGGCCCTATTTATAGTCTAGGATTAATTATTACATCTTATTGACCCAAAAGTGACCTATTTGGGAAATACAAGGCATAAAATCCCACTAAGAATCCACTTGAGCATATGTGGTGTACATGGGGCACATAGTGGATTATTTTGACCCACTCTAGCAGATCTAGAGCGAGTTGGGCGTACCTCCAAAGCGGATGGGATTTATGTCCTTTTTCGGTGGCCTTCTAGCCCCGTCTTGCCTTCCCTTGGCTTATTTAATGTCCCTTGAACATCCTTGATCATCATAATCATCCAATTGGCACCTTTTGATAGCAACCAAAGAGTCATCAAGTGCCTCTTAAACCATAAGCTTCCTTTCCAAAGATCCAGAGGCAATTTGGATTGTATCATCCTCCCCTTCTTGAAAAAGATTCATCTTCGAATCGACAAATTAAAGCACAAGAGAAGAACACTCAACCAATATATCCTCAAAGCACGACGGTTAGCACAAGAGCTTATATCAAAATAGCCATGCCAAGGTGGTACACATTTGACTTATATACAACAATCAAAATGGTGAATTAGGGGTATGTAACCCCACTACTTGGACACTAAAGAGATATGGAAAATAGGGAAGGATAGAGAAACCATGGTAATCAATCAACCACTCATGAAGGTTCACATGGGTTCAAAGTCTCAGTTGACACATCATCCCTTTAAAACACTCATCTTTGTTGGATATCTTCCCCTTATACAATATGGGTTCATCAAGTAGATTATGAGTCCCCAAGAAAGACTTTCCATCATAGGAATGACTACCAACATTCTCAATCAAACTTTACTTGTCATATTGACCAAGTACCAAGTTGAGTGTATAAAAATCACCACATTCAAATTTGTCACCTGGGTCAAATAGATTGAGTGGCCATAGACATAGATCTAGACAACACTCCTTTTCCCCAAAGGAATCACTAAAATATAAGGATTTATTCTCTGTGCTAGAATAAGCATCATTAAAGGCAAATGGAGAGTACAGAAAGGTGTAACACAAATTGAGTTCATCTAAGGTGTCCTCATGTATATACTCATAATCAGATTCAAGATCATCACCATGAGTATCCTCATCAACAGAGGCACGTAAAGAAGAAGGAACAATTTCATGACAAGTAACACCTTTTCTTTCAAGGGGTGAATCCTCAAGTTTACACAAACCACTGCTAACATCAAAGGAGTCATTAATCAAGTCATCACAAGAATCAAGCAATGCATCCTTATAATTATCAAACAAGGGTGGGGTATCTGATGACGTCCAAACAACACCTCTTATTAGATGATGATACGTCGCTGTCAAAATATAGTAACCAAACTAAGGTTGGGGTCGAATTCCAAGGGAATACGTGGACTCGTGGTTTTCAGATGTTGTAATCAATGGGAAAGAACTGGAAAGTAAATGGGGGTTTTGAATGAAAATACCGAACAAATATAAACTATTAACTTCGGTTGTGATTAGTATTCGTGAACACTAGGATAGTGTTCCCCCTGGTTTCTTAATTTCGTAGGTTTATCGTGCCATGTTGAACCAACCCAATACATTGCATGCAGAATTGATAAATTATGTACCATCTACAGTCTTTTGGACGAGTAGACATATTTCACCCTTTAACTTTTGAGTCTCGGGATTTCGCCTTACTAACCCTTATCTTTATCCTTGTTAACTATTACCTTTTAGGTCTCTAGTTATTAGATGATAGTTAATGATCTTACTTAGATAATACCTAGTAGCGTGGATCGACCAATAATATTTAAATTATTGTTTCATTATCTTTTCCTAGTCACTACTCCTCTTTTAGATTAAGAATCAATAATCTAGGTGGGATTTTAATGTTGGTCCTACATGCGGCCACATGTTGACTTGGTAATGCCGGGAGTCATCTTTTTAGGTCTTATTTAATTTTCAAATATGCTTTGGTCACGAACAAGCTGAAAACATCTCGAATATTCATAATTTCTTCAAAAATGGCCAAAAACACCTTTTTCCACCCTTTCATGAACTTATCATCCAAAACATGATTTCCTGCAAAACATACCCAAAAGACATCATATCTAACAAAATAGCCTCAGAAACTTGCATATTTTCCTCATTTTAAGCGTCGAAAGTGCTATATTTCTATAGCACATCAACACCCTAAACTTAGAACATTTGCATTTCCTCAGGCAACAAAATACAATAAAAACAAAAATAACACTGAACTAGGAGAAACTAAGCTATTCAAGACAATCAGTCAATATGTAAAGCTCAAAACACAACGTCTCCTTCCAATCTTATTTTTCAAAACCAATTGTGAATGAACATGAATCACAACAATGTGACACAATGGGATCACGGTATGAAAATTACATTAGCAATAGGAAACCACTCATTTAGACAAGTTACACTACCCGAAACAAGCACATAGCAAGTAATATGCCTCAAGTGCCCTCACAACAAGAATGTCCCACTCACTCATACGAAATTATGCATGTCCAATGTAGGGACGATTAAGAGACATTCACACTCAGAAGAAAAGTTACAATCAATGCATGTCAAATACCATAGGCTTGCCCTTATTTTCTTTACCTTAGCGTTCAGATAGTCAAGTTAGGATCACTATTGGATTTTTCTCAGCTTGTAATGTAGGCTTGGGGGCTGGTATAGTACATATGGACATATCAAGTGACTAAGACTCCTTGGCACTACACTAACCTTGGAATCTCACTTATTAACCATTTTTCACTTTATTTCCACCCTTATTTCTCCTTTTTATTCTTTTATGCACATTCAGGTTGGGTGTGGTCTTTTATTTTTTTTCTCTTCTTTTCTTCTTCTACCATACCCAACCCTACTAACTTTTCCTTTTATTTTACCCTTATCCATACCCATTTTACACTACATACCCCTATGATAACCACCCTCAACTTAGGTTTTTTTCCTGAGTTAAAGTGCATAATGTCTAAGGAGGAACAGGGCCAAAAAGGTTCATTGTAACAAAAATAGGAAGATGAAAAGTGAAAACAAAGAAATAGGATATAAGGCTCAAAAAAGGATCAAGGAATACTAATTTCCACATGGAAGGTCATTTCATTTAAAAGGAGACTAAAATCAAAATGGCCTATGATCCTTTCCTAACCGACTATCCTTCAACCGAGGAAAGACTAACCAGGCAAGTTCTGAATTCGACACTCAAAGGGAACTAGGTAGTATCTCACACATATGGCACAGAGTCACATCATAAGCTACTACCAATCCAGTTCATGCACAAGTTATCTATGATTATTGTGTCCCTAATCCTAATTCCATAACAAGATCCACAATGTTCACACCTATATACATTTACACAGTTCTAAAACATTAATTTTTGGAGGGGTATCAAAAATTAATCCAAATATGACTATTGCCTTAAATATTTAAAAATCTCCTAATTAAACAAAAACATCACAAAACAAAATAAAATACGCTAAACATGTCGACTCTACTAGGAACAAGACTCTGGGACAAAAAAAATGACCAAAAAAACCCCAAAAGGATATCAAGTCCTATAAGCAGCTTCACCCCCAACTTAAAATCACACATTGTCCCCAATGCATCAAACCGCTACAAAACAAGAGAGTTAGGAACATACCTACGGCACCATAGGTATAGATATCCAACATCAATCAAACAATACATATACAAACAGAAAAATACCTTGGGTTGCCTCCCAAGCAGCTCTTGATTTACTGTCATGGTATGACTTAGTTCCCTTTGCAACTCAGACTTCACCAATGTCTATTTCAGCACAAACTCTGACTTCGTCTAGGTCTTCTATATAGTGTTTCACTCGCTGCACATTCACTTTAAATGGGACATCACCATCACACTTTATCTCAATAGCATCATATGGAAAAACCTTTACCACAGTGAATGGTCCAATCCATATTGATTTTAGCTTGCCAGGAAACAAGCGTAGTCTTGAATTGTACAACAAGACCAAATCACTGGGTTTGAATATTCTTTTTTTGATCTTCTTGTCATGGTAAAACTTTATCCTTTCTTTGTATATGACTGATCTCTCATAAGCACAGAGTCAGAATTTATCCAGCTCATTTACCTTGCTCAACCTCAAGTTTGCTACATCAAACTACTAAAAATTTAGCCTTTTCAATGCTCATAGTGTCTTATGCTCGACCTTAACTGGTAAGTGGAATTTTTTTCCATAAACGACTTGATATGAAGAGGCACCTATGGATGTCTTATAGGTTGTCCGATAGGCCCACAATGCATCATCTAACTTTCTAGACCAGTCAGTCCTGTTAGCATTCACTATTTTCACCAATATCGACTTTATATCTCTATTGGAGACTTTCAATTGCCTACTTTTCTAAAGATGGTAAGGTATTCCCATATTATACCACACACCATACCTATAATTGCACGGGGAGTGCCAAATCGAGAAAAGACGTCCCTCTTTAAAAAGATGATGATGCTCCTGCCTTCATTGTCTGGGAGTGAAACTCCCTCCACCTACTTTGATCCATAGCCAACCACTACCAAAATGTACTCATACTATAGGATCTCACAAATGGGCTCATGAAATCGATCCCCCCCTCTACATCAAAGAACTTTATCTAGATAATTAGTGTCATGAGAAGTTCCTAGCATCGTGAAATGTGATAACGCTCACCTATACCATCAAAATTGGTAGAGAAAGGTCATTGTCAGTAGTTCAACTTATGTTCAGGTCAAATCTATGAGAAACAAAATTAGAATTCTAGTCTTATGGGTGTTAAACGCTACTAAAAGGTTACCCGCAATATGAATAAAACAAAACTCATGAATAAAAATTGGGGGGGGGGGATGACTTTTGGAAAGTGTTTATTAATGACAAATCAAATCAACAAATCAAACAACAATCATGGTTTAAATTTGATATGAGAAGAATCTTGGGATTATGTCTAACTAAAGGTAAGTTATGCATGGATACATAAAGATTTCGTGTAAAGTTTAGTTATCAGTGATGTGGTAGGCTAGGCGAAGGTCCTTGAGGCTAGTTTGTCAACAAACTCTCAAGATATCACTCGTTGGCCCTTTTGGGTAGCTAGCAAGTATGCCAATTACAATCACCTATTACCTCAATTGGGCATCCCTCTTTCTAGGAAGATGTCCAAGATATAGTCAACTTCCTAATCACCCATCTGTCAAAGATAGTGAAAATTAGCAAACTACATCCATCAATTGTCCATTATTGCTTTGTCACCCATATCCCTCTTTTAAGGATGATATGGGTTCCAAGAGTTCACCCAAACCCCTCTTTCAAGAATGGTGTGAGCTTTCAAGAATTTAGGGGTTTCACCCACAAACCCATTTTAGGTATTTGGGGCTTTCACCCACAATCTCAACTAATTAAACCAAGCAATAGTGAAACCCATCATCTACAGACTAACATATACACAAATACATCATAGCCCACACATAATTGCACGTTAGTTCAACATAATCCCAAGACAATGAAATTTTAGCTAATCATAAAGAAAAGAGAAATAAATATACCATAGGGATTATTCAAAGCATCTATTCTTCAATTACACTAAATTCAAAGTCTCCAAATCAAAATACAATTGTGTCCAAAGTTAGATTTTAAAACTTCAAATTCAAAATGGTCCAATAGTCTAAAAACCCAAAAGTAAAAAGGTTTCAACCTCTAAAAGTAATTGGGTTCGACTGAATGAAATTATAAAACTTCCCCTGGGCATATTTTTGCATAGCCGCAATCGCTGAAGCTTGTCCACGATCGCGTCTAATGCGACTGCGATAAGGACATCGTGATTGTGGCACTTTGACCTGGCTTGACTGGCCGCAATCGTGGCCCACAGACCGCGATCGCGGTAGCTGAGGCTTATTTCTGCTTTAGGTCTTTTAGCTGCACTTCTTTTCTCCTTTTGATCCTTTTTAGCTAGCATCCACATCTTTCCTTCTCCTAACCTGTATGCCTAAAAATGTGGAAATTAGTGCATTTAATAACAAATTTGTCTCACTTATACATTCAAAGTATAGTAGTTTGCACGAATGTTGAGAGCAAATGAGTGGTAAATTAACCACTCATCAAAACCCCCAACGTAAAATTTTGCTTGTCCTCAAGCAATACTACCTCTTACCATGAGACATTGCACATGTATGTCCAATTATATGACCCAATAATCATAATGACTTCAAGCTTAGTTACTACCGCAAATAGGTCTTCAAATATGGGCAAAGCTATTCTCACAACCTCACTCAAAACGAAATGCAATGTTCAAGGGTGCAAAAGACTTCAAAGAGTAACCATGCAACAATCACAAATACTCTAGACATTACTCACCTTTGACCTCAACTCCAACATACTTCTTTTGCCTTATTTATTGAGATGACAAAATTACCTACCTCAACTTGTTTACATGCCTCCTCGCAAGAAGAAAAATTCCATACACTAAATTATCAAATATACAACAAGGTATTCAAGTGCAAATCTCTCTCTCTCAAGGACTCTAGATGCTAACAAGTACCATGCCATAGACTTTCCCCTATTTTAATCGTCACTATAATGAATACACTTGGTTGAAGATCTTGAAGGGCTTTTTGAGATTGTAACATAGTTTTGGAGTAGGGTAGGATATCAGTTAAAAACAATATGGCTATACCCTCCTTGAACATCTACATCACACTATTCCATCCAACTTTTGACCATGGGACACTTCTTTTGCCTACACTCTTTACACATGTGTTCACGTTTATTTCCTTGGTTCACCCAATTTCTTTTCATTTTTTTTATTGCACACTCTATTATTTTCTTTTCTTTATTGTATCATTTCTTTTTCTTATGCATTTGTTCTAAATGCTTAAGCTTTTAGGCACTCACTTACAACTTCATGGCCCAAAGTTACGCCTTGCACTCTTCACCACTCCCAACTTAGGCTTTTAGCCTCAATTTGCATTTTTAGATTCAAGGAGGGAAGGGTTCAAAAGAGGGACAAAAATTGAATGGCTCACGACTTGTAATGTGTTTGCCAAAGAAAGGTCCAAAGGCTCAAAGTGGGTGACTAGGGATAAAATTTATGCAAGGATAGGGTTTTTAGGCTAGAGTGGACTTCTAATATCACAAAGGTGGCCTATGATGATCTCACCAACCAAGTACAATAAAAATTAGCCTTAAGAGACCAATAGGCCAAGTTCTAGATGGTACAAGTATATATGAGATTCGGACAAATAATCTCATTGCCAAGGAGGCCCAATTGCCCCTCCCGCTAGAGACAAAAAATGAAGTATCTATCAATTATCACAAGCCAAAATTTTAGAGTCACAAAAGAAGGAAAAGTATTGTTACAAGGTCGCTCACGTCCATGCCCTTGATTTTTGAAAATGTTTTTACGGAGGGGGTGTTTGATTTGCATTTGCACCACACACAATTTGCTAATTATGGAACCAACCCAAGCTTTTGTCTTACATTTTAGCTTTTATGCGGGCACACCATATGGCTACTTAGACTTTGTCATAGGTATAAATGCGATCCAAAATACAAAATGCCTTAGGTACTCAGAATTTACTTGCATTTGTGACCTCGATGCCATGGGTACTTAAACTTCCCCCACATCCATGGCTCAAAACCCAATCACGATGCTTTTTTCCTTAAGAATGTTGTCACTTAGTCTATCATAGAGAAAATCTCATCTAATATCACCATACACAAAATAATAATAAAGTAAAAATCTAAAAACAAAAATGCTTAATCCATGAAAATGTGGGCGCCATTAGAGTGCCCGAATATTATAACCTAAAGAAAAATAATAAAAATCATCCAAGATATCATAGAAACATCTAGAAATATCAATAATACAGGCCTAAATAAAATGAATATGGAGACAGGCACTCCAACCAAATAGCTAGCAGTATCCTCACTGCATAAAAAATCAAGCATAAAGAGAGATCTAAAACTTCATCAAGAGTTGCTATCACTCTTGGTTTCTACATCATTATCTGCATCCTCAAGACTGGACCACTCAACTGGGGCCTCATCATTGCTCTCCACTTGTGAGGAAGGAAGTCTATCATAGGGGTTTAGGATCTTTTGTAGGCCCTTCACCCCTCTTCACATCTTGCTGAAGAATTTATCTCATGTGAAACTTGGAGATTTTAATGTGACATCTCCTAGGATGAATACTCTCTCTCAAGCCTAGAAATGGTAGCTTCTTGCTTTCGCTGGTCCTCCCGATACTTTCATAATCAGATCGGGACACATATAAGTGGCGGGTAGTGGAGGGATCTACTAGACCCTGGGGAAACCCCGGCATAAGCTCCCTAATGGCAATAATATCAACACCAATATCCTAAAGAGATATGGTGGTGGATGACCTACAAGACTCAAGCTCCTCACATGTTGACTTTCCTAAGTCGATCTTTCTCTTCTTGCTTTCCCGGCACCTCCTTTCCTTGAATTTTGAGAGGATAGATGAGGATGCCAGGGTTCACCCAAGTATCTCCATGGTAATTCTTAACCCCTACTCTCTTGCAAAGATCAGTAATCAAAGAAGGAAAGAAGATATGTGTACCACCCTGGTTCTTGAAGAATTTCATATCAGAAACCATGAGTTAACCAACATTCAAAGAAATACCATCAAGAATGCAACCAACTACCTGAGCCCGCAAATCTTGAAATGTTATTACGTGGGTACAATGGGAGACTCAGCTACATATGATGTTTAACTAAATCCAATCCTCGACAGTAAAGCCATTCATGAATATGTTTCTCTTGGTCATCGCCCAAACTTTCTTTTTGGGGCATAGTCTTTCTGCCAACCAACTTTCTGGCTCACACTTTTTTTTATCAAAATCACCCATATTTTCATTCAAGATCCCATAGATATCATTGATTTTCTTCTCCCCTAAAGTTTACCTCCTTTCCCCAGATCTCGATAATCATATTGGATAAGTCTGAGAAAGATACTACACTAGGGTTAGCGTAGAACTCACATACTCTTTGCTCATTTTCCTTGTAAGGATTCGGGGTGAAGCACCACCACCTCGTGTCCACAAGCCTTTCATGAAATTCCAGAACCTTTTCTGGTACTTTCTCCAAGCATATTCCCCTCTCCGGGAGAAGCTTTATTCTCGAAAGATCACCATAGTAAAGAGTGTGGCACTCAGGTGCCACGAATCAGACTTGATCCTATTCTTCCATGATATGATCTTAAAAAGCATGAGAATAGTGCAAACACCTTAATCATTGACATTTACATGCATAAACTAAGCCATGTTGTTCACCAAAGCTTATAGGATGGTTACTTGGTGATGTTTGGACAAAAAATTAGAGTGGAGAATTTTTGGACCAGGTAGAAAATTAGCCTTAGTTACTGCGATCGTGGGACATAGAGCCGTGATCGTGATCTCGATGATCGCAATCGTGGTACCGTAATTAAGGTCCCAATGACCGCAATTGCGGTACCCGAAACCAATTTCATGCCAAAATTTCCAATGTCCAAAAATTTAAATTTTTTAGCCAAAACATGTTCTACAACAAGAATTTGCAATGGAATCGTTGAACAAGTTTACTAGGTTCTCGATTATGCCCTTAGAATGTAGAAACCTCTAGTGAATACTCATTTGGACATTTGATCGAGCACTTGGTGTGAACTTTTCATTTTTCTCAACTTCACACACAATTTGGGTACTCAGGGCTTCTCTATGCTCTTACACACCATATTCTAGCTGCTAACTACCATACAAGTACATTTCTACACAAATTTAACATTGAAAATCATAGATTTAGGCCTTTCCTATAACGTGCATTCTATGGCCTATTTTCAATAATTAAAGCATTGATTCAAGACACTTACCAGAGGGAATGATGAAAAAGGGATGATCTAATGCTTTTGAATGCCTAAAATGTGCCCAAGAGTAGGTGTAATTTGAGAGAAAATTTAAGAAAGGAGTGTGAGGGAATGGGAGTCTGATGGACTTTTTAAAACCATTTTTACCGCTATTGTGGTCCAGAGTCCGCGATTGTGGCAATACGAGTTACCGCAACCGCTGTTAAGGTCCCGCAATCACAGTAACTAAGGGCATTTTTGCATCTCTGTTTTCCCCTGTTCGGCTTATTACTCAATTTTTACAAATTTTCCACTGTCCAGTTTACCAAGCAAAGATTACACACTTTCTCTTTCTCAAACTCATCCAACACACTCCATAGTGCCCCAAATCTATGAATTAATTAAATGAAAAAATTAAAATCTACACTATGAAATTAAAAACAAGGGATACGAGTCACTTTCGTGGCATTTATGGGTTGCCTCCCACGTAGTGCCTTAGTTATGTCGTGGAATGACGTCTTCCTTTTTTCTCAAGTTGGTTCCTCAAGAGGCCCCTCATTTACTTCCTTGACTTCAACATCGATCATCAATACCACTTGAAGCTCTACGGGTTATTTGTTTATTTTGCATACCAGAAGGACACTTCACCATCATGAACTTTAAACCTTATTTCCCCAAGCTCCAAATCAAAAATGGTTCTCTTGGTGGCAAGAAAAGGTTAATCAAGGATGATAGGCACCTTTTGGTCAATTTCATAATCTAGCACCATAAATCTGTCAGGAGGATGATAATATCCACTTTTACCAACATGTAGAACACAACACTAATCGATTTCTTGATAGACCGGTCCGCCATCAAAAGCCTAATTGTCATTGGAGTAGGGTGCCCAATCCAAGCCTCTTAATTTTTAAGGGCGTGATATTTTTACTTACACCAAGGTCACAGAAAGCCTTTTCAAGCTTATGTGTCTCAATGGTGCATGGATTTGTAAAAGCTCTTAGATCTTCCTTCTTTTTCTGTATCACACTAGCCATGATAGCGCTATACCCATGAGTCACTTCAATGGTATCACTCTCAACAAGCCTTTTCTTGTACATCAACTTTTTCATAATCTTAGCATACTCCAGGATATCTTGGATTTTCTCAAGCAATGGGATATTAATGGAGAGGTTTCTAAGCTTAGCCATGAACTTTTTGAATTTGACATTATCCTCCTTCTTTTTGAATTATTGAGGGAAAAGAGGGGGAACTATATTGGTAGGCATTTTATCACTTCTCACTTCATTATTTTAAACTACCTTTGGATCAACCTTTTCACTATCGACTTCTTCATTCAACACCGGCTCTTTTTCTGTCCCCTCACAAGACTTCAGAGTCTCTTCCTTTAAATCATTCACAAGCTTTTTATCCACATTTCCGTGTTCCACATTGGACTTTTTTTTTACATCTACCACAAGATCATCAAGGGTTTTACCACTCCTAGTGAAAATAGTCAATATTTGGGCCTCATTTTTTAGGTTCATAATGGTGTCACTAGGAAGGCCTCCCTTTTTCCTAGCATTGATTTGGGTGGATATTTCACCGACTTGAGTCTCCAATTGCTTAATCAAAGTGGAGTGGGACACAATCATTTAGTTGGTTGTGAAAAATTGCCTTTTAATTCCCGGACCATTTTGTCTGTTCCCTCTACTTTCATCAAAATCCTTACTAGCACATCTTTCATTTTATACTTATCGGGGTCAATAGAGTAGGAATCCTTACTCTTTTCCCCATCATGAGGGGGCACGTAACGATCATATTCATGATCCTTATCCCTCCAATCATGGTCATGAACCCTATCTCTCTTATTTTAACCTTGGTTCCCACCTTGCCTTTGATAGATTGGGCGGGACCCCCCTGAATAGTTAGCTAAACATTTGATCTCTTTGTCAAGAATTTTGGCTTTTTATTCATCATATTTCTTTGATTCCACGACATTTATTGCCTTTGTGGGTGCACCCATCATATGCTTAGTTAGCAACTCTAATTTCTTCACCATCTTTGCCAAGTTCTCTTCCCGCTCCCCATCTATTTTTTTATCCTTATCAACTGATGAAGTGGTAGGAGAACTTTTAGGAACCTCGATGTATCGGATATGCCATCCCCAATTTTACTTGGTCACCTTCTTAAGCAAATTGGTAGCCGCATCATATGTTAGCCTCACAAGAGAGCCCCCGCTGCATTATCAACCACTGTCTTATTAAGTTAATCTAAGGCCCGGTAGAAGATTTAGAGAAGCATCTTCTCTAGGACATCATGATTGGGACATTGATTAAGCTTCCCATTGAATCTTTCCTAAACCTCATACAAGGGTTCACCATTCAATTGCCTAAAGATAGTGAGTATGTGTAATGACCTAAAAATTTGATGAAATATGTGGTATTTATGATTTTGTGTGATTTGACTATTTTACCCCTTCACGTAGTTGCATTATGATATTTTTGAGGTGTGGAAGTTATTAACATGTTTTTTGATGCATTTTGGTATCATTTATGCAATATTGTAGTTTTTGATGGTTTCTAGGGCCTTATTTTGGACTTATGTGGATATCTTTAGATTCGTACGACGGATGGCCGAATAGACTGTACCAGAAGCTCCAGAATATCGATTTTAGTCTAGGTAGACCTTGGTTCGGGTTTGATCTATTGGTCGAAAAGTTGAAAAATTAGAAATATGGGTGTTGGACCCATATTTGATCGAAACGACCTCGGATAAAAAATCCAACTTTCCAATAGATCCAAAATATCGATAAGAGTGTTAGCATGTTTGTTATGATTTTACAGCTTTTAAATCTCATTTCGACCCTCGATTTGGAAAATTATAATTTCGGATTTCGGGGGTCAACTTTGTGAAAATGATGTTTTTTTGAAAATATGATATCGCCATCACGTCCAGAACGTCGAATCTATTGCGGTTACATAGTTCGTTTTCATAAATCGGAATCTGAACGAATCTCGGTCACCCCGTTGAAGTCCATTTCGACTTAAAGGGAAAAATTTGCACAACTATTGCAAAAAATCTGCAATAAATAACAGATTTTTCAACCTTTTTGACCCATTTTGCTCATTTTCATCTTGGCTCTTGGGATTTAAACCCTAAAATAGTGTGGGAGCTTAAAAGTAAAGTTTGTGAGAGCTTGAAAAGCTAGATTAACATCTTTTTCTTGAGTTTATTACGGATTTAAGATAAGAATTCACCTCTATTCTTTGTAATTTCATAATAAATTACTCAAAACCCCAAAAATCTTAGATCATGATTTTAAACTCAAAATTCACCCCTTTCACTTGAATAATATTTTTATCTTATAATTACTAGTTTTTCACCAATTTAACCTTCAAAACAACTCCGATTCTTGATTTTAACCCGGATTTCAAAAAATTTATCCGGTAAAGCTCAAAATGATTTTTCTTCAATTTGAACCCCATTTTTTATTCGATTTAACTTGTGTATTCATCTGTAGGTTTCTAAAAATATGGGAAATATATTTTTGAAGTAAATTTTTTATTTTGCCCTTCTTTTTTGGGAAACCCATTTTGGGGGTCCCTTTTAACCCCGAACCAAAAGTAGTCAATATTGATGTCGTTGGTTTTGTCTTGATGCATAGATTTCATATTTGATATTTTTAGTGGAGTTCGGGATTGTTCGGGAAAAGTAAGATCGCGGTTTTAAGTGTAGAAGACCAATTTCGGCTTTCGAGGTAGGTTATGGCTTAACTCTTTCAGACCAGGCTGGCGTAATACTCAACAAATTTTCTTTGTCGTTAAAGATCTTTAAAGCATGCTAAGAGAAGCTTCACACTTAGAAAATTTGACCAAGTGTTGGAATTGTTTTTCATTTCATAAGCCTTCAAACTTTGATGATTTATTTCATGACCTTTCTGACCTTCGTTTGCCAATTTTTAAGTTGATTCGTGATGGGGCAAGTCAATAGTACATCTCGGGTGAGTTTCAAAATTTTTTGGATAGTGCAAGGGTATTTTTAGTTGCCAAAATAGTAGCTCAGGACGATTAGCCCACGCCACCCTGGTTAGTCCCCCGAGATAGGCAGCGCGATTACTACCCTTATATAAACCCATAAAGATGAGATTCAAACTTATTACACCTAAAACATAGTGGTTTATCACAATTTCTCACAAGAACAAGTTAGGTTTTTCAATTGATAATCCAAATTCAAGAAACTTCCTTCGTCAATCTTCGTAAAATTAAGAACTAAGGTATGTTAGGTGTTGATTCTAGGGTCCCTTCCAACCAAGAAGTTTAAAAATCCTTCCCTAAATTCAAAGATTATATATATTTCAGTTTTTCATGATTCATGTGAATTGAAATTGAAGTTCTTGTTGTTGTTCAATTTTAATTCATATTGTGATTACAAATTCCCAAGCTTTGATCCTAGTATGTGATATTTATGAGATACTCATGATAAAATACCTTCAATTTGCATGTTGATTTATGTATCCATGATAATTAGGTGTAGAATTTGTTGTACAACCAAAGCATGCCCCCAATATGTTCTATAAAATGCTTATGTGTAGAAAATAGAGTCATTATAGCATGTTAGTATGAAATCCCCAATTATGCATAAGTTAATGTATGCCTAGTGTTTGTTGAAAGGACTTAGTGAATGAATTATGCTATGTTGCATGTATTGCTATTCATATACATTCCTTATTGGATGAATTATGAGATATTAGTGTGTATTCCTATGCATGTACAAGTTTATGATTTTCAAGTGCTTGAAGAGATGCCTTATTGATTGTTTGGGGAATGATAGACTATTGTATGCTATTCAAGAATTGTCATGTCTTATTATTTACATGCTATCGAGTCCTGGGGGTATTTGTACCCGACAATTTAGTTGTATGCCTAAAGTCGAGTCAGTTTTTAAGATAATCTCAGTTGTGCCATGATCAGTAGGACTCAGTCAATTACAAAACTTAGAAAGATGCAGTAAACTCAATGTCAATCTCTTCCTATTCAATATGCAGTTAAGACCTCAATAGCATTCAAGTAGTCGGTTCAGAACTCAATAGTATTTCGTTAGTAAATGGAACTTAGTAACCTCAGTCCAGTTCAGTTAACCAGTACAATCAGTAATATTTTAATCTAAGAATCAGTTCAATGTCTTTCAGTTGGGAGTAAGATTTAATACCGAGCGAGCCTAGGGATGGGGGCTCACCCGCTAGATAGGACTAAGATCCCTAGGAGAAATCCCTAAGTTCCATAACTATGTTTCCAGTGTAGGTATGAGATGGCACCCATTAGATAGGACTGACATATCAGGGATCACCCGTTAATGCTGGATTGATATCAGAAATCACCCACTAGATTAGGGCTGACTTCATAGTAGTTGTCTTTACCCATGGCATGGTACTGACACCCTTCTAGCTGGGGTTACAGGTTGGACCCCACTAGATCATATTTGAGATATGTCGGTTAAATAACTACTTCCCATAGTCTCAGTTTTAAATTTAGTCTCAGTGACAGAACTCAATTCAGTTATACAGATTCAAGACTATCAAATACAGTCACTCAGTATAGTAAGGAACTTAGATAGTTCTGTAGAACTCAGAGATCACCCGCTAGATAGGACTGATCTCAGATATAGTCAATCAGTATCAGAAAACTCAGATATCAATATCAGTAGACTCAGTTATTCAGTATACAAGTGTTAGTAAAATTAGATGTTAGTGAAGCAATATTCATAATTCAGTATCAGTAAATTCAGATAGCAGTCATCAGTAAACCCTGTTATTAGTAATCCAGTCGTTTGAACTCAGTATTCAATGTTACTATGATTTTAGATATAGTTTATGCGTTCATGCAGGTCTACATCATTTAGTATACTCATGTTATTTAGTCAAATTTAATTCATGCATATGAGTCCTTGCATTTAACCTTACCTTATCTACCATACCAGTACATTCTTATGTACTGACACATACGTTTCTTTTGCACTATAGTGTTTTATATCATAGGTTCAGAATCATGAGCTCCCGAGCATCCTTAGCAGTTCAAATTCAGTCAGCAGCAGTAGACTTAGTAGTGAGTCCTCATCATTCGAGGATATTCACTTATTTTAGTATTGCATTAGATTCAGTATTTCAGTACACGGGGTTAGTTGGGGGATTGTCCCATCAACTCACAGTTCAGACAGTTTAGAGGATTTCCAGACTAGATATTCAGATAGTTGTGTTAGTATTCAGTTTTCAGTTGTATTTTGGATATTTAACCTTATGGAAAATTTTTTGCATTTTTATAGTATATTATGCAGTGCTCAATTACAAGTACCAGAAAAGGGTTAGCTTATGGTCCTTTAGGATCATAAGCACCGTGTAGCATCTGGGGTACTAGATTCGAGGTGTTACAAATTTGGTATCAAAGCCTAAGGTTTAATAGTTTCCTAGGAAGTCTGAAAGCCGTATCTAGTAGAGTCTTGTGCATGGGTGTGTTGCATGCCACATTTATGTACAGTAGGCTATGAGATATTTTAGGAATAGTTTCCCTTCTTTCAGTATTTATGTCGTGCAAGTGAGCATGAGCTCAAGTTAAACTCTCACTCTAATCCATTTCCTTCTTTCAATTATAGAATATGTCTCCTCACAAAGCTAATGCTCGTAGAAATGATAGCTATCCACCTCAGCCCATAGATCCTCAGAATGAGAATATGTCACATGCAGAGTTTTGGGAAGCTTTTCAGGTGCTAGCCCAAGATGTGACAACTAATGTTTAGGGTAACCATCAGGTTGCAGCCCTACCTTAGAAAGATGGGGATTTAGCCGCATCCAAAATAAAAAATTTATGAGAATGAACCCACCAAAATTCTTTGGGTCAATAGCAGGTGAGAACCCACAGCTTTATCTCGAGGAGGTGAAGAAGATCACCCAAATTATGTATGTGTCTAAAAAGGAGAGTGTAGAATTAGCATTTTATAGGTTGAAGGATATTGCTCATGATTGGGTAATAGTATGGAAGAAGAGTAGAGGGGAGGATGCAACTCCCATGACTTTGTAGATATTTTAGGATGCGTTCTTAGATAAGTTTTTCTGACTTGAGATGAGGGAAGCTAAGGTAGAAGAGATCATGAACCTAAGGAAAGGATCCATGACAGTAAAAGAGTATTTACTCAAGTTCAACCAGTTGTCTAAGTATGTCCCTGAGCAGATGGCTGACCCTAGATCTAGCATGAGTAACTTTGTGACCAATGTGTCTGGGTTGGTGGTTAAAGAGTGTAGGACTGCTATGCTCAATAGAGATATGGATCTTTCTAGGTTGATGATGCAAGCTCACAGACATCACGATAAGGCAAGTCAATAGTACATCACGGGTGAGTTTCAAATTTTTTTGGATAGTGTAAGGGCATGTTTGGTTGACCAAAATAGTAGCTCGGGGCAATTATCCCACGCCGCCCTAGATAGTCCCCCGGGATATACAGGGCACCGCCCAGGATAATCTCTCGGGCTAGGCAGGGCGCCGCCCTGGGTACTCTCCTAGCCCAAAAATTTCAGCATTCTACCTCCGTACTTTCAAGGGTAAAATGATCAATTTCCTACCCCTATATAAACCCAAAAATATGAGATTAAGCCTTATTACACCCAAAACATAGTGGTTTATCATAATTTCTCTCAAGAACAAGTTAGGGTTTTCAATTGAGGATCCAAATTCTAGAAAATTCCTTCGTCAATCTTCGTAAAATCAAGAACTAAGGTATGTTAGGTGTTGATTCTTGGGTCCCTTCTACCCAAGAAGTTCAATAATCCTTTTCTAAATTCAAAGATTATATATATTTGAGTTTTTCATGATTCATGTGAATTGAAATTGAAGTTCTTGTTGTTGTTGAGTTTTAATTCATGTTGTGATTACAAATTCCTAAGTGTTGATCCTAGTATGTGATATTTATATGATACTCATAATAAAACCCCTTCAAGTTGCATGTTGATTTATGTATCCATGATAATTAGGTGTATAATTTGTTGTACAACCATAGCATGCTCCTTATATGTCATGCTCCTTATATGTTTGATAGAATGCTTATGTGAAGAAAATAGAGTCATTATAGCATGGTAGTACGAAATCCCCAATTATGTATAAGTAAATGCATGCCTAGTGTTTGTTGAAAGGACTTAGTGAATGAATTATGCTATGTTGCATGTATTTCTATTCATATGCATTCCTTATTGGATGAATTATGAGATATTAGTGTGCATTCCTATGTATGTACAAGTTTATGATTTTCAAGTGCTTGAAGAGATGCCTTATTGATTGTATGGTGAATGATAGACTATTGTATGCTATTCAAGAATTGTCATGTCTTATTATTTACATGCTATCGAGTCCTGGGGTTACTTGTACCTGATAATTTAGTAGTGTGCCTAGAGTCGAGTTAGTTTTTAAGATAATCTCAGTCATGCCATAATCAGTGGGACCAGTCAGTTACAAAACTTAGAAAGACTCAATAATCTCAGTGTCAGTCTATTCCTATTCAGTATACGATTCAGACCTCAATAGCATTCAAGTATTCAGTTTAGAGCTCAGTAGTATTCAATTAGATCACAGAATTCATTAGTATTCCGTCAGTCAACAGAACATAATAACTTTAGTCCAGTACAGTTAACCAGTATGATCAGTAACAATTCAGTCTAAGAATCAGTTCAGTGTCTTTTAGTTAGGAGTAGGATTCAGCACCGAGCGAGCCTAGGGATGGGGCTCACCCGCTAGATAGGACTGAGATCCCTAAGAGCAATTGATAATGCTCAAACTACAGCTCTCGTAAGAGTGTAAGCGGTCGTCGTCAAATATAGAACCCAACTGGGTTGGGTGTCCAATCCCACAGGGAATACTCGGTCACTAAGTATGAAATGATTAGTATACTTTTGGTGGAAGTTCTGCGGAAAAAAAGGGGGGATTTTATGCGTGAAGTAAAATTATCAAAATAGCAAAGTAAAAACGGAATGTTTAGTAAGATTTTAATCAATGATAATTGTAAGTTAGGGTTATGTCCACCTTATGAGTACTACGTATCTATTGGCTATGAGTTATGCGGAATTCAGACATGCATGCGCTTATAGAGTTTCGTATTCTATGGTAAATCCTAGCGTCTTTCGACCATCAAGGATTATCTCACTTTAACTCTTTCGAGCTTAAAGCGTATAACTAATGGTACGAATTCTCCAAGAGGTTAATCCAGTTACGGCACTAACTTTTAAACAGGGGTTAGTAGCCCTATTTCCTTGTCACTCTCTCTTTTCCAGACATGTAACTTTTCTTTCGACCAAGTTAATGCTATACTGGCGTATTCTATATGTTTGCAAGCACAAGAATTCAATTAAGATGAAGAGAGTAATGATATAAGCAGCATACGTATCAAGAATTCACAAACTCATAGCAATAGATAGTATCTCATAAGGCTTCCATAACCCTAACAGAGAAGTTTAGCTACTCATGAGTGCAACGAAGATCGCAATAAACATCATCATCATACCAAAGCTTGAACGATCTCACGTTGGTCACAAGAGCCGTGATCTCTATGTCAGAAAGTAACGTGAATAGTACTAAATGTCGAATAGAATTGAATAGAAAAAAAGGATGAATAGAAAAATAGAATGAATTGAATTGAATTCTGAAAAATTCAGCAAATAAGGGTTTTTATAACACCCTTGTCCTAGTCCTACTGAAATAGGGTTTTTATCCTTGTCCTACTGAAATAGGGTTTTTATCCTTGTCCCAGTCCTACTGGGTTACTGCTGATCCCCAAGTCTTTAGAAATACTATTTTTGCCCGGGACAAGTTCTCCATGCATCACTTTCAGTCCACCAGTTTCCAGAAGCTGCCTTCCTTCTTCCGTTGAAGTTTCCTTTGGCGTCCAGCAGTCCATAAAATGCTGAAATCTTCATCATTTATACCTGAACACTTGCTAATCACGTTGGTTATCTTACTTACAGGAAAAAGGACTAAAAGTGCAGGAATTATATATTTTGTCCTCAAAACTTAGCTAAAATATGGGTAAATTAAGGTGCTTTAGGCGTGTAAATACGCCTAACATCAATACCCCACACTTAAAGCTTTGTTCGTCCTCAAACAAAATATCATGTCTATATAAACATCTACTTAGGGTTTCACAGTAACAGCACAAAATATTCATCAAGACAGGCACGACAATTATTAACAAAGAGTAGTTTTCTGATCACTACTAGAAACAATTCAACCTCCAACCTAGACTCGTGATGATGGTTAATTCATATCCAAAAGTTAAGGCACAAAGAATCATACACAACTACCCAAAACTCATCAACCATTTGTGTCTCACAATATATCACCCATAATAACTCACAAGTATTTCATTTTTCAAAACATGGGTATAAGATTTTCCTTGCTCTCACTCTCACAAAGAATTCATATGTTGCAACTGATGACCATAGGCTTGCCCTTAGTGTAATGCTCTACTAATATCAGAATGCTAAGTTTAGGATCAAATAGGTCTTTACAGGTTGTAATGTAGGCTAAGGGACGGGTAGGACTATTTTGGCCAGAAATAGTGACTAAGTTCCCTAGGCGCTTTAATACATCACATTATGCCATTTACACTTTCTTTCAAACAACCTTTCTACTTTTTTTTAATCTACCACCCCTTCTCACCTCTTTTGTTATTCGATTTTAAACAGAACTAACTTTTTAGTTTTCTTTTCATTTTTTTTTATAACACACCTCTATGATAGCCACTCTTTTTCATGACTAATTCAAGCACCAATACATTCGAAGGCATCACTCTCACCCAATTTCCTCTTATTTTGTCATATGACTTTACAATTTAAAGCGCTTAGGAATTTGGATCAAATTATGGTCTTGAAAAAAAATGGATTAGGCTACCTATGAGGTTGTCAAAGAAAATGGCTAAAGGCTCAAAGGGGTTGACTAGGATAATGTCCACGGGTAGATAAAACGAAGGTAAACAATCACAGGTTGCCAAAGAAATGCCTAAATCATCTCCTAAACTCACACTCTTTATTTCGCTTTACACACACACCGGGCAAGTTCTAGCATCAGCCACAAACACAGAATATACTATTGCCTCACACACACAAGGCACATAGTCGACTTTATTGGGAGCAGTATAGACTCTTGACCCAACAGATGAAGGAATTACACCACACAACTATCACACAGTGAGTCACACTTGGAGCCTAAACGTCTCAACAGTAATAATTTTATCACAGACTCTTGTCATAATACCATGCTGCCTATCAGAACAATTTCATGCAAAGTTTAACTAAAAAATTTCTAAAATTTAACTACTAACAAACAAAACAAACAAACATAAATAAATGCAAATGCAGATAAAGAAGTATAGCATACAAATACTAGCACCCCACACTTAAACGGGACACACTGCCCTCAGTGGAAAATAAATACGGAAAACCTAATTAGTCGAACTCTTCCTCTATATCTGGGGTCATACCCCCTATGTCGGAATCATCATCAGAGTCGTCATCCTCAAAAGTTCCTCAAAATGTACCCCACTTGATTCCAAGAGTGCGCCGAGGTATTTTCAGCACGGAGGATTCAACTTGCTCTTTTCTTCCTCTTTTCTTACCTTTCTATGAGGTAGGAGCTTTTTGTTTTCCTTGTCGTCCTTTTGAGGCCATTCTACCTGAGATCCTAATAGAGTCATGTTAGCTTCATCTCAAAAGATTCAGTTGAAAAACACGACAATAGTGGCACCATCCCACACTTAATTTGTTGGTACAAACTAGTTAAGTGAGTGATGTCGATTACTTAGACTTCATCGACTTACGTATAGGTGATATCTTCCAAATATATGTTCAGCACAGTCATACTTTCATGTCATATTAACTCTCCTATGCAACTCTATTTTATGTAATCTTGATTATACTTTCATGTTTGGATTAATGCACCTTTTGAACAAAACTACTACATAGAGATTGTTTCAAGTTATGGCATAGAAATAATCACAACATCTCATGCTTGTATTCAATCATGATCTTTATCTCGATGAACGAGTCATTTAAACATCCAAGAATTCAACTTTGAAGAGTATGCAATTAACTTCACCATTTTGATTTCACAAAAGTATGATAGTGTATCAAAATCAACTACAAGACGGAACCAAGTCAAGAACACCCACACGTATTCTTTCACTCAACTAGATGTATCATAACAAATCAACTACATTCAAATCACCAACACCACTTTAGGATCTAAAATACCATTATAAGCGTAAGATTGTAACACTTTACGGAATATAAAAGAAGAACTTACTTGGTGATGGACTCGGAATATGATCTTGCAAGGTTAGATGAGCAAAAAGAAAAGTTTTGAGAGATTTGGAGAGTAAAAGCGGCGCCTAGGTTGAGCAAATAAGTGTGATTTGTTCTAATATTGAAGATCTATTTTTAGAACCAGCTATGGATCGGGTTTGAACCATGTAAAATCGAGTTAGGAGACCAAAAAGTAAGGATAGGCGGCGCCTAATGCTTTACCTATGCTTGGCATAGGCGGCGCCTATGCTATGGCATTGTAGATTCAGAGAGCAAAGGCTTTGGCATAGGCGGCGCCTATGCTATGGCATTGTTGGACCAAAGGCTTTAGCATAGGCGGCGCCTATGCTATGGCATTGTTGGACCAAGGGCTTTGGCATAGGCGGCGCCTATGCTATGGCATTCTAGATTCAGAGACCAAAGGCCATAGCATAGGCCTTGCCTTGTTCATTGCCTAGATTTACATAGGCCTTGCCTTGTTCATTGCCAAAATTTGCATAGGCAATGCCTAACCAAAAACCTTTTGCTCCTTTATTACTCACTTACAACCTTTAACATAGCTCACTTTCAAATCAAAATTTGAGACCAATCTCCTCCTTTATACGTCTTGCACCTACACTTACTCAAAAACAATAAAAATGATTAGAACGATGGGTTGCCTCCCATCAAGCGCCTTAGTTTTGGTCGTGGCTCGACTACAAAAACAAACTCCTAGTAAAACAAAACAATTAAAGACGATGGGTTGCCTCCCATCTAGCGCTTGATTTATTGTCGCGGCACGACATAGCTATCTTGATTACTTAGACTTCATCGAGATGGATAGTGCATCGTTTTCTGAATGGATTCAGACGACGCTGGTGCTTACTTGTATGCATGCAATCTTCTTCGAGATGACTCTTGTGCATACATATCCCATGAGGGATACCAATTATATCATAAATAGTCCAACCCATGGCTCTCTTGTACCTCTTTAGAGCAGAGATGAGAGCCTCTACGTGCTGTTCACCTAAATCAGCCACAACACTCACTGTAAGTGTATTTTCACTTCCCAAGAACGCATACCTTGGGTGACTGGGGAGCTCTTCCGATTCTAGCATTGGTGGCTCTTCAATGGAAGTCTTCATTATTGGTGAGGTTCGATTCTTAAGATCAAGGTCCAGCTTCTTAGGGGCATGAAAATAGGACTTTATTCCTGTTAGAGCACAAATGGTTTCTTCATATTATTCAACATCCTCATGCTCACAATTCGAAAGCACATCAGATAGTGACTCAACACTAAGCTGCTTCTCTACAGATAATTCTTTCTTATCCTCATAATAAACATCAGCTATAGAGAACACATTCATATCGCTGGATTGCTTCATTTCTTTGCATATATCAAAATGGACCACTTCGTCATTCAACCGAAATAAAAGCTCATTAGCTCTCAAATCAATATTCCCACTTTCGATTGCGAGAAAAGGGCGTCCCAAGATTATGGGAACTTCAGAATCGACCTCGCAATCAAAAATAACAAAGTCTGAAGAAAAGATGAAGGTAGAAACCTTCACCAACACATCATTCAAGATACCTACAGTTGTTTTACCGACCTATCTGCCATCATGAGCCGCATATTGGTTGGTGTAGGGTCGCCCAACCCCAACTTTCTGTAAATGGATAGCGGCATCAAATTGATGCTAGCTCCCAAATCGCACAACGCCTTAGCAAAATCCAACAATCCAATCGTGCAAGGAATAGTGAAAGCACCAGGATCTAACTTTTTCTGAACTAGCGATCTTGTAGCAATTGCACTGCAATGATGAACATTATCTGCCAGCTCATAGCTTACTTCTCGCTTCTTTGTCAAAAGGTCCTTCATGAATTTAGCATACCCAGGCATCTGTTCCAGTGCCTCCACTAAAGGAACATTAATGGTCAGCTACTTCAACATGGTCATGAATTTACTGAACCTGGTGTCATCAGCCTTCTTCTTCAGTCTCTGCGGAAAAGGTGGTGGTGGAAGAGGAATCATTTTCTCCACCACTTTCTCTTTATCTTGCTTCCGATTATGAACCTTTTCAGGAGTGTCATCAGCCTTCTTCTTCAGTTTCTAAGGAAAAGGTGGTGGTGGAAGAGGAATCGTTTTCTCCACCACTTCCTTTTTATCTTGCTTCCGACTATCACTCTTTTTAGGATGGTGATGTCTAGGTGTAACATTATGAGAACTCACTTCAGCTTCTACGGCATCTTCAAACTCTGCTTCATCAATAACATTCTCCTCTGTATTATCAACTACCTACTTGCCTTTGTACGGATTTTCCAACACCTTACTACTCCGGGTAGTAATAGCCATACATGATCCATCATTCCTTGGATTTTGCACAGTGTCACTAGGTAAAGTGCTAGCTTTTCGTTGATTGAATGCCACCGATAGTTGACTCATTTGTTGTTCCAGCTGTTTTATTGCAGTGGAATACGAGTCAACTAATTGCTTCATTGAGGACAAATCATTTATTACCTCAGTTACTCCCGTGTTGGTTGTCTCCACTTCTTTCACCAGCTTAGCCAACATATCTTCCATCGACATCTTCCCAGAGCCAGATGCAGTGGCTTCATGGCTTCCAGGAGGAACATACAAACCACTCCTGTCAGTCTTATTCTTCCAACTCCCTTGATCGCGGTCCTTGTATCCAGATTTATCATAATAGTTTCGACCTTGGTTTCCTTGGGTATTGCCTCGGAAACCCTCCTGATTATTCAAGTAATTTGCTTCTTCTTTAGACTCGGAATTATCTCTTCCCTGTGTTACAACAGCCTTGACTTTTTCGGTCTTCCCTGATAATAAATGTTTGGTAAGAAGATCCATCTGCGTTTTCATGTATGCCATATCTTGATCACGTTCCTCCTCTCTTCGCCTTTGTTCTGCAGTCATGCCAATAGATATAGTAGAGCTTGCTACCTCAAAATCTCTGGTATGCCAAGCTCTACTTTGCTTTGTCATACAATTTAGCATATCACTTGACTGAATAAAGGTAAGGTCCATGAATGACCCTCCTGCAGCATTATCAACTACTGGCTTAGTCACCGAATTCAAAGATCTGTATAATATCTCCATCAAGTGGACATTGGTCATATGGTGATTTGGGCACCTCATAAGCTTCGTCTTGAACCTCTCCCATGTTTCGTGGAGAGCTTCAGTTGGAAACTATCAAAAATTAGTGATCTCATCTCTCAACTGTGCTCTCTTGGATGGCGGATAAAATCTTTCTAGGAAAGCGTCTTTCAGTTGCCTCCAATTAGTGATAGAGTCAAGAGTTAGCCCGTTCAACCATAGAGTTGCCTCCCCAGATAGAGACAATGGAAATAAGCGTAGCCAAATTGCATTCTGTCCAACACCTGGATTGTCGAATGACTTGCATGTAGAGATAAAATTGACCAGATGCATGTTCGGATCATCACCTGCAAGTCCACCAAATAGTCCCTTGAGTTACAGTAGTTGAATCATAGTGCTTGTGATATTGAACATGGCTCCAGGTGCCAACGGTGGAGAAATAATAGCTCCTGTGGCGCCAGCCCCATGCAGATCGTCATCATCATCATCAAAGGGAATCTGCATAACTCGGCGTTCAGGCCTAAATCTTGCTTGACGATCTCTTCTGTTTGCCGGTGTCGCCACCTCAGTATCACGCCTAGGGTTTAGTAACTCATCATCACCCAAGTCCTCATCATCAGGATCTGCTGCTCGCCCTGGGTTATCAATATTCTGTTGATGCACTTGAGCAGCGGCCAACGCAGCGAATCTAGCCTGCTCCTGTTGAGCAGCCCTTCTTTCAATGTCACGTTGCGCCTCCATCCTGCCAATAAGTTATGGTTCAGGGTTTATGGGTAATAATGGTTGACCAGAACTTCGAGTATTGGGCATGTACTGAACAAAACCTATAGAAAACAAAAACAACAACTAAAAGTAAAGTACGAGAATCTTTGACCAAAGGGTCTAGTATTTATCACAAACTTAGTTGACAACCGTATTCCCCGGCAACGGCGCCAAAATTTGATAACACTCAAACTACAGCTCTCGTAAGAGTGTAAGCGATCGTCGTCAAATATAGAACCCAACTGGGTTGGGTGTCGAATCCCACAGGGAATACTCGGTCACTAAGTATGAAACGATTAGTAGACTTTTGGTGAAAGTTCTGCGGAAAAAAAGGAGGGATTTTATGCGTGAAGTAAATTATCAAAATAGCAAAGTAAAAATAGAATGTTTAGTAAGATTTTAATCAATGATAATTGTAAGTTAGGGTTATGTCCACCTTATGAGTTCTACGTATCTATTGGCTATGAGTTATGTGAAATTCAGACATGCATGCGCTTATAGAGTTTCGTATTCTATGGTAAATCCTAGCGTCTTTCGACCATCAAGGATTATCTCACTTTAACTCTTTCGATCTTAAAGCGTATAACTAATGGTACGAATTCTCCAAGAGGTTAATCCAGTTACGGCACTAACTTTTAAACAGGGGTTGGTAGCCCTATTTCCTTGTCACTCTCTCTTTTCCAGACATGTAACTTTTCTTTTGAACAAGTTAATGCTATACTGGCATATTCTATATGTTTGCAAGCACAAGAATTCAATTAAGATGAAGAGAGTAATGATATAAGCATCATACGTATCAAGAATTCACAAACTCATAGCAATAGATAGTATCTCATAAGGCTTCCATAACCCTAACAGAGAAGTTTAGCTACTCATGAGTGCAACGGAGATCGCAATAAACATCATCATCATACCAAAGCTTGAATGATCTCACGTTGGTCACAAGATCCGTGCTCTCACTGTCAGAAAGTAACGTGAATAGTACTAAATGTCGAATAGAATTGAATAGAAGAAAAGGATGAATAGAAAAATAGAATGAATTGAATTAAATTCTGAAAAATTCAGCAAATAAGGGTTTTTATAACACCCTTGTCCTAGTCCTACTGAAATAGGGTTTTTATCCTTGTCCTACTGAAATAGGGTTTTTATCCTTGTCCCAGTCCTACTGGGTTACTGCTGATCCCCAAGTCTTTAGAAATACTGTTTTTGCCCGGGACAAGTTCTCCATGCATCACTTTCAGTCCACCAGTTTCCAGAAGCTGCCTTCCTTCTTCCGTTGAAGTTTTCTTTGGCGTCCAGCAGTCCATAAAATTCTTAAATCTTCTTCATTTATACCTGAACACTTGCTAATCACGTTGGTTAGCTTACTTACAGGAAAAAGGACTAAAAGTGCAGGAATTATATATTTTGTCCTCAAAACTTAGCTAAAATATGGGTAAATTAAGGTGCTTTAGGCGTGTAAATACGCCTAACATCATCAATCCCTAAGTTCCAGAACTATGTAGCAAGTGTAGGTATGATTTGTCACCCGTTAGATAGGACTGACATATTCAGGGATTACCCGTTAGTGCAGAATTGATCTCAGAAGTCACCCATTAGATTAGGGCTTACTCCATAGCAGTTGTCTTTAACTGTGGCACGGTAATAACACCCTTCCAGCTGGGGTTACAGGTTGGACCCCACTAGTTCAGATTCAGGGCATGTCGGTAAGATAACCACTTCCTACAGTCTCAGTTTTAGATTCAACCTTACTAATAGAACTCAGTTCAGTTATATAGATTTAAGACTATTAGATACAGTAACTCAGTATAGTAAGGAACTTAGATAGTTTTGTAGAACTCAGAGATCACCTGCTAAATAGGACTGATCTCAGATATAGTCAATTATTATCAGAAAACTCAGATATAAACATCAGCAGACTCAGTTATTCAGTATTCCAACATTAGTAAAATCAGATGTCAGTGAATTAGTATTTAGAATTTAGTATCAATAAATTTAGATAGCAGTCATCGGTAAACCCAGTTATTAGTAATCCAGTCGTTTAAACTCATCATTGAGTGTTACTACGATTTTAGCTATAGTTTATGCATTCATGCATGTATGCATCATTTAGTATACTCATTGTATTCATTCAGCTTTTGTTCATGTATATGAGCCATTGCATTTTGCCTTATCTCATCTAGCATACTAGTATATTCTTACCTACTGACGCATACTTTTCCCTTGTGCTATGGTGTTTTATACCTTAAGTTCAGAAATATGAGCTGCCGAGCATCCTTAGTAGTTCAGATTTAGTCAGCAGTAGTAGACTTTGTAGTGAGTCCTCATCATCCGAGGATATTCTCTTATTTTAGTATTGCATTAGATTCATTATTTCAGTAGACTGAGTTATTGGGGGATTGTTCTCTCAACTCCATAGTTCAGACATTTTAGAGTCTTTTTAGACTAGATGTTCAGAAAGTTGTGTTAGTATTCAGTTTTCAGTTGTATTTTAGATATTTAATGTTATGGAAAGTTTTCTAAATTTTTATAGTATATTATGCAGTACTCAATTATAGGTAACAGAAAAGGGTTATCTTGTGGTCCTTCGGGATCATAAGCATCATGTAGAATTTGGGGTACTAGACTCGGGGCGTTACAGCTGGGTAGTAAATATTGATATAAATTGCATATTAAGGGTGGAAACTAATCATGAAAAATGGCTATCTATGTGTTGTGCCCGTGTGAGGGCGTATATATGATGTAATTATCGAATTTGAGATATTATGTGATATGTTTGACAGTGTGGGGTCCTATTTATATTGATAGCCTTGAATACATGTGAATAATTGTATTGTGTTGTTTAATGTGGTAACATTGGCGTATTGGGATTATATTCATACTTTATTGGCATATAAGACATGTGTAAATTTATAGATGAAACAAAAATAATAAGTGGATATTGACTCACGTGGTTGTGGGAATGTATCATTGTGGTTGGTTGTGAAAATATATCATGTGATTGGTTGTGGAAATACTCATTGTTATTAGTTGTGAGTATTACATCTTCATATCATACTCATTCATAAAACATTGGTACCACCGTGGCAACATCTGAGAAACACTAGCAACATCTTTTTAAAAAATATTATAACACCTTATAAAACCCTTTTATAGGGATATGCCAAAAAGGAGATATAAGATATGTGGATTGAATACGGTTGACGAACCCCCCATGGGTCCTGCGTTGGGAGGCTTGCCTCCGTAGGTGTATATGGAGATTGTACGTCGATCCCGAAGGTTGTGTGATAACCTCGTGCATCATCATCATCATCATCATATACATTGAACTTACTTTATTGTGTTTATGTTGTGTTGTATTGCCTTATTGACTTATCATCTGTGTATTTGTCTTACCTTTCTTTACTTATGTTTGATGATATTGTATCTACATATTCTCTCTTGTTCTACTTATATGTGACGTAATGTATACTTGTGTTCTATATCTTAGTGTGCTGATGTAATATATGTAAGATATATTTAAACTGTTAGTGCAAGTGTTGTGGGCTACCGTTGTGGGACATTTTCTTATTGCAGGTTACGTGCCCTTAGTGTATATTTTGTATGCTTTATTTACTACTTTACTTGGTCGGCCTATGATACCTACTGAGTACAAGTGGACCATACTGATGCCTACTGCGCCTTTTTGGTACAGGTCCTAGCTCTAGTGCGCCTCAGCTTACTTAACTTGGGAGATTGTTGGAGCTTCCAAGGTAGCGGTTAGACATTCATGCATTCGAAGTTCACCTCTATGTTTTTACAGTAGTTATGTCTTTATTAGTATTCAGAGACAAATATTATTCATTTATGGTTATGTTTTTGATGCATTTGACTCTTGAATTGTATTAGTAGTTCTTACACTATCGACACCAGGTTTTAGGCATGATTGGTACTTTGGATAAGCTCTTTCTGCATTGTTATGACTATTTATATGGTTTGGCTTTATTCTAGAAGTTTTATCATGGGATATTTTTATCTTTTTCTTATTTCATATCAGTTTGGGTGATAGGCTTACTTGTCAAGGTATGTCGCGACAAGTGCCATCATGACCTTAGTTTTTGGGTCATGACAAATTGGTATCAGAGCATCTATGTTTTATTGGTCTAAATAATGTAAGAATGAGATGTCTAATAGATTCTTGTATATTGGTACGTAGACATCCGTATCTATATTTAAGAGGCTAAAGGATGTCTTTAGGAAACCTCCCTTATTTTATTCCTTATCGTGCAAATTCTTTCATATCCTGTGTTCTGAGTTGTGTTTTACTCTTTTTGAGTGGATGATATGGCTTATACTATATATCAGTTGAGAGATACTATGAGAAATTAGTAAATATCATTTGTCTGTTGTATTCTTGTTGATGCTCCTGAGTTGTTATAGGATCAGTTTATTGATGCCTTTCTAGAGAGATTTGTGCCTTTCAGTTTGACAGATCTTATGTGGGATGAGTTTGATCATTTGAAGCAGGGCTCCATGACAGTTGCTGAGTATGAGGAACTCTTCCATACCCTATCCAGATATTTCTAAGATAGCATTTTGACTGAGTTTGAGAAGATTTGAAAGTTTGTGAAGGGATTGGTTTTCCTCCTTCAGTTGGCTACGTCTCAGATAGTTGTGTGTGAGGGTTTTTTTAGAGTATTATGGATCATGTTAATGTGATAGAGGATATTTTTTGGGTATCTCAGGGAGGTGCCAAGAGGGTACGCTGTTTTGGTAAGCTCAAAGGTCAGACTCCACGAGGCATAGATTTTAGAGGTTCTCATGGGTCATCTAGTTCAGCAGTGTAGGGTGGACGTCAGGGCAAGTTTAAAGTTTGCTATGCATGTGATGAGATTGACCATGCGACTAAGGTCTGTCCTTGTCGAGTGTTTAAAGCTACTCTTATTTTATCTGTGAGGGATAGAGGGTCTACCTAAGGTGCAAGAGGTAGAAATGGTAGAGCTCGTGTTGGTGGTCGTAGGTCTACTCAGCCAGTTGGTAGTCGTAGATAGTGTTATGCTATATCAGTCAGATCTGAGGTGGAGGCTTCAGATGTTGTGATCGTAGGTACTATTCCTTTTGTTTAAAACCTGTATTTGTATTATTTGATCCTGGATCGACTTTCTCCTATGTGTTTGTATATTTGTCTTTGAGTTTTAATTCAGTTAGGGAGCCTCTCGCCATGCCTATTCGTGTATCTACCTCAGTAGGTGATTCTTTAGTGGTGGATCAGGCGTACTGATCTTGTGTTGTGACTTTTGCAAGTCGTGACACTTTGGTATACTTGCGTGTGTTAGATATGGTCAATTTTTGGTGTTATTTTGGGTATGGATTGGTTGGATCCTCATCATGTTATCTTAGATTATTTTTGCAAAGACTGTAACTTTAGCTTTGGCTGGTGTGACAAGGATAGCTTAGAAAGGTACACTTAATTCGGGTCCTAGGAGAGTTATATCTTATGTTCAGGCTCGTAAATTAGTTTAGAGAGGATTTTTATCTTACTTGGCCCATATTTATGACACCAGTGTTGTTTTGCCTCCTTTCTTGGATTCTGTCCATGTCGTCCGTGAGTTTATGGATGTGTTTCTTACGGACTTGTCTGGTATGCCTCCAGATTGATATATTGATTTTAGTATTGATGTTGAGCCGGTCACCAAGCCTATTTCTATTCTTCTTTATAAAATGGCCCCAATAGAGTTAAAGAACTAAAGAATCAGTTGTAGGAGTTGTTAGATAAGGGATTTATTTGACCTAGTATTTCACTTTGAGGTGTGTCTGTCTTGTTTGTGAAGAAAAAGGATAGGTCTATACAGATGTGTATTTATTATCAGTAGTTAAACAAGGTGATTATTAAGAATAAGTATCCTTTTCCTTACATTGATGATTTCTTTGATCAACTTCAGTGTGTTGCGGTGTTTTTAAAGATTGATTTGAGGTTTGGTTATCACCAGTTGAGGATTAGATGTTCGGATATTCTGAAAACTACTTTTTGGACTTGATATGTCATTACGAGTTCTTAGTCATATCTTTTGGATTGACCAATTTCCATGCCTCATTCATGGAGTTAATGAATCGGGTGATTTGACCATATCTCAACTCCTTTGTTATGGTATTTATAGAAGATATCTTGGTTTATTCCAAGAGTGAGGTTGAGCATGAGGAGCATTTATGTATTGTGCTTTAGAGATTGGAGGATGAGAAGTTGTATGCTAAGTTCTCTAAGTGGGAGTTTTGGTTGGAGTTTTTTATCTTTCTTGGGTCATGTGGTGACTGAGAAAGGTATTATAGTTGATCCAACTAAGGTTGCAGTGGTTCATGATTGGGCTAGACCTACTTTGCCCACCGAGATTCAGAGTTTGTTGGCTTGGTAGGTCATTATCGGTGTTTTGTTGAGTGTTTTTCATCCATTGCAGCTCTGTCGACCAAGTTGACTCAGAAGAAGATTTCCTTCCAGTGATCTGATGCTTCTGAGGTGAGCTTTCAAAAGCTCAAGGATTTGTTGACTTCAGCTCCTATATTAGCTTTGCCCAAGGAAGACAGGGGCTTTATTGTCCTTTGTAATGCTTTAGATATTGGGTTAGGTTTTGTACTGATGCAGGAGGTCAAGGTAATTGTGTATGTGTCTTGTCAACATTAGAACCTCATCAGAGGAATTATCCTACCCATGATTTGGTGTTGTGCATAGTTGTGTTTAACTTAAAGTTGTGGAGGCACTACTTGTATGGAGTCCATTGTAAGATCTTCTCAGATCATCATAGCCTTCAGTACTTCTATACCAACGAGGTCTTCATATGATGCAGTACCATTGGCTTAAGTTGCTTAAGGATTATGACTTGACTATCCTCTATCATTCGGGCAAGGCTAATGTGGTTGCGAATGACTTGAGCGAAAAGTCGACTAGCATGGGTATCTTGGCACATCTTATAACCCAAACGAGCCTTTTGGCCTTAGAGATTCAGTTTTTAGCTAACCTGATGGTTAGGCTTGATATTTTGACACTGGGGCGTGTTTTGGCATTTTTGGAGGCTAGATCTTCTTTGATGGAGCAGATTCGATCTCATCAGTTTGACGATGTTGGATTGAGGTTGATTCATGATAAGATGTTGAGTAGGGAGGTTAAGGAAGGATCACTTGATTCAGATGCAGTTTTGAGGATTGGGGGTTGAGTTTGTGTGCCGAGAGTGGTGATTGAATTAGGTTGATCTTAGAGGAGGCCCATTATTCCAGATATTCTATCCATTTAGGTATGACTAATATGTATCGTGATTTGAGACAGAACTACTAGTGGGGTGGTATGAGGTGAAATATAGTGGATTTTGTGGCTAGTTGCCTTTATTGCCAGCAGGTGAAGTCCGAGCATATGAGACCTGGTGGGTTGCTTCAGAGGTTACCCATTCAAGGTTGAGGTTGAAATAAATCACTGTGGACTTTGTGACTGGGTTGCCTCGTATTTCTCATAGTTTTAATAGTGTTTTGGTCATCATGGATCGATTGACCAAGTCAGCTCATTTTATTCTGTTCTGTTCTCATTCAGTGTTGCGAGGTTATCCCCTATCGTCATTTGTGAGATTGTGCAACTTCATGGTGTGCCAGTGTCCATTATTTCTGATCGAGGTTCTATATTCATATCTTACTTTTGGAAGACATTTCAGGATGAGTTGGGTACTCGAGTTGATCTTAGCATAATATCTCACCCCAGATAGATGGCCAGTCAGGGTGGACTACTCAGGATTTAGAGGATATGCTCCACGCATACGCGATGGATTTTGGTGGCTAGTGAGAGCAGCATTTGGCTTTAGTAGAGTTTACATATAGTAATAGCTACCATTCCAGTGTTGATATGACTTCTTTTGAGGCATTGTATGTTAGTCATTGTCACTCTCCAGTGGGTTGGTTTGATGTTATAGAGGTGATACCTCAAGGTACGTACTTGCTTCGTGAGTTTTTGGATAGAGTTTGGGTCTTTCAGGATAGACTTAGAGCGGCTCAGAGTATGCAGAAGTACTATGTTGATCGTAGACTTCGTGCATAGAGATTTGGCATTGGTGATCGTGTTTTCCTTCAAGTTTCACCCATGAAGGGTGTGATGAAGTTTGGGAAGAGGGGCAAGCTTAGCCCCAGGTATATTGGTCCATTTGAGATTATTCGGACTATTGGTGATGTGGCTTATGAGTTAGCTTTTCCCCTTGATCTATCAGTTGTTCATCCAGTTTTCATGTTTCTATGCTTCGTTGCTATATACTTGATGAGTCTCATGTCATTCATTGGGAGTCAGTTCAGTTAGATGAGCGGTTGTCCTTTGTTGAGGAACCAGTTTCCATTTTGGCTAAGGATGTTAGGCAGTTGAACTCTAAAGCGATCCTTGTGATTCAGGTCCAGAGGCAACATCGATTTGTAGATGAAGCTACTTGGGAGGTTGAGTCTGATATGCATATTTCTTATCCTTAGCTCTTCTTTGATTCAGGTATTTCCTTGTGTTAGTTCGAGGACGAACTAGATTTTTAGTGGTTGATGATGGTTACTTAAAAATTTGATGAAATATGTGGTATTTGTGATTTTGTATGATTTGACTATTTTACCCCTTCCCGTAGTTGCATTATGATATTTCTGGGGTGTGGGAGTGATTGACATGATTTTCGATGCATTTTGGTATCATTTATGAAATATTGTGGTTTTTTATGGTTTCGAGAGCCTTATTTTAGACTTATGTGGATATCTTTTGATCCGTGCAATGGAAGGCCGAACGAACTGCGCCAGAAGCTCCGGAATATTGATTTTAGGCTAGGTAGACCTTTGGTTCGGGTCCCAGTGCACCTGAGCTCATTTCGATCTATTGGTTGAAAAGTTGAAAAATTGCAAATATGGGTATAGGACCCATATTTGATCAAAACGACCTTGAATGGAAAATTCGACTTTTCCAGCAGATCCAAAATGTCAATTTTAAGGTGTTAGCATGTTTGGTATGAGTTTACAGCTTTTAAATCTCATTTAGACCCTCGATTTGAAAAATTATAATTTCGGGGTTCAACTTTGTGAAAATGATATTTTTTTGAAAATTTGATATCGCTATCGCGTCTGAAACATCAAATTTAGTGTGGTTGAATAGTTTGTTTGCATAAATCGGACTCCGAACGAATCCCGGGCACCCCATCGAAGTCCATTTCGAGTTAAAGGAAAAAATCTGCACAGCTATTGCAGAAAATCTGCAATAAATAACTGATTTTTCACCCTTTTTGGCCCGTTTTGCTCATTTTCATCTTGGCTCTTGGGAGTTAAACCCTAAAATAGTATGGGAGCTTAAAAGTAAAGTTTGTGAAAGCTTGAAAAGCTAGATTAACATCTTTTTCTTGGTTTTATTACGGATTTAAGGTAAGAATTCACCTCTTTTCTTAGTAATTTCTTAATAAATTACTCAAAACCCAAAAAATCTTTGAGCATAATTTCATACTCAAATTTCACCCCTTTCACTTGAATAATATTTTTATCTTATAATTACTAGTTTTTCATCAATTTAACATTCACAACAACTCCGATTCTTGATTTTAACCTGAATTTCAAAGATTTTAACCCGGTAAAGCTCAAAAATGGTTTTTCTTCAATTTAAACCCCGTTTTTTACTTGATTTAACTTGAGTTTTCAGATGTAGGTTCCTAAAAATACGGGGAACAGGTTTTTGAAGTAAATTTCCTATTTTGCCTTTCTTTTTCTTAAACCTATTTTTGGGGTCCATTTTGACCCCGAACAAAAGTAGTCAATATGGATATCGTTGGTTTTATCTTGATGCGTAGATTTCATATTTGATATTTTAAGTGGAGTTCAGGATTAATCATGAAAAATAAGGTTGGGGGTTCAAGTATAGCAGACCGGTTTCGGCTTTCGAGGTAGGTTATGGCTTAACTCTTCCAGACTGGGCTGGGTAGTAAATAATGATACAAAATGCATGTTAAGGGTGGGAACTAATCATGAAAAATGGCTATCTATGTGTTGTGCCCGTGTAGGGGCGTATATGTGATGTAATTATCGAAATTGAGATATTATGTGATATATTTGACCATGTGGGGTCCTATGTGATATTGATAGCCTTGAATACATGTGAATAATTGTATTGTGTTGTTTAATGTGGTACCATTGGTGTATTGTGATTATATTCAAACTTTATTGGCATATGAGACATGTGTAAATTCATTTTTGAAACGAAAATAATAAGTGGACATTGGCTCATGTGGTTGTGGGAATGTGTCATTGTGGTTGGTTGTGGAAATACATCATGTAATTGGTTGTGGAAATACTCATTTTGATTGGTTGTGAGCATTACATCTTTATATCATACTCATTCATAAAACATTGATACCACCGTGGCAACATCTGAGAAACACTAGCAACACCTTTTTAAAAAATATTGTAACACCTTATAAAACCCTTTTCGAGGGATGTACCGGAAAAGAGATATGAGATATGTAGATTGTATACGGGTTGACGAAGCCCCCATGGGTCCTTCATTGGGAGGCTTGCCTCCGTAGGTGTTTACGGGGATTGCACGATGATCCCGGAGGTTTTGCGACGACCTCAAGCATCATCATCATCATCATCATCATATACATTGCACTTACTTTATTGTGTTTGTGTTGTGTTGTATTGCCTTATTAACTTTTCATCTATGTATTTGTCTTACCTTCCTTTACTTGTTTTTGATGATCTTTTATCTATATGTTCTCTCTTGATCTATTTATATGTGACGTAACTATATCTTTGTGTGTTGATGTAATATATGTGAGATATATTAGAACTGTTAGTGCCAACGGTGTGGGCTACCGTTGTGGGACATTTTCTCATTGCAAGTGATGTGCCCTTAGTGTATATTTCATATGCTTTATTTACTACTTTTCTTGGTCGGCTTATGATACATACTGAGTACAAGTGGACCGTACTCATGCCTACTGCTCCCTTTCGTTACAGGTCCTAGCTCGAGTGCTCCTCAGCTTTCCTGACTTGGGCGATTATTGGAGCTTTCAAGGTAGAGGTTAGACATTTATGCATTCAAAGTTCACCTCTATCTTTCTATAGTAGTTATGTCATTATTAGTATTTGTAAATATATATTATTTATTTATGGTTATTTTTCTGATGCATTTGACTCTTGGATTGTATTAGTAGTTCTTACATTATTGACACCTGGATTTGGGCATGATTGGTATTTTGGATAAGTTCTTTCCGCATTGTTATGATTATTTATATGGTTTGGCTTCATTCTAGAAGCTTTACCTTGGGATATTTTTGTCTTTTTCTCATTTTTTATCAATTTTAGTGATAGGCTTACTTGTCAAGGTACGCCGCGATAAGTGCCATCATGACCCAAGTTTTTGGGTTGTGACAGTAAGCTTCCCATTAAATCTTTCCCAAACCTGGTACAAGGGTTTACCATTCAGTTGCCTAAAGTTAGAGATTTCATCATACAATTATAGCATCTTGGATGGTGGGAAATACAAGTCAAGGACTACAATGTTGAGTTCCTTTCATGAAGTAATTGATCTAGCCAAAAGAGATCGAAGCCATAATACTGCCTCCTCTGTTAGAGAGAATGAGAGAGGCGTAGCCGAATGGACTCTTGGGTGATGTGTGCAATATAAAAGGGTGAAGAAACCTCCACGAAATTCTTCCAATGCAAGTTGGGGTCCTCATACGCTTGCCCCCCAAAAAGTCCCTTAATTTGTAGCATATACAACAGACTCTTGTGACATGAAAGGCATTGTTCCCATGTGTAAGTGGGATATGGATGACTATTGAACGTCCTACGTCATTGAGTTTCCCCTCATCATCAAGAGGATTGTTGAAATATCTAGTGTGACTTACATTGTCACTCATGGCTCCATGTACACTTGAAGATAACCTAAATGAAAACAAAAACAACAACTAAAATAAATACAAACCACTACGGGTGTACCCAAAGTAAAACTCAACATCGCACAAGTGAAAACTAAATTTCACTCCCAGATAACTATGCCATTACACCTATACCATCGAATTTGGTAGAGGACGGTCGTTGTCAATAGATCAACTTATGTTGAGGTCGAATCCATGAGGAGTGAAATTAGAATTTTAGTCCTATAGGTGTTAAATACTACTAATAAGTTACCCGCAATATGAATAAAACCAAACTCATGAAAAAAAATTAGGGGGGGCTTATTTTTGGAAAGTGTTTATCAATGACAAATCAAATCAACAAATCAAACAAAAATCATGGTTTAAATTCGGTGTGAGAAGAATCTTGGGATTATTTCTACCTAAAGGCAAGTTATGCATGGGTGCATGAAGATTTCGTGTAAAGTTTAGTTATCAATGATATGGTAGGCTAAGTCGAAGGTCCTTGAGGATAGTTTATCAATAAACCCTCAAGAATTTCACTCCTTGACCCTTTCGAGTACCTAACAAATGTGTCAATTACAATCATCTATTACCTCAATTGGGTATCCCTATTTCTAGCAAGATGCCCAAGATATAGTAAACTTCCTAATTACCCTTATGTCTAATATAGTGAAAATTAGCAAACTACATCCATCAATTATCCACTATTATATTGTCACTCATATCCCTCTTTCAAGGATGATATGGGTTCCAAGAGTTCACCCAAACCCCTCTTTCAAGGATGGTGTAAGCTTTCAAGAATTTGGGGTTTTCACCCACAAACCCATTTTGGATATTTGGGGCTCACCCATAAATCCCAACTAATTAAACCAAGCAATGGTGGAACTCATCATCTACAAACTAACATATACACAAATACATCACAACCCACATATAATTGCACGTTAGTTCTACATAATCCTAAGACAATAAAAGTTTAGCTACTCATGAAGAAAAGAGAAAGAAAAATACCATAGGGATTATTCAAAGCATCCATTCTTCAATTACACTAAATTCAAAGTCTCCAAATCAAATTACAATTGTTGCCCAAATTAGGGTTTAAAACTTTAAATTCAAAACGTTCCAAGAGTTCGGGATTCCCAAAAGAGAAAGGGCCTTATCCTCTAAAAGGAATTAGGTTCAGCTGAATAAAATTACAACACTACCCCTGGACATATTCCCATATAGCCGCGATCGCTGGAGTTTGTTCACAATCAAGGCTACTGCAACCGCGGTAAGGACACCACGATCACAACACTTCGACCTGGCTTGACTGGCCGCGATCGCGGCCCACAGTCCGCGATTGCGGTAACTAAGGCCTATTTTTGCTTTAGGTTTTCTATTTGTACTTTCTTTCTCCTTTTTGATCCTTTTAGCTTGCCTACACATCATTCCTTCTCCTAACCTGTATGCCTTCAACATGTGGAAATTAGTGCATTTAATCACATATTTCTCTCTCTTATTCATTCAAAGCATAGTAGTGTGCACAAATATTGAGTGTAAATGAGCGGTAAATTCACCACTCATCAAAATGTTGCCTTGACGTTGACATTGGTCACAAACTCTTACAAAATCATGAGCATCCTTATATATAGAAGGCCAATAGAACCTATACTGTAGAATTTTTTGGACTGTCCATATGCCACTGTGATGTCCCCCAACAAGTGAAGAATGACCAGCTTATAGAATACTCATCATCTTCACCTCTGGAATGCATCTCTGAATTGCATCAACAGCGGAGACTCTAAGTAAATACAGACCATCCGAAAAGAACTTCCTTACCCTGTGCATAAATCTCTATCACTGCTAGAAGGATAAGTCCTATAAGACTATATCACTTGCCAAAAAGTTGGCAAAATTGGGAAACCAGGGAATTAAATAATGAGTTACTGCCAAAACTCTCTCATCAGGAAAAACATCATCTATCTCAAGATTATCCCCTAGTTTCTGTATGGTCTCCTCCTCAAGTCTAGATAAGTGGTTTGCAACTTAATTTTCCTTTTCTTTTTGGTATTTGACTTTAAAATCAAACTCTTGAAGCAAGAGAACACAATGAGTCATTTTGGGTTTTGAATCCTTCTTCGATATTAATTAAATCAAGGTTTCATGGTTAGTTCACACTATAACCTTAGTCCCAATCAAATAAGACCAAAATTTTTCAAAAGCAAAACCACCGCAAGTAGCTCCTACTCTGTAGCTGTGTAATTTTTTGTGCGGAGTTTAAAGCATTGCTAGCATAGTAGATGGGATGCGGTATCTTTTCTTTTCTTTATCCTAGAGCATCTCCCAAGTCTACTTCATTCGCATTAGACATTACCTCAAAAGGTGCAGACCAATCAAGAGACATAATAATGGGCGCTGAAATCAACCGCTTCTTTAGGCATTTGAAAGCCATGAGAAAATCATCATCAAACAAACATTTCACCTCCTTCTCCAAAATCTTGCATAGTGGACTTGCAATTTTAGAGAAGTCCTTGATGAACCTTCTATAAAATCCTGCATGACCCAAAAAACTCTATATGCCTCGAACTGACACTGGTGGCGACAGTTTCTCAATCACCTTAATCTTTGATTTGTCTATTTCAATACTATGTATGGAGATATTATGCCCAATCACGATGCCTACTTTCACCATAAAGTGGCATTTTCCCCAATTTAGTACCAAGTTGTACTCTTCACATCTCTGCAGTGCACTGGACAAATGGGCTAAGCAATCATCAAATGAGTCTCCAACCACTAAAAAGTCATCCATGAATAATTCAATAGTGTCTTCCACCATGTTGGAGAATATAGACATCATACAACATTGAAAAGTGGTTGGTGCATTACACAACCCAAATAGCATCTCCTTCAATGCAAAGGTCCCATAGGGGCAAGTAAAAATTATCCTTTCTTGATCCTCGAGAGAAATCATGATTTGATTGTAACCCAAATATCTGTCACAAAAAATAGTACTAACCCCTGTCTGCTAATCTGTCCAACATCTAATCCATGAACGACATTGAAAAGTGGTCTTCTTGTATCCACCTGTTCAGCTTTTTGTAGTCCATGCATACTCTCCACCCAGTCACTGGCCTCATTGGTACTAATTCATTCTTCTCATTTGGAAATACTATGATTCCTCATTTCTTTGGCATACATTAAATCGGGCTCACCTACTTGCTATCTGTAATGGGTAAAACCACCCCAGCATCTAACCACTTAATTATCTCCTTTTTTACTACCTCTTACATAGGAGGATTCAATCATATCTAGTTCTCAATACTAGGAATGTTGTCCATCTTAAGATGTATCTTATGTGTGCATATACCTGGTGAAATCCCTATAATATTTGCAATGGTCCAACTAATAGCTCTCGTAAACTTTTGTAACACTGATATCAAATTTTCCACCTACGCTTCTGCTAGATTTACTGTAATAATTATTGATAAGGTCTCGTTTTCCTCCAAGAACGCATACTACAAATGAGGTGGGAGTGCCTTCAATTCCAATACCAGTGGTTATTCAATCGTTGGTCTTGCAGGAGGTGTAGTTCTATTCTTCAAGTCAAGATCTAGCTTCTTAGGGGTGTATTTGTAAGAACCTATGCCATGTGGTGCCTGAACCATCTCATCATACTTGTCTATCCTATCACTCTCAAAGTACATAATTACTGTTGCTAATGTTTCTACCCCTAATCTTTCCTCAATAAGCACCTCTGTTGCAACCACACCATCATCTAATACATCAATCGTTGTTACCTGTAAGACCCCACAAAATTCTAAGCTTGACTTAGTCTCTAAAATCTTTCCAAAGGGTTCCAGACTTAGAAAATTCTAGCTAAGTATTCAGATTTAGTATTATTTTAGCCTTCGTAATCTGACTACCCTATTTCATGACCTCTATGACCTTAAAATGTCAATCTTTAGATTAATTTATATTCAAGAATGTCAGTAGGTGTTCTCGAATGAGTTTTGTATTTTTTGAACCTCGTTTGAACCACGTTTGGGAATCCAAAATAGGGTATCGATGAAATCTCGGTGCGGTGCGGTGGCCATCGCGTCAATTGATATTTTTATTGGCTTTCAGTTGTAATTTCCAGTGAACTGATGTGGACTTGATGTGGCGCGTTGGCTATCACGTCGATGTCAATGATGCGGCGCATCGGTCTGCATGTCGATAGTTCAGTTTTCAGTCATTAAAAAGTTATGTTCTCAGGGGTAATAGGATCTTTTTCCCACGTCCTACATCCCCCATAACACGAGATTTTTCCCTCAATTAGCAAATTATATTCATTCTTTCTCAAAACACTCAAGAACAAAAACCCTAGGAGATTAAATTTCAAATTCATGGCTTAATATACCACCATTGATCTTCAGGAATTTAGCAACCAAGGTATGTCAAGTGCTCATCCAAGGGTCCCTTCCACCCTTGGAGTCCAAGAAACTCTTTTAATCTTTAAGTAGCTTGATTTCATGTTTTTTGTGATTGGGATTCAGGTGTATTCATGATTATAGTGTTGATTGGATTTCTATTCCATGATTAAGTGGATGAATTATGTAAAAACAACTATTATGTATGTAATATCATGTGAATTCATATTAAAACCTTGAAATTGTGATGCTCATGTGTTGATTAGTACTATGTTCACATACAATGCCTTCCAAGTATTTGATGAGTTGTTCATGAGAATTAAATAATGAAATTTTATCATGTTAGCATGTATTCAAGTTCATTTCATGCAAGTGTTTGCTAAAATGTCCCAATGAATTAATGATAATCTAGTAGTTATTTATCATATTTTAAGATTGTGCCATGTCTTATAATTTATACTATTAAGTCCTCGGGGCATTTAATACCCGATAATTTAGATGATTACCTAGAGCCATGGTCAGTCTTTGGATAGTATCAGTCATGTCACGATCAGTAGAATTCAGTTTGTTACAAAACTCAGGAAAGCTTAGTAGTACTCAGTCAGTTAACAGAATTCGCTAGTATTCCGTCAATCTGCAGAACCCAGGGAACTAAGTTCGGCTCAGTTATACAGTATGATCAGTAATAGTTCAGTCCAGCTTAGAACAGTTAGAAATTAGTCCATTATTTATTCAGTTGGGAGTAGGATTCAACACCGAGTGAACCCAAGAATAGGGACTCACCTGCCAATAGAGGGTGTGATCGTTAGAAGAAGTCCTTGTGTTCCAGAACTACGTAGCCAGTGTAGGTTGAGACATCAACCTGCCAGATAAGGGTTGATGAGGTGATCTACCTGCCATTTGAGGGTACCACCGTTCTCGTTCAGAGCATCTACCAGATGAGGGTGACTCAGCTTGTCTTTACCCATGGCACAATATTAACACCCTTCCAACTAGGGTCACAGTTTGGACCCCAAATCTATTTAGAAAGGGGCATATTGGTTAGATGATTACCTCTCATAGTATTAGTTTTAGATTCAGTCTCAGTATAGAACTCGGTTCATTTCTACAGATTTAGGACTGTCAGAAACAGTCACTCAGTTCAGTACGGGACTCAGTAAGTTCCACAAAATCAAGACTATCAGATACAGTTATTCAGTTATCAGTAATTTAGTATCAGTATACTCAGATATCAGTTAATCAGTACTCAGACTCAGTATTCAGTGTTATCATAATCTTAGTTAAAGTCTATATATTCATGCATGAACTTTCATTTAGTTATACTCATGTCATTCAGTCAGTATCGTTCATACATATGAACCCATGCATTTTAGCCTACCTCACTTAGCATACTAGTACATTCAAAGTACTGACGCATACTTTTTTCTTATGCTATGATGTCTTATATCATAGGTTCAGACACACGGGCTCCCAAGCACCCTTAGCAAATCAGATTTTCAGCATTCATAGTTAGTGGTGAGTCCTCATAGTTTGAGAACATGATTATTTTCTTCAGTATTTCAGTTTAGCAGTATAGTTTTAGTAGTTGGAGTTAGTTTGGGGCTTGTCCCATCAACTCCATATTTCAGACAATTTAGAGGCTTTCCAGACTAGAGTATTTTCAGACAGTTATATCAGTTTTGGTATTAGTATACCGCATTCAGTTTTATTTCATTATTGAACCTTATGGCATATTTTCCACCTAATTTTTACATATTTTAGTATTATTATACAGTTATTATAGTAGGTACCAGTCATGGGTTAGCTTGTGGTCCTTTGAGATTATGAGCACTGTGTAACATTTGGGGTATAGACTCGGGGCGTTACACTACTACTCTTATATCATCAAGCTGCTGAACTATCATGTATATGTTCAACACTATTTTCTTATTATTCTATTTGAAAGTGATCTCCGCTAGGTCTATATAAATTGGCACCCGGGCAGTGGACAAGAATTTTCTACCCAAGATAATGAAAGAATGAGCATCCAGTTAATGATCTAAAATCAAGAAATCCACTAGATATATGAACAATGCCACCTTTACTTCTATATTTTGCACAATACCCACTGGTTTCTTTATAGATAAATCAGCCATCAACAACCTTAAAGATGTAATCTTGTGTTCTCCTAACCCCAAGATTTTATATATCACCAATGGCATTACATTTATTCCTACTCTTGTATCGCATAAAGCCTGATTAATGTCATAAGGTCCAATAGAACATAGAATAGTGACTGAACCTGGGTCGCCCTTCTATTCTACTGATGTTACATGAAAACCTACACTAAACTGTTGCACTATATCTTGGAGCTCTCCTGCTACCCAGTCGTCATTGTTATCACTCTAAATCAATCATTAGTACAAGTCAACTTATCAAATTCATCTTTAGTTGGCTCATCTAAAAAATATTTTCCTTATTTGGCTCATTAGTAGCAGGAAAAAAATTCTAATCAGGTGGAGAATCACTCCCAAGTCTAATAGCCAGACAATGAACCAATGTTGGAGAATTCGGCACATTATCTCTGGGAAGTGCTCCTAACTGTCTCTCAGCTAAAGTATTAGAGATTTGTTTGTACTACTGCTCCAACTGCTTGATAGCAGTTGCATGTGACTCAAACTTCTGGGCCAATCCTAAAACATCTACCTTGAGTTCTTTAAGGCAGGCTTCTTGACTTTCTTGACTTTTTATCAACTTAGCCAGCATCTCTTCAATTTCTGATTTCATATCTCATCTACCAGGTGGGGTGTACTTATCCCTGACATCGTAGTTTCAATCTTGATTCCCTTTCCCTTGGGCTCAAAAACCCACCAACTAATGATCCACATAATTTTCCTCTTCTTCTAACGTAGACTCATGCACCCTAGAAGTTACACTCTTTACCTCTACTACATTAACTTTGTAGAGTTTATCATTGCAAATAATTTGGCCGGCTCATCAATGTTTGTCCTCAATAGTGAAATCTCCTAAGCTATAGCATCCTTATCTATTCTTTGCTCACCAGAATCTCTAATGGCATAAATATTAGAACCTCTCTCAACCTCTCAAGTTTGCCACCCTCGGTTAGTTAATGAGATCAAATCCATAATACTTAAATCCATCTTCCATCATAATCTCATGAAGGCTCCTCCAGAGATAGCGTCTGTCATTTCTCTAGAACTGATAGTCAAAGCTTTGTAGAAGAGTTCAAACAAGTTTGTCCCTAAAATCTAGTGGTTAGGCACTATGCTAAGCTTTTTCTTGATCATACATAGATTCTGATTGCAGCTGCTTGAAGTTATAAATCTTATCCTTGAGCTACAATACTCCAGATAGAGTTAAGAATCTATTCAAAAATTGTCTGCGTATGTCTCTACATGTAGTGATAGACCTTTGAAGAAGTTCCCCTAGCCATAAAGATGTATCTCTATTTAGAAAAAAGGGAGACAACCTCAGTCTTAATGCCTCATGATCTACCGTAGGTTTGGTATATGAAGTGTAAATCCCAATAAAATTCTCCAGATGCATGTTTGCGTCATCTGTAGGTAACCCTGCAAACACGCCCTGCAAGCATAAGAGCTGAATCATAGCACTAGAGATATTAAACTTACCATCAGGGGGAAAAATAGGAGGAATGATTGCCTCACTCTCTATCTGCTCAACATATCATAGATCCTCTTTATCATCATCATATGACCGAAAATACTGATATGTTGGGATGACTTAAGGTCGGCCTCCTCTGTTTCAATTCTAGTTTCCACTAGTACTACTCGGCGGTCTGCTACCTGAATTGGCTCAACTAATTCTGCCTCCTGAGCTACGTATTGAGATTCTTCTATTACTCTCTTCTTATATTTAGCTTGAGCTAAAATCTCACCATTCTGTCGATCAACAATGTCCTAAACTCATTCAGAAGGAGGTAGATGTACAATATGATAAACCCCTTCAGGAAGTTCATCTTCTTTCTACTCAGACATCCGACCAGGTGTTTGTAGGATCCTTTATGGATTTTGATTTAGTGGGATTAAGGTATTGCCTCTACTTTGTGTGATAGGAATACATCGATGTATACCCAAATAAGAATAAAAAAAATCCAAAGATTACAACAACCTTAGTTCACATATCAACACTGTATTCCCCAGCAACAGCGCCTAAATTGTATAATGTCTAAACAATACCTCTTATTAGATGATGATATGATCACTGTCAAAATATAGTCACCCAATTGAGGTTGGGTTAAAATCCCAAGGGAATATGTGAACTCATGGATTTCAGATATTGTAATCAACGGTCAAGAAATGGAAAGTAAATGGGGCGTGTTGAATGGAAATATCGAACACAGAACAACTATCAACTTCGGTTGTGATAAGTTTGGTGAACACTAGGAGTGTGTTTCCCTTGGCTTCTTAACTCCATAGGTTTATCGTGACATATTGAACCACCTCAATACCTTGCACGCAGAATCAATAAGTTGTGTACCATCTATAATCTTTTGGACGAGTAGACAGATTTCACCCTTTACCTTTTGAGTTTTAGGATGTCACCTTAATAACCCTTATCTTGATCCATTTAACTATTACCTTTTGGGCCTCTAGTTATTATATGATAGTTAACGATCTTACTTAGATAATACCTAGTAGCGTGGATCGACTGTTAGTCTTCGTATTACTATTTTCATTATATTTTCCTAGTCACTACTCTTAGTTTAGAGTGAGTAGCAATAATCTAGGAGGGATATTAATATTGGCCACAGCTAAGAAATCTATGATAAGAATTGTAAAAACTCACAACCGTTACTGAAAAATTCAACTGAAGTCAATACACATAAATTCCAAGATAAAAATTAAATCTTGGAATCAAAATATGTCTATGGGTATCAAAAGTGTGTAACTCCTACTAAAAACACATAAAGGGTATTTATAGTACATGAGGAAACCCTAAAACCAAAGCCAAAATGAAATAGCAGAAAACAGGGTTGGTGGCCACATGTGGTCGTACCAACAGCCTGGTACTGGACATAGGTAGTACCTGCGGTCCTGTCATAGGGAGCAGATACAAACCGCAGGTATCGGGAGCAAAAAATCATGTAAGTTTAGGTCTCGAGATTTTGGACTTCTGGTACTTGCTTTGCCTATATGTGGTCTGTAGGTCCTACATGCGGCCACATATTGACTTGGTAAGGTTCGAGAGTTATCTTTTCAGCTCTTATTTGATTCCTGAAAGTACTTTGATCACGAACAAGCTAGAAAACATCCCGAATATCTGTAATTGCTCCAAAAATGAACAAAAACACCTTTTTCACAAATTTATCATCCAAAACATGATTTTCTGCAAAACATACCCAAAAGACATTATATCTAACAAAATAGCCTCAGAAACTTGCATCTTTACCTCATTTTAAGCATCAAAAGTTCTATATTTCTATAGCACATCAGTGTCGTACAAAGGATCACAACCACAATCATTTTAATAGGAACAATCACTAATTGGGTTTCTCAAACATTCAACAAAATCAAAGTTATCATCACCTAATTGATCATTCCTTTACAAAACTTTACATCTCTTTCCCTTAGGAGTACTCTCATCTTTAAAGAAGAGATTTCCATCCTTAAGAGAAATGTTGTCACACCATAGTAGGTTGTCATATGGGATATAGCCATCATGATGAGCTACATCATCAATGCTATCCATACCACTAGGTAATCTACTAGGACTAATTACATTATCTTTGAACAAGGCATTGGTATTAAAGATAAAAGGATATATCCATAACAAGGATTTAGAACATGCAAGTTCACTCTCTAAAGAAAACTATAAAGTGTCAAAGATGTTTCAAACACATGGTTATCCCTATGAGCCAAACAAGTAATAGGAGCCTCACTAAAAGTCATACTCAAAGAGTCACTCCTATTTACTTCATCAACATTTTCAATATCATCACTCGCTTGAGGTTCATTAATTACATCACAAACATCCTTAAGTGGCATGTTATTTTTGCATACAATTTGATCAACACAAATTTCACAAGACAATGTACCATCATTCATCACTGTAATACCCCACATTTTGGACTAGAATGAAAATCCATCATTCCTATGCGTAGAAATTTCAAAAGCCTCAAATCCTATGTAAATTTAGTGTGTTAATCAATTATGTATTGTGGGAATCTATTCGATCATGAATTTAGACCATAGAGGTTCCCTAACTCAAATACAAGTTGAAAGCTTTCCTATCGTTCAAGTTCTAGTGAGCATCAAAACTTGGGTCAACGTCAATCGGTCATAACTCCTTGTATATATTAAATTAGAGGACCTAATATATATCAAATGAAAGATCTTTGAATTATCTTTCCAATGATACCAATTTTCCCTATATCCGACACCTGATCAAGAAGCTATAACTATTCGAAGTGGAGTAAGTCGCCTGATATTAGATGTGCGACGCACAACCTAAGGTGTGCGATAATGTATGCAACGTACACCCTAATATGTGCGATAAAATGTGAGACACATACCCTAAAGTGTGCGATAAAGTGTGCACCGCACATGTGGGTGTCCAGGTGACTTAAAAGTTCGTTTTGGGGACAAAAATAGTCCTTTTTCCACCCCTATATAATGCTTAAATACGGAATTAAGCTCTTATTTCACCAAAATATATTCTTTCTCTTAGAATCCTCTCAAGAACACAAGCTAGGGTTTTCATAGAAGATTCAAGCTCAAGAAATTCTCTCCATCAATCTTCATGAAATTGAGAAAAAGGTATGCATAGTGTTTATCTATGGATCCCTTTCATTCATAGAGCTCAAGAACCATGTTTTACATAATAAATTCATGCTAGTCTATTATGTTCAAAGAGCTCACTTGTCATTATTATGCAATATATGTATTAATGGAATGTACATGATGATTGGGGAATGGATTTATAGCGTGTCTATATGCCTTCCATGCTATGAACAAGATCATGATTTTGTAGTATCACATGAGTTATCCCCAAATTATTACAATATGAACTAAATGTTACATGTTTACCATTCCTTTATGCTTAAATGGTTTCCATACCGTTGTTATGAATAGTATATGTTGTCGGAATGCCCATGATATTTGAATATGAGATTTATGACTTGATTATAAGCATTCTTATTCATGTTAGATATTATGATGACCATGTACTTCATGAAATCCCTCACTCATGTATTATGGATTGTTATTGGTGGTCATGTACTCAAGAAAGTCAAGTTGTGTCAGTTTTATTCCATCGAGTCCTGGGGGTACTTGTATCCAAAAAATATAGTTGTGTGCCTAGAGCCATATCATGTTATCATGATACTCTCAGTCAAGCCATAATCTATAGAATTCAGTCAGTCATGTGACTCAGGAAAACTCAGTAATCTCAGTAATCTTAGTGCTCAGTAACCTCAGCAACCTCAATATTCACAGTTAATCTAAGTAACTTCAGTACTCTCAACAAGTCCTCAGAACTCAGTACGTTCCGTCAGTCATCAGAATCTAGTAAACTTAGTTTAGCTTCGCTAAATAATACCACTAGTATCAGTCCAATAAATCAGTATCAGTTCAGCTAATCAGTTCAGTTAAGTTATTCAATTCAGCATGGTTATTCATTCAGTTTCCTTAAGATGGGAGTAGAAGTTAGCACTGAGTGAACCCAAGGATGGGAACTCACCTACCAGTTCAGGGTGTGATTCTTAGCAATCATCCTTGCATTCCAGAACTACGTAGCCAGCATAGGTTGAGACATGTTAACCTGTCATATTAGGGTTGATGAGGTGGCTTAAACTGTCAGTTTAGGGTTCCCACTATTCTTATTTGAGTACCTTCCAGATAAGGGTCACTCACAGCTGTCCTTACCAGTGGCGCGATATTGACACCCCTCCAGTTGGGGAAAAGACTGGAACCCAACTTAGCTATATGCGTTATTAGGGAATGTTGGTTAGACAACTACTTCCCATAGTCTCGGTCTCGGTTTCAGTCCCAATCTCAGTAAAAGAACTCAGATAGTTTTTCAAATTTAAGGACTGTCAGATGCAGTCAACTTAGAAATAAAATGGAACTAAGATAGTTCCTTCAGATTTATGGACTGTCAGATACAATCACTTATTCTATCAATTATATCAGTTCTCAGAACTCATGATATCAGCACATCATTTATCATAATTCATGATATCAATATGCAGCTTTAGGACTGTCAGACACAGTCAATCAGACCAGTTCTTCATAATTCAAACTACCATAAATAGTCTTTCACCTATTCAGTATCTCAGTATCAGTACACTCATGTTATCAGTATTCAGACTCAGTAGGCAGTATCTCCACGACTTCAGTTATAGTTACGTATGCATGTATGTATTCTCACATTCATATCAGTTAGTATTGATCATGCATATAACCCTTTGCATTTAGCCTACCTCACTTATATACTCAGTACATTCAGATGTACTAACGCATTTGTGCTATGGTTCTTTCTCTTATGATACACCATAGGTTCAGAGGCATGAGCTCTAGATCAGTAGTAGCATACTAGTGTTCAGAGTTTGCAGTGAGTCCTTCTCATTCGAGAACGATATGATTATTACTTCATTTACTATTTTAGATCAATTTCTAGATGGAGTTAGTTGGGGACATATCCCATCAATTCCTTATTTAGATAGTTTAGAGGCTTTCCAGACAATAGCATGTCAGATAGTTATTTCAGATTTGTTTTGGTATTATTATACTATTTTCAGACATTTTATTATTAGATGTTTATTTAGATTTAAACCTTATTGCCATTCAGTACATGTTTCCATATTTTTATGTTATATTATGTAGTGTATAGGTACAGATATCAGTCATTAGTTAGCTTGTGGTCCTTCAGGGTCATGAGCATCATGTAGCATTCTGGTTTAGAAAATAGGGGTGATACAAACTTGGTATCAGAGCCTAAGGTTAAATAGAGTCCTAGGAAGTCTGAAAGCCGCATCTAGTAGAGTCTTGTACATGCATGAGTTGTGCCCCACACTTATGTGCAGAAGGATATGAGATGTTTTAGGAACAGTTTCCCTTTTTTTATATCTCAGATCGTACTATAGCAAGGTTCTCTAAGAAACTCATGTACATTATGATCATGCTTCACTCATGTTAATTCCACCTTACTTTCAAGATAACAGAAATAGTGAAGCTCAAGTCCTAAAGATAGGGCTTTCTCAGATAGTATCCCATCAGTTAAGTTATGTTCCAAAGTTGTATGGATATCACTCATGATCATGAGAACTCGTTCTCGAACCCAGATTTAGATATGCTATCAGATGCCTTCTCAAAATCCTATGATAGCAGGTGACCCAGTGTTAGAAGCATGAACCCAGGAGTCTAGTAGTAGACAAGTTAAGATACTATATCCACATTAAATAGATTATGTATTCATGGGGATAGTTGTGCCAGAATGAATCAATAGGCTTGAACAGTGCGAGTTAGAAATTTAAGTTTATTAACTTGAAATTAATCATGAAGGTGTGAATATGATACTAGTAGTATGTGAGAAAATAGAGGCAGATAATGTGTTTAGTAAGGCGATCATGTGTTGATCAGAGTGTAAGCATATGATGATGATTATAGTTTAGTTCAGAGATTAGTTTACTATTCACAGACTTATGATGATGGCTTTAAGATAAGGGCAAGATGTTAGATCAAGTAACCCAGTCAGGCTCTCAGATTCCAGTAATAGCATCAGTATGTACAGAAAGCAGTTAGGGAAGACGATTCCTAACCCATCCCTTATCTCAGCGTAAAGTTTTGTACTTCAGTAAACATAATGCCTATGCATGCTTCATGTCTCATATTCCATGAATACAGCTTATGTTCACACATATTCCATAAAATCGTGTGCGTTTTTAGTTCCCAGCATAGGGAGTTCAGTTCCAGCTCACTCAGTGTTACGAATCATGTTCCATGAACTCATAAATTCCATAATCAAGTCATGCAGCTTATGAATCATGTACACGTATCATGCTCTCCAGTATACTCAGTTTCCATGACTCATGCTACGCCCCCACTGATCCGATAAATTCAGCCTATATCATGTATATACTCAGTTCAGACCTTTTTGGTAAATCCATGTTGTTGATATTCTATTCCTCAGGTTTCAGTCATGTGTCAAGTTCAGTCAGTATCCATTCATGTTTTAGGTTCTCCTGATTTAACCCTGCAGTGAGCTCTCTTTATGAGAATAGTGTAGTGTTGAAAAATTACTTAGATGGGAGAGAGTTAATATTTCATATTAAGGAAAGAATATTGCATGCATGTTTTATACGAGGGTATAGATACGAAGATAGGCTTGAATATTATGTTAGTATGCAAGCAAAGGGATAGCAAGAGGTAGTACTTAGAAATTGGAAAAAAATTCAGAGTATGAATGTATTCAGATCCTTGACTTATGTCAGCCTTTATGGTGCTGCTATCATAACTTAGTTTTTCTCTCAGTTATAGTTTCAGTACTCAACACTCAGTAATTAGTGCTCAGTCTTAGAATCAAGCACTTCAGTATCAGTCAAAACCTCAGTCTCAATATTCAGTTATCGAGACCCAGCATTTAGTTCTAGTATGGATCCCAGTTACAGTCTTAAGTAAGAGTGTCAGCTTCAGATCTGTATTCAGCTCAGAAATTCAGTTTAGTTTTAGACTTGCTTCACCATAGCATACAGTTATCAGCTATTCAGTTATAAGTATTCCAATACCTCAGTCTATGAAATATTTCCAAATCATGTAATACGCTTGGTCCTGCATTTTCAGACGATATAGCTTACATGAAATCGAAGATCAATTACCTCATGTTACTCAGTTAGTACCTTCTCATATGCATAATACTTTATGGCCTTATCCCAGCTACTTAGATTAAGTACAATTTAGTCTTGCATACACAGCATTCAGTTACTAGTTACATAGTTAATCAGATAAGTCAGTATATCTATGCATTCATGCATGACGCTTAAGTTTCAGATCTCAAATAATCAGTCATGATTTTGTACCTAGGTTCTTTGTGCATCACCTAAACTTCCTCAATATCTCAGTAAGGTCAGTCCAATATCCTTCAAGGGATATAGTGTCCCAAGGGGGAGATACACCATAGCACCCAAACTTCCATGATTTATACATGTCATTTTCTTTGATGAATCTATCTTGGAGGAAGTGTTACTAATGAGCTGACCCTCTATCTTCAAAACTCAACAGTAAGCCATGTACTCAATAGCTCAGTGTAGCCACAATACGATACTGTAACATCCCAATTTTTTGAACCAGAATGCTACACGGTGCTTATGATCCCAAAGGACCACAAGCTAACCCATGACTAATATCTGTACCTTTACACTGCAGTATATGACGTAATAATGCAGAAGAACATAAACAATAGGCCATAAGGTTCAACTAAATAAAATATCTGACAAACGTAATATCTATATGGGTGGCAAAGACCCAAAAAATACCCAAAGTCTGAATTAAGTCTAAACTAAATCTGAAAGCCTCTAAATATTATCTAAGTAAGGAGTTGAAGGAACATATCTCCAACTAACTCCGTCTAGCAAAAACTGAACTAAAATAATAAATGAAATAAAATAATATCATCCTCGAATGGGTGAGGACTCACTGTAACTCTGCGACTGGAATGCTACTACTGATTTGGAACACGTGCCTCTGAACCAATGGTGTAACATAAGAGAAAGCACCATAGCACAAATGCGTCAGTATGTCTGAATGTAAGAGTATACGAGTGAGGTAGGCTAAATGCAAAGGGTTATATGCATGAACAATGTTGACAAATATGAACGTGAGAATACATACATGCATAAGCAACTATAACTGAATTCGTGGAGAGAATGACTACTGAGTTTGAATACTGACAACATGAGTGTACTGATATTGAGATACTGAATAGATAAATGACTATTTCTAACAGTCCTGAAATATAGTACTGATAGCATGAGTGACTACATCTGATAGCCCTAATATTGATTACTGATAACATGAGTGACTGTACTAGACAGTCCTGAATCTGATGGAACTATCTGAGTCCCGTACTGTATCTGAGTTGACTGTATCTGACAGTCCTGGTCAACTGAAATGTGAAGAACTATCTGAGTTCATTTACTGAGACTAAGACTGAAACTGTGGGAGGTAGTTGTTTAACTAATATACCCCATATGTTCCAGTATAGCTAAGCTAGGGTCCAATCTTTGCCCTGACTAGAAAGGTGTCAATACCGCGCCACTGGTAAGGATAATATGTAAGACACCATCATATAAAGGGTAAATCTAGTGAGAATGGTGGGAACCCTTAAATAACAGGTTAAGCCACCTCATCTACCCTCATATAGTAGGCTACGATGTCTCAACCTATGCTGGCTACATAGTTCAGGAATGTAAGGATGACTGCTAAGAATCACACCCTCATATAACAGGTGAGTTCCCATCCTTGGGTTCACTTGGTGCTAACTCCTACTCCCATCTGAAGAGACTGATCATAATTTACTGACTGTGCATAGACTGAGTAACCGACTTCCATTGACTAATAGAATAGTACTACTATCTAAGAATTTACTGAGATCATGACATTTCTGAGATTTCCTAAGTCACATGACTGACTAAGTTCTATAAATTATGGCTTGACTGAGATTATCGTGAAAACATAACATGGCTTTAGGCACACAGCTATATTTTTTGTGTACGAATACCCCCAGGACTCGATAGAAGAAAATTGACACACATGACATGACTTAGTCACAAGATTGGAGTCCACAATTTATAATATCATAAGTAGGGGATAATATACCACATGTAGTTTTCAACATCTTGTGTATAGTAGGGAGTGCATGGAACATTTATATCATGTACATATTATATCACTCAATTATCCTAAATGCTTCATACCACAACAATAGCAACAAAATAATGGCATGGAACTCATATTGAATTATATAGTTAACATGGACTTGTCTGTAGATAATATGGGACCATGTAAATATGAAATTCCTAGCATTCTAAGAATTTTATCAAACACCTTGCATGAACTCTTTAAATCATAGGTGTGTTCATAAATTTACATCACATTAAACCACCCAAATTCATGGGTTCCAACTACATGATCAAAACCTTCATGAAAATTCATCAAATTACTACTCTATAGCATAACCACAACCACAAACATGCATACAATCATTTCACCACAAAACATTCATGATTTAATATTTAAAGATTGATTCTTAAACTCCACGGATGAAAGGAATCCGTGGATGAACACTATGCATACCTGACTCAGGGTTCTTGATGTTTTTTGAACTTGAAGGATTTGAAATTCTTTGATTTTTTAAGAAGATTGGGTCTTGTTCTTGGAGATTAAATTTAGAGAGAAACCCTAGTTTTTATTTATGAAATAATAATGAGTAAAATGGCTTAATTCGGACACTGGGTATATATAGGTGAGTGGTAAGTGACCAAAATACCCCAATTAAAATGGCTTTGAAGTAAACTGAACTTGGTGTATGATGACCCGACTGACGGTCTATCAGGAACTTGATGGTCCATTATTTTGACCGCCATACGTGGACCAGAAATGGGGTTCACTGGATAAGAGTTGACGGCCTGGATGACGGTCCGTCAACTCATCCGTCAATCCTTATCTAGAACGTGGCCCTACTGCCTTGGATGTGACGGTCAAAGTGGCGGTCCATCACTTGTTTGGTGATCCATCAACTTGGACGTCGCACCTTGGCGTTTCCGACAGTTCAAAGTAAAATGTCTATAACTTCATTGTTTGATGTCGGATTTGGACAAAATTGGTACCGTTGGAAAGCAAACTCAATTTTCCACATGATAGAAAGTGAAAATCTCAAAAATACCACGTGTAAAAATATAGGTTTACATTTTAAAGTAAGTCCTTGCATCCTTGAGATATTTCTAGCTATGAAAAAGGCACGAGTATTACAAAACGTGGCGCTAATATTGGTTTGGATTTTTTGGGGTATTATAATATCTCCTCTTTGGGAACATTCATCCTAGAATGAGAATGACTGAAATGGAAGAAAATATCAACTGAAGTACGTACAATACATACACTACTAAAACATGGTTTTAGGACTGACATGACTAATAAGCTGAAGACATCATACTGAACATGCATATCTAATGCATGAATAACTGATTCATGAATGCACGACTGAGTGTTCTGATGAACTGAGTCTCTCATAATAAGAATGCATATCTGATGCCTAATTGATGAGATGAATCTATACATATCTGATGCATGATTATACAACTAACATGATACATGAATGCATGACAGAAAGTACTGATAAGCTGATGATGCATATCTAATGCGTGAATATATGACTGAACGGGCTCAGGAACATGCGGCTGAACATGCAATGGTAATGGTACCAAGTTTGAACTAAAAACTAAGCATGGAACTGAATACAAAGTTTGTTACTAAAATTTAAACATGGGAATGAGTAAGATCAAAGAAGACTGTCACCTTGAACTGAAAATATCGATGAGTCTGAGATTAATCACTCAATATGCATGAGCGGAAACATAAGAACATAACTAAGTCTGGAACATGATACATAAACTAAACTGACTCTGCAATGCATGACATGGATAGAGTATCGTATCGTGGACTAAACTGAGCCATTGAGTACATGGCTTACTGTTGAGTTTTGGAGCTAGAGGGTCGGCTCATAAGTAACACTTCCTCCAAGATAGATTCATCAAAGAAAATGGCATATACGAATGCTGCACTGATGTTGCTGAGATATTAAGGAAGTTGAGGCATTGGACAAGGCATCTACGAACTAGATTATGACGGAACCTTAGGAGTCTGGGACTAATGCATGATGCATGAACTAAACTGAACTTGAAACTACTAGGAGGTTCTACTTGGAATAGTTCATTCCCTGAGATCTTGGATAGCATGAATAGATGCAAGGATGAGGAAACAAACTATACAAATCTGATTGCTCGATTGCTAAACTAAATTGCTGGATTTACTAACTAACTCATGCTAAAACATATGTCCAAATTAGAGAAAGAGATCTAACAATGCATACCATGAACATGAAAGACTGGTAACATACCCAAATCTAGGTCAGGGAAACTTTTCGGATCATGACGGGTCTGGAGTACAAAAGTCTATTCTGACGCTGACCACTCTTGGTGCCTTGCTGACACAACTCTTTACCTCTATTCCAGAACTCTACACTCTTGCATCCTGTGGCCTAGCTTGCCACACCCAAAGCATACATCACTACCTGCCCTATATGCACCTAGGTGATTCTTACCACACTCTTCGTAAAGCGGATAAGTAAGACTTCTATTCTCACTACCCTGGGCCTCGGAGCCTGGCTCTCCATCATGACGATCATATCTAGACTTAGGTGTTGGTGAACTAGCTGAGGATAGAGCTGGGGATGAAAATTTCTAACTATGCTGAGAATGGTTACCACCCTGAGACTTAGGCTGAGCAAAGCTGAAACTACCTGTCCTTGCCCTCTTACTCTTTCTCTCCTTCATTCTAATCTTCTACTTCTCTATCTGTTGAGCATGAGTCATAAGTTTGGCTAAAGTCATATCACTATTTAACATGGTAGATCTACACTCATTTACCATCCTAGCATTTACCCCTGACACGAACTTACTCATCTTGGCTCTACTGTCTGCAACCACATGAGGGGCATATCTGGATAATTAAGTAAACCTATGAGAATACTCTTTTAATGTCATACTACCCTGCCTGAGTTTGATGAACTCTAGCACCTTAGCTTCTCTAAGCTCTAGCAGGAAAATCTATCAAAGAAAGCAGAGGCAAACTCCTCCCACTCTATAGAACCTGCATCATCTAACCTTTCTAACTTCCACTATTTGTACCAAGTATGAGCCATATCCTGCAATTGATATGCAGCTAACTCAACACATTCCACAATAGTCACCCCCATAATATCTATCACTTTTTGAATCTAATCTAAGAATTCCTGTGGGTCCTCATCTGACATATACCCCATGAAAGAAGGAGGATTCATTTGGGTAAGTCCTAAATTCTAGCTCCAACTAAATTGTCCATTAGATTGGCTAGAACGACAGCTGGTCATTCATTTTGGGAAGCAACTAACTGAGTAAGAGTGGTGAATACGGTCCTGAACTCCACATGAGAAACATGATCGCCCAAAGGGTCTTCGGGCTGAGGGGCTGACTAATTCCCATTTTTTATTTTAGGAGGCATGTTCTATAGAAGAAAGGGAGAAATGGATTAGACTGAGAGTGACTTGAGATTATGCTCACTAGCACGACATGAATACTGAAAGAAGGGAAACTATTCCTAAAACATCTTATAGCCTCCTGCACATCAGTATGGTGCACAACACACGCATGTACAAGACTCTACTAGACGCGTGTTTTAGACTTCCTAGGAATCTAATGAACCTTAGGCTCTGAAAACAAATTTGTAACACCCCAATTTTCTGAACCGAAATGCTACACGGTGCTTATGACCCCGAAGGACCACTAACCCATGACTGATATTTGTACCTGTATACTACAATATGATGTAATAATTCATAAAACATGAATAATAGGCCATAAGGTTCAACTGAATAAAATATCTGACAAACATAATATCCATATGGGTGGCAAATACCCAAAAAACAACTGAAGACTGAATTAAATCTGAACTAAATCTGAAAGCCTGTAAATATTGTCTGAGTAAGGAGTTGAATAAATATGTCTCTAATTAACTCCATCTAGAAAAAACTGAACTAAAATAATAAATAAAATAAAATAATATCGTCCTCGAATGGATGAGGACTCACTGCAACTCTGTGACTGGAATGCTACTACTGATCTGGAATACGTGCTTTTGAACCTATGGTGTAACATAAGAGAAAGCACCATAGCACAAATGCGTCAGTACGTCTAAATGTATTGAGTATACGAGTGAGGTAGGCTAAATGCAAAGGGTTATATGCATGAATAATGCCGACTAATATAAATGTGAGAATACATACATGCATAAGAAACTATAACTGAACTCATGGTGATACTGACTACTGAGTCTGAATACTGACAACATGAGTGTACTGATACTGAGATGATGAATAGATAAACAACTATTTCTAACAGTTTGAATTATAAAGAACTGGTCTGATTGACATTGTCTAACAGTCCTGAAACATAGTACTGATAGCATGAGTGACTATATTTGATAGCCCTAATACTGATTACTGATAACATGAGTGACTGTATCAGACAGTCCTAAATCTAATGGAACTATCTGAGTCCCGTACTATATCTAAGTTGACTGTATCTGACAGTCTTGGTATACTGAAATCTGAAGAACTATCTGAGTTCTTTTACTGAGACTGAAACTATGGGAGGTAGTTGTTTAACCAACATGCCCCATATGTGCCATTATGGCTAAGCTGGGGTCCAATCTCTGCCCTAACTGGAAGGGTGTCAATACTGCGCCACTGGTAAGGACAACATGTGAGGAACCCTTATATAATAGGTTAATACACCTCATCCACCCTCATATAGCAGGCTACGATGTCTCAACCTATGTTGGCAATATATTTCAGGAACGCAAGGATGACTGCTAAGAATCACACCCTCATATAAAAGGTGAGTTCCCATCCTTGGGTTCACTCGGTGCTAACTCCTAGTCCCATATGAAGAGACTGATCATAATTTACTGACTGTACATGGACTGAGTAACCAACTTCCGTTGACTGATAGAATAGTACTACTTTCTGAGAATTTACTAAGATCATGAGATTTCTGAGGTTTCCTGAGTCAAATGACTGAATGAGTTTTATAGATCATGGCTTGACTGAGATTATCGTGACAACATGACATGGCTTTAGGCACAAATCTATATTTTTTGTGTACGAATACCCCCAAGACTCTATAGAAGAAAACTAACATACATGACATGACTTGTTCATAAGATTGGAGTCCACAATTCATAATATCATAAGTAGGGGATAATATACCATATGTAGTTTTCAAAATCTTGTGCATAGTAGGAAATGCATGGAACATTTATATCATGTACATATTATATAACTCAATCATCCTAGGGAGTGCATGGAACATTTATATCATGTACATATTATATCACTCAATTATCCTAAATGCTTCATACCACAACAATAGCAACAAAACAATGGCATGGAACTCAGATTGAATTGTATAGTTAACATGGACTTGTCATATAGATAATATGGGACCATGTAAACCTGAAATTCCTAGCATTCTAAGTATTTTATCAAACACCTTGCATGCACTCTTTAAAGCATCGGTGTGTTCATAAATTTACATCACATTAAACTACCCAAATTCATAGGTTCCAACTACATGATCAAAACCTTCATGAAAATTCATCAAATCACTACTCTATAGCATAACGATAACCACCAACATGAATACAATCATATCACCACAAAACATTCATGATTTTGTATTTAAAGATTGATTCTTGAACTCCACAGACGAAAGAAATCCGTGGATGAACACTACGCATACCTGATCAAGGTTCTTGATGTTTTTTTAAACTTGAAGTATTTTAAATCCTTTGATTTTTTAAGAAGATTAGGTGTTGTTCTTGGAGATTAAATTTAGAGAGAAACCATAGTTATTGTTTGTGAAATAATAAAGAGCAAAATGGCTGAATTCGGACTCATCTGGGTATATATAGGCGAGTGGTAAGTGACCAAAATACCTCTATTAAAATGGTCTGGAAGTAAACTGAATATGAAGTGTGACGACTCAACTGACGGTCCATTAGTAACTTGAAGGTCCATCATTTCAATCGTCATATGTGGACCAAAAATGGGATTCACTAGATAAGAGTTAACGGCCTAGATGACGGTCCTTAAAAAATCTGATAGTCCGTCAACTCGTCTGTCAATCCTTATCTAGAACGTAGCGCTACTTCCTTAGCTGTGACAGTTAAAGTCATAGTCCGTCACTTGTTTGGCGGTCCATCAACTTGGACGTCACACCTGGGCGTTTCCGACAGTTCCAAGTAAAACATCCATAACTTCCTCGTTTGATGTTGGATTTAGACAAAATTTGTACCGTTGGAAAGCTAACTCAATTTACTATGTGATAGAAAGTGAAAATCTCAAAAATACCATGTGTACAAAAATAGGTTTGCATTTCAAATTAAGTCCTAGTATCCTTGAGATGATTTCTATCTAGGAAAAATGCACAGGTAATACAAAACATGGCGCTAATATTGGTTTGGATTATTTAGGGTATTACAGATACTCTATCCATGTCATGCATTGCAGACTCAGTTCAATTCCTGTATTATGTTCTAAACTCAGTTATGATCTTATGTTTCCGCTCATGCATATTGAGTAATCAATCTCTTATTCATCGATATTTTTTCAGTTCATGGTAGCAGTCTTCTTTAAGCTTACTCATTCTCATGTTCAAATTTCAATAAAAACTTGGTATTTAGTTCCATGCTCATTTTTCAGTTCAAACTTGATATCTTTACCATTACATATTCATAAGTCAGTTCAGTTATGTATTTGATGATAGGCAAATTTACACGCCTATAGTGCTATATTTTACCCATATTTTAGCCTAGTTTTGAGAACAAATTATATATTTTATGCACTTTTAGTCCTTTTTCCTGTAAGTGAGCTAACGAACATGATTAGCAAAGTTCCAGGTATAAATGATACAGAATTCAGCATTTTATGGATTACTTGACGCCAAAGAAAGCTTCACGAAAGGAGAAAAGGAAGCTTGGACGCCTAAGGACCAAAAGTGACGCCTGGAAAATATGTCCCGGGCAAAAATAGCAATTCTGAAGACTTTGGGGACTAGCAGTAACTTAGTTGGATTAGGATAATGATACATTAACCTAGTACAATTGGGTTAAGTATTTCATTAGCTTAGTAGGAATAGGATATGGGTATTATAAATACCCTATTTTGCTAGAGATTTTTATCGATTCTTCTACTATTCCTCAACAATTCTTATTCTAGTTTTAATTCATCTTTCTACTTCTTCTTCTATTCATCTATTCTTAATTTCCGCAACAAGAGAAACGTTACTTGCAAGAAATCATGCCTAACGCCTACCACACTTGTGCTACACGAAATTCTTATTGTGGTATAATAACAATGTCAATTGTGATTTCCTTCGCACTCATGGGTAACTAAACTTCTCTGTTGGGGTTATGGAAGCCGAATGAGATACTATCTATTACTATGAGTTTGTGAGTTCGTAACACGTATGCTGCTTATATCATTATTCTCTTCGTCTTAACCTAAATTCTTTGTGGTTGCAAATGCAAGAATACGCCAGTATAACATTTAACTTGTTCGAAAGAAAAGTTATATGTCTGGAAAAGAGATAATGTCAAGGTAATAGGGTCCCATCCCCTATTAAAAAGTTAGTGCCGTAACTGGATTAACCTCTTGGGGGATTCGTACCATTAGACACGCTTTAATCTCGAAAGAGTTAAAGTGAAATAATCCTCGAATAGGTCGAAAGACGCCTGGATTTACCATCGAATACAATTCTCTATAAGCACATGCATGTCGAAATTCAACACACTCATAGCCAATAGAGACGTATAACTCAGAAGGTGGACATAACCCCAACTCTTCAATTCTAATTGTTTTACAACCTAATAATCATTCTTTCTTTTTACTTTGCTATTTTCAGCTTTTACTTTAATATTTTGGTTACACGTTACAATCCCCCCTTTTTTACGAGACTTGCACTAAAAGTCTAGTAATCGTTGCTTACTTGTTGACCAAGCTATTCCCTGTGGGATCGATACCCAACCCAGTTGGGTTCTATATTTGCTAACGACCGCTTTACACTCCTACGAGAGTTGTAGATGGAGCGTTATCAAAAATTGGCGCTGTTGCCGGGGAATACGAGTGTCAATTAAGTTTGTGATAATTACTAGACCCTTTGGTCAAAGATTCTCGTACTTTTACTTTTAGTTTTTGTTTTTGTTTTCTGCAGGTTTTTATTCAGTGCATGCCCCATACTCGAAGTGCTGGTCAACCGTTATTACCTATCAATCCTGAACCATAAAGAATTGGCAGAATGGAGGCACAAATGGAAATCGAAAGAATGGCTGCTCAACAGGAGCAGGCGAGATTAGCTGCTCTTGCTGCTGCCCAAGTACACCAACAAAACATTGATAACCCTGGGCGAGCAACAAATCCTGACGATGAGGATTTAGGTGATGACGAGTTACTAAACCCAAGGCATGATGCTGAAATCGCAACACCTGCCAACAGAAGAGGTCGTCAAACTCGGTTTAGGTATGATCGCCAACCCATGCATACAGCTTTTGACGACGATGATTATGATCTTGATGGAGCCGGAGCCACTGGAGCCATAATTCCTCCACCATTAGCGCTCGGATCCAAGTTCAACATCACAAGCACCATGATTCAGTTATTGCAACTCAAGGGATTATTTGGTGGACTAGCAGGCGATGATCCGAATATGCATCTCATCAACTTTATTTCTACATGCAAGTCGTTCAACAATCCTGGTGTTGGTCAGAACGCAATTCAATTATGTCTATTTCCATTGTCTCTGTCTGGAGAGGCAACTCTATGGTTGAATGGGCTGACTCCTGACTCGATTACAAATTGGAGGCAATTGAGAGATGTTTTCCTAGAAAGATTCTTTCCGCCATCCAAAAGAGCACAATTGAGAGATGAAATTAGCAACTTTCGTCAGCTTCCAACTGAAGCCCTTCATGAAACATGGGAGAGGTTCAAGACAAAGCTAGCGAGATGCCCAAACCATCACATGACTAATGTTCACCTAATGGAGATATTATACAGAGCCTTGAATTTAATAACTAAACCAGTGGTGGATAATGCGGCTGGAGGATATTTTATGGACCTCACCTTTGGTCAAGCAAGCAATATGCTAGATCGTATGACGAAGCAAAGTAGAGCTTGGCATACTAGGGATTCTGAGGTAGCAAGCCCCACTTTATCTATTGGCATGACTGCAGACCAAAGAAGAAGAGAAGAAGAAAGTGATCAAGATATGGCGCACATGAAAACACAAATGGATCTTCTTACAAAGCATTTATTATCAGGGAAGACCAAACAAGTGAAAGCTATTGCGTCAAAAGGAAGATACAAATCTGATTCGGAAGAAGAGGCCAACTACTTGAACAATCAGGGGGGTTTCCGAGGTAATACCCAAGGAAACCAAGGTCGGAACTATTATGATAAATCTGGAAACAAGGACCAAGGTAGTTGGAAGAACAATAATGAAAAGAGTGGTTTGTACGTTCCCTCTGGAAGACATGACGCCACCATATCTAGTTCTGGAAGTATGGAAGACATGATGGCTAAAATCTTGAAAGGAGTGGAAGCAGTGAGTGCGGGAGTAACGGAGGTAGTTAATGATGTGTCCTCTATGAAACAAATAGTTGATTCTCATTCCACTTCAATCAAGCAAATAGAGCAGCAATTGAGCCAACTTTCAGCAGCACTCAATCAAAGAAAGGCTGGCACTTTACCTAGCGATACTGTGCAAAACCCAAGGAATGATGGGTCATGCATGGCCATCACTACCCGAAGTAGTAAGGTGCTGGAAACTTCAGCAAAAAGCAAGCAAGTGGTTGACGAAGTAGTGGACATTGATGATAAGGCGAAAGAAGAAGATGCCGCTGCAACTAATCCTATCGTCAACGATGTCAACCCCAACAATTTACAACCTGAAAAAGCTGAAAAACGGAAGCAAGAGGAGAAGAAAGCTGTGGAGAGAACAATTCCATACCCACCACCACCTTTCCCTCAAAGATTGAAGAAGGTGGCAGATGACACGAAGTTCAGCAAATTCATGACTATGTTAAAGCAGCTGACCATTAATGTTCCATTGGTGGAGGCACTTGAACAAATGCCTGGGTATGCGAAATTTATGAAGGATCTTTTGACAAAGAAGCAGGCAGCAAGTTATGAGTTGAAAGATGATGTTCATCACTGCAGCGCAATCGCTACCCGATCAATAGTTCAGAAGAAGGCTGACCCCGGCGCTTTCACTATTCCTTGCAGCGTTGGATCTTTGAATTTTGCCAAAGCATTATGCGACTTAGGAGCCAGCAACAATTTGATGCCATTATCTATCTATAAGAAGTTGGGGGTGGGTGATCCTACTCCAACCAACATGAGGCTCGTAATGGCGGATAGGACGGTAAAACGACCTGTTGGTATTCTATGTGATGTCTTGGTAAAGGTTTCTTCATTTATCTTTCCGGCAGACTTCGTTATTTTGGATTGTGAGGCAGACTCAGAAGTTCCCATAATCTTGGGGCATCCTTTCCTTGATATGGGAAGCGTGCTTATTGATTTGAGAGCTAATGAGCTTTCGTTCCGAATAAATGATGAAGTAGTTTGCTTTGATATTTGCAAATCAATGAAGCAACCCAAAGATCTGAGTGTATTTTCGGTGGCTGATGTTTTCTTTGATGATGAGAAAGAATTACTTGAAGAAGAGCAAATTATTGATGACCCTTTGGTGGTTGTGCTCATGAATGGAGAGAATGAGGATGCTGAAAATTGTGAAGAAGTTATTGGTGCTCTATCAGGATTAAGGACATATCGCTATGCTCCCAAGAAGCTGGACCTTGATCTCAAGAATCGACCCACACCACCAGCTAAGCCATCTATTGAAGAGCCACCCACATTAGAATTGAAGGAGCTGCCAAGACATTTAAAGTATGCATTCCTAGGAAGCGGAAACACACTTCCAGTCATTGTTGCAGCAGATTTGGGTGAGCAACAAGTTGCAGCTCTCATTGCTATTCTACGAAAGTATATTAGAGACATTGGATGGACCATTGCGGATATTATTGGTATTTCACCTGGGATTTGTACACATAAAATTCAGCTTGAAGAGAATTGCACACCCACCATTGAGCATTAAAGACGTCTAAACCCACCTATGCAAGAAGTCATGAAGAAAGAAATTATCAAGTGGTTAGACGCAGGGGTTGTGTATCCAATCTCTGATAGTACATGGGTAAGCCCGGTACAATGTGTTCCCAAGAAAGGAGGCATGACGGTGGTCGTGAATGCGAAGAATGAGCTTATTCCACTCAGACCCATCACTGGATGGAGAGTATGTATGGAATACCGAAAGTTGAATTCTTGGACACTCAAAGATCACTTTCCAATGCCATTTATGGACCAAATGCTAGATCGATTAGCGGGGAAAGGATGGTTTTGCTTCTTAGACGGTTATTCAGGCTATAATCAAATTTGTATTGCACCCGAAGACCAAGAGAAGACAACGTTTACATGCCCATATGGTACGTTTGCCTTTAAACGTATTCGGGCTATGTAACGCACCAGCCACCTTTCAACGTTGTATGATGTCAATTTTTTCCGATATGGTTAAAGACACTTTGGAGGTATTTATGGACAATTTTTTAGTTGTTGGTGAGACTTTTGAAGCGTGCTTGGCAAACCTAAGTATGGCGTTGCAAAGATGTGTAGAATTCAACCTAGTTCTGAATTGGGAGAAGTGTCACTTCATGGTAAAAGAAGGAATCGTTCTTGGGCACAAAATCTTCGAAAGAGGAATTGAGGTTGATCGAGCGAAAATCGAAGTCATTGAGAAGCTACCGCCTCCAATTTCGGTGAAGGGAGTTCGTAGTTTTCTCGGCCATGCAGGTTTCTATCGTCGGTTCATCAAAGACTTCTCCAAAATTGCTAGTCCATTGTGCAAACTCTTGGAGAAAGATGCGAAGTTTGACTTCAATGAAGATTGCTTAAAGGCATTCGAATGCCTCAAAGGAAAACTCATTGAATCCCCTATCATGGTAGCATCAGATTGGTCTCTCCCGTTCGAAGTCATGTATGATGCTAGTGGTGTAGCCGTTGGAGCTGTGCTTGGTCAGAGAAAGGAGAAATTATTTCATCTTATCCACTATGCGAGTAAGGTCCTCAATGAAGCCCAAAGGAACTACACTGTGACAGAACAAGAGCTCCTAGCGGCTGTGTATGCGTTTGAGAAGTTTCGTGCCTATCTATTGAGTACTAAGGTGATCGTTCATACAGACCATGCAGCTCTTAGATATCTAATGACAAAGAAGGATGCAAAACAAAGATTAATTCGATGGGTATTGCTGCTGCAAGAGTTTGATTTCAAAGTTAAAGATAGAAGAGTTTGCGAGAACCAAGTGGCCGACCATCTATCTAGACTCGAGAACGAGCATGTGGCGCAGCCTGATATCGAGATTGATGATGCATTCCCTGACGAGGAGATCCTAGCGACGATAACAGAAAAGTTACCATGGTATGCCGACTTTGCAAATTTTGTGGTGAGTAATGTAATACCTGCCAATTTATCATACCATCAAAAGAGGAAGTTTATGCATGACGTACAACACTACTATTGGGATGAGCCATATTTGTTTCGACGATGTGTGGATGGTATTATTCGACGATGTATATCCCATGTAGAGGTGCCTACTATATTGGAAGCATGCCATACTTCCCAAGTTGGAGGACATCACGCAGGCAATCGGACGGCAAGAAAAGTATTGCAAAGTGGATATTATTGGCCTTCGATATTTAGAGATGCCTATGACTTTGTTAGAAGATGCGACCAATGCCAAAGACAAGGTGCTATTTCGAAACACCATGAGATGCCCATGTCAAAAATTCTTGAGGTAGAACTCTTTGATGTGTGGGGCGTTGATTTCATGGGTCCATTCGTGAATTCATTTGGAATGAAGTACATCTTAGTTGCTGTAGATTATGTCTCGAAATGGGTTGAAGCTGTAGCGTAGCGTGTTGTAGCATTTTTGAAGAAGAATATCTTCTCTCGCTTTGGAGTACCACGTACTATCATAAGTGATGGAGGATCTCACTTCTGCAACAAGCTATTCAAATCCGTGTTGGCCAAGTATGGTGTCAAGCAACATAAGGTAGCCACGCCTTATCACCCACAAATGAGTGGACAAGTAGAGGTTTCCAATCGGGAGATCAAGCAAATCCTTGCAAAGATGGTAAATGCTAATAGGAAGGATTGGTCTCGGAAGCTAGATGATGCACTATGGGCGTATAGGACTGCATTCAAAACACCCATCGGCATGTCCCCTTATCAACTAGTTTATGGGAAGGCTTGTCATTTACCCATTGAGCTCGAACATAAGGCATTGTGGGCGTTGAAGCAATTGAATTTGAATTGGGATGATGCGATGAATCTGAGGTTGGAGCAGCTGAACGAATTAGATGAGTTCCGTCTCCATGCATATGAAAGGTCAGACCTATACAAGGAGCGGATAAAAAGGTATCATGATCAGCGGATTGTTCGACGAAACTTCCAAAATGATGATATGGTACTTCTCTTCAACTCTAGATTGAAGCTGTTCCCAGGTAAGTTAAAGTCTAAGTGGTCTGGTCCATACAAAGTTATCCAAGTCTACTCGTCTGGAGTAGTTGAGTTGGAAGACACCAATGGTGTTATCTGCAAAGTGAATGGCCAACGAGTTAAACCCTATATCGGTCCTCTTGATTCACTAAATTATATGGCCATCACTTATCTCGACGAAGTCTAAGTACTTGAGGTAACTATGTCGAGCCACGACAATAAATAAGGCGCTAGATGGGAGGCAACCCATTGGTTATCGTTTATCATTAGTCGTTTATCATTTTTCATTTATCGTTTTGTCTTTCTTTCGTTCTAGTACTTGTTTTGCTTTTGATAAATGAAAATCCAAAAATAAGAGTCGTGCCACGACCAAAACTAAGGCGCTAGATGGGAGGCAACCCATCGTACTAATCGTTTTCATTGGTTTTGAGCAAATGTAGGTGCAAGAGGTATTCAACGAGGAGATTGGTTTCAAATGACGATTTGGACGTATTGCATGGTAAAGGTGGTAAGTTTGGAATTAAGATGAATAAGGCTATGGATTGAGCATTGCACATGACAAAATAGGCATTGAGCAAGGCTAGGCCTAGGCAAAACTAGGCCACGAACAAGGCAACACCTATACTATAGCCTAAGGTCTTGGAATCTAGTGTGCAAAGGCATAGGCGCCGCCTATGCTCAAGTATGCTATAGCATAGGCGCCGCCTATGCTAAAGCATTTGGTCTCAGAATCTCATATTCCATGCTAAAGGCGCCGCCTATGGTCACTAAAGGCATTGCACTAGGCGCCGCCTATGCTAGCAAATGCTTTGCATTAGGCGCCGCCTATACCATGCATAGGCAAAGCTAAAGGCGCCGCCTATGGTCACTTTTTGTCTCCAAAACCGATTTTAAATGGGTCAAAACCTGACCCATTCTTTTCCTATATTAAGAGGACTTAGTCTTGAAACATAAACACCTTGGAAACTTGACCTAGGCGCCGCACATACTCTCCAAAACATCTCAAAATTTTTCTTTTTGCTTTCCCACTTCACAAGAACATCTCCAAAGGCTTCAATCACGTAAGTACTCTTTTATTCTTCATCTATTTTTTGTAAGTACTATGTTGCTATGTCTATTATGAATTGCTACATCTTGAAGAAATATTGGTGATGTTAATGTGTTTGAATTGTTGATACAAAACCATGTGAGTGAACATATACGTTAGGATGATCTTAAACTATTTCCGACTTGAATTTGATTTTGATGCATTGTTATACTAATTACGGAATCGCTATAGTCATGAACATTGCATAACCTTGAATACCTACATGTTAGAAGATCCCGTTCATCGAGATAAGACTTATAGTTGCCTACCGACATAGGAGGTTGTGATTATTGATAGAAACTATACCAGGATGTAATCCCTATGTAGTAGTCTTGTTATACCCAACATGAATGTATTGCTAAGGTTGAAAGAAGTGATACATCTCTGATTTTCTTGTCGGAATATAGCGCCTAAAATGCATCTCGATGAAGTCTAAGTAATCGACTACTTTCACTTCACTAATTTGTATCAACAACCTAAGTGTGGGGTGGTACCCCTACTGCTTGTGTATAGATTGTATATATCGAGCTGATGCTAATAGGAACATTGTTTAAATCTCAGGTACAATGGCACCCAAAGCAAGACAAGATAAGGCTACCACTTCCCAAAAGGGCAAGAAAAGAGGTCGCAAGGACCAAGGAGAATCATCCTCAATGCAATTACCACGCCGCATGTTTGGAATAAAATAGGTTCTTGAGGAGGAAGCCAAGGAATGGTATAGGAACAACAAGGAAGGAAAATACGTTCATGTCGACTTGATCAACAAGGACAGCCTAGCGAAGAAGGAGCCGCGCATGTTGGCGAAAATCATGGCACTAAATCTGGATTTCATCTTCCGTGACATGGGAGAATGCAATCTTGATTTGACACGAGAATTTTATGCCAACTGGTCGCCGAAAATCACAGGCAGCAAAGTCAAGATTCGGGGCCAAGTTCTACAACTCAATGCAGATTTGATCAACTCCTTTCTTGGCTTACCTTCAGTCGATCCAGCACCATTCAAAGAGTTGTACAGCAGACCTCCTTATAGAGCAATGCGACACACACTTTGTGGAAGTAGATCCATGGCAAGGTGGAGCAGACATAAAGACATCGGACGACACAACACCTTCCCCTATGCTCCTTTGAATAGGGAAGAAAGAATATGGTTGCGTATTGTCAACTCTTGCCTTATTCCTGGGACCCAGTACACCAAAATAACAAGATATAGAGTGTGTTTGGTCTATGCATTGATGACGAATGTCCCTATCAAGATTGGGGCAATCATTCGTTCTACAATGCAGAAGGCCAGACTACACAACCGGTCCCACTTCACCTTTGGCAACCTGTTGACAGCAATCTTGCGGAAGGAGGAGATCGAAGAGGAACCAGCTGATCACAAACTCCCACATAACCCGAAGAAGGTTGACCTCACAAAGGTCAAAGATGCTGAAACAACACATGGCGTCAATGATGATAGGCGAATTTACACGCCTATATCAATATATTTTGCCCATATTTTAGCCTAGTTTTGAGAACAAATTATATATTTCATGCACTTTTAGTCCTTTTTCCTGTAAATGAGCTAACGAACATGATTAGGAAAGTTTCAGGTATAAATGATGCAAAATACAGCATTTTATGGCTTACTTGACGCAAAAGAAAGCTCACAAAGGAAGGGAAGGAAGTCTACACGCCTAAGGACCAAAACTGCTGCATGGAAAAACTGTCCCGGGCTAAAACAGCATTTCTGAAGACTTTGGGGACTTACAGACACAAAGCTGAATTTTGACAATGATACATTAACCTAGTACAATTGGGTTATGTATTTCATTAGCTTATTTGGATTAGGAGAATGTTACATTAACCTAGTACAAATGGGTTAAGTATTTCCTTAGTTTAGTAGGATTTGGTTATTTATTTCATTAGCATAGTAGGAGTAGGATAGGAGTATTATAAATACCCTATCATGCTAGAGATTTTTAAGGAAGTCCTCCCTTAGTGTAGAGGCAAGTCCTCCCTTAGTGGAGAGACACATTCTACTTCTCAATTACAACTCTTCTAATCTTTCCATTAATTCTATTCATAAATTCCACAACAAGAGAATCGTTACTTGCTAAGGAATCACGCCACACGCCTATCACCTAATCCACACGCCATTACTCAACAATAACAATGCAAATCGTGATCTCCTTCGCACTCATGGGTAACTAAACTTCTCTGTTGGGGTTATGGAAGCCGAATGAGATACTATCTATAGCTGTGAGTTTGTGAGTTCGAGACACGTATAGTGCTTATATCATTATTCTCTTCATCTTAATTCAAATTCTTGTGGTTGCAGACGCATAGAATAACGCCAGTCTAACATTTAACTTGTTCGAGAGAAAGGTTATTTGTCTGGAAAAGAGATAATGTCAAGGTAGTAGGACACCCTTTCCTATTAAAAAGCTAGTGCCGTAACTGGACTAACCTCTTTGAGAATTCGTACTGTTAGACACGCTTTAAGCTCGAGAGAGTTAAATTGAAATAGTCCTTGTTTAGGTCGAGAGACGCTTGGATTTACCATCGACTACAATTCTCTATAAGCAATTGCATGTCAGAATTCTACACACTCATAGTCAATAGAGACGTATACCTCAGAAGGTGGACATAACCCCAACGCTTCAATTCTCATTGTTTACAACCAATGTAACAATCTCTCTCTTTTTACTTTATTATTTTCAGCCTTTGTTTACATTACTTTCAAGACAAAAATCCCCCCTTTTTACGAGACTTGCACCAAAAGTTTAGTAATTTTGCTTACTTGTTGGCCAAGCTATTCCCTGTGGGATCGACACCCAACCCAGGTTGGGTTCTATATTTGCTAAAGACCGCTTTGCACTCCTACGAGAGCTGTAGATTGAGCGTTATCAGTCAACCTTACTACTGCGGAGAGACATGCTCGAGATGAGAGTTTCTTCCGTCATATTTATGGCATGACACGGTTCACCATGATGAGCGGAGGTCGTGTTCCTACTGCTGCAGAGCTCCAACAGCTGGACCATGACTATCCAATGAATATGCATGCGAGGGAGATGTGTGGAGTAGGTACATACTTTGAGGAACCTCTTGACGATGATGTGCCGACCGATGATGATCGACGCATGCCAGACTCCGACGTGGAGGAGAATTCTGATGACAACGACTCCTATGATGATTCCGACGAAGGGGGTATGACCCCCGACATAGAGGAGGAGTCCGACTGACCAGGTTCTTCGTATTTATTTTTCACTAAGGGCAGTGTCCCATTTAAGTGTGGGGTGGTGGTATTTGCATGCTTTACTTCTTTATCCACATTTGCATTTATTTATGTTTGTTTGTTTGATTTTTTCATTTTTCCGTTTTTTTTGTAGTTAAATGTTTTTACTTAGCTTCACATAAAATCATTCTAATAGGCAGCATGAGATCATAACAAGAGTTTGTGCTAACATCATGACTATTGAGACGTTTAGGCTCTAATTGTGACTCACTATGTGATATTGTGTGGTTCAATTCCTTCATCTGTTGGGGCAAGAGTCTATACTACTCCCAATAAAGTCGACCATGTGCCTTGTGTGTGTGAGATAATAGTATATTCTATGCTTGTGGCTGATGCTAGAACTTGCCTGGTATGTGTGCAAAGCGAAAATAAAGAATGCAAGTTTAGGAGATGATTTAGGCATTTCTTTGGCAACCTATGATTATTTACCTTTATTTTTACCTACCCATGGACATCATCCTAGTTAAACCCTTTTGAGCCTTTAAAGCCTATTTTCTTTGACAAACCTCATATGAAAAGCCTAATCCATTTTTTTCAAGACCATAATTTGATCCAAATTCCTAAAGTGCTTTAAAGTGTAAAAGTCATGTGACAAAATAAGAGGAAATTGGGTGAGTATGATGCTTTAAGAATGTATTGGTGCTTGAATGTGTTATGAAAAAGAAAGTGCTATCATAAGAGGTATGTTATGAAAAGAAAAAGGAAAGGAGAACTAAAAAGTTGCTTAAAATTGAAAAACAAAAGAGGAGAAAAAGGGTGGTAGAATAAAAGAAAGTAGAAAGGTTGTTTGAAAGAAAAGTGTTAATGATACAATGTGATGTATTAAAGCGCTTAGGAACATAGTCACTATTTCTGGCCAAAATAGTCCTACCCGTCCCTTAGCCTACATTACAACCATCAAAAGACCTACTTGATCCTAAGCCTAGCATTCTGATATTTAGTGGAGCATTACACTAAGGGCAAGCCTATGGTCATCAGTTGCAGCATATGAATTCTTTGTGAGAGCGAGAGCAAGGATATTTTTATACCCATGTTTGAAAAAGATGCTATACTTGTGAGTGATTATGGGTAATATATTGTGAGACACACATGGTTGATGAGTTTTGGATAGTTGTGTATAACTCTTTGTACCTTAACTTTTGGATATGAATAAACTACCATCACGAGTCTATGAGGTTGAATTGTTTCTACTAATGAGCAGAAAACTACTCTTTGTTAATGATTGCTATGCTTGTCTTGACGAATATTTTGTGTTGTTACTGTGAAACCCTAAGTTAATGTTTAGAAGGACATGATAGTTTGTTCGAGGACGAACAAAGCTTCAAGTGTGGGGTGTTGATGATAGGCGAATTTACACACCTATAGTGCTATATTTTACCCATATTTTAGCCTAGTTTTGAGAACAAATTATATATTTCATGCACTTTTAGTCCTTTTTCCTGTAAGTGAGCTAACGAACATGATTAGCAAAGTTTTAGGTATAAATGATGCAGAATTCAGCATTTTATGGATTACTTGACGCCAAAGAAAGCTTCACGAAAGGAGAAAAGAAAGCTTGGATGCCTAAGGACCAAAAGTGATGCCTGGAAAATATGTCCCGGGCAAAAACAGCAATTCTGGAGACTTTGGGGACTAGCAGTAACTTAGTAGGATTAGGATAAAGATACATTAACCTAGTACAATTGGGTTAAGTATTTCATTAGCTTAGTAGGAATAGGATATGGGTATTATAAATACCCTATTTTGCTAGAGATTTTTATCGATTCTTCTACTATTCCTCAACAATTCTTATTCTAGTTTTAATTCATCTTTCTACTTCTTCTTCTATTCATCTATTCTTAATTTCCGCAACAAGAGAAACGTTACTTGCAAGAAATCACGCCTAACGCCTACCACACTTGTGCTACACGAAATTCTTATTGTGGTATAATAACAATGTCAATTGTGATTTCCTTCGCACTCATGGGTAACTAAACTTCTCTGTTGGGGTTATGGAAGCCGAATGAGATACTATCTATTACTATGAGTTTGTGAGTTCGTAACACGTATGCTGCTTATATCATTATTCTCTTCGTCTTAACCTAAATTCTTTGTGGTTGCAAACGCAAGAATACGCCAGTATAACATTTAACTTGTTCGAAAGAAAAGTTATATGTCTGGAAAAGAGATAATGTCAAGGTAATAGGGTCCCATCCCCTATTAAAAAGTTAGTGCCGTAACTGGATTAACCTCTTGGGGGATTCGTACCATTAGACACGCTTTAAGCTCGAAAGATTTAAAGTGAAATAATCCTCAAATAGGTCGAAAGACGCCTGGATTTACCATCGAATACAATTCTCTATAAGCACATGCATGTCGAAATTCAACACACTCATAGCCAATAGAGACGTATAACTCAGAAGGTGGACATAACCCCAACTCTTCAATTCTCATTGTTTTACAACCTACTAATCATTCTTTCTTTTTACTTTGCTATTTTCAGCTTTTACTTTAATATTTTGGTTACACGTTACAATCCCCCCTTTTTTACGAGACTTGCACTAAAAGTCTAGTAATCGTTGCTTACTTGTTGACCAAGCTATTCCCTGTGGGATCGATACGCAACCCAGTTGGGTTCTATATTTGCTAACGACCGCTTTACACTCCTACAAGAGTTGTAGATTGAGCGTTATCAGTATTCACGCATTATATATGCATGATTTGCTTACTAGTACTTTCAGTCATGCATTCACATATCATGTCAGTTATAAAATCAGGCATGAGATATGCATTCTTATTATTAGAAACATAGTTCATCAGAACACTCGGTCATGCATTCATGAATCAGTTACTCATGCATCAGATATAAATGTTCAGTATGCTGTGTTCAGCTTATCAATCATGTCAGTCCCGAAACCATGTTTTAGTAGTGTATGTTTTGTATGTACTTCAGTTGATCTTTTCTTCCATCTCAATCATTCTCATTTGAGGATGAATGTTCCTAAGGGGGAGATATTGTAATACCCCATATTTTGGACTAGAATAAAAATCTATTATTCCTATGCGTAGACATTTCAAAAGCCTTAAATCCTATGTAAATTTAGTGTGTTAATCAATTATGTAGTGTGGTAATCTATTTGAGCATGAATTTAGATCATAGAGGTTCCCTAACTCAAGTACAAGTTGAAAGCTTTCCTATCGTTTGAATTTTAGTGAGCATCACAACTTTGGTCAACTTCAATCGGTCATAACACCTTGTATATATTGAATTAGAGGGTATAATATATATCATATGAAAGATCTTTGAATTATATTTCCAATGATAAAAAATTTTCCCAAATCTACCACCCGAGCAAGAAGTTATAACTTTTCAAAGTAGAGTACGTCGCCTGACATTAAGTGTGTGACGCACAACCTAAGGTGTGCGATAAGGTGTGAAATGCACACCTTAATATGTTTGATAAAATGTGAGACGCACACCTTAAGGTGTGCGATAAAGTTTGCGCCGCACATGTGGGTGTCCAGGTGACTTAAAAGTCCGTTTTTGGGACAAAAATAGTCCTTTTTCCACCCCTATATAATGCCTAAACACAGAATTAAGCCCTTATTTCACCAAAACATATTCTTTCTCTTAAAATCCTCTTAAGAACACAAGATAGGGTTTTCATAAAAGACTCAAGCTCAAGCAATTCTCTCCATCAATCTTTATGAAATTGAGAAATAAGGTATACGTAGTGTTCATCTATGGATCCCTTTCATTCATAGAGCTCAAGAACCATGTTTTAAATAATAAATTATGATCTTTATGTTGTTGTGTAATTATGTTAATGTTGATGGTTGTTAATTGTGTTTTAAGATGGTATCTAAATGTATTTCCAAGAAGTGTATTGGCATGTTAGTTGGAAATCCATGAATTTGGGTGGTTCAAGATTTCTAAATTTGCTAAGTACACCTATGCTCAATATTGTGCGTGTAAGGTGTTTGATAAAATGCCTAGAATGATGAAAATCATGTATTATAAGTTAGGGCTGAACTATATGATAAATTCATGCTAGTCTATTATGTTCAAAGAGCTCACTTGTCATTATTGTGCAATATATGTATTAATGGAATGTACATGATGATTGGGGAATGGATTCATAGTGTGTCTATATGCCTTCCATGCTATGAACAAGATCATGATTTTGAAGTATCACACGATTTATCCTCAAATTATTAAAATATGAACTAAATGTTACATGTTTACCATTCCCTTATGGTTAAATGGTTTCCATGTCATTGTTATGAATAGTATATGTTGTCGGAATGCCCATGCTATTAGAATATGTGATTTATGACTTGATTATAAGAATTCCTATTCATGTTAGATATTATGATGACCATGTACTTCATGAAATCCCTCACTCATGTATTATGGATCGTTATTGATGGTCAAGTAATCAAGAAAGTCAAGTTGTGTTAGTTTCCTTCCATCGAGTCCTGGGGGGTACTTGTACCCAAAAAATGTAGTTGTGTGCCTAGAACCATATCATGTTATCACGATACTCTCAGTCAAGCCATAACCTATAGAATTCAGTCAGTCATGTGACTCAGGAAAACTTAGTAATCTCAGTAGTCCAGTAATTTCAGTAATCTCAGTGCTCAGTAACCTCAGTATTCACAGTTAATCTCAGTAACTTCAGTACTCTCAACCAGTCCTCAGAACTCAGTACATTTTGTCAGTCATCGGAATCCAGTAAACTTAGTTTAGCTCCGCTAAACAATACCACTAGTATCAGTCCAGTTAATCAGTAGCAGTTCATCTAATCACTTTAGTTATTTAGTTCAGCGTAGTTATTTAGTTGAGTGTCCTTCAGATGGGAGTAGAAGTTAGTACCGAGTGAACCCAAGGATGGGAACTCACCTACCAGTTCAGAGTGTGATTCTTAACCTATTAGATTAGGGTTGATGAGGTGGCTTAACCTGACAGTTTAGGGTTCCCATCATTATCATTTAAGTACCTGCTAGATAAGGGTCACTCACAGCTATCCTTACTAGTAGTGCGGTATTGACACTCCTCCAGTAGGGGCAGAGACTGGACCCCAACTTATCTATATGCATTATTGGGGCACGTCAGTTAGACAACTAATTCCCATAGTCTCAATTTCAGTCCCAGTCTCAGTAAAAGAATTCAGATAGTTCTTCAGATTTCAGGACTGTAGATATAGTCAACTAAAAAATATAATGGAACTCAAATAGTTTCTTCAGATATATGGACAGTCAAATACTGTCACTTATGCTATTAGTTATATCAGTTCTCAAAACTCATGATATCAGTCTCATCAGTTATCAGAATTCATGATATTAGTATTCAACTTCAAGACTATTAGACACAGTCAATCAGACCAGTTCTACATAATTCAAACTGCCAAAAATAGTCGTTCATCTATTCAGTATCTCAGTATCAGTACACTCATGTTGTCAATATTCAGACTCAGTAGTCAGTATCTCCATGACTTCCGTTACAGTTACGTATGCATGTATGTATTCTCACATTCATATCAGTCAGTATTGATCATGCATATAACCCTTTGCATTTAGCCTACCTCACTCGTATACTCAGTATATTCAGATGTACTAACGTATTTGCGCTATGGTGCATTCTCTTATGATACACCATAGGTTTAGAGGTATTAGCTCCAGATCAGCAGTAGAATTCCAGTGTTCAGAATTTGCAATGAGTCTTTCTCATTTGAGGACAATATAATTATTGTTTCATTTACTATTTTAGCTTAATTTCTAGATGGAGTTAGTTAGGGACATATCCCAGCAACTCATTATTCAGATAGTTTAGAGGCTTTTCAGACTATAGCATGTCAGACAGTTATTTCATATTTGTTTTGGTATTATTATACCATTTTCAGACATTATCTTATCAGATGTTTATTCAAATTTGAACCTTATGGCCATTCAGTATATGTTTCTGCATTTTCATTTTATATAAGGCAGTGTACAAGTACAGATATCAGTTAGCTTGTGGTCCTTCGGGGTCATGAGCACCGTGTAGCATTCCAATTCAAAAAATCAGGGTGTTACAATCACATTGGATTCAAAACTAGGTGGACACAAATTGATCTTACTAGAAGAGTCAACTTTGTCATCATTAGGATCAACTAGTGTATCCACACTCTCAAGTTGTATATTATCATCAAAAAGTAAAGAAACAATAGGCTCTTCTAAAGATAATATATCATTCACACTTAGTTGGATACTAGCCTTACGATGATATTTCACATTTACTAGAGTGGAAGAGTTAGCTTGGTTACCTTGAAGTTCATTTGGATCATGTCCACTCAAGGGAGCTTGAATGTTGGAGTTACGATAGTTTAGACGATCTATTATGTTATCCACCCTCCCACATATATTATCTATCTTATGGTCAAGAGATTCAAGGACCGCTAACATAGATATTTATGTGTTTCCATCCATGGTATCTAATAAAAGAAATACTAAACAAAAACAAAAACAACAAACAAGTTATGGTTAGGAACCTCACAATCTCTCAAAGTTCATACCTTTGTGTTGACTCTCAATTGGCATCGCAAGCGTTGATAGATAGTTTATACTCTAATGAGTTTGGTTGGTACCAATTCTGGCTTAAGGTCGGAATAGATTCTTGTTTGAAATGACTCAAATAAAATATGTACAGACTTGGGTCAAGAAATAACAACAAATTCAAAAAGAGAAAAGCTTGAAAGAATTAGGACGATGAAAGAAATAAGACTCAAAAACTAATAAATCAATTTAGTAGATGACTTACTAGTTGATGAGTTGTTTAAGAATCAAAATAAGACATTAGGAATCAAGAAATTGAAACTACGAATCAAACGTTGAGCAAAATGGAATCGGAGAGCTTGAAATGTGTTTTGGAAGCTTAAAATGTGTTTAGGTTGCTTGATCTGAATTGGAGAGTTGCTCTAGCAGGTGTGGCACATGTCCATAACATCTTGGACAGATGAGTAGCCTTGGATACTGGTTTGACGTGCTGCAGCAGTCCAGCTGAATCTGCAAAGCACCTTGGGCGCAGATCATCCGCCACCCTCTCTTGAATGGACGAATTCGCCCTCTAATGGTCCTCCTTTTGTACTCTTCTCTTGGAATATGCTTGGAATATTTTTAGATTCTATAATAAACACAATTTTTCACTCTTTTTATTACTTCCTTTTGGATCAAATTCTCAAGTTTACTGAATTTTTTAACATGGAGATAACAATCTCTCCAAGAACGCCAAGAGCGCCAACTTTTTCAACTTTTTCTCCTTAGCTCGGAATGATTTGAAATTTTGAACCTAGTCACTTTGAAACCTTATAAACTCATTAAAAATATCATTTAGCTCAAATTATTCACCAAATCTTCATATTTTCAACCCACTTCATTTTTCTTAAAGTTCAAGCTCTTAACAATGGTAGCTCACTCAATATGACTCTGATTAAGCTCAAATTTGAAATCTAGACTCTAATAGCGTTAGGAAACCCAAATATAGCACTATAAATACAAGTAAAATACAAAATCAAAAACTTAAAATTTATCCTAAGAACAAAAATGTTAATAGTAACTTTTTTTGTGGTTTTTCAATTTTCTAAGACGACTAGACCCAAGATTGACTTCGTAGGAATGAAATCAAGCTTGGGTATGATAGAAAATAATATAGAAACAAACTAAAAAATTGAAACTAAGCTAAAAAATAAGTAAAACAAAGATAAAAATAGATAGATAAAGCAATAAGATAGACACAAGAAGGGAATGGATAGCAAACAAAGGGTATATCAAACCCTTAATCCTCAATAAATATCCAATCAAGTACCTAAAATTTGTGTAGAGTGCAAGGATATTGGATTCCCAAGCAACCTAGGTTTCTAAGTGAAAGACCAACACATGCGATTCCACGCTTGCCGCAAGCTAATCCAAGCTCACCACTCACTCATAAAGCAATAATATTTATAATTCATTAAAGTCTCTCTAATAAATTAAAGAAGGGCCCTATTTATAGTCTAGGGTTAATTATTACATCATATGGGCCTAAACGTGACCCATTAGGAAAAGACAGGGCATAGAAGCTCACTAAGCATCTGCTTAAGCAATTCTAAAGTATATGGAGAACACATGGGATGCATAATGGACTATTTTGACAAACTTTAGAAGATCTAGAGTAGGTTGCACACACATCCAAAGTGGATAGAGCGCATGTCCTCTTTCTGGGGCCTTCTAGCCTTGTCTTACCTTCCCTTCACTTCTTTAATGTCCCTTGACTCTCCTTGATCATCATAATCATCCAATTGGAACCTTTTGATATCCATCAAGGAGTCATCAATTATTTTTTGAACCATAAGCTTCCTTCCTAAAGATTTAGAGGCAATTTAGATTGTATCATATTCTGAGATTAGGAGTTAGCCTTCGTCTATGTTACCTCCTCGAGTGGGATATTATACATCCATATTCACCATCCCTCTTATTATAATGAGTACAGTTATATCTTTTAGGGAATATAAGAGGTTTGAGAGATTTAGTTGTTTAGGTCCTTATAGGTTTAGTGGTATTATGGGCGAGGATGCCTATGAGTTCTTGATTGAGTTTAAGGAGAAGTTGTATAATATTGAATTGATTGAGTTGCATGGGGTTGCTTACACTACTTACCAATTGACAGATGTAGCCAGGGATTGATGGAGGTCACTTGTTAGTTGCAGACTTTTTGGTTCTCCAGGTATTACTTGGGATGAGTTTGATGAGGCCTTTTTATATAGGTTTGTGTCATACAGTCTAAGCGATCAAATAAGAGATTAGTTTGATCACCTGGAGTAGGGCTCGATGACTGTTACAGAGTATGAGGCATGTTTCTATGCCTTGTCTAGATATTTTTATGCCAGTATTTCCACTAAGTCTGAGAAGATTCAAATGTTTGTGAAGGGGTTAGATGCTTTGATTTAGCTTTCTACTGCCCATATGGTAGTGTAAGGGTCATATTTGTAGAGTATAGTGGGTCATACTAAGATGACTGAGTCAATTCTTCAAGCATCTTAGAGAGGCGGCAAGAGGGTATGTCGTCAGGGTGAATTCAAAGGTCACACTCCTTAACCCAGAGATTAGGGGTGTGAAAAAACTAAACCAATAAAAATATTATTGGTTTACTATTATTGGGTTATTGGGTTAATAGTTTTTTAATGGTTTTATAAAAAAATTATTGGGTTATTGGTTTACTTCAGTTTTTTTTAATTAGGTTATTGGGTAAACCAATAACCCAATAAGAATATATATATATATATATATATATATTATAATACATATTATATTCTCTTAATTTCTCTTTAATTTCTGCAAATTAACAAACCTATTATTTCAATTATCCAAACTCTTAATTTCTCCTAACAACATTTATTTCAAACTGCAAGATTCTTGTTTATTAAAACACATCATACAATATTTTTGGCTGCAATGAAGATTCAATTTTTTTTCATGTTAGTTACTACTATTTCTATTTTATGAGTATTGTCTTATCGGTTAAACCAAAAATGAACCGTTAAAAACTAAAACCGATAAATCAAAAATCGATAAAGAATATCTTATTGGTTTGGTTATTGGTTTAGCATATTTAAAAATAAAAAATTGATAAACCTAACTGATAATATATAAAACTGAACCGAACCAATTGATGCACACCCCTAGTAAAGATTCTAGAGGTTTCTACTTGGGTATCATGGTAGACACGTGCAGGCAGCCTTGCAGGGTTTAGGTAATGGGTCTTCTAGTTCAAGAGCTTTGAGTGATCATTCTAGCTCAACCATTGATGATAGGCGAATTTACACGCCTATAGTGCTATATTTTACCCATATTTTAGCCAAGTTTTGAGGACAAAATATATAATTCATGCACTTTTAGTCCTTTTTCCTGTAAGTGAGCTAACGAACATGATTAGTAAGTTTTCAGGTATAAATGATGCAGATTTCAGCATTTTATGGATAACTTGACGCCAAAGGAAGTTTCACGAAAGAAGGAAGGGAAAGCTTGGACGCCAAGGACCAAAAGTGGCGCATGGAAAATCTGTCCCGGGCAAAAACAGCAATTCTAAAGACTTTGGGGACTAGCAGTAACTTATTAGGATTAGGATAATGATACATTAACCAAGTAGGATTGGGTTAAGTAATTCATTAGCTTAGTAGGAATAGGATAGGGGTGTTATAAATACCCTATCTTGCTAGAGATTTTAATCATTCATTCTAGTTTTAATTCATTCTTCAATTAACCATTCTACTACTACTAATCCCTCCATTAATTCTACTTTTTATTCTTCTTCTATTCATCTATTCAATTCTTAATTTCCGCAACAAGAGAAACGTTACTTTGCAAAGAAGTCACGCCTAAACGCCTACCACACTTTACTATACGAGATCTTTATTGTGGTATAATAACAATGTCGATTGTGATTTTCTTCGCACTCATGGGTAACTAAACTTCTCTGTTGGGGTTATGGAAGCCATATGAGATACTATCTATTGCTATGAGTTTGTAAATTCGTTACACGTATGCTGCTTATATCATTATTCTCTTCATCTTAATCTAAATTCTTTGTGGTTGCAAACGCATAGAATATGCCAGTATAGCATTAACTTGTTCGAAAGAAAAATTATATGTCTGGAAAAGAGATAATGTCAAGGTAATAGGGTCCCATACCCTATTAAAAGGTTAGTGTCGTAACTGGATTAACCTCTTGGAGAATTTGTACCGTTAGACACGCTTTAAGCTCGAAAGAGTTAAAGTGAAATAGTCCTTGTTGAGGTCGAAAGACGCTTGGATTTACCATCGAATACAATTCTCTATAAGCACATGCATGTCTGAATTCTGCATAACTCATAGCCAATAGAGACGTACAACTCATAAGGTGGACATAACCCCAACCTCTCAATTCTCATTGTTTTACATCTTACCAAACATTCTTACTTTTTACTTTGCTATTTTCCATTTTTACCTTATTACTTTGGTTACATTACTTGCACGACAAAACTCCCCCCTTTTTACGAGACTTGCACTAAAAGTCTAGTAATCTTTGCTTACTTGTTGACCAAGCTATTCCCTGTGGGATCGATACCCAACCCAGTTGGGTTATATATTTGACAGCGACCGCTTTACACTCCTACGAGAACTGTAGATTGAGCGTTATCAACCATACCTCCCCCTATTGATTTAGATCATAGAGGTTGATTTATGTGTGATGAGGTTGGCCAGTTGGGCAAGGATTGTCCCCTCCGTGATTTTAGGCCTATTCCTATATTAATAGTGAGATGTAGAGGTTTTACTAGAGGTACATGAGGCATAAATAGTGGAGCCCCTAGTGGTGGTCGTGAGGCTACTTAATCTGGTGGTGGTCATGAACAGTGTTATGCTATACCTGCCAAACCAAAGGCAAAAGCTTTCGACGTTATTATCACTGGTATCATCCCTATTTTTTTAGATTTGCATCTGTGTTACTTGAACCAGGGTTGTCTTTCTTCTATATGTCTTTATAGTTTGCTTTGGGTTTTGATTTTTGTAATGAGCCTCTTATTATGCCTATCCGTGTATCTACCCCTGTAGAAGACTCTTTAGTGATGGATCGGGTGCACCGATCTTGTGTTGTGAGTTTGGCTAGGTGTGAGACTTGGGTATATCTAATTATCCTAGATATGATATATTTTAATGTAATATTGTGTATGGATTATTTAGCTCCTTAGTATATTGTCCTAGATTGTTATGTTAAGACCGTGACCTTAGTTTCATCGGGTGTGCCAAGGATAGCTTAGAAGGATGTGTTTTATTTGGATCCCAATAAAGTTATATCTTTTCTTCAGGCTTATCACTTAATTAATAGGGGATATTTTTCTTATATTCATGATACTAGTGCAGCTTCACTGCCTCTTTTAGATTCTGTTCATGTTATCCATGAGTTCATAGAAGTGCTCCCTACAAATTTTCCTAGTAGGCGTCTGGATCGTGATATTAACTTTACTATTGATGTTTATTCTTCTTATAAGATGACCCTAGCAGAGTTGAAAAAATTAAAGGATCAGTTGTAGGAGTTTTTGGATAAAGGATTTATCTGACCTAGTGTACCACCTTGGGGTGTGCCTGTCTTGTTTGTGAAGAAAAATAATGGGTCTATGCATATGTATATTGATTATTGGTAGTTGAATAAGGTGTTGGTTAATAATTAGTGACCTCTTCCTTGTATTAATGATTTGTTTGATCAGCTTTAGGGTGATTCATTATTTTTGAAAATTGATTTGAGATTCGGGTATCACCAGTTGAGGATTAGATCTTTAGATATTTCATAGACTATTTTTTGAACTCGATACGGTCATTATGAGTTCTTGGTCATATCCTTCAGGCTGACCAATACCCCACCCGTATTCATGGAGTTGATAAACCAGATATTTTGATCGTATCTAAACTCTTTTATCAATATATTAATGGATGATATCTTGTTTTATTCCAATGTAAGCCAATCACAAGGAGCATTTGCGGACTGTGCTTTAGAGATTTAGGGATGAAAAGTTGTATGCTAAGTTGTCCAAGTGTAATTTTTGGTTGGTTTCTTTTCTTTATTGAGTAATGTGGTGACCAAGGATGATATTATGGTTGATCCGGTCAAGATTTCAGTAGTTCATGATTGGGCTAAGCCTATTTGTCCTATCAAAATTCAGTGATTTGTTGGTTGGACAGGTTACTATCTATATTTTGTAGAGGGCTTTTCATCTATTGTAGCTCCATATGACCAATCTAAATCAGAAGAATATTTCCTTTAAGTGGTAAGATGTTTGTAAGGTATGTTTTCAAAAGCTCAAGGATTTATTGACATCAACTGATCTGAGGTAGATTTATGCACCTCAGAGTTGTAATCTGGGATTATTTAGCTTTATTTTGAGGAATCTTGTGTGCTTAGTATGTTAATAATTATATAAATGATACTCTAAGTGTTAAATTACTTGATTACAATGTTTAAGGTGTTTTTCAAACAATTTAGGACTAAAATTGGTCACTTAGAGTTTAGACAAGAAAACTAATGTTACTAGCTTGAGCTACGTGTTGTTCTTGTTGATCTCGATGGACTCTAGTTTATGTAATGAGTTCCTAATAGTTTTATTGTGTAATTATATGTGGAAAAATGTGTTTATGGTGTTTAAAGTGCAATTGAATCAATCCAAGAGTCAAAACTAAGTTAAAGATCAAAAGGACAAAATTAGCATTCTTAACTTAAGCTTCTAGTTCACTGTCTTGGATGTTGTGCTGTTTTGAGCTCTAATTAGTGATGTTTGATGCTATAGGATGCATGGTGATATGATGATGATGATGATATATGGATTATAAAAAAAGTTGTAAATTGATTGGAAACAACACCACAAGTCTTGGAATGGATGGACAATAGCATAGGACAAGTCTTGATGTAAAAAGGACACTTTGGGAGTCCTTGGCGCGTCCCATACCCAAGCCACTGCTATTGGGAGAGTGACACACCTTTGGGGATTCATAAGGGACCAAAAATAGTGCATATATACTATTAGGGTTTGTCGTTCATCCTAGGTGCCGCGATAAGAGGCACGAGCGGAGGCATGCCATTTTCGGTTAGCTTTGTCCTCCTATAAATAGGACACTTGTGCATGATTCTAAACACCTTGGACGACTTGGAAGCTTTGAGGTAAGTTGGAAAAAACTTCAATTAGGATTTTTCTTTCTTTACTTTAGTTTTTTTATGCATTTTATCATGTATTCATCTATTGTGATTACGGTTATGTCCATGTGCGGCTAAAAGCCACCTTTCCAGGGTTAAGGCCAGGAACATGAATACTATTGCTTTGAATTATATGGTTTTGATTTTTTATCATACTTGGTTGTTTATTCATCCTTTTTATCACTATTTGAAGGCTTATCTACTCTTATAATACATCCATAGTCAACTTGTGAACCTAGGAGGAAGAACAAGAAGATAGTACGTAGGGATGAATAGAGTAGGATTACAAACTTCTACATAACGAATGTTATAATTTGCACTTAGGATAGAAATATACCTAAGTGACCTATTTCATTAAATTACGGGATGAAATATAAATGCATTTATCTTAGCTCTCACATCCCCGCTTAATGATGTAGTTGTGGATCCAAGTTAGATAGATATTAACCCCGTGAATAATCAACCAAGATAAGTAATCTAACAAATGACTTCCAATAGCGTAGTATGATTATTCCCAGAGCCTTAAACCTGAGTTTCTCTTTATTGATTGTCCAAGACTTTTAATTTTACGTATTGTTTACTTACAGTTTATAACTCAAACTCTTTTGGCTATTTTTGCACCGAATCAATCTCAATAGTGAACTAAAATTGAATAGTTGTTAAAACAAGTTTTTGAGGGATTGATATTCGACTTTATTTAAGGCCACTATATTATTTGGTGACCACGTACACTTGTGTGTGTGCTTAGGTGCAACATTAACTACTATCTTGAATTTGCCCAAGAAGGGTGCGGGTTTTACTGTATTTTGTGATGCTTCAGGTGTTGGGTTAGGTGTTGTGTTGATGCAGAAGGATAAGGTAATTTTGTATGCTTCTTGTCAGTTGAAGCCTCATGAGAGGAATTACCATATTCATGACTTGAAGTTGCACACTGTTGTATTTGCTTTGAAGTTGTGGAGGCACTACTTGTATGGAGTCCATTGTGAGATTTTCTCAGATTATCATGGCCTTTAGTATTTCTTTACCCAGCGAGATATTAATATGAGGTAGCATCATTTTCTTGTGTTGATTAAGTATTATGATCTTACTATTCTCTATCATTCGATCAAGGCTAATGTGGTTATGGATACCTTGAGTCGAAAGTCGACTAGCATAGGTAGCTTGCCGCATCTTAACCCAGGAGTGGCCTTTGTCCTTAAAGGTTTAGTCCTTGGCTAATCAGATGGTTAAACTTGATATTTTAACACCTGAGTGTGTTTTGTCATTTATTGAGGCTAGGTCTTCCTTTATGAAGTGGATTTGACTCATCCATTTGATGATGTTGAGTTAAGATTCATTCGGGATAAGGTGTTAAGTGGAGAGGCTAAGGAATCATTGCTTGATCCAAATGTTTTTTTGAGGATTGGAGGTCAACTTTATGTGCCGAGAGTGGGTGATTAAATTAGATATATTTTGTAGGTGGCTCATTGTTCCAGGTATTCTGTCCATTCGGGAGTAACTAATATGTATCGTGATTTGAGACAACATTACTAATAGCAAGCTTAGCCCTAGGTATATTAGACAATTTGAGATTCTTTGAACTATTAGGGATGTAGCCTATGCCTCCGGATTTATCAGTAGTTTATCTAATTTCTTATGTTTCCATGCTTTGACGTTACATTTTGAACGAGTCTCATTTTATTCATTTAGGATTCGGTCCATTTAGATGTGAGGTTATCTTTTATTGAGGAGCATATCTCTATTCTATTCAGGGATGTTAGACAGTTGCGTTCTTGTAACGCCCTGAGATCACATCCCGAGATGTCTTACTGTGCTTATGACACCAAAGGACCATAAGCTAACCCTTTTCTAATATCTGTACCTACACTCTTATTATTTAAAATAAATATGGAAAATGTCCATAAGGTTCAACACATCTATACATACTCAAAACTAAAAACTAAATGCCAATACATTTGTCTGAAAAGCCTCTAAACTCTCTGAACTGTGGAGTTGATGGGACATGTCCCCAATTAACTCTGTCTACTGAAAATATAAACAAAGTCTGATGCCATAATAGTAAACTGAGATTCGTCCTCAAAAGAAGAGGACTCACTGCTACAACTGTTGCTGCTGACTGGGACTGAACTGCTGAGGAAACTCTGGGTCCTGTGCCTCTGAACTTATGGTGCCAAATAAAACACCATAGCACAAATGTGTCAGTACAGGAATGTACTGAGTATGTAGATGAGGTAAGGATAAATGCAAAGGCTCATGCGTGCACAATATCTAAACTGAATAATCATGAAAATGTCACATGAGAAAACATACACGAATGCACAGACCATAATCACAATCATCACAACTCTAGATACTGAAACTCGGATACCACTTTACCGCAGACTGAACTCACTATTGACACTGAGATACTGAATCACTGGTTTATCTGTACTGATAACTGAGGATCTGGATGCACTTATATCAAGGACTGAATTATGATCTTTACTACTTTCGACTGACAGGATTTAAGATCAACCTCTCTAACGGATGATTTCAAAAAATATTATCAATGATGAGAAATATTAATATTTCTGAATCTGACAATAAGGATACTTAATAGAATCTGAGACTATGAATCAAGCCTATCTGGTGGCATATCTCTGAATATGATATCTAATAACTATATATAAGATCAAGCCTATCTGATGGGATGGTCCATGAATCAATGGAACTATCTAAGTTCCTCATAATAATAGATGATTGTATCTAACTGTCTTGATTTCTGAAGATTGATATTGAAACTGAGACTGTAACTGAAACTGTGCAAAGTAGTTACTTAACCGACATTCCCTGAACTACCACAGGTGGGGTCCAACCTATAACCCCAGCTGGAAGGGTGTCAATACCGTGCCACAGGTAAAGACCTTTCTCTGGTCAATCCTCTCTGACGGATGACCCTACCAGGCAGTCGACCTAAGGTAATATAATAGTCAAATATTCTCTCTCTAGAGGTGATAGCCTTTTCTGATGGTGAATCCTGTATCCTGCACTGGCTATGGAGTTCTGGAGGTCAGGGATTGCTATTAATGACTCTATCCTTTCTCTCTCTAACGGGAGGAGCCACCATTCCTTTCCTCACTCGGTGCTAGTTTCTACTCCCAACTGAAAGACTTTGACTGAATTCTTAACTGAACATAACTGAACTGAATCTGATACTGATCATGTTTCTCAAAAGATCTGACTGAGCCACGCTGAGATCACTTAGTTCTATATCTGATAGAATGTTATTAGATCACAGTATCTGACTGATGATATAGAGCTTGGATAGATTACTCGAATCACTACAGAGATTAGAATTGCACACTTGAATACTTTTAGGTCTGAGTTGATTATAGGACTGAGGCTAGATCACTAGCAATAGGGAGATTACAGAGATAACTGAGATTACTGAGCTTTCATAAGTTCTGTAACTTTCTAAGGATACAGCTTTCTATAATTCACTGAGTTCTGAGAGTCATGGCTCGACTGGAATTATCATGAAACTGACACGGACTCTAGACAGCAGCTAAATTGTCGAGTATAAATACCCCTAGGACTCGATAACATAAAATAAAGCATAATTATTCTTAACTAGTCATCACCACAATCATTCACGTATCATCATAATCATTCATACATCATCACAATCATTAAAGCATCTATTCAAGTAATTAGGAATCATAACATATACTCACCCTCACAATCACTAAGACATTACATCAAGCATTTAAGGATCACAAACATCTATTCATCATCACAGTCACCAAGGGGTCACTTTAAGAATTTCGGAACCATAATCATACAATAATGTAGGGGGAACATGTTACTAGATCCTGCTCCATTCAACAAGGTTTTACCTTAACTATTTCATACCTATATCAGTCTTGACGTGTTTGGACATCATATGATTTGGGAAAAACTTCATACTATCATGTCTCAACTTACTTGCTAACCACTTGGTATGTATTAAAAGCTTAGCATATATCAAAGAGCACATAATTGGGGAATTTACTATTATCACATCTCCACTTGTTCACTAAAGTCCTTCAACAAACACTAGACATGCACGGGTTCACACTTATTTGGGGATTTCCTACCATCATGGGATAATTCATTCACTAAGGCATTTTATCAAAAACTAGGCATGTATGGACTAACTCACAACTTGGGGTTTCATCTTCAACATACTACACTAGTCCTTATACTTCACCTAAGCTTTTATCAAATCTATAGGGGACAAGCTTTGCTTATTCAACCATTTCTACACCCAAATGACATGAACAGAACACATAGAAAACAACTTCAAGAGGGTTTATCAACAACATCACATGAATTCCATATACTAGGGTCAAAGCTCATAAATCTTGTAGAAAAACATGAATCAAAACTCAACAACACATGGAACATCAATTTTAACTCACATGAATCATTAACAACTTATAAACATAAAATCTTTGACTTTTTAGAAAAGGGTACTTGAGCTTCTTGGATGAAAGGGACCCAAGAATCAACATCTACATACCTTGGGGAAACTCTTTTCTTGAAAGCCTACGGAAGATTTCTTGATTTCTCTAGATCTTTATTGCTTTTTCTTGAAGAAGAAAGAGAGGATTTTGATTTTGGAAACCCTAATTCTTGGTGGAAGAAGAAAAAATGAGGCTAAAATCCCTTAGACGGGTATTTATAGAGGCTAGAGAGAAAGGGGAAAAGACCAAAAAGCCCTTAGAATTAAGCTAAAAATTCCCAATTTTACTTGTTGGCGCAATGCGCCATAATCGGGCCAATTCACTGGAGTTTGGACAATTGAGAAACTGCATGATGGCACGATGCGGTGGAAATCGTATTGCCCCCTTAATTGTGAATTGGAACTATACTGTGATGCGGTGGAATTGTGAAGAGTCACTGGATTTTGACGTTTGCCATTTTGGCTGGCTCCGCAATGCGCTAAGGTGCCAGGTGGCACACTGTCTCACTAAAATGGCTCTAACTCTTCACTCGAGTATTCGATTTGGACGAATTTGGTATCGATGGAAAGCTTATTCAATTCTCTACATGAAAAAAAGTCGAAATTAGGTAAATTCCATATGATTCAAATTAATTCATACTTAGAAAAATATTTCTGAAACTTTTAGACTCGGATTTCCGCTTTACTGAATACGCTCTAAGGCTCAGACTGAAAGAGGACTCTGCGGGGTATTACATTGCTAGAGATATTTCGATGGTTAATGTCCATGGAGACATCGAACTTTAGATGAGTCTACTTAGGATGTTGAGTCTGATTTGTATTGTAGTTATCCCCAGCTTTTCACTGATTTGGGTATTTCCCTTGCCTTAAGTTCGAGGACAAAATAGATTCTTAGTGGTGATGATGTAATGACTTAATTCTTATTGATTTTTGTGAATTATTTAATTCTGTGTAATTTGATGATTTTACCCCTTCTCGTAGTTTCTTTATAGTATTTTTGGGGTGTGGGGATGATTGACACAATTTTTAATGCATTTTGATGTGATTTGTGCGAGTTTGTGATTTTTTATAGTTTTAAAGGATTATTAGTTGACATCGATTAATATTTATTACTCAAAGCATCAGAAGAAAATACAAAGTGCACTAGCAGATTTGGACTATCAATTTTAGGTTGATAATATGGTTGGTGTGATTTTACAGCTTTTGTATCTTATTTCGACCCTCGATTTGAAATGATGTGAAATTGAAATTTTGGGGTTAATTTTGTGAAAATTATGTTTTTTCAAAAAATTGATATTCTAATGAGTTTGGAGCGTCAATTTTGATAGGGTATCAGAGTTTATTTGCATTCTCAAAATTTTAAATGAATCCTGAGGGGTTTGCGAACACTTAGAATCTTACAAGTCCCCACAATTGGTGTATTAAAGTTGGTGAGGTCGCGCGCTTTAACGGAGGGCGCTTTAGCGACCCTGGTCTGACAACAGGTACCACATTAATGGTCACCTCAGCCCTTTAGCATCGGCCATTAAAGTGGCCCAAGGTCCGCTTATGCGGCCTGTCACTAGGTGCAGGTACCGCTTTCACGATACCTGGATGCTTTAGTGCTAACCGCTAAAGTGACTCGAGGCCCTCTTTAGTTTGTAACACCCCGAGTCTATACCCCAGATGCCACACTATGCTTAAGACCCCGAAGAACCACAAGCTAACCCATGACTTGACCTGTTATGAACACTATATAATAATACTAAAAAAAATACAAAAAATAGGTTGAAATGTCATAAGGTTCACATTTTGAATACTGATGAATATAATAACTGTATAATAACATCTGTAAGACTGAATACTATCTGCACTAGTCTAGTTTAATAAGCCTCTGACTGAACTGTCTGAAAGTGGAGTTGATGGGACAAGCCCCCAACTAACTCTAACTACTGAAATACTGAAGCTACTGAAATACTTAAATAAAAGCATATCGTTGATAGATGATGACTCACTACTGAATCTTCTGTTGTTAACTGAATCTGTCTAAGCGCAGTCAGAAACTTGAGCATCCGAATCTATGATATGAGACATCATAGCGCAAAGAGAAAGTATACGTCAGTATGTGGAATGTACTGTATTCTAGATGAGGTAAGACTGAATACAAGGGTTCATATGCATGAACAGTAACTGACTGAATGATATATAGTAACTGAATAAGAGTACATGAATAACTGAAACTAATATAAAATATTGAGTATGTAATACTGTGCATATACATGTATACTATATCTGAGCCTTTATTGATGTTGAGTACAGATTTTTGACACTGAGTAACTGATATCTGTGATTATGGATAATGAATTACTGATACTGAGTGACTGTGTCTGACAGTCCTGGTTCTATAGAACTGAACTAAGTTCTATACTGAGACTGAAATTGAAACTATGGGAGGTAGTCATCTAACCGACATGCCCCAAATAAGATAACTGGGGTCCAGCCTGCAACCCCAGTTGGAAGGGTGTCTATACAGTGCCATGGGTAAAGACAAGCTAAAGAGTAACCCTCATCTGGCAGGTGCCCTGAATGAGAATGGCAGTACCCTCAACTGACACGTAAAATACCTCATCAACCCTCAACTGGAAGGTTTATATCTCAACCTACGTTGGCTACATAGTTTTGTAATGCAAGGACTGCTTTTAAGGATCACACCCACTACTGGCAGGTGAACCCCCATCCTTGGGTTCACTCGGTGCTGAATCCTACTCCCATCTAAATGATACTGATTATTATACTAAACTGAAATGGGCTGATACTGAGTTTTTCTAAGTTCTGTAACTGATGGACTATACGGTTTTGTGGCATTACTGAGACTATTCTGTAACTACTATAGCTTTAGGTAAACATCTAGATTTTTGGGTATTAGATACCCCCAGGACTCGATAGCATAGAAAGTAAAGCATAGTATGATCTTGAAAAGCATAACAATGTCCACTTGTTCATAACTCATTCATAGAGGCATTTTATCATACACTTGTAGGGCATAAGATTGTACATGATTGGGACTACATAATGACATGTCATGATTCCACTATTTACTTCAAATAGGAATTTTAGCAAACACTTGGGGAGCATGGATTATTTCATATGATAATGGTCAACACATGAACATCATGAATACAATACTCAATTGCAATTTCAAGGGTTTAGCATACAATTCACATAATTCATCAGATAAACTATTTTAATTTCATGGAACTTATAATTAATCATAAATTGAAACCCAATTAATTTAGCTATTAGTATTCCCGACTACATTGGTCGAAAATATATATATTTAATAATTTATTTATTTAATTATTTATATTTTCGACTACAGTAGTCGAAAATAAATATTTTATAATTTATTTAAATAATTATTTAATTTTTGTATAAGGGTGTGATTATACATTTAATAATATATTTATTTAATTATTTATATTTTCGAAGAAAGTGGTCGAAAATAAATATTTAATAATTTATTTAAAAAATTATTTAATTTCTATTTAAGGGTCTGCTTATATATTTAGTAATATATTTATTTAATTATTTTTATTTCCGACTACAGTAGTCGAAAAATACATTTCCCACAATTTTTTGCCAAATATTCCGACTGTTGTAGTCACAAATAGTTTCAGAATAATATTTTGTAAAAAGTAAAAATAATAAAGTAAACTTTTTGACCGAAGAGGTCAAAAATTTCCGACTACTTTTTTTCAGTCAAAAAATAGCGAATTTCTCATAGTGAAATAAAATAATTGGGGTCCAACCTGTAACCCCGGTTGAAAGGGTGTCAGTATAGTGCCACGGGTAAAGACAAACTAAAGATTCACCCTCATCTGGTAGGTGCCCTGAATGAGAATGGTTGTACTCTCAACTGGTAGGTAAGACACCTCATCAACTCTCAACTGGCAGGTTGATGTCTCAACCTATGCTGGCTACATAGTTCTGGAACACAAGGACTGCTTCTAAGGATCACACCCTCTACTGGCAGGTGAGCTCCCATCCTTGGGTTCACTCGGTGCTGAATCTTACTCCCATCTAAATGACATTGATTATTATACAGAACTGAACTGGATTAATACTGAGTTTTTTTAGTTCTGTAACTGACTGAGTACTACGATTTTGTAACATTATTGAGACTATTCTGTAACTACTGTAGCTCTAGGTAAACAGCTAGATTTTTGAGTATTGTATACCCTCGGGACTTGATAGCATGGAAAGTAAAGCATAGCATGATCTTGAAAATCATAACAATGTCCTCTTGTTCATAATTCATTCATAGAGTCATTTTATCATACACTTGTAGGGCATAAGCTTGTACATGATTGGGACTACATAATGATTATTGTGCATGTCATGATCTTGTACATGACATGTCATGATTCCCCTATTTACTTCACATAGGCATTTTAGGAAATACTTGGGGAGCATGGATTATTTCACATGATAATGGTCAACACACGAACATCATGAATACAATACTCAATTGCAATTTCAAGGGTTTAGCATACAATTCACATAATTCATCACATAAACTATTTTAATTTCATGGAACTTATAATTAATCATAAATTAAAACCCAATTACTATCCTGAACATGAATACAATCAATTTCAAGCATGGATATCATAAATATGGGATCTTATAAGTTTTAAAAGAGGTTCTTGGACTTCATGGGTGAAAGGAACCCATGAATGAACACCTAACATACCTGAGAAGTTTAATTTTTGAAGATTCTTGAAGGAGTTCTTGAGAATAGTTCTTGATGTCTTGAGGACTAGATTTTTCTATTTGAGAGAGCCACCTTAATTTTTGAGAGGATTGTGAATAAATAATAACTAATTATGTTATTTAGGGGTTAATAATCGTGTTTAAACTGATTAGGACCATGGAAAATGACCAAATTACCCCTAGAAAGATTTAAAATTTTGTCACTGAAAATCCCGATCTTGGCCTGCACCGCGATACGGTGGCATCGTGGTGAGCCACTGGAATTCGACTGGAAACTGTTTAAAAAGGGACGATCATGAAATTGACCCTTGGCGCGACGCGGTGGTATCGTGGAGTCACACTGGAAAGTGACAATTGGGAAACTGGGCATTGGCGCGACGCAATGGAATCATGTTGCCTTACTGAAAATTGACAAGTGGGAACTGAAACTTTGGCGTGACACTGGCTTATCACGATGGCAAACTGAAAATTGACAGTTGTCATTTGGCCTGGCTCTGCGATGTGGTGATATACCATTTGGCACACTATTTACAAAAATTGCTATAACTTTTCACCCGGGTATCGTATTTGGGCAAAATATATATCGTTGGAAGGCTGACTGAATTTCCTACGCAATGGCAGGTCTTAAACTTAAAAATTCTGAGTATTTTGAAAAAATTATATAGAGATACTTATGCAATGAGATTTAAATTGAGCTAGGGAAATACGGGGTATTACACTTTAGTGGCACCTGGGTATATATCCGTTTTCTCTATTTTTTCATTTTTGACACTTGGAGCTTTGGGTTGTGGAATTTTTGGGCAATTTCTTTCAATTTTAAGCTTGGGTAAACTCCAAATCCCTATTTTAGTTATTTTTCTTTGATTCTTGTCATTTCAATCCTTTTAAAACTAGATTTCAAAAGTTGAATTTAGGGATTTTGGCCCAAAAGGCCTAAATTAGAAATTCTTCAATCGAAACTCTACTTTCAACCCATTTCACTTGACTCATTGATTTCTATATGTGATCGTGTGAAGTCTCATAGGATGTTATTAGCCTGGTAACTGTATAATTGGTTGATTTCTTAGTGGAAAATGTCTAAGTTGATATTTATGTGATATCAAATGGCATATTTTTGATAGATCTTTCTCTATTGGTTTATGGACTATATTGGATCATGGATGATTGATATATTGAGTGGTTTTGTTGCTCACATGGTTGGTATATTGGTTGAATTTGGAAATTCTTATTCTGGTTAATTGTGGGCATTACATCTTCATATCATATAAATTCATAAAACATAATACCATCATAGAAATACTGACTTTTTCAGACAGAAAATATGACATATTTAAAAATCCTCTACCGGTGTATGTGTTGAAAAGGAGTTATAGATATTGGATTGTCTATGGGTTGACGAACCCCCCATGGGTCCTACCTCGGGAGAACAACTTGGTAGGTGTATATAGAGGTTGTGTAACAACCTCGTGCATCACATCATCATCATCATCATCATCTTTATTGCATTTCATACATTGTGTACATTTTGTGTTGTATCTTAGTTCTTGATGTGATATTTATATATTTGTGCTTCTTTCTTGTACTTGTATTTTAGTATATGTCACGACCCAAAACTTCAAGGGTCATGATGCCACTTGTCGTGACGAACCTTGACAAGTAAGCCTATCACACAAACTGGTATAAAAGGAAAAATAATAGCAATAATCCAAGCATGGCTTCTAGAATGAAGTCAAACCACATAATATGGTAAAGCGGAAAGACATAACCAATAATATCATAATCTCAAAACCTAGTGTTACAGTATAAGAACATCACTAGTACAATGAAAGGTAGTAGTCAACTCAGGAAGCAAAAATCCAAATCAACAATGAATGGTAGTAGTCAACTCAGGAAACAAAAATTCAACCACTACCTTGAATAGCACCAAAGATAGCCCAAATCAACAATCGTAAGGCACACTCGAACCAAAATTTGTGCCAAAAGAATGCAGTATGGGTGAGTACGGTCCATTTGTACTCAGTAGGTATCATGTGCGAACTGAGCAAAGTAGAAAATAAAGCATACAAAACATATACCAATGGCACGTCACCTGCAATCAGATAATGTCCCATGATGATAGACCACACCGTTTTCACTAACAGTTCTATAATATTCACATACATCATAGAAAATACGAGGAAGGAATACAAGTAAACCTATATCAAACATGCAAGTACTAGGGAAGGGATTACACATAGACAAGTATACATTAAGAGAGATAATACAACACAAATAAAGGCACAATGTAACACAAATGCAATGAAGATGATGATGATAATGATGATGTAATTCATGAGGTTGTTGCACAACCTCCGTATATAACTACGAAGATAAATCATTTCACCTTAGGATCCAATGGGGGGTTCGTCAACTCGTATATAATCTATATTTATATCTTCTCTCCGGACATCCTTTAATAGAGTGTTTTAAAGATGTCATATTTTCTATCAGAAAAAGCCAGTGTTTTCAGTATTTCCATAGTGGTACCAATGTTTTATGAATGCATATTATATGAGTATGTAATTCTCACAACCAACCAGAATGAGTATTTCCATATCCAACCAATATACCAACCAAGTGAGCTAATAATCCACTCAATGTTTTCAACTATCCATGAATTTTAACATAAACTATATGCCAGCAGAATGAAACATATAAAAGTACACCATTGATATCACATTAGGATTTTTCATCAATCAAGATACAACTTATTTCATGTACATAAGGCCAATAATCTCATATAGGACCCTACACGGTCACACATAGCAAATCATATACCAAGATCATAAAATAACATCATTACATTAACCACCACCACCACCCCGATAGGAACAACAAGATAATAAAGCTATTTTAATAATTAGTTTCCACACCATTAACATGATTTTGTATTAACATTCACTACTCAATCCATTCTGAAGAAAGTTAAGTCATAACCTACCTCAAATGCCAAAAACTGGTTCGCAAGCCTTCACTCCAAAGCCTTACTCCTTTCAAATGGACTTCACTCCAAAGCCTTACTCCTTTTGAATAGAATCATAATCAACTAAAACATGAAAATATAGAATCTATGCTTCAAAAAAAAAATTCAACGATACCCATATTTCCTATTTTAAAATCGAGATCAAAACGAACCCTCGAAATGAATTTTAAAAAAAGAAGGTAAAACTCATAATTTTTTCTTTGAAACATGTTCCCCATATATTTTTAGAAGTATACAAATGAAAATCCAAGAAAAAATGAATTTAAAATGAGGTTCAAATTGAAGAAAAATTATGTTTAAGCTTTACCGGCAAAACCCCCAAAAAAATCTTTTTGAAATCAAGAATCTGAAGTTGTTTTGAAGATGAAATTGAGAGAAATTGATAACTATAAGAACTAAAACTTACCCAAGTTAAATCGGAATTTGAATCGAAGAAATATAAAATTTAGGTTTTCCAGGCCAAAATTCCCAATTTTCCACTTTAATCCGTGTTAAAACAAGAATTACATAGCAAAAATGGTGTAAAGTAGTTGAAATAGGTGTATAGAAACTTAACCAAGCTTATAAATAGAATAAATTGCTCAAAAGTTTGAAACCCTAAGCTTCAAGTCTCAAAAATGGAGAAAAGAGATGAAACAAGGTCCAAATCTCCATAGACCCCTCGAGATTCATCTGAAATCCCGTGAATGCAAATGAAATATACTACCCTATCAAATTCGATGCTCCGGACTCAATGGCGATATTAGATTTTTGAAAAAATATCATTTTCACAAAGTTAACTCCCAAAACTCAATTTCACAACTTTTTGAACCTAAGGTTGAAATGAGATTTAAATGCCATAAAATCACATCAACTATGTTACCAACCTAACATTGATGTTTCAAATCTACTAGCACAGTCCGTTTTACCATCTGACACATAAATCAATAAATATTGACCAAAGTCAATAATAAAGTTCTCAAATCCACCAAAAAATTCAATTCTACATTAATCACTCCAAAATATATCGGGAATCATGTCAATCATCTCCACGCCTCAGAAATACCACAAAACAATCACAGAGAGGGGTAAAATATTTAAATTACATAGAAATAAATATTTCATAAAAATCACCAAAAGATCAGGTCGTTGCAGTATATGTGTATATTGTAGAACTGTTAGTGGAAACGGTGTGGGATACCATTTGGATCATTTTTTTATTGCAGGTGACGTATCCATGGTGTGTATTTTATATTCTTTATTTTCTATTTTTCCCAATAGGCGTATGACACCTATTGAGTACATTAGGACCGTACTCATCCCTACTGCACCCTTTTGGTGCAGATTCAGGTATGAGTGTGCCACACGGTAGCTAATTTAAGCGGTGCTTGGAGTATTTTTTAGGTAGCGGTCAGTCTATGCTTTCGGAGTTGATCTGCTACCTCTTCTTATCTAGTTCATGTCTTGTTTTGTATTCAGAGATAGAATACGTTTATTTTGGATTATAAGTTTGTATATTTTGATTTTGAGATGTACTAATTAGTTAGTTCTTACACTATAATACTAGATTTTGGTTATTGTTTCTTTGTTATATATTTTTCTGCTATTATGGTATATGTGTTGTTCGACTTCATTCTAGAAGCCTTATCTTGGGTTTTGGTGTTGTTTTCTAGTTTCATATCAGTTTAGATGATAGGCTTACTTGTCAAGGATTTTCGTGAAAAGTGTCATCATGATGCTTGATTTTTAGATTGTGACAAACCATCTTGAAGATATGAGCAGACTTTAATTTACCCTTAGAATTTTGATCATCCATGCACTATGATCCTCCCAAGTTGTGGCATCTAGATACCTTTTATTCATCCATTACAAGAACCTAAGCCATAACTTCTTAGTGTACTCACAATGGGCAAATAAGTGATCTCTTGACTCCCGCTGTCCAGTGCATAATTTGCAATAATGATCCATTGTCATTCCCCATTTACTCAGCCTATATCAGTGGTCAAAAGTTTGTCTTGCAGTTGCAACCACAATATAAATTTAGCCTATGGCCTAGCTTGATCAGCTAGGATCATATTCTTCCATTGCTCTCAGTTACCATCACCTAGTAGTTTAACTTAAATAAGTCTGATTGTGACAATTTCTTACCCTGCCGTAATTGTATCTGTTCTAGATACCTTCTTGTTTCCATAATTTTCCTCACTGCCCATAAGGCTTTCTTGGGCACAAGATGAAGATCAACTAAGTCAATTTTAAGATAGTAATTGTCGATCCATCTAATCTACAGTTTATCACTTTTATGAGCTAAATCCCAACATGATTTGGCCAAAGCTACTTTTTTTCACCTTGTGATATTGATGATATTCATTCCTCCCATTGAAATAAGTTTGCACAACGTTTCCAAGTCACAAGAGCTTTATGAGTAATAGCATTTGTGCCATTCCACAGATAACTTCTACAATAAGCATCAATAGCTTGCAATACCTTTGGTGGGATGTGAAAAATCTGAGACCAATAGGCTTGTATACCAAATAATATTGACTGAATGAGTTACATCCTCCCGGCAAGCATATGATAGTTTCTTTGCAGTCCGAGAAGAGATTCTGGGTTAAATGCACATCTTGTGTTAGGGTCAAAAGCATACCTAAACTGTTATAGTTTATTAAGTTTCATATATGAACAATAAGGAGTGTGAGTTTCTACATGAACTATTACTTAATGGTTAGCAAAACATATCTAGACGCTGACTAGGCTAAATGTTTGACTAAAAATGCTTCTAGGTCATTTAACCGTAAAATCTTCGTCTGCCTAACATATATTACCACTCAATTAGCTAACACATTATATATTATTTTTAATATATTTTCAATTGATTTCTTTAAAATTCAAAACTCTCCTCTTTCAAGTCGAAGATATCTATGACACAGTTAAATGAGACGCTGACAGGAATGGTGGAGAAGATGTCAGATGTCGCCATAGATAATAAATTAATTAATTCAATGATCATGTTTAACATTTAATCACAACTTTTAACCTATAATAATTTATTTAATTTTGCCACGTACCTTGAAATTTCTACGTAGAGTGCAACGTATAGAATTTTTAAACAAAAGAGAGAGTTTAGTAATGCACCATCAAATATATTAATCGAGGTGTGTTTCACTAACTATTGATGATTTTTCTGTTCAGATAGCAAATTTAGATTTTCAATAATTTAGATATACAACCAAAAAAGTTGAATTGATTTAGATATGTCTTCAACCCTTTTAACTCTTTTTTTAATCTTTCTATTGTTTTCAGCCTTACTTGGTTCCTTAAGGGATCGTTTGGTAGAGTGTATAAAATTAATGTAAAATAGGATGTATTAGTAATGTTGGTATTAATTATGTTGATATTATTTTCATACATTGTTTGGTTTAATGTATTAGAAATAACATCTCTCACATAATTTTTATAAGAAAAATATTTTTTTTACAAAAATACCCTTCTTTATCAATCAAAATATGAAGCAACAATAAAAACCTAGACATCACATAGCCATATGAGAAATATGAACAACACAGTCCAACGAAAACAATATTAGAAAGTGAAAACAACGAAACGAAGCAAGAACAAAGTGCAGAGATACCTTCCGACGAGCAGTGAACAAGGCATCCAACTAGCAGTTTTGAATTGGCATAAATCGCTGATTTTGACATAGAAAAAACTATACCAAATTGTGAAATAAGGGTTAAAAAAGGACTAAAGAGATAGAGTTGATGGAGGTACTAACCAAGTGGAGAAAAGCAAATAATGATTGATTAAGTGAAAGGCAAAAGATGTGGAGAAAATATCTCTTGCTTTTCCATGGCAAAGTGTACAGAAGAGAGGTTCATATAGAGATCAAGTGAGGCGTACAGTGTAAGGAGGAATTTGAGGGGTAATTTTATCATTAACTAAATTAATGCATGTGTAGAAATTCTCTGCATTAGTAATATATAGGAAAATAATAGTATAACTAATGCATAACTTAATACATAGTAGAGTGTATAATTAGTGTAAGTATTAATTATACCTAAACTAAAAAATAATACCAAACAAGGTATTAACAGTACACAAAATTAATACAATATATTATTTTTTTCAATACACTCTACAAATGACCTCTAAGTCACTTAAGCGTGGAATAATAGATGCTCCCCTCCACTAGAGGTATCACTCACTTCACTACATTTCGGATAATCATACAAAATTATTTAATTATAAAATCTTCTACAGTTTGTAATTAAAAACTTAATTTTATAATTATGAATAAGTAGAATTGTAACTTGGAATAAATCTTCTTAAAAGTATATGTAGGATAATTTTCACATAAATAAAGTATTATTTTTGATGAATATGTCATGTCAAAAAAGTAAAAATTAAAAGCGTAATTCAATTTTTATAGTAGTTTTATGTTTTTCCCATCCTTTTAATGGATCTTTACTATATAATTGTCTTAATCTTTTCTTTATTATTTCTACCTTATCTATTGAAAATATAGTTATTTCTTTTTTATTTATCGAAAATACAATTAGTTCTACTATGTCTTCTATATTTTTTATATTTTCTAACTTTTGTGTAATTTTTTCACTTTCTTTTATCCAATCAGTTTTCTTTCTTATTTTATTAATAACTCTTTTTGCTCTTACTTTTTGTTTACATGGTGTTGTAAACCATCAATCTGTTTTAGTTATTATATGTGGGTATAATTTATCTAAAAATGACATTCCTAAAAGCATATCTTTTGATGTTAGTTCATAATTATAGATTTCTTCTATCGTTATTATTTTGTCTCATATCTGTATTTTTATATTCTTAGCTTTATATGTAATTAAGTTTCCTTCATTATTAAATCCTTTGACTACTATTGGTACTTTTAACTTATCCCATTTACCTTCTGGTAAACAGTTGTATCTACATAAGTTTGCTTCTGCTCCTGTATCTATCATAGGTGTATAATACCTATTAGAATATTCTTCTACTATTATTTTTACAAGTACATATATTTTCATGTCATGTCAAAGTTCTTTTTATGAATAATATGGTTACTCCCCTATCACGTCTTTCTTGCTTCACCGGTTTCACTTTTAGGATGACATAGTTCTTAGGGATTTTTCTCCTTTTCCTCTTTGCTAATAAAATTCTTAACGTGCTATTCTTCGAATAATTCTACTATAAAGTAACTAACATGAACTTGTTTTGTCATATCATGATTGTCAGGAATTTATTAATTTAGCTAATCGTAATCACAAATATAAATACCTGTTCTGGTAAATCTAATAATTCTAGATTTTCCATAGCTGTTTGATGATTCATAGCTTTTCCTTGGAAATATACCTGTTTTTATTAAATAATTCAAAAGTTTTTTGTGTACAAGAAAGAGTTTTGCTTAACTCATGAAGTCTTGCCCTTATCTGAACAAGTGCACTCTCTATTTATAACCTAAAAAATGAAAATGCATATACTATTTCTATACTGTTCCCCAGTTGATTATTGATTTGTATAGAAAGAGATTTAATACATTTGAAATATTGAATTTGATAGAATTAAGTGGATAATTATGAGAAGAGATCATTTTGGAAATTTGTTTTCCATTTAGGGTGTGTTTGGTATGATGGAAAATATTTTCCATGGAAAATATTTTCTTGGAAAATGTTTTTCTGGAAAATAAGTTGATTTTCTACTTATTTTCTCATGTTTGGTTGGTGAATGGAAAATATTTTTTAGGAAAATATTTTATGGTGTTTGGTTGGTGAGTAGAGAATATTTCTTAGAAAAATATTTTCTAGTGTTCGATTGATGAGTGAAAAAATATTTTTTAGAAAATACTACTATCTGTTAACTAGTATATCAGTACCTCTAGCAACTCAACAATTTGTAAGAACTAATTTAAGCATAACAAATAGTATCAATATCGAATACTAAAATATTACAATCACTAAATTTAAGTAACTATTAATTAACAAATATAGGAGACACTTTTCAATATTTTGTTAGGAAAATCTCAAGATACTACAATTAATAGAAATATAACAGAACGACAAACTTATTCAACCTCGTGAAACAAGTTACATCGATAACAAAATGAAATATGCAATTAACAAAAGTAACATAAGTAAGTCTTCCTCTATGCATATCAAAATAACAATATATTCAACAAATTGAAAATCGAAAAAATTCGGGCCTCATTATTTTTTATTTCAAACAGTGAAAAATTGAAGCAAAGCGCAGTGAAAAACATTTCCGAGTAATGTAAATTTTTGAGAAATGTAAATTTTTTGAGTCATGTGAATATAAGTGTTGTTGGTATGGGAAGAGGGGTGAGGGTGAGGTCATAAGTCACATTTGTCATTTTCTGGAAAATAACTTTCTTTGGCCCATGAGGGAAGTCATTTTCCATCAAATGGTGGAAAATAAGTTGTTACTTAATATATAAATATGTGAGTACGTGTACAATTATAATCTTAAAATAACTATTTATATAGTTAATCTGATGGAGATTCGCGTTTTTAACATTTTAAAAGGTTCACAACTAAATTAAGTCTTGCAAATCAATAAAAAATAAATTGAGTCTCAAATTGTCACGACTTTAAGTTATCACAATTAGTTAACTTTTAATTGAGAAAATTATTGATTCAATTTATGTTAGGATTGAATTGAGTCTGAATTTGTCACGACTATAGTCAACATAATTAATTGACTTCTAATTTGAGTATATTGATTCAATATATATTAGGAACGAATTAATTCTCAATTTATCACGATTATAGTCAATATAAATAGTTGACTTCTAACTGATGAATGTTGATTCAATCTATATTATGATTAAACTGAGTCTCAATTTGTCATGAGTAAAGTTAACATAAATGTTTGACTTCTTTTGGTAAAATATTAATGCAATTTATATTTGAATTAAATTAAGTCTCGTTTTGTCACTATTATAATCATTATAAATGTTTGACTTCTGACTTAGAAATACTGATTCAATCTATATTATGATTAAATTGAGTCTCAGTTTATCACGACTATAATCAACATAAATGTTTGACTTCTAATTGAAAACATATTACTCTAATCTGTTTTAGGATTGAATTATGCCTCAATTTGTCTTGATCGATGATAGTCAACATAAACGGTTGACTTTTAATTGGGGAATGTTTATTGAATCTACGTTAGAATTGGAATGATTTACTTCTAATTGAAAAGTGACACGACCCGAACCAAGCCTAGTCATTTCGGGTATCTCAAGTTCATTTGGGATCGGAAACCACCCCCAATAGCCAACCGTTTCCCACCTTATACCCTATGTCGGATGAATTCTGAAACTAGATATAATAATTTTAAATTAAATACATGATGATAAGTTTAGGATTAAAACTGAAAGTCACAAATAATTAACCATCCAATCCCAATGCTAACACTAATACCGACATCGTCCATACCCATAGTAATCTGATAAAGCCTTTAACCAAAATTAAAGAATATCCAGTCAGGACATATCCCCAACCATAGACAAAACCAAAATAAAAGAACTGAAAAACCATTAACATATAATTTTAATGATTTAAAAGAATTTAAAATGCATATAGATGAATTATTAGTAAAACAATTTATACAAAAAAGTATTAGTAAACACAATAGTCCAACATTTATAGTAAATAAACATAGTGAACAAAAAAGAGGAAAAAGTAGAATGGTTATTGACTATAGAAATTTAAATGCAAAAATTATGACATACAATTATCCAATACCAAATAAGATATTAAAAATAAGACAAATACAAGGATATAACTACTTTAGTAAATTTGACTGTAAATCAGGATTTTGCCACTTAAAACTAGATGAAGATTCTAAAGTATTAACCGCATTTATGGTACCACAAAGATTTTATGAATGGAACGTATTACCATTTGGATATAAAAATGCACCAGGTAGATACCAACACTTTATGGATAGTTACTTTAAACAATTACCTAATTGTATAGTATACATAGATGATATACTACTATATACAAAAACTAAAGAGGAATATTTAAAATTATTAGAACAATTTACAGATATAATAGAAAAATCAAGAATAATTTTAAGTGAAAAGAAAGCCGAAATTATGAAAAACCAGATAGAGTTTTTAGGAATACAAATAGATAAAAGTGGAGTAAAAGTGCAACAACATATAGTACAAAAAATAATAAATTCAAAAGAAGAATTAGATACAAAAAAAAATTACAATCATTTTTAGGATTAGTAAACCAAGTAAGGGAATATATACCAAAATTAGCAAAAAACCTAAAGCCCTTACAGAAAAATTATAAAAGGATGTAGAATATAATAACAACGAAGAAGACAAAAAACAAGTTCAGAAAATAAAAACACTTTGTAAAGAGTTACCAAAATTACAATTCTCAGATGAAAATAAAAAATTTACATATATAGTAGAAGCAGACGCAAGTGAATATAGTTATGGAGGAATACTTAAATATAAATATGAAGAAGAAAAATTAGAACACCATTGTAGATGCTACTAAGGTACGTTTAATGAAACAGAAATAAATAGAAAAGAATTATGTTCATTATATAAATGTTTATTAGAATTTGAACCATATATTGTATATAACAAATTTATTGTGAGAACAGATAATACCCAGGCTCGATGGTGGTTAACAAGAAAAATACAAAACTCAGTTACGACGAAGGAAATTCGGAGATTAGTATTGAATATATTAAATTTTACATTTACGATTGAAGTAATCAAGACTGACAAGAATGTTATTGCAGATTACATATCAAGACAAAGCTACTCAAACTGATTTATCAATGGAAGAAGCTGATGTCAAAGATACTCAAACAGACTTAATATTACAAATATTTGAGCAAATGAAGTTATTACAAGAATGAGTTATCACATTAACTACTGAAATTACAGATGTAAAAGTGCAGGTTAGCACTATAAAAAACCAGAAAAAGCTATTAGCAAAGATACTGTGCAGGAAGAGCACATAAAAAACTAGACCTAGAAGGTGACGATGAGAAACACCTAAAAACTCAAATTACTAACGAAATTATAGTTACAGTTCCAGGTGAAGGAGATGCATCCAAAGGAAAGAATATAGTCACTCAAAATAAACCTGAACCACCAAAGAAAAAGAATTATAACACCAAATATACAAAAATCAGAGTCATCTATACCTCCCCAGATACACACATATTCCGAATCACTCAATCAACAAAAGCAGACTTATAACCATATCACTCGTACATATATTGATAATATTTATACTTTACAAAAATTGTTAAATACAAAACCTATCCAGAGTAAAGATTTAGCAAAACAAGGATATATTACACAAAAATGTCAGAACTATAACAAACTTATTGCTTTGTCTGGCACCAATACAAACTTAATTACTTCATGTTACTATTATCGATTATTATCTACAGTTTACACAAATACTGGAGAAGAGTTAACAGTAATTCCAGATATTTACAAAGGATTTATGGATTATAAGAGGATTACGGAGGGACAGTTATTCTATGTCCGTTTCTACTCAGCACCAGTAGAAATATTGTTTGATGAAATAAAATAGACAATTACTGTTGTCAAGTTAGGAATGACACGAGATTATGTTATCCTTTAACAAATATGCGAACAAGAAGAGATAATCAAAAATCAGATACCGGACTTCTACCAAAATAAGAGAGTTATTGGACTTAGCAGTATATTATTTGAGTTAGCAAATAATTATATAAATCAAAACCCAGTTTGGATTTTCTATTACAGAAATCAATTATTGGTTTACTCTACTTGTAAAGGTGTTAGAGAAAATGACAGAGAAGAGATAAGAAAATGAGTCATAACGATTCTAAAACCAGAAGAGTTACCAGTCACAAGATCTATTATGAAAGGAGTTATTTCAGAAGAAGCTATGGATCAATTCTATAAATAGGTTGGCCAAAAATACGATGACCACGTACGCAGCAGATGTAGTGACAGACACAACTTTATTCCAGATGTGATGCTACAATAACAAGAAGATGAAAAAACAGCAGCTACGACAAGAAGAAGATAAAAAAAAAGACAATAACGGAGCAATAATAGAAGAAGACAAAGCATTAAAGATAGGAAAATGACATATGAAGAAAAAGCTAAACTTCCTACGTAAATTATTGTAAAGTCTTAATAGCCTTTTTGACTTTTCTTTTCATTTATTAGGCTTTTTAACTTTTTGGCCAAAAAACTATTATTAGTTTTTATTTTTTAGTTAGCTTTAAGTCTTTCTTTTCAGAATGTAAAGACTTTTTTATAAATTAGATAGAATACGTGTAAAGTAGGAACAGTATAGAAAAAATATACGCGTTTTCATTTTTTTGGTTATAAATAGAGATTGCACTTGCTCAGATAAGGGCAAGACTTCATGAGTTGAAGCAAAACCCTCTTTTGTACACAAAAAACTTTTGCATTATTTAATAAAAACAGGTATATTTCCAAGGAAAAGCTATGAATCATCAAACAGCTATGGAAAATCTAGAATTATCAGAATTACCAGAACAGGTATTTATATTTGTGATTATGAATAGTTAAATTCATAAATTCCTGACAATCATGATATGATAAAAATAAGTTCATGTTAGTTACTTTATAATAGAATTATTCGAAGAATAGCATGTTAAGAAGTTTATTAGCAAAGTGGAAAAGGAGAAAAATTCCTAAGAACTATGCCATCCTAAAGGTGAAACCGGTGAGGCAAGAAGCCGTGATAGGGGAGTAGCCAGAGTAGAGGCGTTGTTTAAGGGAAAATATCTAGATTACCATGCTAATAGTGACCAAAGAACATGTTATTTAAGAATAATCTAGTATATAGTAATCTAAAATGATCGTATTTTGCTATGTATGATTGAAGGGAATATTTTGAAAAAGCATCATATGAAAAATGAATACTTATTTATCTGATGAAATGATAGATAAATTTAAAATACTTGTTTTATGTATACTTAAGGATATAGAAATTGTAGATATAAGAAAAATTATATTGAAAAAAATATTTGATAAATATTTTATGACTAGAATAAATTACATACCTTACCTACCTTCTTATTCTTACAGATACTTACATACCAAACCTACACATCAACCATGATAAATTATGTATATTTAGAATATTGGAAAATTGATATGAAAAATATACAATTAATAGAAAAACTAATGAAAATAAATCTAGAAAAATATATGAGAACTAAAGATATAAAATATATAGAATTCCTTAATGAAAATATACAAGAATTATTAAGATTAAAACAAACAACTAATAAATACTATGATAAAGCAATTAATTACTAGAATCCAATTTCGAGTTATCCAAGTTATTCGTAGAAACCTAAGCATAATATGAATAATATGACAAGTTATATATCCGATGAAACTAAGATACTTGTTTTATATATCATAAAAGACTTAGAATTAGAAGACATAAAGAAAATAATATGGGAAAAAATATTTGATTTTGAAGATGAGTTACTAAGTACTAATTGGATAGAAGATGAATTAGAAAATATAGATTTTTGTGGTAGAAATAATTCAGATAGTTATTATTCAGATGGATGTTATGCAGATTAAAAATATTAGAATATATTAACAAAGTTAGAGAAAAACAAAGTTGGCTATACGAAGAAATGAATTATAGAAACCAGCTTAGAAAAGGAAGAGGACAATTAAAAGAAAGATTAATTTGGATAAATAAAACCATAAAATAACTAAAATTAAAAGACAGTTTAGAATATGATTTAGACATAGAATTATTCATAGATGGAAAAAACAGGATAATTAACGAAATAGATAATCTAGAATTTAATATCAGATATAGTACAATTAGAATAAATTATTACAAAAAAATTTGCAGTATCACAACCACTTTAGGATAAAATGATAGACTATGAGTATTTAAAATATTGGAGACAAGATATGGAAGAAATAAGATTAACAAAAATACTTATGAAAAAGAATTTAATTGAATATTTTAGAACAAAAGATATAGAATATTTAGAATACCTCCAAAATAATATACAAGAATTACAAAGACTAAAATAAAAAAAAATAAAAAATATTATAGTAAAACATTTAATCAAATACATCCAATCAACCCCCAAGATATGAACATTAATAAAATTAAAATAAATAAAATAAAAATAAAAATATTTAGGGAAGTTGAGAAATATCCACGAACAAATAAAAATAGATCCATTAAAGTTATAATAGATCTATTTAAGTTACCCAAGTTATCCGCACCCCCCTAAAAAATTTATTCTTTCTCCTAGGGTATCTACTATTTTTGATTCATCCCAACTCTTTATTATTTTTGAACTAAATGGTTCAGGTAATTTACTAAAATATAATCTTCTTATTTCTTTACTTTCTTCTGTATTATATGTTCCTTTATAATAATATTCTTTAAATGCGCACGTATACTCATATATATAGCACATATTACATATTGCTAGTTTTAACATTAAATTCTTATTCGTATCTTTTTCCTTAAGTTACATTGCTAAATTCATCTCTTATAGCTATTTCTTATTTTTTCAATATTGTTGTTGGTGATATTTTAGTAGTTGTTGATGTTCCTTCTGTTTTATTATCAGATCTTAATACTTTTTTACTTGCTTCGGTCAGGTTTAAAAATCATAATTTTACTGTTCCTATTAATGTCTTTTCTATATATTCTGGTGTGTTTGTTGTATCGATTTTATTATCTAATAATTATTTTGACATATATCCTACCCATAGTTGTATTGTTTTATTTGTGCCTATTACACAGTCTAAATCTAAAAAGTTGTAATTAATTATTTGTTTTGGTGTCCATTTATTATATTCATCCTTTGAATTATATCTTTTAAACTTACTTTTGTAATTATATGTTGGTTTTCTTATTTCTGATATACTAGGTATTATATTTTTATCCAGAGTATTTACTTCTGTATTTATTAGTTCTAGATTTTCTTTATTAATTATTTCTTTTTCTTCATTAATTTCTAGTTTTCCTATGTTTTCTAGAATTTTTGTATATGTTTCACTATCTTCCGAATCATAATTATCCATTTCTTCAGCATCTATTTTATTTATTTCTAATTCACTCGTTTCTAATTCTTTATTTTTTATTTCTAATTTTTCTTTAAATTGATTTATCTCAATTAATAATTTTTGTTCTTTATCTTTTTCTTCTTTTTCTTTCTGTCTTTTTTCATACAAATCTTTTAGCATTTGTAGTTCTTTTTCTAGTTCAGCAATCCTACTATTTTTAGTTTCTTCTATTTTTCGTATTTCTTCTGTGGTTTATTGTTTTATTTTATCTATTTCTTTTTTTCTGTCTATCTCTTCATTTTCTCTTTCTATTTTTACCATGGCTGCCAACTTATCTTCTAGTTTTAATTCTTCTTTTTCTAACATTAAATATAAATGTTCACCTATTTTCTTATATCTTCTTCCTAAATTAGAGAATACTATTTTTATTTAATCCTTCATGATTTTCATATGTTTTTTCATCTATTATAAATTCTTCTTTGTTCATTTTATTTAAACGCATATAGGTTATGTTGATATATATATTCTAGACTATCTATTGTTGATTCTAAATTTGATATTTCTTCTTTTTGTGCATTTATTAAATTTTTACTAACTCCGACAATTATGTTATACTGTAGTCTTTCTATCCTTATTTTTAATTCTTTACGTTTTTCAGATATTATTGTTTTTAATTCTTTATATTTTTGTATTTTTGTCCGTTATTCATCTAAGCAATATTTATAATATTTTTATGGATATCTAAATCTAATTTTATCATAATTAATAAATTAATCAAATAAATCCAAATACATACTACTTTCGTAACTTTAAATAACATAGCTCTGATACCAATTGTAAGGGGGTGCGGATAACTTGGGCAACTTAAATAGATCTATTATAGCTCTAATGGGTCTATTTTTATTATAGCTCTAATGGGTCTATTTTTATTTGTGTGTGGATGTTTCTTAAATTCTCTAAATATTTTTATTTTTATTTTATTAATATTCATATTTTTGGGATGATTGGATGGTATTTGATTAAATACTTTACTGTAATATTCTTTAGTTTTTTCTCTTAATCTTTGTAATTTTTGTATATTATTTTGGAGGTATTCTAAATATTCTATATCTTTTGTTCTAAAATATTCAATTAAATTCTCTTTCATAAGTATTTCTGTTAATCTTATTTCTTCCATATCTTGTCTTCAATATTTTAAATACTCATAGTCTATCATTTTATCCTAAAGTAGTTGTGATACTGCCTATTTCTTTGTAATAATTTATTCTAATTGTACTACATCTGATATTAAATTCTAGATTATCTATTTCGTTAATTATCCTGTCTTTTTCGTCTATGAATAATTCTATGTCTAAATCATATTCTAAACTGTCTTTTAATTCTAGTTGTTTTATGATTTTATTTATCCAAATTAATCTTTCTTTTAATTGTCCTCTTCCTTTTCTAAGCTGGTTTCTATAATTCATTTCTTCATATAGTCAACTTTGTTTTTCTCTAACTCTGTTAATATATTCTAACATTTTTAATCTTTATAATATCCATCTAAATAATAACTATCTGAATTATTTCTACCATAGAAATCTATATTTTCTAATTCATCTTCTATCCAATTAGTACTTAGTAACTCATCTTCAAAATCAAATATTTTTCCCATATTATTTTCTTTATGTCTTCTAATTATAAATCTTTTATGATATATAAAACAAGTATCTTAGTTTCATCAGATATATAACTTGTCATATTATTCATATTATGCTTAGGTTTCTACAAATAACTTGGATAACATGGAATTGGATTCTAGTAATTAATTGATTTATCATAGTATTTATTATTTGTTTGTTTTAATCTTAATAATTCTTGTATATTTTCATTAAGAAATTCTATATATTTTATATCTTTAGTTCTCATATAGTTTTCTAGATTTGTTTTCATTAGTTTTTCTATTAATTGTATATTTTTCATATCCATTTTCCAATATATACGTAATTTATCGTGGTTGATATGTAGGTTTGGTATGTAAGTATTTGTAAGAGTAGGTAGGTAGGTGTGGTATGTAATTTATTCTAGTCATAAAATATTTATCAAATATTTTTTTCAATATGATTTTTCTTATATCTACAATTTCTATATCCTTAAGTACATACAAAACAAGTATTTTAAAGTTATCTACCATTTCATTAGATAAATAAGTATTCATTTTTCATATGATGCATTTTCAAAATATTTCCTTCAATCATACATAACAAAATATGATCATTTTAGATTACTATATACTAGATTATTCTTAAATAGCATGTTCTTCGGTCACTATTAGCATGGTAATCTAGATACTTTTCCCTTAAACAATGCCTCTACTCTGGCTACTCCCCTATCACAGTTTTCTTGTCTCACAGGTTTCACCTTTAGGATGGCATAGTTCTTTAGGAATTTTCTCCTTTTCCACTTTGCTAATAAACTTCTTAACATGCTTCGAATAATTCTACTATAAAGTAACTAACATGAATTTATTTTATCATATCATGATTGTCAGGAATTTATGAATTTAGCTATTCATAATCACAAATATAAATACCCGTTCTGATAATTCTGATAATTCTAGATTTTCCGTAGTTGTTTGATAATTCATAGCTTTTCCTTGGAAATATACCTGTTTTTATTAAATAATTCAAAAGTTTTGTGTACAAGAGAGGGTTTTGCTTCTACTCATGAAGACCTGCCCTTATCTGAGCAAATGCACTCTCTATTTATAACCTAAAAAATAAAAATGCGTATACTATTTCTATATTGTTCCTACTTTACACGTATTCTATCTAATTTACAAAAAAGTCTTTATATTCTGAAAAGAAAGACTTAAAGCTATCTAAAAAACAAAAACTAATAATAGTTTTCTGGCCAAAAAGTCAAAAAGCCTAATGAATGAAAAGAAATGTCAAAAAGGCTATTAAGACTTTACAATAATTTACATAGGAAGTTTAGCTTTTTCTTCATATGTCATTTTCCTATCTTTAATGTTTTGTCTTCTTCTATTATTGCTAAGTTACTGTCTTCTTTTTATCTTCTTCTTGTCGTATCTACTGCTTTTTCATCTTCTTGCAATTGTAGCATCACATCAAGAATAAAGTTGTGTCTGCCACTACATCTGTTGCATACGTGGTCATCGTATCTTTGGACAACCTGTTTACAGAATTGATCCATAGCTTCTTCTGAAATAACTCCTTTCATAATAGATCTTGTGACTGGTAACTCTTCTGGTCTTAGGATCATTATGACCCATTTTCTAGGATCCTTATGACCCATTTTCTTATCTCTTCTCTATCATTTTCTCTAATACTTTTACAAGTAGAGTAAACCAGCTATTTATGATAGATACAGGAGCAAAAGCAAATTTATGTAGACATAACTGTTTACCAGAAGGTAAATAGGATAAGCTAAAAGTACCAATAGTAGTCAAAGGATTTAATAATGAAGGAAGCTTAATTACGTATAAAGCTAAGAATGTAAAAATACAGATATGGGATAAAATAATAACGATAGAAGAAATCTATTATTATGAACTAACATCAAAAGATATGCTTTTAGGAATGCCATTTTTAGATAAATTATGCCCACATATAATAACTAAAACAGATTGATGGTTTACAACACCATGTAAACAAAAAGTAAGAGCAACAAGAGTTATTAATAAAATAAGAAAGAAAACTGATTGGATAAAAGGAAGTTAAAAAATTACACAAAAGTTAGAAAATATAAAAAATACAGAAAACACATTAGAACTAATTGTATTTTCGATAAATAAAAAAGAAATAACTATATTTTCAATAGATAAGGTAGAAATAATAAATAAAAGATTAAGACAATTATATAGCGAAGATCCATTAAAAGGATGGGAAAACATAAAACTACGATAAAATTTGAATTAATAGATAAAATAGCATAATAACTCAAAAACCATTAACATATAATTTTGACGATTTAAAAGAATTTAAAATGCATATAGATGAATTATTAGAAAAACAATATATACAAAAAAGTAATAGTAAACACAATAGTCCAACATTTATAGTAAATAAACATAGTGAACAAAAAAGAGGAAAAAGTAGAATGGTTATGGACTATAGAAATTTAAATGTAAAAACTATGATATACAATTATCCAATACCAAATAAGATACTAAAAATAAGACAAATACAAGGATATAACTACTTTAGTAAATTTGACTGTAAATCAGGATTTTACCCCTTAAAATTAGATGAAGATTCTAAAGAATTAACCGAATTTACAGTACCACAAGGATTTTATGAATGAAACGTATTACCATTTGGATATAAAAATGCACCAGGTAGATACCAACACTTTATGGATAGTTACTTTAAACAATTACCTAATTGTATAGTATACATAGATGATATACTACTATATACAAACACTAAAGAGGAACATTTAAAATTATTAGAACAATTTACAGATATAATAGAAAAATCGAAAATAATTTTAAGTGAAAAGAAAGCCAAAATTATGAAAAACCAGATAGAGTTTTTAGGAATACAAATAGATAAAAGTGGAGTAAAAATGCAACAAAATATAGTACAAAAAATAATAAATTCAAAAGAAGAATTAGATACAAAAAAAGAAATTACAATCATTTTTAGGATTAGTAAACCAAGTAAGGGAATATATACCAAAATTAGCAAAAAACCTAAAGCCCTTACCAAAAAAATTAAAAAAAGATGTAGAATATAATTACAACGAAGAAGACAAAAAAACAAGTTCAGAAAATAAAAATACTTTGTAAAGAGTTACCAAAATTACAATTCTCAGATGAAAATAAAAAATTTACATATATAGTAGAAGCAGACGCAAGTGAATATAGTTATGGAGGAGTACTTAAATATACATATGAAGAAGAAAAATTAGAACACCATTGTAGATACTAACTACTCAGGTACATTTAATGAAACAAAAATAAAATGAGAAATAAATAGAAAAGAATTATGTTCATTATATAAATGTTTATTAGCATTTGAACCATATATTGTAAATAACAAATTTATTGTGAGAACAGATAATACCCAAGTTCGATGGTGGTTAACAAGAAAAATACAAAACTCAGTTACAACGAAGGAAATTCGGAGATTAGTATTGGATATATTAAATTTTACGTTTACGATTGAAGTAATCAAGACTGACAAGAATGTTATTTCAGATCACATATCAAGACAAAGCTACTCAAACTGATTTACCAATGGAAGAAGCTGATGTCAAAGATACCCAAACAGACTTAATATTACAAGTGTTTGAACAAATGAAGTTATTACAAGAACGAGTTATCACATTAACTACTGAAGTTACAGATGTAAAAGTGCAAGTTGAGCACTATCAAAAACAAGAAAAAGTTATTAGTAAAGATACTGTGCAGGAAGAGCACATTACAAAACTAGACCTAGAAGGTGACGATGAGAAACACCTAAAAACTGAAATTACTAACGAAATTATAGTTACAGCTGCAGGTGTAGGAGATGTATCCAAAGGAAAGAATATAGTCACTCAAAATAAACCAGAACCACCAAAGAAAAAGAATTATAACCTCAACTAGATATTCTCAAAATCATATACACCAAATATACAAAAATAAGAGTCATCTATATCTCCCCAGTTACACACATATTCCGAATCACTCAATCAACAAAAGCAGACTTATAACCATATCACTCGTACATATATTGATAATATTTATACTTTACAAAAATTGTTAAACACAAAACCTATCCAGAGTAAAGATTTAGCAAAACAACACCAAGGATATATTACATAAAAATGTCAGAACTATAACAAACTTATAGCTTTGCCTTGCACCAGTGCAAACTTAATTACTTCATGTTACTATTATCGATTATTATCTATAGTTTACACAACTACTGGAGAAGATTTAATAGGAGTTTCAGATATTTACAAAGGATTTACAAATTATAAGAGGATTACAAAGGGACAGTTATTCTATGTCCGTTTCTACTCAGCACCAATAGAAATATTGTTTGATGAAATAAAATAGACAATTACTGTTGTCAAAATAGGAATGACACAAGATTATGTTATCCCTGAAGAAATATGTGAATAAGAAGAGATAACCAAAAATTAGATACCGAACTTCTACCAAAATAAAAGAGTTATTGGACTTAGCAGTATATTATTTGAGTTAGAAATAATTATATGAATCAAAACCCAGTTTGGATTTTCTATAATAGAAATAAATTATTGGTTTACTCTATTTGTAAAAGTATTAGAGAAAATGACAGAGAAGAGATAAGAAAATGGGTCATAACGATCCTAAAACCAGAAGAGTTACCAGTCACAAGATCTATTACGAAAGGAATTATTTCAGAAGAAGCTATAGATCAATTCTGTAAACCGGTTGGCCAAAGATACGATGACCACGTATGCAGCAGATGTAGTAGCAGACACAATTTTTTTCCAGATGTGATGCTACAATAGCAAGAAAATAAAAAAGCAGTAGATACGACAAGAAGAAGATAAAAAAGAGACAGTAACGGAGCAATAATAGAAAAAGACAAAATATGAAAGATAGGAAAATGACATATGAAGAAAAAGCTAAACTTCCTACGTAAATTATTGTAAAGTCAATAGTCTTTTTGACTTTTCTTTTTATTTATTAGGCTTTTTGACTTTTTGGCCAAAAAACTATTATTAGTTTTTGTTTTTTAGTTAGCTTTAAGTCTTTCTTTTCAGAATGTAAAGATTTTTTGAAAATATAAAATATATAGAATTCCTTAATGAAAATATACAAGAATTATTAAGATTAAAAAAAACAACTAATAAATACTATGATAAATCAATTAATTATTAGAATTCAATTCCAAGTTATTCGTAGAATCCTAAGCATAATATCAATAATATGACAAGTTATATATCTGATGAAACTAAGATACTTGTTTTATATATCATAAAAGACTTAAAATTAGAAGACATAAAGAAAATAATATGGGAAAAAATATTTGATTTTGAAGATAAGTTACTAAGTACTAATTGGATAGAAGTTGAATTAGAAAATATAGATTTCTATGGTAGAAATAATTCAGATAGTTATTATTCAGATGGATACTATACAGATTAAAAATGTTAGAATATATTAACAGAGTTAGAGAAAAACAAAGTTGGCTATACGAAGAAATGAATTATAGAAACCAGCTTAGAAAAGGAAGAGGACAATTAAAAGAAAGATTAATTTGAATAAATAAAACCATAAAACAACTAGAATTAAAAGACAGTTTAGAATATGATTTAGACATAGAATTATTCATAGACGAAGAATTATTCATAGATGAAAAAGACAGGATAATTAATGAAATAGATAACCTAGAATTTAATATCAAATGTAGTTCAATTAGAATAAATTATTACAAAGAAATTTGCAGTATCACAACTACTTTAGGATAAAATGATAGACTATGAGTATTTAAAATATATTGAAGACAAGATATGGAAGAAATAAGATTAACAGAAATACTTATGAAAGAGAATTTAATTGAATATTTTAGAACAAAAGATATAGAATATTTAGAATACCTCCAAAATAATATACATGAATCACAAAGACTAAGAGAAAAAACTAAAGAATATTACAGTAAAACATTTAATCAAATATCATCCAATACCCTCTAAGATATGAACATTAATAAAATTAAAATAAAAAAAATAAAAATAAAAATATTTAGAGAATTTAAGAAACATCCACGTACAAATAAAAATAGATCCATTAGAGCTATAATAGATCGATTTAAGTTACCCAAGTTGTCCGCACCCCCCTACAATTGGTATCAGAGTTATGTTATTTAATTTACGGAAGTAGTATGTATACTTAAATAGTATGTTATTTATATTTTTGTAATTTTTGTCCGTTATTCATCTAAGAAATATTTATAATATTTTGGTGGATATCTAAATCTAATTTTATCATAATTAATAAATTAATCAAATAAATCCAAATACATACTACTTCCGTAACTTTATATAACATAGCTCCGATACCAATTGTAGGAGGTGCGGATAACTTGTGTAACTTAAATAGATCTATTATAGGTCTAATTGATCTACTTTTATTTATTAATTTTATTAAAGTTTCACCAGTCGATTCACTTGCTTACCCAATTGGTAGCCTACCAAATTGAGCGGGTTGCTACGGGTACTCCATCCTCCAAGGCCACTAGAGTTGGCCAAATTATAAGGTTGAATCTTTGTACTTTCACTGGTTTTAAAGTTGTGAAAGATCCTTAATACTTCATTGATAAATGGACAATAGGTAGATAAAATTGATAATAAAAAACAAGGCTTGCAGGTGGACACGTGGAGAATTTTCTAAACAGATTCTTCTTCAGATAATTATAGAAATTATCATGGGAGAGAGCCATTTATTATCACAACACAAATATCATTGGAGTACTATATGAAAATAAAATTTATTAAGTGGCAGATATAGGAAATATGGACATCATGAGTGGAGGGGCAGTGAAGAAAAGAAAAATTCCAGTTGGTAAAGTGGGTGGAGGTGATCGTTTTCAAGAATTGCAAGGGTTGGGGATCAAACACATAAAGAAGCAAAACCAAAATATGATGTTAAAGTGATTCTGGAAGTTTACACCCAATGAAGGCATGTTGTGGAAGAATGTTATCATAGTTATATATGAAATGGAGGATAATTGGATAAAAAAACATGGTGACAATACCATATGAATGCACTGTATGGAGGGAAATAAGGAATATGTGGCCAATTATAACGCTCCGAGTCTATACCCCGGATGCTACACGGTGCTCATAATCCCAAAGGATCATAAGCTAACCCATAACTGGTACCTGCTGTAATAACTGAATAATAATTCTTTCTTCATGTGGAAATTAGGCGTGTTCAAACTGAAAGTAAATACTAAATACTGATACATCTGTCTGAAATACTCTAGTCTGAAAAGCCTCTACTGTCTGAACAAAGAGTTGATGGGACAAGTACCTAACTAACTCCAACTACTGAAATAAACTGAGTACTGAAATACTAAATTAATAAGTTTGTAATCGAAATATGAGGACTTACAACTAAGTCTGCTACTGATAGATTGGGTTGCTAAGTATGATCGGGAGCCCGTGCGCCTAAACCTATGATATAAGACATCATAGCGCAAAAGAAAGGTATGCGTCAGTACTTTGAATGTACTGGTATGCTAAGTGAGGTAGGCTGAGATGCATGGGTTCATATCCATGAACAATACTGACTGAATGACATGAGTATAACTGAATGAAATACATGCATAAATACGTAAACTGTAACTGAGATCATAATAACACTGGACATTGAGTTTTGAATTACTGATTTACTGATATCTGATTTTACTGATACTATGTATCTGATCAATGAGTGACTGTATCTGATAGTCCTAATTCTGAAAAATAGAACTGGTTCTATACTGAGACTGAATCGGAAACTAAGACCGTAGGAGGTAATCATCTAACCGACATACCCCAAATTTTAGTTGATAGGCAATTGGAAGGGTGCTAGTACTGTGCCACGGGTACTAACAACTGATGTGGAGTCAATCCTATCGAACAGGTGACCCCTAAGATCAGTCCTAAACTAGCGGGTGATCCCTGAGTATATTAGTCCTATCTAACGGGTGACATCTTATAAAGTACGCTGGCTACATAGTTTTGGAATTTAAGGATTGTTTCTAGGGACCCAGTCCTAGCTAACGGGTAAGCCCTCATCCCTAGGCTCGCTCTGTGTTGAATCCTACTCCCAACTGGAAGAAACTAAACTGATTTTTAAACTGTTCTAGGCTTGACTGAACTGTTATTGATCGTGCTGTCTGACTGAAATAGACTGAGGTCACTGAGTACTAAACTGATTACTGACTGAATTCTGTGAACTGACTGAGTCTATTAAGTTCTGAACTGAAAACTACTGAGTTCTAAACTGAAAACTACTGAGTTCTAAACTGAATACAATTGAGTTCTGAACTAAATACTACTGAGCTCTGAACTGAATACTGAACTGAGACTGATTACTAAGTACTACTGAAACTATTTGTAATTGTTATAGCTCTAGTAAACAGCTAGGTTTTTTGGGTATCAAATACCCCCAGGACTCGATAGCATGAAAAGTAAACCACTGCATGAATTTAGTAGCATACAATACTTGCTCACTAATGATGCATTCATCTAGACATTTTACCAAGCACTTGATATACATGAGCCTGTGCATGAGTGAGATCACATAATAGCATGACATGCTTACACTAGTCAAGTCATATTAGCATATTTACAAGCACTGAGAGCACATAATTAATGCACATGACACTTACCACATATAGGCACCATAATTCAAATCCATATTTACAATTTCAAGGGTTAGGCATGGATTCACATGATTCTAGACATATATCAAATAACTTCATATGAAACTTGTAACAAATCATGGATTAGAAACCCAATTAATAATTATAATCATGAATATAATCAAACCCAACATGAAATTCATGGAGTCAATACACTTGAAGTTTTTTAAAAATAGATTCTTAAACTCCAAGGGTGGAAGGGACCCTTGGATGAACACTTGACATACCTTAACAATTGAATTCTTGAAGATTGATGGAGTGTTCTTGAGATTTGATCTTGAAATTGATGTTCTAGGGTTTTGTTTTTTAGAGAAATTTGAGAGAAAAGAATGAATTTTGCCCTAGGAATGAGTTGATTTCGTGCTTTTGGGGATGAATAGGGGTGGGAAAATAACCCAATTACCCCTCTTGATGTTGTTTTAATTTTACTGAAAACTGGTTTAGCGACGCGCAGAATGATGCATTGTGTTATTGGCATCGACACAATGGCCAACACACTGCATCGAGTCCTTTTTGGTTCACTAGAACTTGCACTGGGAGCTGGATAAAAATATTCATCAATGCGATGGGCGATGCGGCGCATCGAGATTGAACTGATTCATTGGTTTAAACTATCAAATGTGATCCAAACAAAGTTTGAAAATTTAAAACTTATTCGAGAACACCCACTGACATTCCTAATCATGATTCAACCCAAAAATCATTACTTTAAGGTCAAAAGGGTCATGAAATAGAGTCACCAACCTACGAAGGCTAAAATAATACTAAGTCTGAGTACTTAGCTAAAATTCTCTAAGTCTAAGACCCCTTAACAAACTTTAAAGGATTGAGTTAAGCTTAGGATTTTGCAGGGTCTTTCAATATCTCCCCTTTGGGAACATTCATCCTCGATAAGGCTGACTGAGCTTTGAATATTGATAGACTGAGCTTACACACTGCATATGCATATCTGATGTATGGAACACCCGACTGTAGCTACTGATAAGCTGAGTTTTCAAACTAAACATGTATATCTGATATATGAGTACATGACTGAAATTATTCGTGAATACATGACTAAATATGCAACGGTAATGGATACCAAGTTTATAACTATAACTGAACATGGACTAAGCCAATACATGGACTAAGCCAATCTAAGGAAAATTGTTACCTTAAGGTGAGAATACTGATGAACCTGAGATTATTTACTAAACATGCATGAACGGGAATATGAGAACATAACTGAGACTGAAATGTGATACATAAACTGAATATCATGAACTAAACTGAGCCCTTGAATACATGGCTTACGGCTGATATTAGAACTTGAGGGTCCACCTATGAGTACCCACTACTCCAAAATGGATTCATTACGTGAAGAGAAAATAAAAGGTTTAGGTCATGAAAGATCGGGGGATTATAGTGCATCTCCCCCTTAGGACATTATGTCCCCTAAAAAATGCTGACTTTGCTGAGATATTGAGGAAAAACTAAGACGATGCACAGAGAACCTACGTACTGAATCGTGACTGCATATCGGGGATCTGAAATTGAGGCATGACACCTGAATTGAGCTGAAATGGAAACCACATGGTTGCTCGATCTTGGAATAGTTACATTCATGAGACTTAGGATAGTGCGACTAGATGGAAACCAAACTATACAAACATTGTTCGCCTAACTGCTAAACTGAATTGCTAGTTTTGCTAACTAACTCATGCTGAAAACTTATATTCGATTGGAGCCTTTCTTTAACACTCTTTCTATAGAGTTTTAGTGGCTTTAGGGAGCAAGGAGTCTTGGAATAGCTGAATAAAATAGCTGAATAAGAAAATCACATCCTGGCTAAAATTCTGTAATATGAGTCGAGGCCTATGAAACATCATCTAAGATGAAGTGACTAAGCCTTATGCACTGCAACTAGAAATTTTCAAGCTTAGATATATCCCTTGAATATTCCCTCAACAATACTCTCTACCTTAGTACAACACATCACCTGCGACTACTGAAAATATTCACATGGGTACAGAGCAAAAATTCATAAACATACTAACTTATCTGATTATCTGAATGGTTGATAATTGAATACTGGTTATGTAAGAGTGAATTATACTTAACCTGAATAATTGGACTAGAACTATAGAGTATTATTTAGATGAGGTAAGGATTGACTGAGTAACATGAGATAACTGAGTTTGAATTTGTGAAAATTGTATTATTTGAGAATGTAAGACCAAACGTATAACATAATTCTGAAATATTTTGTAAACTGAGTTACTAAAATACTAATAACTGAATAACTGATAACTATATGCTATGGTTAAGCAAACCTAAAATTGAACTGAGTTTCTGATCTGATTATTAGACTGAGACTGTAACTAAGATGGTAACTGAGACTGTAACTAAGACTATAACTGTGGATAGAATACTGGGTTCTGATAACTCTACCTACTGAGGTCTGATTTGGACTGAATTCTCCCACTATGTTCAAGCCTACTCAAATATCCAAAATGCATTTAGCCACCTACACATCAACATGATATTCAAGCCAATCTGCATAACTACAGCCTCATGTAAAACTAGCAATGAATAGCACTATACCAAACTTGACACTTAACTGAGGCCTGGGGAATAGGACATCAACATCCTAGATTTTATCAAGAGATTTAAACTGAGGATATACATGATGAAATCTGAATTTAGCTGATCATTAGGAGTATAGCATAAGTCATAGGAACTGAGCATAATGTAAAGCATGACATGAGTAATTGAGTCATGAGTTGCATGACCTAATTTTGGAGTTTTTGTATTCATGAAACCTGATTCATAACGCTGAGTGAATTGGAACTCCTTATACTAAGAACTATAAGCGTACACGAATATGGGCTATGATCATAGAGCTGACATGTAAGGCATGAGTAGACATCATGCTAATTAAAGTACAAAACTTTGCACTGAGGCAAGGACGAGTTGTGCATCAACCTCTCCCACTGCTTTTCTGCACATGCTAACATTACTACTAAAATCTGAAGGCCTGACTTTCTGAGGTATCATAGCCGAACAATTCTTGTATACCTATCGGGATATGATAGACTGACCCCACTAGGGTGAAGACTGAGAAAGATTTTGTTAAGGTTTTCGGTCTAACTTTAAAATCGATTGCTATAGAAGGAGCTACGAAAGACAGAGAAGCTCCTGAATCTAATAAGACAAAATATGTAAATGGAAGATCTGTAATGTACTAGTGACCGCATCAGGAGAATTTTCCTAATTTTGTCTGAACTAAAGTGCATAAAGCCTGTTTGGGCGTTGCCCACTGGCAGGACTGGAAGTGGCACCCTGCTGATTCGGGCGACCGAACGGAGCTGAAGGACGAATGGACTAACCCTGCTGGCGCAAATCTTTTCCCCTCTGAGCCATTAATCTACACTCCCGCATCCTGTGGCCTGGCTTTCCACATCCAAAATACATATTGCTGCCTACTTTACACACACCTAGGTTATTTCTACCACATTCTTCAGAAAGTGGATGGGTATGACCACTGCTCACACTACCCTGGGTTTTGGAGCCTGGCGCCCCATCTTGACTGTCATTCCTGAACTTTGGTACTGGTACACTATCTGAGGATGGAGATGGAACTGAAGATTTTGGATGAAACTGGGAACGATGACCTCCCTCTGACTTAGGCTGATTGAAATTAAAACTACCTATTCTATCTCTCTTGTTCTCTCTCTCTCCTTCTTCTTAAGCTTCTGCTCCTCAATCTGTTAAGCATGGACCATAATCCTAGATATGTCCATCTTCTTAATCAATATCGTAGTTCTGCACTCCTTAACCACACTATCTGACACCTCAGACACGAACTTGCTCATTTGGGGCTTATTATCTGCTACTGTATGCGAAGCATACCTGGCTAACTAAGTAAACTTAAGGGAATACTCTTTCACATTCATATTGCCTTTCCTGATATTGATGAACTCTAACACCTTGGCTTCTCTCAGCTCTAAGGAAAAGAATCTATCTATAAAAATAGTAGCAAAATTTTCCCATTTTATGGGCTCTGCATCTGTGCCCCTGTCGACCTTCCACTACTTAAACCACGTATGAGCTATATCTTATAGATGATAGGCAGCTAACTCAGCACTCTCACTAGAAGTTACTCCCATGATATATATGACTTTCTGAACCTGATCGAGGAACTCCTGTGAATCCTCTTCTGACTTAGATCCCTAGAATAGGGGAGAATTCATTCGGGTAAAGTCCCAAATCCTGGCTGTAGAAGTATTAACCACTAGGTTTGCCTGAAAATCAGCTGGCTGTTTGTTTTGAGTTGCTACTAAATTGGCTAGAGTAGTGAATGCAGGTTTGAATTCTGCATGAGAAACATGCTCATCTAAGGGGTCTGCCTGAATGGGCTAGGGTGCTGACTGATTTCTAGTTCACCTTTCATTAGTCTTTTTTGGAGGCATGTTCTGCAATCGAAAGGAAGAAAACAATTATACTGAGAATTTATCTTGAGCTCATGCTCACTCATACAACATAAATTCTGAAAGAAGGGAAACTTTTCCTAAAATATCTCATAGCCTCCTGTCCATAAGTGTGGTATGCTACACACCCATGCACAATACTCTACTAGATACGACTTTCAGACTTCCTAGGACTTTGTTGAACCTTAGGCTCTGATACCAAGTTTGTAATGCACCAAGTCTGTACCCTGGATGCTACACGCTGCTCATAATCCTGAGGGATCACAAGCTAACCCAAAACTGGTATATGCTGCAATAACTAAATAATAATTCTATCATCATGCGGAAATTAGGCAAAAACTTGCCATAAGGTTCAAACTGAAAATAAATATTGAATACTGATACATCTTTCTGAAATACTCTAGTCTGAAAGCCTCTACTGTCTGAACAAAGAGTTGATGGGACAAGTACCCAACTAACTCCAACTACTGAAATAAACTAAGTACTGAAATAATAAGTTTATCCTCGAACTATGAGTACTTACCACTAAGTCTGTTGCTGATAGATTGGGCTGCTAAGTATGATCAGGAGCCCGTGCACCTGAACCTATGATATCAAACATCATAGCGCAAAAGAAAGGTATGCATCAGTACTTTAAATGTACTGGTATGCTAAGTGAGGTAGACTAAGATGCATGGGTTCATATGCATGAACAATACTGACTGAATGACATGAGTATAACTGAATGAGAGTACATGCATAAATACATAAGTTGTAACTGAGATCATGATAACACTAGATACTGAGTTCTAAATTACTGATTTACTAATATCTGAGTTTACTGATACCATGTAGCTGATAACTGAGTGACTATATCTAACAGTCCTGATTCTAAAAAACTGAACGGAGTTCTATACTGAGACTGAATCTGAAACTGAGACTGTGCGAGGTAATCATCTAACCAACATGCCTCAAATTTAAGCTGATAGGGGTCCAACTTGTGACCCCAGTTGGAAAGGTACTAGTATAGTGCCACGGGTAGTAACAATTATTTTGGAGTCAGTCCTATCTAACGGGTAACCCCTGAGATCAGTCCTAAACTAGAGGGTGATCCCTGAGTATGTCAGTTCTATCTAACGAGTGACATCTTATAACATACGCTGGCTACGTAGTTCTAGAACTTAGGGATTGCTTCTAAGGACCTAGTCCTAGCCAACAGATGAGCCCCCATCCCTAGGCTCGCTCGGTGCCAAATCCTACTCCCAACTGAAAGACACTAAACTAATTTCTAAATTGTTTTAGGCCTGACTGAACTGTTACTGATCGTATTATCTGACTGAACTGGACTGAGGTCACTGACTACTGAACTGATTACTAACTGAATTTTGTGAACTGACTGAGTTTACTAAGTTCTGAACTGAATACTACTGAGTTCTGAACTGAATACTAAACTGAGACTGATTACTAAGTACTACTGAAACTATTCTGTTACTGTTATAGCTCTAGTAAACAACTAGGTTTTTTGGGTATTAAATACCCCCAGGACTCGATAGCATGAAAACTAAAACACTGCTTGAATTTAGTAGCATACAATACTTTCTCACTAACAATGCATTCATCTAGAAATTTTACCAAACACTTGATATACATGAGCCTATCCACGAGTGAGATCATATAATATCATGATATGCTTACACTAGTCAAGTCATATTAGCATATTTACAAACACTTGGAGCACATAATTAATGCACATGACACTAACCACCTATAGGCACCATAATTCAAATCCCTATTTACAATTTCAAGGGTTTAGCATGGATTCAAATGATTCTAGACATATATCAAATAACTCAACATGAAACTTGTAACAAAACATGGATTAGAAACCCAATTAATAATTATAATCATGAATATAATCAAACCCAACATGAAATTCATGGAGTCAATACACTTGAAGTTTTTTAAAAATAGATTCTTAAACTCCAAGGGTGGAAGGGACCCTTGGATGAACACTTGACATACCTTAACAATTGAATTCTTGAAGATTGATGGAGTGTTCTTCAGATTTGATCTTGAAATTAATGTTCTAGAGTTTTGTTTTTTATAGCAATTTGAGTGAAAAAAATGAATTTTGCCCTAGGAATGACTTGATTTTGTGCTTTTGAGGATGAATAGGGGTGGGAAAATGACCCAATTACCCCTCTTGATTCTATTTTAATTTTACTAAAAACAGGTTTAGTGATGCGTAGACCGACGCGTATTGTTATTGGCATCGACACAATGGCCAACACACCGCATCGAGTATGCTTTGGTTCAGTGGAACTTACACTGGGAGCTGGAAAAAAATATTCATCAATGCAATGGGCGACGCAGCGCATCGAGATCGCACCAATCCACTGGTTTGAGCTGTCAAATGTGATCCAAACAAAGTTCGAAAAATCTGAAACTTGTCCGAGAATACCCACTGACATTCATGGTCATGATTCAACATAAAAATCATTACTTTAAGGTCAAGAGGATCGTGAAATAGATTCACTAACCTACGAAGGCTAAAATAACATTAAGTCTGAATACTTAGCTAAAATTTTCTAAGTCTGAGACCCTTAACAAGCTTTAAAAGACTGAGTTAAGCTTAGGATTTTGCAGGGTCTTATACCAATCATGCTAGTCAAAATCAGGTTTAAGTTTGGAAATGGTCTGAAAGTTTTCTTTTGGAATGACAGGTGGATAGGTAATACCCCTAAAAGTTCTTAACCCCAATTTGTACTCCCTTTCTTTGACACAATAGGCAACTGTAGCTAAAATAAGGACTGAGCAAGTATGGAATTTACACCTCAAAAGGGATCTAAATGACTGGAATATGGAGAGTATTGCTTCTTTCCATGTTACAATGGAAGATTTTAACAACCTGGTAGAGGAAGGCGACAGAATAGAGGCGGCAGAAGGATAGCACTTGTAAATTCTTAGTTAGATCAGCATATGAGGATCTAAATTCAACAGACTCAAGAGGAGGACTTGTCATGGAAGGTGATCTGAAAAGCTAAGATTCCCGATAAAGTAAATTACTTCACCTGTTTGCTAACTAAAGACGCAATACTGACCCATGGGAACCTGAACAAGAAGGGATTTCATCTATGTAGATGTTTTTTGTGTAGAGAACAAAATGAAACTGTCAATCATCTTTTTTTGCACTGTAAATAGATAGACCAACTGTGGAGAATATTCATTAATTTGAGGAAGATTAATTGGGTGAAACTAAAAAATATAAAAGATCTTCTCAACTGCTGGAACAAGGTGGGAAACGCATCACAGAAGGAAGAGAGATAGAAGATTGTCCCTGCGTGTATTTGATGGACAATATGAAAATAAAGGAACATAAGATGTTTTGAAGACAAGCATAACAATTTACAGCAAATGAAGATGAACTGCTTAGCTTTTTATTATTTATTGTGTAAGCAGAAATTAATAGCTCAAGCTAAAGATATCTTTGATACTCTAGACTACTTAGCTTTTTATTATTTATTGTGTAAGCAGAAATTAATAGCTCAAGCTAAAGATATCTTTGATACTCTAAACTACTTATAGAAATAAATGATAGATGCACATGTTGTAGGCTGTAATACTTTTGAATTGGGCACATATTTGTTGTAGCATTCTTGTGGATATATAAACTAATGTTACCTTTCTCAAGAAAAAAATTGATTTCTCGTATACTACCAATTTTTCGTTACATTGATGCTATTGTGTTAGTAACTTACGCAATGCACATACCAATCCTTGGAAAAGGTCTTAGACCAAAACATATGCAATAACTTTTTAATAAGTAAAACATATCCCAAGTCATTTAAGACTGTGATAAAAACAAACACATATAAACACCATCAAAGGCTCTTGAAACTTACACAACTTTATACATCATAAGTATGATACTCCATCGGTGGATGACCCAGAAACTCTAGCAAATTGGTGAGCTAATAAGCTGAGAAGTGGAAACTATACATAGAGTCGACACATTCCCTACTACAACGCCCAAAGAATTTCTTAGCAAGATGCACAATCGTTGACAGATAAGGAGAATGAAAAGTAGAGCAACAATCTAATATAATACAAACAACTAACTAAAGAGTAAAAGACACTCAATGTGGATCCAAAATTACATTACATATCCTGCACAGAGAAAAGGAAGAAATAGACAAAATCGAGAATGGCATAAGGTAGAGGTTTTCACTTTTATTCAAGAAATGATATGTACCTTATCGACTTTCATGACAAGTTCATCAACGTTGCATCTAAAACCATCTGTTTCCCCATCATTAACTCGTGGAACCATATTTTCTAAGTCCAAACTGGATGCATCCACACCTTCCATCTGATAAGAAACAAATAAATTACAGTTTCTTAAGAATATCACAACAAATATTTTTTATTAGTCAGAAAATACAACTTGCCAGTGCCTTGAGCTAATGAGAAATAATAGCATAAAAATTTTTAGAAACTTATCACATTTAGTAATTAAGGTTGCAGATGCATGGCAATTCACAAGCAAGTTAATTCACTTTATTCCACAATTCATACTATGTGAATAATTTGATAACTCCCTTTGTTCCAATTTTATGTTGTAGAGCATGGGACGCCTATTTAATCAATCAACCAGAAGTTGATCAATTTTTTGAATAAAAATGGAAACGCGTGTGTTAAGCAACTTAACTTAGCACATGCTAAGCTATTGCATATTACAATTATATTAGTAAACGCATATAGTCAACAACTTTTATCTTTCTTCCAATGTTTCAAAAAAGAACATTGGAATTCTTAGACATTGGAATTCTTTCAACCAGACTACTACTCTGGTGTCGATAAACAATAGCCAACGAACAGAGACACATTTGAGCCTTATATATAGTCAAATATTAGAGTTCGCTGTTGGTGCAGTGTCTTGAGATAACTTTTAATTTCTTACTTCAAACATGGATTTCAAGAAGCTACACATTAATTCATTTGGTGCTAAACTTATCTTGTTGCCACATATCAAAATTATGAGCCAATTGAATTTGAAAGGTTAACTTTTTTCCACTAAATCAAACAGCTAAGAAATCTACATGTAGCTCAAAAGACTTGACGATTCAAATATCTACACCTAAAAAATAGAAGAAAGTGCAAACTTTCAAAATCTAAATAACAAAATTTGGTAGAATTTTTAAACAAGTAGCTAACTTGTAAATTGAAGTAGCAATTCGAGAAGAGCAAATCTGAGAAGGGTAGAGAAAACAACAGCATAGACTGTAGAACAAAACATAAAAAAAAATTATGAAAAACTATGCATTGAAGTTAAGATATTCATTGTAGAAATTTAACACTAATGATAATCTTCATCCCTACAAAAACATATACTTACTTATTTCAAATAAACTAGTGGTCAATGATTAGTAAATTAGAACATTAAAATACAATCCTTTTCCATTAAGTGAATGATATTCGACATATAACAAATTAAATGTACTAATTAGTCTCATGTGTTACCAGGTTAACTACCAACTTCCTTTCTGAAACACAGAACTTGAGAGATCCTGTGCTTATGCTTTAGATTCTAAAGTCAGATTTATTGAGGAATTTTCTCAAACACGTGTTAATAGAGTTGTTGATCTTAAGCAACTATAAAAAAAACCTAAATAAAATCAATGTGAAACAGATAAAGACGAGATAAGAAGAAGAAAATATACCAGAAAACAGGGGAAACAAATACAGAAAATAGATCCAATAATTTGTTTGTTCATCCTTATATACCTCAATATCACAACTACATTCACGCATAACAAACTTTTTGGAACTTTTCACTTCTCTACATGGTGAGAAATTAAAAAAAATGAAAAAGATTAAAGCAAAAATCAAGAGAAAACTTACCTGAAATTGGAAGAGAAGTGCAAGCCAAAACTAAAAATGTAATAGAAAGTGGCAAGAAAGTACTTTGAAGAGCAGATGGAGTATGTTGGTGTGGAGTAATCTAGAATCTTTTATTATTGAGCAAAAAGACTATTTTGCTCTTGGTCGTTCCATTACTCCCTCTTCTATATGGTAGATATATGTATGTATATATATATATATATATATATATATATATATATATATATATATATATATATATATATATATATATATATATATATATATATATATATACATACTCTCATATATAATAAGAGGGAATAAGCAGCTGAAGCAGGCACGAGGTCGATGTGCCTGCTTCAGCTGCTTCAATTGTGATTTTACTGTATCGCCCCTAATTAATTATATAAGTCATTTATGTATTAGAAAATTAATAATATTTAATAAAAAAATTAAAATAGATATTTATGACATGTCTGCCTATGCTGCTTCAACTATAATTTTACTATATCATCCCTAATTAATTATTAGACCCTAGCGTGCCTGCTTCAGCTGCTTCAATTGTGATTTTACTGTATCACCCCTAATTAATTATTATAAGTCATTTATGTATATAAAATCAATAATATTTAATAAAAAAAATTAAAATAGACATTTATGACATGTATGTTTCATCTTCTTCAACTATAATTTTACTATAGCATCTCTAATTAATTATTTGACCCCTAATTAAATATTACAAGTCATTTGGATATTATAAAATTAATAATGTTTAATTAGAAAAAAAATAAAATAGACATTTATGACATGTTTGTTTCAACTTTTTCAATCGTAATTCTACCGTATTGCCCTTAATTAATTATTATAAGTCATCTAAGTAATAAAAAATTGATAATATTTAATAAAAAGGATAATATAGATATAAAATGATAATTAACTCTTGATGTTTTAAATTAACTTGACGACTTATAATAGACCCTCTTAAATTTTTTTCACAAGCATTTTTTAAAAGTAATTCTCCGATATAATAAGTGACAATGAAGAAGCTGAAGCAGGTTGTCATGGTTGACACGCCTGCTTCAGCATAAGCAGCTGAAACAGGCACAAGGTCAACGGGCCTGCTTCAGTTGCTTCAGTTGTGATTTTACTGTATCACCCCTAATTAATAATTATAAGTCATTTATGTATTAGAAAATTGATAATATTTAATAAAAGAAATTAAACTAGACAGTTATGATATGTCTGCTTTGGTAACATCAATTGTAATTTTACTATATAATTCCTAATTAATTATTAGATCCCTAATTAAATATTATAAGTCATTTACATATTGTAAAATTAATAATGTTTAATTATAAAAAAACTAAGTAGAAATTTATGACATATCTGTTTCAACCATAATTTTACCATATCGCCCTCAATTAATTATTATAAGTCATCTAAGTATTAAAAAATTAATAATATTTAATAAAAAAAAAGGTATGTAGATATAAAATAAAGATTAACACTTAATGTTTTAAATTAACTTGACGACTTATATAAGACTCTCTTAAATTTTTTTGCAGATATATTTTTAAAGCAATTCTCCTATATAATAAGTGACAATGAAGTAGCTAAAGCAAGTTGCTCATTATCGACATGTCTGGTTTAGTTTCTTTAACCATAATTTTACTATATCCCCTAATTAATTATTATAAGTTATTTATGTATTAGAAAATAATAATATTTAATAAATTAAAGTAAAATAGACATTAATCACATGACTACGTGAGCTGCTTCAGTCGTAATTTTACTATATCACTCATAATTAATTATTATAAGTCATCTAAGTATTAAAATTTAATAATATTTAATAAAAACTAAAATAGATATAAAATGATAAATTATCTCTTGATCTTTTAGATTAACTTGGCGTCCTATATGGGCCCACTTAAATTTTATTACAGGTATTTTTAATAATAATTTACTATGTCACTTCTAATTAGTAGAATAGAAGAAAAATTATTATAGATCACAATAATTTAAAATTTAAATTATTTAAAAAATATAATTGATTATCAATACCAAAAAGTTTGAACAAGGAGAGTAACATAGGGAATAAACAGCTGAAGCAGGCACAAGGTCGACGTGCCTGCTTCAACTGCTTCAATTGTGATTTTACTATATCACCCCTAATTAATTATTATAAATCATTTATGTATTAGAAAATTAATAATATTTAATAAAAAATAATAAAATAGAAATTTATAACATGTCTGCTTTAGCTGATTCAACTGTAATTTTACTATACAATTCCTAATTAATTATTAGATTCCTAATTAAATATTATAAAATTAATAATGTTTAGTTAGAAAAAAATAAAATATAAATTTATGACATGTCTACTTCAACTGTTTCAACCGTAATTTTACCATATCACCCTTAATTAATTATTATAAGTTATCTAAGTATTAAAAAATTAATAATATTTAATAAAAAAAGGTAAGTAGATATAAAATGAAGATTAACACTTGATATTTTAAATTAACTTGACGACTTATATGAGACCCTATTAAATTTTTTTCACAGATATTTTGAAAGCAATTCTCCTATACAATAAGTGACAATGAAGCAGCTGAAACAGGTTGCTCATGATCGACATGTCTGCTTCAGTTGCATTAACTATAATTTTACTATATTTTCTAACTAATAATACTAAATAAATAAATTAAAATAAACATTACTCACATGACTGCGTGAGCTGCTTCAGTCGTGATTTTACTATATGACTCATAATGAATTATTATAAGTTATTTAAATATTAAAAAATTAATAATATTTTATAGAAATGATAAATTAACTCTTGATCTTTTAACTTAATTTGGCGTCTTATATGGGTGAGTTAATTGTTTTTACATGTATTTTAATAATAATTTACTATGTCACTTCTAATTAGTAGAATAGAAGAAAATTACTATAAATCACAATAATTTAAAATTTAAATTATGTAAAAAATATAATTGATTATCAATACCACCAAAGTTTGAAAAAGGAGAGTAACATAGGGAATAAGCAGCTGGAGCAGGCACGAAGTCGGCGTGTCTACTTCAGCTGCTTCAATTGTGATTTTACTGTATCACCCCTAATTAATTATTATAAGTCATTTATATATTAGAAAATTGATAATGTTTAATAAAAAATTTAAAATTGACATTTATGACATGTCTGTTTCAGCTGTTTCAACTGTAATTTTACTATATCATCCCTAATTACTTATTAGATCCCTAATTAAATAGTATAAGTCATTTAAAGATTATAAAATTAATAAGGTTTAATTACAAAAATAAAATAGAAATTTATGATATATTTGTTTGAACCATAATTTTACCATATTGCCCTTAATTAATTATTATAAGTAAAGTAAGTATTAAAAAATTAATAATATTTAATAAAAAAAAAAGTAAGTAGGTAAAAAATGAAGATTAACACTTGATGTTTTAAATTAACTTGATGACTTATATGAGACTCTCTTAATTTTTTTTTGTAGATATTTTTTTAAAGCAAATCAAGTGACAGTGAAGCAGGTTGCTCATGATGGACATGTTTGCTTCAGCTACTTTAACTGTAATTTTATTATATTCTCTAATTAATAATACTAAACAAATAAAGCAAAATAGACATTACTCACATGACTGCATAAGCTGCTTCAGTCGTGATTTTACTATATGACACATAATTAATTATTATAAGTCATCTAAATATTAAAAAAAAATTAATAAAAATGATAAATTAACTCTTGATCTTTTAAATTAATTTGGAGTCTTATATGGGCCACATAATTATTTTACAGGTATTTTTTATAATAATTTACTATGTAACTTCTAATTAGCAGAAGTAAAGAAAAAATAATATAAATCATGATAATTTAAATTTTAAATTATTTAAGAAATATAATTGATTATCAATACCATAAAAGCTTGAACAAGGAGAGTAACATAGAGAATAAGTAGCTGAAGTAGGCACGAGGTTGACGTGCCTACTTCAGCTGCTTCAATTGTGATTTTACTGTATCACCCCTAATTAATTATTATAAGTCATTTATGTATTATAAAATTAATAATATTTAATAAAAAAATTAAAATAGACATTTAAGACATGTCTGCTTCAGCTGTTTCAACTGTAATTTTACTATATCAATCCTAATTAATTATTAGGTCTCTAATTAAATATTATAAGTCATTTACATATTATAAAATTAATAATGTTTAATTAAAAAAATAAAATAGAAATTTATGATATGTCTGTTTCAATTGTTTCAACCGTAATTTTACCATATCGCTATTAATTAATTATAATAAGTCATCTAAGTATTAAAAAATTAATAATATTTAATAAAAAAAGGTAAGTAGATATAAAATGAAGATTAACACTTGATGTTATAATTTAACTTGACGACTTATATGAGACCCTCTTAAATTTTTTCACAGATATTTTTTCAAGCAATTCTCCTATATAATAAGTGACAATGAAGCAACTGAAGTAAGTTGCTCATGATGAACATGTCTGCTTCAGCTGCTTTAACTGTAATTTTATTATATTCTCTAATTAATTATTATATGTTATTTATGTAATAGAAAATAATAATATTTTATAAATAAAGTAAAATAGATATTACTCAAATGACTGTGTGAGCTGCTTCAGTCGTGATTTTACGATATGACCTATAATTAATTATTATAAGTCATCTAACTATTAAAAAATTAATAATATTTAATATAAAATAAAATAAATATAAAATAATAAATTAACTCTTGATCTTTTAATTTAACTTTGCGTCTTATATGGATCCACTCAATTTTTTTACAGGTATTTTTTATAACAATTTATTATGTTACATCTAATTAGTAGAATAAAAGAAAAATTATTATAAATTACAATAATTTAATATTTAAATTATTTAAAAAATATAATTGATTATCAATACCGTAAAAGTATGAACAAAGAGAGTAACATAGGTAGGGGTGGTCATTTGGTATTCGGTTCGGTATTTGCAAAGTTCTGGTTTAGTAATTCGATAATCAGTATTTGAACATAGATACTACATACCATACTTATAAATATCGGTTCGGTGATTTGGTAATCGATAAATTAAATTTCTGTTCGGTACGGTATTTGGTAATACAAAATTAAAATTGGAGATGTGCAAATGTACGTTTAAACTTCAAAGAATATATTTAATAGAAACCCTATTTAGTAATCTTTTTGTTGATTTTTACGAAGATATTACCAAGTTCCAAGAGATTTTTTGAGATAACTAATACTATAATCTACTGGGTTGGGTCACACACACACACAGATATATATATATATGATATTCGTTAAATACCGAATACCAAACGGTATTAATATCTTGTACTAAACTCAATCCCGAATATCGAAATGTTGAAATTTTACTCCAAAATACCTTACCAAATACCGAATTACAGAATACCAGTTACCAAATTTTTTTATTCGGTTTGGTAATTCGGTTTTTGGTATTTTATGCTCAGCTCTAAATATAGGGAATAAGCAGCTGAAGCAGGCACTAGGTCGACGTGTCTGCTTTAGCTGCTTCAATTGAAATTTTACTGTATCACCCTTAATTAATCATTACAAGTCATTTATGAATTAGAAAATTAATAATATTTACTAAAAAAAAATTAAAACAGATATGTATGACATGTCTCTTTCACTGTTTCAACTGCAAGTTTACTATATCATCCCTAATTAATTACTAGACCCCTAATTAAATAATATAAGTCATTTACATATTATAAAATTAATAATGTTTAATTAGTAAAAAATAAACTAAATATTTATGACATGTCTGCTTCAACTGTTTCAATCATAATTTTACCATATCGCCATTAATTAATTATTATAAGTTATTTAAATATTAAAAAATTAATAATATTTAATAAAAAAAAGGTAAGTAGATATAAAATGAAGATTAACACTTGACGTTATAAATTAACTCGACAACTTATATGAGACCCTCTTAAATTTTTTTCATAGATATTTTTTAAAGCAAATCTCCAATATAATAAATGACAATGAAGCAGTTGAAGCAGGTTGCTCATTATCGACATGTCTGCTACAACAACTTTAACCATAATTTACTATATCAACTAATTAATTATTATAAGTTATTTATGTATTGAAAAATAATAATATTTAATAAATAATGTAAAATAGACATTACTCACATGACTGCATAAGCTGCTTCAGTCGTGTCTTATTATATCATCTATAATTAATTATTATAAGTCATCTAAGTATTAAAAAATTAATAATATTTAGTAAAAAATAAAATAGATATAAAATGATAAATTAACTATTGATCTTTTAAATTAACTTGGAATCTTATATGGGCCAACTTAGTTTTATTTACAGGTATTTTTATTATAATTTGCTATGTCACTTGTAATTAGTAGAACAGAAGAAAAATTATTATAAATCACAATAATTTAAAATTTAAATTATTTAAATAATATAATTGATTATTAATACCACCAAAGTTTGAACAAGGGGAGTAACATAGGGAATAAGCAGCTGGAGCATGCACGAGGTCGACGTGCCTGCTTCAGCTACTTCAATTGTAATTTTACTATGTCACCCCTAATTAATTATTATAAGTCATTTATATATTAGAAAATTGATAATATTTGATGAAAAATTAAAATAGATATCTATGGCCTGTCTGTTTTAGTTGCTTCAACTATAATTTTACTTTAACATCCCCAATTATTTATTAGACTCTAATTAAATATTATAAGCCATTTACATATTATAAAATTAATAATGTTTAATTAGAAAAAAATAAAATAAAAATTTATGATATGTCTGCTTCGACTGTTTCAATTATAAATTTACCATATTGCCCTTACTTAATTTTTATAAGTCATCTAAATATTAAAAAATTGATAATATTGAATAAAAAAAGGTAAGTAGATATAAAATGAATATTAACACTTGATGATTTAAATTAACTTGACGACTTATATGAGACCCTCTTAAATTGTTTTCACAGATATTTTATTAAAACAATTATCCTATATAATAAGTGACAATAAAGCAGCTGAAGCAGGTTGCTCATGATCGACATGTCTGCTTCTGCTGATTTAACTGTAATCTTACTATATCATCTTATTAATTATTATAAGCTATTTATATATTAAAAAATAATAATATTTAATTATTAAAATAAAATAGACATTAATCACATGACTGCGTGAGCTGCTTTAGTGGTGATTTTACTATATCACTCATAATTAATTATTATAAGTCATTTAAATATTAAAAAATTAATAATATTTAATAAAAAATAAAATGAATATAAAATGATAAATTAACTCTTGATCTTTTAAATTAACTTGGCATCTTATATGGGCCCACTTAATTTATTTTACAGATATTTTTATAATAATTTACTATGTCACTTTTAATTAGTAGAATAGAAGAAAAATTATTATAAATCACAATAATTTAATTTAAAATATTTTTAAAATATAATTGATTATCAATACCACAAAAGTTTAACAAGGAGAGTAACAGAGGGAATAAGCAGTTGAAGCAGGCACGAGGTCGGCGTACCTGCTTCAATTGTGATTTTACCATATCACCTCTAATTAATTATAATAAGTCATTTATGTATTAGAAACTTAATAATATTTAATAAAAAAATTAAAATAGACATTTATGACATGTTTGCTTCAGCTGCTTCAATTGTAATTTTACTATATCATAACTAATTAATTATTAGACTCCGACATGCCTGCTGCAGCTGCTTTAATTGTGATTTTACTGTATCACTACTAATTAAGTATTATAAGTCATTTATGTATTAGAAAGTTAATATTATTTAATAAAAAAAATTAAAATAGATATTTATGACATGTGTATTTCAGCTGCTTCAACTGTAATTTTACTAGATCATTCCTAATTAATTATTAAACCCCTAATTAAATATTATAAGTAATTTATGTATTATAAAATTAATAATGTTTAATTATAAAAAATAAAATAGACATTTATGACATGTCTGCTTCAACTTTTTCAACCGTAATTTTACCATATCTCCCTTAATTAATTATTATAAGTCATCTAAGTATTAAAAGACCAATAATATATAATAAAATTGTAAAATTGATGTAAAATGAAAATTAACATTTGATGTATAAATTAACTTGACGACTTATATGATACCAGACATTTTTTAAAAGTAATTCCCCTATATAATAAGTGACAATGAAGCAGCTGAAGCAGGTTGCTCATGGTCGACATGCCTGCTTCAGCATAAGCATCTGAAGCAGGCACGAGGTCGACGTGCCTACTTCAGCTACTTCAATTGTGATTTTACTGTATCACCCTTAATTAATTATTACAAGTCATTTATGTATTAGAAAATTAATAATATTTTAAAAAAAAATTAAAATAAACATTTATAACATGTCTACTTCAAATGCTTCAACTGTAATTTTACTATATCATTCCTAATTAATTATTAGACTCCTAATTAAATATTATAAGTCATTTACATATTATAAAATTAATAATGTTTAATTAGAAAAAAAAAAACTTTATGATATGTCTACTTCAACTGTTTCAACCGTAATTATACCATATCGCTCTTAATTAATTATTATAAGTCATCTAAGTATTAAAAAATTAATAATATTTAAAAAAAAAGTCAAGCAGATATAAAATAAAAATTAACACTTGATGTTTTAAAATAAGTCGACGACTTATATGAGACCTCTTGAATTTTTTTCACTGATATTTTTCAAAAGCAAATCTCCTATATACTAAGTGACAATGAAGGAGTTGAAGCAGGTTGCTCATGATCGACATATCTGCTTCTGCTGCTTTAACCGTAATTTTACTATAACCCTAATTAATTATGATAAATTATTTATGCATTAGAAAATAATAATATTTAATAAATAAAGTAAAATAGGCATTAATCACATAACTGCGTGAGCTACTTCAGTCGTGATTTTATTATGTCACCCATAATTAAAAAATTAATAAAAAATAAAATAGATATAAAATGATAAATTAAATCTTGATCTTTTAAATTAACTTGCCGTCTTATATGGGCCCACTTAATTTTTTTTATAGGTATTTTTATAATAATTTACTATGTCACTTCTAACTAGTAGAAGAAAAAAAATTATTATGAATCACAATAATTTAAATTTTAAATTATTTTAAAAATATAATTGATTATTAATACCACAAAAAATTGAACAAGGAGAATAACATAGGGAATAAAGAGCTGAAGCTGGCACGAGGTCGACGTACCTACTTCAGTTGCTTCAATTGTGATTTTACTGTGTCACCCCTAATTAATTATTATAAGTCATTTATATATTAGAAAATTAATAATATTTAATATAAAAATTAAAATAGACATTTATGACATATCTGCTTCAGCTGCTTCAACTGTAATTTTACTATATCATCCCTAATTAATTATTAGATCTCTAATTAAATATTATAAGTCATTTACGTATTATAAAATTAATAATATTTAATTAGAAAAAAATAAAATAGACATGTATGACATGTCTACTTCAACTTTTTCAACCAAAATTTTACCATATCACCCTTAATTAATTATTATAAGCCATCTAAGTATTAAAAAATTAATAATATTTAATTAGAAAAAGGTAAGTAGATATAAAATGAAGATTAACACTTGACGTTTTAAATTAACTTGACGACTTATATGAAACCCTCTTAAATTTTTTCACCGATATTTTTTTAAAGCAATTCTCCTATATAATAAGTGATAATGAATCAACTGAAGTAGGTTGCTCATGATTGACATGTCTATTTCAGCTGCTTTAACCGTAATTTTACTATATTATTTAATTAATTATTATAAGTTATTTATATATTAGAAAATAATAAAATTTAATATATAAAGTAGAATAGACAATAATCACATGACTGCATGCGCTGCTTCAGTCGTGATTTTGCTGTATTACCCATAATTAATTATTATAAGTCATCTCAATATTAAAAAACTAATAATATTTATAAAACAGTAAAATAAATATAAAGTAATTAATTAATTCTTGATCTTTTAAATTAACTTGGCGACTTATATGGGTCCACTTAATTTTTTTTACATGTATTTTTTATAATAGAGAAAATGGTCAAATATCCCCCCCCCCTCCCCCAACCTTTACCCCAAATCTCAATTACACACTTATACTTTGAGAAGGTCCTATGACCTCCCTAAACTATTTTAAAATAAAATTATTACCCCTCTAACGCTGACATGGCAAGAGAGTGTGTTTCACTCTCTTTAAAGAGAGTGAGAACGAAAATATTTTATTAAAAATTTATTTTAATATTATTTTAAATAAATATATATAATTTTAATTATTATTTTTCCTTCTTCTTCTTCTTCTTCTCCAATTCTTCTTCTTCTTCCTCAATGGCATCCAAGAATGACAATTAATTTCTTCTTCTTCTTCTTCTTCTTGTTCTTCTTCATCTTCTTCTTCTTCTTCTTCTTCTTCTTCTTCTTCTTCTTCTTCTTCAATGGCATCCAAGAACCCATCAATGGAAATTAAATTTTTTTCTTCTTCTTCTTCTGCTTCTTCTTCTTCTTCTTCTTCTTCTTCTTCTTCTTCTTCTTCTTCTTCTTCTTCTTCTTCTTCTTCTTCTTCTTCTTCTTCTTCTTCTTCTTCTTTAATGGCATCCAAGAACCCATCAATGGCAATTAATTTTTTTCTTCTTCTTCAATTCTTCTACTTCTTCTTTAATGGTATCCAAGAACCCATCAATGACAATTAATTTTTCTTCTTCTTCTTCAATGGCATTCAAGAACTTATCAATGACATTTCTTTTTCTTATTCTTCTTCTTCAATGGCATTCAAGAACTCGAATTATGTGAGAATGTCGAATCAATTCATATTGGAAAATAAAGTCACCGGAATTTTAAATTTTTAGGCGCTATCACTGTCGCGGCGACATCACTGTCGCGACGCCATTTTGTGAAAATTGAATATTTTTTGGACATTAATTATTGATTTAATTTTGATAAGATTACATATCATGTGAATTCCATATGATTCATTATGCCATTCAAGAAGAAGAAGAATAGAAGAAGAAGAAGAAGAAGAAGAAGAAGATGATGATGATGATGATGATGATGATGTGGCCTGATGTGGAATTATTTTTTATAGTAAAAAAATGATATATGACGTGGAATTACGTGGCATGACATGTGGTAGCACGTGTAGACCACAAATCAAAATAAAATCTGGGTATGAGTTTTTGGAGAGGTATATATTCCACTTTAAAATAGTTCGAGGGGTAATAATTTCATTTTAAAATAGTTCAAGGGGGTCATAGGACTCTCTCAAAGTATAAGTGTGTAGTTGGGATTTGAGGTAAATGTTGGGGGGGTACTTGACCATTTTCTCTTTATAATAATTTGCTATGTTACTTCTAATTAGTAGAATAGAAGAAAAATTATTATAAATAACAATATTTTAAAACTTACCTTATTTAAAAATGGCAAAATGGTTCGATGGATCTTTATACTATGTCCGATTTATAATGTGGATACTCCTACTTACATGTTTGTCATTTGGACCCCTCAATCCATCAAAACTCAATATTTTAGGACTCTCTGACCGTTGACCAAGCTTATGTGACACAAATCGGCTGAGTAGGACGAAATGCGTGAGTGGACGCGCCTGGAGTGCGAGTGAGAATCATTTCTTTTATATTTTTTACATTAAAATAATTAAAAAAAGAGGTAAAAGTCAGCCCCTCACCCCTAAACCACCATTGCAGCTCCCACACTTAAAAACAAACAGAGGGTCACAAAAGATTTTTAATTTTTTTTTTTTAGCATCAGTAGAAAGTTTTGTGGGTTTTCTTCTTCATCAGCTCAACCAAAACCCTTTTCTTGCTTAAGCGTTTCGACTGATGCCAGTAAGTCACCCACCATATACAAGGAACAATAAAGCAAATAATTTGGCTTTAATCGATACAATGTTAGAGATTTTTGAATGAAATTGAAGGGAAATGCCCATCTTCACCATACTTGAAGCAACCGCCTCCGCCACCATCGTCGCCGGCGGAGTATCTACCACCACTACCCTGGCTGCAGTCACGAGCTAAGGTCAGACTCACCACACTTGAAACAACCACCTCCTCCTCCACCACTGCCTCCACCATCACCACCACATCCAGCCACCTCGTCTTCCATCCCCCACCCACCACCACCACCACAACATCAACCAACTATTTTCACCTTTGTCCTCCACCCTACCCCGCACCACAACCACCACATCATTAGTACCAAGTAAATTATTCAATGTACATAAGTTTTTCAATTATCCATTCGTTCTCTTTGTAGAAATTCAAGATTTAGGCATAAGAAATTGAAGGGTAAATTGAGAGATTCAAAGAGAAATTCATGCTTCTTATAGGAATTCAAGATTTGGGTATAAGAAATTGAAGGGTAAATTGGATTGTTCAGATCATAAAATGGGTAAATCAATTAGAAAAGAAAGAGAATTTTTTCATTTTTCATAAAGATTACTTCTTGATACAACAAAGATTCAACTTTTTTTTTGTTTTCTAAAATGAGTGTTGAACATCTAGAATTTTGGTGACTTTTGAAGCTGATTTCGTTGGAAACACAATGGTGTTTGTTCAACATCTAATGGTTTTTTTCTAAAAAAATTGATGTGTGTGTGTGAGAAAATTCAACCTTGGAGATGACATTGAAGAAGATGAACAACAAATGAAAGAGAAGTGGTTAAAATGAATTATTTCAATATTTAATTTATTATGTGACATTTAAAAATGATGTGGAATTTAATGTAGTATTTTAAAGTGACGTGGAAGCTGATGTGGAGGCGAGTGTGTTACACACACCGAAATAGGGTTTAAAATAATGCATTTTATTGGGTTAAAGGGTCAAGATGACAAACATGTAAGTAAGAGTATCCACATTACAAATCAGACATAGTATAAGAGTCCATCGAACCATTTTGCCTTTAAAAAAATATAATCGATTATCAATACCATAAAAGTTTGAACAAGGACAGTAACATAAGGAATAAGCAGCTGAAGAAAGCATGAGGTCGACATGCCTGCTTCAGCTGCTTCAATTGTAATTTTACTCTATCACCCCTAATTATTGTTATAAGTCATTTATGTATTAGAAAATTAATAATATTTAATAAAAAATTAAAATAGACATTTATAACATGTCTACTTCAGCTGCTTCAACAGTAATTTTACTATATCATCCCTAATTAAATATTAATAGTTATTTACATATTATAAAACTAATAATGTTTAATTAAAAAAATAAAATAGACATTTATGACATGTCTGCTTCAACTGTTTCAACCGTAATTTTACCATATCTCCCTTAATTAATTATTATAAGTCATCTAAGTCTTAAAAAATTAATAGTATTTAATAAATAAAGGTAAGTAGATATAAAATGAAGATTAACGCTTAATGTTTTAAATAACTTGACAACTTATATGAGACTCTCTAAAATTTTTTTCACAGATATCTTTTAAAGCAATTCTCCTATATAATAAGTGACAATGAAGCAGCTGAAGCAGGTTGCTCATGATCGACATGTTTGCTTCTGTTGTTTTAACTATAATTTTACTATATCCTCTAATTAATTATTATAAATTATTTATGTATTAGAAAATAATAATATTTAATAAATAAATTAAAATAGACATTAATCACACGACTGTGTGAGCTGCTTCAGTCGTAATTTTACTATATCACCCAAATTAATTATTATAAGTCATCTAATTATTAAAAAATTATTAATATTTAATAAAAAAATAAAATAGATCCAAAATGATAAATTAACTCTTGATCTTTTAAATTAACTTGGCGTCTTATATGGGCCCACTTAATTTTTTTACAGGTATTTTTTATAATAATTTAGTATGTCACTTCTAATTAAGAGAATAGAGGAAAAATTATTATAAATCACAATAATTTAAAAGTTAAACTATTTAAGAAATGTAATCGATTATCAATACCACAAAGTTTGAACAAGGGGAATAACATAGGAAATAAGCAGTTGAAGCAGACACGAGGTCGACGTACCTGCTTCAGCTGCTTCAATTGTTATTTTACTGTATCATCCCTAATTAATTATTATAATTTATTTATGTATAAGAAAATTAATAATCTTTAATAAAAATATTAAAATAGACATTATGATATGTCTGCTTCAGCTGCTTCAACTGTAATTTTACTATATCATCACTAATTAATTATTAGACCCCGACGTGCCTGCTTCAGCTGTTTTAATTGTGATTTTACTGTATCATCCCTTATTAATTATTTTAAGTCATTTATGTATTAGAAAATTGATAATATTTAATAAAAAAATTAAAATAGACATTTATGACATGTCTGCTTCAGCTGCTTCAACTATAATTTTACTATATCATCCCTAATTAGTTATTAGACCCTTAATTAAATATTGAATGTCATTTACATAATATAAAATTAATAATGTTTAGTTAGAAAAAAATAAAATAGATATTTATGACATGTTTGCTTCAACTTTTTCAACCGTAATTTTACCATATCACCCTTATTAATTATAAGTCATCTAAGTATTAAAAAATTACTAATATTTAATAAAATAGATAAAATAGATATAAAATAAAAATTAACACTTGATGTTTTAAATTAACTTGACGACTTATAAGATACCCTCTTAATTTTTTTTTACAGGCATTTTTTGAAAGTAATTCCCCTATATAATATGTGACAATGAAGCAGCTGAAGTAGGTTGCCCATGGTCGACATGCCTACTTCAGCATAAGCAGCTGAAGCAGGCACGAGTTCGACGTGCCTACTTCAGATGCTTCAATTGTGATTTTCCTGTATCACCCCCTATTAATTATTATAAATTATTTATGTATTAGAAAATTAATAATATTTGTTAGAAAATTAAAATAGACATTTTTGACATGTCTGCTTCAGCTGTAATTTTACTATATCATCCTTAATTAATTATTAGACCCCTAATTAAATATTATAAGTCATTTACATATTATAAAATTAATGATTTTTAATTAGAAAAAAATAAAATAAATATTTATAACATGTCTGCTTCAATTGTTTCAATCGTAATTTTATCATATCGTCCTAAATTAATTATTATAAGTCATCTAAGTATTAAAAAAATAATAATATTTAATAAAAAAGGTAAGTAGATTTAAAATGAAGATTAACACTTGATGTTTTAAATTAACTTGATGACTTATATGAGAACCTCTTAAATTTTTTTCACAGATATTTTTTTAAAGCAATTCTCCTATATAATAAGTGATAATGAAGCAAGTTGTTCATGATCGACATGTCTTCTTCAACTGCTGTAACCTAATTTTACTATATCCCTTAATTAATTATTATAAGTTATTTATGTATTAAAAAATAATAATATTTAATAAATAAAGTAAAATAGACATTAATCACATGACTGCATGAGCTGCTTCAGTCGTGATTTCACTATATCACCCATAATTAATTATTATAAGTCAACTAAGTATTAAAAAATTAATAATATTAAATAAAAAATAAAATAGATATAAAATGATAAATTAACTTTTGGTCTTTTAAATGAACTTGGCGTCTTATATGGGCCCACTTAATTTTTTATAGGTATTTTTTATAATAATTTACTATATCACTTCTAAATATTAGAATTGAAGAAAAATTACTATAAATCACAATAATTTAAAATTTAAATTATTTAAAAAATATAATTGACTATCAATACCACAAAAGTTTGAACAAGGAGAGTAACATATAAGTATTATTTAATAATTGGAAAAGGGCCTAAAATACCCTTCAACTATGTGAAATGGTACAAAAATACCCTCTGTCTACCTATTAGACCTAAAATGTCCTTCATGTCTATCTATTGGGTCTAAAATACCCTTCTCACCTACATATTGGATCTAAAACGCCCTTTCTATCCACCTTTTGGGCCTATTTTACTCTTTTATTTAGAAAAATTACATGAAAGGCCATCCTTAAAACTTAATTACATATATAATAGTACTTTTTTTTATATAAAAAAAATAAAAGTTTTTTTTACATATATAGCCATTTAAAAAATCAAAAAAGATACTTATATTTATTAATTTAATTCAATAACTAATTATCAATTCACCTTAATTTAAGAGATATATTTTCAATTTTTAAATTAAAATTGGAAAAGATAATCCTTGCTTTCAAATATTTTTCTCTCTTATATTCAAGATTCAAATATTTTAAAGTAAATTAAGTATTCCATTATTTGCTTGTGTATGTTTTGTTTTGTTTTCATGTGTGTTAATCATCTAGTATTATTTCATTATCGTGTATTTTTAATTCTAATGTAACGGGTTAATCATAATTTTTTATGAATAAATATTTATGGAATAAAAATCATTATATTGGAAGTACAGATATATCATGTATTTTTTTTGTATAAATATTACTAATGTCAAAGTCTTATTATTATTATTATTATTACTATTATTATTATTATATTTTTTCATATAATTTATGGGATAAATATTCATGGTATATCCATTATGTCGGAAGTACTTTTCTTGTTAAAAATTATTTATTAAATATAAATATATATTTTCAGTATTACATGGTATAAAATTTTTATATCTAAAATACCATGTATGTTTATGATATAATGTATTTATATCATGAATTTTTATGATATAAATATATCATATATTTTTATGGAGGCTTCGTGAAAACAGGCAATAAAAATAAAAAATATAAAATTTTGATATAGTATATAAAAATGAATGAACAAAGGCTTCCATAAAAATAGGCAATAAATAAGAAATATGAAAAGTTAATATATAATTATTTTTCTATATATTAGAATCTGTTATAAAAGTAAATATTTTATATGCTATATCTGGCAACCAAGTAATATGTCTATGTATATGTAACAATTTTTTAAAATAGCTATTTATATTATTTTTAGTTCTATTTATCAGATTAATTTAGAATGACAAAAAATTGATATTGTGCACTATTTATTTGGTCAATATTAATAAAAATGATAAATTTTTATGTAATTTAATAAAGATAAGTTGTGGTATTATATAATTGTTTTCTTAAATAAAAGGATAAATAACCCAAATAGATAGACAAAAAGGACATTTTAGACCCAATAGGTAGAAATGAAGGGCATTTTAGGCTTAATAGGTAGGCGGAGGGCATTTTCGCACCATTTCACATAGTTGAAGGACATTTTAGGCCCTTTTCCGTTTAAAAATTACACAAAAAGTATTAAAAATTACAATAGTTAACATCTTAAAATATCTAAAAATATATTAAAAATATGATAAATTATCTAAATTTTATTCATGTCACATAAATTGAGGCCAAAAAATAATTTATATTGGGCCCGTGCTAGCACGGACCCTCGGTATCTAGTATGTATGCATGTGTGTGTGTGTATATATATATGTATATATATATGTATATATATATATATATATATTTATATTATGTTAAAATTATATTCATATCTCATATTGGAGGGTAATATATTTTTAACAATAGATTTGATATAACATATTTTATTATATTTACTAGTTTAACCATACGTACCTTGCACGTGTAACCGTTGATTATTTAAAATAAAATGATTTTATCTTTTGCAAAATTTTTTAATGAAGTGTAGAGAAATAAGAAGTTTCAGATATTTGATGAATCGCCATATTTGTGTTTGTCATGTAGTACCTTTTTTCCTTGCTGCTAGAGGTTAAGGGAGCATTTTTTTTTTAAGATTCAGACGTCTGAATCTGAATGCACATCTGAATGATTAGGATGTTGTCTCTAGATCTAAAAACTGAATGATTAAGACTGTTTGTTTTTCAACATTTGAATTTAAAAAAAAAATTATTTGTATATATAATAAAATAAAAAATACAATTCAAATGAAAAATTAATTATATATTATATTATTTAATTGAGAAAAAATATTTATGTTTGTTAGTTATAATGGAGATGATTTATAATGGTGGTTGCGGTGACAATGATTGATGTTGGTGATAAATAATGTTGGTGTGATAGTTGTGATGATTGGTCTTGTAGTGACTGTTATGATGGTAGCGATTGATGGTGGTGGTGGTGATGTGATGTTGCTTGATGTTAGTAGTTTGAGGTGTTGATTATGTTGGCTGAAACATGAATGCATGATGGTTGATGACATGTTGGTGCTAATTGGAGATGTTGTTTGTTGGGATGGTGGAGATAGTTGTTAGTAGAGATAAATTGTAGCGGTGGTAGTGGTTGAAGTGGTGGTAGAGGTGACGTTACTAGTGACAATGATGGTGGCGACTGAAGAATGTGTGGAGGTTGTAATGTATTAGTTGTAGTTAGTGGTGGTCCTAGTTGTGATAGATGAGTTGGTCGGTAGTAGGGATTGACCGGTAGTGGTTGATGATGGTGGTGTTGTCGACGATGGTGAATATAATAGAATAATAGAGGTACTAGGTGCGGTAGCAGTTGACAATAGTAGTTAGTAGCGATATTTTTTGTCGATTGTGGTTGTGATGGTGGAGGTGGTTGGTGGTGGTGGTTGACAATGGTCGCGGTGACAGAGGTTGTTAGTGGTGGTGACTGTTGATTATGAATAGAGTGGTGAATATTATCAAACACCAGAATATCTCTTCAGACTTATTAAGACTTGGTTCTAGATCTGAATGATTAAGACCTATTCAGACCTATTAAGAGCTAAAATCATAATAAAAAAATAAATACACTTAATGGTCTGAAGTCTGAACCATTCAGATTCAAACATCCATTAAGTGCAAACAAATGAGGCCAAGAGAGACATCGATTTGAACCTTATTCGTAGTACGATTTTTTTTCTATATTTAAAATCTTTTCTTATTTTTTAAAGTTAAATCTTTAAAAAATCTTTGATTACATACTTCTTACTTATTGTAAAACTTTTAAAACTTGGTACTTTTATATTTTCTCTTATTCTAGCGCTTTCATATTTATTTCTGGATTTTTTAAATCTTCTTAAAATCAAATTTTAGTTGATTTAAAATTCTTAAATTAATGAAAAAGTAGTAGTTGCAATTAATTCTGATGACTTCTAATAAGAAAAAAATTTACTATAATATTTAATTAATTTTTAACTTTTAAATATTAAAGAAAGAGTGAAAAATAATTTTATCTACAACAGAAACTTTTAACAAAGGGCAAAAAGTTTAAACAATATTTTTAATACCCTTCACAATTTTAATATAGTATAGATATAGATATATACTCCCTCCGTTTCATAATAAATGAATTGTTGGATTTTGACACACATGTTAAGGAAAAAATATTAAAGACATAAATTTAACACAACTTTTTATTTTTACCCCAAAAAGAAAAATTGACCTTATAATAACTTTTCAAAAGTTAATTGATTGTCAAATCATAAGGGCAAATTTGAAAAAAAATTCAATGATTCACTTATTTTGAAACATCAATAAATACCCTAACAATTCACTTGTTTCGAAATGGAGGGAGTATAACGTAAGAAACACTAGTTTCAATTAATTATAAAAGTCAAATATTACTTCCTCTATCAATTTATACTATTCTTTTTTTATTTTCAATTAATTAAAAAGAAAATGACACATTTCTATTTTTAGTATAAGCTAACCACAAATTTCAAAATTCGTTATTTTTTAAAAAAACTACTCATATTAATCGGAAGGAGACGGAAACCGAGACTGAGGGAGTATCAAAATTGAACCATAATTAAGGGACCAAAGTTGTTATTTTACCAAAAATGAAAGTGGACAATGTCAAAGACCTCACTCTTTCATAGCAAAGCAGGACAATAACTCAAGCAATTTATTCTTAAAAAAGAAGAGTTTTAGAGAGATGTCAATGGACAGTATGACGGAAGAAGATTTGGATTCGTTTGATTCTAATACAGATGCAATCATCTACGACACTTCTGATCATTCTGGTGAAAGCATGATCTCCGGTCCCAACATTTCATCGTCATCGTCGGACGATGAGGACCGCCCCCAGAAGCAGCAGATCTCGACTGCTGCTCCTTGTGAAGTTGGGACCGATTTGAAAGTTGAATCATCATGTGCATCTTCGAGCTGGTTTATGAATAATAATAAGCAGATTCATAAGCAAGAAGCGATAATGATATTTAATGTTGATTTCAGGACACTTTCTTCTAAGGGTTCCTTTTGCAATAAGAGTGATAATGAAGTTGGCAAATTGAATTTAAATTCTTGTGGGAAAAGAGTAAGAGAAGGGGAAAATGAAGACGAAGTAATTATGAGGAAGAAGGATCGGAGCAAAGAGCAAATGGTGGATCCATTAACACCTTTAAATTGGTCATCATTTTGGAAATGGGAAGATGATGAGGGTACTTTTGAAGTGCCACCTCTGTCACCGTTATCACCACATCCAAATTTGAAGAGAGCACCTCCTTTGTTGGAAAATGACAATATGTAGCTAGGTAAAAAAACTTTTTTTTATGTATATATATTACATATTGATATCCTTTTGACTTCTTTTTGAATTTACTTCTTTATGTTCTAACATGTCTTAGAGAAATTTTGGCTCCGTTGCTCGACTGAGCACTTTCTCGGATTGCTGCGATGATGAAGCATTTGACAACTTTAAACCTGCAGGCGTCATGGATATTGAGAATGAGCAAATTGTAGATCCAATATCACCTGAAAGTTGGTTTTCATTTTGAGATCTGCAAGGGGAAGATGATGTGGATATTTATGAAATGCTATTCGTTGTTGCACTTGAGGAGGGTTTTCTCAACGTATCTACCTCTTCAAGGTAGTGGTAATGACTGCAAATACTTTATCCTAGCCAGATCTCATTTGTGACATTTTATAATATATATTACTTTCTTTTTTTAGGAATAAATAAATTGTTGAGGTATTTATTACTGTTTCATAATTTACACTTATGATTTGACAATCAATTAACTTTTGAGAAGGTATTATAATGTTAATTTTTTCTTTTTTCGATAAAAATAAAAAATTATATTAAATTTACGTCTTTAATATTTTTTTTAATCTGTGTGTCTAAATCTAACAACTCATTTATTATAAAACAAAAAAAATATTATTGTAATACTACCTTTTCACCTTCAAGTTTGTCTTCAATTTGGAATCGGGAAGATGGTAAGGGTATTTTTGAAGTGCCCTGCACCTTTGTTACCATTATCACCACATCCAGATTTTTTTAATATCACTTTTGATGACGAGGGTATTTGGATTAGTTAATTTATTTATTTGAGTGTTTGGCAACGTTAAGGGCCGTTTGGCCATAGATTTTTTTCCTTTTTCTCGACTTTTTTTTCAATTTTTTGAAAATTATGTTATTGGCCTTGAAAATTCGAAAAATTATTACAAAGTTGAATTTCAAAAAGTGAAAATAACTTTTGTTGTTTTCACAATTTTTTATTTTCATTTTCAACTTTCATTATTATTACATATAACTTCAATCCTTAAATTTCTACACAAATCCCTCTTATAACTACAACCAACCACCAAGAAAAAAATTACTCCCTTCATTCCACAATAAGTTAATTGTTGGATTTTGACACACATGTTAAACAAAAAAATCAAAGACATAAATTTATCATGTTTTTTTATTTTTACAACAACAACAACAAACCCAGTGTATTCCCTCATAGTGAGGTCTGGGGAGGGTAAGATGTACGCAGTCCATACTGCCACCTCTAAAGAAGTAGAAAGATTGTTTTCGATGGACATGATTTTTTTCATTTTTACCCTCCTCAAAAAGTAAAGACACACTCTCAATGCACATTTAATGGAGGGTAAATTTGAAATTTTTTTTCAACATTTACCTTAAATTGTGAACCATTCATTTATTTTGAAACACTAAAATTGCTCCAACTTATCTATTATAATATTTGAAAATTTAGAAGCAAATTCAATACTTCTATTTATAGGGATGATTTTCCATTGGTCAATATTATGACCGAGAAAAGTTGCCTTTGTCTGAAAAAGGAACATTTTTGGCTTCAATATGACTAAGCCATTTTGTATAATGAGCTTTTTGAAAAGATCCAGATGTTTAAAATGTGTCTCAATATTTTTTGAGAACACTAATATATCATCGATATATAAAATTATAAAATTGCTATGAGGCATGAATAGTTCATTCATGATGTTCTGGAATTCTGAAGGAGCATTCTTCAGTTCAAATGGCATGACATTCCATTCAAATTGTTCCGTTGGAACATTAAATACAGTTTTATATTTATCTGCTTCCAATATCTGGATTTTCTAGTAACCTAATTTCAAATAAAATGTAGAAAATATTAGAGCAACATATAAGCTATCTAATAAATCCTTTTTATTTGGAATTGGATACCTGATCCATCTGAGAACTTTGTTGAGAGGTTTATAATTTATAACCAACCTCGAAACTCCTCTTTCCTGTTCAGCATGTTTATTAACATAGAAGGTCGTGCATGGCCATGGAGATTTTGAAGGTCGTATAAGACCTTTATGCAATAGAGAATCAATTTTTTTTTTTTACACAATTCTAAGTATTCAAAATTCATTTGGCAAGGTCTTGCCTTAGTAGGGATATTACCCTCTTGAAAACTTTCTTTATATGGAAGGCTAACCACATGTTTTTTTCTTTTGCCAAAAAGCATTTGGATGGTCTCCACATATTTCTATTGAAAATTGATTTTTTAACAATTTAATTTTTTCAGCGAGTTTAGGATTTTGAAGAGTTTGATCAATAGTCAAACTGCAAATTTTATTTTTCGGGAAATCCATTTGTTTAGTTTTGGAAGTTATTTTTTTATTTATTAGGTTTATATACCTGGTAGATGGTGGTTCACACCATTCAAACTTAATTTGTTTGTTTTCAAAAGTGCCAATTACACCATTCTCATCCCACTGAATTATGGGATACATATGCACGGACCAAGGTTTTCCCTGAATAATTTCGTCACTAATATCTTTTATTACAGCAAAATTTTCTGGCATGCATAATTTATCCTGACAAACATATGCCTTGGAGATTTTATATTCTACTCCCATCTTACGACCACTAGCATTTCTTACAACATGAGTGGTTTTCATGAAATAATTCGAATGTATCAATCCTTCTTGAATGCAATTATAGCCTGCCCCACTGTCAATGAGAGATGTAAACTCTTTTTTATAATTATAATCAATTAAAAGATTTATTTTTTCATAAAAATGCTGCTGGGTAACAACTTCCAAAGTTTGGAGGAAATCTTCCTCAGGCTAAGGAAGAGTAGGGCTTACTATAGTAGGTGCCACAGTTGGGTTTTCTAAGGTAGAAACCCTTTTGTCCAAAGCCAAATTGTGACTCTTAAGAAAGGATATTTCCTTTTTGAGATTATCAATCTTATTCTTAAGGTCTTGGGTTATTGAAGGGACATTGACAACCTTTTGTCTTTCCTTTTGAAATTTATGAACTTCTGTCATGGTATAAGGTCTTTTTTGGGAGGGAATACAAGGAATTTCCTCCTTTTTGTGAGAATAACTTCTAGATGGTTGGTCGGTTTAAGTTTTTTAGCATTTCCATCAAAGATGCTAATTTATCTTCTTTCAAGACATCTATTTTTAAATCTTGAAATTGAGAGTAGATGTTATAAAAAACATTTTCTTCTTCCTTGTTAGTACAAGGCTGTCCTTGTTGGCAGAGAAGACATTGATCTTCTGAAGACATATAATCTTCATTTTGAAGGACTCGTTAATCTTCATCCGTGGATGAATAGTTTTCCTCATTATCACTAGGTTCGGACTAAAATTTTCTGGAGAAAGTAAGAAATATTTTGAATAAAGAGTTCTTAAATTCCACTTCTAAGGTAAGAATCTTAATCTTTTATTTTACTTTGTAATCTTTTTCAAAGTGACCAACTCTGCCACATCTGTAGCAAGCATTAGTCTTCTTGGCTTTTCGATACTCTTTTTTTTGGATTTATAATCTTTTTTTCTCTTATATTTTCTCTCAATTCTCTTAGCCTTTATATCTTTAGGGAATTTTTTCTTTTTGTGCCTATAAGGCTCCTTAGAAGTTTTGGGAATGTCTATGGCGAATTGCTCACAGAATTCTCCTAATTGCTGTCTCTCATTAAGACAATATTTCTTAACCTGCTGGTTTAGCTTAATCTCATTACATAAAGCTAGACCTTCTTGAGTACGAATATTTATCAAGCTTCCATATGTGTACTCATCATTGTTAGTACTCAGGTTAGTTCCTCTCACGGGTTTCCTATGAGAGCTATTACTCTCTGATAGTTTTATGACTCTTGATATGAAAACATCTTTGTACCACCTAAAAGACGTCAGAGTCTTGCACCTTAGATTTTGGAGCAAAGTCCTGATACTTTCACTGAGTCCATCTCCCTGAAAAGTGCTCAATAATATTAATAACCAAAGTATAAACAACATTCAAGGTCTCCTGACCGTTCTCTATCTTTATTGCCCCTATAATTTTGGTTTTATGATTTGGTATGAGATAATTATCCCACCAGCCTTTAAGCTGTCCAATAAAACCTGTAGTAATTATTTCAGCAATAGCCATATCATTGTTCTTAGGATTGGCCTTTCAAATTGTATAGTACATCAACATTCTATGTACCATTGTAGAGATCTGTCTATCACTTAGACCATTTATGTTCCATTCATTGATTTCATCACCTCTAAAATTGTTAGGAACATACAATCCTTGTTCTTTAAACAAAAAATCTTGATGAGTAGGACTTTGATAATAGAACATCTTCTGGGCCGGCTTTTATAAAGCCATAATAATAATAATAATAATAATAATAATAATAATAATAATAATAATAATAATAATAATAAGCAATAAGTGATAATGATATTTAACGTTGATTTTAGGACATTTTTTTGGATTAATGTTTGCAATAGCTGTGATAATAAAGCAATTGGTAACGTTAAGCCTACACAAATCATGAATATTGAGTAAGGAGTAAATTTAAATTCTTGTGGGAAATAGAGCAAATCGTAAATCCATGGTCACTAGATAGTCCTTACTCTTTATATTGGGATACCCAATGTTCCTTAGTCCTGAGGATACTTTGCAAAGAGAACATTTAAATGCAATGAAAGTCAAGTCTTTAAACCCAATGAAAACACAAGGTTGAAACATTGTGAACATTTAAAAGGTCGTTTTATAAAGTGTATACTAATAATGCAAAATATAGTGTCTTAGTAATGCTTGTGTTAGCTATGCTTGCATTAGTTATACTTGCATTTTTCTTATGCAATGTTTAGTTTGGTATAGTAAAATAACATGAATTGCATGATTTCTATTTTTTTTTTATAAAAATACCCTCCATATATATGATGGAAAGGATGCAGAATTTTTTTTGAGGGATAATTGTGTCATTAATCAATCTAATGCATGCATTAGAATCCATTGCATTACTAATATCACTGATTTTGAGGTATTATTATTACACAACTCAATATAAAATAGGGCGTATAACTAATGCAAACATTTGTTATACATGGATAAAAGATGTACCAATCAGGCACTAGTAATATACAAGACTAACACATGCATTCCTCTTTTTAATATACTCTACTAAACGACCCTAAATGTATAATATTGTAATAATACTGGATATCTAAACATTGTTGTTTAATTTATTTGTCTAATTTATAAAATTAACAAAGGTTTATCAATTTCCTCCAGTATACCCATATCATCAAATGACTACATAAAATATTATATTGTGTCCTAGCGTATACGTAAGTGTACGTGGTCACTGAAGTAGTAAAGTGAAAGCTAAGTATCATTCCCACAAGGACTTGTGCTCAGCAACTGTATAGTTCTAGTATTACTACAAAGATTAAACATGTGCAATAGTAACCAATAGCATTTGAGATTTAAAAACTTAGAGTAATAGTTAACAATTGATAATATAAAGTGCTTGAACAATTATGGGGAGAAATCCAAGGTTTAGGCACTACGGACAATCCTACTTAGTCATAAAATCATGTTAGTTTAATTAATTATGTTGGTTGTTGATTCACGAGGTTGATAACATAATTAGGGAATGGTAATCCTCTAATCCTCTATCTAACTTACCCCCACAACTATATCGTTGACTGGGGTGTGATAACTAAGTTAAACACATTTATATTTCATTCTATATATAAACCAAATGGGGAAAATTAGGTATATTACTATCATAAATGGAAATCTTAACTTTGATCCCTCTCCATATAAGATCTCACTTCATATATCTCACGATCTAATCTGTATATTGTTCCTCCTTCCGGACTCATAATAGAAATATAAATTTATCCTAAGGGTTGTAAATTCGTAGAATACTAATAATAAGGATATATGAATAATCAAACATGATAATAAACATAAACCAACTCAAAATATAAGCTTAAGTATTCTTGTTCTTGGCCTCAACCCTAGACGAGGGTGTTTATACACTCATGGTCTTACAACGAATCACAATTAAGGAATTCATGTATAAAAATCAAAATTAAACTAAGGGAAAGATTAATAACCATTATTGCAGCCTCCTTAAGTGTATTCCTTCACCAAAGGTCACCCAAGTCCTGTACAATCAAACCCGAGTGTCCTATTTTTAATGGGACACCAATAGCCCATTTTTGAACTAAGGGTGTGGCACCCTAGTGTTGCTTTGTGTTTAGGGGCATGGCACACCCTTAAAAGTGGATGCACACTAATTTTTTTCCATATTTTTTGGTGTCTTGGGGCGTGTCACACCCTTATCTTAGAGGTCCATGGGCGTGGCACGCCTATGGCCTCAAATTTTCCAGATTTCGTCAAGGCTTACTCCTTTCATTGGCCTTTGAGTTTCTCACTCGTGGGCGCTTTTCTACCATCATTAGACCTTTTATGCTCCAAATAATCAGTATTAACATATAACATGGACTACTATAAAATAAAACACTACGAATTAGCACTTAAAATACAATAAAATTCATTGAGATAAATTAGAACAACACATAGCTCAAGCTAATAGCACTAGTTTCTTGTTGAAACTCTAAGTGACAATTATGATTCCAAGCTTGTTTTGAACACACCTTGAACATCATAAAAAAGTATTTTAACACCTATATTCTCAATTATATCATTATTCACTCATTACGCACACGAGAAGTCCTCAAAACAAAGACTAAACTAGTGTAGATTATGATACTTAGGTGTATAAATCTACCTATGATCACAACCCCATACTTAAAGTGTTGTTCATCCTCAAACAAATATTTAAATTAATCACTATAAAATGAAGACTCCAACATTATTACTATAAGACACTCAAGCTAGCACTACCACGATCACAGAAATAACAGGTTCTACCCCAAGCATGTCAGATACTTTTGAAAACTCATGAACACTACTTCAAAACACCCTAGACTCACGAATTGACTTCCCTAAGTTGGCAAAATCATGCATAATACTTAGTAAAAGAGATCATATAAGTCACTATAACACCCTAAAATTTGGGTCCTTGAAAAATTCTTGATTCTTGAGCTTACTGTCCTTACTACGACTCACCCTGCAAGTCGTTGAGTGTCATAGTGGGTCTTAAGGACCAAATAGTAGACTGACCAATATGTTGGACTAGAGTTTCTATCATGATTATAACTTGGACCCTACTATTCGTAGGGTCTCATAACAAGTCATAGGGTATGAATCGTAAGGAAACCAATGTACTATCCTAAGTTCCTATTGTGACTGTGACTAGCATGTTATGAGTCATAAGGATTGGATACATGTCATATAGTGCGACTCATAACCATACCAGTGTGGGTGACCCTGGACACTGTCCAGACTACGACTGGACTAAATGAGTTGCAGAGTGATCCTATGAGTCATAAGGTCACCCATAGCAACTGGGTGTTGGTTTTTAGTCTTTTAATTAAGGGCATCTTGGTAATTTCCCTCCTACCCCACTTAGCCCCCATGACTTAAAACCCTCTTTGGTACTTTATTAGTATACTATTCATAATCAAAACACTCTCTCAAACTCTCTAAATTCTCTCAACTAAGATACTTAGGGTTTCCAAGAATTTGATCAATTAGTGCTCCCAAGGACCAATTCTCTCCATAAATCTTGATATTTCATGTATTTTACTCTTTTCCACTATTACTTTGTAAAATCATGCATTTTAAATAGTTATCCATATGGTTTTGATGGTGATTTTGGAACATGGGTTGAGGGTTTTTGAATGATTGTTGATTATGTGATGTTTCATGTTTACATATGCATTATTTATGTTTAAATGGTGGTTTGAAAAAAATTTGATGCATGGTTATGGTAAATAAACTAGGGAATAGACAATTGAATTGGTAAAAACCCTAACCTAACTTTGTGAAAACGGTTTTGAGTGCGAATAAAAATTGCATTGAACTATTTTTGAAACAATTTCATGATATAAAGAGGTTATTGAAATATTATGGTTGATTTAATAAACAAATGGTGATTTGGCATGTTAATGATACCTTGCAAGTGTAGTTGGTATGATGATATCGATAGTGTATGCCTAAATGTTTATTATGGTTCAATAAATGGGAATGTGTGATAAGTGTTTTAATAAGGCTTAAAAGAGGGTTGTGTAGATAATCCATGAAAGTGGAGGTTCCAAGGGACCAATACTGGAAACCGCATTTGTTGGCGCGGGGGTCAAAATGGCCTGGGGTTTGAGTCCCCTCTCTTATGACCAGGTGGTTCGAGTCCACCTTGTTATTATGATTGGGAGGTTTGAGTCCCCCATATTATATTACATGATTAGGTGCTTAAGTTACCTTAGTATATGATTAGGAGGTTCGAGTCCCCCACATATATATATGAGATTATTCTCCGATTCGTGCGGTGACATGCATTGGGCCTGACCAGGGGGTGGGAGATGAGGTATAGCCCGTGGGTACTATTAAATGATTGTTAAGCTACACAATCTAGGTTAAAGTTTTAAAGTGCATGTTAAGCCTTGTTCCCTATCCCAACATATTATATAAATATTTTTTTATGTATGAACATGTACATTGAGTTGAACTGAATTTTTAGTTGTCATTACTTTATCCTTTTCCCTAAGTTAAATGCTAGTGCTAAACCCACTAACCATCTCTGGATGCTGTATCCCCACGCAATGTAGGCATCGAAGATACTTTTACTTTTCCTACGCAGTGTTAGGTAGATCAGCTCGGTTCGTCGGTCGTCTGCAGTAAAGTAGTGAACTTTTATTCTCCGGAATACTTGATTATTCCATCGACTTTCTTTTATAAACTAGAATTGAATAGTTCACATTAACATTAACATTGTCATTTCATTATTTTTGTTAGAGTCGAGGGCATATCCTGACACTTTATTAATTTTGGTTATGTTAGAAGGCTTTATGGATTACTGTGTACTTAGGTAGTGGTGTTGGTTGTTTTGGTTGGTTAACAATTATCAGTTATAGACATATCTTAAATTCTTTGAGCTTATCTTATGCTATTTTGTTATATGTTCGAAATTCAGTCACTACTGGGGGTATTGTATCCTATTTAGTTAGGAGCAGGGGGCAGTCTTTGGTCATTGTTGGACTTGATGATACAATCCGGATTAACTCCAAGACATTTACTAGAAGTCAAGCCTGGGAGCTTCAAAGGATCCAAGGATTGTTCATGAAGTGGGAGGTACTTGAAGAAGCCTCCTTACTATTAATAGGGTGTTATTTGTTAATGATCTCACTCACATTGGTCCAAGGATTGTTGGAGGTGGCAAGCAAAGGCAAAACGGGGCTAGAAAGTCCCTTGGAAAGGACTTGATCCTAAGGTGCTTTGGATCCTCTTTGATCCTCTCTAGAATTTCAAAATAGATCAAAACAGCCCCAAGTGGGCCTTTTATTGCAATTGGGTCGGGCCCTAAAATTATAATAATTAGCCTAAATTATAAATACTTTTGAGGCTAGCTTATTCTATTAGTTTTGATTGATTATTGATGAATTGATGAATGCTTCTCCATTGAGTGAGAGTATTGGAGAACTTTTGTTGAACTTTGGTTTAGAAACACTGGTTTAGAGGGTGTTCATCTCTCTCTTGGCCACCGTAAGAATTAGGTGTTCGATTAGATTGTAATTGAGGGTATTGGAGTTTGACATACTCTTTTGTTCTTGGTTACTTATTTTCTTGTGTCTAATTATCTATCTTATCGACCATCCTTACTTTTTTTTATATTCTTTAGTTTTTGTAGTTTGATTTCGTATCATTTGGTATCAAAGACGAGCTTGATTTCATTTCTACGAAGTCAATCTTGGGTCTAGTCGTCTTGAAAAACCAAAAATACACAAAAAAGGTTACTATTCACATTTTAGGTCTTAGGTCATATTTTGAGTTTTTAATTTTTCTTGTGTTTCTAGTGTTAGATTTGCATTCCCTAACACTATACGAGTCTATAAGCTAAATTTGAGTCAAATCGGAGCTTATTTGAGAGTTCTATCCTTGTTGGAAGCTTGGGTTGAAGAAGTTTAAAGTGAATTGAAAATCTGAATGTTTTGGTGAAGAATTGGGGGAAATTGATGTTTGAAATGAGTTTAGAAGGCTAAGAAGCACCTATGTTCGATATTTTAACTCATTCCAAGCACCAGAGAAAAAGTTAGAAAGATTGATGTTCTTGGTCTGTTCTTGAGGAGATTGTTATATTCATATTGAAAATTCATCCAATGGAAGGTGTTTGATCCAAAAAGAAGGAATAAAAAGAGTGAAAGGGTGTTTGTGTTTGAGAAACTAAAAAGATTTCAAGAATATTCCAAGAGAAAATTACACAAAGGGCATCAAGAAGCGCATTTTCAGCCTTGGAACAAGCAAGGGGCGGCCAACTTGCCCTTGACCTACGCCCAAGGTGTGTTGCTGCTGCTCCCAGCCTACTGCCGTACCTAAAGGCAGTTTCTAGGGTCTCTACTGCATCCAACCTATGCTGGAGGTGCGTTAGAACTGCTGCCGCAGCTCAAATCAGTGAGCATCCTTCCTCACCTGTGCTGGAAGTGCTCTAGAGGTGAGCCCAAGGTGTGTGACACCTCCCAAACGCATGTCAAGCCTTCCCAACATACAATTCAAGTTACAAATGCATTATAACACTTCTAAATTCCAATTTACTGAGGTTTGGTTCCTTAGTTTCATTCCTTGATTCATAAATTCAACTCTTGATTCTTAAAACTATCAATAACTAGTAATTCACCTACTAAATTGGATGATTAGTTCTTGAGTCTGAATTCATTCATCGTCTCATTTCTTTCAAGATTTTCTCTTTTTAATATTGTTGTTAATTCTTGATCCAAGTCCTTACATATTTATTTGAGTCCATCTAACAAGAATCCAATCTGCTGAAGAGTAGAACTTGACACCTCGATTACCACACGAAGTATAAACCATCTTTCAACATTTGTGATCCAAGTGTGAGGTAAACAAAGGTGTGAAGAGTTAGTGAGGTTAATTTATTTAACGCTAACATGTTTTTTTTGTTTTTGTGAGTGTCTTTATTCATAGGTAAAATGGCTATGGAATGTAAAACTTCACAAACCATGGATAACCACTCAACAAATTCTATCTTAGCGGCCATTGAAACTCTCAATCGTAAAATTGATTCTATGGACGCTAAGATAAATTCACTTGATCTTAAGGTGAATTCTCTTGAAGGGGCTGTATCCCTCATTGGTGGAAGAGTGGATATTGTGGAAGGTCGATAAAACACATCCCTATCCATACCTCAACACTTCCATGCTTCAACTAGTGGGAATGCTCCAAATCCTTCGGTTCATATTTCCTCGGAAAACCATCACCAAATGATCAATCCACCAATACAAGCACATGATTCCGTTCCTCAAGCAACTACATATCCACAAAACTAAAATCCTGTTTGACCAATCCAACCTTAATTTAACCAAACACAACATGATGAATATCGAACTTGAATACCCCAACCTCCACTTAACCAAATTCCCCCATTCTAAGCACCCTTTAACCAAAACTAACCCATCCAAATAGACAAGGAAGAAAAGAAAGAACAACAAGCGGAGTTCGGAGCATTCGATGAAGCCGACACATTGGTAGAGGAAATAAAAGGTAGACCATTGGATCAATGAGGTTATCGAGGTTGAGGAGAAAGATTTAGTCCAGCTCCTAATGGTAGAGAAACTTGGGAAACCGACCATAAGGTTATGATCAATGAAACCAACAAGGTAATAGGGATCGAGATATGGGTATCAATTTCAATCAAGGTTAGTCTTCCAACTTTCAAAGGTAAAAGTGATACCGAAGCTTATCTCTTATAGAAGTCCTCTTGAGAAAGGATCTTCCAAGTTAATGATATCACCGAAGAGAAAAAGAGTTGCTATGCCATAACCCATTTTGAAGGGTATGTCAACACATGGTGGGATTATGTCAAGAGATTTGGAAATGTGTTGAATGAAGGACAACCCCCTCCATGGGAGTCGTTGAAGGTTTTCATGAGATAAAGATATGTTCCGGAGAGTTATAGACATGAGATACTTGCCAAGTTGTACAACTTGAGGTAAGGTAACAAGAATGTTATGGCCTATTATGAAGGATTCCAACAATTGATCTTGAAGCTCAACCATCGAGAGAACGTGAACCATGACATCATACACTTCAAGGTTGGATTGAACAAAGATATCTCTTCTTACATGACTATCCACAAGTTTGATACCATAAAGGAAATCTTCCAAGCGGCCTTGGATATTGAGAGGGATATCAAAGAAAGGGCAACTTACAAACCAAAAGTGTACTCATCTACCAATACTTGGAGCAAGAGTAAAGAGATAGATAAATAATCATCAGGGTGGAACAAGAACAACAAGGACTACAAGTCCAATGACAAGAAGGCCATAGAGAAGACAAATCCAAAGTACCCACCAAGGAATGCAGGTAACAAATATCCGAATATCAATCCTAAAGGTTTTCAATGTTTTAAATGTCAAGGGTGGGGACATAAGGAAAGTGAATGTCCCAACCGGAGAAATGTGATCCTTACAGAAGGGATGTTGTATTACCTTGGAGAAGAGGTGGGATTGGAAGATGAGAATGATCAAAAAGCCCAAGATAGAGAGGGGTCCCAAGAAGATGAGCAAATAAAGGAGGATAATGAAGATGCTTGGCCCCAAGATGGAGAGTATGAGGTTCCAAATTTTATTGTAAGGCGTGCAATGATTAGTAAGGGGATAGATGACTCTAGTCAAAGGGAGAATCTATTCCATACTAAATGTATAATAAAGGAAAATATATTCTCTTTGATCATTGATAGCGAAAGTTGTCCTAATGTGGCTAGTGCTACTTTGGTTGATTTCTTGATGTTTCCCACAACCAAACATACCACACCATACAAACTTCAATTGTTAAATAATTGTGGTGAGTTGAAGGTGACTAGGCAAGTGGTGATTCGGTTCAAAGTCAAAAATTATCATGATGAGCTGTATTGTGACGTGATACCTATGCAAGCTTGTCATCTCTTGCTTGGGATACCATGGCAATATGATCATTCAAGCAAGCATGACGGGAGGACCAATCAATACTCTTTTGAGTTGAATGGTTGAAAATTCACTCTCCATCCACTTTTTCCATCTCAAGTAAATGAGGGTCACCAAAAATTAAGAGAATTGAAAGAGAAGGGTAAGAACAAGGTGAGAAGGAGGACCAAATTGAGGAGTGGGATGAAGAAGAGTAGAAGAAGAGGTTGAAAGGGAAAAGTCCCTTAGTGATGTTGGTTAGGAAAAAAGATCTTTTCAAAGAGCATGTTGTCAAAACACCCATTCTCCTCCTAGCCCATGATTTTCATGCTAACCACTCTACTTCTCCTACCCCTCATTCAATTTCCCTTGGTTTGCAGGATTATGGATATGTGTTACTAAAAGATCTTCCCCAAGGATTACCCCCACTTTGGGGAATTGAGAATCAAATTGATTTTGTGTCGGGTTCTCAATTACCCAACAAACCATCCTACAAAAGTAATCCAAAGGACACAAAAGAGCTCTAAAGGCAAGTTGAGGAATTCCTCAACAAGGGAAACATCAAAGAGAGCATGAGTCTATGTGCGGTTCCAGTTTTACGAGTGCCTGTAGACACGTAATTTCATCCCTCCCCAAAGTTATTTTTTACCTCATCTTACCACGCACCTTCACCTATGTGATAAGTTCCCAAATAACAAAATCATAACAACTCATAACAAACTTTTAACACCTTATCATAACAAAAATAACAGCCCGTTATAACAACTTTGACATATCACACCCTTACCTCTACCCATATACCCCTTACCCATGTACCCCCTTGCCTCTTTGGGAATATATTCACACACACATCAACACATATGTCCTTCATTTTCTCCATTCATTGCTCATTCACAGAGCAACACAATTTATATACACACAACACATACACTCCACAACAGAATACACCATTACACACTCTCTATTTCTTTTCTTCTCCACCAGTGCACATACATAGAGAATACACTAGACCTCACAATATTCGCATGACACACTAATATACACATCCAATCAAAAAGGATGGAGTTAGTTTTGAGAGAGATAGAGTAATAAAGAAACTAAGAGATGAGGGAGCAGAGGAAACTGGAAGCAAAATAATTTTTCGGTGAACCCTCACTGGAATACACCAACCCACCACTGTTAAATCACCGGAAACAACCAAAAACCGCTGGTCAACCCAATGGAAATGGCTTAAACACGTTGACCCAACCCATCCCGAGATATTCCCTATTTTTTGATCAAAAATCCATCGAGAAATAACCTATCTTTGTCATAAAAATGACCACTATCGATTCTCATTGATTCTCATCGGGAACAACAACAACCGGTCTATCCCAACGCCAACACGTATCGAAAAGTAATCGATTTTGGGCAAAAAGGAAAGTTTGTGTTGAAGGGTTGATTTGGAATGCGTATTGAGGTTGAGTTAAGGTTTTGGAGACAGATTCTATCCCGTTTAATTGGAATAATACATCAAGTTTGAAAGCTTATTCTGACGTCTAATCCTAAACTCTATTTTTTATTAAAGTGATGTGGTTAATGATATGATTTGTTGGTGACATGATTTTTGATTGTATGGTTGAGCAATGCTAATTGTTGTGATTTGATTGATCGATTGAAATTGATTAATTAGTTGAGAATGACTTAAACTCAATTAGAAATAAACTGGAATAGGAATTGAAGATTGTTAAAAGTAAATATTAGTTTATGTTTGTTCATTGATGATTGCTTGATTTAGAATAAGCATCGACTTTGTTAAGTTCGATAGTATCATATTTCAGGTCATGAATCATTAGGTAAATGATAGGGGGTAGGAAAATTTAGGGATTGTGATTGTTGAATGGTGTTGGTTTTCTTGCATTGAAAAAATATATTCATTTAGCCAAGGAATGCCCTGAGGCTCATTGTATTTATTCACCGAGGAATGCCCCGACGTATTATATTGGCGGAAGATGATTGTGATCAAGGCTTATGGAATTAGGTAGAGCATAGTTTAGGACTAGTGTAGGTTAGTGTAGTTTTATTTCAATATCTTTAATTCAGATTGTAATAATTGAACTAGACACTATATTGTTTGGACTTGTTTTGTTTTGTTTGTTTGATTGATTGTTTTGTATGTTTTACATGGTTTATACATTCATAGAGTCGCACTAAACGATATACTCTACGAAACGACCATTGTCGAACCACGGGATTGAGGGGTACCTAACACCTTTTCTTCAGTTAACAAAATTTCTTAACCAGAATCTCTATTCGTGGATCAGCTTTAAAAGAGTCAAAAAATCATTTTGAAAAGGATTTCCGTAAAGTGACTTGGCACACCAGTTTATGCAAAGTGGTGATTCTGAATTTTGATTGTTAAAGATCCTTTTTGGAACAAATTATTTTCTTTTGTCACTTAATAATAAAACCCTTTTGAAACTTTAAAATTATAATCTTTTTTTTTTGGTTAAAAAGGGGGTGTGAAAGCTTTAGCGACTCCACTGGGGATTTTTCAGAATTAGAGCTTATTTTTTGAGTTGTATCGGCTTAGTTTGTCAGTATAGGTGTATAGACGTTGTTTGTGTTATCATTTGTGATTGTTTTATCATTGTTGAGTGTCTACGTGCTACATGTTTACAGTTTTTCTCCTATGTGTTACCATTTTATATCTGTCATCATTTGCATAACCCGAGTCATTTGTTTCACAACAAGTCTAGAGTACACGCTGTGTACACGACCTCTAGTTGAGTCACCCTTATTTTACGAAGGGGAGCCTTCAGCTGGTATGGAGTATGTGGAAATCAATAGCAGCCACTATCGACCATACGCTTCCCCGAACAGCCTTGCTAGTTGAATTCCAGCATAGGTCAGCCTTTAGATCATGCTTATCTGGATCATATTGAGATCTAGCGGGACCCACTTGGTCCTTTGTAGGAGACTCACCCTTAAAGCATACCTACATGCTAATTGATTCATCTTTGAGGGTAACAGGGACATTTGACGGACTGATTTGGGGAAAAACATGTGCTAGAATTAAAGAAAAGTGTGTAGGCAAGGAAAGGTTGAAAAAAAAAAGGAGAAATGTAAGTCAAAAAGAGTTTTGTCGTTTTGTTTAGAGTTCTTTATGACTTTTATTTTTCACAATCCCAAAATTTAAAAAGATTTTTTTCACCTTTTGCACTCATTTTCTCAAAAATACAAAAAACATCAAAAACATTTTTCTTTTTTTATAATGAAAATATGAAAAATGATTTTTCTTTCATAGTTTTTAGTGTCAGTTTTATGTGAAGTGTCTAATTAAACCCCCCCTCAAAAAGATTTTATTGACGTTGTTCATCGTTTATCTTTGGTTGTGTCTCTTAAGTTAGGGTCAATATGTTAGTTAATCCCTAATTGTCCAATTTGGATGAATTACGCACACCTGATTCTCCTTTTTTTGGAGTGAGATACGTAGGCAACCCTTTGTGGGTTCGGTGATCTTATTTAAAAATCCAAAAAGATTTTTTTCACCCTTCACTTAGAGTAGGTGTTTCATATATGCCTTGAAAAGAAAAATACAAAAAGATTTTCCTTAATAGTCTTAGGTTTCATTTTGGGTTGAAATCCTAAAAGATTTTCTTCACTCTTCATTTAGAGTAGGTCTCATATACATCTTTAAAAGAAAACTACAAAAAGATCTCTTTTAATAGGTTCAAGTTTCATTTTCGTATGAAATTCAAAATCGAAAACCCAAAAATATTTTCTTTGGTAATCATAGGTTTCATTTTGTATAGGAATTTTAAAGCTGAAAAAAATTCAAAAAGATTTTCGTCAATTCACTTGACAATTTGTTATTTTCTTTTCTTCTTAAAGTTTCACAAAAAAGAAAAAGAATGAGAGTTTTATCGACCATGTTGTTCCAAAACCTCACAAACTATGCACACCTGATTCTTCTCTCTCGGGAGTGAGATATGAAGGCGCCCTTCTTTGGTTCAGTGAACTTTTCCAAAGAAAAAAAAGAAATAGATTTTGAGAAAATGTTGAACTCTAACACATTTGTTATCTCTTGTTTAGTTATTTAAAGGTGGTTGGTTTATGGCATTTTGGTTGGTCCTCCACATTGCACCAAGTCGAAAAGAAAGTTATGGACAACAAGGATACCGAGGTTGTTGTCACTAATCAGATAGTGAGTTCGGGGAATGAGAATTTAGGAGCGAATGAAGAGATTCAAAAATTAAAGCAGCACATGATAAAAATGCATCAAGCTTGGGAAAATGGGTTGCCACCTTCTCCATTTCCCACTGATAGTCTAGGATATCTTTCTAGCTTGAATGCACAGTTCCCTATTTTTGTTGACACACTACAACATTCATTAGGATCTACTTTGGGGTAGAAATATCCACTTTTAATACTAATTTCCTCACTCCGCAATACTAAACTACCACATACTTGGCTCCACCTACTGTTCATGCTTTTGCGGTGCCGCCCCCACCTGAAGCTCCTACTTTTAATGTCCATCCAACTGTTGTGATTCCTAACTCAGCAAGTGAGCCTGTATTGAATATTTCTGGTGATCAGCATCATGCTATTGAGCCCGCATTTAAGTTGACTGGTCCTTACGGCTACACTAACCCGCCTGAATTACCTCTCAACACTGAGAAGCCTATTATGAAAGAAGAACAAGAGAAAATGACCAAAAAATTGAGAAGTTTGGGACTGTCTATGAAGAACTTCCAAGGACTCGGGGGTTACAAAAATCTCATATAAAGATCTGTGCATGTTTCTAGGTATTAATCTCCCTCTTAGCTTTAAAATGCCAAAGTTTGAGTAATATGATGAGCATGGTGACCTATTGCCACATTTGAGGTGTTATTATAACCAATTAAGAGGTGCTGGAGGGAAGGAAGAACTATTCATGGCTTATTTCGGTGGGAGTCTTTCGAGACTAGCTTTGGAATGGTTTATTGACTAAGACATCGACAAATGAAATAGTTGGGATGACCTAGATAGTGAATTTGTGCAACAATTCTAATACAATGTAGAGTTGATTCATGATAAGAAATCCCTAACTAATATAAAGAAGAAGAGTACTAAAAGTTTTAAGGAATATGCTATTAGATGGCATGAACAAGCTGCTAGGTTAAAACCGCCAATGAAAGAAATTAAGATAGTTGAGGTGTTTATTCAAGAACAGGATGAAACATATTATCAACACTTGTTACCTACATTAGGCAATCCATTTATTGAGGTCCTCAAAATAGGGGAGATGATAGAGGATGGAATAAAGACTGGTCACATGTGAGTTCTGCACTATTGAAAGCAACTACTCAAGAAATTCAAAAGGGTTCAGGAAATGCTGGAGGAAATAAGAATGAGGAAGATGCAGCTGCAACTATAGTTGGACAACGGGCATGGTCAAGAAGACCACATTGTCGTTACCCTTAGGCTCAAACCCAAGTTCATACCCAAGCTCCACAAAATCACTCCCAAAATCCATTATACTCCATTTCCCCATTTCTATATCCAGTATATAATTCACAACCACATGTTCAACCCTTATATTACCTATAATGGCATGCACCAACTCCTCAGAGTCATCCTCTTACTCCACAGTCTTACGAATCCCTTCTAGGCCTAATTTTCGATCTAAGCCAAATAATGAAATGAGGCAGAATTTGAGGGATAACTTTACACCAATTGGAGAGTCGTAAGCCAGTTTATTCCAGAGATTGGTACAGTGGGGCATGATCACTCCTCTCCTTGGGTATACTCTTGACCCACATTCAAGAAGTTTTGATCCTAATGTATGATGTGCATATCATTCTGATGTTCAGGATCACAGTATTGAAGATTATCGTGCTTTGAAAAGAGAAATAGGAAAGATGATTCAAGATAAATCGATTATGGTGTAGAACATTGACAGTGGTGAAAGCTTTAGTCATGCTGATGTGCAAACCAGTGGCAAAGATGTAAAGCTTGGCAATTGAAAAGTCACTCCTCTCCATACTTAAAAGGATAGTTGGTAGTTTATTTTGTTTTCCTTTCTATTATTTGAATTATTTCGGGGTTATAATTCAGAATCTATCATGTTTTATCTCTTGTAATTTATGTTCAAACCCTTCTATCTTTCATCTTAACTAAATGCAGTGTTGTTTTTCTCTTTGTGTTTTAAATATGTGTTGTTTGTTTGTTTTCATTACATAGTACATTTTATATTGGTTCTAGTGATATGATATACTGGCGGAATTTTCTGCTAGATCTTAAAATCCAGTTTAAGCATGAACTTTGAACTAGAGGGATAAACTTAAAAAAAGAATATCTGAGAAAATAGGTAAAATGTTGAGACATTTAGTGACCAAGTTGAAGTCTTCTTTGAAAATTAAGGAAAATATTTTGAGAATCACAAGAATAACCTGGTTATCAATTAAAAGGCATATCTTAATTAGGTCAAACAGTGGATGTGTGATCCTATACCAAGAGGAAAAGAAAAAAAATCAGCTCCACAAAAGCATGGGTCATTCTATGTGAGGGATGTACAAGAAAGGTGGAGTTGTTTGTTTGACAAGTGTAGAAGAAGAAGTGACACACATAATCAACTAAAGTTAGTGTTGTTAAAGTGTCACAAATGATCTTCATCTTTCACTTCATATTGCATGATGCATACTTACATTGTCAAGGATTGATATGACGAAGGTATTTCATTTTGCTATCCAAACATTGTGTCATCCTTTGTTTACCCCATTTGAGCTTTAGTTCTATTTTATTTCATATCCGTCTTTTAGAATCAAGATAGAGTCAGCAAAGCTCAAAATAAAAGTGTCGAACAAAAGAATAGAGTTGAAAAGTAAAAAAGAAAAAAAACAAGGTATGTCAAAAATAAAGAAAAAAGATGAGTGTAAAGAAAAATACAGTCAGAAAAAAATCCCAAAGAGAAAAAAGTCAATAATAGAGAGAAAAAAAAGAAATTAGAATCAAGAAAAATAAGTTAACGGGACTATGTGTGACCTGATTCTCCTCTCTCGGGAGTAAGATACGTAGGTTGTCCTACTCTAGGCTCGGTCCAACCAAATAAACAATTTAGAATCACGCAACCAAAAGAGAATGGGGCATGAGTTAATACTTATTGTTTGAGTCGATTCCAAAAGTTATAAGTCCTACCCCACTTCAAGTGTTATTTGGGCCTCATACCATCTTTTCTTTCTAACCTTATCTAAAATCTAAGTTACAACCAAATCAAGACTTCAGATCAATATTTGTGAATGTTAAATCTAAGAATGCAATGGATATGATAACACATTTTGGAAACTACTCGTCTTCCTCAGTATAAAGAATTAGGAGAGAAATAAAAATGAGAGAGTTTTATTGGTAAAAACCCTCACAGACACCGTAAGGCGATGGTAAGTTGAGAGAGATAAAAATAAGAGAGTCTTATCGGTGAAAACCCTCACGGGTACTGTAAGACAACTGTGAGTTGAGAGAAATGAAATTAAGAAGTCTCATTGGTGAAAACCCTCACAAACACCATAGGGCAATGGTGAGATGAGAGAAAGAAAATGAGAGAGGCTTGTTGGCAAAAACCTTTCAAGGCGTCACTAGCCGAATGAGGTCTCTGAATGTGAATTTGCCCAAGGAAGTAACATAATTTTAGGGCCATTAACTCAACAACAATTGGTGAAAGTTGGATGGAAAGATCAGACAGCTTAATCCAAAATGCATGTCATAATAATTAGAGTTAACTGCCATTTTCAGATAAATTTTTCTTCTCTCTATTTCAATGGGTACATTCATTTTCTATTCTTTCTTCTTTATATTTTTATTTCTATTTTCTTGAGTTAGTTTTTCGAATGAAAAGTCATTTTTCTTGTGTCTTTGAGTCAAATTAATGTCAAAGCAAGTGAGAAAAGATTTCAAAACTGGCTACCAACTTTTTCAATTGCAAAGCAAGAAAAAAAGGTCAACATATGAAAGAGACATGATTGTGAGCCAAAATAAGGCATGCAAAAAGTTTTGTCAACAGATAAGTCTGGGAACTTATGGAAATACAAAGGTTCAAAGGGTTTATCTGAGGAGTATGACAAAGCAGAGATACTGTGTTTGCTTCAGAGTCACTCTTAATAATCTGATTTTGGGTCAATGATATAGCAAGTCAATGACATATGGTAATGGTTGGAAGTAAGATTAAATGTGATGAGGTCTAGAGTGATTGTCGCGAAAGCTAAAGCCACAAACCAACCACCATGTTTTTAAACTCAAAAGTTTTCTTTGATGAAACAGGAAATATGTTACCTTCAAATCAAGAACTTCAGAGCATAAATATCAAGGCTGTAATGCCTCACTTCTACAAATGTAGGAATAAATGTCGCTGCACAGTTTTGATAATCAAATCATGATAAAAATTCATCATCCTATAGCTCTCGGAGACATACTTCTTTGTCTAGGTATTTTAACTTTCAATTGCTAGGTGATACACTTCTTAAATTTAACCTAAACACTTAGAAAATGTACTTTCTAGTCGAGTCATTCCCTTTGAATCCTAGAAGATGTACTTTCTAGTTGAGTTATTCCCCTTGACTCCTAGAAGATGTACTTTCTAGTCAATTCATTCCCCCTTGACTCCGAGAAGATGTACCTTCTAGTCGAGTCATTCCTTCATCTGCTAGAAAATATACCTTCTAGTCGAGTCATCCCCCCTTGACTCCTAGAAGATGTGCCTTTTAGTCGAGTTATTGCCCTTGACTCCTAGAAAATATACCTTCTAGTTGAGTCATTCTATTTGACTCTTAGAAGATGCACCTTCTAGTCGAGTCTTTCCACTTGACTCATAAAAGAAGTACCTTCTAGTTGAGTCATTCTCCTTGACTCTAAGAAGATGTACTGTTTAGTTGAGTCATTCCCCTTGACTCGTAGAAGATGTACTATCTAGTCGAGTCATTCTTCTTGACTCCTAAAAGATGTATCTTCTAGTCGAGTCATTCTACTTGACTCCTGGAATATGTACTTTATATTCGAGTCATTCCCTTTGACTCCTAAAAAATGTATTTTCTAGTCGAATTATTCCAATTAACCCATAGAAGATGCATTTCCTTATTTGGGTAATTCAAGCAGCATTTGTAAGAAGATGCATTTCCTTGGGTAATTCAAGTGGCATTTGTAAGGAGATGCATTTCTTTGTCTGGATAATTTAAGTGGTATTTGTAAGGAGACGCATTTCCTTGTTTGGGTAATTCAAGCAACATATGTAAGGAGACACATTTCCTTGTTTGGGTAATTCAAGCGACATAAGTAAGGAGGCACATTTCCTTGTTTGGGTAATTCAAGCGGTATATGTAAGGAGATATATTTCCTTGATTGGATAATTTAAGCGGCATTTGTAAGGAGATGCATTTCCTTGGGTAATTCAAGTGCCATTTGTAAGAAGATGCAATTCCTTGTCTGGGTAATTTAAGTGGCATTTGTAAGGAGACACATTTTCTTATTTGGGTAATTCAAGCGGTATTGTAAGGAGACTCATTACCTTTTCTGGATAATTTAAGTGGTAGTTGTAAGGAGACACATTTCCTTGTTTGGGTAATTTAAGAGGAATATGTAAGGAGACACATTTTCTTGTTCAGGTAATTCAAGTGGTATTTGTAAGGAGACACATTTCCTTGTTCGAGTAATTCAAGCGGCATTTTTAAGGATACGTATTTCCTTGCCTGGATAATTTAAGTGGTATTTGTAAGGAGATGCATTTCCTTGTTTGGGTAATTCTAGCGGCATATGTAAGGAGACACATTTCCTTGTTTAGGTAATTCAAGTGGCATATGTAAGGAGACACATTTCCTTGTTTGGGTAATTCAAGCGACATTTGTAAGGAGATACATTTCCTTGGGTAATTCAAGTGACATTTGTAAGGAGACGCATTTTCTTGTTTGGGTAATTTAAGTGGCATTTATAAGGAGACATATTTCCTTATCTGGGTAATTCAAGTGGCATTTGTAAGGAGACGCACTTCCTTGATTGGGAACCTACCTAAAAAATAGGGCGAATAAATGAAAAGTCAAGCAACAAGGTAAAGAAGTCAAAAGTCAAAAGTCAAGCAACAAGGTTAAAAAATTGAAAGTCAACAGATTGAAGAAATAGCAAGTCATGAGTCCTCCTGGAGAACAGGGTTAAAAATTGAAAGCCAAGCAACAGGTGATAAAATTGTCAGTCGAGAGCTCGTCTAGAGAACAGAGTAAGGAAATTGCAAGTCAGGAGTCCGCCTGGAGAACAGGGTGAAGAAATAGTTAGTCATAAACCAAGGAAAGCTGCATAGATATGAATTTTGTAATTTTAGTTATGTTTTTAACTTGTAATTTTCATTTTTAATGTAATGACAAAGATGCGGACTGGAACCTAGAAAGGACCTCACTCGACTCTCCAACTCGATATAGTTCTTCTCTTTCCAACCCTTCGAGATACCCACGACTTGATTTCCTCATAACTTGGGTAGGTAGGATGTCCAAAATCAAGACTCGGTGGTACTCTGTCCTTTTTTTTTTGAATAATGGTCGGGTCAAAATTTTATCTCATTGTCTACTTTTTTTGGAAATACTTTGTGTTTCCACCCAAAGAGGGGAATGATGTAGACACGTAATTTCGTCCCTCCCCAAAGTCATTTTTACTATTATTTACCTCGTCTTACCATGCACCTTCAACCATGTGATACGTTCCCAAATAATAAAATCATAACAACTCATAAGAAACTTTTAACACCTCAGCCTAACAAAAATAACAGCCTACCATAACAACTTTGACACATCACACCTCTACCCCTACCCATATACCCCCTACCGATGTACCCCCTTGCATCTTTGGGAATATCTACGCACACACAACAATACACAGGGGGAGATTCTCCATTTTTTCCATTCATCACTCATTCATAGAACAACAAAATTTATATACACACAACACATATGCTTCATAACAAAACATACCATTCCACACTCTAGATTTCTTTTCTTCTCCACTAGTGTACACACACATAGAATACACTAGACCTGACAATATTCACATGACACACTGATAAACACATTCAATCGGAGAGGATAAAGTGAGTTTTGAGAGAGATTGAGGAAGAAAGAAACTAAAGGTTGAGGAAAAAGAGAAAACAGGCAGCAAAATAGTTTTTCCGGCAAACCCTCGCCAGAATACACCAACCCACCACTACTAAATAACCAAAAATAGCCTAAAATGGTTGGTCAACCCACTAAAAATGGATTAAACACACTGAACCAACCCATCCCGTGATCTTTCCAATTTTCTGATCGAAAATCCATCGGGAAATAACCCATATTTGCCAAAAAAATGACTACAACCCCATTCTTGTCGATTCTCACTGGGAACAACAACAGTTGATCTATTCCAATGCCAACGCACATCAGAAAGTAATTTATTTTGGGAAAAAAAGAAAGTTTGAGTTGAAGGGTTGATTTGGAATGCATATTGAGGTTTAGTCGAGGTTTTGGATGTAGATTCTATCATGTTTAAATGGAATAATACATCAATTTTGAAAGATTCTTTCGAGGTCCAATTCTTAATTCTAATTTTTTTTAATTTAAGTGATGTGGTTAATGATATGATTTATTGGTGACATGATTTTTGCTTATGTGGTTGAGCAATGCTAATTGTTGTGGTTTGATTGATCGATTGAAATTGATTAATTAGTCGAGAATGACTTGAACTCAATTGGAAATAAATTAGAACAGGAATTGAAAATTGTTAAAAGTAAATATTGGTTTATGTTGGTTCATTGACGATTGCTTGATATGAAATAAGCGTCGACTTTGTTAAGTTCGATAATATCATGTTTTAGGCTGTGAATCATTAGGCAAATGATAGAGGGTAGACAAATTTAGGGATTGTGGAATTGTGAATGTTTGAAGTTTTTGTTGAATGATATTGGTTTTCTCGAATTGAAAAAATGTATTCATTTAGCCGGGGAATGCCCCGAGGCTCTTTATGTTTATTCATCGGGGAATTTCATGATGTATTATGTTGGAGGAAGATGATCGTGATCAAGGCCCGAGTCACAGGTTAGAGTGTAGTTTAGGACTAGTGTAGGTTAGCATACTTTTATTTTAATATCTTTAATTCAGACTGTAATAACTGGATTGGACACTATATTTTTTGGACTTATTTTTTTTATTTGATTGATTGTTTTATGTGTTTTACATGGTTTATACATTCATAGCATCGTACTAGCATACTCTACGAAGCGACCATGGTCGAACCATGAGACTGAGGGTTGCCTAACATCTTTTCTTCGATCAACAAAATTCCTTAATCGAAATCTCTGTTCGTGGATCAGTTTTAAAAGAGTCAAAAAATCATTTTGAATAGAATTTTTCAAAGGTGACTTGGCACACCAGTTTATGCCAAGTGGCGACTCTGAATTTGAATTGTTAAAGGTCCTTTTCGAAAAAAATTATTTTCTTTTGTCACTTAATAATAAAATCCTTTTAAAACTTTAAAATTAAAATCTTTTTTTGGTTAAAAAAGGGGTGTAACAGTTCCAAAGAAAGATGGAATATGACGCATGTGCATTGATTGCAGAGCCATCAATAAAATAATTGTAAAGTATCGCCACATAATTCCCCATTTAGATGATATGTTTGATGAGTTGAATGGTTCTTGTGTTTTTTCTAAGATAGATCTTAAGATCAGGTAGCACCAAATCCGTATGCAACTGGGTGATGAGTGGAAGACCGCATTCAAGACCAAGTTTGGTCTATATGAATGGTTGGTCATGGCTTTTGGCCTCACCAACGCTCCTAGTACCTTTATGCAGTTGATGAGCCATATGATAAAACCATTCTTAGGGAAGTTTGTTGTGGTATACTTTGATGATGTTCTAGTTTATAGAAAATCCCTTGAAGAACATGTCTTACATTTGAATAATGTGTTTGAAGTGCTTTGAAAATAGAAGTTGTATGCTAATCTTGAAAAATGTTCTTTTGGAGTGAATGAAATTGTATTCTTGGGATTTGTTGTGAGATCAAGAGGAGTCAAGGTGGATGAATCTAAGATAGACACCATCAAGAATTGGACAACTCAAAAATCCATTGGTGAAGTAAGAAGCTTCCATGGGTTTGCTAGTTTTTAAAGGCAATTTGTAAAAGGATTTAGTACCAATGCCACTCCCTTGTCCGAGGTAATCCGTAAGGATAAACCTTTTAAATGGGGTGATGAGCAAGTAAATGCATTTCAAGCTTTGAAGGTGATAACGCTCAACTTACACGTCAATAAAATGCAAGGCGTTCATCGTCAATATATTTACCCAGCTTTAGAGTCGGAGTCGAATCCACAGGGAACAATGTGAGTGGCGATTAAAATTGTTTGAAACTAAAGCTACAAGTTAAATTCAAACAGCTGGAATGAAAATACAAAATGGTGGTTTTTAATGATTGAACAAAAGTTCTTACGACTTCAATTCGCCTTAGAAATCAAATCTTAAACTGCAACATTTCAAATCAGTGATATAGAAAAACTAGAGTTGTGATCACTATGATTAGTAATCCACCATTGAATAACATTTGTAGTATTGGACTATCGTGACTTATGGAAAACACCAAATTATCAGTTTTGACAGTCCATCTAAGTGTTTCTCAACCTACCTAGATATTAAACTCCCTAATTCTCTCAAACTTAGGAAAGCATTCTATTCATACTGATTTTATTGCGAGTTGATCAATCTTGTTACAACATTAATCATTAGATGAGAACTTAACCTTCCTAAATCCTTGTTGATAATTCACTTCTTACTAGGGTTGATTTCTTATCTCAAGCAAATCAATAGTAAGCAAGGCTTATTGTTTGCAGCCAACAGAAAATAATTAATACAAAACAATTATCAAGATGTTCCCACAATCACTCGAACCCTAACCAAATATTAAATCCATGGAGGAATAATCATAGATCTCACAACCCTAGTTGTGGGTTTTTGTTCCACATGAGAAAGAAAGAAATAACAACAATTATATTCATCATGCAAAGTAATTAAACTTACAAAAGATGAAGTATGAAGTTTATTCTTTTCCAAGTTTAAGAGAAAATTCCCACAACCAAATAAAAGAGTAGAAGATTGAATTCTAAGTTCAGAGCCCCCAAAGAGAGGTGAACTCCCTTGGAATAAGTTTTCTGCCCCCCGATATGTTCAGCCTCCTCAATAAAACCCTAGAAGCTACTATTTATATCCGTAAGTTAAGAAAAATCAAAAATTAAAAATTCAGAATTTTTCTTTTAGGTGACGACATGTTTGACGGCTTGTCAGAGTTTTGATAGATTATCAGAACATGTCATCAGGCATGCTTCAAATTTTTGCCTTCTATTTATGTTGACTAAATTCTTGACGGCTTATTAGACACCTGACGATTTATCACTGACGTCATCACATCTTTACTTCAATTTCTCAAGCACTGCCCAATCCTGACGACGAGCCTGACAGTTTATCATAACTCTGATGGCTTATCACATGTCGTCGTCACTTCTTCCAGCTGAATCCCATTCTCTGTTTAAGGCTGACGATGAAGATGATAACTTATCAGAGTGCTGACGAGTTATTAGGAAAGTCGTTAGCGATACTTCTCTTTTATTTGCTTCAGATTTCGACTCTTTTACTTCTATCATTGTTGGTTCTCTTGCATCTTGACTTCCATTACAAAATCAAAGATAAAACAATCAAAAATGACAAAATTTGCTTAAGAATTTGCAAATATTCTTAGTTAAAAGCCTCAAATGTGTTAGCATCTGCTCACACATCAACACCCTCAACTTAAAACAATTGCTTGTCCTCAAGCAACTAAAAAACAACAAAGAGGATACAAAGTACATTCGACAGTCAACCATCCATATTATCTCAAAACATCTTCACTATCTTTAAGGTCAATTAATTTTAAAACAACAACTGTGCATATTATTGAAGAACAATAATGCGACACACAGGAATCAAGATATGAGATCAATTCAGCAACAAAAACCATGCATGTATTAAGATTATAATATACAAACAAGTTAGCAACTAGCAGCGTAACCAGTGTGCCCTTACTACAAAGAAGTCCCTCCTCACTCATATGTGAACTCAAGCATGTCAATGCGGGGATGGTCAAGAGACACTCACTCTCAGAAAAAAGTTCCAGTCAATAAATGCCAAATACCATAAGCTTGCCCTTATTTTCATTACTGAAGCTTTCAGACAGTTAAGTTAGGATCACTATAGGTCTAATCTTTGGATTTTAATGTAGGCTAGGGGTTGGAATGATACTCGATGATATTTAAAGTGACTAAGCCTCCTTGACACTACACTAGCTTCTGGGGTATCACTTATTAACCTTTTTCTATTCTTCTCTTTTCTTGATCACACATATTTAGGATGGGTGCGGTCTTTTCTACAATCATTTTTTTTTTCACAACTTTTGTTTTCTTGTTCTCTTCCACCTCACCTAGCTTTTTATTTTTTTCTTTTATTCTACCTTTCTTCATACTCATTTTACATCACACACCCCAATGATAGCCACCCTCAACTTAGGCCATGTGCCTAAGTCAAGGTGCATAGTGTCCAAGGAGGACCAGGGCAAAAACAGGTTCATTATGATATAAATGGGAAGGTGATAGGTATAATAAAAAGAATAGGCATTCAGGCTTAAAATCAGGATCAAGGGATATTATTCACACATGGAAGGTCATTTAGGCTAAAAGAGGACTAGTATCAATAACGGCCTATGATCCTTTCCTAACCGCTATCCTACAACTAAGGCAACACCAACCTGGCAAGTTCTGGATTTAACACATAATGGGAACTAGGTAGTATATCACACACACACGACACAAAGGTATATCACAAGCTACTACCCATTTGGTTCATGCAATTTTTTAGCAATGGTTATCATGTCACTAGTACTAATGCCATAACAAGGATCACAGTGGTCACACATAAATACATATCACACAGTTATAAAATAGACCTTTGGAGAGGTGTTCAAAAATAAAAAAAAATATGTTAACTGCCTAAGGTACTTGTATTTCTCCTAGTCAACTACAATATTTTACAACAAATCACAATATGCCTAAACATGGCGGCTCTACTAGGAACAAGACTATGGGAAAAAGAGGCACGACAACAAAAACCCCAAGAGTAAACAACACCCACAAGTAGCCCCACCCTCAACTTAAAATCATGCAATGTCCCCAATGCGTCAAGCCAAAATAAAAGAGTTAGAGATATACTTGTGGCACCATGGGTGCGAAGATCTGATGTCAATCACATAATATGAATACAAACAACAAAATACCTTGGGTTGCCTCCCAAAAAGCACCTAATTTAGTGTCGCGGGACGACCCAACTCAGATTTTTCCTCCACCTTGAGGATATGAATTTCACCCCCAACTTAGAGTCTATCTTCTTACCTCGCTCGTAGGGGGGTGGTATAAAAATTAAGAAGTTGGGTAATGGATTTAGCGTGGTAAACCACTCGTCCTTAAAGTGGGTGTGTTTTTATGTTGCTTATCAAGTGTAAAATAAAGAATATAGGGTTCTTGTTCCTCATCTTCACACTCTTCCACTATTTTAGATGATTTCACAGAAAAGATTTCATCTAAACATAATAGGAAACAATACTTTGAGTGAGGCCCAACTAATTCTACTTCAAAATTTATACTATCTACTACACGCTCACTTTTATTCACCTTATGAATGTCAGTCTCAAGATCAAGATGACAATCGAGTGGTTGCGATTCTTGAGTTTTCTCCTCAAATTGGCTAATGTCCTTCTCATATTCTTCTTTGTTTAGCCACTGTAAACATGGTGGGAGTGGTAACTCCTTTAGCTCTTTCCATATCTGTTCTTGATTCTCTAAAATTTATTTCATCAATTTGTTCGCTTGAATCATGACAACACATATATCTTCAGTATGATCACTTTGACCACAAGCCAAACACCAAGTTACAGTAAGTAGGACAGTACCCACATCATAAGGTGAAGGTCCTGTCTATGCACTTCTAGGTAAATCTGGACAGAAAGCCTCAAAATATGGTCCCCCACAATAATAACAAGAACCGTCACAAGAATCATCATCACTCAAAAAACCATCTATCTAGGCTGACATCTCAAGAAAGGTGTGATAAAAATAAAAGAAAATAAAAAATAAACTAAACAAATATTTACAAGTTTGAATTTAACCAAGTAAACTAAAATTTCAAACCAACTCAATACGCCAAATTGTTCCCGGACAACGGCGTCATTTTTGATAACGCTTAACTTATACGTCGATTAAGTGCAAGTCGGTCGTCGTAAATATATTTACCCAAATTTGGAGTCAGGGTCGAATCCACAGGGAACAATATGAGTGGCAATTAAACTTGTTTGAAACTAAAGCTACAAGTTAAATTCAAACAACTGGCATGAAAAGAGAAAATGGGTTTCTTTAATGATTGAACAAAAGTTCTTAACACTTCAATTCGCCTTAGAAATCAAATCTTAAACTGCAACATTTCAAATCAGTGATATAGAAAAACTGGAGTTGTGATCACTATGATTAGTAATCCACCATTGAATAACATTTGTAGTATTGGACTATCGTGACTTATGGAAAACACCAAATTATCAGTTTTGACAGTCCATCTAAGTGTTTCTCAACCTACCTAGATATTAAACTCCCTAATTCTCTTGAACTTAGGAAAGCATTCTATTCATACTGATTTTATTGCGAGTTGATCAATCTTGTTACAACATTAATCCTTAAATGAGAACTTAACCTTCCCAAATCCTCGTTGATAATTCACTTCTTACTAGGGTTGATCTCTTATCTTAAGCAAATCAACAGTAAACAAGGCCTATTATTTGCAACCAATAGAAAATAATTAATACAAAAGAATTATCAAGATGTTCCCACAATCACTCGAATCCTAACCAAATATTAAATCCATGAAGGAATAATCATAGATCCCACAACCTTAGTTGTGGGTTTTAGTTTCACATAAGAAAGAAAGAGATAACAACAATTATATTCATCATTCAAAGTAATTAAACTTACAAAAGATGAAGTATGAAGTTGATTCTCTTCCAAGTTCAAGATAACATCCCCATAACCAAATCAAAGAGTTGAAGATTGAATTCTAAGTTCAGAGCCCCCAAAGAGAGGTGAACTCCCTTGGAATAATTTTTCTGCCCCCGATATGTTCATCCTCCTCAATGAAACCCTAGAAGCTGCTATTTATATCCATAACTTAAGAAAAATCCAAAATTAAAAATTCAAAATTTTTCTTTTAGGTGACGACATGTCTGACGACTTATCAGAGTTATGATAGCTTATCAGAACATGTCGTCAAGCATGCTTCAAATTTTTTCCATCTACTTATGTGTGACAACATTCTTGATGGCTTATCAGACACCTGAGGACTTATCATAGACGTCATCACATCTTCGCTTCAACTCTGATGGCTTATCACATGTCGTCGTCACTTCTTCCAGCTGAATCCCATTCTCTGTTTAAGGCTGACGATGAAGATGATAACTTATCAGAGTGCTGACAAGTTATCAGGAAAGTCGTTAGCGATACTTCTCTTCTATTTGCTTCAGATTTCAACTCTTTTACTTCCATCATTGTTGGTTCTCTTGCATCTTGACTTCCACTACAAAATCAAAGATAAAACAATAAAAAATGACAAAAATTTCTTAAGACTTTGCAATTATTCTCAGTTAAAAGCCTCAAATGTGTTAGCATCTGCTCACACATCAACACCCTCAATTTAAAATAATTGCTTGTCCTCAAGCAACTAAACACAACTAAGAGGATACAAAGTACATTCAGCAGTCAACCATCTATATTATCTCAAAATATCTTCACCATCTCCAAGGTCAATTAATTTAAAAACAATAAATGTGCATATTATAGAAGAACAACAATGCGACACACAGGAATTAAGATATGACATCAATTCAGCAACAACAACCATGCATGTACCAATATTGACCTATCTAAATAAGTTAGCATCTAGAAACGTAACTAGTGTGCCCTCACTACAAAGAAGTCCCTCCTCACTCATATGTGAACTCAAGCATGTCAATAAGGGGACAGTCAAGAGACACTCACTCTTAGAAAGAAGTTATAGTCAATGTATGCCAAACACCATAAGCTTGCCCTTATTTTCATTTCTGAAACTTTCAGATAGTTAAGTTAGGATCATTATAGGTCTTCTCTTTGGCTTTTAATGTAGGCTAGGGGCTGATATGATACTCGATGATATTTAAAGTGACTAATCCTCCTTGACACTATACTAACTTCTGGGATATCACTTATTAACCTTTTTTTTCTTTTTTTCTGGATCACATATATTCAGGACGGTTGCGGTCTGTTCTACAATCACTTTTTTTCCACAACTTTTCTTTTCTTGTTCTCTTCCACCGCACCCATCTTTTTATGCTTTTCTTTTATTCTCCCTTTCTTTATACTCATTTTACATCACACACCCCTATGATAGCCACCCTCAACTTAGGTCATTTGCCTAAGTCAAGGTGCACAGTGTTCAAGAAGGACCAGGGCCAAAACAGGTTCATTATGATATAAATGAGAAGGTGATAGGTATAATAAAAAGAATAGGGATTCAGGCTTAAAATCAGGATCAAGGGATATTATTCACACATGGAAGGTCATTTAGGCTAAAAGAGGACTAATATCAACAATGGCCTATGGTCTTTTCCTAACCGCTATCCTAAAACAAGGCAAGACCAACCGGGCAAGTTCTAGATTTAACACACAATGGGAACTGGGTAGTATCTCACACACACACACGACATAAAGGTATATCACAAGCTACTACCCATTCGGTTCATACAATTGTTTAGCAATGGTTATCATGTCACTAGTACTAATGCCATAAAAAGATGCATAGTGGTCACATATAAATGCATATCACATAGTTATAAAATAGACCCTTGGAGAGGTGTTCAAAAATCAACAAAAACATGTTAACTGCCTAAGGTACTTGTATTTCTCCTAGTCAACTATGACATTTTACAACAAATCACAATATGCTTAAACATGATGGATCTACTAGGAACAAGACTCCGGGGAAAAGAGGCACGACAATAAAAACCCAAGAGGACATCAACACCCACAAGTAGCCCCACCCCTAACTTAAAATCATGCAATGTCCCTAATACGTAAAACCAAAACAAGAGAGCTAGAGACATATCTATAGAACTATGGGCGTGAAGATCTGATGTCAATCATATAATACGAATACAAACAATAAAATACCTTGGGTTGCCTCCCAAGAAGTGCCTAATTTAGTGTCGCGGCACAACCTAACTTAGCTTTTTCTGCCACCTTGAGGATATGGTTTTCACCTCCAATGTAGGGTTTATCTTTTTACCTAGCTCGTAAGGGGCTGATACAAAAATTAAGAAGTCGAGTAATGGATTGAGCATGGTAAACCACTCAGTCTTAAAGTGAGGTATGTTTTTATGTTGCTTATCAAGTGTAAAATAAAGAATATAGAGTTCTTGTTCCTCAGCTTCACACTCTTCCACCATTTTAGATGATTCCACAGACAGGATATCGTCTTAACATAATGTGGAAAAATGCTTCGAGTGAGGCACAACTAATTCTACTTCAAAATTTATACTATCTACTACACGTTCACTTTTATTCACCTTCTCAATGTCAGTCTTAAGATCAAGATGACAATTGAGTGGTTGCGATTCTTGAGTTTTCTCCTCAAATTGTATAATGTCCTTCTCATAGTCTTTTTTTTAGCCGCTGTAAACATCGTGGGAGTGGTAACTCTATCAGATCTGCCCATAGTTGTTCTTGATTCTCTAAAATTTGTTTCATCAATTTGTTCACTATAATCGTGATAGCACACATATCTTCAGTATGATTACTTTGACCACAAGACAAACACCAAGTTACAGTAAGTAGGACAGTATTCATATCATATTGTGAAGGTCCAGTCCATGCACTTCTAGGTAAATCTGGACAGCAAGCCTCAAAATATGGTCCCCTACAATAATAACAAGAATCGTAATCACTCAAAAAACCATCTATCCAGGCTGACATCTCAATAAAGGTGTGATAAAAATAAAAGAAAATAAAATGTAAACTAAAAAAATATTTACAAGTTTGAATTCAAGCAAGTAAACTAAAATTCCAAACTAACTCAATACGCCAAATTGTTCCCAGACAACGGTGCCATTCTTGATAATGCTCAACTTACACGTCAATTAAGTGCAAGGCGGTCGTCGTTAATATATTTACTCAACTTTAGAGTCGGGGTTGAATCCACAAGGAACAATGTAAGTGGCGATTAAACTCATTTAAAACTAAAGCTACAAGTTAAATTCAAACAACTGGCATAAAAAGACAAAATGGGGGTTTTTAATGATTGAACAAAAGTTCTTAACACTTTAATTCGCCTTAAAACTCAAATCTTAAAATTGTAATTTTTCAAATCAATGATATAGAGAAACTATAGTTGTGATCACTATGATAAGTAATCGTCCATTGAATAATAGTTGTAGTATTGGATTCTCGTGACTTATGGGAAACACCAAATTATCAGTTTCAACAGTCCATATAAGTGTTTCTCAACCTACCTAGATGTTGAACTCCCTAATTCTCTCAAACTTAGGAAAGTATTTGATTCATACTGATTTTAACTCAAGTTGATCAATCTTGTTACAACATTAATCATTAGATGACAACTTAACCTTCCCAAATCCTCATTGATAATTCACTTCTTACTAGGGTTGATTTCTTATCTCAAGCAAATCAACAATAAACAAGGACTATTGTTTGCAACCAATAGAAAATAATTAATACAAAAGAATTATCAAGATGTTCCCACAATCACTCGAACTCTAGCCAAATATTAAATCCATGGAGGAATAATCATAAATCCCACAATCCTAATTGTGGGTTTTAGTTCCACATGAGAAAGAAAGTGATAGAAAAAATTATATTCATCATTCAAAGTAATTAAACTTACAAAAGATGAATTATGAAGTTGATTCTCTTCCAAGTTCAAGAGAAAATTCCCACAACCAAATCAAAGAGTTAAAGATTGAATTCTAAGTTCAGAGCCCCCAAAGAGAGGTGAACTCTCTTGGAATAAGCTTTCTACCCTCGATATGTTCAGCCTCCTCAATGAAATCCTAGAAGCTGCTATTTATATCTATAACTTAAGATAAATCCAAAATTAAAAATTCAAAATTTTTCTTTTAGGTGACGACATGTTTGACGACTTATCAAAGTTCTGATAACTTATCATAACATATTGTTAGGCATGCTTTAATTTTTTTCCTTTTTGTTATGTGTGACAACATTCTTGATGGATTATCAGATACGTGACGACTTATCACAGACGTCATCACATCTTCACTTTAATTTCTCAAGCACAGACCAAGCCTAACGACTTATGACAACTCTGACGGCTTATCACATATCATCATCACTTCTTCCAGATGAATCCCATTCTCTGTTTAAGGATGAAGATAAAGCTGATAACTTATCAGAGTGCTGAAGACTTATCAGGAAGTCGTCGGCCACACTTCTTTTCTATTTACTTCAGATTCTAACTCTTTTACTTTCATCATTGTTGGTTCTCTTGCATCTTGACTTCCACTGCAAAATCAAAGATAAAACAATCAAAAATGACAAAAGTTGCTTAAGATTTTGCAATTATTGTCAGTTAAAAGCCTCAAATATGTTAGCATCTGCTCACGTATCATAAACCTATTGCCTCTTTGAGATTAAATGTGATTCAATTAAGGTAGTAATAGGTTCCGTATTTATGCAACATCATAAACCTATTGCCTCTTTTAGTGAAAAGCTCAAGGGCTCAACTCTAAATTATTCCACCTATGATCTAGAGTTATACCCCTTGATTAAAGCCTTGAGTAATAGGAAACATTATTTATGGCCTAAGGAGTTTGTGATTCAAACTGATCATGAGTCCTTGAAACACCTCTAGGCCCAAGATAAACTCAATAAAAGACATGTTAAATGGATTGCTTTCCTAGAGACTTTTCCTTATGTAATTCAATGCAAAAAGGGAAAGAAAAATGTGGTAGCTGATGCATTGTCTAGGAAGCATGTTCTTATCTCTACATTGTCTTCTAAATTGATGGGATTTGAGAGTCTTAATACAGTGTACCCTAAATTTTCTCAAATCTATCAAGATTATGAGACATAGGGTAGGGATAGGGGGGAGAGAGATAGTGCTTCTATGACTTACTCTAAGTTTGATGGTTTTTTATTCAAAGAAAAGGTTGTGTGTGCCCTCTAGCTCATGGAGAGAATTATTTCTAAGAGAGACACATGATGGGGGGTATGATGGGTCAGTTAAGAATCGATAAGACCCTTGGAATCCTAGAAGAACAATTCTATTGGCCCATGATGTGTCAAGATATTTCTAAAATTTGTAGCCAATGTATGAATTATAGAAGTGCGAAATCCCACCTTCTACCTCAAGGATTATATACCCCACTACCCATCCCTCAATGCCCATGGCTTGACATGTCTCTGGATTTTGTTTTGGGATTGCCAAGGACAAAGAGGGGTAGAGATTGCATTTTTGTTGTGGTTGATAGGTTCTAAAAAATGCCCATTTTATTCCATGTCATAAAATTGATGATGCTTATAATGTGGCTTCTTTTTTTGTTGATCATGTTTTTAAAATACATAGAATTCTTCAAACCATTGTTAGTGATAGGGACTTTAAGTTCATTAGTTACTTTTGGAGGTCGTTGTGGGGTAATATTGGCACCAAATTACTTTTATCAACATCTTGCCACCCATAAATGGAGGTGGTAAATAGAACCTTGGGTTCTATGTTGCGCAACTTAGTTAAAGGAAAAATGGCCTCTTGGGAGGACCACCTACCTTTATTCAAATTTTCATATAATTATATTATCCATTTGGCTATTGGTATGACTCTTTTTGAATGTGTTCATGGTGTTAACCCCCTTACCCCTTTAGATCTCACTCCTTTCTCTAGTGATATTGTGATAAGATTATATAGAGATAAGAGGGCAGAAACCATATAGAAGTTGCAAGAGAAGCTGAGAATTCACCTTAAGAAGAAGAATCAAGAGGTGGCCAAAAGAGTTAACAAGGGAAGGAAGTGGCTTGTACTTGAACAGGGTGATTTGGTATGGGTGCACCTTCGGAAGGATAGGTTTTCAACCCAAAGAAAATCAACATTGATGCCCCAAGGTGATGGTTCATTTTAAGTGCTTGAAAGGATAAATGATAATGCCTATAAGATTAACATTTCTTCAAAAGATCAAGTACATAATACCTTTAATGTGTGTGATCTTTCACTCTTTCACATGATCGAAGATGATCACCATTTGAATTTGAGGTCAAATTCTTCTCAAGATGAAGAGGATGATACAATCCAGATTAGCTCCAAGCCATTTAATAGAAGTCAATCCCGGGAGCTTCAAAGGATTCAAGGATTGTTCACGAAGAGAGAGGTACTTGAAGAAGCCTACTTATTATCAAGAGGGTGTTATTTGTTGACGATCGCACTCACATTGGTCCAAAGATCATTGGAGAAGGCAAGCAAAGGCAAAATAGGGCTAGAAAGCCCTTTGGAAAGGACTTGAGTACAAGGCACTTTGAATTCTCCTTTGATTTTCTCTAGCATTTCAAGAGCTGATCAAAACAACTCCTAGTGGGACTTTTCTTGCAATTAGGTCACTTTTGGGCCCTAAAATTATAATAATTAGCCTAAAGTATAAATACTTTTAAGGCTAGCTCATTCTCTTAGTTTTTCTTGATTATTGATTAATTAATGAATGTTTCTCCATTGAGTGAAAGTATTGGACAACTTTTGTTGAACTGTAGTTTAGAGGGCGTTCATCTCTCTCTTGGTCACCATATAAATTAGATGTTTAATTAGATTATAATTAAGGGTATTGGAGTTTGAGATACTTCTTTGATCTTGATTACTTCTTTTCTTGTGTCTAATTATCTATCTTATTGATTATCCTTACTTTTTCATATCTTCTTTAGTTTTCTTAGTTTGATTCTGTATCACTTGAGATACCCACCATGGCTAGGCCCTAGTTTGGGTTCTAACAAAAATGGTATCAGAGCCTAGGTTTGGGGTTATTGGGTGTCCACAAATCCATGTCAAGTAAAGTCTATTTTATAGGTATAAAGGAGAGGCTACGAGATATTTAGGAATATTTACCTTTATTGTTGTTCTATTTCGGGATATAGAGTCTATGATCCTAAAATCTCCTCTGATTCCCATATGTTTGCTTTTTATGTCATGCTTCCCAGAAGATCTGATGCTCATGGAAACTCTTTTGTTCTATTCAAGGATAATGTTGACGGAGCTCGTACTAGTTATGGAGTTCAGACTCGGTCTAGAGCTCTAACTCCTAATTGTACTACTCCACATAGAGTTCCACTGATTCCCCCTAGCCCTTCTTGGACACCTCAAGCTGATGCGTCTAATGCTGAGTTTTGCAAGTCAATCCATTTTCTTGCCCATATAGTGGCCTCTCAAACTAAGCATGTTGCTTTTATTGCTCCATCTTCTGAGGTCACTAGAGTTGACCAATTTATAAGGTTGAGTCCTCTGACTTTTGCTGGTTTAAAGGTTGAGGAGGATTCTCAAAATTTTATTGATGAGATAGAGATTATTTTATTTTTCATATGATGTATGATACTGATGTAGAGGGTGTGAATTTTGCTGCTTATCAGTTAGAGGATATGGTATATCAATGGTATGAAGAGTGAGACCAGTCTAGGGGCGATGATATTGAGTCTGCTTGTTAGATGACTTCTTTAGTTCTTTTCTTGATCGCTTCTTTCCTCAGGAGTTGAGAGAGGTAAAGGCTGAAGAATTCATAAATTTGAAGCAAGGAAGGATGGTAGTAAATAAGTATGCTTTGAAGTTTTATTAGCTATCATGTTATATTCCTGAGTTAGCATCTAGCATGAGGGATAGAATGAGGAAATTTGCTTTGTCTCATAATTTGATTATAGAAAGCAAGGCCGCCCTATTAAAAAAGGATATGGACATCCTTAGACTTATGGTGTATACAAAATAAGAGGAAAAAAAAGAAGTAAGCAGATATAAGTGAAAGACAGAATAAGAAGTTTTGGCTTTCAAGCCATGGTGGAGGTCAGGAACAGAGTGGTAGAGATGGTTGAAAATAGTCTAAAAAGAAATGGGGAAAATTTGGTTCCTATTCTATGACTAGTGCTCCGTACCCTAAGTTATTCGGTGATTGCCATTTTTAGAGTAACAATGGGTTTAGTGCGTAGGGTGCCTAGTCTTAGGCTAGTGGAGCTTAGTAAGCCTCATCATATCACCCTTGCTATTTTTGTGGGAAGGTGCATCGCCAATTTTTTTAGGAGGAGAGGAATACGTGCTTTAAGTATGGTCAGTTGGGCCACCTACAGCGGGATTGTCCATTAGTCAAAGGTTTCTACTGGGGATAATAAGGTTTTGATTTCCACGTATTCAATTTCTTCTCCAAAGGGTGCTACTTCTGGCTCCGGCACTGGTCGAAACCGCCTTAATGCTCTTGCCACTCGTAAAAAATCTGAAGCTTCTCCTAATGTTATCATTGGTATGTTATAACTCTTTTCCCATGATATGTATTGTCTGCTTGATTCAGGGTCTACTCTTTTTTATGTGACCCTATATGTGGCTATTCAATTTGGTTTTGGTCTTGATTGTATTCCTTATCCTTTCTTTGTGTCTACCTCGGTGGGTGACTCTGTAGTAGCCAAAATGGTTTATAGGGTTTGTGTAGTGTCTATTTATGGTAGGTAGACCTTGGTAGATTTAATAGAGTTCGATATGGTAGATTATGATATTATCCTTGGAATGGATTGGTTGCATTCGTGCTATGCCTCTCTTGATTGTCGTACCTGTAAGGTTATTTTTAAATTCCGAAAGGAGCCGATTGTAGAATGAGAAAGGAGTTCCCTAGTTCCTAAGGTAGGGTTCATATCTTATTATTGAGCTCAAAAATTGATTTCCAATTGGTATTTATACCATTTAGTGCATGTTAAAGATTCTAGATCCGAGGGTCTTTCATTGCAACCTGTTTCCGTGATTTGTGAATTTCCCAAAGAGTTTCTTGATAACCTTCCTGGTATCCCTCCCAATGGGGAAATAGATTTTAGGATTGATCTTTTTCCAAATACCTACCCTATCTCTATCCCTCCTTATAGAATGGCTCTGGCTGAGTTCAAGAAACTTAAAGAGTAGTTGAAATACCTTCTTAATAAGGGTTTTATTCATCTTATTGTGTCTCTGTGGAGTGCTCCTATGTTGTTTGTGCATAATAAGGATGGGTTTCTTCGAATGTGTATAGATTATCACTAGTTGAATAAGGTAACGGTAAAGAATAAGTACCCTCTTCCGAGGATTGATCTTTGGCCGGGTTATCATCAGCTGAAGATTAGGGAGATGGATATCCCTAAGACTACTTTCAAAACCTGGTATGCTCATTTTGTGTTTTTAGTGACGTCCTTCGGTTTTACTAATGTGACGACAACATTTATGGATCTTATGAATGGGGTATTTTGTCAATTTTTGGACTTATTCATCATCGTGTTTATTAATGATATTTTGGTGTATTCCAAGAGTGAGGGGGATTATCCCAACCACCTCCATATAGTGTTACAGACCCTTAAGGATCAACGCTTGTATGCTAAATTCTCCAAGTGTAAATTTTGGTTGAATGCAGTAACTTATTAGGGTCATGTTGTTTCTGGTGAGGGGATCATGGTGGATTCACAGAAAGTGGAGGCGGTTAAAAAGTGTCCTAGACCCACAACTCCAACCGATATTTAAAGCTTTTTGGGTTTAGTCGGGTACTATAGGAGGTTCATGGAAAGTGTTTCTTTGATTGCTGCTCCATTGACTATGTTGACTAAAAAAGTTAAAGTTTCTGTGGTCCGATGCTTGTGAGGGTAGCTTTGAGATGTTAAAGGACAAGTTGACTTTGGCTCTAGTTTTGACCCTACCTGAGGGTACCAAGGTTTTGTGGTTTATTGTGATGCATCTCATATGGGACTGGGTTGTGTGTTGATACAACCTAGTAATATTGGGGCCTATGATTCTAGACAGTTGAAAGTTCATGGGAAGAATTACCTGATGCACGACTTAGAACTATTGGTTGTGGTCATTGCTTTGAAGATTTGGTGCCATTATTTGTATGGGGTTTATGTTGACATCTATTTAGACCATAATAGTATGCAATATGTGTTCACCCAGAAGGAGTTAAATCTTAGGTAGAAGAGGTGGCTTGAGTTGCTCAAGGACTACGGTATGAGTTTTCACTATCATCTAAGTAAAGCTAATGTAGTTGTTGATGATCTTAGTAGGTTATCTATGGGGAGCTTATCTTATATGGATGAGGAGAAGCGAGAATTGGTGAAGGATATTCACCGGTTGGATAATCTTGGAATTCGTCTCTTAAACTCTGAGGATGGTGGTGTCATGGTGCGAGCGGTGGTAAAGTCATCTCTTTGTGCCAAGGTAAAATAGAAGCAAGTTTTGAATTCTATCTTGATACAAATTAAGTGTGACATGGGCCAGCAAAAAGTGATGGTTTTTGAGATTGGTGGTGGTGTTATATTGAGGTACCAAGGTAGGTTATGTGTTCCCAATATTGATGGGCTGCGAGAGAGGATCTTGGTTGAGGCTGACAAGTCGAGGTATATCGTCCATCTCGGATCAATATAGATGTACCATGATTTGAAAAAGATCTATTGGTGAAATAAAATGAAGTCATATGTGGCAAATTTTATGGCCAAGTGTATGGTATGTCAACAAGTGAAGGTGGAGCACTTGAGACCTGGTGGGTTGTGTCAAGCTATTGAGTTTCCCGAATAGAAGTGGGAAGTGATTAATATGGATTTCGTTACTTGTCTTCTGTAGTCCCACCATCAGTTTGATTTGATTTGGGTCATTATGGATAGGATGAGTAGGTCCGCCCATTTCCTACCTGTGAGAATTAATTTCTCTTCTAAGGATTATGCAAAGTTGTTCATTCAAGAAATCGTCAAGTTACATGGTGCTCCTATTTTTATTATATCTGATTGCGGTACTCAGTTCTCCTCGTAGTTTTGGTATTTTTTCAGACGTTTGGGAACTAAGGTGAACCTTAGCACCACTTTCCATTCTTAAATGAATGGACAACCAAAGAGGACCACTCAGACATTGGAGGCTATGCTCAGATCCTGTGTGGTCAATTTTGGTGGTAGTTAGGTTGATCATTTTCCCTTCATTGATTTTTCATATAATAATATCTAGCATTGGGATGGTTCCATTTGAGGCTTTGTATGGTAGGAGATGTCGTTCTTCTATTAGGTAGTTTGAGGTTAGTGAGGATAGGTTATTTAGTCCTGATTTGGTTAATCGGGATATAGAGAAGGTAAAGGTAATTCAGGATAGGCTTAAAATCACCCAAAGTTGCCAAAAGTCCTATATGGACGTGAGGTGAAGGGAGTTGGAATTTGAAGTTAGCAATTGGGTGTTCTTAAAGGTGTCTTCCATGAAGTAAGTAATGTGATTTGGAAAGAAGGAGAAGCTCAATCCCCATTATGTGGGCCCTTATTTGATTTTGAAGAGAGTGATCAATGGGGCTTAGGAATTGGAATTGCCTTCGAGTTTGGGTCCTATTCACTCGGTCTTTCATTTTTCAATGCTGAGGAAGTATGTGGGTGATCCTTCCTTGGAGGTTCTATTGAAAATTATGGGTGTTTTGGATTCCTTGTCTTATGAGAAAGTACCAGAGGAGATCTTGGATCGGTAAGTATTCTGGTTGAGAATGAAGGATATGGCTTTGGTAAAGGTTCTATAAAGGAACCAAAATGTTGAAAAGGCCACTTGGGAAGTTGAAGAGGATATGAAGTCCAAATATCCGTTCTTGTTCCCCCTTTTGGATAATTGTGTTTGAGGTATATGTTATTTTTAATATCTTTATTTTTTGACTATGTTAAAGAAAATTATGAGTTCCTGGATATCTTTGTTTTCTGTCTTTGTTAAAGTTAAGAGTGGGTGTGTTTCTGTCTTAAATCATGCTAAGGGATACTTTGTCTTATCATTCGAGGACAAATGATCCCAAAGGGGGGAATGTAACACCCCAGATTTTTGGTCCCTGAAAATTTCTTGAGCCTTGAGCTTACTGTCCTCACTATGAATCACCCTGGTGTCATAGAGTGTCATAGAGGGTCTTAGGGATCCAATTGCAGCCTAGCCAGTATATTCTCCTAAGTTTCTGTCTTGAATACAACTTGGACCCTACTAGTCGTATGGTTTCGTAATGAATCACAGGGTGTGAATCATAGGGAAACTAGTGTACTATCCTAAGTTCCTATTGTGACTGCGACCAACATGTTGTGAGTCGTGAGGATTAGATATGAGTCGTATAGTGGGATTTGTAACTAGACTAGTGTGGGTGACCATGGACACTATACAGATTACGACTGGACTAAATGAGTAATAGGGTGACCCTACGAGTCGTGAGGTCACCCGTAGTAACTGGGTGTCATTTTTCAGTCTTTTAATTAAGGGCATCCTGGTAATTACCCTTCTATCCCACTTGGAGACTATGACAAAACCCTTTTTAAGACTTCATTAGCATACTATTCATAATCTAAACACTCTCTCAAACTCTCTACGTTCTCTCAAGCAAGATACTAAGTGTTTCCAATAAGTGGATCAATTAGAGCTCCTAAGGGGAAATTCTCTCCATAACTCTTGATATTTTCGGCATGTTAATCTTTCTTAACTATTACTTTGTAAAAGCATGTGTTTTAAAAAGTAATCCATGTGCTTTTGATGGTGGTTTTGGAATATGGGTTGAGGGTTTTGGAATGATTGATGTTTATGTGATGTTTCATGTTTAAATATGCATTGTTTATGTTTAAATGATGGTTTTGAAAAAAATTTGATGCATGGTTATGGTGAATAAACTAGGGGATTTTGATTTCCCCAAATTTTGTGAACATTGACAATAGAATTGGTAACAACTCCAACCCAACTTTGTGAAAGTTGTTTTGAGTGCGAATAAAAATTGCATTGAACTATTTTTAGAACAATTTCATGATATAAAGAGGTTATTGAAACATGATATTTGATTGATTTATTGAACAAAAGAAGTTATACTCCTAAGGTAATTGAACTGATTTGGCATGTTGATGATACCTTGCAAGTGTAGTTGGCATGACGATACCGACAGTGTATGCCTAAATATGTATTATGGTTCGATGAATGGGAATGTATGATAAGTGCTTTAATAGGTCATAAAAGAGGGTTGTGTATCTAAGTCGTGAAAGTGGTGGTCCCAAGGGACCAATACTAGAAATCATATTTGGCGGCGCGGGGGTCGAAATGGCTTGGGGTTTGAGTCCTCTCACTTATCATCAGGTGGTTCAAGTCTACCTTATTATTATGATTGGGAGGTTTGAGTCCTCCATATTACATTGCATGATCGGCTTCTTAAGTCACTTCTGTATATTATTGGGGGGTTCGAGTCCCCCATGCATATATATGAGATTATTCTCTGATTCGTATGGCTACTGATACTTGGGCCCGACCAGAGGGTAAGAATTGGGACCCATATAACCCGTGGGTATTATTAAATGAGGTTAAGCTAAACAATCGAGGCAAAAGTTTTAAAGTGCATGTTAAGCCTTGTTCCATATCCCAACATGTTATATAAGTATATATATATATATTTATATAAGTATATATATATGCACACATGTTTGTGAACATGTACATTGTGTTGAATTGAATTTTGAATTGTCATTACATTATCCTTATCCCTGAGTTACATTCTAGTGGTCAACCCACTAACCGTCTCCAGACGCTGTATCCCCACGTGATACAGGCATCGGAGATACTTCTACTTTTTCTGCACAGTGTTAGGTAGATCGGTTCAGTTCGTCGGTCGAGTGCAGTAACGTGGTGAGCTTCCATTCACTGAAAGACTTGATCATTCTATCGGTTTCCTTTCATAAACTAAAGTTAAAGAGTTCACATTAACATTAACGTTGTTATTGTCACTGTCAGAGTCAGGGGCATGTCCCGACACTTTATTGATTTTTATTTTGTTAGAAGGCTTTGTGGATTACTGCGAACTTGGGTAGCAATGTTGGTTGTTTTGGTTGGTTAAAAGTTATCTGTTATAGAAATATCTTAAATTCTTTGACCTTATCTTATGCCATCTTATTATATGTTCGGAATTCAATCACTGTTGGGGGTATTTGTCCTGTTTGGTTAGGAGTAGAGGGCCTGTCTTCAGTCCTTTTTGGACTTAAGATGCCCGTCATAGCCAGACCCTAGTTTGGGTCATGACAGTCACCTCACTATTATCAAACATATTCCCTCACACAAGAGGTTTACCCATATTCATTCATAATACATGATTCATCACAAAAATAAGTATAGAAATCAAATTTTGCTCACTCTCACAAAGAATTCACATGCCACATAAGATGAACCATAGGTTGGACCTTAGTGTAGTACTGTACTAATATCAAAATGTCAAGGTTTAAGATCAAATAAAACGTTGTGGTTGTACTATAAGTTAAGTGAATTGTAGAAACTATTTTGGTCAGTAATAATGACTATCTTTCTTAAGCGCTTTAATACATCACGCTTGTCAGTCAATTCCTCTCTAATCAACCAAGTTACCATTACTTCTATCTTCCCACACTCTTTTGTTTTGCCCCAATGCATTTAAGCTAATACACAATTAGTAAGGAGGGAGTAGTCGCCATTAACATGATTCAATTTTTTGATTAATTTTTCTCTTTTCATTACATTACTCCCAATCACCCAAACAAACTTTTTAACACGAATAACTATTATTTATTTAGGGCTTCACTTTTACCTTTTTCCTCTTCAATTTTACACTCCTTAACCTAATTAATTTTCAACTAAATCGCTTAGGAGCTTTGGATCAAACTATGATCAATCAAAGAAGGAGAATATGCTACATATGATGCTACTAAAGAATATAGTCTAAAGGCTTAACGGGGCTAACTAAGATCATGCACAAGTGTGGATAAAGAAGGTATGAAATATAGCGATCAAAGAAATGCCTATATCATCTCCTAAGTCCAACACTCTTTATTTTACTTTGAACACACACCAGGCAAGTTCTAGATATCATTATGCAACAAGGAATACAATAAGCACCTCACATCAGACATGACACATGCTCAACTAAAGTAGGATGACTAAAGACTCCAAACTAAGTAATAGCATGAGTTCACAATTAAACCGACATCGCTCAAGAGTCATCTACATGAGCCTAGGTGTATCAAAAGTAGTCATTCAACTCAACATACATGCTAGCAACTAGCAATAACATCTCACTTATACCTTACACAAAAATTTTAAAATTTACTCCTAAAAATAAAAAAGGGATACTAGGTCCAAAGGCATTCCCTCAAAATAGAATCGAAAAAAAAACCAAGGGATAGGTGGAGTGTACTTCAAAGAAACTGACACCAACAAAATCTAAAATAAATAAAGAGAAAATATTTTTAAAATTTTCAAATTTATCCAAAAACTAGAAAACAACTAAGAATGAAAATTATATGATAGCACTTCACCCAAAATCATCCTAGCGCACATGCAAGTGTACGTGGTCACCCAAGTAGTAAAGTTGCCTTTAAAAGCAATCACATAGGGACTTGTTCTCAACAATAATATAATTCTAGTATTACCACATAGATTAAACAAGTGCAAGAGTAACCAATAACGTTTGAGATTTGAAAACTTAAAGTAACTGTAAACGGTGCGATAATATAAAGTTCTTGAACAATAATGTAAAGAAATCCAGGATTAAGACACTACGAACAATCTTACCTACCCATACAATCACATTAGTTTACTTAATTATCTTGGTTGTTGATTCATGAGGTTAATTTCTCGTCTAAACTCTAAGTGAACATTATGGTTCCAAACTTGTTTTGAACACAACTTAAATATCATAAACAAGTAGTTTAACACCTAGATGCTCAATGATATCATTATCCACTCATCGCACACACAATAAGTCTTCATAACAAGGCTAAACAAACGTAGATTATGACACTTGGGTGCATCAAACCACCTAAGATCACCACCCCATAATTAAAGACTTGCTCATCCTAGAACAACTCTTTACACTAAGAACCATCCATGGAAGACTTCAACATTACTATTACAAGTAAGACACTCAAGCTAGCATTACCACAATCACACAAATAGCAAGTTCCACCCCAACCATGTCATATACTTTTGAAAACTCATGAACACTACTTCAAAACATCCTAACCTCAAGAATTGACTCACCAAAGTTGGAAGACTCATGAATAATACTCGATCAAAGAGATTATATAATCCACCTCACGATTATCAAACATGCGCCCTCACACCAACGAGTTAACCATACTTACTCACAGATATGTGATTCATTACAAGAATAGGTATTAGAGTCAAACATTGCTCGCTCTTACAAAGAATTCACATGCCACATAAGATGAACCATAGGCTTGCACTTTATGTAGTTTTCACAGCCCGAACTGGGCCCTGGTCATAACGGGCATCTCAAACCAACCAAGGCCTGAGATGACCCCTTAGACTTACCTCAAGAGCTAACTAATAAAATAAGAAAAGTGTAATAACCAAAAGAGTAAGTTTGTGAGTCAAAAAACAAAACCACAAAATAGTAACCCGACATTGTCCATAAAGCCTCTAACCAAAGAATAACAACCAAGTCAATATATGACCCTGACTATGCCAAAAGAAATCCATGAGTACTAGAATGGTAAAAGAAACATAAAGAAAATTAGGACTTTCGAAGGATAGAGGGCTCACCACTACAACAGCCATCAACAGGAACACTAAATTACATAATACTGCACAAGTCATAAGAAAATTCCTCGGAACCTATATCATGAAAGGATGTAACATTCGAGGATGGTTAGTACTAAGTGTACTGTCATACAACCCATGAAAGGGGATAAAATATATACTTTTACCAAGAAACAGTCATAAATCACATGTAGAACAATTATATATGTAATAGGATGTTGGGATAGGGGAAAGGAACATGAGACATGATTATTTAAAAATTTAATCCTAAACTATGTAGATCATACCGACCTTTAGGCATCCACAGGCTATATTGGTCTGGATCCCTCTGTCAGATGGCCCTAATTCATGTTAGCTGCATAAATCAAGGAAATTCGGCTAAAGACACCGAAGAGATAGCCTTTACAAAATATATTGTGTAAAGTAGACACAGTGGTCATAGACTCCCAATATCGGTAAACGTGGTTTCCAGTATTTGTCCCCTTGGTAATGTACATTCTCAGTGAAGGTACACAATCCCCTTTAAGCCTTACTAAAAATATTATTACATACCGTTAACCATGGAGTCATTTATTAAGGCATTACCAATTTGGTATCGTCATACCAATAGACTTGCAAGCAATTTTAATTATGTCATTTCGAGTCCATTTAACTATTAGAATCCAAATTCTATTTTAAAATTTAAAACCTTCGCCACCCAGGGCATTTCCAAAACCTTTTCACCTTTATCATGTTTCAAGTAAAAAATTATTGTTAAACACGTGGGAGGGCCAAAATAAAATCATCAAAATTTTTGAGGTCTTACAATAGTAGTCTACTAATAGCAGAATGTTAGGGTTTACGATCAAATAAGACTTTGCGGGTTGTAATATAGGCTAAGGGATGGGTAGGAACTATTATGGCCAGTAGTAGTAACTATCTACCCTAGGAGATTTAATACATCACGCTTGTTATTCAATCCTCTCTAATCAACCAAGTTCTTGTCACTTCTATCTTACCACACTCTTTTGTTTTACCGCCAATGCATTTAAGCTAATTCACAATTAGTAAGGAGGGAGAAGTCTCTATTACCATGATTCAATTTTTCGATCAATTTTTATCTTTCCATTACATTACTCCAACCACCCACATAAATTTTTTAGCATCAATAGCTATTATTTATTTGGGGTTTCACTTTAACCTTTTTTCTCTTTAATTTTACACTCCTTAACCTATTTAATTTTCAACTAAAGTACTTAGGAGCTTTGAATCAAATTACGATCAATTAAAGAAGGGGAATAGGCTACATATGATGCTACCAAAGAATATAGTCTAAAGGCACAACGAGGCAAACTAAGATCATGAACAAGGGTGGATTAAGAAGGTATGAAATAGGGCTATCAAAGAAATGCCTATATCATCTCCTAAACCCAATACACTTTATTTTGCTTTGCACACACACGAGGCAAGTTATAGATATCAATATATAGTAAGGAATACAACAAATGCTTTATATCCCACGTTTCACATGCTCAACTCAAGTAAACCAAGCAATAACATAAATTTACAATTAAGCCAACATCGCTCAAGAGTCATATACATGAGCCTAGGTGTCTCAAAAGTATTCATACAAATCAACATACATGCTACCAACTATCAAGAACATATCACTTATTCTTAACACAAATAATTTAATATTTACTCTTAAAATAAAAAGGGGATACAGGGTTCAAAGGGCACCCCCTAAAAGAACCAAAAAGAAAATCAAGGGGTGGGAGGAGTATGCATCTACAAAATTGATACCCATAAAAAACTAAAAATAAACAAAGATACAATATTTTTAAATTTTTTTAAATTTAGTCAAAAACTAGAAAACAACTAAGAATGAAAATCCTATAGCAGCACTTCACCCTAAACCATAGGAAGATTGCCCGACCAAAACTTAAAATCACACTTTGTCCCCAAAGTATAACTCAAAATCAAGGATAGAAATACTCTCGAAGGCCTCTAGTCCTATCTAGTAGCATATTTAATCATCAATGAGGTTCGATGAACCCCACACCCGGTCTTTGCCATGTTCCTTAACTCGGATTTTTGGTACTCAGACTTTCTGTCAACCTATGACTCAACCAAAAAAAACATGTAATAAAAATGAAAATACTAAAATAAAATACCTACCTTAACTTGGGTTGCCTCCCAAGCAGCGCCTGATTTAACATCGCGTAATGGCCCATATCACTAATTTAAACCATATTTCTTTATCCTTTTCATCCTAATTGAAGTTCATCTTCTCACTATTTTCTGACCTCTTATGCATGTACTCTCAAGGTCTGAATCTTTTTTAATACCAGACTTTTCAGGATCTTCGTTCAGCTTTTCAACTTTTGACGTAAGTGATGGCTAGGGTAACTCATTGACATAGTTTGGAGAGGTAATTTGTGGTTAGTGCTCCATACCATACTTATTCGCTTCTATAACCTTGATCATGCATAAATCCTTATAGTGAAAAGGTGTATTGAGTTGTTTGTATACTTTGAAGCCTACCTCTTTATCATCCGGTCTCATTTTTAGAGTGTCCTCTTTAATATGAATCAGTGCACCTCTCATTGCCAAGAATGGATGTCCCAGTATGATTGTTACCCTATCATCTATATCATAATTAAGAATAATAAAATTACCAAGAGTAATGAATTTACCAACCTTAATAAGGATGTCTTAAATAATTCCTTTGGGTTGCACTCTGGTTCTATTAGCCATTTGGAGCACCACAGAGCATGGTCATGGCTTCCCTAAATCGAGAGAAAAATAAACATGGGCATTAAGTTTATGATCACCCAGAAGTCACTCAAAGCATGGACCACATCGTTATCACCAATTTGTATGGGGGAGTGAAACTCCCTGGGTCCTTTAACTTCTTCGGCATCTTACTCATCACAATTGAACTACATTTATCTGTCAGTGCCACCATCTCAATATCATTTAGCTTTGTCTTATTGGTTACCACATCCTTCAAGTACTTAGCATACTTAGGCATACTCTGCAAAACATCTAATAATGAGAGGTTAATGTAAAGTCTTATGAACGTGTCAAAGAAATTTTTAAAAAATGGATCATCCTTAGCCTTTTTGAGCTTTTGAGGTAATAGTGGTAGTGGTATCTATTGTAAACGCTCAGCTGCCTTAGTTTTCAGGTACTTAGACTTCTCTAAATTTTCAACATCTTTAGCCATAACTTGTTTCTCCTCTACCTGCTTTGAATTAACTTTGTCTGGACCTCTTGAGTTTTCTTAGGAGGTTTGTTAATGAGATGTTTATCACTCCTCATGGTGATTATTATAACCTACTTTTGATTCTCTATATCACTAGGAAAACCACCTTGGGGTCTTGTACTCTGCGCTTGAGCTAATTGCCCCAATTGTGTCTCCAATTTTTTTTGGACAAATTGCTGATTTTTTATTTCTACAACCATTTGTTCTTGATTGTCCAGGATCATTCTCAATATTTCTTCAATATTACTGGTTTGCATGTTTGGCTACTGCTGAAAATGCTAAGTCTAAACTTTATTCTTGCCCCATGAATAGTTGGGCTGACTCTGCCACATGTGATTATAGGTGTTACCATGATTTCCCTTCTGTGCATTTCCCATTAAGTTCACCAACTTTGTATTTCCTCCATATGAGACTATAGAGTAACCATTAATCCAATAAATCTCACACCAAAATAAGATTTGTTGGACTACATTCACTAGAGCCTGAGGTTGGTTCACCCCTAACTTACTGAACTGCGTCATCATTTGGTTTTGTAAGGCTAACAATTGAGCGGCCAAAGTTGTGGCATTATCCACCTCAATCACGCCTGCAAACTTTTTCACCACAATTCTGGAAATATTACCATGCCAATCAGGATTACCTTGTGCAATTCGATTTAGTAAAGTATATATCTTATCATAAGTTTTCTACAAAGCATGACCACCTGCGGCTGAATCTTATAAAATTTTTATGTTACAGTAAAAGATTCAACAAAAATATAAGCTAATACCTCATTGGTCTGTTGGTAATGTGGACAATCTCTAAGAATATATTTGACCATCTCCCAAGCATGATATAAGTTATCGTCCGGCTATTACTTAAAACTCAAAATCTCACTATGTAACATTGTAGTCCTTCCAGACGAGAAGAATTGAGTGAAGAACTTCTTTGTCAGATCATCCCATGTAGTGATGGAGTTTGAAGGTTCTACGTTCAACTATATCTTTGATTCCCCCAAAAGTGAGAAGGGAAAAAAAGTGAATCTTATGTTGCACGTGGAGAATTTAGTGGGGATAAAAGTATCACTGATGTTTAAGAGGTTCTATAGATGGACTTGAGGATCCTCATATGATAAGCCTGTGAATTCCCACTATTGTACAATAGTTACACCATATTTAGTTTGAGCTTGAATCTAACTCTAGGTTTTGGTTTATGGATGACGGAGGTAACATTGGTTGCGAGTGGGATTACCAAATTCTTCTTGATGAATTGGAGGTATCCAAAAAAGAATTACTGCTCTCTCCTTAATTGAAGTAAGAATCGCTCATGTTTAGGATATGGGTCAACAAAATCCCTTTTCCTTGTCATCTTACTTAAGTTTCAAACCCGCACCTATATATTCAGAAGCTAAGATCAAGTCGTTAGCTCTTATGAAATAAAATAGAAAAACTAAAAATAAGATAGTTTTCATTCAAGTCCCCAACAACAACGTCAAAAACTTATTACGTCCTAGCGCACACACAAGTGTATGTGGTCAAACAAGTAGTATAGCGACCTTTAAATGCTAAGTATCAATCACACTAGAACTTGTGCTAAAAAATAGTCTAATTCTAGTATTACAAAAAAGATTAAAAAAGTGCAAGAGTAGTAGAAGCTCCTTGGGTCGAGGGGAAAGGTATGATTAAGAAGGCAACGTTGAATTTTGCCATAAAGTTCTGGTGGCTATTGGTGTGCTATCATTTGTGTCTGATTGCAGCAGATAAATTTCTTGCTTTGGATGGTGAAACACTAATTATAATGATGGTGGCTGATTATGATACTAGTTTTGTGGCTATCATCAGATATGAGATGTATGATAGTGCATTTAAGGAGACTACCATACTGCCTTTTCTTATTTGGTACAATTGTTATGTAATGAGGCCGGTATGCCAGACATTCTAGGTTTTGATGTGAGAGCAGAGGCTACGATCATGGCCTAAACTAGTATGCTATAGGATCCAGATAACTTAGTCCTTGCACGGATATCTCGTACGCCTCTGGTAGTGATTTTGACCCAGTTTGAGGGCCCATCAGTCTTTGTAGAGCCTAATGCTATAGAGAGAGTCTGTGCAGGAATTAAAATGAATTTTAATATGGGGGAAAAGAGTGAGACCTCCGAGATGAGTACACAGGATGAGGGGACCCCATCCACATCCACTTCAATTTTAGCTTTCTCTTTGGAGCTAGTTGGGTCATCTGCATTGCCCCCTTGCCCCTCTACTACAGCTGCTGCATCTGGTATGGTTTTTGTATCTCTTGAGTTCTTACAGATCTTAGTAGATAGTCAGAAAGTTACCACCGCCCAACTAGAGAATGTTGAGGACGAGGTGGCATCACTTTATGGGTAGATCTGGCCTTGTGTTCGGATGACACTAGAGGTGGTAGAGATGAGATTATAGGCTGTATACAGGGAAAAGATGTTAGAGTTCTAAGATGCGCTATATACCTGTATAGATTATTTTAAGGGATGAGTGTCAGCCCGATTTAGTGATATTGAGGCACCCCACCTGGGTTAGATTAGAGAAAAGGTGGCCATACTGACGGTAGAGATATGCTCTCTCACTAAAAGCACCATTATAGCTAGCCATGTAGTTATACCTCTAGTTGCTCAGCATGTACCTTCACGTAGACCTAGATATTTTGATTTATTCATAGAGGATAAGGAGGCTGCCCCTAAAGGTGAGACAAAAAGAAGCAGAGAAGTGGATTTTTAGGATATCGATATACCATTTGACCAGGCCTTAAAATAGGCCAGGTGTGATTCAGAGACCAACTTTTCTAATAGGTAGAGGCATACTAAGCTAATTGTGTGTGCATTCTCCAGTAGTGTACTACCACCACTAGTTGAGATACCCTATATGGGGATGATCTAGACACAGATGCCTAGTGCATTCCAGGTATGTCCTTATTCCCATACTTTACATTGTTTGCACACACTAGGGACAGTGCATAGTCCTTTTGTTGGGGGTGGGGTATACCATAGCCATAGTGGGTTTTTATTGTCATCCTTGTTTTCCTGTCGGCCATGGTATGATTGTAAAATTAGTATTTCTAGGTTAAAATTTTAATCGTAATGTAGTTTGTTTTGTATTGTGTTGTGTTTTTGTCTAATTAGGAGATTTTTTAGTATTTAAGGCAGTTGATATGTTTTTTATGTTGATTTTTGAGAAAAATGATACCCCTTCAAAAATTTGTTTTTAGAACTGTGTGAATGTATATATGTGTGACCATTGTGGATCATTTTATGGCACTAGAATCAGGGCATGATATAATCATTGCTAACAATTGCATGAACCGAATAGGTAGTAGCTTTTGATGTGACTCTATGCCATGTGTGTGTCAGATAATACTTAAGTCCCTTTGTGTGTTAAATCCAAAACTTACCCGGTTAGTCTTGCCTAGGTTGTATGGTAGTCGGTTAGGAAAGGATCATAGGCCATTTTTTTATTATAGTTGACTGTTAGCCTAATGACCTTCTATGTGTGATTAAATAACCCTTGATCTCGATTTTTAAGCCTTGTAGACCATTTTTCTTGTTACACCTTTCACCTTCCTATTTGTGTTATAATGAACCTATTTTGGCTCTGGTCCTCCTTGAAAATTATGCACCTCAACTCAGGCAAATTGCGTAAGTTGAGGGAGGGTATCATAGGGTGTGTAATGTAAAGTGGGTATGAAGAAGGGTAAAATAAGAGAAAATATAGTAAGGCTAGGTGTGGAAGAAAAAAAAGAAAAATGTGAAAAAGAAAAGAAAAATAAAAAAATAAATAAAATAAACCACACCCAGCTTGAATGTGCAATAAAAGAATAAAAGGAAAAAAATAAGGGTGGAATAAAAAAAATGGTGGATAAGTGGACCCCTAAGTTAGTGTAGTGCCAAGGAGGCTTAGTCACTAGATATATCCATATGTACCATACCAACCCCCCAAACCTACATTACAAGATAAATAAAGTTATGTAGTAATCCTAACTTGACTATCTGAAAACTAAGGTAAAAAAAATAAGGGCAAGCCTATGGTATTAGATGCGCATTGGTGGAACTTCTCTTTTGATCTTGAGTGCCTCTTGACCATCCTCGCATTAATATGCATTATTCCAATATGAGTGAGTGTGACTTCTTTATTGTGAGGGCATATGGGTTGTATTGCTAGCGGCTTACTTGTTTGGGTAGTGTAACTTCTGTATATGCATGGTTGTCTGTTGCTAATGTAATTATCATACCTTGATTCCCTTATGTCTTATTATTGTACTTCATGTATACATATAGTTGGTTTTGGATTGCTGAAATAGGAGGGGGTAATACTTTTTAACTTAAAGTGTTGATTGATTGCCTCAGTAGCTTAGAGTTCTCCTAGTTAAGCATCATTGTTTTATTTTGCTTTGTTGTATTGCCTAAGGAACATGTAGATATTATAACTTGAGAGTGTTCATAGAACTTTCGACTCTTAAAATGATGAAAATATGCAAGTTACTTAGGCTATTTAGTTAGATATGATGTGTTTTTGTTATGTTTTTGCAGGAAACAAAAATAGGAGGGGGTAATACTTTTGAGCTTAAGGTGTTGATTGACTGCCTTAGATAGCTTAGAGTTCTCCTAGTTAAGCATCATTGTTTTGTTTTGTTTTTGTTGTGTTTCCTGAACACATGCAAACGTTCTAAGTTAAGACTGTTGATGTGATACGGATTAGAACTTTTGACTCTAAAAATGATGAAATTATGCAAGTTACTTAGGTTGTTTTGTTAGATGGATGTGTTTTTGTTATGTTTTTGCAAGAAACTAGGTTTTGGATGCTAAACTAAAGAAAATAATGAGAATTAAAGTTTTGGGCTACTTACTTGGGTACCTATGGCCTGTAGTTACTACCTACTTGGCATAGGTGCCAACATAGGTGTCAGAAACTAGAAGTCCAGAGGCTCAAAAGTGTAGAAAAAAGACTCAGTCACTTACGGAGGGGAACCTACAGTATGTAGGTGACAGAGTAGGTTGCAGAGGAGTAAAGTCCAAAGAGTTCAGAAGTTGTTAGAGGAGAGGGGGTCACCTACATGGACCACCTATGGTCCATAGGTGCCATCTACAACTTGTAGGTATCCACAGACCTCAGTTTTCCTTTTCCATATGGGATTTGATTTTTAGGGTTTCTTGTAACCTATATATACTCTTTTGACATTTTTAGTTAGTTTATGCACTCTTAACACTTACAAGCAAATATTTGATTCCAAGATTTGGATTTTGTTCTTTGGATTACTTTGTTCTTGATTTTGGTTAATATTTCAGGTACAAACTTTTGGTTTTATTAATTGATTATTGTAATATTGTTTAAATGTCTTAAATTATTAATTCCTTTATTCGTTTTACAATAATAAGAGGCTAAAGCCCAGAACTAGAGTTATAAAAACCTTGGCAGATTGACAAAGTAAGAGAAGTGTTGAGTTGTTCTAAACCGATATCTTTGCATGTATTATGGTTATCTTCAGTTTAATAGATTTCTTAGCGGTTGAAAACGTTAAGATCCCTCCTAGTATATCTCTACTTATTCATATGTGGAGTTGCAATTAGGAAAAAATAATAACAATAGTAATTTGAAGATTAATTGTCAATCTAGGCTAATTAGTATCATCAATGTAAGATGGTTATCTATCATCCAATAACTTAAGACTCAAAAGGTAAGTTAACTGGGATCTAAGATAAGGGTTAGTAATGCAACATCTTGAGTTTCAAAAGGTAAAGGGTGAAATCTATCAATCAGTCCACAAGACAGTTGACGATACATAACTTATCAGATTCTTCATACAAGATATCTGGTTAGTTTAACAAAGCACGATAAACCTACTGAGCTGAGAAGCCAGGGAAAACACAGTCCTAGAGTTCATCTCTAACTGATTACAACCAAAGTTGAGTTATGTTACTTGTTTGAGATTACTACTACAAACCCCTCATTTACATTCTGTTGATTCCAGCAAACAAGAGAGACAAGTCCACGTATTCCCTGTGGGTTCGACCCTAACCTGAGTTGGGTTACTTTACTTGACAACAATCATTTTATATTCTATTGGAAGTGTAGTTAAGGCGTTGATCAGTCACCACTATTGTGCCCTTTCGGTGTAGATTCAACTACGAGTAGAGAATGCGGTAGCTGATTTTGTGCAGATCGGAGCGATGTTTGAGGTACTGGGTGTTTTATGGATTTTAGAGAAACTTTGAGCCTCCACTTATATTACTTTTTGTCTTTATTTTGTTTTTAGAGACGGATATATATTTTAGATTCAGTTATGTACTAGATGCTCTTACACTATGACACTAGATTACTGGGACTTATGAGATTTCTTTCAAACTCTCATTTTAATTATGTTTTGTGTTAACTTGACTTTTTTGTAGAAGTCTCCCCTTGATTTATGTTATTGTTAGTTTCATTTTCTCTTTATCGGTTTGGGTGATCGGCTTACTTATCATGACTGGGCCGTGATAACGTCATCATAACCCATTTTGGATTGTGACATATCTATAGACATCTCTCTATAACTCATCCTTTTTCTCCTTTTTTTGATAAATTTTTTGGAATAACCTCTTGCGTTGTTAAAAGGATTGAGATATTGACATAATGAGTCTTTTTTTATCTTTTTCTTTTTGTCATTTCTTGAGATTTCACTTTCATTTCATACATGTAATTAAAGAATAAAATAAAAAATCAAAGATCGACTTTGTAATTATTTATCACAACGACTCTCTGCTGAAAAAGGGACAGTGATATTGGGGGACAATGATTAAATATCACAATAATAATATTATTATATTATTAGCAAAAATATAATAAAGCAATAATATTTGCAATATAATAAAACTGAATATTAAATAAATATCACTATACAAAAGTGGGATTAAGTTGTTTCGAAAAATATATTCAACTAACCCCAATTCTTTTACCCAAGATATTATTTTAAGTGATATATTAATTATACTTGAGTCATGCTAGGCATTGTCCTAAGAAATTATTTCAGCATAGTAAAATATTTCTCCACGATTAAATAAGTACTTCACTGATTAATTAGAGGATATTCAGAATTAAATAATCTTTCCTAATAATCAGAGGATACAGAAATCAGTAAAATTATTAATACAAATACCAACAAGTTAAACTATAAAAATATATGGAGAAAATAATTTTTTATTTGATAAAAAAATAAGAAATCAAATAGAGGAGGGGTTTTGGTTAGTTGTTGTTTCTCAAAGTGGTTACAAACAAGTTTTCTTATATATTGAATGGCACAATGAAGAGCTATTCCTAGTGGTAAACATGATAAAAGAAAATTATAAGTTTTGTGGCTCCTTTACACTTGTCATTAACTTGTTTCATCAACAAATACTTGGACAAAATATCATGCAAAGAAGCCACCACACAATTCACTAGCTACTTCTCCAAGTAATATCATTGGCTTCTAAATTACACTTTAATATTATGGCTTCTCCAATATATTTCAAATATAAATTATTTTAAAATAAATAAATATTTTCCTACAATTCCCCATATTATTTCAATAGAATTTATAGGAAAAGGAGTTTAACTTGATGGATTTACATGGATAAAATACAATACGTTTGGTGCCTTCTGGATTATGCACAAAACTTAGATCAATAATATACGAAATTATTGGTGAAATATAATATACCTATGAACTGAATAACTTTTATTGTAAGCTAGAGACTTTATCAATCATATTTTGATCATAATTTTGTTGTTCAACGTGGTTTGAATCAATAGGCCATGCGCATGCCTAGTATTCATGAGACCTCTAAAGACTAAGGCCAAAAGTCTCATAACAACAACCTTATTCCACTTCTCATGTAGGTAAATTCATCAAGTGAAAACTACTTTAAATACACCATCTGTAAGGACTATGAATTCATTAAGATTTAATACCTCATCCCACCATTTTAGTAATTATTCAAGAACTCTCAATTAGTGTGCAGTGTCAATATCGACCTATTATTACCCAACTAAACCTATTTCATGGGATCTCCAATCAGATAGGTTGGGTTACCATCTTTATAAGCAATCATATTATCCTAAACCCCATTTCTTTTAAGGTTTGAAAAAATAATTTTCTTTCCATCGGGTTAGTCAGTGAATTGACCTAATTTAATTCTAACTTCACATAATTAATGAAAATTATTCCATCTCTCAGTAGTTGCTTAACAATATCAAGCCTTAATTTTATATGTCTACTCTTACAATTGTAAGATTTATTCTTTGCAATAGCAATTAGGGCTTGACAAAAACTGTGTGTATGTGTGTGTGTGTGCGTGTATATATATATATATGTATGTGTGTGTGTGTATATGTGTATGTATATATATGTGTGTGTGTATATATATATATACATACATATATATATATGTATGTATATATATATATATATATATATGTATGTATATATATATATATATAGGAGGCATTAGATCATCCTTTTTTAAAGGGATATAAGACAATAGATCATCCTTTTAAAGGGATATTATGTCAAGATCCAAAAATATGGTCATGCTGGCAGTTATCATGGCTCAACCTTTATAATTAAGTTAATCACCCAAAATAATAAAGCAAAAGCAAAAGAATACGATAAATACATACCAAGTTGAGACTTCTAGAATGAAGTCAGGCCCTAAAACATAAATAAAAGCGAAACCCCAAAAGAAATCTCATAAATCTCTAAATCTAGTGTCATAGTGTCAGAACAACGAAATACAATATTCGAAAACTGAAAGTACATGTATTTGTCTTTGATAATCAAAATAAAGTCTAATAAGCTAGATAAGGTCTGATTCAGTCTCCGACACTAAAGTGGACAGTACCTCAAACTCTGGAAATCTCCACATGAACTCAGCTACCACAGAAGGTGTTCGTACTAGGATCTGCACTAAAAGGGAATCGGAGGAGTGAGTACAATCCACTTGTATTCAGTAAGTATCATAGTCAACTGAGCAAAGCATAAAATGAGATAAGTAAAATATACTATGAGCACGTTACTTGCAAGCAGAAAAAGTTTAAAAAAGTAGCTTGTCATGATCCAATTTCATGAGTCATGATGGCACCTACTTTAACCCACCAGTAGGTCAGCGAAACCGTCGCCCGAAATGATAAGTAATGGGATAATTGGTGGAAAATACCAAAATTACTCAAGTAATTAGATTACAAGCTATAAAACATAAGGGTGATAACGGAACTGAAGATAAATAAGGAAAAATAGTAGAAACATCTCATGATCAAGTAAGGTCGGTACAAGAGCCTCTAGCCAAAGAACAAAAGTACTATAAGTATCAAATGTACAATAGTCTCAAATAGAAAGACCATCCAAAATTAAATGAGAGAAAGTCAACTCTGGCTGCGAAAGCTCACCCCATCTCCAAACTTCGACTAGCACTAGTATAGACGTCAACAGTGGTGTTAGTACTCAGACCTGCATTCAAAAAGGATGCAGAAGTATAATATGAGTACCAAGAAATGGGTACTCAATAGGCATCATCGATCGATTGAGCTAAATGATAATATAAGTACAATAAGATGTGAGATAATAGACTAAAGTCAGGAAAAAGGTCAAATCTAGAACAATGCTCCATATACTGAAAGTAAACAAACGAGTAAACAATATCAAAGAGAACATGACTAACTGTAGTCTAACTGGGCAACGATAAGCCCAGATCGCACAATTAAACAGAAATAATCTAACTGAACCTTCATAAGACCGATGGATATAACCAAAAAGGAATTACCAACAGTGACATTCATAAAATATCCTAACCACAAAACCATAATCATGAATTCTTTCATACCACCAATACCAGACTCAAGCAATTCCATAACCATTATAAGTATCCCTTCATACTGGACTAGAATCGAAAATACCATTTCTCATACCGGACTTGAACTAAAAATAATATAATAATCGTCGAATATGAAGTGGTCTAAATAGCATAATTTTTGGACTCAAATCGGTCTTGATATAAAATTTTTCGGACACGAACCAATCTTAGTAAATCCAAGGTACAACCTTATTCCAAGTTAGAAAATGTCTAGATCCTCCTCAAGCTCAAGAATATAAATAGGATGATAGAAGAAGACCTCTTAAATCTATAAGGAACTAGTTGTCACTTTGGCCAAAAGTGTGTTGGAGCACATTTCTAACCCCTAAAGTCCATTCTAAGGCAATTTTTACCCCAAACTAGACTAAAGTTCCAAAATACCACTACAATGTGCTATATTAGTCATAATTCCTAAGGTGACAATTCAACCCAAGGAATGGGTATTTAGGTTAAATTTGCATAAACATGGCTTACTAACCGGCTAAATAATCCCAATTTAGCTAACTATAAGACCAAGTCATAATTACCCATCCAAGACAAGAATAATATCATACTAATACTATAGTAGAACTCAATCTAATAGGACAGTAAGCCTAGCCTATCTGGACGCCGAAGAATGCCTAATAAAGTCTTCTAAATTAGAGATTTTTCCCATGAGAAGCCTCAGTATGATGTGACACTATCAAAATAATAATCTATACATTAATATGAGAATAATGATATCCATATTGTATGCTAATGCATTAGGTCCAAAATCAAGTCAAAATATCATATAGGGACTGCTTGAAGAATCACACTTGCGAAACCATCAACACGTTCCCCGGTGGTCAAAGATTATTTACCCTCAAGAAAGATTAAATTCTAAGATCAAATAAACTCAGTTCAAACCATCAAGGACCTAGGAATTTATGACTAACTCAGAACATTTAATTGAGAATTAGATTAAAACTTACAATCATTTTGATGAGGGGACGACTTTTTGAGCTCAGCAATACCTCATGATCACCCAAATATTATTCTCCTAATTTCCTCAACTCTTTAGGGTGTTATGGCTCTTGATACTTGGAGAAAATATGAGAAAGTTTGGTGAAGAGGGGAATTAAATGCCATATGGTTACCAATTAAGTGGTCACTTGACCGCTTAAGAGATCGTCGTTAAAGCGGCACATGGCCTCTTAAGCGATACCTACACCTGGTCAACCTCTGCTTTAGGGGACAACACGTCAATTAAGCAACATATGTTAAAGAGATTAGGCCTCATCTAAAGCAGTAAGGGTGAACCAGCCTTGGCAGCTAAAGCGACCACTGCTTAAGTGACTAAACCAAAGGTCTGCTTAAGCGGTTGCACTAGCTAAGTCCATGCACCAGCTGAAACTTGGTTTTTGCCAAGTTTCCATCAACTCATTGGGATTCATTCAAAATTTTATAAATGCAAATGAACTATGCTACCCTATTAAATTTGGTATTCAATCTTAACGGGGGCATCAAAATTTTCATTGAGAGTTGTTTCTATGAAATATGGGACCCCACACCTAAGGGGCACTTTTACCAAATTCATCCCATAGCTTAAAATAAGTCTGGAAGCCTTGGGACTCAAACAAAAAGCCCTCCATACTAAAACTAACATTTTGGATGTAATTGAACAGTCAGAATTGGCAATACGGTGTCATTAATATAAAGTTTATGCCCGATAGACAATCCTTACCAGTAAAGAATTCAAAATAGGAAATTGGCTTAAAATCAAACAAACTACCCAATAACTCAATGGTTAGCTCCAACAAGTCATAAATGACTTAGAGAAGATATAGGAAAGCTCTAAATAACAAAAAATTATGGGAATGCAGAAAATAACTTGGAGGTCCATTAAAATATCCACTACTAAAATGACTTTCATCTGCATAAGTAAAGGAATAGTATGTAACTAAAGACTCAAACAGGTAGGATACTAGGCCTGTATCTCTCTCTCGATCTCCCAAGTAGCCTCCTCTATAGGGTGATGTCGCTGAACCTTAACTATTGGAATCTCCTTAGAACACAACTGCCTGATATCCCTAGCTAATATGAGAACTAGCTCCTCTACAAAGGTCAATCTCTTGTCTAACTGGACCGAGTCCCCTGGAAGCACATGTGACTCATCGGGGATATAGCACTGCAGTATAGAAACATGAAAAACTAGATGAACAATGAAAAAATTTGGGGGCAGGAAAAATGCACAATCCACCCTCCAATTGTGTGAAATTTCTCAAAAGGTCCAATATATTTGGGGTTGAGCTTACCCTTTCTCCCAAACCTCATCACGCCCTTCATGGGCGATACTTGAAGGAACACTAGGTATCTAACTTCAAACTGTAAGGCAAAAAGCCTACAGTCTGAATAAGCCTTTTGCCTACTCTAAGCTACCCTCACCTATCCTGAATTACCCTGACTCTATCCAATGACTCCCAAAGTAAGTCAGTACCACAAGGCCTAAACTCAAAGGTCTAGAACCACCCTATGGGAGATCGACAGCGCTTACCATATAGTGCCTCCAATGGTGCCATCTCAATACTCGAATGGTACCTATTATTATAGGTGAACTCTACCAATGCTAAGTCCTTCTCTTACTGACCTCCAAAGTCAATAACACAAGCCAAAGCATATCCTCAAGAATCTGAATAATCTGCTCTAACTACTATTGATCTGAGAGTGAAAAGCATTTTAAGGTCCACCGAGTTCCCAACTCCTCCTGAAAACCCCTCTAGAATCTAAAAGTAAATACTGAGCCCCTATCTAAAATAATAGATATGGGTACCCTATGTAGGTAAACTATCTCATGGACAGAGATACAGGGGAGCCTCTCGACACTAAAGGACATTTGAATAGCAAAGAAATGTGTTGATTTGGTCAATGGATCCATAATGACCCAAATGTCATCAGAACCATGGGAGGTGTGAGGCAAATCACTACTAATGTCCATAGTAATCTGCTACCTTCCACTCAGGAATAGGTAATTTCTTAATCAAGCCTCCAAGCCTTTGATGCTTGTACTTCACCTGCTATAACATAGGCAATGAGCTACAAAGATTGATATCTCTCTCTTTATGCCACTCCATCAGTAGTGTTGCCTCAAATCCCTATACATTTTAGTTATCCCAGGGTTAATAGAGTATCTGGAGCTGCAAGCCTTACACAATATCAATTGAATCAAGTCTCCAACCTTAGAATACAAATGTATCCATCATATCTCAGTATACCCTCATAATTCTTGGTAGCCTTCCTGGACTCACCCCTCAACACCTGATAATGGATGACACAAAGTCCCCTATCCTAAAATTGACGACTCTAAATTTCAAATAAGGTAGATGTAGCCTTAACACTAGCAAGGATCCTCCTAAAGCCAAAAATATCAAGTTACACCATCAAGTTGGCTAAGAACCGAATATCCTATGACAATGGCCTCTCACAAACTGAAATAGAATCCAAGCTACCCATACTCACCACCTTTTGGCATAAGTAGTTTGCTACCATATTGGCCTTTCCTAAATGTTATAGAATAGAGATGTCATAGTCCTTCAGCAACTCTATTCACCTGCATTGTATTGGATTAAGCCTCTTTGAGTCATAAGGTGATAAAGACTATGATGATCAGTGTAGATATCACAATGAATGCCATATAAATTATACATCCAAATCTTAAGCATAAAAACTACTACTACCAACTCCAAGTCATGAGTGGGGTAGTTGCGCTCATGCACATTTAGCAGCCTTAATGCATAAGAAATAACTCATCCCTAGTGCATAAAAACATAACCAAACTAAGACCCAAAGCATCACAATATACTATAAATCCCTCACCTTCAAAAGAAAGAGACAATATAGGATTTGAAGTAAGAAAATCCTTGAGCTTATGAAAGCTTGACTCATCCTCCTCAAACCACTTGAAAGGAACCTACTTCTGGGTTAATATGGTCATTGGTGTTGCAATAGTAGCAAAACCCTCAATGAACCACCTATAGTAACTGACCAAACTAATAAATCTACGAACCTCAGACGGAGATGTAGGTCTTTCCCAATCTTAAATAACCTCAATCTTCATTGTATCCACCATAATCCTATTCCTAGACACCACATGTCCTAAGAATGTAATCGACTCGAGCCAAAACTCACACTTTGAGAATTTTAAAAAATGCCCATGATCTCTCAAAGTCTAGAGCACAATCCTCAGATACTGCATATGCTACTCCCTACTCCTCGAATACACAAGAATGTCATCAATGAACACAATCACAAAAGAGTTCAAATAAGGTCTGAATTCGCATTTCATCAAATATATGAACAAAACTGGGCATTCATCAACCCAAAAGACATCACCAAAAACTTAGAGTAGCCATAGAGAGTCCTGAAGGCTGTCATTAGGATGTCTGCACCTCAAATCCTCAACTGATGGTAACTGGATCTTAAGTCAATCTTAGAGAACACTTTCGTTCTCAGAATCTGGTCAAATAAGTCATTAATACGAGGCATAGGATATTTATTCTTAACCGTCACCTTATTCAGCTACCTATAATCGATACACAAATGCAAGGAACTATTATTTTTCTTCATAAACAACATAGAAGCACCCCAAGGTGACGTACTTAGCCTAATAAAACTCTTATCTAGAAGGTCCTAAATCTGAAAGTTCAACTATGTAAGATTGGCAGGAGCCATATGGTAAGGTGTCATAAAAATAAGTCAGGTGCGCGACTCAAGATCAATTGTAAACTCAATATCACACTCAGGAGGAAGGCCATGTAAATCTATATGAAAGACATCAGAAAAATAATAGACCATAGGAATGGAATTAAGTGAAAGATTCTCCTTACTAACATATCAAATATAAGCAAGATAAGACCCACAATCCCTCGATATAAGCCTCCTAGCCCAATCACAAGAAATAATCCCCATCGGTGCATGGCTAATAGATCTCTACCTTACAACTGAGGGTATACCAAGCATGAATAAGGTAATAGTCTTGGCAAAATAATTCAAGACTACATGATAGGGGGATAACCAGTACATGCCTAAAATCACATCAAAGTCCTCCATATCTAATATAATAAGATCTTCTAAGCATTAAACTTTCAAATGGTCACAATACATGATCTATAAATATGATCTACTATTAAAGAATCACACACGGGAGTAGATACACGTAATGGCATGGGTAAAGAATCCCAAGAAAACTCCAACCACAATGATTAATAAGTAGAAAAATATGAATAAATGGATACCGAATCAAATAAAGCAAAAGATGATTGATGGCACACTAAGATCATACCTATTATAATAACATCTACACACTCTACCTTTAGTCTACCAGGTACAACATATAAATGACCTCACCCACCACCTGGATGGGTGCCTGACTAATCACCTGTCCTACCTGCCTAAGGACCTTCTTGAGAACCCTGAGGTCTATCCCGATGACTTTGCATACTAACTCTAGCTGAGGGTGTCACTACCCTATTTGGCAAAACACTCTATGCAGTAGGTAAAACTATCCCAAGCTACCCTATTTGGTGGAATACTTTGTGCAACATGTACAACTATCCTAAGTTGAGGACACTCTCTAGAATAATGGTCGAAATCCCCATACTCACAACATGCCCTAAGCTCTGCACTGTGTCTAGAAAGCTGGTTCCCCCAGAATAGCCACCTTGACTAGAAAGCCCATAATGTGCATCCCTCGAAGAGTAAGCGCTACTCTGGCCAGGATAATCATTGTAGCTGGGTTGTCCCTAATCAATAAATTGAAGTATGGCTTGAACGGGCCTACCAGACTGACTTTGATACTGATAATACAGATGTGAAGGGTACCTACCTTAAGAACCTCTGCCTCTGAATCGCGAGCCACTCTGACTTCCAATAAAACTACTCTAGTAATGCGGCCTTTTATCACTGCCCTATTTAGACTCACAATGCATCTCTTCCATAGTTTGACAATAATTAGAGACCTCAATAAAAGACCTACCAGCAGCAATCAAACTTGTTTTAGCCCTGCAAAGAGAAAGTCTAAACCCTCGAACAAAACATCAAATCCACCCTCGAACAAAACATCAAATCCACTCATAATTGGTCAGAAAAATAATTATAGCATGCCTGGATAACTCATAGAACTGAGCCTCATACTCTAAGAAAGTATTACAACCCTACTTCAATCTTGAGAACTGATTGCTCAAATTCTCTCTAAGCATACGAGACATATACTTCTCTAAGAAAACCTCAGGAAACTGAGTCCATATCAATGGAGGAGATCCAACAGGCTTGGAATCAAAAATAACCTCTACATCAATATATAGCTTCCAAGACCAACTAAAAAATAGTGTACTCGATGTCGCGAATCTCAAGCAAGCCCAAATTATGGAGCCTGTCCTCATTAGCAGTCAAGAACTCAAATACAACCTTGATCGATGCCCCAAAAAACAAAGGCAGAGTCAATCTTAAGAATCTACCTAATATTTCTTCCCCTCAAAAGACATAGTAGGTTGGGCAACTACCGATAGAGCAACTACCAGTTCTAGAGGGATCTCAACTCTGGAGTTCACAACTACAGGTTGCGCCCCTACCTCTGTACACTATAATCTGCAAACTGATAACTATCAGATGGTGTACCACAAACCAAACCCAACAACTGAAATAAATCATATCTGAGAAGCAATGAAGAAATAAACCTTAATAGAGCATAAGATGCCCCCAATCCACCACTGGTTGTGTGGAGGAATCTCTGGTGTGAGAGTAGGAATATGGTTTATTATAGGCTTCCTAATTAGACCTCTAGCTGGGGATGCAACTCTCATATGTCCCCGATATTTGATAAGATCCCTAGCACAGACTAGAGGTCCTCATCTCCAGTAGCAGTAGCTCGCATCCTTGCCATCTACGAAAGAGTGAAACCAAGTAAATCTTAGAAACCAACAAAGAATCATAGCACGAAATGAGTGAAAGAAGTGAAGATCTCCTAAGAGTGTCATATAGACACTCAAAGATAAGAAACAAATGTCATCGTTCTAATCTGAGGGACTCTACTAGATACTTGCTCTTGTACCAACAATACCAATGAACCTAGGCTCTGATACCGATTTTCTACGACCCAATTTCACGAGTCATGATGGCACCTACTCTAACCTATCAGTAGCTAATTCAAACTCTATCCCGAAATGACAAGTAATGGGCTAATTAGTGGAATATAAGATAAATATTGAAATTATGCAAGTAATTTTATTACAAGCCATAAAATATAAGGGTGATAACACAACTTAAGATAAATACGAAAAAATAGTAGAAATATCTCATGACCTAGTAAGGTCGGTACAAGAGCCTCTAGTAAAAGAATAAAAGTACTATAAGTATTAAATGTTCAATAGGCTCGAATAGAAAGACCACCCAAAATTAAAGAAGGAGAGAAAGTCAACTCTGGCTTTAAAAGCTCACCCTATCTCCGAACTCTAACTAGACTAGAACAGACATCAACAGTGACTGCTAGTACTCAGATTTGTATTAGAAAAAGATGCAGAAGTATAATATGAGTATCAAGACAATGGATACTCGATAGGCATCATCGGCTAATTGAGCTAAGTCATAATATAACTACAATAAGATGTGAGATAAAAGACTAAAGTCAGGAAAAAGATCAAACCTAGAACAGTAATCCATACACTAAAAGTAAACAACCGAGTAAACAATATCAAAGAGAACATGCCTAACTATAGTCTAACTGGGAACCATAGGCCCAGAAGGCGCAAACAAACAAAACTAATCTAATCAAGACTCCATAATCCCAATGGATATAACCAAGAAGAAATTACTGATAGTGACATTCATAAAATCTGAACCTCAAAACATAATCGTGAATCCTTCTATACCACCAACACTGGACTCAAACTAGTTCCATAACCATAATAAATATCCCTTAATACCAGACTCAAACCAAAAATAGTATTTATCATGTTGGAATTGAACCAAAAAAAGTATCATAATCGACGGACTCAAACCAATCTAAATACAAATAATTGTCGTACTCAAACCAATCTTACTATCAAAATTGTCGGATCTTGAACCGATCTTAGTAAATCCAAGTTACAAGACTAGTCCAAGTAAAAATAATATCTTGATCCTCCTCGGTCTCAAAAAAATAAATAGGATGATGGAAGAATGCCTCTTAAATCTATAAGAAGATAATTATCATTTTGACCTAAAATAGGCCTAAGGGGCTCACTTCTAACTCCGAAAGTCCATTCTAAGGCAATTTCTACCCCAAATTAGACTAAAGTTCCAAAATCCCACTACAAGGTGCTATATAAGTCTCAAATAGTTCTAAGTTGGAAATTCAACCCAAGGAATGGGTAGTTAGGTCAAATTTGCCTAAATATGACTCACTAATCGGCTAAATAATCTTATTTTTGTTAACTATATGATCAAGTCATAATTCCTACCTAAGACTAGCATAATATCATACCAATACTATAGTAAAGCTCAATCTAATAGGAGTGTAAGCCTAGATTACCTGAACGCCGAAGAATGCCTAATAAAGGTTGCTAAATTGAAGATTTTATCTTTCGAGAAGCCTCCGCACAATGTCACACTATTAAAATAATGATCTACGTATTAATACAAGATTATTATACCCATATGCATTTTAATACTTTGGGTCCAAAATTGATTTTAAATCTCATATGGGGCCCGCTTTCAAAATTAAACTTTTGAATCATCAATACATTCCCCTATGCTTAAGAATCATTTATCCTCAAGAATGATTAAATTACAAGATCAAATGAAACTCAATTCAATGCATCAAAGAATTAGGAATTTGTGACTAAATTGAAGAATATATATGTATCGATGCGCATAATCAACTAACTATGATGATTTCGAATCCATCCAACATGTATATATATATAAGTGAGACCGAAAACCAACTCTATGTGACCATAACTCATGATTACCAACTCCAATTAGGCACCATTGGAATAAATATGCATGCAAAACATCATTAATATAATATCAACCCCTAACTAAGGTATTTTTATCATGATAAAAGTAATAAATGCTCAAATAAGATCTATATTAGCAAAAATAAGTCCCCGCACATGCATTATATCTAAAATAAAGGCATTTCAATGCATAGAGGAAGGCCAATGATATCAAATAAAGCCCCCACAGGTGCAACACATAATATTAGATGTCACAAACCAACCATAAGAGAATATAAGACGACACACAGGCACACAATAATAAAATAATCTCATAATATAAACTCCAATTATTACTTTTTCCAACCCATAGCATGATTTAATTATTCATTAGTTATCCAACTCAATCTAAAAAATAGTTAAGTTATAACCTACCTCAAAATAATGAAATTCAGGTCTAAAGTGCTTCAAAATGGATCCTTCCGCTTGCAAATAGCCTCAAAATCAAATACAAAATTTAAATATAGTATCTACGCGCTAAAGAAGAGTTAAGAATATTCATATTGCCCATATTTGAGCCGGATCCAAAATGGAATGAGTTTGAAATCAAAAGGGATAAAACTGAAATTTGTATAAACACATGTTCCCTAACTATAGGAGAAAACCCATGCAAAAACGGATTAAAAATGATCCAAATTAAAGAAAAACTCATTTAAAACAAATTGAAGAAAAACTCTTTTTAAACTTTACCGATAAAAATTCTATTTTTACTTTGAAATCATGTTTTAAAGAAGTTTTTGATGATAAAACTGATGAAAAATATTGGGAATAAGGTTTTAGAGCTTATTTTATCAAAGCTCAAATGACAAAGAAACCCTCAAGAATCACCAAAATTCAAAGCTCAAAAGTCTAAAAATGATAGAAATCGAGAAAAAAAAGATTATATACAGCAGTAGCTGCTTAATCAACTAAATGATCACTTAAGATACTACCTCTAAAATAGTACTAGGATGCTAAAGCAGCTACCACTTAAGAAATGCCTGGCTACTAAAGCGGCTACCGCTAAAGCATTCTTGGCCACTAAAAGTAGTTATCACTTAAGTGGACCTTGATCGCTTAAGTGGTTGTACCAGATATCAGCAAGTGCTAATTTTGTGAAAGTCTATTAAGCTCCAATCGGGCCCTCAAAAATTGATTAGGACCATATAAAGACAATTCATATATGCTACTAGGCTATTTTTGATATTTTAGACTCAACAGCAACGTCAGATTTATGAAAGATAATATTATTATAAATAAATTATCCCTGACCCTATTTCACTATTTTTCAAATGAAAAGTGGAAATAAGATATAAAGGTCGCGAAACTAAACCAACCTCACTACTAACTCAGTTCGACATTATAGATCTGTTGTTGCTGTCCATTTTTTCATCCGACATTCAAAATAATAAATGTTGATTGAAATCAACTATATGACTTCTCAAGTCTCTAAAAACTACAAACTCCCATAAATATTTCTCGATCGTATTGAAAATCGTGTCAATCATTTCTGAACCTTAAAATCAACATGTAACAACTAGGGAGAAGAAAAAATAGTTAAATCACATAGAAATGGAAGATTCACAAATTTAGGTCATTATATATTAGACAAAAGATCATCCTTTCTACAAGAATATGAGGCAACAGACCATCCTTTTTAAAAGGGCTATGAGGCGGCAGATCATTCCTTTTCGAAGGGATATTCACTATGAAATTTCTTAGCCACTCATCATCGGTAACAACTAACTCTAGAGCTACAAACTCTTATTCCATAGTTGATCTAGTAATAATCGTCTGCTTAGCTAATCTCCAAAATACTGCACCCCCACCAAGGGTGACCACAAAGACACTAGTGGATTACATCTTTTCTGAATCAGAGATTCAGTTTGCATTACAATACCTTTCTAAAGTAGAAGAAAATCCACTATACAGGATATCATAGCCCAGGGTTCCTCTCAAATATTTCATCAGTCTCATTAATGCAGACTAATGCTCTTTATTAAAATTATGAGTATATCTACTCAATACGCACAAAATAGGCTACATCAAGCCTAGTAAAATGTATTAAATGCATCAGACTCTCAATACTCTGTGCATATTTAGGCTGGGCCACTAAATTACCATTATTCTTTTTCAATTTAATATTAGCATCATAAGAAGGGGCTACATGAGTTAGCTCCTAACATTCTAACTTCTTAAGAAATCTTTCAACATAATGTTCTTATGACAATATTATACCATCATCGCTCCTTATAACTTTTACTCCCAATATCATACTCACTTTACCCAAATCTTTCATATCAAAGTTAGTAGACAAAAATAATTTGGTACTTCGCATAATATTTAAACTTGTACCAAATATAAGCATGTCATCCACATTTAAGTACATTATCATATAATCATTGTCCACCACGTTTATATACACACATTTTTCCACTTAAACCAAAGAAAATTCATCTTGTATTAAGACTTGATTAATTTTTTTTATGCTACTGTTTAGAGCTTATTTAAGGCCATAAAGAGATTTAATCAATTTGTAAACTTAATTTTCTTGTTCAGGAACTACACATCCTTGGGGTTGAACCATATAAATTTCTTCTTCAAATCACCATTTAAGAAAGTTTTTTTTTACATCTATTTGATGGATAAAAAGCTTATGAATTGATGCCAAAGCAACTAACAGTGAAATAGAAGAAATTCTTATCGCTGGTGCAAATATATCAAAACAATCAATATTTTTCTTTTGAGAAAATTTTTTAGCTACTAATCAAACTTTATATTTATCAATAGATTCATGAGAATTAAGTTTCTTTTGAAAATTCATTTACAACCAATAGGTTTTGCACATGAGGTAAATCAGTTAAAACTTATTTATTTTTTTCATAGTTGAATCAATTTTAATTTTTATTGCTTATTTGTAAAATTTAACATCAGAAGAAGATAGAACTTTAAAATAATTTGATGGTTCACTATCAACAAGAAAAATTTGAAAATTATTTTCATAAGAAAAATATTTTTTCTAGGCCTTTTATTACTTCTCAATTCCTCAATATTAGAGGTAGATTCATTTTCTCTTTCAACAGGTACATGAGAAATTTTATCACAAAGTAAAAACATATGTTCAAAGAATTCAACATTCCTTGTCTCAATAATAATGTTGCTATCAAGCACATAACATTTCAACATAAGAAATCTATATGCATCTTTATGTTTAGCATATCCAATAAGCATGCAATCAACAATTTTAGAACTTATTTTCTTTTTTTTAGGTTCATGCAAAAGAACTTTAGCAAGACAACCTCACATTTGTAAATATTTTAAATTAGGTCTATAACCTTTTTACAATTCATATGGAGTCTTGTCAGTTCTTTTATGAGAAATTCTATTGTGCAAGTGACATGTTGATAAGATAGCTTCACCCCACAAATTATTAGGTGTATTAGAGATAATTAATAAGGAGTTCATCATTTCTTTTAATGTCATACTTTTCCTTTCAGCTACACCATTATACCCAAGTGAATAAAGCAGAATTACTTAATGAATAATTCTTTCTTTTTCACAAAATGTATATAAAGATATATACTCTCCACCTCTATCAGATTTAATTCTCTTGATTTTTCTACTAAGCTGATTTTCAACTTCAGTATTATATGACAAAAAAACATCAAATGCATCATCTTTATTTCTATGCAAAGACAACTTAGTAAATCTGAAAAACGTCAATAAAAGTCACATAATATCTTTCCACCTCTAGTCATAGTTTGTTTTAAATCTCCCAAATCAGTGTAAATCAAAGACAATAATTTGATTTCTCTATTTATGATAAATAAGACTTATTAGTGATTTTAGTTTCGACACATATTTTACTCTTATCAAAATTATTTGGGTCTATACTAGATATTAAATCAAGAGACTGCATATTCTTTATATAAGAGACATTAGCATGTCATAAAGAAATAAACTCAATCATATAAGAAAAATTAGATGCACTTTTAATATTACTAAAAATATTAAGCATAGATAAGCCTTGACTACAAAATTTCTTACCTATAAAAATATTATTTTTGATCAATATGGCCTCATTATTTTTTAAAGTACTTTTCATCCTAACTTTTTCTAATAACCCACAGAAATTAAATTGATTCTGATATTAGGAACATACAACACGTTACTCAATGTCAAAGTTTTATCAGATGTGAGTTTGAGAAGAACTTTGCCTTTTTCAAGAACATTAGTAGTCTTTAAGGCCCGAAAATAAATAATTTCTTCTCTTTCTCAACTTGGGTGTATGACACAAAATTATTTTTATTTATGCAAATGTGTCTCGTTGCACCAGAGTCTAGCATCCAGTTTCTCACATTGACCTCAATATTCATTGCTAAAATAACTGCAATAGTTATATCATCCGTTTCAGTCAAATTACTTTTGACTTAGCCGGATTGTCATTTTTTACACATATTTTATTGCATTGAGGTTTATTTTTATGAAGGTTTTATTATTAGCATTGAGAATGTAACCATGTTTATTTTATTACCTGTATTTTATGATATCGTAAACTTCTGGCAAGATGATTAGTACAGGAGTAGTTAAGGCTGCACCAATATCAGTACCATTATAATTTCAAGATCACTATTATATGCCATGATTTCTTGTATTATTAGTGAGCAATGGTAAAATATCACTATAAAAATATTATTTTATTGTTAGCAAAAATTGAATAGAATAATAATAATAATAATAATAATAGCAATAGAATAATACTAAATATTAAATAAATACTACTATGATATTATTTTAAGTGATATCTTAATTATACTTGAGTCGTGCTAGGCACTGTCCTAAGAAACTACACTACAACAAAATGTGTATATAGCTTCGGAATATATTGTAGCTAAATGTGAATTGTTACATGGCTAAATAGTTTAGCCATCAAATTTTTCTGTAGTATTCGTAGCAAGAAGTGACGTAACTAAAAGTTAGTTACAGACTTTGCATGATTCGTGTCTAACTGCTAATACTTACAGCTATAAAAAAAAGTTATGTTTGTAGTTCTGATGGTAAAAACATTCTTTCTATGATATATATATTTATGACAAATAATTTAGTTTTTTTCCATGACAAACAAATCTGTAGTAATTTTTCTATTATAGGCACAATGTCTTCTATTGTGGAAAAAGACTTGATTTATTGCTATGATAATTTAAAATTTGTGACTATTTTTGTATTTCAGTCTCGTGTTAACAATACTTATATTTACCTACCTTATAAAAATTTATACCTACACACTGAAGTGTTTATCACAAATATTTTTGTGACGCAACTAAAAATTTATTATTTTTGCTACAAAATGCATACAGTATAGCTCATTTGAGTTAGCAATAGAAAGTGAACATTAGTTAATTTTTTATAATTATATTTAGGTTTACACATAACTACAAATATTCATTACTACAAGTTGAAGAATAATGCCATAAGCATTATTAACCACACAAATTTCTATAATATAATAAAACTAAAAAAAGATTTTAAAACAAATCTCCAATTATATTACTATAATTTAAAGAATCTTCCACAGGCTTTGTTAGTAACAAAAGTTAACAAGCTTTGTCAGTAACAAAAATTACATATAATTGCATTCAACTACTATGGGATCCAAGGATGGTGGTCAATGTAGCTCAGACGGTGGTAGAGGTACTATATATAATCTTGTATTGGTTATAAGATGATGGTAGCCTGGAATATTAGGGGCATAAATAAAGTGCTTAAGCAGAAGGAGATTAGCTATTTTATGAATAAAAACTATGTTAGCCTTATAGATATAGTAGAATATAAGGTCCAACAGCAGTTTGCTGCAAAAATAATTCAAAAAATGGTAAGATAGTGCCAATGGTATGGCAATTATGATTCCACTGACAGAGGTAGAATTTGAGTATTGTAGGATACTTCTAAAGTGGATTTTAATCCCTTGAGTATGAATAATAAATTTATACATGATGAAGTTGAGTTTAATAATATGTTCTTGATTACAACTGTTTATGGGCTACATACTATTGCTAGAAGAAGTAGTTTATGTCCAACACTGAATAGCCTAGCAGGAAGTATTCAAATCCCTTGGTTGTTGATAGGAAACTACAATACCATATTGGATATAGAAGATAGAGGACTGAGATGTCCTGTACAAAACAATGAAGTAGGAGATTTTGCTCAATTCTTGGAAGACAATAGCCTAATTGAATTGAAATGGGTTGGTAGAAAATATACTTGGACCAATGGGCATATTCACAGTAAGTTTGACAGAGCTATAGTAAATGTTAAATGGATGCAGATATTTCCACATCTTGAGGCAGTTGTCATAGAACCTGATTGTTCAGATCACTCTCCAATTGATATCTATGTTGGGTATTCTTAATAGCATTGCAGGACACCTTTTAAATTCTTTAATGATTTAGCTGATGATGCCAACTTTACAGGTATAATGCAACAGGCCTGGAGGAAATGGGTTGCAGGGAAAGCTTTAAGTAAGGTATGGAACAAGTTGAAAGTAGTGAAAAGGGGGATAAAAAGTATACACTTTAAGGAGTACAATAGTATTTCTACAAAGCTACAAACTATTAGGTCAGAGCTGGAGGTTTTGCAAGCTACTATGTGAAATATTCATGGTACTTATGGTCTGTTTAAGTCTGAAAAATAGCTTAAGATGCAGTTGGAGCATTAGAGCTTACTAGAGGAACGTATCCAACAGAAGTCTAGAATGACCTGGCTAAGGGTAGGGAATACAAATAATAAATATTTTTTTACAAGTATGAAAAGGAGGCAAGCCAAAAATCATATCAAGTATTTAATGTATTTATCAGGAGCTATGCTAAGTAACTCGGAAGAGGTAAAGCAAGAGATATTGAGTTTTATGCTTCACTGATAGGTACAACTGCTTATGCCCTACCTGTTATTGATCCTGATATCATGAAGAGAGGGATTGTCTTGACTAGAACTCAACAACTTGATTTGATAAAGCCTTAAACAACAACAACAACAACAAACCCAGTGTATTACCACCTAGTGGGGTCTGGGGGGGGGTAAGATGTACGCAGTCCATACCTCTACCTCTAAAGAAGTAGAAAGGCTATTTCCGATAGACCCCCAGCTCAAGACACGAGATACCACACAAATACATAGTAAAGCACAGAACAAGATTTCATAACATAAATACGGCACCCATAAGTAATCGAAAACAGAGGAAATCACCCAGATTCGTAATAAAACATGGAACACAGAATCATAACAAGAATAATACCCCCACCAAGTAATTCCCTACACTAGAGACCCAAACTGGCCCTAGTCTTCTGCCCTAATTCGCGTCCTCCAGACTTTCCTATCTAGGGTCATGTCCTCAGTGAGCTGTAATTGCTCCATGTCCCGCCTAATCACCTCACCCCAGTACTTCTTCGGCCTACCCCTACCCCGCCTAAAGCCATCCAACGCTAGCCTTTCACACCTACGAACCGGGGCATCCATGCCCCTCCTCTTCACGTGTCCGAACCATCTCAATCGGACTTCCCGCATCTTGCACTCCACTGGAGTCACACCAACCTTCTCCCTGATAGTGTCATTCCGAACTCTATCCCCTCTAGTCAGCCCACACATCCAGCGCAACATCCGCATTTCTGCCACCTTCATTTTTTGGACGTGGGAGTTCTTAACTGGCCAACACTCCACTCCATACAACATGGTCGGATGGACTACCACCCTGTAGAATTTGCCTTTAAGCTTGGGCGGCACCTTCTTATCATACAACACCCCCGACGCGAGCTTTCACTTCATCTATCCCGCCCCAATACGGTGCGAGACATCCTCGTCAATCTCACCGTTACCCTAGATCACGGACCCGAGATACTTGAAACTATCCCTCTTACATACCTCCTGTGATTCCAGCTTCACTACCACCTCATTCTCCAACCTCATGTCATTAAACTTGTATTCCAAATACTCTGTCTTGCTTCTGCTCAACCTGAACCCTTTAGACTCAAGAGTTTGTCTCCACACCTCTAATTTGTCATTCACACCCCCTCGAGTCTCATCAATCAGAACTACATCGTCTGCAAAAAGCATACACCAAGGCACCTCCCCTTGAATACGCCGCGTCAACACATCCATCACCAAAGCAAACAAAAAGGGACTAAGAGTAGATCCCTGATGCAATCCTGTCAAGACAGTGAAATGCTCTGAGTCTCACCCGCCGTCCTTTCCTGAGTTTTCACTCCATCATACATGTCCTTAATTGCTCTGATATATGCCAACGGGACTCCACTCACCTCCAAGCATCTCCATAGCACCTCCCTGGGGACTTTGTCGTATGCCTTCTCCAGGTCGATAAACACCATGTGCAGGTCCTTCTTCCTTTCCCTATACTGTTCCACCAGCCTCCGTACCAGGTGAATTACCTCCGTCGTCGAGCGGCCAGGCATAAATCCAAACTGGTTTTCCAAAATAGACACTATTCGTCTCAGCCTCACCTCGACCACTCTCTCCCAAATCTTCATAGAGTGACTCAATAACTTAATCCCCCAATAGTTATTGCAACTCTGGATGTCACCCTTATTCTTATAGAGAGGGATCATGGTACTCCACCTCCAAGCCTCGGGCATCTTTGCCGTTTTGAAGATTTTGTTAAACGATCCAGTCAACCACCTTACACCAGCCTCTCCAACGAACTTCCAAAACTCTACTGGTATCTCATCCGGCCCCGTCGCCCTACCCCTTCGCATCCTGTGAACAGCCTCTCTAACCTCTTCTACCTTAAAACGTCTACAATAACTAAAATCCCGACACTCCTCTGAGTGCTCCAGTTGCCCTAACACAATAGCTCTATCCCCTTCGTCATTCAAGAGCCTATGAAAGTATGACTGCCATCTATTCTTAATGTGGCCGTCCTCCACCAACACTCTACCGTCCTCCCCCTTAATGCACCTCACCTGGTCGAGGTCACGACCCTTCCTCTCCCTAGCCTTAGCGAGTCTAAAAAAATGTTCTCCCCTCTTTTCCCCTATAACTCTGCATACAAGCTCTCAAAAGCAGCCGTCTTAGCTGCCGTGACTGCTGACTTAGCCTCCTTCCTAGCTAGCTTGTACTCTTTCCTATTTACCCACTTCTTTTCTTCGTCCTTACTCTCAACCAACTTAGCATACGCCCTTTTCTTGGTCCCTACTTTCTTCTCTACCTCTTCATTCCACCACCAATCCCCCCAATGATGCCCAAACCGGCCCCTAGAAACACCCAACACCTCACTTGCATTCTCCCTAATGCACCTAGCTGCCCAATCCCACATACTATCCACGTCCCTACTACACTCCCACACCCCCATTCCCGCCAACTTCTCCCCTATCTCCCACGCATTCACTGGCGTCAAGCCGCCCCACTTAATTCTAGGTATACATTCCTTACTCCTCCTCTTTCTATTCTTCTTTATACCTAAATCCATAACCAAGAGCCTATGCTGGGTCAAAAGATTCTCACTTGGGATGACCTTACAGTCCTTACACAACACCCTATCCCCTTTTCTAAGCAACAAAAAGTCAATCTGGGTCCTGGCTATCGCGCTTTGAAAGGTGATCAGGTGATCGTCCTTCTTCGGGAAGCCCGAGTTCACCACCATCAGCCCAAAGGACCTTGCAAACTCTAATAGAGTAGCTGATAACGCTCAAACTACAGCTCTCGTAAGAGTGTAAGCGGTCGTTGTCAAATATAGAACCCAACTGGGTTGGGTATCGATCCCACAGGGAATAGCCGGTCAATAAGTAAGCAAAGATTATTAGACTTTTGGTGCAAGTCTCGTAAAAGGGGGGATTTTGTAGCGTGCAAATAATGTAAACAAAATAGTAAAGTAAAAACAAAAATACCAAAGTAAAAAGAAAGAATGTTTAGTAAGATGTAAAACAATGAGAATTGAGAGTTAGGGTTATGTCCACCTTATGAGTTATACGTCTCTAATGCCTATGAGTTATGCGGAATTCAGACATGCATGTGCTTATAGAGAATTGTATTCTATGGTAAATCCAAGCGTCTTTCGACCTTAACAAGGACTATTTCACTTTAACTCTTTCGAGCTTAAAGCGTGGCTAACGGTACAAATTCTCCAAGAGGTTAATCCAGTCACGACACTAACTTTTTAACAGGGGTTGGTGCTCTATTACCTTGACATTATCTCTTTTCCAGACATATAACTTTTCTTTCGAACAAGTTAATGCTATACTGGCGTATTCTATGCGTTTACAACCACAAGAATTTGCATTAAGATGAAGAGAATAATGATATAAGCAGCATACGTGTCAAGAACTCACAAATTCATAGCAATAGATAGTATCTCATTCGGCTTCCATAACCCCAACAGAGGAGTTTAGTTAGCCATGAGTGCGAAGGAAATCACAATAGACATTGTTATTATACCACAATAAGGATCTCGCGTGTAGTATAGTGTGGTATGGCGTTAGGCATGAATTCCTTGCAAAATAGCGATTCTATTGTTGTAAAATTAAAAGTCAAATAGATGAAAAATAATGTCAACAATGAATTATTAAAGAAAGGGGAAGGATGGAATAGGGATGAGGGTGGTGGAGAATTATTTTGATGGATGGATGGATGGTGGATGGATGAGAATTTATGGAATGGGGGAATGAATAAAAATCTCTAGCAAAATAGGGTATTTATAACACCCATATCCTATTCCTACTAAGCTACTGCATTACTTAACCCATTCCTACTGGGTTACTGCATCATTATCCTAATGCTAATAAATTACTGCATCATTATCCTAATCCTTATAGGTTACTACTGATCCCCAAAGTCTTGGAAAATGTTGTTTTTGCCCGGGACAGGTTTCCCATGCGTCACTTTTGGTCCTAGGCGTCCAAGCTCTCCTTCCCTTCTTTTGTGAAGCTTCCTTTGGCGTCAAGTTATCCATAAAATGCTGAAATCTGCATCATTTATACCTGAAAACTTGCTAATCACGTTTGTTAGCTCACTTACAGGAAAAAGGACTAAAAGTGCATGAATTATATATTTTGTCCTCAAAACTTAGCTAAAATATGGGTAAAATATAGTACTTTAGGCGTGTAAATTCACCTATCATCAACACCCCACACTTAACGCTTTGTTCGTCCTCGAACAAACTATCATGTCCATCTAAACATCTACTTGGGATTTCACAGTAACAACACGAAATATTCATCAAGACAGGCATAGCAATCATTAACAAAGAGTAGTTTTCTGATCATTACTAGAAACAGTTTTAACCTCTAATATAGACTCGTGATGATGGTTAGTTCGTATTCAAAGGTTAAGGTACAAAGAATCATACACAACTACCCAAAACTCATCAACTATGTGTGTCTCACAATATATTACCCATAATCACTCACAAGTATAGTATATTTATTGAAACATGGGTATACGAGTATCCTTGCTCTCGCTCTCACAAAGAATTCATATGCTGCAACTGATGACCATAGGCTTGCCCTTAGTGTAATGCTCCACTAAATATCAGAATGCTAAGCTTAGGATCAAATAGGTCTTTTGCTGGTTGTAATGTAGGCTAAAGGACGGGTAGGACTATTTTGGCCAGAAATAGTGACTATGTTCCTAAGCGCTTTAATACATCACAATATGTCATTTATGCTTTCTTTCAAACAACCTTTTTGCTTTCTTTTAATCTACCTCCCTTTGCCACCTCTTTTGTTTTTCAATTTATGAACATAACTAACTTCTTAGTTTTCCTTTCCTTTTTTTCTTTTCATAACACACCTCTTATGATAGCAATTCTTTTTCATAACCACTTCAAGTACCAATACATTCTAAGGCACTATTCTCACCCAATTTCCTCTTATTTTGTCACATGACTTTACAATTTAAAGCACTTAAGAATTTGGATCAAATTATGGTCTTGAAAAAAATGGATTAGGCTTACATATGAGGCTGTCAAAGAAAATAGGCTAACGGCTCAAAAGAGGTTAACTATGATAATGTCCACGGGTAGGTAAAAAGAAGGTAAACAAGTACAGGTTGCCAAAGAAATGCCTAAATCATCTCCTAAACTTACACTCTTTATTTTCGCTTCACACACACACCAGGCAAGTTCTAGCACCAGCCACAAATATAGAATATACTATTATCTCACACACACAAGGCATATGGTCGACTTTATTGGGAGCAGTATAGACTCTTGACCCAACAGATGAAGGAATTGAACCACACAATATCATAAAGTGAGTCACAATTAGAGCCTAAACGTCTCAATAGTCATGATTTTAGCACAAACTCTTGTCATAATCTCATGCTGCCTATTAGAATAATTTCATGCGAAGTTAAGTTAAAAAAAAAATTTAACTAATAAAAAAATTAACTACTAAAAAGAAAAACAAAACAAACATAAATGCAAATGCAGATAGAGAAGTATAGCATGCAAATACCAGCACCCCATACTTAGATGGGACACACTGCCCTCGGTGGAAAATAAATACGAAGAACCTAGTTAGTCGGACTCCTCCTCTATGTCTGGGGTCATACCCCCTTCGTCTGAATCGTCATTAGAGTCGTCGTCATCAGAATTCTCCTTCACGTCGGAGTCTGGCATTCGTCGATCATCATCGGTCGACACATCGTCATCAAGAGGTTCCTCAAAATATGTACCTACTCCACACATCGCCTTCGCGTGCTCATTCATTGGGTAGTCATAATCCAGCTGTTGGAGCTCTGCAGCAGTTGGAACACGACCACCGTTCATCATTGTAAACCGAGTCATGCCATAAAGATGGCGAAAGAAACTGTCATCTCGAGCATGCTTTTCTGAAGTGGTAAGGTTGACGCCATGCGTAGTTTTAGCATCCTTAACCTTCGTGAGGTCAACCTTCTTTGGGTTGTGTGGGAGTTTATGATCAGCCGGTTCCTCTTCGATGTCTTCCTTCCTCAATATTGCGGTCAACAGATTGCCAAAACTGAAGTGGGACCTCTTGTGTAGCCTAGCTTTCCGCATTGTGGATCGAATAATTGCCCCAATGTTGATAGGGACATTCTTCATCAATGCGTATACCAAGCACACTCTATCTCGTGTTATCTTTGTGTACTGAGTCCGTGGAATTAGGCAAGAGTTGACTATGCGCAACCATATTCTTGCTTCTCTATTCAAAGGAGCATATGGGAAGGTGTTGTGTCGTCCAGTGTCCTTGTGTCTACTCCACCGTGCCATGGACTTTGTTCCACAGAGTGTGTGTCAAATGGCTCTATATGGAGGTCTACTGTACAGCTCTTTGAATGGTGATGGATCAATAGCAGGCAAGCCAAGAAAGGAGTTGAAGAAATCCGCATTGATTGTAAAACCTGGCCCCGAATCTTGACCTCGCTTCCTGTGGTTTTTGGTGACCAATTGGCATAGAATTCTCTTGTTAAATCGAGATTGCATTCTCCCATGTCTCGGAAGATGAAATCAAGATGTAACGCCATGATCTTGGCCAACATTCGCGGTTCTTTCTTTGCTAGGCTTTCCTTGTTTATCAAGTCCACATGAACATATTTCTTCTCTTTGTTGTTCCTATACCATTCCTTTGCTACCTCCTCTAAAACCCATTTAATTCCGAACATGCGGCGTGGTACTTGCATCGAGGAGGACTCTCCTTGCTCTTTGCATCCTCTTTTCTTGCCTTTTTGGGAAGTAGTTGCCTTATCTTTGCCTTGTCTTGCTTTGGGTGCCATTGTACCTGAGACTAAAACAATGTTCATGTTAGCGTCATCTCGATGTATACAATCTATAAACAAGCAGTAGTGGCACCAACCCACACTTAGTTTGTTGGTACAGACTAGTGAAGTGAAAGTGGTCGATTACTCCGACTTCATCGGCATACATTTTAGGGGCTATATTCCAACAATAAAATCAGTGCAGTCATACTTCTTGTATTCTTAGCAATACTTTCATGTTTGATATATCAAGACTACTACATAGGGATTGAATCAAGGTATAGCATCTAGAAATAATCACAACCTCCTATGTTGGTAGTCAACCATAATTCTCATCTTGATGAACAAGTTATTCCAACATGTAAGCTTTCTATTGACAAGATTATGCAATTTTTGTGACCATGTCAATTCCGCAAAAGTATGACAGTGCATCAAAATCAAATTCAAGTTGGAAACATGTTAAGATTATTCTTACGTATTCTTTCACTCACTTAGTTGTATCACAACACATCAACCATATTTAAGTCACTTCTACTATTTCAAGATTTAACAATTCATAATAGGCGTAGTAGTGTATTACTTACGGAATATAAATGAAGAACAAAGAAGTACTTACTTGATTGATGCCTTTGGATGATGTTCTTGTGAAGTAAAAGAGCAAAAGGAAAATTTTGGAGAGGATTTGGAGGCTATAGGCGGCGCTTGTGCTAGGTTTCCAATGTGTTTTTGGTCTAAGACTAAGTCTCTTATTTATAAGGAAAGGCTTGGGTCGATTTTTGACCCATTTAAAATTGGATTTGGAGACAAGAAGTGACCATAGGCGGTGCCTTTTGGTTTGCCTATGCTAGGCATAGGCGGCGCCTTTTGCATAGCATTGTTGAGCATAGGAGGCGCCTATGCCATGGCATTCTTAGGCATAGGCGGCGCCTTTTGCATGGCATATGAGAGTCAGAGACAAAAGGCATTGGCATAGGCGACGCCTATGCTATGGCATACTTGGGCATGGGCGGCGCCTATGCTATGGCACACTAGATTCCAAGAGCTTAGGCCATAGTATATGCCTTGCCTTGTTCGTGGCCTAGTTTTACATAGGACTAGCCTTGTTCGTTGCCTATATTTTCATAAGCAATGCCCAATCCATAGCCTTTTGCGTCTTCATTCCTAACTTACCACCTTTAACATGCAATACGTCCAAATTAAAATTTTAAACCGACCTCCTCGTTTTACACCTCTTTGCACCTACATTTACTCAAAAACAACAAAGACGATTAGAACGATGGGTTGCCTCCCATCAAGCACCTTAGTTTTAGTCATGGCACGACTCTTCTTTTTGGATTTTTATTTATCAAAAGCAAAACAATTAGTAGAACGAAAGAAAGAAGAAAAAAAATAAAAAAACGATGGGTTGCCTCCCACCAAGCGCTTGATTTATTATCGCGGCACGACATAGCTATCTCGATTACTTAGACTTCATCGAGATAGATGGTGGATCGTTTTCTGAATGGATTCAGACGACAATGAGGCTTACTTGTAGGCATGCAATCTTCTTCGAGATGACCCTTGTGCATGCCTATCCCGGGAGGGATACCAATTATATCATCAATAGTCCAACCCATGGCTCTCTTGTATCTCTTCAGAGCAGAGATGAGAGCCTCTACGTGCTGTTCACTTAAATCATCCTCCATACTTACCGGAAGTATATTTCCACTTTCCAAGCACGCATACCTTAGATAAGCGGGGAGCTCTTTCGATTCTAGCATTGGTGGCTCTTCAATGGAAGTCTTCGCTGTTGGTGACGGTTGATTCTTAAGATCAAGGTCCGGCTGTTTAGGAGTATGAGAATAGGACCCTATTTCTGTTAGAGCACACGTAGTTTCTTCATAATCTTCATCATCCTTATGCTCAACATTCAGTAGCGCAGCAGACAATGGCTCAACAGTAAGCTGTTTTGCTACAGATAATGCTTTCTTATCCTCATAATGAACATCAGCTATAGAGAACACATTCATATCGCTGGGCTGCTTCATTGCTTTGCATATATCAAAACGGACCACTTCGTCATTCAACCGAAATAAAAGCTCATTAGCTCTCATGTCAATCAGCACACTTCCTGTTGTAAGGAAAGGGCGTCCCAAGATTATGGGAACTTCAGAGTTCGCCTCACAATCCATAATTACAAAGTCTGCCGGAAAGATGAATGAAGAAACCTTCACCAACACATCATTCAAGATACCCACAGGTCGTTTTACCGACCTATCAACCATCACGAGCCTCATATTGGTTGGTGTAGGATCTCCTAACCCCAACTTCCTGTAGACGGATAGTGGCATCAAATTGATGCTAGCACCTAGATCGCACAATGCCTTGGCAAAGTTCAAAGATCCAACAGTGCAAGGAATAGTGAAGGCACCAGGGTCGGCCTTTTTCTGAACTAACGATCTTGTAGCGATTGCACTGTAATGATGAACATTATCTGCCGGCTCATAGCTTACTACCCACTTCTTTGTTAAAAGGTCCTTCATGAATTTCGCGTACCCAGGCATTTGTTCTAGTGCCTCCACCAATGGAACATTAATGGTCAGCTGCTTTAACATAGTCATGAATTTGCTGAACCTTGTATCATCCATCTTTTTCTGCAATCTTTGAGGAAAAGGTGGTGGTGGAAGTGGGATTGTTCTCTCCACGGATTTCTTCTCCTCTTGCTTCCGTATTTTGGTCTTTTCAGGCTGCAACCTACTAGGGGTGACGTCATGGATGTCGTGGTTGGCTTCTACTGCATTTTCTCCATTAGCCTTATCATCGTTGTCCGCTACATTGTCGACCACTTGCTTGCCTTTGGATGAAGTTTCCAGCACCTTACCACTTCGAGTAGTAATAGCCATGCATGATCCATCATTCCTTGGATTTTGCACAGTATCACTAGGTAAAGTGCCAGCCTTTCTTTGATTGAGTGCTGCAGAAAGTTGGCTCAATTGCTGCTCTATTTGTTTTATTGAAGTGGAATGTGAGTCAACCAATTGCTTCATTGAGGACAAATCATTTATTACCTCTGTTACTCCCGCGCTGGTTGCTTCCACTCCTTTCAACAGTTTAGCCATCATATCTTCCATATTTCCAGAACCAGATGTAGTGGCGTCACGTCTTCCTGGGGGAACATACAAACCACTCTTGTCATTCTTGTTCTTCCAACTACCTTGGTCCTTGTTTCCAGATTTATCATAATAGTTCCGACCTTGGTTTCCTTGGGTATTACCTCAGAAACCCCCTGATTGTTTAAGTAGTTGGCCTCTTCTTCCAAATCAGATTCGTCTCTTCCTTTTGACGCAACAGCTTTGACTTTTTCGGTCTTCCCTGATAATAGATGTTTTGTAAGAAGATCCACTTGTGTTTTCAGGTGCGCCATATCTTGATCACGTTCTTCTTCTCTTCTTCTTTGGTCTGCAGTCATACCAATAGATAAAGTGGGGCTTGCTACCTCAGAATCCCTGGTATGCCAAGCTCTACTTTGCTTCGTCATCCGATCTCGCATATTGCTTGCCTGACCAAAGGTGAGGTCCATAAAAGATCCTCCAGCCGCATTATCCACCACTGGTTTAGTTATTGAATTCAAGGATCTGTATAGTATCTCCATTAGGTGAACATTGGTCATATGGTGGTTTGGGCAACGCATTAGCTTCGTCTTGAACCTCTCCCATGTTTCATGAAGAGCTTCGGTTGGAAGCTGTCGAAAGTTGCTGATTTTATCTCTCAATTATGCTCTTTTGGATGGCGGAAAGAATCTTTCTTGGAAAGCGTCTTTCAATTGCCTCCAATTTGTAATAGAATCAGGAGTTAGCCCATTCAACCATAGAGTTGCCTCCCCAGATAAAGACAATGGAAATAAGCGCAGCCAAATTGCATTCTGTCCAACGCCTGGATTGTCGAATGACTTGCATGTTGAGATAAAGTTGATCAGATGCATATTCGGATCATTGCCTGCTAGTCCACCAAATAATCCCTTGAGTTGCAATAACTGAATCATGGTGCTTTTGATGTTGAACTTGGCTCCGGGTGCCAATGGTGGAGGAATAATGACTCTTGTGGCTCTGGCTCCATCAAGATCATCATCATCATCGTCGAAAGTTGGTTTTATAGGTCGGTGTTCATGCCTAAACCTTGCTTGACGATCTCTTCTGTTGGCAGGTGTTGCGATCTCAGCAGCATGCCTAGGGTTTAGTAGTTCCTCATCGCCCAGGTCCTCATCATCAGGATTTGTTGCACGACCTGGGTTATCAATATTCTGTTGGTGCACTTGAGCAGCGGCCAACGCAGCTAGTCTAGCCTGCTCCTGTTGAGCAGCCCTTCTTTCAATGTCACGTTGCGCATCCATTTTGTCAATAGAACCTGAATAAAACAAAAACAACAACTAAAAGTAAAGTACGAGAACCTTTGACCAAAGGGTCTAGTAACTATCACAAACTTAGTTGACAACCGTATTCCCCGGCAACGACGCCAATTTTTGATAACGCTCAAACTACAGCTCTCGTAAGAGTGTAAGCGGTCGTTGTCAAATATAGAACCCAACTGGGTTGGGTATCGATCCCACAGGGAATAGCCGGTCAATAAGTAAGCAAAGATTATTAGACTTTTGGTGCAAGTCTCGTAAAAGGGGGGATTTTGTAGCGTGCAAATAATGTAAACAAAATAGTAAAGTAAAAACAAAAATACCAAAGTAAAAAGAAAGAATGTTTAGTAAGATGTAAAACAATGAGAATTGAGAGTTAGGGTTATGTCCACCTTATGAGTTATACGTCTCTATTGGCTATGAGTTATGCGGAATTCAGACATGCATGTGCTTATAGAGAATTGTATTCTATGACAAATCCAAGCGTCTTTCGACCTTAACAAGGACTATTTCACTTTAACTCTTTCGAGCTTAAAGCGTGGCTAACGGTACAAATTCTCCAAGAGGTTAAACCAGTTACGGCACTAACTTTTTAACAGGGGTTGGTGCCCTATTACATTGACATTATCTCTTTTCCAGACATATAACTTTTCTTTCGAACAAGTTAATGCTATACTGGCGTATTCTATGCGTTTACAACCACAAGAATTTGCATTAAGATGAAGAGAATAATGATATAAGCAGCATACGTGTCAAGAACTCACAAATTCATAGCAATAGATAGTATCTCATTCGGCTTCCATAACCCCAACAGAGGAGTTTAGTTAGCCATGAGTGCGAAGAAAATCACAATAGACATTGTTATTATACCACAATAAGGATCTCGTGTGTAGTATAGTGTGGTATGGCGTTAGGCATGAATTCCTTGCAAAATAGCGATTCTATTGTTGTAAAATTAAAAGTCAAATAGATGAAAAATAATGTCAACAATGAATTATTAAAGAAAGGGGAAAGATGGAATAGGGATGAGGGTGGTGGAGAATTATTTTGATGGATGGATGGATGGTGGATGGATGAGAATTTATGGAATGGGGGAATGAATAAAAATCTCTAGCAAAATAGGGTATTTATAACACCCATATCCTATTCCTACTAAACTACTGCATTACTTAACCCATTCCTACTGGGTTACTGCATCATTATCCTAATGCTAATAAATTACTGCATCATTATCCTAATCCTTATAGGTTACTACTGATCCCCAAAGTCTTGGAAAATGTTGTTTTTGCCCGGGACAGGTTTCCCATGCGTCACTTTTGGTCCTAGGCGTCCAAGCTCTCCTTCCCTTCTTTTGTGAAGCTTCCTTTGGCGTCAAGTTATCCATAAAATGCTGAAATCTGCATCATTTATACCTGAAAACTTGCTAATCACATTTGTTAGCTCACTTACAGGAAAAAGGACTAAAAGTGCATGAATTATATATTTTGTCCTCAAAACTTAGCTAAAATATGGGTAAAATATAGTACTTTAGGCGTGTAAATTCACCTATCATCAGTAGCACCCTCTTCATTTCTCTCCCCAAAACCAAAACCACCATGCACATCACCAAAGCCTCCCGATAACGCCCCGATGTGCCCGCTGAAATCTCCTACTACAACAATCTTCTCCAAGCTAGGCACGCCTCTCACCACCTCCTCCAAAGCCTCCCAAAACCGCATCTTCTCCTCTCCCTCCGAGCCCACTTACGGCGCATAAGCACTACACACGTTCAGGGTAAACCCCCTAATGACCAACTTAATAGTCATCAACCTATCGTTGATCCTCTTCACCTCTACTACCTGACCTCTAAGCTCTTCATCTACTAAGATGCCATCTCCATTCCTATGCCTCTCGCTCCCAGAGTACCACAGCTTGTAACCATCTACATCCCTAGACTTAAACCCTACCCACTTGGTCTCTTGAACTCACGCAATATTGATCCTCCTCTTCCTAAGAATCTTCACAAGCTCTATGGACTTACCCTGAAGGGTCCCTATATTCCAAGACCCAACCCTCAGCCTACCATCACTATCCACACGCCCTCCTCTACCACCCCCACGGCCAAACCTTGGCCTCCCTCCCACTCCCGCCCTTTCCTCATCCCCCGCCCCCATGACGGCCCTACGCCCCAACCCCCTCGAACATGACCCTATCTAACCATTACCGCCCACAGCCACTACTACAAGAAAATATAAGAAAATATAAACAATGGTAGTAGCAAAGCAGCAGCAAGAAATACAAGGCTCACACAAATTCAAAGAAATAATCAAGAAGCAAAACTAAACTCAAATAGAGAGCAAACACCACTGGACTCAACACCCATAGCCCCAAAAATAGAGCCCCAAGCCGATAACCCAATCAAAAGCAGTGTAAAAAACGACCACAACAACAGCAACAACAGACAACAGACAATATCAACAAATCAAACGCAAGTCAAGGTACAGGGGATAATACTAGCATAATACGAAGAATGAAATAACAAAGGTTAGAAGTCACCGGGTTACGCTTGTAGACCAAGCCGGAAACCAAAACCCAGCGTAGACCGGGTTCCGGAGAGTTACGGTGCTGAGAGAGAGCTACGGCTGCTGGAGACCGAGGGAACTGGTCGTCGTTTGGGTGCTGCGGCTGCTGGCGACCGAGCAGCGGGTGTAGACGGAGCTGTGGCTATAGACCGAGCTGCGGCTGTTGGAGATCGATCGGCGGATGGAGACTGGGCGGCGGCTGGAGACCGGGTGGCGGCTGGCTGAAGACCGAGCTGCGGCTACTGGAGACCGAGCGGCGGCTGCTGGGGACCGGGCAGCGGCTGCTGGAGACCGAGGGGGGGCTGTGTGATTTCGTCGGAGCTAGAGGGGGGAGTATAAATGGAGGGGAGGGGGAAGACGGATTGGAACTGGGGGTCGGCGACGAAGGGCGGTTGAAGGGGATTAATGAAGATAAATCTCCAGGTTGTGATGGTCTAAATGCTTGTTTCTTCCATAAAACTTGGCATATCATTGGTGATGATGTTGTTGATGTTATCCTTGACTTTTTCAGCAGTGGTAAAATGTTCAAGCCTGTGAATTGTACAAGTGTGACATTAATTTCAAAGGTTAACAATCCTATTACTATTAAGGAGTTTAGACCAATCTCTTGTTGTACTATAATTTACAAGATCATTTTTAAAGTCCTAACTCATATATTGAAGCATGTGGTGAATGCATTAGTAGATTCCAGCCAAGCAACTTTCGTACCTAGCAGAATAATTTAGGATAATATCATCTTAGGCCATGAGTTGGTCAAAGTTTATGAAGGAAAAGGGCATCTCCTAGATGTATGTTAAAAATTAATATTCAAAAATTTTATGATTATGTGGAGTGTCCATTAATTGAACAAATTTACACTAGATTATGCAATGTATAAGTACAGTATCTTACTCTGTGGTGATAAATGTTGCTCCAACACCTCCATTTCCTGCAGCTAGAGGTCTGAGGCAGGGGGATCTTTTATCCTCCTACCTCTTTATTATCATAATAAAGTATTTAACTAGGTTGTTGAAGGGGCTAGATGCACATTCAGAATTTCATTACCACCCTAAATATGCTACGTTCAAGATGATACAACTTGCTTTTGTGGATGATCTACTTTTGTTCTGTAAGGGGGACATCAATTCAGTTGCTAAGTTGTTTGAATGCTACTCTAACTTCTCAGTTGTATCAGGATTGCAGGCAAATTCTAACAAGAGTTCAATATATATTGGTGGAGTTAATAGTGCTATTAGACAACAAATACTACAGATCCTTGGGTTCAATGAAGAATTACTTTTAGGAGTTCCTCTTAGTAACAAGAAAATGTCTTTACTGCAATGTCAACCTCTAGTGGAGAAAATTATGGGCAGGATTACTTCCTGGGCTACTAGATACTTATCTTATTTTGGAAGACTGCAGTTGATTAAAAGTATTTTGTTTTCAATACAATCTTACTGTTCAAATGTGTTTTTACTTCCTAAAGAAGTTGTTCAAGCTATGGAAGGTATATATAGAAAGTTCTTATGGACTGGAAGGACAGAAGTGTTCAAAAAAGCACTAATAGACTGGGAAGCATTGTGTAGCCTGTGGTGGTTAGTGGAGTCAACCTCATTGACATTGCATTGTGGAATAAGGCTGCTATACTTAAACTTCTATGAAATTTATCAAAGAAGAAAGACAAGCTCTAGGCGTAATAGGTCCATTCCTACTACATCAAGGAAAATTCTATCAGGGATGTAATGCGCAAACAAGCATCATGGCTGCTGTAGAAAATTTTTAAAGCTCAACAATATGCCAAGGAAGCAGGTTTCACTATTCATGATCTCACTAACATGGAGAAGTTTTCTATCAGAAAAATATACAGTAACTTACTGATGAGTTTCAGAAGGTTGCTTGGAGGAAATTGATATGTAACAACTTTGGTGCTGCTAAGTGGATTTTCATGGTAAGACTGGCTATTATGAATCGATTGTACACAAATGACAGGTTGATGAAGTAACATATTCAGATCAATGAAATGTGTGTCTTCTGCGAAATGAAGGTGAATCTGCAGAGCACTTGTTCTTTGGATGTCATTATACTACTGGTGTATGGAAAGCCCTGCTCAACTGGATGAATATTCAAAGGACTACTTTGCCTTGATCCAGTGAACTTACGTGGATTGAAAATAATATCAAAGGTCGATCAGTCACATCTCACATATTCAGGATGGTGCTTGCTGCAAGTGTTTACTATATATGGCAAGAGAGGAACTGTAGGATTTTCAGGACATATAGTGCTACTCTGGAGAAGGTGGTTAGGTTAGTAATTCAGGATGTAATTTGTCTTGCTTCTACTTGACCTAAGTTAGAAACCGTGATCAATGATCTGAACTATTACCCCTTTGCTAACAATATATTAGTTGGGTAATTCTTGTCCATATCAGGTTGTGCCATCAGTATGGTAGCTAATTTGTAATGTCACTTTGGTAATGAAATGAATATATTAGTTACCAAAAAAATTAAATGTCAATTAAGTCTTTTTAATATCTATAATGTGAATTTAAATTCATATTAAAGTGACCTAATTTCTATTGGTGGAATTATACTTTCGCAATATTCGATTACAACAATTTAAATCTAAAATGGGTATGAATTTTAAGTTACATTTTTTAAGTGAAAATCTTAAAATTATATAAATTTTAACTGAGTTATTTGACTTAAATATCAAGTTTAAAATAAAAATTTTAAAAATAAAATAAATCAACTAACCTATTTATATAGAGTACGAGCAATAAAACAATATTGTGATGACATTATCATCATAGTGAAATTTTAAGTTTGAAAATTATTTTATGATTAAGATTACAAGAACAAAATGTCAATTCAGATTTTTTTTATATCAACAACGTAAAATTTGAATTCAAATTAATGTGTCGTATCATAGGAAAATCATACTTTTACAACATTCGGTTATTTCAATGTGAATTTAAACAGAGAGATGAATTCTAAATTTTATTTTTTTAGTTTGGATTTAAAATATAAAAATTATATGAACTATATGACTTAATAGATCAAGTTTGAAATTAAAATTAAAAAAAAAATAAAACTGTCAATAATAAAATAAAATGATAAAATTGTCATATCTCTATCTTTATTAGTGTGTAGGTGTATTAATTATTTTCGCTAAAGTATCACCTTTTAAAAAAAAAAAAAAAGTCTAGACTAATTTATATTGAATGTTTGGATAAAGCGTGGCATTAATTGATTAAAGGTTTAAAACTAAATTAAAAATATCATTTAAATATTATGTGTACAAATTATAGAAAGGGGATTGACGATGTAAAGATTATAATTTGAATTAACTTTTATTGAATAAAACAAAATAAATAACTATAATTTAACATGTGTATAAGTTATCAAAGATTTATTGTTACATTTTTTAATAATGTCCGTATTCCTGTGAATACAAATATTAGTATACATAGTACCTCAACAATTAGTAAAGTATTTTATGAATACTTTTGGAGGAAATAAGTATTTACATATAAAAAATAGATGATATTGGCCCATGCTAGCAATTTATTTTATAGTGATTTTTTAATTTTATTTATCTCATCTTATTTTAATTTTCTAAATATTTTCTTAAAAAGTACCTTGTTAAATTTATAAATAATTGAACTAATTTGTTTAATGTTATATTAAACAATACTTCTTTTATAGTTATAAGAATATTATAGCATGGTTAACATCATAAAATTTTAAAAAAATAAATATCTTATAAATTTATTATAATATATTTAATGTCATAAGTTTTAAAATCCTATGACAAATAAAATAGATTTAACATGAATGAAAAGTATTTGTTGATCAATAAACGTAGATGACAGCCATGGCTCACTTTTCAAGCGGCTTCTATATAATATACAACTTTTTTGCATCTAAATAAACAATATTCTCTTTTAAATTTAAAAATAATTTGATTTAAAAATTTTCATTCACATCAAGTTTAAAAGTCATATAAATGCTATTATATATTTAAGAATACAATTTTTAAAAAGAATTATCTTTTCTTAAATTATGAAAGCTTTGAGCTTTAATAATATTGTGTCATATTGCTGCGTTAAGTTACTTTTTCCAGTGCTAAACCAAAAAGATCAATCTTTGTTTGTGTAATTACTGGTTTACCAGCAAAAAGGTTATATTGCCCGTGACCCCATTTGTCTTTCACTGCACTTAAGAGCCCCATTTGACAAAATAATTTCTACCTCTTTATGCATTTATTTTACTTGAGTTTTTCTTTATAAAATTATCTTTTCTTAAATTATGATAGCACCATAAATAAAGTGATAACCGCTTCAAAATATGAATATTAACACTGTGTTGTATTTTTAATCAGTAAATGGTCCAAAGATTGTTTGTCTTTAGTAGCACATAAATAACTGATATGTTCTACTTTCTTTGTAATCCATTTTTTTTTATATTTAGTAAGTTTTTAATTTTGATATTTTAAATGCACTCCTAATGAAATTAATTCATAATAATTACTAATTCAAGATATATGAAAAATAACGGTTAATTAAATACTTATTAGAATCTTGAAATTTGAATATATCCGTAAATTAAGAGAGAGTATAAACTTTTGTTAAATTATAAATAAATTAAATAGGAATAAAACGCAATACCATTTAGGAAAATAAATGAAGTTTGCAAACAGGTTATAGAAATTTCGTTAAAAATATAACGAAACGTCCAAAAAAAGGAGTGAAAAGATGCATATGATGTCAGCAAGTGTAAGTCAGTCAAGATGTCCACAGCTACACTAATTTACTTTTTAAGCCAGTAATATTACTCCATCTTGGTATATTTACAAAAATATTCTCTGGGCTTACAGTGCAAAAATACAACAAACCCAAGTTTTGATCATTTATGATTTACATTTAAGCATTAAATACAAAAATACTAGCAAATTTTGCATTGAAACTTACGAAAATAACCAAATTATTTTTTGAACAGTAAGCTGGCAGGACGACCACCAGCTACTTCAACGCACTTCTATATATTAGAAGAAAAAATAAGTAATTTATTTAAAGTAATAAAGTATCAAACATACAAAAATATCTTTACAATTTTCAATGAAAAATATAATTATGCATATTTAAAAAAGTAAAATTAACATTCAAAAGCAACATGTTGCAACAAGATAAAATATAACATTGAATAAGTATAAGAACTTAGCTAATAAGTTTGAAATTAAGTTGTTATATAAATTGTCTATGATTGAAGATTACATTTTTTTTCTAGTTCTAATTTTGTTATTTTAAACTAGTGAACAGGTACACGCTTTGTGCGATAATTAAACCCTTATATTTATAGAATGATAAAAATCTGAAAAGCCATCTTTTCATTTGAGGATGAGTTACCGAGAAAGAAAAATAATGCATGATCTCTAACATTTCATTTGTACTTAAATATCTTGTATAAATATTACTCATTTACTATAAATAAAAATATTTATTAGTAATTGTAATTAGAGATAATAACTACTCCTCTTCGTCTCACACACACACACACACACACATATATATATATATATATATATATATATATATATATATATATATATAATTATTACTTATATTTGAAAAAATTTGAGATGTTTAAAATGAGGTAAATAAAAAAATAAAATTTAAACTAAGATAGATTGTCATGTAACCTTATGGTATATCACGTTAATTTTTATTTTTACTGTCTCTGTAATTATTTTTAGAATTCTATCAATCGAAAATTAATTATTTTTTTCATATGAAAAGGAAAATTATTAAAATTAACGATAAAGAGTATTGAAATGAGCTCATAGAAGTAGAATCATTTTTTTTTGTTTTCCTTCTTTTGGCCGTTAAATCTAAGATGAGTGCATAATTTTGTAAGCTTGGAGATTTATTGTACATGAGCATTTTCGTATGACATAATTGCTACCTCAAATTATTGAGGTGAGTGTCATACCCCAAATTTCATTGGAGCGGACTGGCACCCGTAGCCGAGGAGGCCCGGGAGAACCCGTTCATAACCTATACTTTCACATTTACATTACTTATGAAAATTAGAAATTTGGGCAGCACTTCGTTGTAATTCGTTGTAAATAGAAGAAAACAGTACCTGTATCAGCTCAGCAGACACGCATAAATATATATATATATAAACAGTAATTGGCCGTCAGAGCCATCACGTCTATCAACCAAACACTCCTATGGCTGTACAATATGTCTACAAAAGCCTCTACATAGATACAGAACTGAGTTAGGGTCGGGACAAACTCCTGCCAACAAAAGACTTTTATACAAATACCAAAAATACATATAGACACGACTTGGGATGCCCCGAAACAACTGGAGCTCACCACTAACAACAGAATGTCCTGGCTCTTACTGCGGAGGTGTACGACCTGAAGTACCTGTTCCTGCAGGCATGAATACGGGTCCCCCGTGAGGGACGTCAGTACGGAAATATGTACTGAGTATGTAAGGCAGTGAGTATCAAGATGAGATACAAAAGATCAACAGAACCCAGATACCAGTGAATAAACAGTATGAGTAGACCACACTTAAAAGAGCTGATGGGATACCTGCACATTACTTTTATATCATTACTTCCCGTAATCCTTATCAATACATAGCAAATGTCATACAATGGCCAACTGATCAGTGGTACTAATACAATACATCAGGGACGACCCCTGGAATAGCATATATACATAAACTTTATAATACAATGGCCAACTGATCAGTGGTACTAATACAATACATCATATCATCAATTTAAAATACAGACATTCCATTTCTTAATTCAATTAATCTTTGAGATTGGTTACTTTGTAGTCACACCCTATGGAACTTGAAACCATGATACCTCAATAGGAAAAACATGTAAATAGGTAATCAATATCATGAAAATGAAGTAGAGAATCATGGATACCTCATTAAACCATTTCGAAGTCAACAATAATATATGGACATTTTTTTTGACTAGCCGGACATCTTAAAAGTGAAAACAAGTTCAATTGGTAGTGTCGAAGATCATATGATGTTATTATGTGACATGTGTCGTAGGACAATGTTGGAAGCTTACTTGAGAGTGCCATGGGTCATTATTCATGCCAAAGATTAGATAGAGTATGTCTTACATACCTTGATATAACCACTTCAATACAAGTCCAACTTGACTTCTCGTACTCTTCGAACACTTATCTACAATAAGTCATTTGTGGCAAACTAGTATAAGCAATCAAACCTTACCATTTAGGTATTAACTTCACCAAATAATGTCTAGGAAGTAATCCTTTAACTCATCAATAAGAGTGCTACATACATCCTCTTATACTCTTATTACATTCACATATCATGCATTTTCATGAAATATCCCTCAACATCACTCTTAACCTTTATTTCCCATCTTAATCACCATCCAATACCAACATGATCACTAGGCATACATAACCACTAATATAATGATATATCAGCACAATTCATCCTCCATAATCCAATACAACAACTTCCATAATTTACTACTAACAGTTTATACAAAACAATTCATAACTATGTTTCTGGTTACCTTCCAACATCAAGACAATACTCATAATCCTTCATCAATACTTATTCATGGATAAGAATCAAGAATAAAAAATATTCATACCTTAACAATGAACTCTTTCATTTAGAATCCTCCTTACATAACCATGGGGTGCTTCTCGAAGCTTTCGAGATGGTGAACACAACTACGGAACCAATTCGAATTTTCTACGGTTGAATCACAAAATATTTGAAGTTGAAATTAGGCTAGGGTTTCACCTTCTCTTAATAATTGGATGATATATGATATATATGAGACTAAGTGTAAGTTTATAAAGACCCATTTTCGTCCAAGAGGTAATAGAAAATGACCATTCTGCCCTAAAAATTTAAATAAATCCGAATCTGTCCTCAGTGGACAGTTTTGACAGGCTGAAGTAAATCAATCATAACTCTTTGCTCCGGTATCGGATTTGGGTGAAACAAATTGCATTGGAAACATAATGCAAAGGGATTTCATTTTCATATAAAGTATACCACCCAGTTCTTCCTGTAAAAGTAGTTATGGTCGTTTAAAGTTGACCCAAAAATCTGTCCCACAATTCTATTTTTTTTTTCATAGGCTGTAGTAAAACGGGTATAGCTCCTTACTCAAATATTGGATTTGCATGAAACCAATTTCATCGGAAAGAAGCCTCTCGGAGCTTTTCGTCGATATATAGCATCTCACACAGTTCTTTTTGTACAAGGAGTTATGATCGTCTAAATTTGATCCAAAAAAATAATTGCCTAGCTGCAGTAATCTTCCTACAGATTTACTGTTCACAGGCTTCCCGGCCACCGTTTTGAAATTTCGAATGTGCTCACTTATATGAAATACTCCTCTGTTTTGGGAAAACTTTATATCGTTGGAAAGCTTATTCCAATACCTACACATACAACTATTGACGGGATACTTCTGAACACCATAAACTTAATTTAACCCATACGCAAGTCTTTAGGACTCCATATAATCGCGATAAGTGTACGAAAAAATTTACGGGGTGTTACATTCTCCCCCCCCCTTAAGAACATTCTTCCTCGAATGTTAGCATATTTACTCAATTAAGATATGTCCAAGCTTACAATTAACATATTCATCATCATTACATACTTGCATAAAAATAAACACTTATTTGTTATTGTTCTTCTTCCGTCTCATGAACTTCCTCCTCATCGTTGAATAGGTAAGGGTACTTAATCTTCATCGCTTCCTCGGCTTCCCATGTGATCTACTCAACTTGTTGATTCCTCCAAAGTACTTTTACCGATGCTATCTCTTTATTCCTTATCTTTTTAATCTGGCGATCAAGAATAGCAATAGGCATTTCTTCAAAAGTGAGATCTTCTGTAACTTGTACATCTTCCGTAGTAGTGATGTACGATGGATCTCTGATGTACTTGTGAAGCATCGAAACATGAAATACGGGATGAACTACTGAGAGCTCTTGAGGTAGCTCTAACTCATAAGCAACTTGTCCAAATCTTTGAATGATCTTGTACGGACCTATGTATCGTGGACTTAACTTTCTTTTTTTGCCAAACCTCATCAGTCCTTTCATTGGTGATACTTTCAAGAATACCCAATCGTCAATACAAAACTCAAGTCCTCTTCTTCTAACATCCGCATAAGATTTGTGTCGACTTTGAGCTATTTCAAGCCGTTGTTGGATCACTTTAACCTTCTCCATTGCTTGATAAACAAGATCCGGTCCAAACCATATCGCATCACCTGCTTCAAACCATCCTATTGGCGATCTACACTTTCTTCCATACAATGCTTCATATGGTGCCATTTTGATACTTGAATGATAGCTATTATTGTAGGCAAACTCGATAAGAGGTAGGTGATCATCCCAGTTGTCTTTGAAATCTAATACACATGCTTGTAGCATATCTTCAAGTGTCTGGATGGTACGTTCCGCTTGTCCGTCCGTTTGAGGATGAAAAGCCGTACTTAGATTTACTTGTGTCCCCAAACTCCTTTGAAAAGACTTCCAGAGATTCGCGGTAAATTGGGCTCCTCGATCGGATATAATGGAAATTGGAACTCCATGTAACCGAACGATCTCCTTAATATACAACTTCGCATACTCTTCCGCCGTATAAGTTGTCTTAACTGGTAAGAAGTGCGCAGATTTGGTAAGCCTATCAATGATCACCCATATGGAATCAAACTTCCGATATGTACATTGCATGTAACCATTGGGTTTCTGGTGTTCTACTTTGACTCTTTGATAATTCGGACATTCAGCTACAAATTCGGCAATATTCTTCTTCATGTCATTCCACTAATATATTGTTTTCAAATCTTGATACATCTTAGTCGACCCTGGATGGATGGAATACCTTGAACAGTGTGCTTTTTTCATAATTCTCTTTCTTAGCTCAACTACATCAGGTACACATAAACGATTCTGACACTGAAGCACTCCTTCTCGCGTAAGCTCAAATGCCTTTGTCGTGCCACTCTGCACATCCTCCTTAAGCTGCAATAAAATTGGATCTGCATACTGCTTCTCTTTCACTTCATCTATCAATGAAGATTCTGCTGCATTACGTACAATAACCTCTTCATCTGGAGTTTCGAGAAGTCGAACTCCCAAATTAGCCCGTTGGTGAAGATCCTTAATCATCCCCTGCTTATCTATAGATGCCATTTTAGACTTACGACTCAGTGCATCCTCTACCACATTCGCTTTCCCTGGATGATACAAGATATCAACATCGTAATCTTTCAATAATTCAAGCCATCTCCGCTGCCTCATGTTTAGATCTTTCTGACTGAAGATATATTGCAGGCTCTTATGATCGGTATATATGTCAACATGAACCCCATATAAGTAGTGGCGCCATATCTTCAAAGCAAATACAACTGCAGCTAGCTCAAGATCATGTGTGGGATAATTCCTCTCATATGGTCGCAATTGTCTAGAGCCATAGGCTATTACTCTACCATGTTGCATTAATACGCATCCTAAGCCACTTATCGAAGCATCACAGTACACTGCATACCCTTCTGTGCCTTTAGGAAGTACCAATACCGGTGTAGAAGTTAACTTGCTCTTCAGATCTTGGAAACTCTTTTCACAGGCATCATTCCATTGAAACTTGGAGGCTTTATGCGTCAACTTAGTCAAGGGTGAAGAAATAGAAGAAAAACCTTCAACAAACCTCCTATAATAACCTGCCAACCCGAGGAAACTACGAATCTCCGTAGGCGTCGTGGGTCTTGGCCAATTCTTCACAGCCTCAATCTTCTGAGTGTCAACTTTTATGCCTTTACTGGATACAATATGGCCCAAAAATGCCACTGACTTGAGCCAAAACTCACATTTAGAAAACTTCGCATACAGCTTACGATCACGAAGAATCTACAACGCCTGCCTCGAGTGATTAACATGGTCCTCTTCTGATATAGAGTAGACCAGAATATCATCTATGAAAACTATCATGAACACATCTAGAAATGGGTTAAACAGCCTATTCATCAGATCCATAAAAACTGCGGGTGCATTTGTCAGCCCGAATGACATAACCAGGAATTCATAATGACCATACCGTGTTCGAAAAGCTATCTTGGGTATATCTTTATCCTTGACTCTCACTTGATGATAGCCTGATCTCAAGTCAATCTTGGAAAAACACTGGGCACCCTGCAACTGGTCAAATAAATCATCAATTCGGGGAAGAGGGTATTTATTCTTGATAGTCACCTTATTCAATTGCCGATAGTCAATACACATCCTCAGCGAACCATCTTTCTTACGCACAAACAATACTGGTGCTCCCCAAGGGGACATACTAGGCCTGATGAATCCCTTCTCTAGCAAGTCTCTCAGTTGCTCTTTCAATTCTTGCAACTCTGCTGGTGCCATTCTATAAGGAGGAATTGAGATTGGCTGTGTGTCTGGCAACATATCAATACCAAACTCCACTTCTCGTTCAGGAGGTAAACCTGGTAGTTCTTCAGGAAATACATCAGGAAATTCATTCACAACCGGAACGGTCTGAAAAGTTGGCGGCTCTGCCTCTGTATCCCTTACTCTAACCAAATGGTATATGTACCCCTTGGAAATCATTTTTCTTGCCTTAAAGTAAGAAATAAATCTACCTCTCGGCGCGCCAATATTACCCTTCCATTCAAGGACTGCCTCATTTGGGAAATGGAAATACACCTTCTTAGAACGGCAATCTACTGTAGCATAACAAGACGCTAACCAATCCATGCCCATAATAACATCAAAATCTACCATTTCTAACTCAACAAGATCGGTCATCGTATCACGACCACAAATATTCATAACACAATTTCGATAAACATTCTTAGCTATAAGAGATTCCCCCACTGGCGTTGATACTTCAAATGGCTTGGCTAATAATTTGGGTGTTCTCCCTAACCTTCCCACAACCAAAGGAGTAGCATAAGATAATGTAGAACCAGGATCAATTAAGGCATACACATCAAATGCAAAGATGGACAACGTACCTGTAACCACGTCTGGAGAAACCTCTAAATTCTGCCGATCTGCTAGGGCATACACACGGTTTTGAGCTCCGCTAAAACTAGCTGCTCCTCTATCACCTCTACCGTGACCCATAGGTTGTGCACCCCTACTCAAAGGAGGCACCGATGATGATGCAACAACTGATCCGATAGGTCGTGTTATACCACCTGTGGTCCTGCGTGGGAAATCTCTAGCCATATGCCTCGGCTTACCGCACCAAAAGCAATTGTTCATTCCTAGCTGACATTCGCCAAAGTGAAATCTTCTACATATGGGGCACGGGTGTCGTGGAGGTCTCAATTGACTCATACTCCCTTGCCCTTGATACCCCACTGTTCGCGAACTCTGATTTTCACTGCTTTGCCCGAACTGATTACCTCTGAAACTTTGAAATTACGGTGGAGAACTAATTGTCGGATAAGAAGATAACGGGCTAGGCAATCTATGAGAGAACGAAGGCCTAAAACCTCCCTGAGATGCCATAAACTGCCCTATAGCTCTGGCCCTCTTAGAATATCTTTTTTTTGATTCCTGGGTTCTTCTTCTTTGCCTCTGATCTTCCATCTTCTGAGCGAAAGCTTGTATCCTCGCTATATCCATGTCCTTGTTCAAAGCAGCAATGGTACAATCTCTAACCAAGTATGGTTCCAATCTATCCACATAGTGATGAACTCTGTCATCCATAGTAGCTACCACATTAGAAGCATATCGAGACAAGGAGTTAAATCGAAGACTATACTCCCTTACACTCATATTACCCTGACGAAGATTTAAGAATTGATCTGCACGGGCCTGACGAGTCTCAAATGGAAGATAATGATCAATAAATGCATCTTTGAACTCTCCCCACGTAGTTGGCGGTGCATCAATACCCCTAGATCATTTCCAATCCTCGTACCATAATATAGCCTCTCCTTTCAGTCTATATGCTGCTAGCTCAACCATCTCTTTACCGGATATGTGCATAACATCTAGAGCCCTTTGGATTTGATCGGCAAAGTCCTGCGGGTCTTCGTTAATATTTGATCCGGTAAAAGTAGGAGGATCCAGTTTCAGAAAATCCTGTGTCCGAAGGCTAGCTGCTCTATCCGTACCACTAGAACCCGTGGTAGGAATAGCTTGCCCTTGAACTTGACCGGCAACTATACGCGTCAGAAGTTGTACTGCATCCCTCAAATCTTGATCAACAGCATTAATAGATGGCCCTTCCGGAGGAGGAGAAGTTCCTGATATATGCTCAGCTTGAGACTCACTTTGTTCAGCTTGTGCCAGTGGTGACTTACTAGTACCTTCTTCGGCCATTACATGCACTCGCTTCCACTTATTCTTTCTCCTTCTAACCGGCATCATTACTATAATAAAAAAAACAATTGGATTAAGCGATCGATTATGACTTTATCTCTAATATGGGCTCTATTGCACGATCTAAGAAATGGAGAGTGGAAACAATCCCTAAATGTCCAATAGCCTCCTGTTTATAGATGTGGTGTACAACACACCGATAAACGAGATTCTACGTAGACACGACTTTGTAGACTCACTAGGACGAACTGCTCTGATACCACTTCTGTCATACCCCAAATCCCATTGGAGCAGACTGGCACCCGTAGCCGAGGAGGCCCGGGAGAACCCGTTCATAACCTATACTTTCACATTTACATTACTTATGAAAATTAAAAATTTGGGCAGCACTTCGTTGTAAATAGAAGAAAACAGTACCTGTATTAGCCCAGCAGACACGCATAAATATATATATAAACAGTAATTGGCCATCAGATCCATCACGTCTATCAACCAAACACTCCTATGGTTGTACAATATGTCTACAAAAGCCTCTACATAGATACACAACTGAGTTAGGGTAGGGACAAACTCCTGCCCACAAAAGACTTTTATACAAATACCAAAAATACATATAGACACGACTTGGGATGCCCCGAGACAACTGGAGCTCACCACTAACAACAGAATGTCCTGGCTCTTACTGCGGGGGTGTACGACCTGAAGTACCTGTTCCTGCAGGCATGAATACGGGTCCCCCGTAAGGAACGTCAGTACGAAAATATGTACTGAGTATGTAAGGCAGTGAGTATCAAGATGAGATACAAAAGATCAACAGAACCCAGATACCAGTGAATAAACAGTATGAGTAGACCACACTTAAAAGAGCTGATGGGATACCTGCACATTACTTTTATATCATTACTTCCCGTAATCCTTATCAATACATAGCATATGTCATACAATGGCCAACTGATCAGTGGTACTAATACAATACATCAGGGACGACCCCTGGAATAGCATATATACATAAACTTTATAATACAATGGCCAACTGATCAGTGGTACTAATACAATACATCATATCATCAATTTAAAATACAGACATTCCATTTCTTAATTCAATTAATCTTTGAGATTGGTTACTTTGTGGTCACACCCTATGGAACTTGAAACCATGATACCTCAATAGGAAAAACATGTAAATAGGTAATCAATATCATGAAAATGAAGTAGAGAATCATGGATACCTCATTAAACCATTTCGAAGTCAACAATAGTATATGGACATTTTTTTTGACTAGCCGGACTTCTTAAAAGTGAAAACAAGTTCAATTGGTAGTGTCGAAGATCATATGATGTTATTATGTGACATGTGTCGTAGGACAATGTTGAAAGCTTACTTGAGAGTGCCATGGGTCATTATTCATGCCAAAGATTAGATAGAGTATGTCTTACATACCTTGATATAACCACTTCAATACAAGTCTAACTTGACTTCTCGTACTCTTCGAACACTTATCTACAATAAGTCATTTGTGGCAAACTAGTATTAGCAATCAAACCTTACCATTTAGGTATTAACTTCACCAAATAATGTCTAGGAAGTAATCCTTTAACTCATCAATAAGAGTGCTACATACATCCTCTTATACTCTTATTACATTCACATATCATGCATTTTCATGAAATATCCCTCAACATCACTCTTAGCCTTTATTTCCCATCTTAATCACCATCCAATACCAACATGATCACTAGGAATACATAACTTCCATAATCCAATACAACAACTTCCATAATTTACTACTAACAATTTATACAAAACAATTCATAACTATGTTTCTGGTTACCTTCCAACATCAAGACAATACTCATAATCCTTCATCAATACTTATTCATGGATAAGAATCAAGAATAAACAATATTCATACCTTAACAATGAACTCTTGCATTTAGAATCCTCCTTACATAACCATGGGGTGCTTCTCGAAGCTTTCGAGATGGTGAACACAACTACGGAACTAATTCGAATTTTTTACGGTTGAATCACAAAATATTTGAAGTTGAAATTAGGCTAGGGTTTCACCTTCTCTTAATAATTGGATGATATATGATATATATGAGGCTAAGTGTAGGTTTATAAAGACCCATTTTCGTCCAAGAGGTAATAGAAAATGACCATTTTGCCCTAAAAATTTAAATAAATCCGAATCTGTCCTCAGTGGACAGTTTTGACAGGCTGAAGTAAATCGATCATAACTCTTTGCTCCGGTATCGGATTTGGGTGAAACCAATTGCATTGGAAAGATAATTCAAAGGGATTTCATTTTCATATAAAGTATACCACCCAGTTCTTCCTGTACAAGGAGTTATGGTCGTTCAAAGTTGACCCAAAAATCTGTCCCACAATTCTGTTTTTTTTTTTTCATAGGCTGTAGTAAAACGTGTATAGATCCTTACTTAGACATTGGATTTGGATGAAACCAATTTCATCGGAAAGAAGACTCTCGGAGGTTTTCGTCGATATATAGAAGCTCACACAGTTCTTTTTGTACAAGGAGTTATGATCGTCTAAAGTTAATCCAAAAAAATAATTGCCTAGCTGCAGTAATTTTCCTGCAGATTTACTGTTCACAGGCTTCCCGGCCACCGTTTTGAAATTTCGAATGTGCTCGCTTATATGAAATACTCCTCTGTTTTGGGAAAACTTTATATCGTTGAAAAGCTTATTCCAATACCTACACATACAACTATTGACGGGATACTTCCGGACACCATAAACTTAATTTAACCCATACGCAAGCCTTTAGGACTCCATATAATCGCGATAAGTGTACGAAAAAATTTACGGGGTGTTACAGTGAGACTCTTAAAAATCTACGTGATTTTGTTTAACTACGTAATGTAATTCATATCATATCAAAAATGAATTTGAAAAATGAGATGAAGAGAAGAAATATATTTTATTTGGAGAATTTAATAGCTCAATTGATTGGCTAAACGAACTTTCACCTTATTAGTGAGTATTTGATTTCCATCTTATAATCACTTTCTCATCTTTCCCTACACTCATGTTTTTACTAAAAAGAAAAAAAAAATTATAATTCTAGAATACGCTATTGTTTTAAAAAATACAAACAATATGAATCTAATAGTAAAAACTCCTATAACATCTGTATCATTTGTGACACAAAATAATCTGTAGCTTTCTTGTCATAGCTTTATGACACAACAATATATAGCTTTATGACACAAAACAAATAAAATAATCAATCATCACATATAATATTTTTACACAAATTTAGAGGATAGTTGTATTACTTAATTGAATAACAATTAGAGAAAACTTGTAAGTCTATAGAACTTCAACAATAATCTTTGAGACATAAATGGATAAATAGTCAAAAATATTTTATCGCGACATAAAAATATGAAAGAGTATATTACTTTGTCCGGCGAAAATTCAAAATCTCATCATCCATTCAAGCAATTGTCAGCTTCTATTATACACAAACTGAAAGAGAAATTGGTCAATAAAAGATTAAAGAATTCAACATAACTTTTAGCTTCTATAATATTGGATACAAATGAACAAATTAACACAACTACATGTAGAAACAGAAAAGAATCAGAGCACAAAATTTTATTTATCCGTCTATCAGCAATACAGTATCAACAACCAATTGCTCTCTATCAGGAATACTAAATATTTAATTGGTTCTCTAATTTCAACAACAACAAAAAAATATGTGAAGATGAGAAATTATTCAGTTACTTATCATACAGTGTAGTTTAGATATTTGATATTTTTCTGGACCATCTATATGTAGTTTTAAAATTATATTGATTGGTGAAAGATTAAAAATTAAAAAAAGCTATATTTAAAATTAAAGTGTATTTTAATACTCATAAATTTAAAATTAATTATCATTCCGTTACTAAAGTCTCTTTATCTTTCCTTGCAATTATGACATAGATTATTGGATGCATTAAAAATCTTAATTCAAAACTAATAATTAAAATAGTGTGAAATTTTTTTCACTATGAAATTAATAATAAAAAATAGAATAAATAATAAGAAATCCATGAAGTAATAAATGAGGTTATTTTATGTTTTACTGCAAAATGGGCAAATATGTTACTATGTGAGCTAACTTTTTTTCAACATGAAATTAATAATTAAAAAAAAAAGAAAAATCAGAATAAATAAAAGAAATCTATGCAATAATAAATGAGGTTATTTTATGTTTTACTGCAAAATGAGCAAATATGCTACTACGTGAGCTAACTCTATCATAATTGAATTTTATTGCTATTAATCTCAAGTATTATATTGGTGACTAAGATAAACAGTTATTTGAGATTGCTTAACTGATGGTTGTGAATATAAAATGTTGAGAGTTATGGACATTATCAATATTAATTACGAATAGAATTTATGTAGTGGAGATATGAATTAAAATAAGTTTGTAAAATAAAATAACTGAAACAAATGAGAGAAAATGCCTCAAAAAAGGAGAAAATAGATAAATATGAATGGAGGTCATAGAGAGCTGTCACATCACTCACACACATACACACATATCACCTATTTATTTTAATTATATTTGGAACTTACAAGTAGGATCTTATAAAATTAAATTTGAATCGATCGATAAAATGATAAACACCTCTAATTATACTGAATTGAAAAATATATTAAAGTCAAATAATAATTCTAAAAACAGTTAGTTAGGATGAAGTTTGAATGAAATTTTTTGAAGTTTAGTTAAAACTTGACATAATTAGTTAATCAAAATAAATATAAGCAAGTGTTTATTTAGATTATATTTATGATTTACAAAATGTAAAATTGAATTGAATCGAATGATTAACACCTCTAATTATAGTAGATTGATAAATACAATATCTCATTAAGCTTCAGTGAAACTTAGCGAAGTTATATTTAAGTGCAATATAATTAGATAATAAAAATTAGTTAGATATAATCACATATTTCTTGAAAGTATATTTGAAATTCACAAGTAGATATGTAGTATTGGATCGAATCAAATGATTAACATATCCAATTAATCTACATCAGTAATACTACAATAAATTTCAACTCGTAATAGAAAATAATTATTAGCTATAAAATTTAATCAAAATAATAAATTTGTGCTTTATTATTTCGTCATGAAAAAATAACTAGCTATTATTAAGTCAACTATTGTCATGAATTTTTAGTACTCAAAGCAAAAATATTTATAACTTCAATAATGGCTAAAATGTCACTATTGTTATAACAAATTTCAGCACGTATCCAATATTTAATGTTAGCTACGAAAATTTACTATAGCAAAAATTCTATGGCTATATCATTTAACTATTACAACAATCTTTACTAACATGAAGCAAAACAAAAAAAATTAGCCACAAAATTATATTTTTAAAAATTTATTGTGGCTAAAAGGTTATTATTACTACATAAATTTTAACTCGTGATAAAAATTAATAATTAACTATAATTTTTTTATAGCACAAAAAAACGTGGTTGTATCATTTAACTATTGCCACAATTTTTATAACTTGAAGCAAAAAAAATTACTTAGCTATAACATCTTGTTCCAAATAGTTATTTTGGCTAAAAGACCACTATTGCTATAATAATTTTATCGTGTGGTAAAAACTGATGATTAGCTACTAAATTTTATTGTAACAACAAAATTGTAACTATTTAAGCAACTATTACCGCGATTGTTAGTTATTGTAGCAAAAATAAGAAATTAACTTTGTAAGTTTAATTTTTGTGGATACTATTTTTTACGAATTTGTAAATAGTTACGGAATTAAAATTTTTGTGGCTATTACTAACTAATAGCTACAATTTTTAAATCATAGCTTATATTTTATAGCAATAGATACATTTTGTTGTAGTGTTATTTCAGCAGCATGAAATGTTTCTTCAGAATTAAACAAGCACTTTTCTAATTAGTTAGAGGATTTCGAGGACTAAATAACTCTTTCGTAATTAATCAAATAATACAAAAATTAATAAAATTATCAATACAAATATTGATACAAGTACGACCACGAAGATGGACGCATGTGAGAATGTAATGAACTCGGGGCTTGGAGTGTACGATTGAAGGACTTAAAACGCACCAAACCGACTCTAATCTCACTTTTGGAGTGTAAAGAGGAGCCTTGGAACACAACAAGGCAGCCCCTAAATACATTTGAAGAGATCCTAGCTCTTAAAAGAGTATTTTGAATATTTTGTATTTTATTTGTAACCTAGTATAAATAGAACATTGTAGGGCTTTTAGACTTAGATTAGTCATGAAGTTGTAAGTCTTGAAACACAAATAAACACAAGTCCTCTCTCCTTGAGTCACCAAAATCGAAATTAGGCATAGAGAGTGTGGAATCACTCTTATTGATTCATGGCTTGGAAACGTGATGCTTGGGACGTGGATTCCGACCTTGTGTCTTCGTAAGATATAGGTGAAACATTGTGTGTTGTGTTAAGGGGTCCAATAGTGGAATATGCTCTTGGGTTCTTAAGATTATACCTTCATTAAGTCTATCTAACTATCCCTTTACTTTTATTGTAATCTTGTAGTAATTTATGTTCTTGTAACCGTTTCTATCTCTTGTTAGTAAAATTGTGTGTTGTTCCTATATTGTTATTGTTGTCCATCTCACCATATTATTTCTGATTTGGTGTATTTACACCTTCAATATCTTGTTGTTATTGTGTTTTCATTGTTGTTGTAGTGAATCTGAGAGTGGTCACCAAAGGGGTCCTCGGTTCTTCAAACTGTGGACTATTTTGGTGTTTGTTTTGTGTTTTCTAGTATTTCTTGTATCATTTGGTATCAAAGTGTGTCTTTATCTTGTTTTAACAAGATCAATCTTGGGCTTGGGAGTTGAAAAATAAAAAAAAGAGTTGAAAACTGAAAATTCCAGAAAAGAGAGCAATCTGTCCATTTTGTGTTCTTGGCCAAAAATTGTATTTTTGTTGTGTCTTGGCCGAGATTTTTACTTGTATTTGTTGTCTCTAAGTGTTAGTTTTGTTCCTCACTAACACATTGAGTCTACATCTTGATTTGATCTTGTATTTTGATGTTGTTGTGAACATAAGCTTGGCTCATTGTTGTTGAACATTGTTGTGGTAGACATAATTATTGAGAAACTTGACTGGCCGTGTGTTTGATTGTTGTTGTTGGAAGGAGTGTTGTTGTTGTTGTTCTTGGTGAATTTTGTTGTTGTTCTTGAAGTTCTTCACAACCTTCATCTCTTGTTAAAACCGAAGACACAACACTAAAGAGACTTGGCCGTTTGTTGTTGTGGATTGGAGTTGGCCATTGGAATTATTGTTGTTCTTGAAGATTGTTGTTATTGTTATTTGTTTGGTTATTGTTGTTCTTGAAGTTATTCACCTTCTTTCATATATTGTTAGAACATAAAGTGAATGCTAGATCCTAAAAGGTGAAGAAAAAAAGTGTATGTACTTGTTAGTCTTGAAAGACCCCCAACCACCAAAAGAATTTACATCACTTCTCAACCACTTTTTCACGATTTAAGACCCATGTTTTAAGAAGAAGTACAAGAAAAATTCAAGTCTTGAAAATTGAAAAAGGCTCCAAGACTTATTTTCTCTCCTGAAACAAATTCCACCAATCTAAATTAACTTTTGATCAAGATTTGAACATTTGAGAATAACCACTTGATAAAACCGAACCAATACATGGCTGCCACATCATCACTGCTATTGTTCATACAATATTTTTGAGCTCAAAATATTAGATTTCTTAGTTTCATTTTATTGTCTCTTAGTTTCGTTTAATTGATCCTAGTACTAATTAACAAGCTAGTAAACTTATACTAGGTTGTCACTTAGTTCTTGAATCTGTTGTTCGTGTTTACGTTTCTTTTGTGTTTTTTTCTCTTTTGTGAATTCTTTGTATCTTGTTGGTTCAAGTCCGTAAGCAAATTTTCTTTGAGTCAACTCAAATGAAAATATATTCCAGACTAAGGTGGACTCCTCCCTCAATCACTCACAAAGTACAAGCCAGATTTCAACACTTATGAAACCAAGTGTGAGGTAAAAATCACGAGTGAGAGTGTGGTGAGGCATTTTTGAGCTAACAAGTTTGTTTGTTTTATTGTTCGTTGTTGTCTTTTCTTTTAGGTACCATGGCTGCCACCAATATCGATGCCATATTTGACCGCATCACCGACAATATTGATGACATAAAATGGAACGTTGAAAGGCTACGCCAATTGATATCCACACTTATCCCAACAAATCTAAAACTTAAGGTCCAAACACCTTGCAGTGAGATCTTCCCGAATAAAGTTGCTGCCCAAACTTTTGAAGGACTTTCACACCAAGGTAAAGGCGAAAATACTCATGAATGTCAAGGTAAAATAGTTATCTTTTACACTTTGGTACATGTGGATGATGAACGTGTGACTAATAAGCCGTTGAGTGTGAGTAGTAGCTTACCTACGTATGAGTATATTGATTCCTTAACACTTGTGGATGATGTACATATTGTGCGAGTGGATACACTAGTTAATCTTATAGATGACCGAATCGACTCTTCTAGTAAGATTGATTTGTGTCCACCTAGTGTTGAAGCTATTGTGTTGAATGAAAGTATATTGTCGAGTGAAAGTTGTGTTGACCAAATTGTGTGTAAAACTTGCCCACCACTTGACAATATGTGTGATGTGATTAATGAATCTCAAGTGAGTGAAGAATTTAAAAATGTTGGTCAAGAAAAAAAGAGTGAACCCGTGAGCCTATGTTGTTGTAAAAATTCTAATGTTTGCTTGGCTCATAGGGTTAATCGTGTGCTTGACATATCTTTGAAAATTGATAATAATTCCTTAGAGAGTGAAAGTTCCAAATCTGTCCGCGGTTTAGATCATTCACTCTTTAGGTACAATGTCTTGTTTGAAGATAGTTTAAACACTCCTAATAGACCTAGTGGTAAAAACGATGGTATAGCTTTCCTTGGAAGCTATAGCCTATATTCTAATCCATTGTGGTGTGACAATATTCCTCCTAAAGATGGAAATCTCTTCTTGAAAGATGAAAGAACTCTTAAGGGTAAGGAATGTGTGGTCTTGAAAACTACTTCTTCTTCTCCTTTGTGTGGCTTTTCCGTGGATACCATAGTAGAACTAGAATTGGATGCCACCTTTCTCTACTTTCTCTTTACTTGTGATGATATGTATGCCAATGTAGAAAGTAGGCCTTGTGGTTGTGGTAAAGATTGTGGGAAACAGGTGTTTTGTTTAGACCCATGTCTATGGCCACTCTTCCCATTTGATCCCAGTGCCATCTTAGGGTGGGGAAGATTTACTCTCGGCTTAGGTGCATTTCTTTTGGGTGCTTATCATAGACAAGTCCTTAGTGAATTTGTCGATGACTTCATAGTGTTTAACATTAAGGACTCTTGGTTACATGTCAAATATGAACCACCTTGGCATGTCGAGACTTGTTGTTGGCCGAGACATGAACTCAACGGGTCCTCGATTTTTTTTTATGTGTGGGTTGTTTTGAGTGCATACCATTATTGTTTATTTTTTCTAATCCTAATCCTCATGCCATGAGGAAGTTTTCTTGTTTGTCTCTCTTTGATTTTGCAAGACATGGATTCGAGGTCGAATTCTTTTTAAGGAGGGGAGGATGATACAAGTACGACCACGAAGATGGATGCATGTGAGAATGTAATGAACCCGGGGCTTAGAGTGTGCGAGTGAAAGACTTAAAACACACCAAACCGACCCTAATCTCAAACTTGGAGTGTAAAGAGGAGCCTTGGAACACAACAAGGCAGCCCCTAAATACACTTGAAGGGATCCTAGCTCTTAAAAGGACATTTTGGATATTTTGTATTTTATTTGTAACCTAGTATAAATAGAACATTGTAGGGCTTTTAGACTTAGATTATTCATGATGTTGTAAGTCTTGAAACACAAAGAAACATAAGTCCTCTCTCCTTGAGGCACCAAAATCGAAATTAGGCATAGAAAGTATGGAATCACTCTTATTGATCTCATGGCTTGGAAATGTGATGCTTGGGAGGTGGATTCCGACCTTTTGTCTTCGTAAGAGATAGGTGAACGTTGTGTGTAGTGTTAAGGGTCCAAGAGTGTCCATTCTTAGGTTCTTAAGATTATACCTTCATGTGGTCTATCTATCTATCCCTCTACTTTATTGTAATCTTGTTTTGTTCCTTTTGTTTTAGTGTAAGCCATGTGAGCCTTCTTATTATTGTTGTTCAACTTATTGTTGTTTCCATCTTGTAATCTTCTTGTTAGTTTGTTGTTTGCTGCAAAATAGGTTTCAATACACCTCAATATCATGTTATTATTATGTCCTTGTGTTTTGTAGTTGGCCGAGACTAGATCTCAAAAGGGGCTCTCGATTTTGACCATTTTGTGGACTGTTTTAGACTGATTTTGTGCCTTCCAAGTTTTTATATTATCAAATATCAATAAATTATATTATAAAAAAATATGGATGAAAGAACTATAAAACAAAATATGGATGAAAGAATTATTTATGTGTTAAGAAAAATAAGAAATCAAAGAAAGGAAGCGCGTTGGTTAATTGTTGTTAGCTCAAAATGACTATAACTAAGTTTTCTTATATATTAAATGACACAATGAAAGAGCTATTTATAATAGCAAACATGATATAAGAAAATGACAAGTGTTGTGGCTCTTTGCACTTGTCATTAATTTATTTCATCAATAAATATTTGAATAAAATTTCGTGTAAAGAAGCCACCACATCATTCCCTAGTCACTTCTTGAAGTAATATTATTGGCTTTTAAAATACACTTCAATATTATGACTTTTCTAATACATTTCAAATATAAATTATTTTAAAATACATAAAAAAAATTTAAAAAAAAATCCTAGAAGCGATCCAAACAATCTAAGAGACAGTAGGTCACGTTAGGACATCAATACTTCAAAAGAAAAATTCAAAAAGAATTTGCTCAGCCAAGATTTCACCGTCAATTATAAAAGATGCTAACCATGTCCGAGGAAATTTAAGGTCCAAACTTTTCTAGTTAATTTAGTCTTGTTTGGGTCCCACTTATCTTACCGACCTAGAGGTATACCTGTCAACTGGGTCGGGCCGGTTCAAATCGGCACCGGTCCAGTTTTTCTTATCGGGTTTTGAGCAGGTTCGATTTTGGGTCAGGTCTTAATGGGCCAGTTCGGTCCGGGCCAACAGTAAAATCTGTCCAATCAATCTGTGATCGGACCACTTAGCTTTAAATCGGCTTTGATCGGTCCAAATCAATCAAAATGTAAGAAAAATAAATAAATTAAAATTTGAAATCACATGTTTTTTTTAATATATACTATATATTCACACTTATATACATTTTAAATATGTTAAACAATAAACGTATAACATATATATGTTACATATTATACTATTTTAGATTTTAGAAAACATACACACATGTATACATTAAATATATACTACTTTAGAGTCTATAGAAAATATATACACATATATACGTACAATATAATATATATATACTACTTAAAATACTACTTGAAATAATATACTTACAACATATATACACTATTTATATACTACTTTAGAAAATATATACACATGTGTACATTAAATATATACTACTTTAGAGTCTACAAAAAATATATACACATAAATACGTACAATATAATATATATACTACTTAAAATACTACTTGAAACAATATACATACAACATATATACACTATATATATACTACTTTAGAAAACGCATACACATGTATACATTAAATATATACTACTTTAGAGTCTATAGAAAATATATACACATATTTACGTACAATATAATATATATACTACTTAAAATACTACTTGAAACAATATACATACAACATATATACACTATATATATACTACTTTAGAAAACACATACACATGTATACATTAAATATATACTACTTTAGAGTCTATAGAAAATATATACACATATATATAAAATATATACTACTTAAAGTACCACTTGAAAGTTGAAAGATATATACATTATATGTTACAGTACTTTAGAAAATATACACGCAAATCTACATACAAGATTACAATGTATACTACTTATAGTAATAATAATACTTGAAGTTTTTGAACAAATATTCAAAATTTTACAATTTTACATACAACACTTAAAAAGATAAACTTATAATATTTTTATATGTCAATACTAGTTGTGTAAGTACTATTTGCTAACATTATTTTTATTTTTTCATTATATGTATATATGTTTGTTATGTTTATCACTTAGTGTAAAGTTTGATAGTAATTAGTAATATATTAAAAGTATTTAATTCAAACTAGAAATTCAATTTAAATAAAAAAATGAGTGACTGAATATTGTATTTTATTAATTGCAAAATGATCCAAAACTTATAATTTACGTGAATGAAAAATCTACAAATTTTGCACCATTTTTTTCAACTCATGCATGTAATATTAACGAGAAAGAAGTTCTAAGGCAAAATTTTGGATTTAAAAGGAAAGGTCGCAGTACCTGGTGCATGTTAAGCTAAACCCGAGCCAGAGAAACCATGGCGAGAGGACGGGGACGAACACGAGGACGACTGCCTGAGGAAAAGCTTGTAGTCGTTGGTAGTGCAACTAGCGGGAAGGTACTACCAGCAACTACAGCCGAGGTAACCCCTGTGATTTTAATCCACTCAAGAAACCCTAGCCTCCATAGAAACCCAACTAATACTGCAATTACTAAGAAACTCTTGCTAAGTGTTAATAGACCAACTACTAATGAAGTAACTGAAGAATCAACGAAGAATGTGGAAAGACGAGATGAGGAGCTTAACTTGCCTAAAACTAGAGCAGTGACACCTAATGTACGGAGTGCAACAACTTAGAAAGGTAAAGCTCCTACCGACATTTGGACTAACCTGTTTTCTAAGAACAGATCCGTCTCCAATGGCATGGACCTATCTTACATACCACCCCAGATAATTGATGGCAACACAATGATACAACTAGACAAAGCAGAAGTTGCGAAGGAAACTAAGAAATGAAAATCTCTCAGAATTGGACCTCAGTTATACTTGGCGATACTCCAGGTTATAAGGCTATGAATAGATATATCTCTCAGAATTGGACCTCAGTTGTACAACCTGACATCTATAAGCATGAGGAGGGGTACTTCATAGTGCGATTTCAAAGTAAGGAGGATATGCAGGAAATCATGTATTCTGGGCTATACTACATGAATAACCAACCCCTAATTCTGAAGAATTGGACTGAAGATTTTGATTTTGCCTAGGATTTTCCCACTAAGTTTCCCATATGGATTAAATTCCCAAATTTACCAATAAATTGTTGGGGTATGATTCGTTGAATAGAATTGCTAGTCTGTTGGAATCCCAATGTTCGCTGATGAATGCACCACTAAATAGTTAAGAGTATAATTTGCAAGGATGTTAGTAGAGGTTGATGTTACAAAGCCTTTACCCGAAGAAGTTACTATCTTGGATCCATCTGGAAAAGCCTTCACTCAATGGGTAATACATATGATTGAAAACCTAACTTTTGCCAATAATGTCAAGTTGTTGGACATGTAAACCAGTACAGAAGGAGAAAACACAACAACCAGCCCCAAGAAGAGAACAAAACTAGTACAAAAGTGGGTGACTAAGGAAATCACTGAGGCTAATAAAACGGCTCCTACAAATGATATCTTGGATATTAATGGGTGTAACGCCCCGATTTTTCTGAACCGGAACACTATACGGTGCTTATGACCCCGAGGGACCACAAGCTAACCCATGACTGATATTTGTACCTGTACACTACAATATATATCATAATAATGCGGAAAATATGAACATGTAGGCCATAAGGTTCAACTGAATAAAGAATCTGGTAAAATAACATCCATATGGGTGAAAGATACCCAAAACAACTGAAAACTGAATCAAATCTGAACTGTATCTAAAAGCCTCGAAGTACTGACTGAATAAGGAGTTGAAGGAACATGTCTCCAACTAACTCCGTAAACTGAAAACTAACTGAAATAATAAATGAATCGAATCATATCATCCTTGAATGAAGAGGACTCACTGCAACTCTGTATACTGGAATGCGACTGCTACTGCTGGTCTGGAACTCGTGTCTCTGAACCTACGGTGTAACATAAAGAGAAAGCACCATAGCGTGAATGCGTCAGTACAACTGGAGTACTGAGTATACAAGTGAGATAGGCTAATGAAAAGGGTTTACATGCATAAGCAATGTGAACTGATCAACTAACATGAACGTGAGAGTGCAGACATACATACATAATAACTGGAAACATAAATACGTAATAGTGGGTCTGTACGCTAATACATGATTTACTAATTTCTGACATGACTGAAACTATGGTTCTGTCAACATGGGTGACTATGTCTGACAGTCCTGGATCTGATAGAACTATCTGAGTTTTGTACTATAACTGAATTTGATTGTATCTGGCAGTCCTGGTATATTGATATCTGAAGAACTATCTGAGTTCTTTTATTGAGACTGAGCCTGAAACTATGGGAGGTAGTTGTTTAACTGACACGCCCTAATAATGCATATAGCTAAGTTAGGGTCCAATCTCTGCCCCGACTAGAGGGGTGTCAATACCGCGCCATTGGTAAGGACAGTTGTGAGTGACCCTCATATGGCAGGTACTCAAATGAGAACGGTGGGAACCCTAAACTGAAAGGTTAAGCCATCTCATCAAACCTAGTCTGACAGGTTAAGATGTCTCAACCTACGCTGGCTACGTAGTTCTGGAACATAAGGATGACTACTAAGTATCACACCCTAAACTGGCAGGTGAGCTCCCATCCTTGGGTTCACTCAGTGCTAACTTCTACTCCAATCTGAAGAGACTGAACATGATTTAACTGACTGTACATGGACTAAGTAACTGTCTTCCGTTGACTGACGGAATAGCCCTACTATCTGAGATTTTGCTGAGATCATGAGATTTCAGAGGTTTTCTGAGTCACATGACTGACTGAGTTCTATAGATCATGGCTTGACTGAGATTATTGGGGTAACGTGACTTGGATCTAGGCACACAACTATATTTTTGGTACAAATACCCCCAGGACTCGATGGAACGAAACTGACACACATGACATGACTTGATCACAAGATTTGAGTCCACAATTCATAATATCGTACATAAGGGATTTCATACTAAGCATGGTTATCAACAATGTATTGCATGGAAAGGATTTCATGTCACATGGAAGTACTTGCATAACCTTAATATCATGTTCATTGCATAATCATACTATCAACACATATCAATAGCATGGAAGTTCATGTGGAATCATCTTAAGAGTTGACATAGCTTGTCATTTAAATACTATAGGGTCATGGGAACATGATTTTTAGCATTCTAGGCATTTTAACTAACACCTTGCATGCACACTTTGGGGCATAGGTTTTCTCAACAATTTTAATCATCTTGAACCACCTAAATTCATGGGTTTTAACTACAAGCATGTATACATCATAGAAGTCAACTTAAATTAATATCTTGAATCTTAAACAATGATCATTAACATGAACAACATCACATAACAACAAGGAAACCAACGTTTCTCATTTAAAAGTATGGTTCTTGAACTCTATAAACGAAAGGGGTCCATAGATGAATACTACACATACCTGACTCAAGGTTCTTGATGTTTTTGAACTTGAAAGATTTGAAATCCTTTAATTCTTGAAGAATATTGGGTCTTATTCTTGGAGATTAAATTTAGAGAGAAACCCTAGTTTTTTTGTTTGTGAAATAATAATAAGCATAATGGCTGAATTCGGACTCATCTGGGTATATGTAGGCGAGTGATGGTCCGACTGACGGTCCGTCAGACACTTGATGGTCCGTTACTTAGCCCGTCAGACATGGACCAGAAATGGGGTTCACTGGATAAGAGTTGATGGCCTCGATGATGGTTCGTCACCACTTTGACGGTCCGTCAACTCGTCCGTCAGTCCTTATCCAGTATGTGGCTCAACTGCTTTGGCGGTGATGGTCAAAGTGGCGGTCCGTCACTTATATGGTGGTCCATCAACATGGCAGTCATACCTAGGCGTTTCCGACAGTTCCAAGTAAAACGTCCATAACTTCCTCGTCTGATGTCGGATTTGGACAAAATTGGTACCATTGGAAAGATAACTCAATTTCCCACATGATAGAAAGTGAAAATTTCAAAAATACTACGTGTACAAAGATAGTTTTGCATTTCAAAGTAAGTCATAGCATCCTTGAGATAATTTCTAGCTAGGAAAAAGGCATGGGTATTACAGTAGGTGCCAAGGATAAATGACCTATGCCTGATCCTAACCTGATGGGATCAACTATAGATAGCTCATCCAAATAAGTCCCAGGTTCTACCATATCTATTGAGCACACTCTACTGATGCATCACTTCCCTGCACTAATGAATACACTTGTCTAGAATGGTTTTAGTCCCCTGAGTGGCATATGTGAGGGAGATGAGACTATACCTCCTAATCGAGGAGATACTCTTACTTAATCCCAATGACTTGGTTATTCTGGAATGTTTGAGGTGCAAATAAGAGGTACAAGCAGAGGAAGATCAAAGTTATACTGAAGAATAAACATATTTCTTTAGTTGGTTTAATAGAGACTAGAATAAAGATCAATAAAGCATCAAAAATCAGTAATAACATTGCTTATACTTGGGGACTGCTGCATAACTGTCAAGTTGCCTCTAACAGCAGGATTTGGGTGCTTTAGGACGCTAAAAAATACACGGCTACTAAGATTACTGAAGAAGCTCAATTGGTACATTGTCTGATTGAAAGAACTAGGGATGACTTCAAATGTCAATTGACAGTTGTATATAGTTATAATACTAGAGAACAGAGGAAGGATTTATGGATCAAGTTTAGTACGCTCTATCCAAGAATTACTGATAGACTATATGGAAACCCTGTGCATCTTGCTGAGATAACTGATTTTGCTAATTGTATTCAAAAACTTTCCTTAACTTAACTACCTTGGAGAAGGGAATATTATACTTGGTCTAACAAGAAAATTGGCCCAAATAGAATATACAACAGAATTGATAGGGATTTCAAAAATTATGAATGGATGTTGAAATGAGGAGATCTGACAGTGAAGTATGAGGTACCTAATATTTTTTATCATGCACATATGTTGCTCAATATGAAGCATGATCAATACTTTCCAAATCTACCCTTTCAGTTCTTTAATATATGGGTTGAGCACAATGAATTCTTACCTTTAGTTGAGAGGGAGTGGAAACAGAGAAAGGCTAGAAACCACATGAAGAATGTCTGGCTCCATCTGAAGGGCCTGAAGCCCTTCCTAAAGGCATTAAATAATGAAAAATACAAGAATATTTCTCTAAACATAAGCCAAGCTAGAGTTGAGTTAAGTGTTATTCAGGAACAACTAAATAGAAACTGGTCTGGTAACCGGCAAGAACAGGAAAAGAATGCCTTACAAAAGCTGGAGAAATGGTTTGGAGTTGAGGAAAGTATTTTGAAGCAAAAATCTCGAGCTCGGTGGATTAAGTTAGGGGATGCCAGCACTCATTACTTCTTTGAAGTTATGAAGGAAAGAGCACAAAGAAAGAAAATCACTATATTGACATCCTTAACAGGAATTAAATTGACTAAACCAATAGATATTCAGACAGAAGTGGTGTAATTTTACAAGGGTTTAACGGGTTCCTCCACATATAAGCTCACTACACATAAGCTCACTACAATAAACAAGCTTATTATGAGAGTTGGACCAGTCCTAACTCATCAACTAAAGAAAGATATATGTATTCTAGTCATTGACAAGGAGATTGCTGATAGTTTGAAAGCCATAGAGGAGGACAAAGCCCCTGGTATAGATGGTTATAATGCTTGTTTCATTAAAAGAGCCTGGCCTATAGTCAAAGAGAAAGTGTCTGCAATAGTATATCACTTCTTCACAACTGGAAAGCTCTATTAACTTGTTAACTATACAACAGTTACATTGGTCCCCAAGGTAGCTAGTCCAATGTCTATTAAGGAGTACATGCCCATAGCTTATTGCACTGTCTTATATAAGTTGATTGACAAAATTCTTGCTAATAGTCTATAAAAGGTCAAAGCAAGTATTGTTAATCCTACACAGGCATGCTATATACCTGGAAGAAGAATTAGTGAAAATTTATAATGGCTCATGAACTGATTAAATCTTATTCCAGAAAGCATATCTTTCTAAAATGTATGATTAAGATAGATCTCCAAAAAATATATAATAGTGTTGAATGGGATCACTTAGAACAGGTGATGTAAGAACTAGATTTCCCTCAACTATACATTACATGGGTCATGAAGTGTGTAAGAATTGTTAGCTACACAATACTAGTTAATGGAGAGCCAATTGAACCCTTCTATGCTGTAAAAGGACTAAGACAAGGTGACAGTATGTCACCTTTTCTCTTTGTAATCTCAATAGAGTACCTGAGTAGATGCCTTACCTATTTGGCTAATAAAAAACAATTTAAATTCCACCCAAGATATGCTAAATTACAGATCATACACATCCGTTTTGCTGATGATTTATTAATGTTTTCAAAAAGTAATGCATCATCTATTCAAGTAATAATGAAATATTTTGCTCAATTTTCAATGGCTTCAGGGCTACAAGCTAATATGGGTAAGAGTTGCATTTACTTTGGTGGTGTGAACCAACAGGACAAAAATAATATTTTGCAGAGCACAGGGTTTAGCTGTGGGGAACTACAATTCTGATATCTAGGGGTACCACTAGCTACTAAGAAAATCTCGCTTGTGTAATGGCAACCATTGATACAAAAAATGATTGCAAGAATCTCTACATAGACTAAAAGGAAACTCTCATATGCTGGTAGAATTCAATTAGTTCAATTAGTGCTAGTCGGAATTCAATCTTATTGGTCACAACTCTTTGTACTACCAGCCAAGGTAATAAACTTGATTGATGGTTACTGTTGAAGCTATTTATGGTCAGCTACTAATACCATCACTAAAAAATCATTGGTGGATTGTTCTAGAGTGTGCTCCCCTATATACTTTGAGGGTCTTAATTTGGTCAATATCTATTTCTGGAACAGCGGTGTTATAGACAAAACTTATTGGGCTTTTGCTAATAAAGAAGATAGATTATGGATTAAATGGATACATGCATATTACATCAAAAACCAACAAATTAATACAATGAGTATCACTCAACAAGCATGTTGGATGGTCAGGAAGATAATAGAGGCCAGAAAAGTTATTGCACAACTTCAACTTATTCAATCTGGTTTACAGAAGCTGATCAAATAAATATACCTTCACTTATTGCCTATTGAGTCTAGAATTTCATGGAAAAACTTAATGTACAAGAATGATACCAGGCCTAAGGCAAGATTTACCTTATGGCTACAACTGCAAAATAATTTATTAACTAAAGATCGGTTAATCAAATGGGGTCAAGATCTCTCCCCAGCCTATCTATTGTGTTTAAAATTTGATGAATCTAGAGACCATCTCTATATGTTGTGTGACTTTGGAAAGTAGGTATGGACTTATTTGCAGCATTGGTACAGAGGTCAGACTTTCCAATGGAGAACCTGGAGTCACTACATTACTAAGATTCTAATGTGTACAAAAGGGAAGACACAACGAGCTCAGATATTCAAGATAATCTATACTGAGTTTGTGCACTGCCAATGGATAGAGAGAAATATCAGAATATTTGAGAAAACTGGCAAAGAACCTCAAATTGTAGCCAAAGAGGTAGCTTTTATATGTTTTGTTAGAGCTCCCCCCAGGATTAAAGCTATCATTGATACTTTTATATTTCAGAGCTAGCTTAGGGTGGTTGCTTTGTTGATTACTGTAAGATAGTTGATTATGTTAGTCAACTATGATGCTTGTAATGCTCATACTGGTGATTAATGAATGAAAAACGTTAATTACCAAAAAAAAATTAATGGAAATTACCATAGGAAAGTTAAAATCAACGGGGGCAAAGGCTAAAACATACATTGGACTTGATTGTGCTGAGTTCTCTTTTGAAGTCATAATTTCTTCAAGATTCTGTTCGTCTTTCAGCTCCTCCTCCATTCCTTGATTTATTCATTCCTTTCTAATCTAATATCTAAGGCAAACTAGAACATTCATAGCATTGCTTCTCAATGAGTATTGGTTATCTCCAAGTTGTTGTCGTCCCTGACTAAAAGCACTCTCCAATACAACAGTTGACATTGGAAAATTTAATATATCTCCAACTAATCTTGAAAGAACCGGATATTCTCTTTCATTATTCTTCCTCCAATCCAGCTTGCAGATACTTGCTCTACGATCCTCTATCGACTATCGAAGAAAATACTTAAGATCTTCTCGAGAATTTGTTTTGTGTGATGAAGGCTACACCCTGTTCCAAACATTTAAATCAAAAAAGTAATCAGGATAACTACTATGTGCCTGCCTTTTAGAAGATAATGGCTCCTCGAGAGCTTGAGGAGCGATAATTGGAGTGATAGTTGTCGTACGGCTTCATCAAGTAAATCGGCATAATGGTTATATAATGCTTCAATGTAATTGTTCGCATCACTCATAGCCGTAAACAAAGAAGGTTCTTCTTCAGGCTGTATCTCTAAAGCATTATAAATAATAGAACTAAATTCGGATATAGTATTATATTTCATATATGGATTTATTATAACCCCAATCAAGTAAATTGGGAGAAGCAGCTAAAAATATTTTTTAAATTTAGCAATCATAGCAGTAATAGCTTCTTTGTAACCTTCTTTATTCTTATATTTGTTAAGCAAACAAGAAATATCGTCTAAATAAGGTAAAATATTACAAACAGTAGAATAATAAGCACTAGAGAATTCAACCGTAGCTATATAATTTTTTTTCAAAAATTTAACAAGATCATCAAATGCAGCCCGTCAGGAAAAAAACCAAAATCTTGATTAAAAGTCATTGTAATAGGAACTTTATAATCAAAACAAGTTTTTAAATAAGTATAAGTAGCATTCCATCTAGTATCACATTCTTCAGACATATATATCAGTCTAAGTCCATTTTGTTCACATTTGATTTTAAATTCTCTCACTTTAGCTTTTTGATTATTTTCTTGAATAAAGCCAACAACAAGCCGAGCCTTTTCAATATAAAGCTCAAAAAAATTCACGATCATCTCTTACAATTAAATTATATATATGACAAGCACACTTAACATTAAATATTTTGGATAGCGACGGAGAAAGTTCAACTTTTAACAACTTAACAACAACCTTGTTGTTAGATGCATTATCAAAAGCTATACATAAAACTTTTCTTTCAATACCATAATATTTTGCTACTTTAGAAATAGATTCAGAAATAAATCTTTCAATGTGTCTACGATCTTCATCATACAAAAATGCTAGAATACGTTTTTGCATAACAAAATTACTATCTATCCCGTGACAAGTAATTGTTAAATAATTATTTTTTTTAATAGCACGATCAAGATTAGAAGTTAGAACAATTCTACATGGACTATTTTTCTAATAACGTAGATAAATAATAAATATATTGTGTATGAATTCTCTAAAAATATCAGTTCAACAAGTATGTCTAAGAATACTTGTAATATAGGATTATAAATTGCTTGAATATAATGAATAAAAATATCCGAAGAAGCAAAAGTGAAAAGAAAACAACCCACAACTATCATTTTCGCTATTTCTTCTCGATCCTTCATTTTATTATAATTCTTAACTAATTGATCGGTTGTTGGGTTCAATCTAGTTTGTGCTGGCCCATCAACACCCTCACCACCTTGTGCAATACTTAACTCTCTTGTGTGTCTATCTCTTAAATGTCTCATCAACGAACCCATACCCCTTTTATTGCCTCTGATTTTATGCTCATATATAATTTCACAAATATTGCATTCACCTTACTTTCTCCTTCTATTTCTGAAAAAAATTCTCATGCAATACTATTTCTTCTACGAGATCTTGCAGGGGCACGTGGATAAAGGGGAGGAATATTAATCGATTCGGATCTAACATTAACATTTTTGACTTCGGGTGCCTCACCAATTATTTCATCATCTACATCTAAATTAACCGTGTCTACTTCATTCTCTTCTTCTATATCCTAATTTTTCTTAACTTTTAAATAATTTATAGCGTGAGTACCTACACCTATTTCATCCTCAAAAGGTTGACTAATTGGTACCAGAGGCACAAGGGTATATCTAGTACTTGAACTACCTCTACCGGAACCACCATCAATTTATTTTTACTACTACTACCACCTTCGAGATAAATTTTTTTGACACTTTTACCGAGGTTTCTTACTTTATTCATATTATAAATTAAACTAATAAATGTTCAAAATACACAAAAATATTAAAAAAAAATATTCAAAAATTAATACACTAATTAAAAATTAAAAGTAAGAGATGAAACGACAATACCAAATTTTAGAAGTATCCGAAAGTTGCGACTTTAGAAAACTTCCATTGATATTTATAATTGCAAAATTAAAAAATAAAATTGAGCACTTTAGGAGATAATTAGAATATTTGAGAGAGATTGAGAGAATGAAAGAATAAGATTGTGTGAAAAATGATTTAAATTTGGGGTATTTATAGAAAAAATTTTGAATTAATTTTTTTTTTTTTAAATAAGAAATTTTGGCCCAATGGCCATTTCTAAGACCCCGCAAAATATCCTAGTCATTTCATTCCTATACAGCATGCCAAAAGAGGTTCCAGACTTAGAAAAATTTCAGCAAAGTGTCGAGACTTAGAATCACTTTAGCCTTCAAAATTGAAGCATCTTATTTGTGACCTTTCCAACCTTAGTATGTCGATTTTTAAGTTGATTCATGATCAGGGTCACATGTAGGTCATCTCAAGCAAGTTTTAGATTTTTCGGACTAGCGTAAGGGTGAGTTTGGATGTCCAAAATAGCAAGGGGTCACGATAGGGCCGCGCTGTGAGGGCTAGTTGACCCAGGTTGAGGGTCGCGCCGTGATGGCTGCTTGACCCGAGCAGGGGTCACATCGTAAGGGCCGCTTGACCCAAGAAGGGGCCGCGGCGCGTGGGGACCCCATCTAACATTCTTTTATCCGGATTTATGGGGGAAAATGGGTCATTTTTCCCTTACATTAGTCAGCCTTAACACGAAATTTGATATCCTAAAGGGCAAAATTCATTCTTTAATCACAAAATTCTCTCAAGAAAAAAACCCTAGTTCATCAAGCTCAAGACCAAGTTCCAAGAAATCCCCAAAAATCTTCATAAATTCTGTCATTCAGGTACGTTAGGTGTTCATCCTCAAATTTTCTTCCACCCTTGGAGTTCAAGAACCCTTTTTAAAACTACAAGTTTAATGATTCATGATTTACATATGCAATTTAGGTTATATTCAAGTTGGTGTTATTGTATGGGTTTCAATTCAAAATTTAATTATATGTTCATGAACATAAGATAGCATGTATGTTAATTGATGTAATTCCCATATCAAAACCCTTGAATTTGCAAGATTACATGTTGAAGTTATGATACCCTATATGTTATTCTTCATGTATCACAATCATGCTTCCCAAGTTTTTTATAGAATGTCCATGTGAATAGAATAGTGTAATCATGAAATGTTAGCATGTGTTGTCATACCCCAAATCCCATTGGAGCGGACTGGCACCCGTAGACGAGGAGGCCCGGGAGAACCCGTTCATAACCTATACTTTCACATTCACATTACTTATGAAAATTAGAAATTTGGGCAGCACTTCGTTGTAAATAGAAGAAAACAGTACTTGTACCAGCCCAGCAGACACACATAAATATATATATGAACAGTAATTGGCCGTCAGAGCCATCATGTCTATCAACCAAACACTCCTATGGCTGTACAATATGTCTACAAAAGCCTCTACATAGATACACAACTGAGTTGGGGTCGGGACAAACTCCCGCCCACAAAAGACTTTTATACAAATACCAAAGGTACATATAGAGACGACTTGGGATGCCCCAAAACAACTGGAGCTCACCACTAACAATAGAATGTCCTGGCTCTTACTGCGGAGGTGTACGACCTGAAGTACCTGTTCCTGCAGGCATGAATACAGGCCCCCCGTGAGGGACGTCAGTACGAAAATTTGTACTGAGTATGTAAGGCAGGGAGTATCAAGATGAGATACAAAAGATCAACAGAACCCAGATACCAGTGAATAAACAGTATGAGTAGACCACACTTAAAAGAACTGATGGGATACCTGCACATTACTTTCATATCATTACTTCCCGTAATCCTTATCAATACATAACATATGTCATACAATGGCCAACTGATCAGTGGTACTAATACAATACATCAGGGACCACCCCTGGAATAGCATATATACATAATCTTTATAATACAATGGCCAACTGATCAGTGGTACTAATACAATACATCATATCATCAATTTAAAATACAGACATTCCATTTCTTAATTCAATTAATCTTTGAGATTGGTTACTTTGTAGTCACACCCTATGGAACTTGAAACCATGATACCCCAATAGGAAAAACATGTAAATAGGTAATCAATATCATGAAGATGAAGTAGAGAATCATGGATACCTCATTAAACCATTTCGGAGTTAACAATAGTATATGGACATTTTTTTGACTAGCCGGACATCTTAAAAGTGAAAACAAGTTCAATTGGTAGTGTCGAAGATCATATGATGTTATTATGTGTCATGTGTCGTAGGACAATGTTGGAAGCTTACTTAAGAGTGCCATGGGTCATTATTCATGCCAAAGAATAGATAGAGTATGTCTTATATACCTTGATATAACCACTTCAATACAAGTGACTTCCCGTACTCTTCGAACACTTATCTACAATAAGTCATTTGTGGCAAACTAGTATTAGCAACCAAACCTTACCATTTAGGTATTAACTTCACCAAATAATGTCTAGGAAGTAATCCTTTAGCTCATCAATAAGAGTACTACATACATCCTCTTATACTCTTATTACATTCACATATCATGCATTTTCATGAAATATCCCTCAACATCACTCTTAGCCTTTATTTCCCTTCTTAATCACCATCCAATACCAACATGCTCATTAGGCATACATAACCACTAATATAATGATATATCACCACAATTCATCCTCCATAATCCAATACAACAACTTCCATAATTTACTACTAACAATTTATACACAACAATTCATAACTATGTTTCTAGTTATCTTCCAACATCAAGACAATACTCATAATCCTTTATCAATACTTATTCATGGATAAGAATCAAGAATAAACAATATTCATACCTTAACAATGAACTCTTGTATTTAGGATCCTCCTTACATAACCATGGGGTGCTTCTCGAAGCTTTCGAGATGGTGAACACAACTACGGAACCAATTTGAATTTTCTACGGTTGAATCACAAAATATTTGAGGTTGAAATTGGCTAGGGTTTTCACCTTCTCTTAAAATTGGATAACATATGATACAAATGAGGCTAAGTGCAGGTTTTTAAGACCAATTTTTCGTCCAAAGGTAATAGAAAATGACCATTGTGCCCTAAAAATTGAAATAAATCCCGAATCTGTCCCCAGTGGACAGTTTTGACAGGCTGAAGTAAATCGATCATAACTCTTTGCTCCGATATCGGATTTGGGTGAAATTGGTATCATTGTAAAGATAATTAAAAGGTATTTCATTTAATATAAATTAGGCCACCCAGTTCGTCCTGTAAAAGGAGTTATGATCGTTTGAAGTTGACCCTAAAAATCTGTTTTGAGAGGCTGAAGTAAAACGCGTATAACTCCTTACGCAGATGTTGGATTTGGATGAAACCAATTGAATTAGAAAGAAGACTAAAAGATATTTCTTTTGATATATGGTAGCTCTCCCAGTTCATTATATTGAGGAAGTTATGATCGTTCAAAGTTGACCCAAAAACTGGCAGGCCTCAGTATTTTCCTGCTAATTTACTGTTCACAAAAATCTGTTTTGAGAGGCTGAAGTAAAACGAGTATAACTCCTTACTCAGATGTTGGATTTGTATGAAACCAATTTAATCGAAAAGAAGACTCTCGAAGCTTTTCGTCTATATATAGCAGCTCACATAGTTCTTTTTGTACAAGGAGTTATGATCGTCTCAAGTTGGAGTGCCTAGCTGCAGAAATTTTCTTGCAGAATTACTGTTCACAGGCTTCCCGGCCACCGTTTTGAAATTTCGAATGTGCTCGCTTATATGAAATACCTGTTTTGGGCAAACTTTATACCGTTGGAAAGCTTATTCCAATACCTACACATACAACTATTGATGGGATACTTCCGAACACCATAAACTTAATTTAACCCATACGCAAGTCTTTAGGACTCCATATAATCGCGATAAGTGTACGAAAAAATTTACGGGGTGTTACATGTGTTCTCATTCATGTTCAAGTTATAACCTTCAACTGTGTGACTAAATTCCTCAATGAATGAATTGTGAACAATTGACTATTGCTATGCTTTCAAGATTTGTCATGCTTTGTTATTGATGCTATCGAGTCCTGGGGTATTTATTACTTAAAATCTAGCTGATTACTTAGTTGCAGTAGAAATAGAATAGACCCAGTAAAGGTCAAGAACAGTAGTACTCAGTCAGTAACCGAACTCAGTCCAGTTCAGTTAGTTAACACGATCAGTATCAGTTCAGTCAAGCTTAGTACAATCTAGTGATAAGTGTCTATTCAGTTGGGAGTAGGATTCAGCACCGAGCGAACCCAGGGATGGGGAAATTCCTGCCAGCAGAGGGTTTGACCATTAGTAGTAGTCCCTACGTTACAGAACTACGTAGCTAGCGTAGGGTAAGATATCCTCCTTCCAGACTAGGGTTGACACAACCATATATATAATTTATGAGTCTTCCTGCCAGATTAGGATTGACCCAACATTGTTAGTATCCCTTGGCAAGGTGCTAACACCCTTCCAACTGAGATCACAGGTTGGACCTCAACTCAGTTTATAATCGGGGTATGTCGGTTAGATAAACACTCTCACATTTATAGTTTCAGTCTCAGTATTCAGTAAAGAACTCCGATAGTTCTACAGAACCGTGACTATGATTTATTAGTTATTTAACCATCAGAATTCAGTACTTCAGTATCAGTCTAAACTATCAGTTATCAGTATTCAACTATCAAAACTCAGAACTTCAGTTTCAGTCTAATTCAGACAGATGCTATATGCACAAGTATTGCATATTCAGCATGTTCAGTAGTTATAGTTCTGCATGTACTCTCATTCAGTTACTTCATGTTGTTCATTCAGTCAGTTATCATCTCATGCATATGAACCCATGTATATTAGCCTACCTCACTTAGCATACCAGTACATTCCACGTACTGATGCGTACTCTGTCTTTGCGCTATGATGTCTCATATCATAGGTTCGGAAGCTCAAGGTCCTGACCGTACTTAGCAGCTCAGACTATCAGCAACAGATACAATGGTGAGTCCTCATATTTCGAGGACAGAACTTATTTATCTCAGTATTCCAGTTAGTTCAGTAGTCGGAGTTAGTTGGGGACTTGTCCCATCAACTCCATATTCAGACAGTTAGAGGCTTTCAGACTAGCATAGACAAATATTTTGTTTTTCAGATGTTATTATCAGTACATTCAGTTATTATTTCAGTATTTTGAGAACCTTATGGCATTTTCAGTTATACTTCCACATATGATTTTCAGTATTATTATTCGGTGCTCACAGCAGGTACCAGTCATGGGTTAGCTTGTGATCCTTCGAGGTTGTAAGCACCGTGTGGCGTCTAAGGTTTAGGCTCGGAACGTTACACCGTTGGACCTCAAATAACATTACAATCGTCAGGTCAATGGTCCATTTTGGACCAAAATCCAAACGACTCCAATAATTTTTTATTTTTTTTAAACCCGGGCCGGGTCACCGATGGGTTAGGTCAGATTTTGTAACTGAGCCGGTCCACCGGACTAGCCATCCCATACGGGCCAGCCAGGGACCGGAGGCCTAATAATCTGGTGGCTCACGGGGCCGCATTGACTAAACAGGCCAGGCTAACGGGCTGGAACGGATCAGCTTGACCCAGTTGACAGGTTCAGCTAGAAGTGTGGCCCATATTCATGTTTGACGAGTGAAGAGGATAATCAACAGCAGCAAATCTTGACTATTGCTGCTGGCGATGGTGTGAGTGCTGATGTTTCTCTGAATATTGTATCATCATCATGTGCATCTTCCCGCTAGTTTGACTGTCATTATAAGCAAAGTGGCAATCAACAAGAAATTACGATATTTAATGTTAATTTAGCTGAAAATTACTTTGCACAAGATAGGAGAATTCATCCAAAATGTTTAAATCAGATAATTTAGGCCTCAATTATAATGTCCAATTAATCTCCGCAAGAGATCCAATGAGTCAATAATTTAAATGGTCACTTAACTATAGATTTTTATCCCAAAAAATCATTCAATTTTGATTTTTACTTTGAAAGTCACTCAACTATCATATTTTTAATCAAAAAGTCACTTAATCTATTTAATTATTTTTGAAACAAACTTTTCTTAAATCATCCCATAACTCGCATATTTACAGTATAATCTAAGGAATTAACAATTAAAATTGTACGAAATACATCTCAAATCAGAAATAGGAGAAAGTTATTTGTCAAACAAATAAAATAAACTAGAACTTGAATTCGTGTTTGGATAAAGTTATTTATCAAACAAAGCTAGCTTAGCCAGCTATTGAAGTCTTACTGTTTGGCTATTTTTGATGTGGACCCTCAACTCAAAAAAAGTGTAATAAAAATAGAATTTAAAGAAAAATAACGATAATAAAATAGCAAGATAAACAAAATAATATGAATAAAGACAATTATAAAATTGAAGAATAAAACATTATACAAATACTAGGTACAAATTAGGGTCAGTAAATCTACATCCCAATCTAAGTAGAAATTTATGAGGTAAATTATAGTTAGGTTTTCCAAAAATATTCAATTGGCATTCAGTGTAGGCAAATTTCAAACCTTGTTACTCGTCCTTTGCTTCACAATAGCGTGTTACAAATCTATTTTACATCAATTGAAGTATAATGCAAATGTTAATTTCCTAGATTACTACCAATTAGGGCTGAGCATTCGGTTTGTTTGGTTTGATAATTTAATATCGGTTTGGTTTTTCGATTTTTGGATTGACAAAAATGACAACCGTGCCCAAACCAAAATAAATTTGGTTCGGTTCGATTTTTACAAATTCAATTCGGTTATTTCGGATTTTTATTTCGGTTTTTAAGATTAAAGTAGTGAACCTCTCTTTGTTATGACTCAACATTTCAAATTAATGATTTAACAAAAAAAAAATTCAAACTTATTTTTCATTCCCAGATATAAATAACTCAACGTGGATGAAACTAAATGATATAACCATAAGTTTAACATAATATATAACTTCATTATGCATAAGTTTACATAAATAATTGGAATTCGAAAGAATGGTCGCTTCCAAAAGACCACAGTCAGCACTTTGGGCTTCAACCCACAATGGTCGTCTGGTCGCCGGCTTTGGTGTTGTTGTACAGACGACGATCTCTCCGGCGATCTATGGTTCGATCGATTATCCGACTATTGGATTAATGTATGCTGTTAGTTGTATGTGGCGTGCTATTACTTATTAGTTATTAGGGTTGCTATTATATATTTATATTATATTATATTATTATATATTAAATATTATATATATATATATATTAAAATATATATATTATTAATTATTTATAGAATTTCGGTTAATCGGTTTATCCGAATTATTTTTTTGAAAAATCGAAAACCAAACTGTTTAACCGAATTTTAAAAATTGAAAATCAAAACCGATCTGAAAAAATGAAAAACCAAATCGAAATAATGAAAAACCAAAATTTCGATTTGATTTTTCTATTTTTTTGGTTTATACCAAAATATGCTCAACCCTACTGTCAATGTAAGATTTATGGGAAGAAAGTGAAAAGGAAAAGAAAAATGAAAATGAGGAGGAAGAGGTATTAATTTAGAGGAATAAGGATACAAGGGTCATTAAAGAAATGCTTTTTAGTTTTTAGAATTTTGTATTTAAATAAAAATTCCACATAAAGAAATTTTATCTAAAAGTAATTAAATAGATTGAGTGACTTTTTGAATAAAAATATCATTGTTAAGTAATTTTCAGAGTAAAAATTCAAAGTCCAGTGACTAAGATAAAAATATATATTTGAGTGACCATTGACAGAGTATGTTAAATAGATCCATAGCATTTTCGGAAATTTTGTGTCACTTGATGATGTCACAATAAATCCAGGTTAATCCTCAAAAGATTTTAGAGTGTAGAGAAAGATTTTAGAGTGTAGAGAAGACGATGAAAGCATAATTTATATTTTTCGGAGTTAATTTCGGTCACTCACTTACTCCCTTCATTCAAATGCCAACCAGTCGGCCATTATCTGAAAATCATGTCCTCAATCAAAGCCAAACGAATCATTATTTAGATCTGTTTCCATTATTAGATGTTTCTTCAGAAACTTCAATGAGGCCTATAAAGCCTATTTTAGTTTATCATCCATCGTCGATATTCCTCCTCTTCCCGATTCAGATGGACTTGTTCTCTTCATGCCCCCGGTTTGTTCATTCAGATGGACTTGTTCTCTTCATGCCCTCTTTTAGGTGATTTGATTCACATGCAACACATTAAGTTGTAGGGAGAGAACATATATAACACCACAAGGGAACAGGCTATTAGCTAGGGATGTTATCTTGGGCTACTAGCAATGGAATGTTGTTAGTGTCATTTTCCTCGCTAAAAAAGCGTTAGCTAGGGATTTGGTCTCCAGATGATTGTGTGTTATCCTGTAGTGTATAATTGGAGAAAGATTTAAAATTTGTACTTGATAGGGTTTAATTAGGGTGTCAAATACCCATGTTTGGCTGAATTTTAGTGAGTCAAAATAATGGAGGTTACTTAGATTGAAATGAGTGGTTAAAGTGAGCTAAATAATATCATAGCGACCTCGCATATTGAACTCTTACCAAGGTTTATTTTCTCTGTTTGTACTCTTATAATTTGTCTATTTAGTTGATGACATTTATTATTATTATTATTATTATTATTATAGTTTTATATAACATATTAAACAAAAAGAAAGTATTTTTAGAAATATTTGGACAAGGTTTCTTATAGATCTATTTGGATTATATATTAGTCAATTTTTAGATTGGATCGGTCAAATTGGTTGTAAAATAAACAGATGGGTCATGACATGCTCTAATTTGAGCGATTTAGATAAATTATATTTCATGGGCTAATTTTACCATGCCTAGATTGAGAATATAAACTAATTTTGCATAATCCCCTTTATTTTTCCTTTAAAATATCGTTAGTTGAACTTAATTATTTCTGATTAAATATATACTGCAAATGGCTCTAATAATAATATTAAACTATTAATGATTTAATCTTCAATTTTCTTGATTTTAAGGGGCTAATCCAAAATCAATATTGGAGATAATGGATATCAAAAATCTCAATCTCTCTCACATCAGATCCATTTGCAGGTAAAAGCAAAATGAGAACTCAAATACATATATATATATATATATATATATATATATATATATATATATATATATATATATATATATATATATATATATATATATATATATATATATATATATATATATATATATACTAAATTGAAATATATTCAATATATCTTATAGGCATTTATTATTCTAACGGTATTGAAATATACTATCTGTTTGGTATCAAAGCGAGAAGATTTTGGGAGCAATACCTAACACTCGCTTATATAGATAAGTGTATGAAAAAACATCCAACTTTTAGAGATATAAGATTGAACTATTTTTACTTATATAGAGAATATAGAAAAAGAGATAATATTATCGTCAGAAAGCATAATTTAGAAGAAAGTAGAAAAAGTTTAATAGAGGCTAATAGATTATATAAAATATATAATACATCTAGACCAGTGTGTGAAAGACTAGTAAGTGCCTTGAATTGGGAATTAAGTGGTTGTAATAGAGATTTAGAAAATAATAGTTTAGGAATAGAGTATCTCAAAAAACATATCAGCACACAGGCTTATCAATTAGGATAATACATGCAAGCCCTACCTATTTTTCAAAGACTAAGAAAAATAAATAAGTGGATAGAGGAAGAATCTGGTATTAAAGCTGAACTAATAAAGATAGAAAAAGCATTAAAAGAAAATATAAAAATAATTAAAAATAGATTAACTCAAGAAGACTTGGACGAATTAGACACTAAATATTATAAACATTATTAACACATTTTGAAGAAGATTTAGAATTTAATAGAATAAGATTAGAAAACTGTTTCTAGAGAACAAATTTATATAAACAACAAGCAGATCAAATACCGCTAGGATAATAAATGCCTATAAGATATATTGAATAAGAATCCAACGAGCAGTTCAAATACCGCTAGGATAATTGAACTATTTTTACTTATATAGAGAATATACAAAAAGAGAAAATATTATCGTCAGAAAGCATAATTTATAAGAAAGTAGAAAAAGTTTAATAGAGGCTAATAAATTATATAAAATATATAATACATCTAGACCAGTGTGTGAAAGACTAGTAAGTGCCCTGAATTGGGAATTAAGTGGTTGTGATAGAGATTTAGAAGATAATAGTTTAGGAATAGAGTATCTCAAAAAACGTATCAGCACACAGGCTTATCAATTAGGATAATACATGCAAGCCCTACCTATTTTCCAAAGACTAAGAAAAATAAATAAGTGGATAGAGGAAGAATCTGGTATTAAAGATGAACTAATAAAGATAGAAAAAACGTTAAAAGAAAATATAAAAATAATTAAAAATAGATTAACTCAAAAAGACTTGGACGAATTAGACACTAAATATTATAAAACATTATTAACACATTTTGAAGAAGATTTAGAATTTAATAGAATAAGATTAAAAAACTGTTTCTGGAGAACAAATTTATATAAATAACATGGGAAAGTTTTAAGATAAATTGCCCATATGATTTCCAGGTTCTATTAAGTATGGGACGAAACCCTTATAATTTCACAAACAAAATGCATATGTTATTAACTGGAAAAGATCCAAATAATGGATTATTAGCATTACAAAAAGAAGCATTAATAAAACTAGAACAACTAAGTATTTCACATTGAGTATAAATAAAGAAATTTCTACAAGACTATTTTTATTATTGCACAGTTAGCGGAAACACTTTTAATGAAGAATTAGACAAAAAATTATATAATAAATTACGTGGAGCTTTAGGAAGAGAAATAGAAGATAGATGGTATAAAAGAGATGGTGTAATAGCCAACCCAAATTTAAAATGGACAATAGGGCATAGAACACACCATATAATGGATATACTAACAGAAAAATATACAAACATACAAATGCAAAAACAACTAAAAAGAAATGAAATGAATTTCTGTAAATCTGTTATATACACAACCCAGAATTATGATAAAAAATAATATAGAAAATATAAGAAGAAACATAATCAGAAACCATATAGTCGTAAACAATACTTCTTAAGAAAATCAAAAGCCAAAAAACAGTGGTTAAATAGAGATAGACATGTTAGGAAATATAGAAATGATAGAAACTATAAAAATAAATTAAAATGCTATACATGGGGAAGCATAGACCATTTAACTAATGTATGTCCTAAAAGAAATAATAATAGATCTAGAATATAAACTATAAGAATGATAAACATGAAGAAACAACGGGAAAGAGGGCGTACTGAGTAGGTTTTACAAAACTAATATACTAAACAATCATTATTTATTGAATAACATTAAAATATATTATTATTGAAATATACTATCTGCTAAAAAAAAATTATTATTGAAATATACTATGTGTTTGGTATCAGAGCGAGAAGATTTTGGAAACAATACCTAATACTCGCTTATATAGATAAGTGTATGAAAAAACTTCCAGCTTTTAGAGATATAAGATTGAACTATTTTTACTTATATAGAGAATATAGAAAAAGAGATAATATTATCGTCAGAAAGCATAATTTAGAAGAAAGTAGAAAATGTTTAATAGAGGCTAATAGATTATATAAAATATATAATACATCTAGACCAGTGTGTGAAAGACTAGTAAGTGCCTTGAATTGGAAATTAAGTGGTTGTGATAGAGATTTAGCAAATAATAGTTTAGGAATAGAGTATCTCAAAAAACGTATCAGCACACAGACTTATCAATTAGGATAATACATGCAAGCCCTACCTATTTTTCAAAGACTAAGAAAAATAAATAAGTGGATAGAGGAAGAATCTGGTATTAAAGCTGAACTAATAAAGATAGAAAAAACATTAAAAGAAAATATAAAAATAATTAAAAATAGATTAACTCAAGAAGACTTGGACGAATTAGACACTAAATATTATAAAACATTATTAACACATTTTGAAGAAGATTTAGAATTTAATAGGATAAGATTCGAAAACTGTTTCTGGAGAACAAATTTATATAAACAACAAGCAGATCAAATACCGCTAGGATAATAAATGCCTATAAGATATATTGAATATATTAGAGAAATTCAACGGCAATATTATAGAGAATTTACTTATAAACATTAACTTGTAAAAATTTGAAAACAATTTGAAGAAAGACTAGAGTTGTTAAATAAAGAAATAAGAAACCTAGAAATAGATATTCTAAACTTTAAAGAGACAGACGAAATAATTACTATAACCTTTAAATATTATAAAAAAGCTTTAATTAATGAACAATCTAGGCTGATAGAAAATATACAAGAAGTATAATTAGATATAACCTATACTAATAGTAGATTGAAATATCAAACAAAGCTAAGCAAAAAAATACCTTAATTTGAATCACTTAGGATAACAAAATAACTTCTTTAAAACGCCTCGAATATTTAGATCTTAGATTCCAACCTGAAAAGAAATATAGAGTGTTAAAAGATAACTCCAATATAAGGTGTAATTTCAACCAGGGTGAACATATTTTACATTTAGAAGATAAACAATATAATACAATAATAGACTTTATAATAAATTCAAGCGAAAAAATTCAGGAAAAAGATAATAGTATAATAAGAATTTTGGAAGAAATAGAAGTTACTCAAAATAAACATAAAAAGACACTAGATAAGATAGAACAAAATTTAGATTATTTAAAGTCACAAGAAATAGAAATAGATAGAAAAATTTAGTATTTAAATCACATATTTAATTTAGAAAAAATACCTACAAAATTAGAAATTGAAAAGCTAATAAAAACTATAATAGAAAAACCTAAAGAATTAGAAGTAAAAACTACTCAACTAATATCTAAACTAATAGAACAAGTAGAAAACATAACAACAGAAATCAAAGATTTGCAAGTAATAACAAAAAGATTAGAAGAAATATTACTTTCATGAGTGAAGAAGATATAAATTATAGTAAGGCACTAGAAAAATAAAAAAGTTATCATAGCGAACCAGAAGGATTATCTAAGTATATACCTTCAAGTATAACAGATAAAATTTTATTAAAATAAAATAATACTATAATAGAGTTATTATTAGATTTACATAAAAAGATAGATATTTTAATTAAGGGCAAAGAGGCTCAAAAACCCTTTCAGCAAGAACCAAAATTACCCGAACTACAAAAGAAAATAGACATCCTAATAAAAAATAAAGAAGCTCAAGAACCACCAAAAAACAACCTTGAAATAGAAGAACTTATTAACCAGATAAAAAGAACTGAATTAACTCCTAAACAAGAAAGAAAAAATATAATAAGAAAACCACAAAAATGAACTTTCTATCAAATAGACGGAGAACCATCGAAAACAATGAAAGACAAGGAGAAGAAAGACAAAGAATAAGTTTTTCGGAGAAAAATAGGAAATAATAATAGATTATCCAGAATATGCAGAAGACAACCTAATATGGAGCATAACCAAGAACTTAATGAAATAATAGATGTAGATAAAGATTTACAAATTTTCCAACAACATCAATTAAAATTATTAAATCCTAAAACATTATATAATGCAAGACATTTTTCTACAGATAATCAGCTATATAGACATTATAGAGAAGAACAAATATCAGCTATAGGAGAAGATTTTAAAATACTAGATTTAGTAAATGCTAACTCTTTAAGACATATAAAAAATAATAAAATGATATTGATGCATATGGGTTTAATTGTTATAGGAATAAAAGGTCTAACTAGAAAAAATCTAGGATCCAAAGTATTAATAACAATATATGATGATAGTTGGTCAGACATTAAAAAATCAATAATAGGATTAACTGAAGTAGATATGATAAATAATCGAGGAATATTCTATATAAGTCCAGATTTCTCAATGAACTTGAAAGAATTTGAAAAAAATATTAAAATAGGAATCCAAACTAAAGGGTATGAAGAAATGAATAGTGGCAATAATTTATTAATGTGCATAGGGTTTATCAGAAAATTAACTTTAAGTAGTAATACTAAATTTAAACTAAAGGTAAATGATGTAGTTGAAATAATGGGAAATAAAGGCATAAGTTTAATAAAATCAATAAAAATAGACCTAAAAGTATATGCAGGTTTAGAATGGAATCTAAACAAATTTAATAAACCAAAAATTCTCACACCAACTCTCATTTATTATATACTACAAGTAAGGGAGAAACTTCAGTTAGATTTACAAATCACAGTTACGTAACTAAAAGAAATTTAGACGATGTCGAAACAGAAAGTAATATAGAAACAGAGAGCGAATTTCTGAATATAGAAGTTCTACAAGAAGGTTATGAAGTAGACATGGTGATAGAAAAAGCTGAAAATTTAGCAAAAGAATATAAATATATAACTTTTAAATGTAAAGGATGTCGAAAAGATGAAATGAAAATAGAAGAATGTATAGAACATTTTAAAAATTGTTTAGAAAGAAGTGATAATTTAGGATATAGAAATAATAAACCGTTCCTTGAAAGAAAAGATGAAGACACAATTTCTGTATTAAGTTCTACACTAAGTTATAAAGAACTACCAGAATTAGAACCGACCAGCTCTTCGAGTGCTAGCCTATTTCAACAAACAAACCCTAATCCACAACCAATAGAATATAGTACAGGTAATGTACCTAGAAGACCAGCAATTAGGATAAACAGATACAGAACTTAGAGGAGATAATATAAGACCAGAAGGTAAGAGAATGTCAATAGAAGAACCAATTAAACTACAAGAAGGAGGTAGTAAAGGTAAAATTCTAAATATAGCAGCACACGATCCACAAATGTGGGATACAGTAATAGATCGATGGAAAGGAATAGTAGCAGCAGATTACTTAAGATATTATACAGAAACAGATACAAAAACAATGTATAAATATTTGGAAACCTTTTTAGGGGAATCTGCAAAAGCCACATGGAAAAGTTTTAAGACAAATTGCCCATATGATTTCCAAGTTCTATTAAGTATGGGACCAAACCCCTATAGTTTCACAAACAAAATGCATATGCTATTAACTGGAAAAGATCCAAATAGTGGATTATTAGCATTACAAAAAGAAGCATTAATAAAACTAGAACAACTAAGTATTTCACATTGGGTATATATAAAGAAATTTCTACAAGACTATTTCTATTATTGCGCTGTCAGCGAAAACACTTTTAATGAAGAATTAGGCAATAAATTATTTAATAAATTACCTGGAGCTTTAGGAAGAGAAATAGAAGATAGATGGTATAAAAGAGATGGTGTAATAGCCAACCCAAATTTAAAATGGACAATAGGGCATAGAACACAACATATAATGGATATACTAACAGAAAAATATACAAACATACAAATGCAAAAACAACTAAACAGAAATGAAATGAATTTCTATAAATCTGTTATATACACAACCCAGAATTATGATAAAAAATAATATAGAAAATATAAGAAGAAAAATAATCAGAAACCATATAGTCGTAAACAATACTTCTTAAGAAAATCAAAAGCCAAAAAACTGTGGTTAAATAGAGATAGACATGTTAGGAAATATAGAAATGATAGAAACTATAAAAATAAATTAGAATGCTATACATGTGGAAGCATAGACCATTTAACTAATGTATGTCCTAAAAGAAATAATAATAGAATTAGAAATTCTCAATTAATAGAAGACTTCCAAGAAACTTTACTAAATGTCGACGAATACAAGTCAGATACAGAAAGTATATACTCAATAATAAGTATTGATATAAATGATAAAGATAATCCTAAATCTGATTCTTCAAAATCAGAAGAAGATAACTTGGTCAATGAACTAGGACAGGAGATAGAAGATCTAGACTTAAACAATCTATTAATCAATAATCTAAGGAACATCACTCAAGAATGTATACATGAATTCCAAAGAAACAAAGGTTTAGACAGTAATAGATGTCATATATGCAATTGGTATCCAAGTAAAGACAACAGAGCTAAATGCAAAAAATGTTACTTAGAAACTTGTATAAATTGTATAGAAAACACTTTAAAGATAAAATTAGAATCATAAATTAATAGCGCACAAAAATATACCAATAATCAAATCCTAAATTTAAGAGTATCTACTCTAGAAACCCGAGTAAATAATGTAGAACAACGATTAACCATCCTAGAAAAAGGAAAAACCAAAATAACTATAGAAGAATCAAATACACAAGAAGCTATACATTTAAAAAAATTAGAAGCAGAACTTATGAATTTAGAAGATAATGACACTAGTCTAATATGCAATGAAGATAAAGAATTCTCTACCATAAAAGTATTGGTAAAAATTAAAATAAAAGATGTGGAGATAGAAACTTTAGCACTAGTAGATCCCGGATGTACTAGCTGTTTGATCAATAAAGAAATAGTACCGGAACATTTACTAAAAGTATTTGAAACACCAATAATAGCCACCCAAATGGATGGATCACAAAATATTTACAATTATTACATAGAAAATGCACAAATAAGTTTTTTAAATACATGCAATAAATTCTATAACCCAATTTACAATGTTAATAAAATATTAGCAAGGGATTTAAACATAGGATCAGACTTTGTTATAGGACTATGCTTTTGTATCCAAAATAAAGGAGGATGACTCTTAACAAGAGATGGAATAATGCTTTTTAAAAACTTAACTTATACATCGGTACAGACAGTAACATTACCAACAGTATATAGAACATTAAACACACATAAAAGGAATTTATTTCCAAAACCATGTTGCGAAGTTTGCCAAAATAACCAATGCCAAAATAGCAACCTGTTAAAAGAAAATAAAAACTTAGAAGAATTTAGAAATTATACCCTATTTAATGCAGAAGGACAAGAATGCTTAAAAGATATAGAAAAAGATTATACCCTAATAAGTATAGAAACCCAGTTTTATAATTTTAAAAAAGAAATGGATAAGATATGAATAATAAACAGTCCAAAAGATTTAGAAAATATAATAACTATACTAGATAAAATGGAAATAATTAGAGAAAGGCCGTTAGACCATTGGGATGCTAATGAGATAATGTGTAAATTAGATATAATTAATTCAGAATATACTATAAAAACAACACCTATAGAAGCAAATAATGAAGATACTAAAGAATTTGATATACAAATAAAAGAACTTTTACAATTAGAAGTAATAAGAAGATCTACTTCTAGACATAGATCGGCAGCTTTTATGGTAAGAAATCATAGTGAAAAAATAAGAGGTAAAACTCGTATGGTAATTAACTATAAAAGATTAAATGACAACACCAGAACAGATGCATACAAACTACCAGATAAAAGTGAGTTAATTAATAGAATACAAAATAAGAAGGTATATAGTAAATTTGACTGTAAGTCAGGATACTGGCAAGTCAAAATGCACCCAGACAACATAGAATGGACTGCATTCACATGTCCAGGTGGGCATTTTGAATGGTTAGTTGTGCCGTTTGGTTTAAAGACAGCTCCACCCATTTTTCAATGAAAAATGGATAATATATTTGGAGAGTATAAACATTTTGTATTAGTATATGTAGATGATATTTTAGTGTTTAGTCTAAATATACAAGAACACTTAGGACACTTACAAATAATATTTAAATTATTTGTTAAACATGGGATAGTAGGAAGCAAAAAGAAAATGGAATTATGTAAGACTTACATTAATTTCTTAGGAATAACTTTAGGAAATGGAAAGATAAAACTTCAACCACACAATGCAAAGAAAGTGTTAGAAATGCCAGATAAATTAGAACAAACCAAAGATTTACAATAGTTTTTAGGATTAGTAAATTATGCTTGAAATTTTATTCAAGAGTTAGGAAAAATAGCAGGACCATTATACGCAAAGACCGGTAGTAAGGGGCAAAAAAACTTCAATATAGAAGATATTAAATTAATTCAAAAAATAAAAGAAAAATTAAAAATATTCCAGACCTAAAAATTCCATTAGAATCAGATTATTTGATCATCCAAACAGACGGAAGTGATTTAGGATGGGGAGTCATTTTAAAAGCACGACCTAATAAATACAGTAATAAAAATGAAGAACAAATATGTGGTTATCAGAGTGGAGCATATAAAGAAAAAGGAAACAAGAGTACTATAGACCTAGAAGTATTAGCTTTAATATATGGGTTAAATAGATTTAAGTTATATATTCTAAATAAAGAAGAAGTTTTGGTTAGAACAGATTGTGAAGCTATAGTTAAATTTCATCAAAAAATAAATGATAAAACTAGTAGTAGAAGAAGATGGTTAAATTTTACAGATATCATATCTTTTTATAAGAATATTGTATTTGAACATATAAAAGGTAAAGAAAATGAATTAGCAGACCAGTTAAGTAGATTACAACTGGTAATAAATAAATAAGTTTAATCCGACTCATTTGTTTTCAGCATGAGACCAACAGGACAACCTCCTACAGATAAAGGCAAGGGCATAGCTTCGTCTTCAGATTCATATCAACAGACAATGTTAGGTAATTTAAATTTTAGACCACTAGAATCTTTAGAAACAATGGAAAGAATTCACTTCAGACCATTTAACTTAATTGCTTACCCTGAGAGTAACATATCATTTAGAATAAGACCAGACTACATTCTAGATAGACCCCAAAAGTGTTTAGTAGACAATCTTTGGATATCTTATAATAGACAAAATCATAATCATTTTATGGAAGCCATGAATTTTTATGCCATTACATGGCAGAAAAAAGTAGGCCTAAATTTAAATATTACGTAGTCATTCATGGAAAGACTAACGGTATATTTCAAACAAGGCTAGAAGTGTTAGATTCGATACAAGATTTTAAAACTCCTCGTTTAAAAGGTTTTAATGATTTTACTGAGGTCACTAATCATGCTAGAGGATACTTAGGACCAAACTATTATATATCACCATCACTCAGGCAAAACCCAGATCAAATACCTCAATACAATTTACAAAGAGAGCCGGGAAAGATTATTTTCTGCAACCATTGTTCTTCTATGACGGAGAATTTCAAGAAGCTAAATGCTCAGAAGGAATCACTTCTCATGGAAAACATTAGATTAATAAAGCAGGTACAAATATTAGAAACAAGACTCAACCATCAGACAAATGTAAGCAAGACAGATGCAAAAATACAGACTCAGACACAGAGTTCTCCATCTCCTCAAAAAATGGATGAGAAGGGTGTGCATTTCCCACTAAATGATCAGAAATCCACTGTACCGGATGTTGGTACAGCTAGTCCGGTTCAAACAATAACCGGTAAAGACAAATCAAAACTGTTAATGGCTGTCACTTTGCCAAAAAGTGAAGATGAAGGATGTTCTTCATCAAAACATAAGTTAGCAAAATCAGGTAATAAGATTTTAAAGAAGACATTAATATCTAAAAATAAAAATGAAACAATAGAGACTATAATTAAACAGACTTTAGACAAAATCTTTAACAACCAAACACAAGATAAACATATGAATGGACAATCAGATGGACAACCCACTACCAATTCAGATAGAACTGTTCCAAAAATAAATAATGCAGACAATAATTATTCAAGATCAGATGAAGATGATAGTATTGCAAGTCATCTTGCACATTTCCAAGATGCTCAGGATCCATACGAAGACGATGACTCAGGAATGAGTTTCGACTCAATTGCCTTGCACAACTTGGATACATAGTAAAGACATACAACTTGTATTATTAGATAGAATTGTCAGGTGGGGATGCCCACTTTATGTCTTGTAATAGTTAAATCAGTGTCAGGGTGCTTCCTTTATCACTACTTTCTAAAAGAAAGAAAAACAGTTGAAGCACGAGTCTAAATAAGTCTGGAAGAAAAACTAATAATGCATGTGACGATGGGGCCCAATGAGTACCCATCTTACATTATTAAGATTCTTTCTTATCTTTTATCTTTTAGTGTCGGCCACATATGTTTAGGCCATGTAGTAATCTTTATGACCACTGCTTTATATAGTTTTTGCCTATAAAAGGCATAAATTTTGTAGAAGGAAAACAGAGTGAGAAAAACCAACCTCAAAACATACCTGAAATGTGCAAACTCTTCCTTCCAACAAACCTATCCAAGTTAGTCCTTTTTGTATAAACTCAATATTAAGTGTGTTTGAATAAAAGTTCCAAGTTTTCTATTCGATCTTAAGGGGGTTCCCGAAAGGGAAACCTCTCTTCAAGTTACTTCATGTAAGTTCTTATTTACATATTTCCGCACCAAAAATATTTATGTTCTTATGTCTATGTTTAAAGTCTTGAAACATGTTTTGTACATCATGTAAATTAAATTTTCGCTAAAATTATTACCCTTAGTATATGGTTAGCCTCTTAATTTCTTAATAACAACAATGGATTAACCTGTAAATTCCTAGGAATTCTGGCCTTGATAGTTTGATAGGTTTGTAAAATAGACAAAGGACGAGTGTTAGTTGCCAGACTAAAGTTTTCGGGGTGTGGTTAAAAAAGTAAGTTGTTAAGAACATAGATTAAGAGGAAGAGAGGAACCGGGTATTTAAAAAAAAATATAATCTGGAGAAAATATAAACTATAAGAATGATAAACATGAAGAATCAACGGGAAAGAGGGAGTACTGAGTAGGTTTTACAAAACTGATATACTAAACAATCTTTATTTATTGAATAACATTGAAATATATTATTATTGAAATATACTATATATTAAAATATATTATTATTGAAATATACTATCTGTTTGGTATCAGAGCGAGAAGGTTTTGGGAACAATACCTAATACTCGCTTATCTAAATAAGTGCATGAAAAAACATCCAGCCTTTAGAGATATAAAATTGGTGGGGAAATATGTAAATAAGAACTTACATGAAGTATCTGGGAGAGAGGTTTCCCTTTCGGGAACCCCTTTAATATGGAGCAGAACAAAGAACTTAATGAAATAATAGATGTAGATAAAGATTTACAAATTTTCCAACAACATCAATTAAAATTATTAAATCCTAAAACATTATATAATGCAGGATATTTTTCTACAGATAATCAACTATATAGACATTATATAGAAGAACAAATATCAGCTATAGGAGAAGATTTTAAAACACTAGATTTAGTAAATGCTAACTCTTTAAGACATATAAAAAATAATAAAATGATACTGATGCATATGAGTTTAATTGTTATAGGAATAAAAGGTCTAACTAGAAAAAATCTAGGATCCAAAGTATTAATAACAATATATGATGATAGATGGTCAGACATTAAAAAATCAATAATAGGATTAACTAAAGTAGATATGACAAATAATCGAGGAATATTCTATATAAGTCCAGATTTCTTAATGAACTTGAAAGAATTTGAAAAAAAATATTAAAATAGGAATCCAAACTAAAGGGTATGAAGAAATGAATAGTGGCAATAATTTATTAATGTGCATAGGGTTTATCGTAAAAATAACTTTAAGTAGTAGTACTAAATTTAAACTAAAGGTAAATGATGTAGTTGAAATAATGGGAAACAAAGGCATAAGTTTAATAAAACCAATAAAAATAGACCTAGAAGTATATATAGGTTTAGAATGGAATCTAAATAAATTTACTAAACCAAAAATTCTTACACCAGACTCTCATCTATTATATACTACAAGTAAAGGAGAAACTTCAGTTAGATTTACAGATTACAGTTACGCAACTAAAAGAAATTTAGACGATGTCGAAACAGAGAGTAATATAGAAACAGAGAGCGAATTTATGAATATAGAAGTTCTACAAGAAGGTTATGAAGTAGACATGGTCATAGAAAAAGCTAAAAATTTAGCAGAAGAATATAAATATATAACTTTTAAATGTAAATGATGTCAAAAAGATGAATTGAAAATAGAAGAATGTATAGAACATTTTAAAAATTGTTTAGAAAGAAGTGATAATTTAGGATATAGAAATAATAAACCATTCCTTGAAAGAAAAGATGAAGACACAATTTCTGTATGAAGTTCTACAATAAGTTATAAAGAACTAGCAGAATTAGAACCAACTAGCTCTTCAAGTGGTAGCCCATTTCAACAAACAAACCCTAATCCACAACCAATAGATTATAGTACAGGTAATGTACCTAGAAGACTAGCAATTAGGATAAACCCAGATACAGAACTTAGAGGAGATAATATAAGACCAGAAGGTAAGAGAATGCCAATAGAAGAACCAATTAAACTACAAGAAGGAGGTAATAAAGGTAAAATTCTAAATATAACAGCACACGACCCACAAATGTGGGATACAGTGATAGATTTATGGAAAGAAATTGTAGCAACAGATTACTTAAGACATTATACAGAAACAGATACAGAAACAATGTATAAATATTTTGAAACCTTTTTAGGGGAATCTGCAAAAGCCACATGGGAAAGTTTTAAGACAAATTGACCGTATGATTTCCAGGTTCTATTAAGTATGGGACCAAACCCCTATAATTTCACAAACAAAATGCATATGTTATTAACTGGAAAAGATCCAAATAGTGGATTATTAGCATTACAAAAAGAAGCATTAATAAAACTAGAACAACTAAGTATTTCACATTAGGTATATATAAAGAAATTTCTACCAGACTATTTTTATTATTGCACTGTTAGCGGAAACACTTTTAATGAAGAATTAGGCAAAAAATTATTTAATAAATTACCTGGAGCTTTAGGAAGAGAAATAGAAGATAGATGGTATAAAAGAGATGGTGTAGTAGCCAACCCAAATCTAAAATGGACAATAGGGCATAGAACACAACATATAATGGATATACTAACAGAAAAATGTACAAACAAACAAATACAAAAACAACTAAAAAAAATGAAATGAATTTCTGTAAATTTGTTATATTCACAACCCAGAATTATGATAAAAAATAATATAGAAAATATAATAAGAAACATATTTAGAAATCATATAGTCGTAAATAATACTTCTTAAGAATATCAAAAGCCAAAAAACCGTGGTTAAATAGAGATAGACATGTTAGGTAATATAGAAATGATCGAAACTATAAAAATAAATTAGAATGCTATATTTGTGGAAGCATAGACCATTTACCTAATGTATGTCCTAAAAGAAATAATAATAGAACTAGAAATTCTCAATTAATAGAAGACTTTCAAGAGACTTTACTAAATATAGACGAATACAAGTCAGATACAAAAAGTATATACTCAATAATAAGTATTGATATAAATGATAAAGTTAATTCTAAACCGATTCTTCAGAATCAGAAGAAGATAATTTAGTCAATGGACTAGGACAGGACATAGAGGATCTAGACTTAAACAATCTGGTAATCAATAATTTAATGAATGTCACTCAAGAATGTATACATGAATATCAAAGAAACAAAGGTTTAGACAGGAATAGATGTCGTATATGCAATTGGTATCCAAGTAAAGACAACAGAGCTAAATGCAAAAAATGTTATTTAGAAGCTTGTATAAATTGTATAGAAAACACTTTAAAGATAAAGTTAGAATCAGAAATAAATAGCACACAAAAATATACAAATAATCAAATCCTAAATTTAAGAGTATCTACTCTAGAAACCCGAGTAAATAATGTAGAACAACGATTAACCATCCTAGAAAAAGGAAAAACCAAAATAACTATAGAAGAATCAGATACACAAGAAGCTATACATTTAGAAAAATTAGAAGCAGAACTTATGAATTTAGAAGATAATGACACTAGTCTAATATGCAATGAAGATAAAGAATTCTCTACCATAAAAGTTTTGGTAAAAATTAAAATAAAAGATGTGGAGATAGAAACTTTAGCACTAGTAGATCCCGGATGTACTAGCTGTTTGATCAATAAAGAAATAGTACCGGAACATTTACTAAAAGTACTTGAAAGACCTATAACAGCCACCCAAATGGATGGATCACAAAATATTTACAATTATTACATAGAAAATGCACAAATAAGTTTTTTAAATACATGCAATAAATTCTATAACCCAATTTACAATGTTAATAAAATATTAGCAAGGGATTTAAACATAGGATCAGATTTTGTTATAGGACTATGCTTTTGTATCCAAAATAAAGGAGGATGACTCTTAACAAGAGATGGAATAATGCTTTTTAAAAACTTAACTTATACACCGGTACAGACAGTAACATTACCAACAGTATATAGAACATTAAACACACATAAAACGAATTTATTTTCAAACCATGTTGCGAAATTGTCAAAATAACCAATGCCAAAATAGCAACCTGTTAAAAGAAAATAAAAACTTAGAAGAATTTAGAAATTATACCCTATTTAATGCAGAAGGACAAGAATGCTTAAAAGATATAGAAAAAGATTATACCCTAATAAGTATAGAAACCCAGTTTTATAATTTTAAAAAAGGAATGGATAAGATAGGAATAATAAACAGTCCAAAAGATTTAGAAAATATAATAACTATACTAGATAAAATTTAAATAATCGGAGAAAGGCCATTAGCCCATTGGGATGCTAATGAGATAATGTGTAAATTAGATATAATTAATTCAGAAGATACTATAAAAATAGCTCCACCCATTTTTCAATGAAAAATGAATAATATATTCGGAGAGTATAAACATTTTGTATTAGTATATGTAGATGATATTTTAGTATTTAGTCAAAATATACAAGAACACTTAGGACACTTACAAATAATATTTAGATTATTTGTTAAACATGGGATAGTAATAAGTTAAAAGAAAATGGAATTATTTAAGACTTATATTAATTTCTTAGTAATAACTTTAGGAAACGGAAAGATAACTTCAACCACACATTGCAAAGAAAGTGTTAGAAATGCCAGATAAATTAGAACAAACAAAGATTTACAAAAGTTTTTAGGATTAGTAAATTATGCAAGAAATTTTATTCAAGAGTTAGGAAAAATAGCAGGACCATTATACGCAAAGACTAGTAGTAAGGGGCAGAAAAACTTCAATATAGAAGATATTAAATTAATTCAAAAAATAAAAGAAAAATTAAAAATATTCCAGACCTAAAAATTCCATTAGAATCAGATTATTTAATCATCCAAACAGACGGAAGCGATTTAGGATGGGGAGTCATTTTAAAAGCACGACCTAATAAATACAGTAATAAAAATGAAGAACAAATATGTGGTTATCAGAGTGGAGCATATAAAGAAAAAGGAAACAGAGTGCTATAGACCTAGAAGTATTAGCTATAATATATAGGTTAAATAGTTTTAAGTTATATATTCTAAATAAAGAAGAAGTTTTGGTTAGAACAAATTGTGAAGCTATAGTTAAATTTCATCAAAAAATAAATGATAAAACTAGTAGTAGAAGAAGATGGTTAAATTTTACAGATACCATATCTGTTTATAAGAATGTTGTATTTGAACTTATAAAAGGTAAAGAAAACGAATTAGCAGACCAGTTAAGTAGATTACAGCTGGGAATAAATAAATAAGTTTAATCCGACTCATTTGTTTTTAGCATGAGACCAACAGGACAACCTCCTACAGATAAAGGCAAGGGCATAGCTTCGTCTTCAGATTCATATCAACAGACAATGTTAGGTAATTTAAATTTTAGACCACTAGAATCTTTAGAAACAATGGAAAGAATTCACTTCGGACCATTTAACTTAATTGCTTACCCTGAGAGTAACATATCATTTAGAACAAGACCAGACTACATTCTAGATAGACCTCAAAAGTGTTTAGTAGACAATCTTTGGATATCTTATAATAGACAAAATCATAATCATTTTATGGAATCCATGAATTCTTTATGCCATTACATGGCAGAAAAAAGTAGGCCTAAATTTAAATATTACGTAGTCATTCATGGAAACACTAACGGTATTTTTCAAACATGGCTAGAAGTGTTAGATTTGATACAAGATTTTAAAACTCCTCTTTTAAAAGGTTTTAATGATTTTACTAAGGCCACTAATCATGATAGAGGATACTTAGGACCAAACTATTATATATCACCATCACTCAGACAGAATCCAGATCAAATACCTCAATACAATTTACAAAGAGAGACGGGAAAGATTATTTTCTGCAACCATTGTTCTTCTATGACGGAGAATTTCAAGAAGCTAAATGCTCAGAAGGAATCACTTCTCATGGAAAACACTAGATTAATAAAGCAGGTACAAATATTAGAAGCAAGACTCAACCATCAGACAAATGTAAGGAAGACTGATGTAGAAAACAGACTCGGACACAGAGTTCTCCATCTCCTCAAAAAATGGATGAGAAGGGTGTGCATTTCCCACTAAATACTCAGAAATCCACTGTACCGAATGTTGGTACAGCTAGTCCTGTTCAAACGGTAACCGGTAAAGAAAAATCAAAACCGTTAATGGCTGTCACTTTGCCAAAAAGTGAAGATGAAGGATGTTCTTCATCAAAACATAAGTTAGCAAAATCAGGTAATAAGATTTTAAAGAAGACATTAATATCTAAAAAGAAAAATAAAACAATAGAGACTATAATTAAACAGACTTTAGACAAATTCTTTAACAACCGAACACAAGATAAATATATGAATGGACAATCAGATGGACAACCCACTACCAATTCAGACAGAACTGTTCCAGAAATAAATAATACAAACAATAATTCTTCAAGATCAGATGAAGATGATAGTATTGCAAGTCATCTTGCACATTTCCAAGATGCTCAGGATCCATACGAAGACGATGACTCAGGAATGAGTTTCGACTCAATTGCCCTGCACAACTTGGATACATAGTAAAGACATACAACTTGTATTATTAGATAAGATTGTCAGGTGGGGATGCTTACTTTATGTCTTGTAGTAGTTAAATCAGTGTCAGGGTGCTTTCTTTATAACTATTTTCCAAAAGAAAGAAAAACTGTCGGCCACATATGTTTAGGCCACGTAGTAATCTTTATGACCACTGCTTTATCTAGTTTTTGCCTATAAAAGGCGTAAATTTTGTAGAAGGAAACAGAGTGAGAAAAACCAACCTCAAAACATACCTGAAATGTGCAAACTCTTCCTTCCAACAAACCTATCCAAGTTAGTCCTTTTTGTATAAACTCAATATTAAGTGTGTTTGAATAAAAGTTCCAAGTTTTCTATTCGATCTTAAGGGGGTTCCCGAAAGGGAAACCTCTCTTCAAGTTACTTCATGTAAGTTCTTATTTACATATTTCCCCACCTAAAATATTTATGTTCTTATGTCTATGTTTAAAGTTTTTAAACATGTTTTGTACATCATGTAAATTAAATTTTTGCTAAAATTATTACCCTTAGTATATGGTTAGCCTCTTAATTTCTTAATAACAACGATGGATTAACCTGTAAATTCCTAGAAATTCTAACCTTGATAGTCCGATAGGTTTGTAAAATAGACAAAGGACGAGTGTTAGTTGCCAGACTAAAGTTTTCGGGGTGTGGTTAAAGAAGTAAGTTGTTAAGAACATAGATTAAGAGGAAGAGATGAACCGGATATTTTAAAAAAAAATATAATCTGGGGAAAATATAAACTATAAGAATGATAAACATGAAGAAACAACGGGAAAGAGGGAGTACTGAGTCGGTTTTACAAAACTGATATACTAAACAATCATTATTTATGAATAACATTGAAATATATTATTATTAAAATATACTATCTGTTAAAATAATTTAGGTATATATATATATATATATATATATATATATATATATATATATATATATATATATATATATATATATATATATATATATATATATATATATGTGCGTGCGTGCGTGCGCGTGCGCGCGCGCACCTATTACATACCTAAATTATAAAAAAGTGATATTTTTTACACTCTGTAAAGCATTATACCACTTGCATGTGGTGTGTTGTTGCACACGCGTCTGCCACGTCAGCATGATACGAAAAAAATAATAAATTTATTATTTTCATAAATTTTTCTTTTTTATTTTTAATTTAAATTTTTTTCTTTCTTCTTCAATTTTTTTTTCTTCAATATCCAAAACCTCCATTGTTGTCTAAAACTTCCATTGTTATAAGTTCAATCTTTTTTCTTTTTCTTCAATATTCAAAACCTCCATTTTTATGAGTTCAATTTTTTTTCTTTTTCTTCAATGTCAAAACCATCTTCTTCTTCTTTTTCTTCAATAAATTCTTCAATGATCAAAACCATCTTCTTCTTTTTCTTCAATTTCCAAAAAGAAAAAAGAAAATTAACGGGATCATATTCTTAACAGGAAGATGATATAAAATCAATACACCCAAGCAATAACTTCATTCAAATTCAATATCATCTTTTTTTTTTCTTCAATGTCCAAAACCATCTTTTTCTTTTTCTTCAATTATCCAACGACCATAATACCATCTTCTTCTTCTTCCATTGTTGATATAAAATCAATACACCCAAGCAATAAGTTCATTCAATTCAATCTTCTTTGTTATACGATACCAAAAGTTACAACACTATCACCACTTAATTGCACCACCCATCTCCAAATTCACACACAATTACAGTCACCAAAAATTAATATGCCTCACCACTAATTCAGCACCCGACATCAAAATAAATTTTGAGCAATTTTAATATATTATTATTAATTGAGAAAAATTGAAAGAAGATTTTTATAGAGACAAGATAGATCTACAAAAAAAGTGTTAAAAAATTAACTTTTGAGTAAAATTCATAAAATTTTACAGAGAAAGAACAAAAATACAAAAATAAATCAAAAAATTGATGTTCAACGTGGGAGCAATAACATTTGGTTAATTTCAAACATCTCATCAAAATTTTTTTCGATTGGCGACGATTTCATCCTCAATCTTTTCTATTTTTTTTTGAAAACTATTATGAAAAAATTATTCTCATCAACCATACCAAAGGAGGAGTGATTGTGATGAAGAAGAAAGGAAGATTGAGAGAAACAAAAATTAAAGATGGGTGAGAAGAGAGAGTACGCAGGGGTGGGGTTAGGGGTTTAAAGATTTTTTGGCTTTTTTTTCTCTAGGTGCGCCTTTTTTTTTAAAAAAAAATTAATGTTATTTCCACGTCAAATTCAGGGTGGAATTAAATTCACTTTTTAGAAGAATAAATGTGTAATAGGTCGCCACGTTAATTTAGGTGTGTAAGTGACTTTTTATGTATAGTTTAGGGTGGTTTTGATGCCTTTTCCCTATGTATGTATGTATATCTATGTATGTATGTATGTGTGTGTATGTATGTATATATGAGATAATACATCAAAACCCTCCTAAATTTGTCACTGCAACTTACTTTAGCACTTAAACTTAACACACATTTATTTACCCCCCTTAAAGACTTCAAACTATATTATTTTCACCCTCTCGTCCACTCAACCAGGTCAAGCCTTTGTGTTGTAGGACCACGCGCTATTTAATTGGTCCACGTCATTTAATAAATCCGGTCCCTACATAACCCGATCCAATGTATATTTAATTAAAATATTGACCCATTTTAATCAAATACCTAACCCACTTTAATGAAATAACCCCAAACCCTTCAACTCCCATCATTTCTCTTCATTTCCATCCCAATCAATTGACCTAATCTATTGAACCCACGTATTTGTGCCCAAAAATACTGAAATTCTTGAAGAATTTTTTATTTGAATCAACGTATTTATTCCCAGAACTAAAATCTTGGAGGTATTTTTCATTCACATAGTGTAGGGTTTTAACTCATTCGTTTTTTGAAGAATTTAGGATTTTTTTGTTGTTGTTTTTTCAATTTTTGCTAATGCATGTGCCTTTTCTGACTTTTTTGCAGTTTGAAAATGGATTTTGTGTAAATTACGTTAAGATTTCACCATGGAGAAATTTTACAACAAAAACCTCGAATTAAATATGTTGGAGGTATTGTTACAGATTGTTTAGATGTAGATGTTGATAGATTCTCTTATTATGAGTTTGTAGGATATGTCAAAGAAATTGGGTATAATTGTTCATCTTGTGTGGTTTATATTAGACCACCTATGTCTTCTAAGTTGATTGAAGTTACATGTGTTCGGGATATTTTGGATATTGTACCCAAATTGAAAAATGGAGATATTGTTCAACTATATGTGTCATATTTAATTAAAGAACCTATTGTGCCCCCCTACTTTTGCTCTTGAATATAAAACCCATGTGGATGGAGAATCTAGTGCTTCTTTTCATAAAAAGTGGTTAAACACGTGAGGATAGTCAGAATTTAGGGTTTGAAGAGGCTGCACAAAATCAAAAATCTACTTATTTTGGAGAAGAGTTTGGTGCCACTTCAGCAGGTGTTGGAGAAGAGGTGGGTGGGATTTCTACTGGGGTTGGTGAAGAATTGTGTGGTGGGGATTGTACTGGTGTTGGAGAAGAGTTTGGTGCAACTTCAATAGATGTTGATGAAGACGTGGGTGGGGTTTCTGCTGGTATTGGTGAAGAGTTTTATGGTGGGGATTCTACTGGTGTTGGAGAAGAGGTTGGTGCAGCTTCAACAGGTGTTGGTGGATCTTCTGCTGCTACTGCATCAGCATTTCCAATCATCGAATCTGATTGGGATAGTGCAAGTGAAAATAGTGAAGATTCAGGTTATGGAAACTTGTTTGATGAAATTGATGATGAATATGACAGTGATGTTCATGAGGAGGTTAGGACTTTGAGGGAAGGTAAAAGAGTTTCCAAACAAAAAAATAAAAAAAGGTGTCTTAGAGCTGAAGGATTTAAATTAGTCAAAAAAAGAGTTGATATTGGATATGATGAGTATTTATCTAGAAAAAAAATACTTTGAAGGATAAGATAGGTGGTGATGAGCCATATTTTGATTTAGATGAAGAGGCTAGCTTTAAAATAGACAGTAATGTAGATGCTGATATTGAAGATGAGGTCCAACAGGCTTTAGGTAGTGGGAAAAAGACAAGGAGATAAAAAAACCTAAAGAAAGAATTGTGTTTGATCCTACTTGTAGGTTAGTTGTTTGGGAAACTGGTTTACGTTTTGAAAATGTTAAGCAATTCAGAGAAGCTATTACTAGGTATGCAGTTCAAGAACATGCAGAATTGGACAAGTTTATTAATGAACCAACTAGGATAAGGGTAAAATGTGCAGATGATTGTCCTTGGTTATTGTTTGGTAGCCATGATTAAAGGATAGGGAATTTTGTTGTGAAAAATTATATTCCAGTCCATAAATGTACTGCCAAAATCAAAAATAAATTGATCAATTAAAAACACTTAGCAAAAAGGTACAAGGACAAAATTATTTCTGAGCCAGGAATTAGAGTCTTTGAATTGTAGAATTTGGTGAAAACAGATTTGCAGGTGTATGTTGGTAGAACTGTTGCAAGAAAAGCCAGAAATATTATCTTTCAATAAATTATGGGTGATCATATGGAGGAATTTAAAAGAATATTGGATTATAGGGATAAACTTTGGAATTCTAATCCAGGAAGCACATGTATGGTAAGGCTTAGTGAAGAAATTTTTGAAGAGGAAGAAGAAGATTTCAGGCATTTTATATTTGTTTTGATGCTTTGAAGAAAGCATTCAAAGATGGATGTAGAAGATGTATTGGGTTTGATGGTTGTTTTTTGAAAGGTATTTGCAAAGGACAATTACTTGTATCAGTTTGCAACGATGGGAACAACCAAATTCTACCACTGGCCTGAGCAGTGGTTGAAGTTGAAAATAACTTCACTTGGAGATGGTTTATTAGGCTAGTAAAGGATGATCTTGAGTTTGGAGATGGGACCGAATCAACAACTATTTCTGATATGCAGAAGGTAACTTTTTTCTCTCTTATCTCTTTATTATTTGATTTTACTTAATTTGTTATTATGTCACCTAATATTTTTATATTTTGTTGAAAGGTCTTGACACTGCTATTCATGAGTTGCTGCCAAATGCAGAACAAAGAATGTGTGCAAGACACATTCTTGTTAACTGGTCCAAACAATGGAAAGGCATTGAAAGAAAAATTGTTTTTGGAGATGTGCCAAGTCTACATATGATCAAGAGTTAAGAAAAAATCTAAATCATATGGAGATATTAGGTGACAAGATAGTAGATGATCTACTGTGGTAAAACATTGAAAGATGGTCTAAGGTCTACTTCAGAAATTTATGTTGTTGTTATAGTGTTGACAATAACATGGCTGAAAGTTTTAATTCATGGATATTGGGTCCAAGACACAAGACCATCATTACAATGCTTAAGGAAATTAGGATTAAAATGATGAGAAGAATTGGATAGTTGAGGGATTTCTCTAATACTTGGATAATAGATATTTCACCAATGGCTTTAAAGGTCTTGGAAGAGAACATACCAAAATCAATGGAGTGTACACTTGAATGGAATGGTGAATATGGTTTTGAGGTTAAGGACAGTTGGGGTAAGACTTTCATACTGAATTTGAGTAACAACACTTGTACTTGTAGATATTGGATGCTAAAGGTATACCTTGCTGTCATGCTATAGCTGCACTACATTTTAGAAGATTGGAGCCTATTCACTATGTTGCACATTGGTATAGCAAACAATCCTACCTCAAGACCTATAACTACTTCATTCAACCTGTCGCTAGAATGAAAATATGGCCACCATAAACTAACCTTCTTGTTATACCCCTGAAACTAGAAAACTACCAGGCAGACCTAGTAAGAATAGAAGAAAAGAGCAGTCTAAAAACAAGACAGGTAAACTGTCTAAAAAGGCTGTTGGGATGACCTGCAACAAATGTCATACTAAGGGCCATAATAAGAGGGGTTGTCCTTTGAATTCAAAAGCTACTATTGGTAGAGGAAAAGGGACAACTTCCGCAATGTCAAGTGTTGTTTCTTCTACAACAACAACTGAATCTCAACCAAGCACAAGTAGAGGAAGAGGAAGACCTAAGGGTTCTACAAAATAGGTAATTATTTGAATTATTTATTTACTATTTATTCTTATTAAATAATTTTTTATTTTATAATAGGCTGCTGCTGCTTCTACTCTGAATGTGATTGGTGTGGCTGGAAGAGGTAGAGGGACTGCTGGTGCTGCTGGAAGAGGTAGATAGACTGTAGATATTACTGGAAGAGGTACAAGGACTGTTGTTGTTTCTGAAAGAGTTAGAGGGACTATTGGTGCTGCTGGAAAGGGTAGAGGGACTGTTGGTGTTGCTGGAAGGGGTAGAGGAACTTTTGTTCCTACTATATCTAATGTTGGTGGTGTTACTAGTAGGGGTAGTGGTACAACTTTTAAAAGGCCAAGATTGTTTGGTATGGGAGTGCTATATACACAGAGTGGTTTTACAATCCACAATGTAAGTTGAATGATTTCACAGTTTTCAATTTTCAAGCAAATGATCAAATGTTTAAGATAATTTATTCTTATGTTAATGCAGCTTGGAATGCCTTTGAACTCCTCTATAATGACTGAAAATCTTGGGCTTCACAAGCCAAGATTATGTGTCAAATGAAAAGAAAAAAATGTTGTGACCCAACAAGGACTTCAAGAAATAAGAGCACAAAAAAGAATGAAGACAAGGTTCAAAACCGTCGAAATGAATATGAGCCAAACAGGCTCATCAGCTGTCTAGTTGAAGATGCAGTAGTGACTGGTATGCAGTTGTGGCTGCATTAGTTTTGATGAATTATTAAAAAAGTTCTCGTCTTTTTGAAAAATAATTATGCAGTTTTGACTGCAATGTAATATTGTTCTCTGTTAATTATGCAGCTGTGACTGCACTAACTTAATCTGTAATGTCAAACAATTATGCAGTTCTGACTGCAATGTATTCACAATCTTTGGTATATATGTAGCTGTAACTGCACTATTTTGATGCCTAATTTTTCTTTTTTGACTACTTTGGTATATATTTGCTGTTTTTTTGGTATATATGCAGCTATCATATCATTATGCAACTATATATATACAGCTGTGGCTGCACTATCATATATATACAGAATTCAATTGAATCACTTTGGATTGAATTATGTTTGATAGTCCAATAAGAACAACAATATTTCATTTGTAATCCCAGAAGAAAACATTACATTAAATTATCATCCCACAAGACCTAACAAAATTTACTCAATTCCAAATACAATATAAAGATAAAGAACTATATTACACTACAAATGAGTCAAGAATAATTACATTAGACCAAATTTATTTCAAAATAAAGGATGATACACACCATAATAACAACTAAGAATACCAAATTCTAAGGTAATTTTATTGAGTCTTTCTTTACGTTAGATCATCCTGCACTAATAGCTAGTAGCTATCACAACAACACAACAACAAAACACAATGATAAACAATGCATTATCCTTAGTCGTTCCTTTAGCCATGTTACTTCTCCGTTTCTTCTCTCTTTCTCTCATCTTCTCAATCTCTTCTTTCAGCTTCTTCAAATTCATATCTGCACAATTATCATCTTCTTTGGATGCTCTAGGCTTATCAACTTCTTAAGAAGTTTTCACAGTCAATTTTATAACTTCATTGAGTGACGTAGACCTGTTATATTGTGATGATTCCACTAAATTCTCAAGCTCACCTAATTTTTCAATCAATTTAGGAATTGAAAATTTAGACCTCGAATCTGTATTTTCTTTATCCCTCCAACACCAAAAATCGCAAGATCTTGGACCCTTCCATGATTAAAAAGAAGAAATCAGAATTCAATTGAATCAATTGCGATAAAAAGAATGAGAAATTGGCAGAAAAATATCATCTTTACCCCACAGTAATTACAAGCCCAATATCTTCTATCGAAATTCGTCGAAGTCCAAGATGTCTTCAAGCAAAAAAATCCATGATTGCATGAACCTCTTGGTTCAAAGCAAAATCGTCCTCCTCCATACAAAGCTTACTCCAGTTAATTAATCTCATAATGTGCTACAAAGAATTCACTCCAAAAAATTACATCAAATAGAAAAAAATTGATAAGAAAGCATAATTTTTTTAAAAGAAGAGAGGAGTTATACCTTATAATAAAGTAAAGGGCTTGATTTTCTAAGGAATTTCAAATCTTGTCTTGATTGAAGATGAAGGAGATGAGAAAAGAAAGAGAAATTAGGGTTCTTATTAAATTTGGGGGAAATATTACCGTTGCCTCGAATTTTATTCCTTTTTTTTTGTTAAATTTCGACCTTCTACACACTTTGATTTGATAGAGAAAAACGCGCCTTAGTTAGAGGAATGAGAGGGTGAAAATAATAGAGTTTGAAGTTTTTAAGGAAGGTAAATAAATGCGTGTTAAGTTTAAGTGCTAAAGTAAGTTGCAGTGACAAGTTTAGGGGGATTTTGATGTATTATCTCATGTATATATATGTATGTATGTATGTGTATATGTGTATGTATGTATATATATGTATGTATATGTATATGTATAAACATATAATATAGACGGAATACATATACAGGCCCCTGAACTATTTTGCTTTTTCCGTATAGGCACCTCAATTAAGTCAGGTACCTATTGAACCCTTTACTCCTTCACAAATGGTTTCAATTGAGCCCAATTTACTAACGTGGCAAAAAATGTAAAACGCGTGTAATACATACGCTGATGATGTGGCAAAGTGATGAATTAAATAACGACACGTGGCATTTTAACTTAAAATAATTATAAAAATAATTTTCTAATATAATTAAATCTATTTTTTTAAAATAAATCATTAATATTCCCCCCCCCCCCCCCAGCTGCCTACCCGATCGTCCTCCCCTCCCCCCTCTTCCCTTCCAAACAATGTTTTCTCCATTTTTGAACACAAAAGCAAAAAAAATATGAATCTTCTTCTAGTTCACTTATCTCCTAAAACTTTTTCCCTTTTTTTTCACCATTGAAGCACCTACCCTGCAGCTGCCTACCCGATCTTCCTCCTTCCCCCCTCTCCCTCTTCTCTTCCCTTCCAAACACCCCTTTCTCCATTGTTGAGCATACAAAAGTAAAAAAAATGAATCTTCTTCTTCTTCTTCATTTATCTGCTATTTTTTTTCCACCATTGAAGCACCCCCTGCAGCTAGGGGTGGGCATAAAATACCAAAAACTAAAGTACCGAACCGAATCGAAAAATTTGGTAATTGATATTCGGTAATTTGGTATTTGGGAGTAAAATTTTAAAATTACGGTATTTGAGTTCGGAATTGGTAAAAAATATTACTTCCTTTTGGTATTTGGTATTTCCCAAAATTCTAATTATAGTTAAGTGACCCATAGGCCACATACCTAGTCCACACTCCAAAGGTCACATACTTGTGTGAATATTGCCCAAGCAAATTTTGAACTGTTAAACACAGTCATAAAGTAGACTCTTAACTTTACACAGCAGACTTTATTGCAACCAACATATGACAACTTTTGAAGAAAATATCACGCTAAAACTGAAAATTGGGGCATGAAAAGGAACAAAAAAAAGAAGTCTTTATGATATGATACATAACACCATTGGTGGCTGCACTTGCCTAACTCTAATGTTCCTAACGTAGGTCGGAATATGGATTTAATCAAGGGTACTTGTTCAAGCTTTCTTAATCCTTGTGTTCATATGTCAACAGCAGATAGAAGCAAAACTCAGCATTTGGCAGACAACATAACATATATTACTCTCCATCACATTTATAAAAAGTAATATTATGACTTTACATCACATTTACATCCAGTTCGTGTTGCATCCAGTTTGATGTAAATATTATTCGTGTTACATCCAGTTCTCCCCTTCTTGGAGCTGGATCAAACTACAATAATATAGGTTTTAAGATGTTTCATTAATTGAGTCACACGTATCAACATGTAATAAGACCAAATAAAATTAATTTTTTCTGGTGTAAAACTATGTATTTAGAGGTGTCAAACTACCAAACAAAATTGAATTTTGCTGAAAACGTTGGTTGAAAATCACCACTATTATCACCAAATAGGATCACTACAAGCATGTTCAACTTTAATGTGGTAATACCGAATTTCGTACAGAACCAAAATTTAATTTATCGATTACCGAATTACCGAACCGAAGTTTAATGGTATGGTATTTGATATCTACTTTCAATTACCGATTATTGAATTATCGAACCCGAATTATGAAAATATAGAACCGAATACCGAATGCCCACCCCTACCTGTAGCTGCCTACCCGATCCTCCCCCCTCTTCTTCCCTTCTGAACACCCGTTTCTCCATTGTTAAATACACAAAAGTAACAAAAAAGAAAAAAAATTGAATCTTCTTCTTCTTCACTTATCTCCTAATTTTTTTTCTTTCTTTCGCACCATTGAAGCACCCCCCTGCAGCTGCCTTGTGAGTGACAATGGTGACCTAATTGAGGTGCAATTTGATGTGTAATTATGTGTTTGGCGTCTATGTATGTATTTTTTTGTATGTAAAAAAAAAATGAAAAATGGTGAGTTATGGAGAAGAAGATGATGACATTTTTTTTTTCTTTTTATTTCCTTAATATATTTTTTTTTATTGGTTAAATTTTTTTTTTAATTAATTACGGTCCTCACTCTCCTAATTTTTTTGACCGTGAGTGTTGTTTTGGTAGAAAATGAAGGAGTAAAAGTAAATTTTAATGGTGGAAGAATAGAGCAAGAAAAAACACAAAAATATTTTTTTTTTTAAAAAATAAATGGCTGTAGCCATTAATAGAGTGAATTTTAAAATGGTTGTAGCCATTAGCAGGCTGAATGATTTATTTTGGAAGTGTATATGGTTAAAATTGAATTTTAAGGAGTAAAAAAATAAATTATTGTTGTTGCTTATTGTATATGAGTGTGTTAAATTGATATTCTTTTTCTTGGTTGTAGCCATTAATGTAGAAGAAGATATGGAGAAGACGATGAGATGGTGACTATTTCTTTTTTCTTTTTTAATTTATTTTATGTGTCTTTTTTGGATTGGTTGGGTTTTTTTATATTTAATCTTTTTGATTAATTATGGCTTGTCACTCTCCATTTGGAGAGTTTTACACATGTCACGCCACGTCAGTCATTGTGTTCAATTGACACGTCTTCTGAAAGAGTAAAGGGTTCAATAGGTATATGACTTAATTGAGATATCTATACGGAAAAGTCAAATAATTGAGGGACCTGTAGCTTATAATATAAAACAGTGTGTAGTGAACTACTTTATAGTACATATTTTGTAAATTAGTTGGTCAAAGTAGAAAGAAATCTGAATTATTTGCTATAAGCAGTGAACTACTTGTAAGATAACTCCATCAAATCGTAGTCACTACTAAAAAACAAATATTAGCTAAGGATAAAATTTATTGCTAAACAACAAATTTGTCTCTAATCTTATTAGTGATGAATATCAAAAAATTATGTTAGCTATAAGCAATTTAGAGACACATTTCTAATTGCAGTTTTTTTAGTGAATATATTATATACTATCAGCGTATTTTTCTTAAATTCATTCAATTATACCCCAAAAATTCCGAAATGCAAATTGACTCCATACATTTCCACATAACTCAACTCTCTTCTTTCTTTCTTTTTCTTTGGCAACATTATGCCAAGAATATATGTAGTATACTGTATGTATGTTAGAGAACAGCTCTGAGTGTAATTAGCCATAGAAAAATCTTTAACTAATATTATTTAATGATAAATTACTAAAAAAATTATGTTAGCTATGAGAGATGTAGCAAAGATTATCAACGAAATTCTTCATTAATTTCAATTTTATTATTTTTTATTGGTGATGGTTATAAAAATATCTTTGTATTTGTTAAATAATTTTCTAAATGATTTTTCATTTGCAGATGTATCGCACCGCAAAAAGTAAAGGTGAAATACTAATTTGAAGGGACTTGCAGTTGCAGTAATTTTGATACAAGAGAGAATTGATGTTGAGTAGACACTTTGTTTTTAGATTTGATTTGGTTTTTGGTGTTTGATTTTGTTAAATTGATTGTGGGTTTCTCTAATTTACATTATCCTATGGACAAGGATTCTGGACATCACAAGGAGCATTCTGGACATTCTACATCTTCTATGTATCTAATTCTCGTGATATCTTATTAATGTCAAAAGTGATTTTAGTCCAATTAATAATAGAGTAGAGGTTAAAAGAGAAAGAAGACTGTTTTCTTTCTCTTATATAAGAAGCCATTGCTGGATCAAAAGGCTTGCAATTCCTTTTTTTCTTGTATAACATGTAGTACCCTTCAACTGTAACCAAATTTGTTATGACACACTCCAACTTCATAGGAGTTTTATTACCTTTTAAACTCAATTTTGGTATATTTTTGTCACCCTTTTTAGCTGACAAAAATGTGCTAAAATTGAGTTCAGGAGTAATAGAACTCATGTGAAGTTGACGTGTATTGTAGCAACTTTGACCATAGTTTGAGGGATACTGGATGCTTATCTCTTTTTCCTTTGATGGTGATAGTTATTAAGAAGTTAGGAATTTTGATTTATGATTTTTAACTTATTTTTATTATTTTGATTTAAATAATTGTTTAAAAGTATTTTTTTTTAAATTTTATCCAAATACTAGGGTGAACAAAATCAAACTGCCATCCAAATAAAACCGCAAATTGAGTTAAACCGAAAAAAAAACTTCGACTAGTGATTTGATCTAACTTGGTTTGGTGTTGAATTTTTTTTTGATTAGAATTGATTTAATTTGATTTTAATTAAAAAATGTCAAATCGAGCCAAACAAACCCGCTATTAGGTTTATACCATTTAAAAAAATAATTTAATGCATAAAAATATATATTATGATGTAATTTATAAATCTTTCGAAAACTTTTTCATCATTTTTATTTTTCAACATATTATTACAGGTTTAGATTTAGAGTTTTTAATGATCCAATAAGGTTTATAACCCATAGATATTAGTAACTCAAATAGTCCAAATCATTATTAATGCTAAGCATAAATAAATAACCTAAATTTATTTTTTTATTTAATATTTAGTAAATAATTAGTACTCACTAGACTTATTTTAGCAGGACTTTAATATTTTAATTTATAATTATTTTTATTATGACTTATTAATATTAAAAAAAATATTTTATATGATTTTATTAGAGATAAGCATCCCCTCGAACTATGGTCAAATTTTCTATGACACACTTTAACCTCACAGGGGTTCTATTACCCCCCTAAACTCAATCGTAACTTTGTCACCCTTTTGTGTTGATGTGACACTTTTATTACACAAAATGAGGCCCACATCAAATGTGTCACGTCAGCTAAAAAGATTGACAAAAGGTGCTATGTCGAGGATGACAAAATATGCTAAAATTTAGTTTAGGGGAGTAAAAGGACCCCGTGATGTTGGAGTGTGTCGTAGCAAATTTTGTCATAGTTCAAAGAGGTACTAGATGCTTTACTTATTTTATTATTGTTGTTGTTGAATATTTTATCACCGCTATTCATTTCATATTTTGTGTTATTTTTTTAAGAAATACCTAAAGAAAGTTGTATCTTACAAGGACTATGAAATATTTGAAGCACAAGTTAATTATTGTACGTATAAAGACTTTCTTCAAAAAAAAAAACCTAAAAAACCTGAGAAAATTGTAAAACCCAAAAAAATTCACAGTTGATAAATCAAAATTTTATCGATTTATTTAGTTTCTAGATTTAAAAATTCGATATAAATTATTTAATTTGATATTTGAAAAAATCAAACCAACCCGACTATGTACACCCCTACCAAACACTATAAAGTAGTACTTAAAGCTATTTTACTTAAAAACACTTTTCGTTTGGTGTGAGGTATAAGTTAAAATAGTTACAAAATAAAATATAAAATTATTTTATCCCATATTCGTAACACCCTGAGTTTTTGGTCCTTGAAAATTTTTGAAATTTTATCCTCACTATCCTGACTACGATTCCCCAAACGAGTCGTAGGGACTCGGTCATAACTTAATCAGAACAAGTGACTTGGTATTCTGCTCTGAGTACGAGTGACTCTCAAATAGTCATCAAGACTTCTTACGGGCAGTAAGGACCAAGTCGTGAGGTGTCCAAAAAGTTTATACCAAGACATTATCTTCATTACGACTTGAGGCCACGAGTCGTAAAGACTCATGACGATTTGTTATGTCCCAATCGTAGGTTATCCAGTGTGTCATCCCAAATTGTTGTTGTCTTGAGTACGAGAAATGGTTACGAGTCGTTAAGTGTGGTTATGAGTCAGTGGTATGAACCGTAGCAAGACTAGTATAGGGTCTTGGTGTTTTTGTCTTGACTATGACTCCCTATGATGAGTCGTAATGTATCTTTACGAGTCGTATAGTGCCCGTAGTCACTGATGACTAAATTTCAATTTTTAAATTGAGGGCACTTTGGAAAATTTTCTTCTTACCCAATTAAAACTCCACGTTCATAAAACACTTAAGGGGGTTATATTTCATCCTTACCGTACTTAAACACTTCAAAAGCTCTCTCAAATTCTCTTAAGCAACCATACTTAGGGTTTCCAAGAAGTAGGTCATCCAAGGGCTTAAGGGTTGAATTCTTTTCGTGAAACTTGGTATTTCAGGCATGTTACTCTTTCTCCATTGTTAATTTGTTAAAAACATATGTTTTAAAATATTGTTCATGAGGTATTTATGTAGGTTTGAAATCAAAAGTTGAGGGTTTTGAATGCTAGTTGTTAAACAATATTTATCCGTGGTTTACATATGATTATTTATACTTTAGTTATGGTTTTGAACTTGTGGGTGCATGGGTATGGTGAATGAACTAGGGAATTATGATTTTCCCAATATTATGAATTTTGAAAGGGTTATGACCCCAACCCCATATTGTGAAAATGGTTTTAATTTTGAGAAATATGAGAATTTGAACTATTCTTGAACTATTGCATTATGATATTGAATTGAACCTTATAGGGTTGTGTAAATCCCCAAGCTAATGTAAAATTGAACCAAAGTGGTTGTGAACTCCCCCAAGTGAAGATAATTGGTATGATATATTGATATTACCTTGCAAGTATAGTTGGTATGACGATACCAAACATTTATGACTAAATGTGTATCGTGGTTCAATGAATAGGATTATGAGATAAATGTTTTATTTGGGCTTTAATGAGTTCTGTATAGCCGAGTCGTGAAAGTGATGGTACCGAGGGACCCATATTGGAAATCATAGTTGCCGATGTGGGGGTTTATATGATGGGGTGGTTTGAGTCCCTCTTATTAATATTATTTGATTGAGAGGTTCGAGTCCCTCATATTTTATTACATAATTTGGTGCTTGTGTCACCTTGGTATGCAGGTAGGTTCGATTCCCTCATAGTATATATGTATATACCCTCTGGTTCATGCGGCCACACGCACTGGGGCCCTACCAGCTAGGGGAGAGCTGTGTCCATATAGCTCGTGGGTGACTTTGTATGTTATGACAGTTGATTTACACAATTCAGGCTAAAGTTTTAAAGTGCATGTTAAGCCTTGTTCCTTATCTCGACATGTGATATGTATATGTATATGTGCATTAGTTTTGAATAATTTTGAACTTCTGATCATGGCATTGTGTTATCCTTATCTCTGAGTTACATACTAGTGTTCACCCCACTAACTGTCTTTGGACACTGTATCTCCACACGATGTAGGCACCAAAGCTACTTTTACTTTTCCTGCACAGAGTTAGGTCGGTCAACTCGGTTCGTTGGTTCGTTGTGTTGTGGTGACGTGGTGAGCTTCCATTCCCCGAAAGGCATACGCATTTCACCATCTTTCATTCTTAGATTTGAGTTGATAGATTCTTTTATTATCATTAACATTATTATTTTCATTCTAATTGTCATCTGTCAGATTCGGGGACATATCCCCACCAAGCCTAGTTTTTGGTTCTTTTGTTAGAAGGCTTTGCTGGATTACTATGAATATTAGGTGATGTTGGTTGGTTGTTTTGCTGGTCACTGGTCGTCGGATATAGATATATTTTAAATTTCCTTAAGCTTGTTGCATGCTATCTTGTCATATTTTCTAAATTTATCCGACCTTGAGGGATGTTGTGTTTGGCTTAGTTAGGTGTAAGGGGTAATCTCCGATCCATGTAGGACTTGATATACCCATCACAGCTAGGCCCTGGTTTGGGTCGTGACAAAGATAGTATCAGAGCCAGGTTTGGTGTCATTGGGTGTCCAACAAAGTCGTGCCAAGTAGAGTCTCGTTTATAGATGTGTCGCTTGCTACACTTATAAGTGAGAGGCTACGAGGCATTTAGGAATGTTTTCCTTTCTTGTTTTTCTATTTCAAGCTATAGAGTCTAAGGTTTTTATCTCCTCTAATTTCTATATGTTCTCTTTTCAGGTCATGCCTCTCAGAAGATCTAATGTTTGTGAAAACTCTTCTTTCCCATATGAGGACAATATTGATGGAACTCATCCTACTCTAGGAGTTCAAACTCGGTCGAGGGTCACTGCTTCTAATTGCCCTGAGTGAGGTCCACCGGTTCCCCCTATCCTTTCCTAGGCACCCCAGACTAGCATGTCTAATGCCGAGTTTCGCCAGTCGATTTATTTACTTACCTAGTTGGTGGCCTCCTAGATTGAGTGTGTTGATTTTGTTGCTCCATCGTTTGAGGCCACTAGAGTTGACCAATTTATGAGGTTGAGTCCTCCTACTTTCACTGGTTCTTAGTTTGAGGAAGATCCTCAAAACTTTATTGATGAGATGAAAAAGATCTTTCGTGTGATGCATGCTACTGATATGAAGGGTGTAGAGTTTCATGCTTATCAGTTGGAGGATGTAGCTTACCAATTGTATGAGGAGTGGGAACAACCTAGGTGTAACGACGCTGAGTTTTCTTTGTTGGATAATTTCTCTAGTTCTTTCCTTGATCGCTTCTTTCCTTAAGAGTTGACGGAGGAAAAGGTCGAGGAATTTATGAATTTGAACTAAGGTAGTATGTCCGTAAAAGAGTATGCCTTGAAGTTTCATCAGCTGTCACATTATCTCCTGAGTTGATGTCTAGTATAAGGGCTAGAATGAGGAAGTTTGCCGCGGGGTTATCTCGTAAGTTGATTTTGAAAAGCAAGGCTACCTTCTTAAACAAGGATATGAACACCTCTACACTCGTAGTGTATATGCATCACGTGAAAGAGGAAAATAAGAAGAAAATGAAGATAAGTAAAAGGCAAAATAAGAAGTTCGCTATTTGGATCAGGGTGGAGGTCAGCAACAGAGTGGTAAAGACTGTGGAAAATGGTCTAAAAAGAAGTGGGGCAATTCTGGTTCCTACTCTACAACTAGTGCTCCTTATCCAAAGCTATCAGGTGATCGTCATTCTCATTATATTAGTAGGTTTAAGGCACAGGGAGCCCAGCATCAGTCTAGTGGGTCTCAGTTAACTCCATCGTATCCTTCTTGTAGATTTTGTGGTCAGGTACATCATGGTGTTTGTAAGAAAGGGAGGAACAATTTCTTTAAATATGGTCAGATTGGTCATATGTAGAGGAATTATCCTTCTAAGGTTGCTTCTAGGGAAAATAAAATTCTTGTTGCTACTTTATCTGCTCTTTCACCAAAAGGTGCTACTTCTACTTCCGGCTTTGGCATTAGTCTAATCGTCTGTATGCTCTTGCCACTCGCCAAGATTCTAAGGCGTCCCGTGATGTTATTACTGGTATGATTAAACTCTTCTCTCGTGATTTATATTGTCAGCCTGATCCAGGGTCTACTCTCTTTTATGTGACCCCTTATGTGGCTATTCATTTTGGTTTTGATCTTGAGTATATTTTAGACCCCTTTTTGGTATCCACCCCTAGAGGTGACTTTATTGTGGCTAAAAGGGTCTATAGAGGTTGTGTGATATCGATCTATGGTAGAGAAACGTTGGTATATGTGATAAAGTTTGACATGTTAGACTTTGATGTGATTTTGGGGATGGATTGGTTGCATTCGTCTATGCGTCTCTTGATTTTCGGACCTGAAGGGAAAGTTTCCACTTCCCTAATGAGATGGTAATTGAGTGGGAAGGTAGTTCCCTAGTAACCAAGGGAAGGTTTATTTTGTATCTTAGAGCCCGAAAATTAGTTTCCAAAGGGTGCCTCTATCACTTAGTGTATGTTAAGGATTCTAGATCCGAAGGTCCTTCTTTGCAAACTATCCCTGTGGTTTGTGAATTTATCGAGGTATTTCCTGATGATCTTCGTGGTATTCCTCCCGATAGGGAAATTGATTTTGAGATTGATCTTCTTTCGAACACTCGTCCTATTTCTACCCCTCTTTACCAAATAGCTCTAGCTGAGTTGAAGGAACTTAAGGAGCAGTTAAAATATCTTCTGAATAAGGGTTTTATACTCCCTAGTGTGTCTGCGTGGGGTGCTCCTATTCTTTTTGTGCGTAATAAGGATGGGTCCATTCAAATGTGTATTGATTACCGCCAACTGAATAAGGAGACCGTGAAGAATAAGTATCTGCTTTCAAGAATTGATGATCTGTTCGATCAACTTCAAGGTGCTAAGTTCTTTTTTAAGATTGATCTTTGATCTGGGTACCATCGGTTAAAGATTAGGGAGGTGGATATCCCTAAGACTGATTTTTCGAACCTGGTATCATAATCAAGAGATTCCACCTTAGCATTGCCACTTAACACATTATCTTGAATTACCCTCAAACTTTCATCATCAAATAGGTGAGCTCGTATCCGCTCCATCAAGAAAGATCTATCATCAACAAAGGCTAAAACACACTCGGGTGTTGAAATATCAAACCAAGCCATCTGGTTAGCTAAAGACTGAACCTCTAAGTCTAAGGACCATTCCTGGGTTAAGAAATGAGCTAAAATCTCCATACTAGTTGACTTTTCGATCAAGGCATCTGTAACAACATTAGCCTTACCCGAATAAAAAAGAATAGTGAGGTTATATCTTAAGCAACTCAAGCTAATGGTGCTACCTCAAATTAAGATTTTGCTGACTAAAATAATATTGAAGGCTACGATGGTTTAAAAAAATCTTGCAAAGAGCTCCATACAAGTAATGACGCCATAACTTCAACCCAAACACCATGACTACCAACTCTATATCATGAATAGGGTATTTTCTCTCATGATGCTTCAACTGACAAGAGACATAAGCAATTACCTTACCCTGTTGCATTAACACCACATCGAAACCAATACTAAAAGCATCATAAAATATGGTAAATTCACACCCTTGTTGGGCAAAGTCAAAATAGGAGCCAAAGTCAACAACTCTTTAAGATTTTGGAAGCTCTTCTCATACACATATGACCACTAAAAAACCACCTTTTTCTTAGTCAAATTTGTCAAAGAAGGTAGAATAAAACCTCTAGAAAATACTGATAATACCTTACCAAACTAATAAAAGTCCAAATCTCGATAGGAGAAGTAGGTCTAGCTCAATCACGAATCACTGCTATCTTAGCCGGATAAAAAATAATACCATTTTTGTTGATGGTCATCATATGACCCAATAAAGATATAGAATCGAACCAAAACTAACACTTGGACACCTTAGCATACAACTTCTCATCACGCAACTTCTGAAATACAATTATTAAATTCTTTACATGGTTGGCCTTACTCTTGGAATAAACCAAGATGTCATCTATAAATACTATACAAAGGAGTCGAGATACAATTGAAATACATGATTCATCAACTCTATGAATGATGTAGGGGCATTGGTAAATTCAAAATACATGACCAAGAACTCATAATGACTATATTGAATTCAAAAATCCATTTTTGGAACATACAATTCTCTATTATTCTACTGGTGATACCCAAATCTCAAATTAATCTAGGAAAATACCAAAGCATGTCAAGAGTCCATCAATGAGAGGACGAGGATACTTGTTCTTAAACATCAATTTGTTCAACTATCATAATCAATACACATACACATAAAGACATTAATTTTATTTACAAACAAAATAAGAGCACCTTAAGGATATACGCTAGGTCTGATGAACCCCTTACCCATCAGATCCTATAGTTGATTTTTTAATTCCTTCAACTCTGCTGGGGCCATCATTTAAAGAGGGATAGAAATAGACTTGGTGCCCATCTCCACATCAATTGCGAAATCAAAATCCCAATCCATAGGTATACTAGGCAAATGCATAGGAAACACATCAATAAATTCGTAACAAATTAAATCGAATCCATAAAAGGTGGTGAGTCAACACTATTATCAAAGACATGTGCCAAATAAGATAGATAACCCTTCTCAATCATGCAATGATAATGCAGAAAAGATATAACACCCTTTGAAACTGAATTAAGAGTACCCTTCAAAGCTGACCACGGTACACCCAACATAATAAAGGTCAGAGTGTTGGCATAATAGTCCAAACTAGCATAATAAAAAGATAACCAATCCATACCCAAGATAACATCAAAATCAACCATATCTTGGATAATAAAATCTACCCAAGTCTCACAACCCACAAAGGTAACCATACAAGATTGGCACAAGCGATCCACCACTAAAAAATCTATTAGGGGGATAGACACATAAAGAGTCATAACAAAGGTATAACATGAAACATCAAACTAAGAAGCCAAATTGGTAGACATATAGAAGAATTTAGATCCAGGGTCAAATAATACAGAAGCAAATCTGTAGTAAACCGAGATGATGACTGTAATAACTGTATTAGAATCCTCTGTCTTGGGTCTCACAGTAATAGCATAACACTAACCACATCCGCTTCTAGACTGAAGAACCTTATGACCACCTCTTCGAGAACCTCTGCCTCTACCTTGAGCACTTCTAGTACCACTAGCACTACCCTACCACTTTGTGAACAACCTCTTACTAACAAAATTGAAGAAGGGCAAAGCTGTAGCTGAAAACCCTGCTGGGTGGATCCATATACACGTAGAGGGAAATCCTTGGACACATGAATGATTCATCACATACAAAAATATTCCTTTTGGCCTGACTCAATTTGAGAAGGTATGGATGACCTAGAATGACCACCTGGTCCTGAAGAAATAATCCTTGAGCCTCCACCCACATGACCTAATACCTAGCTGCAAAACCTGAAGGTCTACCATCCAATCTCTGCAATATAGCCTAAACCAGCTAACCATAATAACCATAGAAACATCTACTAGAGAAATATCTACCTCAAGAGGCATATCCACTAAACTCACCCTTATGATACACCTTTTTCTTGCCTCTATAAGTAGCCTGGATAATAGACTCAGTTATCTTGCCATGCTCAATAATAATCCATAAAGAAGACCCTAAAACTACTATCCAGGTTGTAGCCAACTAATAGGTACCATCTATCTCCTTTTACAAACATTGAAATCCTCTTAGACTCATTAGAGATTCTAGTGGCTCAATATTTAGATAAGGTGTAAAAATAATCCTTATACTCAACAATAGTCATGGTGCATTTCTCTAAATAATCAAACTTATCACACATCTGATCTCTCAAAGGAGGCCTAAAAAAACTAAGTCCAAGTTATTGCAGGAGAACACAAAGGTCCACAACTACAAAACAACCTCCATCATTCCCGAGCCACACCATCAACTAATGGGTAGTATAAGAAACTCCATGAGACTCAAGGGATCTAAGATTATGTAACTTCTTATGAAAATCAATCAAAAACTTATATGCATCCGCTTCAATAGCTCCACTAAACTTGGGCGGACCCTATCAAATAAACCTCTCAAATGTCTTTTGATCATCAGAAAATATAACTATACCCAAATCTACTGGAGGAATAGTAAATCGTACAAATAATTAATCTATATGTGCGGGTCCATAAATGATGGTTGTAACCCAAGAAGAAGGAATACCATAAGAAAATGCCGACACTGACGGTGCAACATTACTTGAAATTTGAGAAATACCAGGTACACTAAAGGGTACACATTCCAAATGACTCAAGAGACTAACCAAAAGGCCTTGAAGCACTGGGTATCAACTAAACCCTATGGGGCCTAAGATGGACCCACATACTATGTTTTGTAATCATCCCTGGAGTACACAATCCCTGGCTGAAAAGAGGCCTTCCTAGCATGTCCTCTGACTGGGGCAACTCCTCGTGCCCGACCCATACCTCTAAACCATCCACGACCCTACCTCCCTAGTTAAGATCCTCAGGTGTTGGCTCAACATCTATGGCCTCTTTAAATCTTGTCCTCACCATCTATACAAAAAAGTGAAACACAACATAGAAAATTGGGTTAGAACAACCCACACGACTAAAATCTAAATAGGGAAGTTTTTTCCTAAAGACATTTTATAGTCTAATGAATATAGATAATGAAATTTTCATACCAATATGAGAGACTCTACTAGACATCTTGCTTTTACACTTATGAAATTGGTGAATCGGGCTGCTCTGATTCTAATTTATTATGACTCAAATATGGATCCTGATAACACTTATTATAGATCAGCCTTGGTAAGTAAGCCAATTACCTAAATTGATAAAGGAAAATTGAAAATAATAATAGAATATTACCCAAGGCAAGACTTCTAGAACAAAGTTATACCTTTACAAGTATAATAATAGCGCAAGTTTGTAAGAAATGCCATAAATTACCCAAATCATGGTGTCATAATGTAAGAATACTCTAGTACAATATCTAAAAACTACAAATACACACCTATTTATGAAAAGCAAAATAAAGATTAGTGATGATCTATGAGGTCTGAATCAGCCCAAAACTCTAGAGCTAATCAGTACCTCAAAGTTTGGAATCTTCACACAAAATTAACTGCCACGTGAGGCGCTCATTCTAGGATCTACATTGAAAGAACCCAGTAGGGGTGAGCACAATCCACATATACTCAGTAGGTATCATAGAAATACTAAGCAAGAAAGAAAGTAAAATAAGTAAAACAACACTTTAAGCACATCACCTGGAAATAATAAAGTCACAAAATATAGCTCACACTGTCTCCACTAACAGTTCTAACAGATAACGCATAGAAATGGAAACCACATATATACACACAAAAATACATTGAAACTAAGTACAAGTCAAAAAACTAAAAAAATAAAGAATGCATGTGCAAATGTAATGGAATGGAATGTGGATGGGATGAATGGTGAAAGCCATTGCATGACTTTTTGTAAACACCCACCGAGCTTACAACTACCAAATAGGATCCATGTAAAGTTCGCAACCCATATACTACATATTATATCTCAATCTCTACTCACCCCTCTGACTCACGTTCATAAAAAGGATTTTCATAAAAGTCTCTTATTTTCATTCAAAAATAGTGTTCCTCAATGGTATCAGTCTCAAATGAATTTATATGTATAAAATAAAGATGTATTAGTCACAATCAATTCACTATAATGATATCCAATCCATCCAACCATATATATATGTATGAGTTCAAAAATAAACTTAATATGGCCATAATTTATGATTGTCAACTCTAATTAGGCACCATCGGAATAAATATGCATGTAGGATATCACCAATATCATATCAACCCCTAACTCAGATATTTCTATCATGATAAAGGCAACCAATGCTCAACTATGGCCTATATTAGGAAAATGAGTCCCCACACAGGTATTATATCTAGAACGAAGGCATTTAAATGCATTGATAAGGAAAATGATGTCAAATAACGCTCCACAAAGGCAACGCATAATGTTAGATATCACAAGTAAACAACAACAGAGTAGAAGCCCCACACGGGCACACAATAGTAGTAATAATCTTAAAATATAAGCCTCAGTTTCTCCAATGCATAACAAGCTTTACTTTTTTATTAACTGCCTATCTCAATTTGAAAGAAGTTAAGCCATAACCTAGCTCCAAATGATAAAATACTGATCTAATGTATTTCAACACAAAGTTTTCCCTTATGAATAGCCCCCTAATCAACTACAATATTCAAATATAGCATCTACACGTTAAAAGAAAGCTAATGATACTCATATTGTTTATATTTAGACTAGGTTCAAAACGAGCTAAAAAATAAAAAGGAATAAAAATGGAATTTTGTTTTAAAAATACCTTTCCCTAGTTTATAGGAATCTACATTTGAAAACTCATTAAAAAATGAATTAAAAATAAGGTCCAGATTGAGAAGAAACCCTTTTTAAACTTTATTAGTAAAAATCACAAACTTTCATTTTAAAATCACGATTCAAAGGTTTTTTTGATGATATGATCGATATAACGTAATATGAATAAGGATTTGGAGCTTTACCAAGCTCAAATGGTGAAGAAATCCTCAAGAATCTCCCAAACTCGAATCTCAAATGACCAAAAATGAAGAAAAATATATGAAAATGAATTATATATACCAACCCAGAGTTACCCAGTTAAGAGGTCATCGCTTAAGATATAGGTGACCGCTAAAGCGGTCTGGCCTACATGACTAGGCAATCTAAAGAGGTCCCTTTTCGTTAAATAAGCACCCGCAAAAGTGGCCAAGTTCCCATCATCCATTTGTATATTGACACAACATAAACAATCATCAATCTCAATGAAAATTGGTCTAATATTCACATTCAAGTTACTATCAAGTTCATTTCCATTAACTAGAGAGTTAGGATTAACATTTTTACCCCGATGAGCTCTTAAATATCCTTCTTTACCTTGATTTTCTAAAATTAAGCTCAATTGCTCACTTGAAGATGTAGTCCCAAATTGACTTGCTTCTTTTAATTTTTGAATTTATTTCCAAAAGTCATCCTTTTTTTTTATTTTTCAAGAATACCTATAAAATAGTGGAAACAATAGAAGAACAAGATTTCAAAAGGTTAGAGCTAGAATAAGAAAGCTACCCATTCGCACTCTCTTGTTTTTCTCTTATCTCATCTTTTCTCTAAATTACTTAATTTTTCTTCTTTTATTCTCATACTATTCACTCTCATTTTTAACTGTCTTTTCTTTTGCCTTTTTAACCACCCACTCACTTCATTCTAAATATCCTTTTATTTTTCCTTTTTTGAGTTGTCACTATTCGCTCTCTTACTACCTTTTATCATTCATTTTATTAGGAGTGCAATAGGATGCAAGAATACCCTTTGAGTCATTGGGATATCTCTTTACATCAAGTTTCAAGTTGGCATCATTAGAAATTTCAAAAACTCAACTTGAATTGTTGGAATGACTTTGTAAACCAAATTTGAAGTTAGTAGTCTTCACTTTCAATAACTTGACATTCTCAGTTATTATTAAAGATTCCTTATTGGCCATAGGAGTTATGACATATTTATATTTCATGAATCTGACAACAACAAACTTTTTCAAATTTATATCAATCAAAATTATGTTTGGATCAAGGAACTCCTAAACACACCAAACAAGTAGACATCACACCAAATCCCCCTTGATATCTTTCATGGTAAACAATGATCTTCACCTCTTTGTCAACCAATATTTTACTAAATTTATATGGTGAACTTTTTGTATGACAAGGTATGTCCAACCACTCAATCAAATAAGGATTAATGAAATTGGTATAACACAATTTATCTATACCTAAAATGCAATCAAATGTACAACCACTCTCATATCCTAATAATGACTTTCAATTTAGTCAAATTTTCATTAGGCTCATACTCTTCTTTTCTTGTAGAAGTACTACTATAATTGTCATAGAATACTTCACAATAATTTTCACTATAACTATAGGAACTTCCTCTTTCTCCATAATCACCCAAACCTCCATTGTAACCCCTTCAACTTGTGTAAGACATAATTAAGACAAGAAAAATGGTTGGTAAAATAAACCTCACTAGTCACTCCCTCACGTATATTACTTAAATGATTGCACTCAATTTCCCTTCTGCTCATGTATACACTCAAAGGTCGTAGAATTTTAGGACCACACTCAAATAATGTCACCACTCAAAGGTATCCTTTAGTATCTTTACGGTTCTACAATCTCAAATAGACTCAATGTAAGCTTTCAAGTATCGATTCAGAATAAAGTTTATGTCAATAACAAAAAAGGAAAAAACAAACAAGCTAAAAGACTAGGAATGAAATAAACACACGATGAAACTAAAAGAGAAAAGTACTAAATAAAATACAAACACAAAACTAGATAACACTAGTATGAAATAATACTTGTAATCTAGTGAAGAAATATAAGAGAAGAATAGCAAATCAAATAGGAATGGCTAGATTTTTAAAAAAAATTCAAAATAAATTATTAAAAAAATGGCTAATGTTGTAAATTTGAGAAAATAAAAGTCCATTGTTCATCTTCTTCTGCATACTACTCCAGCTGAAATTCAACCAAAACACACCTTAAATCACACCTAAACAATCCAAAAGGTTCAAATAAGAAAGTAAATAGATTTTCCCAACTATGTTTTTTAGATCTATTTTTTTGTGGTAACCAGAACTTCAATCCTCAAATACGATGACAACTTGAATTTCAGCTTGATAGACTGATACCACCAAATTACAACTCTCGTTTGAAAGTGTAAGCAATCGTCATCAAATATAGAATCCAACTAAGTGTTATGATTGTTAATAGACTGTTGATCGAAGGTTCTGAAGTAAAGGGGTTTTTGACTTGTTACCTGTAACACTCCAATTTTCTGAATCAGAATGCTACACGATGTTCATGACCTCGAAGGACCACAAGCTAACCCATGACTAATATCTATACCTATACACTACATAATATAAGATGAAAATGCGGAAACATGTACTGAATGACCATAAGGTTCAAATCTGAATAAACATCTAATAAGACAATATCTGAAAATGGTATAACAATACCAAAATAAATCTGAAATAACTGTCTGACATACTATAGTCTGGAAAGCCTCTAAACTGTCTGAATAAGGAGTTGATGGGACATGTCCCCAACTAGCTCTATCTAGCAACTGAACTAAAATAGTATATAAAGTAATAATCATATCGTCCTCAAATGAGAAGGACTCACTGCAAACTCTGAACACTGGAATGCTACTGCTGATTTGGAGATCGTGTCTCTGAACCTATGGTGTAACATAAGAGAAAGAACCATAGCGCAAATGCGTTATTACGTCTGAATGTAGTGAGTATACGAGTGAGGTAGGCTAAATGCAAAGGGTTATATGCATGAACAATACTGACTGATATGAACGTGAGAATACATACATGAATATGTAACTGTAGCTGAACTTGTGGAGATACTAAATACTGAGTTTGAATAGTGACAACATGAGTGTACTGATACTGAGATACTAAATAGATGAACGATTATTTCTGATAGTTCAAATTATAAAGAACTGGTCTGATTGACTGTGTGTCTAACAGTCCTGAAACTGAATACTGAGTATGTAAATCACTAATAAGTAAGAAACTGATACTATATTACTAAATACCAAGGGACTACTACTATCTTACAGATATATGAATAACTGTATATGATAGTTCTAATTATGAAGAACTAGTCTGGTTGATTGTGTCCGACAGTCCTGAAGCTGAATACTAATTTCATAAATTTTGATAACTGATGTGACTGATAACATGAGTTCTGAGAACTGATATAACTGATAGCATAAGTAACTGTATCTAACAGTCCATAAATCTGAAGGAACTATCTGAGTTCTATTTTATTTCTGAGTTGACTGTATCTGACAGTCCTAAAATCTAAAGAACTATCTAAGTTCTTTTACTGAGACTAAGACTGAAACTGAGACCGTGGGAAGTAGTTGTCTAACTGACATGCCCCAATAATGTATATAGCTAAGTTAGGATCCAATCTCTACCCTAACTGGAGAGGTGTCAATACCGCACCATTGGTAAAGATAACTATGAGTGACCCTTATCTTGCAGGTACTCAAATGAGAATGGTGGGAACCCTAAACTGACAGGTTAAGATGTCTCAACCTACGCTGGCTACGTAGTTCTTGAACATAAGGATGACTGCTAAGAATCACACCCTGAAGGATACTGAACTGAATAAATAATCTAAACTGAATAACTAAACTAAACTTATTAGCTGAACTGATACTGATTAACTGGACTGATACTAGTGGTATTGTTTAGTGGAGCTAAACTAAGTTTACTGGATTTCGATGACTAACAAAATATACTGAGTTCTGAGGACTGGTTGAGAGTACTGAAGTTACTGAGATTAATTATGAATACTGAGGTTGCTGAGGTTACTGAGCACTGAGATTACTAAGATTACCGAGTTTTCCTGAGTCACATGACTAACTGAATTCTGTAGATCATGGCTTGACTGAGAGTATCGTGATAACATGACATGGCTCTAGGCACACAACTATATTTTTCGGGTATAAGTACCCCTAGGACTCGATGGAAGGAAACTGACACAACTTGACTTTCTTGAGTACATGACCATCAATAACAATCCATAATACATGTGTGAGGGATTTCATAAAGTACATGGTCATCATAATATCTAACATGAATAAGAATGCTTACAATCAAGTTATAAATCTCATATTCTAATATCATGGGCATTCCGACAACATATACTATTCATAACAATGGCATGGAAACCATTTAAGCATAAGGGAATGGCAAACATATAACATTTAGTTCATATTGTAACAATTTGGGGATAACTCATGTGATACTTCAAAATCATGATCTTGTTCATAGCATGGAAGGCATATAGACAAACTATGAATCCATTCCCCAGTCATCATGTACATTCCATTAACACCTATATGGCACAACAATGACAAGTGAGATCTTTGAATATAATAGACTAGCATGAATTTATCATATAGTTCACCCCTAAGTTTTAATACATGTTTTTTTTATCATTCTAGGCATTTTATCAAACACCTTACATGCACAATATTGAGCATAGGTGTACTAAACAAATTTAGAAATCATGAACCACCCAAATTCATGGGTTTCCAACTAACATTCCCATACACTTCTTGGAAACACATTTAAATACTATCTTGAAACACATTTAACAACCATCAACATGAACATAATCACACAACAACATAAATATCATAATTTATTATTTAAAATATGGTTCTTGAGCTCCATGGATGAAAGGAATCCGTGGATGAACACTACACATACCTTATTTCTTAATTACATAAAGATTGATAGAGAGAATTGCTTGAACTTGAATCTTCTATGAAAACCCTAGCTTGTGTTCTTGAGAGGATTATGATACACCCAAATTACAACTTTCTTAGGAGAATGTAAGCGGTCGCTGTCAAATATAGAACCCAACTAGGTTGGGTGTCGAATCCCACAGGGAATACTGTGTTACTAAGTAGTATAGTTGTTACTGGACTGTTGATCAGAGGAAAATGGGGTGGTGGTTTTGGAAGAGTTTTCTCCACTACTTCCTTTTCATTGTGCTTCCCATTATCAATCTTTTCAAACTGTTGACAGCTAGGTGTAGTATCATGAATGACCTCATCCTGATTTTCAACTTCTACAGAATCATCATAATCCGCTTCTACAACATTCTCCTCCATACTATCAACCATAGACTTATCCTTGGATGGATTTTCCAACACCTTACCACTCCTGGTAGTGATTTACAAACATGATCCATCTTCTCTTAGATTTTGCACAGAGTCACTTGGTAAAGTTCCAGCTTTCCTTTGATTGAATACCACCGATAGTTGACTCATTTGCTATTCCAACTGTTTAATTTAAGTGGAATGCGAGTCAAATAATTGATTCATTAAGGAAAAATCATTTTTTACCTCAGCTACTCCCGTGTTGGTTTCCTCCACTCCTTTCAACAGCTTGGCCATCATGTCCTCCATGGACATCTTCCCAGAGCTAGATGCAGTAGCTTCACGATTTCCAGGAGGGACATACAAACCGCTCCTGTCATTCTTATTCTTCCAATTTCCTTGGTCTCGGTCCTTGTATCTAGATTTTTCATAATAGTTCCAACCTTGGTTTCCTTGGCCACTGCCTCGGAAACGCCCTTGATTATTCAAGTAATTTGCTTCCTCCTCAGAATCAGAGTCATCTCTTCCTTTAGATACAACAGCTTTGACCTTTTCTATCTTCCCCGATAATAAATGCTTAGTAAGAAGGTCCATCTGCATTTTCATGTGAGCCATATCCTGGTCACGTTCCTCTTCCCTTCGCCTCTGTTCTACCATCATGCCAATAGATATAGTAGATCTTTCTACCTCAGAGTCCCTGGTATGCCAAGCTCTACTCTGCTTTGTCATATGATCTAGCATGTCAGATGCCTCAAGAAAAGTAAGGTCCATGAATGACCTACCCGCAACATTATCTACCATTGGCTTAGTCACCGAGTTCAAAGCCCTATATAATATCTCCATCAAGTGGACATTGGTCATCTGATGATTTAGGCACCGCATAAACTTCTTCTTGAACCTCTCCCAAGTCTCGTGGAGAGCTTCAATTGGAAGCTATCTGAAGTTACTTATCTCATCTCTCAATTGTTCCCTCTTGGACGGTGGAAAGAATCTTTCTAGGAAAGTGTCTTTCAGTTGCCTCCAATTAGTAATAGAGTCGGGAGATAGCTCGTTTATCCATATAGTTGGCTCTCTAGATAGAGACAATGGAATTAATTGCAGCCGGATCGCATTCTGTCCAACCCCTGGATTGTAAAATGATTTGCATGTTGAGATAAAATTAATCAGATGCATATTCAGATCGTCTCCTGCAAGTCCACCAAATAGCCCTTTGAGTTGAAATAGCTGGATCATAGTTCTAGTGATATTGAACTTGGCTCCGGGTGCTAAAAGCGGAGGAATACTAGCCCCCATAACACTAGCCCCATCCAAGTCATCATCATCATCATCAAAAGCAAACTGCACAGCTTTGCATTCGGGTCTCATTCTAGCATGGTAATCTCTGTTGACATTCCTTTTCACAGGTGCAACCAAATCCTCTGCACGCCTTGGATTTAATAGCTCATCATCACCCAAGTCTTCATCATCCGGATTGGGTACCCGACCTGGGTTATTGATAACGCTCAATCTACAGCTCTCGTAGGAGTGTAAAGCGGTCGTTGTCAAATATATAACCCAACTGGGTTGGGTATCGATCCCACAGGGAATAGCTTGGTCAACAAGTAAGCAAAGATTACTAGACTTTTAGTGCAAGTCTCGTAAAAAGGGGGGAGTTTTGTCGTGCAAGTAATGTAAACAAAGTAATAAGGTAAAAATGCAAAATAGCAAAGTAAAAAGAAAGAATGTTTGGTAAGATGTAAAACAATGAGAATTGAGAAGTTGGGGTTATGTCCACCTCCTGAGTTGTACGTCTCTATTGGCTATGAGTTGTACGGAATTCAGACATGCATGTGCTTATAGAGAATTGTATTCTATGGTAAATCCAAGCGTCTTTCGACCTAAACAAAGACTATTTCACTGTAACTCTTTCGAGTTTACAGCGTATCTAATGGTACAAATTCTCCAAGAGGTTAATCCAGTTACGACACTAACTTTTTAATAGGGGATGGGACTCTATTACCTTGACATTATCTCTTTTCCAGACATATAACTTTTCTTTTGAACAAGTTAATGCTATACTGGCGTATTCTATGCGTTTGCAACCACAAGGATTTGCATTAAGATGAACAGAATAATGATATAAGCAGCATACGTGTCGCGAATTCACAAACTCATAGCAATAGATAGTATCTCATACGGCTTCCATCACCCCAACAGAGAAGTTTAGCTACTCATGAGTGCGATGGAAATCACAATAGACATTATCATTATACCACAATAAAGATCTCACGTGTAGTATGGTGTGGTATGGCTTTAGGCGTGAATTCCTTGCAAAATAGCGATTCTCTTATTGTAAAATTAAAAGTCGAATAGATGAAAAATAATGTCAACAATGAATTAATAAAGAAAGGGGAAGGATGGAATAGGGATGAAAGTGGTGGAGAATTGTTTTGATGGATGGATGGATGGTGGATGGATGGGGATTATAAAAATTTCCAGCAAAATAGGGTATTTAGAACACCCATATCCTATTCCTACTAAGCTACGGCATTACTTATCCTAATCCTACTAGGATACTGCGTACTTATCCTAATCCTAATAAGTTACTACTAGTCCCCAGAGTCTTTAGAATTGTTGTTTTTGCCCGGGACAGATTTTCCATGCGTCACTTTTGGTCCTTGGCGTCCAAGCTTTCCCTTCCTTCTTTCGTGAAGCTTCCTTTGGCGTCAAGTTATCCATAAAATGCTGAAATCTGCATCATTTATACCTGAAAACTTGCTAATCACGTTTGTTAGCTCAATTATAGGAAAAAGGACTAAAAGTGCATGAATTATATAGTTTGTCCTCAAAACTTAGCTAAAATATGGGTAAAATATAGTACTTTAGGCGTGTAAATTCGCCTATCATCAACACCCCACACTTAAAGCTTTGTTCATCCTCGAACAAAATATCATGTCCATCTAAACATCTACTTAGGGTTTCATAGTAACAACACAAAATATTCATCAAGACAGGCATAACAATCATTAACAAAGAGTAGTTTTCTGATTATTAGTAGAAACAATTCAACCTCCAACATAGACTCGTGATGATGGTCAATTTGTGTTCAAAAAGTTTAAGGCACAAAGAATCATACACGACTACCCAAAACTCATCAACCATGTGTGTCTCACAATATATTACCCATAATCACTCACAAGTATAGTATATTTATCGAACATGGGTATAGGATTATCCTTGCTCTCACTCTCACAAAGAATTCATATGTTTCAACTGATGACCATAGGCTTGTCCTTAGTGTAATTCTCCACTAAATATCAGAATGCTAAGCCTAGGATCAAATAGGTCTTCTACAGGTTGTAATGTAGGCTAAGGGATGGGTGGGACTATTTTGGCCAGAAATAGTGACTATGTTCCTAAGCGCTTTGATACATCACATTATGTCATTAACACTTTTCTTTCAAACAACCTTTCAACTTTCTTTTATTCTACCTCCCCTTTTCTCCTCTTTTGTTTTCCAATTTTAAACATAGCTAACTTTTTTTAGTTTTCTTTTCCTTTTTCTTTTCATAACACACCTCTTATGATAGCAATTTTTTTCATAACAAATTCAAGCACCATTACATTCTAATGCATCATACTCACCTAACTTCCTCTTATTTTGTCACATGACTTTACACTTTAAAGCACTTTAGGAATTTGGATCAAATTATGGTCTTGAAAAAAAAATGGATTAGGCTTACATATGAGGCTGTCAAAGAAAATAGGCTAACGGCTCAAAAGGGGTTAACTCTGATAATGTCCACGGGTAGGTAAAAAGAAGGTAAACAAGTACAGGTTGCCAAAGAAATGCCTAAATCATCTCCTAAACTTACACTCTTTATTTTCGCTTCACACACACCAGGCAAGTTCTAGAATCAACCACAAACATAGAATATACTATTATCTCACACGCACAAGGCACATGGTTGACTTTATTGGGAGCAGTATAGACTCTTGACCCAACAGATGAAGGAATTGAACCACACAATATCATATAGTGAGTTGCAAGTAGAGCCTAAACATCTCAATAGTAATGATTTTATCACAAACTCTTGTTATAATACCATGCTGCCTATCAGAAAAATTTCATGCAAGGTTTTTTTAAAAAATTTTTATCTAAAAATAAACAGAAATTTAACTACTAAAAAAAAACAAACATAAATATAAATGCAAATGCAGATAAAGAAGGATAGCATGCAAATACCAGCACCCCACACTTAGATGGGACACACTGCCCTCAGTGGAAAATAAATAAGAAGAACCTGGTTAATCAGACTCCTCCTCTATGTCTGGGGTCATACCCCCTTCGTCAGAATCATCATTGGAGTCGTCGTCATCAGAATTCTCCTCCACGTCGGAGTCTGGCATTCGTCAATCATCATCGGTCGGCACATCGTCATCAAGAGGTTCCTCAAAATATGTACCTACTCCACACATCGCCTTCGTGTGCTCATTCATTAGGTAGTCATAATCCAGATATTGGAGCTCTGCAGCAGTTGGAACACGACCACCGCTCATCATTGTAAACCGAGTCATGCCATAAAGATGGCGAAAGAAACTCTCATCTCGAGCATGCCTTTCTGAAGTAGTAAGGTTGACGCCATGCGTAGTTTCAGCATCCTTAACCTTCGTGAGGTCAACCTTATTTGGGTTGTGTGGGAGTTTATGATCAGCCGGTTCCTCTTCGATGTCTTCCTTCTTCAATATTGCGGTCAACATATTGCCAAAACTGAAGTGGGACTTCTTGTGTAGCCTAGCTTTCCACATTGTGGATCGAATAATTGCCCCAATGTTGATAGGGACATTCTTCATCAATGCGTATACCAAGTACACTCTATCTCGTGTTATCTTTGTGTACTGGGTCCCTGGAATCAAGCAAGAGTTGACTATTCACAGCCATATTCTAGCTTCTCTATTCAAAGGAGAATATGGGAAGGTGTTGTGTCGTCCGGTGTCCTTGTGTCTACTCCACCGTGCCATGGACCTTGTTCCACAGAGTGTGTGTCGAATGGCTCTATATGGAGGTCTACTGTACAGCTCTTTGAATGGTGATGGATCAACAGTAGGCAAGCCAAGAAAGGAGTTGAAGAAATCCGCATTGAGTTGTAAAACTTGGCCCCGAATCTTGACCTCGCTTCCTGTGGTTTTTGGTGACCAGTTGGCACAGAATTCTCTTATTAAATTGATATTGCATTCTCCCATGTCTCGGAAGATGAAATCAAGATGTAACGCCATGATCTTGGCCAACATTCGCGGTTCTTTCTTTGCTAGGCTTTCCTTGTTTATCAAGTCCACATGAACATATTTCTTCTCTTTGTTGTTCCTATACCATTCCTTTACTTCCTCCTCTAAAACCCATTTAATTCCGAACATGCGACGTGGTACGTGCATCGAGGAGGACTCTCCTTGCTCTTTGCGTCCTCTTTTCTTGCCTTTTTGGGAAGTGGTTGCCTTATCTTTGCCTTGTCTTGCTTTGGGTGCCATTGTACCTGAGACTAAAACAATGTTCATGTTAGCGTCATCTCGATGGATACAATCTATAAACAAGCAGTAGTGGCACCACCCCACACTTAGTTTGTTGGTACAGACTAGTGAAGTGAAAGTGGTCGATTACTCAGACTTCATCGGCATACGTTTTAGGTGCTATATTCCAACAATAAAATCAGTGCAGTCATACTTCTTGTATTCTTAGCAATACTTTCATGTTTGATATATCAAGACTACTACATAGGGATTGAATCAAGGTATAGCATCTAGAAATAATCACAACCTCCTATGTTGGTAGTCAACCATAATTCTCATTTTGATGAACAAGTTATTCCAACATGTAAGCTTTCTATTGACAAGATTATGCAATTTTTGTGACCATGTCAATTCCGCAAAAGTATGACAGTGCATCAAAATCAAATTCAAGTTGGAAACATGTTAAGATTATTCCTACGTATTCTTTCACTCACTTAGTTGTATCACAACACATCAACCACATTCAAGTCACTTCTACTATTTCAAGATTTAAAAATTCATAATAGGCGTAGTAGTGTAGTACTTACGGAATATAAGTGAAGAACAAAGAAGTACTTACTTGATTGATGCCTTTGGATGATGTTCTTGTGAAGTAAAATAGCAAAAGAAAAATTTTGGAGAGGATTTGGAGTCTATAGGCGGCGCTTATGCTAGGTTTCCAATGTGTTTTTGGTCTAAGACTAAGTCTCTTATTTATAGGAAAGGCTTGGGTCGATTTTTGACCCATTTAAAATCGGATTTGGAGACAAGAAGTGACCATAGGCGGCGCCTTTTGCTTTGCCTATGCTTGGCATAGGTGGCGCCTTTTGCATAGCATTGTTGAGCATAGGCGGCGCCTATGCCATGGTATTCTTAGGCATAGGCGGCGCCTTTTGCATGGCATATGAGATTCAGAGACAAAAGGCATTGGCATAGACAGCGCCTATGCTATGGCATACTTGGGCATGGGCGGCGCCTATGATATGGCACACTAGATTCTGAGAGCTTAGGCCATAGTATAGGCCTTGCCTTGTTCGTGGCCTAGTTTAACATAGGCCTAGCCTTGTTCGTTGCCTATATTTTCATAAGCAATGCCCAATCCATAGCCTTTTGCTTCTTCATTCCTAACTTACCACCTTTAACATGCAATACGTCCAAATCAAAATTTGAAACCGACCTCCTCGTTTTACACCTCTTTGTACCTACATTTACTCAAAAACAACAAAGACGATTAGAACGATGGGTTGCCTCCCATCAAGCGCCTTAGTTTTGGTCGTGGAACGACTCTTCTTTTTGGATTTTTTATTTATCGAAAGCAAACAATTAGTAGAACGAAAGAAAGAAAAAAAATGAAAAACGATGGGTTACCTCCCACCAAGCGCTTGATTTATTATCGCGGCACGACATATCTATCTCGATTACTTAGACTTCATCGAGATAGATGGTGGATCATTTTCTGAATGGATTCAGACGACAATGAGGCTTACTTGTAGGCATGCAATTTTCTTCGAGATGACCCTCGTGCATGCCTATCCCGGGAGGGATACCAATTATATTATCAATAGTCCAACCCATGGCTCTCTTGTATCTCTTCAGAGCAGAGATGAGAGCCTCTACGTGCTGTTCACTTAAATCATCCGCCATACTTACCGGAAGTATATTTCCTCTTTCCAAGAACACATACCTTAGATAATCGGGGAGCTCTTTCGATTCTAGCATTGGTGGCTCTTCAATGGAAGTCTTCGCTGTTGGTGATGGTTGATTCTTAAGATCAAGGTCCGGCTGTTTAGGACTATGAGAATAGGACCCTATTTCTGTTAGAGCACATGTAGTTTCTTCATACTCTTCATCATCCTTATGCTCAACATTCAGTAGCGCAGCAGACAATGGCTCAACAGTAAGCTGTTCCGCTACAGATAATGCTTTCTTATCCTCATAATGAACATCAGCTACAGAGAACACATTCATATCGCTGGGCTGCTTTATTGCTTTGCATATATCAAAACGGACCACTTCATCATTCAACCGAAATAAAAGCTCATTAGCTCTCATGTCAATAAGCACACTTTCTGTTGCAAGGAAAGGACGTCCCAAGATTATGGGAACTTCAGAATCCACCTCACAATCCAGAATAATGAAGTCTGCAGGAAAGATGAATGAAGAAACCTTCACCAATACATCATTCAAGATACCCACAGGTCGGTTTACCGACCTATCAGCCATCATGAGCCTCATATTGGTTGGTGTCGGATCGCCTAACCCCAACTTCCTGTAGACGGATAGTGGCATCAAATTGATGCTAGCACCCAGATCGCACAATGCCTTGGCAAAGTTCAAAGATCCAACAGTGCAAGGAATAGTGAAGGCACCAGGGTCGGCCTTTTTCTGAACTAGCGATCTTGTAGCGATTGCACTGCAATGATGAACATTATTTACCGGCTCATAGCTTACCGCCCGCTTCTTTGTTAAAAGGTCCTTCATGAATTTTGCATACCCAGGCATTTGTTCTAGTGCCTCCACCAACGGAACATTAATGGTCAGCTGCTTTAACATATTCATGAATTTGCTGAACTTTGTATCATCCGCAATCTTCTTCAATCTTTGAGGAAAAGGTGGTGGTGGATAAGAAATTGTTTTCTCCATGACTTTCTTCTCCCCTTGCTTCCGTTTTTCAGCTTTTTCAGGCTGCAACATACTCGGTGTGACGTCATGGACGTTGTGGGTGGTTTCTACGGCAACTTCTCCTTTTGCCTTATCATCGATGTCTGCTGCCTCTTTAACCACTTGCTTGCCTTTGTATGAAGTTTTCAGCACCTTACCACTTCGGGTAGTAATAGCCATGCATGATCCGTCATTCCTTGGATTTTGCACAGTGTCGCTAGGTAAGGTGCCAGCCTTTCTTTGATTAAGTGCTGCTGAAAGTTGGCTCAATTGCTGCTCTATTTGCTTGATTGAAGTGGAATGTGAGTCAACCAATTGCTTCATTGAGGACAAATCATTTATTACCTTCGTTACTCCCGCGCTGGTTGCTTCCACTCCTTTCAACAGTTTAGCCATCATATCTTCCATATTTCCAGAACCAGATGTAGTGACGTCACGTCTTCCTGGGGGAACATACAAACCACTCTTGTCATTCTTGTTCTTCCAACTATCTTGGTCCCTGTTTCCAGATTTATCATAATAGTTCCGACCTTGGTTTCCTTGGGTATAACCTCGGAAACCCCCCTGATTGTTCAAGTAGTTGGCTTCTTCTTCAGAATCAGATTCGTCTCTTCCTTTTAACACAACAGCTTTGACTTTTTCGGTCTTCCCTGATAATAGATGCTTTGTAAGAAGATCCAATTGTGTTTTCATGTGCGCCATATCTTGATCACGTTCTTCTTCTCTTATCCTTTGTTTAGCAGTCATGCCAATAGATATAGTAGGGCTTGCTACCTCAGAATCCCTGGTATGCCAAGCTCTACTTTGCTTCGTCATCCGATCTAGCATATTGCTTGCCTGCCCAAAGGTGAGGTCCATAAATGATCCTCCAGCCGCATTATCCACCACTGGTTTAGTTATTGAATTCAAAGCTCTGTATAATATCTCCATTAGGTGGACATTGGTCATGTGATGGTTTGGGCACCTCATAAGCTTCGTCTTGAACCTCTCCCATGTTTCATAAAAAGCTTCGGTTGGAAGCTGCCGAAAGTTGCTGATTTCATCTATTAATTATGCTCTTTTGGATGGCGGAAAGAATCTTTCTAGGAAAGCGTCTCTCAATTGCCTCCAATTTGTAATAGAATCAGGAGTCAGCCCATTCAACCATAGAGTTGCCTCCCCAGACAGAGACAATGGAAATAGGCATAATCGAATTGCATTCTGACCAACGCCAGGATTGTCAAACGACTTGCATGTAGAAATAAAGTTGATGAGATGCATATTCGGATCATCGCCTGCTAGTCCACCAAATAATCCCTTGAGTTGCAATAACTGAATCATGATGCTGGTGATGTTGAAATTGGCTTCGGGTGCCAATGTTGGAGGAATAATGGCTCCTGTGACTCCGGCTACATCAAGATCATCATCATCATCGTCGAAAGCTGGTTGTATAGGTCGGCGTTCATGCCTAAACCTTGCTTGACGATCTCTTCTGTTGGCAGGTGTTGTGATCTCAGCAGCATGCCTAGGGTTTAGTAACTCGTCATCACCTAGGTCCTCATCGTCAGGATTTATTGCTCGCCCGGGGTTATCAATATTCTGTTGATGCACTTGAGCGGCGGCTAGAGCAACTAGTCTCACCTGTTCCTGTTGAGCAGCCATCCTTTCAATTTCGTGTTGTGCCTCCATTCTGCCAATACGTTGTGGTTCAAGATTGATAGGTAATAACGGTTGACCAGAACTTCGAGTATGGGGCATGCTGCAGAAAACAAAAACAAAAACTAAAAGTAAAAGTACGAGAATCTTTGACCAAAGGGTCTAGTAACTATCACAAACTTAATTGACACTCGTATTCCCCGGCAACGGCGCAAATTTTTGATAACTCTCAATCTACAGCTCTCGTAGGAGTGTAAAGCGGTCGTTGTCAAATATATAACCCAACTGGGTTGGGTATCGATCCCACAGGGAATAACTTGGTCAACAAGTAAGAAAAGATTACTAGACTTTTACTGCAAGTCTCGTAAAAAGGGGGGAGTTTTGTCGTGCAAGTAATGTAACCAAAGTAATAAGGTAAAAACGGAAAATAGCAAAGTAAAAACAAAGAATGTTTGGTAAGATGTAAAACAATGAGAATTGAGAAGTTGGGGTTATGTCCACCTTCTGTGTTGTACGTCTCTATTGGCTATGAGTTGTGCGGAATTCAGACATGCATGTGCTTATAGAGAATTGTATTCTATGGTAAATCCAAGCGTCTTTCGACCTAAACAAAGACTATTTCACTGTAACTCTTTCGAGCTTATAGCGTATCTAACGGTACAAATTCTCCAAGAGGTTAATCCAGTTACGACACTAACTTTTTAATAGGGGATGGGACCCTATTACCTTGACATTATCTCTTTTCCAGACATATAACTTTTCTTTCGAACAAGTTAATGCTATACTGGCGTATTCTATGCGTTTGCAACCACAAGAATTTGCATTAAGATGAAGAGAATAATGATATAAGCAGCATACGTGTCGCGAATTCACAAACTCATAGCAATAGATAGTATCTCATACGGCTTCCATCACCCCAACAGAGAAGTTTAGCTACTCATGAGTGCGATGGAAATCACAATAGACATTATCATTATACCACAATAAAGATCTCACGTGTAGTATGGTGTGGTATGGCTTTAGGCGTGAATTCCTTGCAAAATAGCGATTCTCTTGTTGTAAAATTAAAAGTCGAATAGATGAAAAATAATGTCAACAATGAATTAATAAAGAAAGGGGAAGGATGGAATAGGGATGAGGGTGGTGGAGAATTGTTTTGATGGATGGATGGATGGTGGATGGATGGGGATTATAAAAATCTCCAGCAAAATAGGGTATTTATAACACCCATATCCTATTCCTACTAAGCTACGGCATTACTTATCCTAACCTACTAGGATACTGCGTACTTATCCTAATCCTAATAAGTTACTGCTAGTCCCCAAAGTCTTTAGAATTGTTGTTTTTGCTGGGACAGATTTTCTATGCGTCACTTTTGGTCCTTGGCATCCAAGCTTTCCCTTCCTTCTTTCGTGAAGTTTCCTTTGGCGTCAAGTTATCCATAAAATGCTGAAATCTGCATCATTTATGCCTGAAAACTTGCTAATCACGTTTGTTAGCTCAATTACAGGAAAAAGGACTAAAAGTGCATGAATTATATAGTTTGTCCTCAAAACTTAGCTAAAATATGGGTAAAATATAGTACTTTAGGCGTGTAAATTCGCCTATCATCAGTTATCAACATTCTATTGATTTACTTGCACAGCTGCCAAAACAGCTAATCTAGCCTGCTCCTATTGAGCAGCTATCCTTTTCGGGTCTTGTTGCACATCCATTCTGCTAATGCGATGTGGTTCAGGATTTATAGGTAATAATGGTTGACCCGATCTTCGCGTATTTGGCATGCAATACACTCAACCTAAACAAAACAAAAATGACAAACAAAAAGTAAAATTTTGGGAATCCTTGACCAAAAGGTCAATTACCAAACGCAACCTTAGTTGACAATCGTTTTCCCCGGCAACGACACCAAAATTTAATACGCCGAAATTACATCTCTCTTACGAGAATGTAAGCGGTCGCTGTCAAATATAAAACCCAACTAGGTTTGGTGTCGAATCCCACAGGGAATACTGTGTTACTAAGTATTGTAGTTGTTACTGGACTTTTGATCAGACGTTCCTGAATAGGGGGTTTTGGTTTAAATCTGAAGTGATAGTTACAATATAACAATGAAGCAATATGTGTATTAATATTTGATTATAGAGAATGATAAGTTAGGGTTATGTCCACCTTGTAGCTTTTACTTCTCTATTAACTATGAGTATTAAGGATTTATGCATGCATGCACTTATAGAGAGATTTATTCGAATTCTAAATCCAAGTGTTTCTCAACCATCAAGGATTAATTCACTTTAGTTCTCTCGAATCCAAAGTGTACAACCTATCATATGAACTCTCCAAATCATCAATCCTATTAATGCATTAACGTGTAAAATAGAGGTTGGAAACCCTATTTTCTTATCACTACTCTCTTTTCCAAACATTAACTTTTCTATCAAACAAGTTATTGCTATAATGGCACATTCCCTATGTTTGCAACCACGAGAATTCAATCATAACGAAGAGAGTAATGATATAAGTGGATCAAGACATCATAAATTCAAAAACCCATAGCAATAGAGAGTATACTACAAGGTTTCCATAACCCTAACAAATAAGCTTAGCTACTTATGAACCAAAAGGAAATAACCATAAGAATGTTCATCATACCCAAGATTAAACGATGATATTAGTGTCTACAAAATAGAGAAAGCAAGATGAGAAAACGCTTTCTCCTTCTCATCCTTAGCTAAGCCGCCTTTTCTTGTTTCAAAACTAATACCGATACTTTTTTATAAAAATTCATCCATAAGGCTTTTAATAACATCCTTCTCTAATAAATTGCTACTGAGTCCTCAACTATTTAAAAATATTGAGTTTGCTCGGGAAAAAGTTCTCATATATCACATTCAGTCCAAAAGCTGCTTTCCTTTTATTTGAAGTTTTCTCTGTTATCCACAGGTCCCCAAAGTACCATAATCTTCCTCATTAGTACCTGAAAAGCATGCTAATCACATAGGTCATCTCACTTAACAAAAAATAGACTAAAAGTGCAAGAATTATGTATTTTATCCTCAAACATAGGTAAGTTATGGTGCTTAGACGTATAAATACGCCCAACATCACCACCCCACACTTAAATCTTTGTTTATCCTCGAACAAAATCATACATCCATGCAAATACCTAACTAAACTTCACAAGGGCAACACAAAATGCTCAACAAGACATACACAACAAATATTAACAAAGATTAGATTTCTGGATCATTACTAGAAACAACTCACCCTCCAACATAGACTCATTAATTTGGTTAATTCATCTACACAAATTAAGCAAAGAAATCATATAAAACTACCCAACAATCATCAACCATGTGCGCTCACACAAGAAAGTTACCCATAATCACTCATAGTTTTGCATTCTTCAAAAATATGGGTATAAGAATCAACTTGCTTTCTCTCACTCTCACAAAGAATTCTTAGATTACAACTGATGACCATATGCTTTCCCTTAGTGTAATGCTCCACTGATATTAGAATGCTAAGGTTTGGATCAAATAGGTCTTTTATGGATTGTAATGTAGGCTAAAGGGATGGGTAGGACTATTTTGGCCAAAAATAGTGACTATGTTCCCTAAGAGCTTTAATACACTACATTATGCCATTTAGACCAACTTTTAACAACCAATCTACCTTCCATTCACCTACCAACCTTTTTTATTTTTGCCCCATTTTATTACTCAATCAAAAACACTTTGATGGAAGAATACAACTCTTTTTATTTTACATCAATTTCTTGTTACGCACCTCTATGATAGCCACCCTAAGCTTAGGCTATTTTCCTTAGTCGAGGTGCACAATGTCCAAGAAAGGACCAGGGCCAAAACAAGTTCATTGTAACATGTTTGGCTACAAATTCATCACTTTTAGTGTAGCACCTTGCCACTCCCAATCACAATATTTTCATGTACCAATAACTAAACTTTAGGGAATCACTTTCACCTTTTTCCTCGTATTTTGCCAAAATCATAACTCAACTTGATTCTACAATTTAAAGCGCTTAGGAGCTTTTGGATCAAATTATGGTCTTTAAAAAAATGGATTAGGCTACATATGAGGTTGCCAAAGAAAATAGCTAAAGGCTCAATGGGTGTTCAACTAGGACAATGTACAAAGGCAGGTAAAAAGAAGATAAAAATAAGGGCTGCCAAAGAAATGCCTAAATCATCTTCTAAACCCATAATCTTTATTTCGCTTCACACACACACTAGGCAAGTTCTAGCATCAGTCGCAACAAATAATATACAATAACCTTACACACACATGGCACATAGTCAACTTAATTTGGAGCATTATAGATTCTTGACCCAATAGATAAATTAATTAAACCACAACCAATTATCACAGCATGAGTCATAACTTAGAGCTTAAATGTTTCAATAGTAGTGATTCATCACAAACTCATGTTATAATGCCATGCCGTCTATAATAACAATTTCATGCAACAATCTGACATATTCTCTCTTAAGACAGTCATCATCCATCCATCATTGAGAAAAGTGACTAATCACGACTAACTAACTACGACTAAAACAATTGTAGCAAACAAATAATGCGTGCAAGTAGTAGGCAATATAGCAGACAAGGCAATCAAGGCGTATTTGTATCCTCACCCCACACTAATAAGGAACACACTTCCCTCAGTGTAAATAAATAAGCAAAAACCTGGTTAGTCGGACTCTTCCTCTACATCCAGGATCATACTCCCGGCATCAAAATAATCATCGGAGTCTTCATCACCAGAGTTGTCCTCTATATCAGAGTCTAGTAGTCGGTGATCATCCTCTGTCGGCACATCATCATCTATAGGTTCTTTAAAATTTACCCCCACTCCACACATGGCCCGAGCATGATCATTAAGCGGGTAGTAGTCAAGATGCCAAAGCGCTACATCAGTAGGCACGCGACCCCCATTCATCATAGTGAACCTAGTCATGCCATACATATGGCAAAAAAACTCTTATCTCGAGCATGTCTTTTAGTAGTGGTAAGGTTGATTCCTTGACTAGTTTCTGGATCTTTGATTTTCGTGAGATCCACCTTATTTGGGTTTTGTGGCAAATTATGGTCTATTGGCTCCTCCTCAATGTGCTCTTTCCTTAAAATTGCAGTCAACAAGTTGTCGAAACTAAAGTGGGACGTGTTGTGCACCCTTGCTTTGCGTATAAACGCACGTATAACTGCATCAATATTTATGGGAAAATTTGTCATTAGACCATATACCAAGCTGACTCGATCATGCATGACCTTAGTGTATTGTGTCCCAGGAATCAAACAAGAATTGACTATTATTAACAATATGCAAGCTTCTCTATTCAAACAAGCATATGGGTAAGTATTGTGATGACCATTATCCTTATGATGAGTCCACCGGGTCATGGACCTTGATCCACACAACGTATGTCTGATGGCTCTGTAGGGAGGTTTGCTGTAGAGATCCTTGAGTAGTGAGTGATCCAAACTTGGAGTACCCAGGAAAGAGTTGAAGAAATCAACATTCAATTGCAAGACCTGCCCTCGAATCTTTACTTCATTTCCCGTAGTCCTTGGGGACCAGTTAGCATAAAACTCTCGAGTCAAATCAAGATTACACTCGCCCATGTCTCGGAAGATGAAGTCAAGCTTTAGTGCCATAATCATTGCCAGAATACGAGGGCAGTTCTTTGCTAAACTTTCCTTCTGTATCACTTCTACATGTACATATTTGTTCACTTTATTTTCTATGCACCATTCCTTCCCTTCCTCCTCTAGAACCCATTTGATCCCAAAAGTGCATCGAGGCACTTGAAGAGAGGATGAATCAGCCTGGTCTTTTCTTGCCCTTTTTTGACCTTTTGGTGATGTGGATGCTTTCTCCTTTCCCTGTCGTCCTTTTTGAGCCATTTACCTGAGATCATAATAGGGTCATGTTAGTCTCAGTTCATAAACTTCACTATAGTTGAAGAAGAAAATAGTGATGGCACCACCCCACACTTAATTCGTTTGCACAAACTAATTAAGTGAGTGTTTTCGAGTACTCAGACTTCATCGACATACATTGAGATGGTATGTACCAATAACATTATTAGTGCAGTAACACTTTCAACCCCTCACTTTACATAATAATTTCTTAGTTTGATATACGAAAGCAACATACAATGGTTTTGTAATCTTGACTATCATTTCCAATTTAATTTCATTTCAGTAATACAATCTTTGAACAAAACTACGACATAGCAATCTCATCATTCCATAGTATAGAAACAATTTCACAATCTTATGCTTTTGGTTAACCATTCTCAATACATCGATGAACGAGTCACTCACATACTCAAGCTTACAACTCCCAAAATCATACGTTAAACTTCAATAGTTCAACTTCATAAAATTTTCTTTTTACAGTGAATACCAATCAATACATTCCGGAGTGAAATCAATATTATCCACGAGAATCCTTTCACTTAATGAGATATGTTTTCCCAAATCATAGCAAACTAACCATAATCTTATCACCAAGAACTATTTCAAAATCCAATTAACCATTATGAGCCTAGCAATGAAACAACTAAGGAACATGAAAGAACAACTTACTTGATGATAAATGCTTGATGAACCGTGAAGGTGAGCCTGCAAGATTAGATAAGAAAAGAGAAGGGATTGGAGAGGGAAATGGTGTTTGGGCGGCGCTTAGGTCAAAGAAAAAAATGGAGTGGGATTTAAAAGTAGAGAATGTGTTTAAAAGGTGAGACATGGGTTGGTTTATCCATTCAAAAATGGATTATTAGGAAAAAGTTACACTGATAGGTGGTGCCTATGAAATCGCCTAAGCATAAGTAGGCGGAGCCTAACGTATCACCTAAGTGAGGCAGTGAGCATAGGCAATGGTATAGGCGGCGCCTAACCTATAGCTTATGTTGACATAGGCGGCGCCTAAGCTATCGCCTATGTTGACATAGGCGATTCCTAAACTATCGCCTAAGTGAGGCAATGAGCATAGGCAATGGTATAGGCGGCGCCTAACCTATCGCCTATGTTGACATAGGCGGTACCTAAGCTATCACCTATGTTGACATAGGCGGCGCCTAACTTATCACCTAAGTGAGGTAGTGAGCATAGGCGATGGAATAGCCGGCGCCTATATGTACTTGTGTGATACCTTGAAGTCTCAATGCACCAATACCAGTTGCTACATGCCTTCTTTACCAATTTCCAAGTGAAATCGAATGCTACACTCAGAAATGTGTACGTCATCAATAGACTTACCACCTTTGATGTAGTTAATTTTCTCACAAAGTTTAAAACCAATTATCTCCTCAATGCCTGCAGTACCTACACTTATTCAGAACAAACAAAAAAGATGATTAGAGGGATGGGTTGCCTCCTACTAAGCGCTTGATTTATTGTTGCGGCATGACACAGTTATCTTGATTACTTAGACTTCATCAAGATATATGGTGGATATACATTTTATCAAGTCGGTTTGACCGATATATAGCTTCACTCTTTGTCCATTCACCTTAAATACACTACCATCATTATTTTCTAACTCTACTACTCCAAATGAGTAGACTTTGCTGATTCTGAATGGACCAGACCATTTAGACTTCAACTTACCTGGAAACAACTTCAGTCTGGAGTTGAAAAAGAGTACCAAATCGCCTTTCTGAAAGTTTCGTTGGATAATCCTCCGATCATGGTACTTTTTCATCCTTTCCTTGTAAAGATCTGCTCTTTCATATGAATTGAGACAGAATTCATCCATCTTGTTTAGCTGTCCTAATCTCATATTTATTACATCATCCCAGTTTAGGTTAAGCTGCTTCAGTGCCCACATTGCTTTATGTTCTAGCACAATTGGAAAGTGACAAGCCTTGCCATAAACTATTTGGTATGGTTACATGCGAATTGGTGTCTTAAACGCAGTCCTATATGCCCATAAAGCATCATCCAGCTTCCTGGACCAATCTTTCCTACTGGCATTCACAGTCTTAGCAAGGATCAGCTTGATTTCCCAGTTTGAGACCTCTACCTTCCCACTAGTTTGTGGGTGGTACGGTGTAGCTACCTTATGTTACTTAACCCCATACTTAGCCAATATGGCTCTGAATAGCTTATTGCAGAAATGTGATCCTCCATCGCTTATGATGGTATGGGGTACCCCAAAACGAGAGAAGATATTTCACTTTAAGAACGCCACAACACTCTTACCTTCATTATCAGCGAGAGCGACTGCTTCAACCCATTTGGATACATAATCCATAGCAACTAAGATCTATTTTATCCAAAACGGGCCCATGAAGTCAATACCCCAGATATCGAATAACTCTACTTCAAGCATTTTGGGCATGGGCATCTCATAGTGCTTTGAGATAGAACCTTGCCGCTGGCACTGATCACATCTTCTCATGAAATCGTAGGCATCCTTGAATAATGAAGGCCAATAGTAGCCACTTTTCACTACTTTTTTGGTCGTTCGATCACCTGCATAGTGACCTCCAACTTGGGAAGCATGGCTTGCTTCCAGTATGCTAGACACCTCTACTTCTGGGATGCACCACCTAATAATACTGTCAGCACATCTTCAAAAAAGATACGGCTTATCCCAGAAGTAATGCTTCACATCATGCATGAACTTTTTCCTTTGATGAAAGGAGAGACTCTTAGGAATCACTTCGCTTACCAAGTAGTTAGCAAAATCTGCATACCACGGTATGTTTTCCACCACAGTTGCTAGAATATCTTCATCGGGGAACGCATAATCAATCTCCAGGTCGTTTTGAACTGTGTGCTAACTCTCAAGTCTGGATAGATGATCAGCTACTTGGTTTTCACAACCTTTTCTATCCTTTACCTCAAAATTGAATTCTTGAAGAAGTAGCACCCACCTGATTAGCCTTGGCTTGGCATCTTTCTTTGCCATTAGATATCTCAGAGTCGCATGATCTGTATGAACCACTACTTTGGTTCCCAACAAGTAAGCATGGAACTTCTCGAAAGCATAAACAAACGCAAGAATCTCCTGTTCAGTGATGGTATAGTTCTTCTGTGCTTTATTCAAGGCCTTGCTCATGTAGAAGATTGGATAAAAGAGCTTTTCTCTTTTCTGAACAAGTACAGCACCCAAGGCTACACCGCTTGCATCACACATAATTTCAAAAGGTAGAGACCAATCGGGTGCTACAATATTAGGGGCTTCAACTAGCTTCCCTTTGAGGCATTCAAACGCCTTCAAGAAATCTTCACCAAAGTAAAACTTTGCCTCCTTCTATAATAGTTTGCATAATGGGTTTGCAATCTTGGATAAGTCTTTAATAAACCTCCGATAAAACCAGCATGACCGAGAAAACTACGAACCCCCTTCACAAAAATTGGAGGTGGTAGTCTCTCGATAACTTCAATCTTGGCTCGATAAACTTCAATTCCTTTTTCAAAAATTTTATGCCCTAGAACAATGCCTTCCTTAACCATAAAATGACACTTCTCCCAATTTAGCAAAAGATTAAATTCCACACATCGCTGCAAAGCCATACTCAGATTTGCCAAGCATGACTCAAATGACTCACCTACAACTGAAAAGTCATCCATAAACACCTCCAAGGTGTCTTCAACCATATCTAAGAAAATGGACATCATGCACCATTGAAAAGTGGTAGGTGCATTACATAGCCCAAATGGTATCCGTTTGAATGCAAAAGTACCATATGGTCATGTAAAAGTGGTTTTCTCCTTATCTTCAGGAGCAATGCAAATCTGGTTATATCCAAAATAACCATCCAAGAAACAGTACCATCCCTTTCCTGCTAATTGATCAAGCATTTGATCCATGCATGGCATTGGGAAATGGTTCATTAGCGTTCACGATTTTAGCTTCCAGTAATCGATACACACCCTCCACCCTGTGACAGGCCTAAGTGGAATTAACTCATTCTTCTCGTTTGCCACGACTGTCATGCCCCCTTTCTTGGGCACACATTGTACAAGACTAAGCCATTTACTGTCTGAGATTGGGTACACCATCCCTGCATCTATCCACTTGATAATTTATTTCTTCACCACCTCTTGTATAGGTGGATTTAGACGACACTGATGCTTAATAGTGGGTACACAATCTTTCTCTAGATGAATCTTGTGCATACATATGCCAGGAGGGATACCAATGATATCTGCAATAGTCTAACCAATTGCTCTCTTGTATCTCTTTAGAATAGAGATGAGATCCTCTACCTGTTGTTTACCTAAATCAGCATCAATAATAACTGGCAGTGTATTTACACCACCCAAGAACACATACTGCAAATGACTGGGTAGCTCTTTCAAGTCTAATATCGATGGCTCTTCAATGGATGGCTTCGCATGTGGTGAAGGTCGATTCTTAAGGTCAAGATCCAGCTTCTTGTGGGCATAAGAATATGACCCCATTCTTATCAAAGCACAGACAGTTTCTTCATACTCATCAATATCCTCACGATCAAAGTTCATAAGCACAGCAGCCAATGGCTCAATAGTAAGCTGCTCTTCTAAAGATAATTCCTGCTCATCCTCATAATAAACATCAACTATAGAGAACACATTCATATCCTTGGGATAGTTTATTGATTTGCATACATTGAAACGTACCGCTTCGTCATTCATCCGAAATAAAAACTTATTTGCTTGCAAATCAATAAGCACACTTTCTGTTGTGAGAAAAGATCAACCCAAGATTATGGGAACCTCAAAATCCACCTCGCAATCCAAAATAAAATTTTTTTTAGGAAAAATGAAGGTAGCCACCTTCACTAATACATTGTATAGAATCCCAACAAGCCGTTTTACCGACCTATCTGCCATTACAAGCCGCATGTTGGTTGGTGTAGGATCTCCCAACCCAAACTGTTTATAAATGGCTAGCAACATCAAATTAATGCTAGCCCCCAAATCATACAAAGCCTTAGCAAAATCTAAAGATCCAACCATGCAAGGAATAGTAAAAGCACCCAAATCTACCTTCTTCTGTACTAAGGACCTTATGACAATTGCACTGCAATGATGGAAATTATCTTCCGGTTCATAGCTTGCTGCCCTTTTCTTCGTCAAAAGGTCCTTCATGAATTTGGCATACCCTGGCATTTACTCCAGTACCTCCACGAAAGGCATAGTTATAGTCAGCTGCTTTAGCATGGTCATGAATTTACTGAACTTAGTATCATCGGCCTTTTTCTTTAGTCTCTGAGGAAAAGAGGGTGGTGGTTTTGGAAGAGATTTCTCCGCTATTTCCTTTTCATTGTGCTTCCCATTATCAATCTTTTTAGACTGTTGACAGTTAGGTGTAGTGTCATGAATGACCTCATCCTAATTTTCAACTTCTATAGAATCATCACAATCCGCTTCTACAACATTCTCCTCCATACTATCAACCACAGACTTATCCTTGGATGGATTTTCCAACACCTTACCACTCCTGGTAGTGATTTACAAACATGATCCATCTTTCCTTGGATTTTGTACAGTGTCACTTGGTAAAGTTCCAACTTTTCTTTGATTGAATACCGCCGATAGTTGACCATTTGCTATTCCAACTATTTTATTAAAGTGGAATGTGAGTCAACCAATTGATTCATTGAGGAAAAATCATTTTTTACCTCAGCTACTCCCGTGTTGGTTGCCTCCACTCCTTTCAACAGCTTGGCCATCATGTCTTCCATGGACATCTTGCCAGAGCTAGATGCAGAAGCTTTACGATTTCCAGGAGGGACATACAAACCGCTCCTATCATTCTTATTCTTCCAATTTCCTTGGTCTCGGTCCTTGTATCTAGATTTTTCATAATAGTTCTGACCTTGGTTTCCTTGGCCACTGCCCTAGAAACCCCCCTTGATTATTCAAGTAATTTTCTTCCTCCTTAGAATCGGAGTCAGCTCTTCCTTTTGATACAACAGCTTTGAACTTTTCTGTCTTCCCCGATAATAAATGCTTAGTAAGAAGGTCCATATGAATTTTCATATGAGCCATATCCTGGTCACGTTCCTCTTCCCTTCGCCTCTGTTCTATCATCATGCCAATAGATACAGTAGAGCTTTCTACCTCAGAGTCCCTGGTATGCCAAGCTCTACTCTGCTTTGTCATACGATCCAGCATGTTAGATACCTTAAGAAAAGTAAGGTCCATGAATGACCCACCCGCAACATTATCTACCATTGGATTAGTCACCGAGTTCAAATCCCTATATAATATCTCCATCAAGTGGACATTGGTCATCTGATGATTTAGGCACCGCATAAGCTTCTTCTTGGACCTCTCCCAAGTCTTGTGGAGAGCTTCAATTGGAATCTATCTGAAATTGCTTATCTAATCTCTCAATTTTTCCCTCTTGGATGGCGGAAAGAATCTTTCTAGGAAAGCATCTTTCAGTTGCCTTTAATTGGTAATAGAGTCGAGAGTAGCCCATTTAACCATATAGTTGGCTCTCCAGATAGAGATAATGGAAATAAGCACAGTTGGATCGTATTCTGTCCAACCCCTGGATTGTAAAATAATTTGCATGTTGAGATAAAATTAATCAGATGCATATTCAGATCGTCTCCTGCAAGTCCACCAAATAGCCCTTTGAATTGAAATAGCTGGATCATAGTTCTAATGATATTGAACTTGGCTCCGGGTTCTAAAGGCGGAGGAATAATAGCCCCCGTAGCACTAGCCCCATCCAAGTCATCATCATCATCATCAAAAGAAAACTGCACAACTTTGCATTCGGGTCTCATTCTAGCATGGCAATCTCTGTTGACATTCCTGTTCACAGATGCAGCCAAATGCTCTGCATGCCTTGGATTTAATAGCTCATCATCACCCAGGTCTTCATCATCCGGATTGGGTACCGACCTGGGTTATCAGCATTCTGTTAATTTACTTGCGCAGCTGCTAAAACAGCTAATCTAGCCTGCTCCAATTGAGCAGCTGGTCTTGTTGCCCATTCATTCTGCTAATGAGATGTGGTTCAGGATTTATAGGTAATAATGGTTGACCCGATCTTCGCGTATTTGGCATGCAATCCACTCAACCTGAACAAAACAAAAACGACAAACAAAAAGTAAAATTTTAGGAATCTTTGACCAAAAGGTTGATTAACAAACGCAACCTTAGTTGACGATCATTTTCCCCAACAACGGCACCAAAATTTAATACGCCAAATTACAACTCTCTTACGAGAATGTAAGCGGTCGCTGTCAAATATAGAACCCAACTAGGTTGGGTGTCGAATCCCACAGGGAATACTGTGTTACTAAGTATTGTAGTTGTTACAGGACTTTTGATCAGAGTTTCCTGAATAGGGGGTTTTGGTTTAAATTTGAAGTGATAGTTACAATATAACAATGAAGCAATATGTGTATTAATATTTGATTATAGAGAATGACAAGTTAGGGTTATGTCCACCTTGTAGCTTTTATTTCTCTATTAACTATGGGTATTAAGGATTTATACATGCATGCACTTATAGAGAGATGTATTCAAATTCTTAATCCAAGTCTTTCTCAACCATCAAGGATTAATTCACTTTAGTTCTCTCGAATCCAAAGTGTACAACCTATCATACGAACTCTCCAAATCATCAATCCTATTAAGGCATTAACGTGTAAAATAGAGGTTGGAAACCCTATTTTCTTATCACTACTCTCTTTTTCAAACATTAACTTTTCTATCGAACAAGTTATTGCTATAATGGCACATTCCCTATGTTTGCAACCACGAGAATTCAATCATAACGAAGAGAGTAATGATATAAGTGGATAAAAACATCATAAATTCAAAAACCCATAGCAATAGAGAGTATACTACAAGGTTTCCATAACCCTAACAAATAAGCTTAGCTAATCATGAACCAAAAGAAAATAACCATAAGAATGTTGATCATACCCAAGATTAGAGGATGATCTTAGTGTCCACAAAATAGAGAAAGCAAGAGGAGAAAATGCTTTCTCCCTCCCACCCTTAGCTAAGCCGCCTTTTCTTGTTTCAAAAATAATACTGATACTTTTTTATAAAAATTCAGCCATAAGGATTTTAATAACATCCTTATCTAATAAATTGCTACTGAGTCCTTAGCTATTTAAAAATATCGAGTTTGCCCTAGAAAAAGTTCCCATATATCACATTCAGTCAAAAAGTTGCTTTCCTTTTATGTGAAGCTTCCTCTGCTATCCACAGGTCCCCAAAGTGTCGTAATCTTCCTCATTAGTACCTGAAAAGCATGTTAATCACATATGTCAGCTCACTTAACTAAAAATAGACTAAAAGTGCAAGAATTATGTATTTTATCCTCAAAACTTAGCTAAAACATAGGTAAGTTATGGTGCTTAGATGTATAAATATTCCCAACATCATATCATGAGAGAAATAATATGTTTTGGTGAAATAAGGGCTTAATTCCGTGTTTTGGTATTATATAGGGGTGGGAAAATTACTATTTTTCACGCAAATCGGACTGTTTAAGTCACCTAGACTACAACATGTGCGGCGCACACTTTACCACACACATTAGGATGTGAGTCAAACACCTTATCACATACATTAGGCTGTGCGTTTCACACCTTATGGCATACTTTAGGTTGTGCATCGCACACCTTACGTTAGGCGATGTACTCTACTTTGTAAAGTCATAACTTCTTGCTTGGGTGTCAGATTTGGGTGAAATTGGTATCGTTGGAAAGCTAATTCAAAGAGATTTCATTTGATATATAGTAGGCCCTATAATTCAATATATACAAGGAGTTATGACCGATTGAATTTTTTCAAAGTTTTGACTCTCACTAAAACTTGAACGATAGGAAAGCTTTCAACTTGTACTTGAGTTAGAGAACCTCTATGATCTAAATTCATGCTCAAATATATTCCCACACTACATAATTTATTAACACACTAAATTTACATAGGATTCGGAGCTTTTGAAAAGTCTATGCATAGGAATGACGGATTTTCATTCTTGTCCAAAATATGGGGTATTACAATATCTCCCCCTTAGGAACATTCACCCTCGAATGAGACTGACTGAGATGAGAGAAAAGACAACTGATGTGATTATAGAGCATGAATGACTTATTATAATTTCATGGATAATATGATTGATAAGCTAAACATATCATACTGAACATGCATATCTGATGCATGTGTAACTGGTTCTTAAGTACATGAGGGAGAGTACTGATAAGCTGATAACGTATATTTGATGCGCGAATATATGATTAAACTGGCTCATGATCATGCAAATGAATATGTAATGGTAAAGATACCAAGTTTGAATTGGGAACTGAGCATGGAGCTAAATACCAGGTTTGTACTGAAATTTGAACATGAGAATGAGTAAGCTCAAAGAAGAATGCTACCATGAACTGAAAATACCAATAAGTCTGAGATTGATTACTCAATATGCATGAGCAGAAACATAAGAACATAACTGACTCTGGGACATGATACATGAACTAAACTGAGTCTGTAATGCGTGACATGGATAGAGTATCGTATCGTGGCTACACTAAGACATTGAGTACATGGCTTACTGCTGAGTTTTGAAGCTAAAGGGTCGGCTCATAAGTAACACTTCCTCCAAGATAGATTCATCAAAGAAAATGACATGTTTAAATCAAGGAAGTTAGGGGGCTATAGTGTATCTCCCTCTTGGGATGTCCCTTAAAATATGCTGGACTGACCTTGCTGAGATATTGAGGAAGCTGAGGTGATGAACAAGGAACCTAGGTATGAAATCATGACTGATTATCTGAGATCTAAAACTGAAGTGTGATGCACGAATGTATAGACATACTGACTTATCTAATTAACAGAATAACTGGTAACTGAATGCTGGGTATGCAAGATTGAATTATACTTAATCTGAGTAGCTGGGATGAGGCCATAAAGTATTATGCATATAAGAAGGGACTGACTGAGTAACATGAGGTAACTGATCATGGATTTCATGAAATCTATATTTTTTGAAAATGCAGCACCAAACGTATTACATGATATGGAAATATTCCATAGACTAAGGTATTGGAATACCTATAACTGAGTAGCTGATAACTGTATGCTATGGTCAAGTGATGTTAGGCGTATTTACACGCCTAAAGCACCTTAATTCACCCTTATTTTAGCTAAGTTTTGAGGACAAAATATATAATTCCTGCACTTTTAGTCCTTTTTCCTGTAAGTGAGCTAACCAACGTGATTAGCAAGTTTTCAGGTATAAATGATGAAGATTTCAGCATTTTATGGACTGTGTGACGCCAAAGGAAGCTTCACAAAAGAAGGAAGGCAACTTTAGGAAGCTTGTGGACTAAAAGTGATGCATGGAGAACTTGTCCCGGGCAAAAACAGCATTTCTAAAGACTTGGGGGATTAGCAGTAACTTAGTAGGATTAGGACAAGTATACAGTAACCCAGTAGGACTAGGACAAGGATAAAAACCCTATTTCAATAGGACTAGGATATGGATGTTATATAAACCCTATTTTGCTGAACTTTTCAGCATTCCCCCTTCTATCCCTTCCCATTCCAATTAATTTTTATTGACTCATTCATTAATTCAAGTCTTTTTCATTCAACTTCCGCTCCTAAATTCACGTTACAATTTTTAACAGAGAAAGACGCTAACTCATGGGAAACACCAAGAGAAAAAAACATCAACCTTGTTGTGACGCCACACTCCTCTCCAACGTGAGATCATTCTAGTTTTGCTAGGATGATGATGCTTATTGTGATCTTCGTTGCACTCATGAGTAGCTAAACTTCTCTGTTAGGGTTATGGAAGCCTTATGAGATACTATCTATTGCTATGAGTTTGTGAATTCTTGATACGTATGCTGCTTATATCATTACTCTCTTCATCTTAATTGAATTCTTGTGGTTGCAAACATATAGAATACTCCAGTATAGTATTAACTTGTTCGAAAGAAAAGTTACATGTCTGGATAAGAGAGAGTGACAAGGAAATAGGGCTACCAACCCCTGTTTAAAATTTAGTGCCGTAACTGGATTAACCTCTTGGAGAATTCGTACCATTAGTTATACGCTTTAAGCTCGAAAGAGTTAAAGTGAAATAATCCTTGATGGTCGAAAGATGCTAGGATTTACTATAGAATACGAAACTCTATAAGCACATGCATGTCTGAATTCCGCATAACTCATAGCCAATAGATACGTAGAACTCATAAGGTGGACATAACTCTAACTTACAATTCTCATTGATTAAAATCTTGCTAAACAAAACATTCCATTTTTACTTTGCTATTTTGATAATTTTACTTCACGCATAAAATCCCCCCTTTTTCCACAGAACTTTTACTAAAAGTCTACTAATCGTTGCATACTTAGTGACCGAGTATTCCCTGTGGGATTCGACACCTAACCCAGTTAGGTTCTATATTTGACAGCGACCGCTTACACTCTTACGAGAGCTGTAGTTTGAGCGTTATCAAATTTTGGCGCCGTTACCGGGGAATACGGTTGTCAACTAAGTTTGTGATAATTACTAGACCCTTTGGTCAAAGATTCTCGTACTTTACTTTTAGTTGTTGTTTTTATTTTCTGCAGGTTTTTGTTCAGTGCATGCCAAAAACTCGAAGTTCGGGACAACCATTATTACCCATAAATCCTGAACCGCAACTTATTGGAAAGATGGATGCACAACGTGACATTGGGAGAAGGGCTGCTTAACAGGAGTAGGCTAGACTAGCTGTGTTGGCCGCTGCCCAAGTACATCAACAGAATATTGATAACCCTGGGAGGGCAACAAATCCTGACGATAAGGACCTAGGTGATGATGAGCTATTAAAACCTAGGCGTGATGCTAAGGTGGCGACACCTGCAAACAGAAGAGATCGTCAAGCCAGATTTAGGCCTTAACACCGCGCTATGCAAATGCCTTTCGATGATGATGATGACGATCTGGATGGAGCTGGTGCCACAGGAGCTATTATTCCTCTGCCATTGGCACCCGGAGCCAAGTTCAACATCACTAGCACCATGATTCAGTTATTGCAGCTCAAAGGATTATTCGGTGGACTTGCAGGTGATGATCCGAATATGCATCTGGTCAACTTTATCTCTACATGAAAGTCATTCGACAATCCAGGCATTGGACAGAATGCAATTCGACTGCGCTTATTTCCATTGTCTCTGTCTGGGGAGGCAACTCTATGATTGAATGGGCTGACTCCTGATTCTATTACTAATTGGAGGAAATTGAAAGACTCTTTCCTAGAAAGATTCTTTCCGCCATCCAAGAGAGCACAGTTGAGAGATGAAATCAGTAATTTTTGATAGCTTCCAACTGAAGCTCTCCACGAAACATGGGAGAGGTTTAAGACGAAGCTTATGAGGTGCCCAAACCATCATATGACCAATGTCCACTTAATGGAGATACTATACAGATCCTTGAATTCAGTAACTAAACCAGTGGTAGATAATGCGGCTGGAGGATCATTTATGGACCTCACCTTTGTTCAGGCATGCGATATGCTAGACCGGATGACAAAGAAAAGTAGAGCTTGGCATACCAGGGATGCTGAGGTAGCAAGCTTTACCACATCAATTGGCATGATTGCAGAACAAAGGCGAAGAGAAGAGGAACGCGATCAAGATATGGCGCACATGAAAACACAGATGGATCTTCTTACCAAGCATTTATTATCAGGGAAGACCGAAAAAGTAAAAGCAGTTGCGTCAAAAGGAAGAGATGAATCCAATTCTGAAGAAGACGCCAACTACTTGAATAATCAGAGGGGTTTCCGAGGCAATGCCCAAGGAAACCAAGGTCGAAACTATTATGATAAATCGGGAAACAATGACCGTAATCAAGGTAGTTGGAAGAACAAGACTGATAGGAGTGGTTTTTATGTTCCTCCTAGAAGACGTGACGCTGCTGCATCTGGTTCTGGAAATATGTCCATGGAAGATATGATAGCTAAGATGTTGAAAGGAGTGGAGGCAACCAGTACGGGAGTAACTGAGGTAATAAATGATTTGTCCTCAATGAAGCAATTGGTTGACTCGCATTCCATTGCAATAAAATAGCCGGAGCAATAATTGAGTCAACTTTCAGCAGCATTCAATCAAAGAAGAGCCGGAACGCTACCTAGCGACATAGTGCAAAATCCGAGAAATGATGGATCATGTATGGCTATTACTACCCGAAGTGGTAAAATGTTAGACAATCCGTCTAAACAAAAGCAGGTGGTTGATGATATAGAGGAGAATGTTATTGATGCAGATTGTGATGATTTTGTAGAAGCTGAAAATCAAAATGAGAGCGTTCATGAGAAAACTATTCCTCTTCCACCACCACTTTTTCCACAGAGATTGAAGAAAAAGGCTGATGACACTCCTGAAAAGGATGATAATCGGAAGCAAGATAAAGAGAAAGTGGTGGAGAAAACGATTCCCCATCCACCACCACCTTTTCCGCAGAGATTGAAGAAGAAGGCTGATGACACCATATTCAGTAAATTTATGACTATGTTGAAGAAGCTGACTATTAATGTTCCTTTGGTAGAGGCGCTGGAACAGATGCCTGGGTATGCTAAATTCATGAAGGACCTTTTAACAAAGAAGCGGGCAGTAAACTATGAGCCGGCAGATAATAATCATCATTGCAGTGCAATTTCCACAAGGTCCTTAGTACAGAAGAAGGCAGACCCTGGTGCTTTCACTATTCCTTGCACGGTTGGATCTATGAATTTTGCTAAGGCATTGTGCGATTTGGGAGCAAGCATCAATTTGATGCCACTATCCATTTACAGATTGGGGTTAGGAGACCCTACACCAACCAATATGCGGCTCGTGATGGCAGATAGGTCGGTAAAATGACCTGTTGGTATCTTAAATGATGTGTTGGTGAAGGTTTCCACCTTTATATTTCCTGCAGACTTTGTTATTTTGGATTGCAAGGTAGATTCTGAAGCTCCCGTAATCTTGGGACGCCCTTTTCTCGCAACTGGAAGTGTGCTTATTGACATGAGAGCTAATGAGCTTTTATTTTGGTTGAATGACGAAGTGGTCCATTTTGATGTATGCAAAGCAATGAAGCAACCCGAAGATATGGATGTGTTCTCTGTAGCTGAAGTTAATTATAAGGATGACGAAGAATTATCGGTAGAAAAACAGCTTACTGATGAGTCACTATCTGATGAGCTGCTGAATTTTAAGCGTGAGGAGGCTCAAGAACATGAAGAAACTATGTGTGCTCTAACAGAAATAGGGTCCTATTCTCATACTCCTAAGCAGCCAGACCTTGATCTTAAGAATCAACCGTCACTAACAGCAAAGACTTCCATTGAAGAGCCCTCAGTGCTAGAATCGAAAGAGCTTCCCAATTATCTAAGGTATGCATTCTTGGGAAGTGGAAATACACTTCCTGTGAGTGTGGCGGATGATTTAAGTGAATAGCACGTAGAGGCTCTCATCTCTGCTCTGAAAAGATACAAGAGAGCTATGGGTTGGACTATTGATGATATAATTGGTATCCCTCCTGGGATATGTATGCACAAGGGTCATCTCGAAGAAGATTGCATGCCTACAAGTAAGTCTCATTGTCATCTAAATCCATTCAAAAAACGATCCACCATCTATCTCGATGAAGTCTAAGTAATAGAGATAGCTATGTCGTGCCGTGACAATAAATCAAGCGCTTGATGGGAGGCAACCCATCATTTTTAATTGTTTTTGTTGTTTTTGTTTTCCTAGGATTTTGTCGAGCCACGACCAAAACTAAGGCGCTTGATAGGAGGCAACCCATCGTTCTAATCGTTTTTGTTGTTTGTGAGTAAGTGTAGGTACAAGAGATGTAAAGGAGGAGATTGGTTTCAAATTTTGATTTGGAAGCGGTTCATGTTGAAGGTGGTAAGTTAGGAATGAAGAAGAAAAGGTTATGGGTTAGACATTGCCTATGAAAATCTAGGCAACGAACAAGGCAAGGCCTATGTAAATCTAAGCAACGAACAAGGCATGGCCTATGCTATAGCCTAAGCTCTCAGAATCTAGAATGCCATAGCATAGGCGCCGCCTATGCCCAACAATGCTATAGCATAGGCGCCGCCTATGCAAAAGCCTTCGGTCTCGGATTCTACAATGCCATGGCATAGGCGCCGCCTATGCCCAACAATGTCATAGCATAGGTGCCGCCTATGCCAAAGCCTATGTCCAACTAGGCTTTGCAAAAGGCGCCGCCTATACCAAGCATAGGCAAAGCATTAGGCGTCGCCTATGCTCACTTTTTGGTCTCCTAATCCGATTCCAAATGGGTCAAAACCCAACCCAAGCTTGTCCTATAAATAGAAGCTTAGTCTTAAAACAAAAACTCATTGCAAATCCAACCTAAGCGCCGCCTATCTCTCCAAAATCTCTCAAAAATTTTCCTTTTGCTCTTTTAACTTTGCAAGAACATCTTCCAAGGCCATCAACCAAGTAAGTACTTCTTTGCTCTTCTTTTATATTCCATAAGTACTATAGTACTACGCCTATAATATATTGTTAAATCTTGAAGTAGTGTTGGTGATTTGAATATGGTTGATTTGTTGTGATACAACTAAGTGAGTGAGAGAATACGTAAGGATGCTCTTGACTTATTTCCAACTTGTATTTGATTTTGATACACTATCATACTTTTGTGGAATTGACATGGTCAAGAAAATTGCATAATCTTGTAACTTGAAAGCTTTCATGTTCGAATGACTTGTTCATTGAGATGAAAAATCATGGTTAACTACAAACATGAGATGTTGTGATTATTTCTATGCCATAACTTGATACAATCTATATGTAGTAGTCTTGTTCAAAAGGGTACATCAATCCAAACATGAAAGTATTGTCAAGATTACATGAAATAGAATCGAAAAGGATAGTTAAGATGACAAGAAAAGTATGACTGTACTGATTATATTGTTGGAACATAACACCTAAACGTATATCGATGAAGTCTGAGTAATCGACATTGTTCACTTAATTAGTTTGTGCCAACAAATTAAGTGTGGAGTGGTGCCACTACTGCTTGTTTGTTGATTGTATCCACCGAGATGAAGCTAACATAACTATTATTTTAATCTCAGGTACAATGACACCAAAAGCAAAACAAGGAAAAGAAAAAGCGACCACTTCACAAAATGGCCAGAAAAGGAGACGAAAAGAGTAAGGTGAATCCTCCTCACTGCAAATACCTCGCCGCATGTTCGGAATCAAATGGGTCCTAGAGTAGAAAGGAAAGGAGTGGTATAGGAAGAATAAAGAGAAAAAATATGTTCATGTGGAGTTGATACACAAGGAAAGCCTAGCAAAGAAAGAACCTCGTATGTTGGCCAAGATCATGGCATTACATCTTGATTTCATCTTCCGAGATATGGGAGAATTCAATCTCAATCTAACACGAGAATTCTATGCCAACTGGTCACCGAAAACTACAGGAAGTGAAGTAAAGATTCAGGGCCAAGTTCTACAACTAAATGCGGAGTTCTTCAACTCTTTTCTGGGTTTGCCATCTGTTGATCCATCACTACTCAAAGAGCTGTATAACAGACCTCCGTACAGGGAAATCAGACACACACTGTGCGGAACAAGATGAATGGCACGATGGAGCAGACACAAGGACACCGGTCGGCACAACACCTTCCCATATGCTTCCTTGAACAGAGAAGCTCGAATATGGTTGTGAATAGTCAACTCTTGCCTGATTCCAGGGACTCAGTATACAAAGATTACACGAGACAGAGTGTGTTTGGTGTACGCATTGATGACGAACGTCCCCATCAACATCGGGGCGATCATTCGATCTTTAATGCGTAAGGCCAGGCTACACAAGAGGTCCCACTTCAGCTTTGGCAATCTGTTGACTGCAACATTAAGGAAGGAGGACATCGAAGAGGAGCCGACTGATTATAAGCTTCCACACAACCCAAAGAAGGTTGACCTCACAAAGGTTAAAGATGCTGAAACCATGCATGGAGTTAACCTTACCACTGCAAAACGTCATGCTCAGGATGAAAGTTTCTTTCACCATCTTTATGGCATGACTCGATTTACAATGATGAGCGAAGGTCGTGTTCCAACTGCTGCAGAGCTCCAACAGTTAGATTATGACTACCCAATGAACGAGCATGCAAGGGCTATGTGTGGAGTAGGTGTGTACTTTGAGGAACCTCTCGATGACGATGTGCCAACCGATGATGATCCTGAATGGCAGACTCCGACATAGAGGAGAATTCGGATGACGACGACTCTGATGATGATTCCGATAAAGGGGGTATGACCCCAGACATAGAGAAGGAGTCCGACTAATCCAGGTTCTTCTTATTTATTTTCCACTGAGGACAGTGTGTCCCGTCTAAGTGTGGGGTGCTGGTATTTGTATGCTATACTTCTTTATCTGCATTTGCTTATTTATGTTTGTTTTTTTTATTTGTTAGTAGTTAAACTTTAGAAAAAAAATTTTACTTTGCATGAAATTGTTCTGATAGGCAGCATGGTATTGTGACAAGAGTCTGTGATACAATCATTACTATTGAGACATTTAGGCTCTAAATGTGACTCACTGTGTGATAGTTGTGTGGTTTAATTCCTTCATCTGTTGGGTCAAAAATCTACACTGCTCCCAATAAAGTCGACCATGTGCCTTGTGTGTGTGAGGTGATAGTATATTCTGTGTTCGTGGCTGATGCTAGAACTTTCCTGGTGTGTGGGTGAAGCGAAATAAAGAGTGTGAGTTTAGGAGATGATTTAGGAATTTTTTTGGCAACCTGTGATTGTTTACCTTCGTTTTACCTACCCATGGACAGTATCCTAGTCAATCCCTTTTGAGCCTTTTAGCCTATTTTCTTTGACAGCCTCATATGTAAGCCTAATCCATTTTTTTCAAGACCATAATTTGATCCAAATTCTTAAGTGCTTTAAATTGTAAAGTCATGTGACGAAATAAGAGGAAATTGGGTGAGAGTGATTCCTTAGAGTGTATTGGTACTTGAAATTGTTATGAAAAGAGTGGCTATCATAGAGGTGTGCTATAAAAAAAAGAGAAGAGAGAAAAATGAAAAGAAAAATAAAAAGTTAATTCTGTTCAAAATTGAATAACAAAAGAGGTGAGAAGGGGTGGTAGATTAAAAGAAAGGTTGTTTGGAAGAAAGTGTTAATAGCTTAATGTGATGTATTAAAGCTCTTAGGGAACTTAGTCACTATTTCTGGCCAAAATAGTCCTACCCATCCCTTAGCCTACATTACAACCTGTAAAGACCTATTTGATCCTAAGCTTAACATTCTGATATTAGTAGAGCATTACACTAAGGGCAAGCCTATGGTCATCAGTTGCAACATATGAATTCTTTGTGAGAGTGAGAGCAACGAAAATCTTATACCCATGTTCGAAATATATACAATACTTGTGAGTGATTATGGGTGATATATTGTGAGACACACATGGTTGATGAGTTTTGGGTAGTTGTGTATGATTCGTTGTGCTTTAACTTGTGGAGACGAATTAACCATCATCACGAGTCTATGTTGGAGGTTGAATTGTTTCTAGTAGTGATCTATAAAACTACTCTTTGTTAATAATTGTAGTGCCTGTCTTGATGAATATTTTATGTTGTTACTGTGAAATCCCAAGTACATGTTTATATGGACATGATATTTTGTTCGAGGACGAACAAAGCTTTAAGTATGGGGTGTTGATGTTAGGCGTATTTACACGCCTAAAGCACCTTAATTCACCCATATTTTAGCTAATTTTTGAGGACAAAATATATAATTCCTGCACTTTTAGTCCTTTTTCCTGTAAGTGAGCTAACCAACGTGATTAGCAAGTTTTCAGGTATAAATGATGAAGATTTCAGCATTTTATGGACTGTGTGATGCCAAAGGAAGCTTCACGAAAGAAGGAAGGCAGCTTCTGGAAGCTTGTGGACTGAAAGTGATGCATGGAGAACTTGTCCCGGGCAAAAACAATATTTCTAAAGACTTGGGGGATCAGCAGTAACTTAGTAGGATTAGGACAAGTATGCAGTAACCCAGTAGGACTAGGACAAGGATAACAACCCTATTTCAATAGGACTAGGATATGGATGTTATATAAACCCTATTTTGCTGAACTTTTCAGCATTCCCCCTTCTATTCCTTCCCATTCTAATTAATTCTTATTGACTCATTCATTAATTCAAGTCTTTTTCATTCAACTTCCGCTCCTAAATTCACGTTACAATTTTTAACAGAGAAAGACACTAACTCGTGGGAAACACCAAGAGAAAAAAACGTCAACCTTGTTATGACGCCACACTCCTCTCCAACGTGAGATCATTCTAGTTTTGCTATAATGATGATGCTTATTGTGATCTCCGTTGCACTCATGAGTAGCTAAACTTCTCTGTTAGGGTTATGGAAGCCTTATGAGATACTATCTATTGCTATGAGTTTGTGAATTCTTGATACGTATGCTGCTTATATCATTACTCTCTTCATCTTAATTGAATTCTTGTGGTTGCAAACATATAGAATACGCCAGTATAGCATTAACTTGTTCGAAAGAAAAGTTACATGTCTGGAAAAGAGAGAGTGACAAGGAAATAGGGCTACCAACCCCTGTTTAAAAGTTAGTGCCGTAACTGGATTAACCTCTTGGAGAATTCGTACCATTAGTTATACGCTTTAAGCTCGAAAGAGTTAAAGTGAAATAATCCTTGATGGTCGAAAGACACTAGGATTTACTATAGAATACGAAACTCTATAAGCGCATGCATGTCTGAATTTCACATAAATCATAGCCAATAGATACGTAGCACTCATAAGGTGGACATAACCCTAACTTACAATTCTTATTGATTAAAATCTTGCTAAACAAAACATTCTATTTTTACGTTGCTATTTTGATAATTTTACTTCACGCATAAAATCCCTCCTTTTTTCGCAGAACTTTCACCAAAAGTCTACTAATCGTTGCATACTTAGTGACCGAGTATTCCCTGTGGGATTCGACACCCAACCAAGTTGGGTTCTATATTTGACAGCGACCGCTTAAACTCTTACGAGAGTTGTAGTTTGAGCGTTATCATCAAGCAAGTCTAAAACTGAACTGAATTTCTGAGCTGAATACAGATCTGAAGCTAACACTATAACTTAAGGTTTTGATAGGGTTGCACTAAGGATTAACTCTTTGCCTATTTTTATTTACCTTGGTGATGGATGTTTTGATGTGACTTATTTAAGGGGAGGTGTCTTGGTGATGTGGTACTGATTAACTAGACTCGGGAAGGATTTAATGATAAGTTAGAGATTTGGAGACAGACCGTTGAGTCTAAAGGATTTCAATTAAGCATGACCATGACAAAGTATTTGGAATATAAGTTTAGAGATTTGTCACAGGAGGCTAACGTAGTAGTACCGCCCTTAACTTTTTTAGCTTCAATAGTCATCACCATAGACATATACTATCCTCACTAAACACATAATCATAGCCTACCAAGATCTCATCTCAAAATTATATCCTTCCCAGACCATAAGAATCAAAATCATACTTAAAAGACTCACCACCAACATCCATAACATTTCAACTCATCTACTATGAACACCATGAATGCTACAACTAGCCTTCTTCTACTTAACCACTCAAGGGTACTATTAACCACACATAATACTTAATAAAATTTGAAAATAATGCATCCCCATATCACATTGGCACACCTTTACATCATACTTAGTTGTGAATATATGAACTTACACTCTTGCATATACTGTTCAAGCCTACTAGATCACCTCCATATAACTAGCATCACTAACTACGCAATCATTACTTACACCTTAATGATCATCCACTGTTCAAACTTAACGCCTAGTGCTAAACATGATTTACAACCCAACCTCACATACTATTCTCACTTGGAAGCTATAAAACAAAGCATCAAGAAACACTAGTACACTAGAACCTTATAACAACGGCAATCGATTATAATCCTATGACATACCTTATTAAAATCTGTTAACGCATCCTCCTTCTACACATTACGATTATTCACCCATCTATACACCTAAATATCTTTCTTAGCTCTATAAGCCTAAATTCACAATACTCAACTACCCAATTCTTTTATCAATAACCTATACTTTTCTTACATAACAAACACTATCAATAACTCTTGTCATACTTCAAGCAAAAAATAATTCACCTTAACTAATAATTCCTTCTCTACCTTCCACTAAAGTAACACACAAGGATATATCACTTCACTACTAACTCAATCGTATGCAAAAATTAGCTATATACATTTAATAAATCACCCTTACAACCTTTCTTGTCACTACACTTCTAAACCCATACTTCCAACTATAAGAAGGTTCTACTACTTATGAATCATAACATTCTAGGTTTAAATATCTCATAAATACAAACTCTATTCAATAATCTAGGTTCATACTATCTTCTCTTATGAGATCTATCTGTATCGAATGAATAATGAGGAATCTAAATACATATCTTATTCCATCTTAAATGAATAACTCATAACTAAGAGGACATAATCTTCCAACTTGAGGAACTTATAACACACTAGAGAGCTCCTCTCAAGCCCCTTGTGTGACTTCTGAAGTTACTAATAGTAAATCTGAGAGCATTATCTTGAGAGGAATTGGAACTTACTAATTATATTATCTTAAGAATAAGTCATTAGGTACAGTTTCAAATACCTCATCCTCTATATAACAAACTAAGCCATCATTTAAAAAATCATCAACAATTTTGCTACGCATGTTATTCTTAATATATTTCATCGAAGAGAAAGCTCTTTCCACTATTGCAGTCGAGACAGGTAATATCAAACTCAACTTCACAAGCAAATAAATAAGTCTGTAAGTCTTTTGCAAATTTATTTTCACCAATGTCTCTGAAAGATCCCCAAGTCTTTTCAAGTTAGAGAAATCATTATTCCCTTATCGCACATAGTCAATATAATTGTCAAGCTCAAAACTAAGATCCTCAAGTTTGGAAGCACTAAATCATCCTGATAATAGGTAGTTAATTTTATAATCCTATTTTTATCACAATTTACAAAAGAGTTATCTGGACTCAAACTAGCCATACCAAGAAGTAGATCAGTATTCACTTTAGCAAACAACTATTAAGCTTAGCAAGTTGCAAATCAATAAAATCATTAAAAATTTCAACATGCAAATGATAAGAATATGTGATACTTGAACTCTTACTCTTTGACTTTCCAAGAGCATAATTCTTATTAATTTAGGGAATCACAATATCATCTTTGGCACTAAATAAAGAAACATACTTTACCAAAGAATCCCATTAAGAATCTCTCATATATTGCAATTGTCTCTTTGTGAAACCAACAAGGCTCATAGCAGTAACGATATCTTGATTTTTTCTTTGCAAAGTCATATTCAAATCATGTGCAATTGCCAACCTTTTAACATTAAATTCAACATATACCCAAACTCATAAGATTATATGTCATCTACTAAACTCTTTGCCATTGATTTCTCTTGATAATTTGAACTCTCCTTAGCAAGAACTCCTAGTACATGAATAATTAAGGAGCACAATTTAATAAAGTTATGCACTCTTTTAAAATGATAACTCCAATGAGTATCTCCTTCCCTTTAAGTCCAAGTTCTTGATTCAATCCACTTCCAATATGAACTTCACCGGGCATAATAATTCTTCTAATTTTTCTGTTTGATCATCTCTAAGCATCTCCCTGCACTTAAAAGATCCTCCAAAAACATTCAAAATGTTAGCAAGAATATAAAAATTGATCTATCTCATGATGCTTCTTTGCAACAGCTACAAGAGTCAATTATAATTGATGGGAAAAGCAATGTACACTATATGCCGAAGGAGTATCTTTCATAATCAAAGTTTTAAGACCATTAAGTTCTCCCTGTATGTTACTAGCTCCATCATAACCTTATCCCCGAATATGAGAAGAACTCAAATTATTCTTTAAAAGTAAAGAATATATTGAATCTTTCAGTAATCGTACAGATGTATCTTTAACATGAACAACACTAAGAAATCGCTCAATAAGCTTACCCTCTTTGTTGACATATCGCAGAACAAGGGCCATTTGCCCTTAAACTCATCAACTAATATTCCAAAGTAATTTCCATTTAAGTCTTCAATAATTACTTACAACGTTTCTTTAGCACAAGAATTCACAATGTCTTTTTAAATAGTTCGAAAAATCGTGATATCATTTTGTGGAGCATTTTCTAACACAACTTTTTTCGCATCTCCTTCCTCTCCGCGTACCACTTTAAAATATCTAAAAAGTTTTCTTTTCTTGTAGAAGTTTCACTCTCATCATGACCTCGAAAAGGCAATTCTTCTTTCAAAAGATATCTTGCAATATTAATGGAAGCATTTAAATGAACTCGAGATTCACTTTTAGTTTTCTCATATTGCTTGTGAAAAGAAGCTAATATAGATTGTGCTTGATTATTTAAATCAAGCATCATCTTAAAACACCAATTGTGAACACTATTTACATCACCCACAAGCTTATTAAGTCATTCTATCCCTTTATTCCAACTTCTGAAGTTATCTATTGTAATAGAATCACCGACTCTTTTCCATATCCACCAACCTCATTTTAAATAAGTAACAACATAAGCAAAAAGCTGCATAGTTTTCAATACTATATTCTAACCATCCTAGATATGAAGTATTAAACCAATCAAGATTAAAATGATGCGATTTTCCACCAAAATCTTTTATTGGAAAAATAAAATGCTCACAAGGTCTGCAGGGCCCTTTTTGAATATAATATCTCCATACCTTATCATGCTGATTAGGAGGATATTTTGAAATTTATTTTCTTTTAGCAGGACCGGATTCAAGAAAATCAAAATTTAATATTATATCTTTATCTTGTGGTTGAGAAAGATTGACATAGTCGGAAATTTCAGTATGTGAAGGAGAACTTACTGAAGGAGAATCTGGAGTAATTTGAGGCTTGAAAAATTTCGTAATCTTCTTGATCTAACATCACAATTTCAACCTATTTAAATTAAAAATAATAATGTGACAACTAACAAATAATAAGCTACAATGAAATATTAATAATTATCAAATTAAACACATTGGAAAATAAAAATAAATACAAATATACAAGAAAATAAGAGAAAAATAAAAATAAAATAAGAGATTATGGGAGAAGAGTACTTACATAAAATTTAAAATTAGAAGATGACTCAAAATAAGTGTCAAGGTTTAAGGAGTAAAACAATTTTGTATTGGGATTATCAGTATGATTTAATATTTTTAACATTTAAAAAAGGTTTTAACTAAAAAAGGAAAGAAAACTGAGTAGTTTATTAGAAATTAAAAAGGAAAAGGATTTACCTTTAAAAAAACTCAATTTTTAAATTTATTTTAAAATTTAAAAATAAACAAATATTAATAAAAAATAAAACATAAAAACGTGTGTATCAAAAAAGGAAAAATCTTTGACTTTACCTTTTTTAAAAACATAGGATGAAAAGCCTTCTAAAAATAGGGGCTAAAAAGAGTAAAAAGGAAAACTTACCTGATTTAAAAGCATAGGCTGAAAAGCCTTCTAAATATAAGAGCTGAAAAGAGGATAAAAAAGAAAACATCCATGGGGATTCAAACCTGCGTTGAAATGCCGGAAATACATAACTATGAGTTCCCTTCTACCACTGAGCCATCCAGCAGTTTAGTTGTGGGTTCTCACCTTTTATTTTATTTTTCTCATTTAATTATATGACTTACGATAGCGGGTGTGGGTTTTAAGAAACCACACCCACTACCGTAGATTCGCCCCTAACTACGGAGGCCATTCTCTTATTAGGAGACTGTTAGAGTAGTATACGGAGAGAAAGGACTTACATATGATGTCAATTTATAGAAGATGCATGACCAAGTCCTTAGGGAGGTTTTATAGAGTTACTTGGAGGATAGAATTGATCATATGGTGTTCCTATATTGATGGTTTTACACCAAGAATCATACCTTAACCAATTTGTTTGCCTTGGTGATGGGTGTTTTGACATGGCAAGTTTAAGGTGAGGTGTCTTGGTGTATATTATTGATGAATGACATAGTTTTGATTGAAGAGACTCGTAGATGTGTTAATGCTAAATTAGAGGTTTGGAGGCAAACCATGGAGTCTAAAGGATTTAGGTTGAGTAGGACCAACATAGAACATTTGGGGTGTAAGTTCACTGAGAGGATGCATGAGATAGATGTGTTAGTTATGCTTCATACCTAGGCCATTCCAAAGAGAGACAGTTTTAAGTATCTTGGGTCGATGATACAAGGAAATGGTGAGATTGACAAGGATGTCACCCATTCTATTGGCATACGGTGGCTGAAGTAGTGGTTTGCACCAGAAGTTTTTTGTGATAAGAAAGTGCCTCTTTGACATAAAGGAAAGTTTTATATATTAAAGGTTAGATCAATAATGTTGTATGGGGTAGAGTGTTGGATAGTTAAGAACTCCCACATTGAAAAGATGAAGGTAGCAGAGATGAGGATGTTGCAATAGATATGTAGGTTTACTAGAAAGGATAGGATTAGAAATGAGATTATACATGATAAAGTGGGAGTAACTTCAATAGACGACAAAATATGTAAAGCAATATTGAGATGGTCAGACATGTGATGAGGTGGGGCATAGATGCCTCAGTGCAGAGGTGAAAAAGGTTGGCTATAGATGAATTTAAGTGAGATAGAGGTATATCGAAGAAATAATTAAGAGAGGTGCTTAGACATGACATAGTGAAGGTACAACTTACCAACGACATAACTCTAGATTGAAAGGAGTGGAGGCACACATATTAGAGTAAAAGGTTCGTAGGATGGGGGCTATTAGTTGTTGTATTTCACGAGTAGTATCTTGTTCTTGGAGCTTTGGGTGTTGTATGTGGTTTTGGGTAGATTGTTGGTTGTATTATTTGGTGATAATCTTGCTTCTGCTATTGCCTCTTATTTTGTTACTGTCTATTGTTTTGTTACTACCTTGTGTTTTTTATTCTTATATTATGTTGTTTCCTATGTTGTTTAGTCTCGAGATGGCTGATTATTGAAACATTCTCTCTACCTCACCTCTGAGGTAGTGGTATAGACTGAGTATATTTTACCCTCCCCAGACTCTAATATGTGGAAATATACTGGGTATGTTGTTGTTGTTGTTAACTCTGTCTATGTGAAACTTATAAATACATAAAAATCAAGTCCAAAATTTCATGGGTGGTTATTCAGGGTTGTGTTCAGTGTACAAAATATATTTTATTTTCATGTTACATAAAAATCATACTACTTTTTTGAGTCAGATTTGCATATTTTTGTATGATAAAGAAAATTTTCTTGAAGATGTTCCTTCTTTCTTTATTAGTTCCAAACATGATAAAGAAACCATTTTAATATCATCAACATATAATTTGAAATACTTATAAATCTCTTCAAATACTATCGAGAAAACTTTATTAAAAATAGTTTATTCCAGTTTACAATCGGGGGTGATGGCGAAAAATGTATAATATAACTAAATGAAAGAGAAAAACAAACAGGATAGTCCAACAAGTCCAATGGAAATTTATTTACACAAACTTTAGTGTCATCAAGAAAATCTTGATTTCACACTTTATTTTTTCTCCCCTTGACTTAGATTCATCTCAATCATTTCTATTGTTCCCCTGACCTACAAGTTGCATAATAAAATTAGACATCACAGAAAAAATTAGCAACATAATGGAGCACAAAAGCCTAATTTTAGAACTCATATTAGTAATTTATCAAAACATAGTGGTGAGTCTTAACATACTTCTTAGATAACTTCAGCACAGAAGTTGTTGAAGCCCTTCTAATAAGAAGAACAATGTCATCGTTGTCCGGCATCTCCTTAACCTCACGTGTTCAAAGTGCAATGGATAGCTCCATTAGTCATCTTTGGAGAACATGAAAGGTGCATGTCGATTCATCTTCTCTTGAGATGAAAAATAGAGTAATTCGTTGAACTTTGAACATGGAGGTTAAAGAGACTGCTAACAATGATGACATTGGACTTTCTTTTAGAAGGGTTTCAACCACTTTTGTCCTGAAGTCGCCTGTGAAGTATGTTAAGATCCACCGCTACGCTTTGATAAAGTGCTACTATGGGTTCTAACATTATGCTTTTGTGCTACATTATGTTGTTATTTTTTTCTATGATGTCTAATCTAATTATGCAACTTGCTGGTAGGGATATTGCATAAATATTTTGAGATAAATCGAAGTCAGGGGAGAAGAAATAAAGTGCGAAATCAAGATTTTCTTGATGACTCTCATGATGTTGCTAATAATTTTTCAGTGGACTTGCTGGACTATCTTTCTTGTTTTTCTCTTTTATTTAGTTATATTATACCTTTCTCTACCACCAACCCAATTGTAAACTTGAATAAACTATTGATAATAAATTTTTGTTGAGAGTATTTGAAGAGCTTTTCAAGTGTTTCAAGCTTTATGTTGTTGATATTAAAATATTATCTTTATCTTGTTAGGACCTAAAAAGGAAGAATATCTTCAAGAAAATCTTCTTTATCATAAAAAATATGCATGTCTGACTCTTTAGGGATTCTTCACCAAATGCCTACTTTGAAAACTTAAATGTACAAATAGACACGTCTTATTTTTTTTTAGCCAAATGCCAACCAATTATGATGTCATCAATTAGACTTTAAATTTAACAAGGCTAGATCACAAGTATTTGATAATATACTTTAGTCCCCGCATCAAACAAAAATCTGATTTTTTATTTCTAAAAAAAGATCTCCAAAAAGAAAAAATATAAATTCTGATTTTCCTACAAAATCTCTCTATTTCAGGTAGCTTTTCCGGCGACTTTTGTTCTCTTACTACTGAAAATCACTCCACAAATGTCACAAACTTTCTTAATGCTCCCATTGTTACCACGTTATCTTTCAAATGTTTTCAAAACTACTTTCCCACCATTGTTACAAGCTTTCAAAGTCACTTCAAAAATGTCATATGCATAACTGCACTATATAATTCACTTCTCCATCCCATTATATAGAAGAGAATTGATACAAAATTGATTTTTTTCATTCATGGTTTTGAATGGAGATCTTGCCAGTCATCAATCAATCCTCGACTCCTTATAGACCTATACCTTAATCTAGGATCGACCAGTAAAGTTCTATAATATTTGTTTTAGAATTTGTTATTATTAGTGGTGACTATATGCGAGTATGGGAGGAGACTCCTAAATATTAGAATTAAAAATATCTTAGTAAGGTAACAATGACGCATCGCGATGGTTCATACGATAATTTAATTGCAAGCGTAAAAGAGAGTGGCGAGTTAGCTTGAGGGCCAAGCAACTTGGTGATTAGTTATCTAATAAGTGGGAGGGAAAAATACATTCCACATTCCTAAAAAATGGTGGCGCATGGCCTTGGGAATGTTAGATGTTTATGCCGATGACTATAGGCTTATATTAAGGATAAATGTCATCGTGAGGTCTCTGAAGAATCGTGGAATTCATCCCACCTCTACCCCACACCCAATAATTGATGATGATGCTTCGGTTGAACTTGAGTGCTTTGGTGATCATTCAATGAAAACAAAAGATTATCCAATTTATAGGAAAGATCATGCAATGGATGCAGAAGATCCTGAATATTTTGAAGGAAAGTGTGGATCAGGATCACAACACCATTATTCCTCTACAATTAAACTAATTTGTATAAAGGACAAACATTTAGAAAAAAAAGAGTTGAAATTGTTATGGGATAAAGTAATGGTGAATAAGTATTTTGATTTGCTTCATTGAAGTGTATTGGCCAATAAATTTTGCAAATTTTCCATCTACAAGTGTGTTGGCGATCACAGTTACAGTGATGAACATGTCATACGTAGCCATCAGAAAGTCTCGTCCAATGTCATAGCATCACTTTGTATAAATTAGTATCATCATGGAAAGGGTATAAATGCAAAAGATATTGATAGGATTGTTTTTAGGGAGTTGCATTGTAATCCAGTCTATTGGAAGTGCTAGAGGGAAGGTGTGATTTCCAAGTAATTGGTTTGAGGGACACTAGAGCACGAATTTTCTTGCTTGCTAAATTTTTCTTACATGATCATATCATGACCCAAACGGTCATGAGTGGAACCCACCCTAACTCTACGGTGGGAGAACCATCTATCCCAACCTATAGCTAATTAACCAAGAACTCTCATTTACTTTCTTTCTAAGTTCAATACCCTTATTTTGCTAAACCATTATAAACTAAATAGTTTATCTTGAATAGTCATCAATACCAACTAGTTGAAAATGTGGAAAATATCTCAAATCTATTTCACCCTCATGAGCCAAAAGACACTGTATAAAAACTTTAAAAATATCCAAAACAAGGTCTAAAACATCATCCAGAATATTAAATAAAAAGAAATGTCACTTTTTTGAAACATAGGACATGAATAAAGTATATATGATCCAATGACTACTCGGACATGGTGCTCACTCTTGAATCAATGATGGAGTCACGAACTAAAGTTGTGGTCTCATCTTATATACTAAAACACGATCTTAACTCAAAAAAAACAAGAGCACAAATAGTATAAGTACAACAACTAAGTACAGATAGGCACCATAATCTGAATTAACCTATCATCATACAAATAAGCAAGTGAAATGTAAGTAAGAAGCAATCAATACACAACTTACAATTAGTTGACAATCAAATACAGTCATAAACACTTCAATTCATGAAACAAGCTCTTTATATATATCAGTACTCAAGTCATACCAACATATCATTTACACTTAGGTAGATTCAATCAATAATAGTTAAAATAATATATATGCAGATGTAATAATGATTGCATACATGCAAGATGTATGCACATGATAGGGACCCTCATCTATGACCTACGTGAAGATCTCAGTGCATATACCAATGTCGATTTGATAGCTATTTTAATAATAGTGTTGGTGTGACACTTGATCCAATAACAGTGTCGGTGTGACACTCGATCCAATAACAATGTCGGTATGACATCCCATCCTAATCTATCACTAAATACATATGTATAATCTCAATGCAATACTCAAATGCAAAATAAAAAAAAAACCATCACAAGTAATGCCCGAAGGATATCACAAACATTAACCATACATATAAGCGTAGAATTAAATCAAATCTAAACTACATTAAACCGTAACCTACCTCAATTTCTTGTCCAAAATACTATTGACCACAATCATGCCCTTTCTTTCAATTTCTACCCGTTCTTGATCTATAAATTACAAATACATAAGTTTCAACACAATATTCCACACCTCTAAGCATTATAAACTCAATCCCATCAATTTCAACCCACAAACTTGACCTTGTTCATCATTCTAGGTTTTTCTACCCACTAATCTCTTTGAACTCTCCATATTGTGATTACAAAGAAAAATTCTACCTTAAGAACTACTTTCTAACACCCCAGATCAATAACAACTGAAACACAATTATTCCTTATCAATTTCCTTGAATTCATAAAATTAAGGATAAATTTAAACTAAGGTCATGATCTTGCAACTCTAATAATTTAAAGGAGTGATTTCAAGTTTGTAGAGGAAAGAACCTTACCTCAAAGATGAAAACCCTCCCAATTTGGTCCAAAATCACCTTAGCCTAGTCCTAGAATGAATCCCTGAAATAATGAGAATAAAAAAACTATTTTCTTACTTATACTGTTTTTTCTATATTTTTTTGTCATTGTAGCGATACTTCTGAAACTATAGTGAAACTACTATCACTTCAGCGACACCAAATTAGTAGCTTAGGATTGGTTCCCAGCTCTTGCCATTTCACAGTATGCTTCTCGATTGTCAACATTACAAACTGATCCTTTCATGGTATTTGCTATAGCCAAAATTGCACTAACTCATTTTACACACCAAAAGTTTCTTTGACATTCTAAACTCATCCTCTAACATAATATCCACTGAAAACCACCACTCTACCCTCCAATAGCTACCATTTTTTTCTAGACCACACCACACTTAAAATACTCCTAAAACTAGTCTAGCCCTTATTTAACAATTTTGGTCCAGGGAGAACTAAGTAGAGGTTTTACTTTCTAATTCAACATAATGTCATTTTGGATTGTTACATTAGATACCAATTTACACCACATCCATCCCTGAATGATAACTAACCAAAATGATTCAACTGATAAGCAAAAGATTACTTGATTCAATAAGCAAGTGATGATAGCACTAGCGTATATCTACCTCAGTGTGCCATGTGGTTCACAGATGGAATGACCTTAAACTCATGAACTTAGGGATAAGAGAGTGTTTGAATTGACTTATTTTTAAATTTAAAACTTGTACAAATTTAGTGAATTTCATAATGTAACTCGTGAATTTACTTCTAGCTCGACCCCAGGTTGAAATAGCTAATTTTCTTTCTTATTTAGGTCAAACATTTGGTACTTTGAATCATCCTGAATGAAACTTGACTAAGTACAAGTTAGAGGAATTTTTGTAGCATGTCGAGGTGCATGTGTCTCTGTTAGTATTGTGTAGGGAGGAAAGTCATAAGTCTCTAAGAACATAGCAAGTCCAATCCCAAAAAGCATTTTCCATATTTGTATTTGGATGGATATTGACTGATTCCAGTCCACATTGTCCAAATAAAAAGTTGAGTATCACTTATTGTAAAACAAACATTTATGTTCCAACATGAAAGTATTCCGAAATAAGAATAAAATTTTAAATGTGAAGAGTAATAATCATATAACATAGCAGTAAAATAACAGAGTACTGTCTAAATTATGCTCAAAAAGCAACACATTTCAATTATCAAGTAGGCTGCTAAATCTATAAAATTGTTGGCATGTGGTGGATCAAGAATTTTGAGTTTATGGTTCTAGATTCTAAAAAAGACAACTCACTAGATTCTGGATAAATTAATTATGCATATTAAGGTCATACACTCAAGCCGTGGAAACAGTCTCGGGCAGAAATGAAAGTTAAGGTTGCGTACAATAGACCCTTGTGTTCCATCCCTTCCCCGGACCCGCACATAGCGAGAGTTTTAGTGCATTGGGCTACCCTTTTTCTTTTTTTTTTTTTACACTTTTTCTTTTTGGGGCACTTGACATTTATCATTTTGGCTTCTTGTATAGTTGATACTTCCCAGTAATTATCTGATGAAATATTTGGAGAGAAGAAAACTGACGAAACATATCAATTTAGAATATTGAATTAAGTATTTGCTCTTAAAACTACCAGTAACGCTTGACGTTTTGAACTTCATCTCACTAAAATGCGTAGGGATCTTCACTTTCGATGTTGCACCCATATCACATTCTCCAAAAATATACCTTTTGGAGAATCCAACACACATCCACTGTTATTTTTGAAGAGTCCAAGCAATACAGCCAAGGAAACAAGAACTATGTATTTGTAACGATTTTCAGCAATCTTAAATCAGTAGAGTATTGCTTTTTCCTATATATCTTCTCATTCTTTATCGACTTTGTGAAAACAAATGAAGTGATTTTTACTTGTCAATATTGTATTTTCAGTGTTCATAGGGTTTGAGTGGTTTCATTGCCTTTCTTTTTCTACATGACTCAGAACTTTTATGGCGTTTACATTGAAACTGTCAATTGGTTACAACAAATAGGTAAGTCCTCTTCGATAGAAAAATTAAATCTAAGCATCTCATTTCTTTTACCGTTTCCTTTCCAACCTCAACCTCTATTTTAACATGGTCCCCTCTTTAATATTTTGATGGTTGTTCAATTTGAGTATGAGATTTACTATCATATATGTCTCTTCTAACCATTTAGCAGGTCTCATCTCTGGAGCCTTTGGGTATATGAAACATCTGGAGGTCATTGACCTAGCAGGAAATATTCTAGAAGGAGGATTTCCCAGATCTTTAGGGCACTTGAGTAACTTAAAAAGCATTTATCTATCACTGAATAGTTTAAAAAAATCATGTCACAATCCAGAACGAGGCCCTGGCCGCGATGGGCATCTCGAATCAAAAGGGTTTTAGTGCCCCCTTCAAATGGGCAATCATACGTATAATTCATAAGTTTATAAAGAAGTGAGGAAAATATAATAAGACAGAAACATGGTCAATCTCTTAATCAAACTATACCATACGAAATTAAATTCGAAACATTCGAAAACATATAACACCAGTCTGCAAAATTTCTAACAATATGAAAACAACATCTATCTGTGACCGAGACAAGGCCCCTGGTCAAACCATGAACTAGAAAAAAGTGAAGATTAAACATAAAACTAAGGTCCTCGGGAATGAGGGAGGCTTACCAACTTTTAAGTCTGATAAACTGATCTATTGCTTAGCGGGACCCCGAGACTGTGCCTCATATCTCAATACAAATGTACTGGTCTATGAAATAATACAAAATAACATATTCTTACACAACATAATGAGAACTTTTCGTAAGAACAACGAGCATTATACGTAAGTGAAAACACATGGGCACATGATGTTAGGTGTATTTATGCAATCTAGCATTACTATTCTAGTCTAATTAGCCTTGTTTTGAGGATGATTCTATGATATATGGGTTGATAATAAGATAAATGTGTATAAAAGTGTTAAAAAAATGTGTTTATAATGTTCCAAGTGAAGTCCAAGTAAGTTTGTACTTAAAAGAGTCAATTTGAGTTCTATATAGAAAACTAGTCTTCCTAGCGTGAGCTAGTTACTTTTCTAGTCTATCTTGTTGGATTCTATTGAGTTCTATGTGTTACTTATGGTTTTAAATGTGTTATGATATGTGGAACAAAGTTTTAGGATTGTACAAATTTCATATAAGTCAAAGAAAGAGTGGGAACTTGATGTGAAAGATCATAAAATTCAACCTAGTCTAAGCTCTAGTTTTTTTATTCATCGTAATGGGTTTAGTGTTGTTTGTGCTTCTAATTCGTGTGGTGTGATGATGTAGAATGATTTTGGATCTGAATATGATGATATTTTGATATTAAATAGGCTGGAAAATCAATGGAAAGACACCACAAGACGAGAGATAGAAGGAGGAAAGGCCAACGCTTAACAAAAATTCAGAGGACAAATTCCATAGAGGTCATGCGATTAGCATGTGTCTCATGCTATATTATAGGGGGATATAGGGTGCAACACATTTCCCAATCCATAGGAATATAGTGTTCTAGGCACGCTCCACTCCACACCTGGGAGTTTCATGCTAATTCGACTCCTAGGCGGACTTGGCTTACCCTTATGCTATATATACATGTTGTATCACGTTTTTACATATCTTTTGACATATTTTAGAGATCAAGGGTATGATACAACTTCATAATTAGTTTTTTATTAATTTCGTTTAGTTCATTCATGTTTTTAGTTGTTAATTAAAATATTGTGATTGCGATTATGACTATGCGTGGCTAAACACCCTCTTTCCAGGGTTGAAGCCAAGAACATGATTACTATTGCTATGGATTAAGTTATTTTTCTTTTCTTATCAATATTGGTTTTTTTTATTCTTATTATAACTATTTTAAGGATGCGCGACCTTTAGAATACATCTATTGTCAACCTTGTGAACTCGGGAGAGGGAATAGGGTGATAGAACATGGGAATAAGAAAAATATGGTTCTTGATTCTTTATAAAATAATAAACTTGAATTAGAATCCAGGACAGGCATGTACTTAGATACCTTACTTGATTCATAGGTAGGATGATATTTGTTAAGAACTTAAGTGAATTATTACATCTCTGCTCAATGATATAGGTGTAAGGTTTAACTTAGATAAGAGATTAGAGGTTGGGAAAACATAATGGCGCAATTGACCCAATGAATCAACAACCCAGATAAGAAAGTTAACGAATGAAATCCAATAGATTAATATGATTTCTTAGAGTGCTTCAACCCTGGGCTTTCTCTTATTGATTGTCTCAAGACCTTTACTTTCCGCATTGTTTAGTTTTAATTTACAATTTCCAAACTCTTTATTTGGTTACTCTCGCATCAATTAAATCAAAAGTGTAAACTAAAATCAAATCGTTGCCAAATCTAGTCTCTCTGGGATCGATAACTCATCTTTCTTGAAGGCCACTATATTACTTGGTAGACCATGTTCACTTGCATGTGCGTTGTTAAGTTTTTGGCGCCGTTGCCGGGGAGTTGTATTTTGGCAAATTTTTTATTTTAACTTTACTTTTAGATTGATTTGGTGTTTTTATGCTTGGTCTTGGTTTTGTTATTGTAGGAAACATGTTTTTAAAGTGGTAAGCTAGAAAGGGATAAGGAATTGGTTGAACCAAGCTCTGATCCCGAGAAACTTTACCATCAACGAAGGAGAGAAAGAATCCTTCTCCCACGAATACCTCAAATGCAAGAAGACCAAGAAAATCCTGCGCAAATGGCTGAGGAACAACAAGTAACGCGCAGGACTGTTTGGGAAGTGGCAGTCCTACTTCCGACAAATTTGACTTCCCCCATTCAAAGACCGGCTGCTGAAGGAAATTTTGAGCTTAAGCACAACATAGTGCAATTATTGATTAGCAGTGGACAATTTGCAGGGCTTTCACACAAGGATCCACAGGTTCACTTGCAGAATTTCATTGAGCTCACTGCTACATTTATTTCGACAGGTATAAATGCTAATTATGTGAGTCTCATACTATTCCCCTATTCACTTTTTGGAGAAGCTAAAAAGTGGTTGAATACAGAGCCGGCCAATTCAATCACACCATGGGATGACTTAGCCAGAAGGTTCCTTATCAGATTTTTTCCATCAAGCAAGACTGCGAGACTTCGCAGTGAGATAGTGAGCTTCAAACAGAAGCCTAACGAAAATTTATATCATGCTTGGGAATGCTTCAAGGCCTTTTTTCGGGATTGTCCACACCACCAACAGTCAAATGAGGTACTTGATCATACTTTTGTATAAGCTCTTGATCATAATATGAAAATTTTTCTAGATTCAGCCGCAGGTGGTCAAGCACTAGAGTTGACTTATAATGAGTTGTACACATTATTGAATTGTATAGCACAAGGAAATCCTGAGTGGCATTTAAATTCTAGAAGTGCCACAAAAAGAGTTATAGGTGTACTAGAGGTGGACCAATTCACATCCCTATCGATACAGGTGTCTGCATTACAGAATTTGATCAATAATCAGTTCAGCAACATAAAATTATGAGCTCCACAGCCTGCCATAGCCGTTAATGCAGCTCAGCAAATTAGTGGTTAGTGTGAGGTATGCAAAAATAGTGGTCATTTGTGGCTATGTGTTCTTAAAAATCCAGAATCAATGATGTATGTAGGAAATGCTCAAAGGCCAAATTATGGTAACACCTACAACAAGAAGTGGCAGACTCATCCATGGAATGCCCTACAGCCACAGACCCAACCAAATTAGTCCAGCAGCAATATGGAGGAGATGATGAAATAGATCTTAGCTAATCAGGCACATTTTACTGCAAACTTAAAAAATTTGTAAGCGGCCAAAAGAATTCTAGAGTTGCATGTGGGAAAAAATAAGCAAGCAGTAAATATTAGGCCAGAAGTCATGGCAATCACCTTGAGGAGCGTTAAAGAGCTTCAAGGAGAACCTCCAAAGGTAACAAAAGAGGTAGATGCTAATATGGTGACCCAATAGGTAAAAGGAAAAGTTGCTAAAAATTAAAGGAAGTCTAAGTACTTAAAAGAAAAAGTTGTTGAATCATAAGTGAAGAAGACACTACCATTACCTTTCCCTTAGAGGCAAATTAAAGCGAAGAAGGATGCACTGTTTAAGAATTTTTGATACATTCAGAGAGCTTTACATTAGCTTACCTTTGTTAGATGTTTTGCAGAGTATGCCCAAGTACGTAAAGTACTTGAGGGATGTGGTGGATAAAAAGGTAAAATTGTAGGATGTGGGAGCTATAACACTCACTAAAGAGTGTAGCGCTGTGATGAAACAGAAAATTCCCAAGATATTGAGAGATTAGGGGAAGTTTTCCATCCTAATCCAAGTTGGGAGTAAACCAGTCTATGCTCTGAGTGATTTAGGGTCAAGCATTAACTTGATGTCTCTATTGCTATTTAAAATATTGGGCTTGGGAGAGCCGAGACAGACCAACGTGGTATTGCAGTGGGCAGATGGGTCATTCACATATTCATATGGAATAATTGAGGATGTTCTCATAAAGGTTGGTAAATTTATTATACCTGCTGACTTTATTATTCTTGATTTTGAGGCAGATGAACAGGTACTAATCATCTTGGGGCATCCATTTTTAGCAACCGAAGGAGCATTACTTGATGTGAGAGAAGGTACACTCAAAATGAGGGTAGAGGATAAAAAGGTGGTGTTTGATGTATACAAAGCATCCACAATTACATCCTAAGTTAAAGATTTATGTATGATTAATGTTATTGAAGGGGAAAAGTGTGGGGTGACTAGTCCACAAAAGACCTCTTCAAACTACCTGATTGGGAAGCCTAAGACTCTATCTCCTAAGCATGTCATGATAGAAGTTGATGAGCCTGAAAGGCTAAAGTTGAAAAATCTACTGCTCTTGAGAATTCACACCCAAAATGGGTAAAAGGGATAAGAAGATGGCCTCCATGTATAAGGAAAAAGATGAACGAATATGGTTGAGTTGAGTTGGATCGTGCCGTGATATCAAATCAGGCGCTACTTGGGAGGCAACCCAAGTTAATTAGGTATGTTTTCTTTTCAGTTTTTAGTTTTTATTTCACATAGTTTCTTATTTTCGGTTCAGTCACATGTTAATAGAAAGTCTTAGTACCATAAACTCTAGCTTGAAGCATGACAAAGATTGAGTGTGGAGTCCCATGGATCTCCTTTATGTGTAAAGAAGCTAGTATTTCTATCTCTTATGTTTAAATTCAATTTGGGGACAAAGTAGAGTTTTAAGTGTGGGGTGGGAAAATTCTCAAATTTTTTCTTAATTAAAATTTTTAAGGTTAGTTATTAGTGAGATATTCTTGTTGGTGCTATATTTTATTACATGATGCAAGTGTATTTGTTTGTAAAAGCATGTGGATTGATGCGAATTACTATTTTTGAGACACTTAGGCTCAAGTTTATGACTCTTGTTTATGTTGGATTAATTTTGAATTTGTGCTATTGTTTAGTGAGGAGTCTATGATGATCCTATATGAGTTGAGCATGTGCCATGTGTGATGTGAAATTTTTGTATATTCCTTGTTGTATGTGATGTCTAGAACGTGCCTGGTGTGTGTGTGAATAAAAATAAAGAATGTGGGTTTAAGAGATGATATAGGCATTTCTTTGATAGCCTTCACCTTATATTTGTCCTACCCTTATGCATTATTCTAGTTAACCCCCACTGGGCCTTTAGATTTTTCTTTGGCAACCATATAAGTAGCCTAATCCCTTCTTTGATGGACTTTAATTTGATCCAAAAAGCTCCTAAGTGCTTTAATGAAAAATTGAATTAGTAAGGAGTTTGAGAAATTGAAGCAGAAAAAAGGTAAAATTGATGCCCCAAGGTAATAGTTATTGGTGTTTATAATTGATGTGTGGTGGATGGATGTAATATAATTTTTGCTAAAAATATTGTCATGATTGTGAAAAGGGAAAAAAAACACTTGTAATTAAGGAGAATTCTCCCCCTCATCATGTTATAAACCATGTCAATCACAATAACAATAAGGAACTTACTTTCAAAAGACTAGTTCATGCATCTGAAATAATTCACAAATCAAATAGACAATATATTTCATATCAAGAGAGGGATTTCGTTGTCATTCTCTCGATTAAACTTTCAAAAACTAAAAATATACATATATATAAGGGGCCATAATTCAATTCCACGAAAAAGAGTTCAATACAATTTATACAGTTTCATCAAAATGATTTCATGACATCTTTTTCGAACAACATCAAACTCTTCTTTGTAACATGATTATAAATCCTTTAACTTGATAAAACCATAAAACCTATGCCCATAGAGTTTTAGGATAGTCCCACATACCTTATATAACCTAATTCGAAGGATAGAACTCAATTCTTGATTTGTTTATTCAAAATTATGACTTAAGAGCTTGGTTTTTGATCTTTGGGGCTCTAGGTTTTTCTTGAAGTGCAAAAAGAGAATAATGATGTACCATGCTTTTTGGGGCTCAAATCTTGTGTTTTGGACCGTTTTAGGTGAGGTAAATGACCCTACTGCCCTTAATTATGCGGAATCAAAAGCTGGAAATTATGAGAGCGCATGATAGAGGGTATGCGCGGGCTTCATAGCGCCAGAATAAGTGTGTGATACAGGCTCTTTAACACCAATTTGGAGCACGCAACGTGGGCATATCGCGGGCTGCTACTGTTTTGGTTATCCAAACATGACCTTACGCTCGTCAAAAAATTCCGAAACTCACTTAAGATGTACTACTTACCACCCGATCATTAATCAACTTTAAATTCAACAATACGCTTCCAAAAAGGTTGAAAATAAAATCATTCAAGTTTATAAGGTCAAAATGAGAATAAATCTCCAACACTTAGTTTTATTTTCAGGTTCAAAGTGTCTTAGGTAAGCATTAGGGGTGGTATCAAGTCGTGAAGAATACGGGGTGTTACATTATTCCTCCCTTGAGATCATTTTTCCCCGAATGATGGCTCGGAACATAGACAAGCGTGATTTCAAGCATACTAAGGAAAAGATAGAGAGAGTAGTATATTATTTATACTTTCTATGAAATCATCCATGGTCTCAAAGAGGTTTGGGTATCTAGTTTGCATGTCATCTTATGACTCCCAAGTAGCTTCCTCAACTTTTTGGTTCTTCCACTATACCTTAACCAAAACTATTTCCTTACTCCTTAGCTTCTGAACTTGGTAATCCAAAATGGCAATTCGTTCTTCTTCATATGACAAGGAGTCCTTCACATTGATCTCTTCTACAGGAAATACAAGAGAGTGATCTCCAATACACTTTTTCAGCATGGACATATGGAATACTGGATGCACAGAAGCCAGACTCGCATGCAAGTCTAATTTATAGACAACCCTGCCTATCCTCCTCACAATTTGATACAGTCCTATATAACGAGGACTAAGCTTCCTTTTCTTTCCAAACCGCATGACTCCCTTCATCGGAAAGACCTTTAGAAATACCCGATCATCAACTTTGAATTCTAAATCTCTCCTTCTGACATCGGCATAAGACTTCTGAGCAGTCTTAAGTCACTCCCTAATGATCTTCACCTCTTCCATTTCCTGATGAACAAGGTCAAGTCCAAATAATCAAGTTTCACCCAACTCATACCATCCGATTGGTGACCTACACCTTCTCCTATAAAGCACCTCAAAAGGGGCCATCTGAATACTGGAATGGTAGCTATTGTTCTGGGCGAATTCTATCAACGAAAAATAATCCATCCAACTACCTTTAAAGTCAATCACACAGGCCCTTAACATATCCTCTAGGGTTGGAATGATACGCTCAGCTTGCCTATCAGTCTGAGAGTGGAAAGTAGTACTCAGGTTCACTTAGGTACCTAAACCCCTCTAGAAAGACCTCCAAAAATATGAAGAAAATTGCGTACCTCAGTCGGATATAATAGACACTAGAGCTCTATGAAAACACATTATTTCTTGAATGTACAGTTTAGCATAATCATCTCCTGAATAATTGGTTCGAATTAGGAGAAAATGAGCGAACTTGGTTATCCTATCTACTATCACACAAATTGAATCATATTGGTTTCGAGACTTCGGAAACCCCAAAATAAAGTTCACATTAATCATCTCTCACTTCCACACAGGTAAAGTTATGTCTTGAGAGGTGCCACCTGGTCTCAAATGCTCTACCTTGACTTGTTGGCAATTCAAACACTTAGAAACAAAATTAGCAACATCTCTTTTCATATTATTCCATTAGTATATAGTCTTAAGGTTATGATACATTTTTGTAGAGATTGAATGAATGACATACCTCTAATTATGAGCCTTATCGAGAATTCTTTCTTGCAACCCATCCACATTCGGCACACATAGTCTACCTTGATACCTCAAAATTTCATCACCTCTTATTTCAAATGACACCATCTTCTGTTGACCAACATCTTTCTTAATCTGCGCCAAGGTGTGATCACCAGCCTGTTTCTCCTTAACTTAAGCACATAAGGAGGATTTATCTATCTCATGAACAATTACTCCTCTATCTTTCAAATCCAGAAGTCGAACTCCTAGATTTTCAAGCGATTGAATATCTTTAACCATCTCCCTCTTCTCTTTCTTAACAGGAGAAAGACTGCCCATTAACAACCTGCTACGAGCGTAGGCCACCATATTGTCCTTGCCCGGATGATAGTGCAGAGTCATGTCATAGTCTTTCAATAATTCTAACCAACGCCTCTGTCTAAGATTCAGCTCTTTCTATGAGAAAACATACTACAAACTTTTGTGATTAGTAAATATATCTACATACACCCCATAAATATAATGTCGTCAGATATTAAGTGCAAACACCACAACTACTAACTCTAAGTCATGGGTAATTCTTTTCGTGCACCTTTAACTGCCTAGATGCATAAGCCACCACCTTACCATGCTGTATAAGCACACCTCTAAGTCTCACCCGAGATGCATCATAGTACACAATAAAACCCTTTGTACCCTCGGGAAGAGTCAAAATTATCGTGGTAGTCAACTTATCTTTTAATTTCTCAAAACTATTTTCACATGAGTCAGACCAAAACAATTTTACCTTCTTCTAAGTCAATTTGGTAAGTGGAGCATCTATGGAGGAAAAACTCTCTACAAACCTTCTGTAATACCCTTCCAAACCCAAAAAGCTCTGAATATCGGTTGGGGTCATGGGTCTGGGCCATTTTCTCACCGCCTCAACCTTTTGGGGGTTAACTCTAATCCCCTCACTAGAAACAATAGGCCCCAAGAAAGCAATATCACTTAGCCAAAATTCACACTTGGAAAATTTTGCATATAATTCATGGTCTTTGCGGGTCTAAAGGATAATTTGGAGGTGATTGGCATGCTCCTCCTCAATTTTAGAGTAAACTAGAATATCATCTATAAGAACTATGGCAAACAGATCTAGAAACTGGCAAAACACCCAATTCATTAGGTCAATAAAAGTTGTAGGGGCGTTAGTCAGACCGAAATACATGACTAAGAACACATAATGGCCATATTGGGTTCGAAAAGCTATCTTGGGAATGTCAGCCTCCCTAACCTTCAACTGATAATACCCTGAACGAAGGTCTATCTTAGAGAAACATTTAACACCTTAGAGTTGATCAAATAAATCATCGATTTTTGGAAGAGGGTACTTGTTTTTAATAGTGACCTTATTGAGATGACGAAAGTCTATATACATATGAACGGAGCCATCTTTATTACGCAAGAAGAGTACAAGTGCACCCCAGGGAGAAACACTAGGGCAGCTAAAGCCTTTGTCGAGGATATCTTCCAACTGTTCTTTTAACTCTTTTAATTTTGTAGGGTCCATTCTTTAGGGCGGAATAGAAATAGGATGAGTTTTCGGCAACAAGTCAATGCCGAAATCTATCTCCCTATAAGGAGGTATCCCCAAGAGATCATTAGGGAAAACTTTTGGAAATTCATTAACTACAGAGACAGACTGGAAGGAATGACTTTAAGAATTAGAATCTTTGACCCGAATAAGATGATACAAATATCCATTTGATATAATCTTACGGGCTCTAAGATAAGATAGAATTTCCCTCTGGGTGCTAAACAATACCCCTCACATTCTATCATTGGCTTATTTGGAAAGGATAAAGTAAATTTTTTGGATCTACAGTCTAATATGGCATAACATGAATGGAGCCAATCCATTCCTAAAATAGCATCAAAGTCAACCATATCAAGCTCTATAAGGTCCACCATAGTATTCCAATGACAAATAGACACAACACAATTTCTAGACACCCTCCTAACCATAATAGATTCACCAATGGAAGTGGAAATAGAGAAAGATTCCAGAATAATTTTAGGCTCAAACCAAAACCAACGGCCTTATACAGGGTTACATAAGACAAGGTAGACCCCGGATCAAGCAACACATATGCATTTTGAGAAAAAAATTGTAACATACCCATGACCACATCTGGTGAGCCATCTGCATCATGGAAATTAGATAAAGCATACAACCTATTGTGACCACCTCCAATAGCCGAAGTGTTACCCTTGGGTGGTGGTGAATCTGTGGATTTTGTTTGAGACTTAGCACCCCCAAAATTCCCCTTTGCAGAAGGACAATCTCTCTGAAAGTAACCTGTCTGACCACAAATATAGCACACATTACTACCGAGGTAGCATCTCCCAGGGTGATTCTTCCCACATGAGTAACATCGAGGATACAACCTGGCAGGCTGAGCCACGCTACTAAAAGAGTGACCAAGAATAAAGTTGGTATGGTTCATTAAAGATTTGGGGATATCCATAGTAAGTGTTAGAAACTAAGTTTGAATATTTGAGGATTGAGCTAATAGAAATAAGAGTTAAAGCTCTAGATGGGGTGAACTCAAGGTAAGTTTAATTTTTTTTGTGTGAATTACTATACCCCAGACTCTAGAGTAATGTGACTTTCGTTTAGATTATAGTTTAGTAAAAGGTCCCACAGACTTAGAGTAATGTCTTAAATCTAAGGGGGAGATGGTAGAATTAGTAACCAAGTCAGACTTCCATATTCTAGTAGTGATGGCAGTGTAGTATAAAAAAGTAATAAGGGAGGATGATGCCCGACCCATTCTCATCTCACTACAAAGTCTTATACTTCAGTTATCATGATATCTACCCATGCCTTACGTGTCATCTCCATGACCACAGTTCATATTTATGTACCTTATAGAAAAATCATGTACGCTTCCAAAACCCAGTATAAGGAACTCTAGTTCATTCATCAGCTGGAGTCATATTCTCTAAATTATGAACTCCAAATCCAAGTCATACAACTCATGACTCATGTACTCATGCTTTACAGTATGTTCAGTTCCAGTATTCATGCATCACTCTTAATGATTAGGAAAATTTAGATTTATATCCTATATGTCCTTAGTTTGGATCTCTTTAATAGATCTATGTCTTTGACATTCTATTCTTTAGGTGTCAGTTAAGTATCAGAGTTATATATAGTATTCTTTCGTGCTTTAGGTCCTTATGTGTTAGCCCTTCAATGACCTCTTATTATGTTAAGATAGTGGTGATGATAATGGATAAGCCACAGTTTAGATGAGAGGGATTTGATGACCCTCATTTAGAAAGATTATTTATGTTTTTCTATCTAAGGCTAGAGGATGAGGGAATATTTAGGTAAATCTTTGGTATATGTCATAGTTAGTTGAGAATTCTGGGTATGCCCTCTTAATGCATAGTGCAAGAAAGCTATTGTTGATAAATGTTTAGAGAATATGAGAAATGTGCCTTTATGGGTGGTTGTCTTGAAGTCCATAAGTGGTTATAATTGTAGGCTTGAATGTCATATTGGGATGTGAGTGGAGGAATGCAATATGTGCTAGTGAATCTATAGTAAGAGTTCAGAGTTAGTGATTGAAGTGGTAAGGCATGTTATGCTTAGGTTGTGAGCTCTAAGAAGACATATAAGATTGAATCATGTGGTTTAGACTAGTATTATGGTGTGGTGTGTTGTACCTTGCGATTTCGAGTTAGTCTTGATCATGGTGAAAGGATTTAGTTCAGTTTAGATTTTAATAGATGGATTTATCAATGCCCATTGTATGATCTTAGTCTCATTGTCTCATGATTCGTGCTTGCATAATTTATCACTTCGCGATTCGATATGTATGATTGTTTCATGAACCCTTCCAATGAATTCTAAACTCTTAGCATAAATCAACTCCTTATAATAAATAAAGGCAAGTCAGCTCGGAAATCAGCTTCATGATAGGCTTTGTAAAGTTTCAGCTTAGCTATATCCTTCATTAGCATACACGTCATGTCTACATTATTCCATACTTTTAGTTTTTCAAAAAGTTCCTACCCATAATTCGAGGACGAATGTTCCCAAGGGGGAGATAATGTAACATCCCCCATTTTTGGATTAGAATTCAAACCGTTGTTATCAAGTGTACAAACCGAAACCTAATAATTCTATGTCTATATATGGGTAATGATCAGTTATACAGTGTGAAAAATTCCTTTAATATCAATCGAGGTCATACAAATCTCCTAATTCAAAGACGAGTTGAGGATGTTTCTATTGATTAAGTTTTAGCGAACATTTCATCTTAGGTCAACTTTAAACGACCACTACTCCTTGTAAATAATGAGTTACATGTCCTACCTTATATAAAATGAAATATCTTTGAATCTTATTTTCAACGCATTTGGTTTTACTTTAATCCGATATCGGAGGAAAAATTTATACTCGTTTTACTTTAGCATGTCCGTCTGTCTACTAAGTGACAACCTGAGCTGATAAGCCGTCAACTATGTGTTGACTTATCAGCCAAGTCATCAGCCCAAACCAAAAACTCATAAAATTATGCTCCTAAGTGACAACCTGATTTGATAAGCCGTCAATTATGTGACGACTTATCAGTCTAAGTCGTTACCCATGACTAGAATTGATCAAACTAATCCTTAAACGGTTTTGGAGGTGTATTTTGGTCTTTCCCCTTACCTCCCATGACATAAATCATCAAAAACACGTATTTAGCCATCATAAATAAGTTTTTTAAAAAAATGTAATCCTCTTTATCCTCAAGAACAAGATTAGGGTTTCTCCTTGAGATCATCTCCTTGAGATCATCTCCCAAGAGCTTCAAGATCCCATTACGTTCTCTTCAAGATAATCAAGAACTTGAGGTTCCTACGCCAAGAACTTTAAGAAAAGCCACTAAGAACATAAAATTCAATTCATCCTCTTCAAGAAAGAAACCAATAATTAAGTTTCCTAATCCAAGAATCTTAAGAAAATTTTCAAGATCATCTCCTTGGGTTTGAAAGTCAAGTTCCCTACATCAAATCAAGTATATTAAGGTATGTGGGTTATGAATAGGGATACTCCTTTCATCCTTGTGCCCAAAATATGATCTTTACTTAAGATTTAAAATTTTGCAAATTAGGGTTCATACCCAACTATCATTGTTTGAAGATTATGATGTTAGAAGTGATTTAAATGTTAAATTGCATGTCTATTTTCACATCCTTATGCGTGTGATATGATTTTTAAGATTTCCAATTGACTTTTAAGCATTATATTTTAATTCTTGATTTTATTATCTTGGTATTTTTGTAGTATTTCAATAAGTATATTGAGCATGATGTTTTGCTATGAATTTTCTTGAGTTTAAAGCATGGGTTTTAAGCCCTGAGCCTAAGTGTCGGTATTTCAAGAAGATTTATGATTTTTAAGTCTCTTTTATAAGTTGTTTACCAAGATTTAAGAAAGAATTGATCTTTTGACCCTAAGCTAAGATAAGGAATCCACATTGTTCATATTGTTTGTGATTTAAAGAAAGAGAAGCATATTTGGTCTTTCACTATAAACCCTTATGCTATTTTAAGGTGAATTTCCTAAAGTTCTGAACGATAAGTATGAGAGTAGTATTTAGCACCGAGATGAGTATGATTCCAAGGTCTCATGCCCCAGAACTATGAGCCAACGTAGGTTCAGATTATTCCCATTTATATGGATGAATTAAAGATAGTCATCACTTAAGATAAGGTTTTATTCTGATGGCAAGGGTAGAACAACTCTTCCCAATGTGGGTAAGACATTGGACTCTATGACAGCTCACATGGTTTATGTCGGTTAGAAGAAACTCTCAATAGAAAGAGTAAAAGTACAGCTTTTAGAACTAAGTGTTATGACTCACAAAGATTATCTATTCTTTACATACTCATGCTTTATTATTTCACAGTACATGTTTTATTCAAGCCAAGGTGAGTCATTTACACTTACCATGTATTATTTTAAAGTTTATGAATATATTTAGTTATTGTTTCACTTATGCATTCACCTCCATATACTCAGTACATTCCAAAAGTACTGATTCACATATATGTCTATGTGCTACATTGTTTAATAATGTAGGTACAAGTTGTAGTGTGCATATCAGAATCAAACAGTTGCAGATTTCAGTCAGCAGGTGATGAGTCCTTTTGATTCAAGGGCTCGAGTCAGTTAGAGTTTGTGTAGTATTTTATTTTCTTTATTCTTTCAGTTGTATTGATTTGGGATAGTTGGGGGTCATGTCCCAACTACCTATAATCAATACTAGCAGAGGCTTCATAGACAGTCAATAGAGTTGTGTATTTTATTTCAGTCTTGTTTTATATAATTAGAGTTGTAATTATTTTAATATTGTTTATTTTGATCATACTCAGAAAAGATGTATCTTTTGCTTATTTCTCTCAGACTTATGTATTTTATTTAGTTGCTTATGAGTCATGCCAGTATAAGGATTAGTTTTGGATCACTTGTGATCCTAAGCACCGTGTGACGACTAGGGGTAGTCTCGAATCGTTACAGAATATGACCTATTCCCCACACTCAAGTCGTCTAATATTTAAGACAGGTCGCTGAACTAAAGATGAATGGAATGGCCCAGAAGAATAACCATGTGAACCATGGACCCTCAAATAAGTTCCACTAAAATGACTTTGGTTTTTGGGCATTCTTTTCCTCTGCCTTCACCTTTTCTTGCTTCTTAACCCCTTCTATCTTTTTCACAAACCTCACCACTTCCTGATAAGTCTTTTCAGATGTGTCCAATTGCAATGCACCCACCTAAAGACGTATATTCAAACCCATCACAAAATACTGGATCCTCTCTTCTTCTTCTAAGTAAGGTATTGTAGTGCATAGCGAGACAAGGCATGAAATTTGGCCTCATAGGCTACCACAGACATATCACCCTGCTCAAATCTCAAGGACTCATCCTTCTTCATATCTTGATAGGTGTTGATGCCTAATTTTTGTCCTTCACGATTAGATTTAGTCTTGAGTTTCTTCTATTCGAAACAAAATCAAGTTATTTATTTTATTTTGATAAAAACTTTTTGAAAAATGTATCCGAGTTAATTTTGTCATTTTAAGTAGTGATTATGAATTTATATATTCATATGTATGAGACCGTATAATTTTGTTGTTTTTCCCCAACTATTTTCGGCTATAATTTGTCAAATTAGTATCGATTCTTTGTTGTCAACCTTATACCATTTTTGAAACTCAAATTCCCCATAAAGAATTTCCAAAATACCCCTCAAAATTCCCCATCCCACAGCAATGGGAACACAAAATTCAATTTTGAGGTTTCTCTATAAATACCTCATTGTTGTTCTCATTGAAACCAAGTCTTGAAGGTTGGAAAAACATTAGAGCAAGCACTTAAAAAAATTTTGAAAAAAAAAAAGAGATTTTGGATTTCCTCTATTAAAATTTTATCAGAATTCTTGTAAGGCTCCGTTTGGCCTAGAATTCCAACTACTTGTGGCATTCCAGTGGTGGCAAGAGACTTTTCCATAAATTTAAAGACCGGTTTTGCTACTCTAAAAGAGGTAAAGGCCTCGTATTTATCTTTTTGTTCTTTTCTCTCATGATTTTGTCTCATCGTTATTATGGTAGTAGTATTCAGTTTTTCTTTTGATTGGTGGATTATTTGTTGTAGAAGGACTAAAGGCCATAAGATTTTCATGGTATTTATCGTTCTATTGAGTTGGTAGCTTGCTATTGTATTCACCGTTTAACTTCATATTTTTGCTTTTGCTTTCTTTAAATCCATTGCTTTGCTTTGATTTTACTTGTTAACTCTTAATCCACTGTTTCTCTTCTTAATATAAACTGGAGTTTGTTGTGGTTGAATCGATTATTTTCTTTAGTATTTCCTGCTTCAATTTTGGTTTAGTACTTCTTGTTTTCAGCTGTTTAGCTTAAGAGTTTATTTATTGTAGTTTTGGATCATTATCGTCTTAATGTCTCCTATTTCAGTTGATTAACCTATTTTTTTTTATCTTGAAGTCTCTATCAGTGGTATCAAATATCTTCCCCAAAACTTGTATGGATTAATGATTCCTCACGAAACAGTCCCTGATTTATACCAGTTACATCTTGCTAAAGAGAGGATGAAGTCAAGAGATTCTAGTTTTTTTTTATAGTTATTGATGCTGCTCCCTCTTTCCTATTTTAGACATCGATGTTTAAGTACATGTCTTTAGAACAATATTGGCTTAGGTTTTTTATTAGGCAAAAATTCACATATAGTCTTATTAGAGTTTCTATACCTAACTTCCTAGTCTAAATTTCATATCTATAATTCATAGACAAAATAAATGACAGTTCTATGTATATATATACAAAAAAGAGGGAAAAGTCCATAAAAACAAAAAGAGATAAAAAAGAAAATTTTAATATAATAATTGTCCTTAATCTTCTCCAACTTTTCATTTATTTCTCTGATATAACATATCAATAAATATGAATTTATGCATTAATTACTCCCTCAAAAGTTGATAATTTTTTTTAAAAAAAAATTGTGATCTACAGGAGAAAGTTGGTAATTCGTGCATACAAAATTCTGGTATATATGATTTACGAAAAATATTTTTTTACTTGAATTTATTTACTAAAATCCCTTTTTGAATCTAATACGCAATAAAAATTGATTCAATTTCAACATAATGAAAACTGATTTTATTATTGGTTTGAATTAGATTTTCGAAATTGAATGCACAATATAAACTTTAAACACTTTCAAATGTCAATTTTGTAATTACTATTATTTTTGTATACCATAACTTCAATTGTAATTTTGTGTTTCAATTTTCGTATTCAATTTTTATTTTCATAATTTTGAATTTTTTTTCACAGAAGTTGTTAAAAGGTTATAATCCTTGTTTATGTTAGTTTTTTTTTCTTTTCTAAATCCCATTTGTAATTGCAATTTGTGTGATATATTCATTCATTACTCTACTGCATATTTCATAATATACATATTGACAGTTTTTTAATATTTTTTTATGTATATCTATTAATAGTATATTTGAATTTCTATATATCTGTTAACATAAGTGTATAATTGTATTTGTATATCTATTTTAAAGGTTACAAATATTGTTTTTATTATTTGTATATCTATTGTTTATATATCTGTAAATTAGTTTACATGAATTAGATTTTTGTATATCTGTTGTTTGTATATCTATATATACATATATGCAAATGAAGTATACATATATTCAAATCAAAACTGTTGTTTATTATTTGTATATCTGTTATTTGTATTTCTGTATATACAAATTTGAATTTTGTTTGTAAACAATATTACAAACGAAATATACATATATTCAAATCAAAATTGTTGTTTATTATTTATATATTTGTTGTTTGTATATCTGTATATACAAATTTGAATGTTGTTTGTAAACGAAATATACATATTTGTATATCTGTTGTTTGTATATCTGTATATACATATATGCAAATGAAATAAACATATACATATATGTTTATTATTTGTATATCTGTTGTTTGTATATCTGTATATACAAAGTTGAATGTTTTACATAATAACAAATTTGAATGTATATACATATATGCACTCTCAAACTATATATATCTGCATATGCATTATTCTTCAAAATGTATATGTGAAAGTTAACTGTATATACATATATGTTAATTGTATATACATATATCAAAAATACAAACTGTATATACATACATACACTCTAACTCTGTATACATATGCATGTATTATTCTACAAAAAAAAAAGTATACGTATCTACATATTGAAACAAAAATTTATATTGACCAACAATTCTATTTCATGAGAATATATATAAAAAAAACCTCGTAATCATTGTCAACTTCATTGCTCCCCCTTTTAGATTTAGACACCTTAAAATATTTTTTCCTTTCTGCCTTGTTAGAAGATGCAAAATTCTTTTTTTTTTATAAATCATCCATAAAAAAAATGGGGGAGTGACTTACATAATATATAAAAATTTATATTATAAAATAAAAATCCGTAAAAATGAAAAAATTATAAAAACGGGGGAGTGCTCCCCCTTTTCTATTTTTTTTGTAAAATATATGAACAATAAAGAAATTTTACGACTAACTGACATAATATGAAAATTTTAAAAAAAAAATCTAATGTCAATAGACATCCTAAACTGATTTTCTATGGTGAAAAATTCGCAAAAATGATTTATCACAGAAAAATCAAGAATTATATTTTGTGATATTAGAGTAACTTTGAGAGAAAATAAGGAAAAAAAAGTTGAAGAAGATCTCTTGAATAATCCTGTATTATGATGTTGTCAATATTGTCATGTCTCTGGTGTTTTGATATTCCATTGTTGCCTTTTTTTGAGTCAATAGGATAGAGAGAGAATAGAAAAAAATATCAAAAATAAATGTATGAGAGAGAAAATTGATATATACAAATCTTAATATATTTATATATGGGGCCCACAAAAAACTGACTTTTAACTATCAAATGACTATGAATTGTAATTTTTTAAAAACAGTGAGTCTATATTAACTTCGATTCTAATTCTCATTTTCTTTTTTGATGCATTTAAACCATTTGGAATTCAAACGGACTCTTCTTCCATTACATTTTTTGATGGGCCAATGAAGCTCATCTCTTCGAGTTCCATAACCTCTAGAATTTAAGCCCAAGAAGGTTTATTTGAAGCTATTACAGGTTGAAAAAAATGGACCCAAACCCATTAATGAAGTTGTTAGCTTTTTGAGACACAAAAAGTCCTGGAAAAATTATGTTTTATGGGTCTCAAAGACCAATTTGTATTTAATACGGGTGGTGCAGGTTCTAAGGGAAAAAATATCAAAAAAATGGAGAAACAACATAAATTCCGTCAGTTTGTAGCATAATTACAGAAAATATCGATATTTTACATAATTACTAAAATTTTTGATTTTGGATCTGTCAAGACACACAATTAGTTCCTGATACATCCAACGAAGATACATTTTTTTCTTTGCAAAGATATATAATTATCTCAATATATTTTATTTTATTTTAGGTCTATCGAGATACATAATACATCCAACGAAGATACATTTTTTCTTTTATAAAGATACATAATTAGCTCCAGATATATTTTTTTTATTTTGGTTCTGGAGAGATACATAATTAGCTCCCGATACATCCAACGAAGATGCATAATTAGTTTAATTTTTTATAGTTATTTTATAAGGATGAAAATTTGTGTAAATATGATAAGTTAAGGTGTATGTTTATGTCAAAAAAATTTGAAAAAAAAGAAATAGATTAGGATAGGTGCAGCCACGATGTTAGCTTTAAAATTTCAAACCTAAATTAGGCCTAGTAGGCTGAAGCCTAATTAGACTAGGACAGGATTTTCATTGAGTTAGACCTCCAAAGGCCTAAATTCATTCATTTTATCTTCGTAAATTTGCTACGAATGTTTAACGTAGTTAATATCCCCATCAAGTTTGCCTAAATCTTATTTGCATTCGTTTTCAAATAAATTTTCTCTAATAATTTCCTTCCATAATAAATAGTTTCTCTTCTCAATGTTGGTCAAAAAAGTTTGTTTCAAATAGCCCAGACAATCGTGTGTTACCGGATACCTTAGGTATTTTTAAATCTTTTCTAAGGTATTAATAAGAACCACTACCTTGAATTTCTAATTTTAAATAACTTTTCTATTTTAGTCTATTGAAAATTTTAAGGTTTTCTTTTTTTTTGTTCAAAAATAAATTAAATGGCGACTCTATTTTATTCAAAGAATTGAATTTGAAAACATTTCCTAAGTGTTTGAATTCTAAAAGATAACAAAAGTCATTTCCTCCGAAAAAAATAGGTACAAGGAGCACAATTCTCAAGGAACACATTTTGGAACTTAGCCCAAGTAAGTGGAGGTAAACCAAATCTACACTTAACAAAAGACTTTCACCTTGCTTGGCCACTTTCAGCAACTGAAATGTCATAAACTTCACACATATCTCTCCTTTTTTCTAAATGCTCGTGACAGTTAATTAAGAACTCAAATGCATCCTCAGACTCAGTACAGTGATACAATGGAGGTTTCATCTATATAAACTAGCAAAATATTCCATGCTCATCATCAGTCATCACCTGTCCAAATAGATATTGTTAAAACACTCCTGTCTTAGAACCCTCGTTCATCTGATGCGCTACAATAGTGACATGTTGCAAGGTTGGAATGAACATCAAGAACTACTGGAGTAGTATCGGTGCCAACCAAACTACCCAAAATTTCCAAAACCTGCTGGATCAACTATATGGACATAGGCACCTAAGTTGCACCATTCTGCACGGGTACCATATTCTTTCGATCTACTACCTCTTTCTCCTCAACCATGTAAGACCCAGCAAAATTCTAATCTTAACTCAGCCTGTTAAGGCTTAAAAAGAGGTCTCATACTTAGAAATTTTAGCTTAGTATTTATACTTAGAATTATTTTAGCCGTTATAATTTGGCAATCTTATTTTATGATCCTTACAATCTTCAAGTATTGATTTTTAGGTTGATTCATGATCAGGAATGTCAGTAGGTGTTCTCCAACGAATTTTGAATTTTTTAAACATCGTTTGAGGCACGTTTGAGAGTCCAAAATAGTGGATCGACCCGATCTCAACGCGTCGTATCACCTATTGCGTCGATCGATATTTTCCTCTAGCTACCAGTGCAAATTCCAGTGAGCCAACGCAATCTCGATGTATTACATCGACCATCGTGTCAACCTCATCGACATGGTGCATCGGTTTGCGTGTCACTAGGTAAAATTTTTGCTCTTTTAATTCCGCATCCAGAGGGGTAAGTGGGTAATTTTCCCACTCCTATTCAGCCCCAAAACACGTAATTAAGCCATCCAAAAGGCAAAAATTTATTATTTCTCCCAAATTTCCTCAAGAACAAACCCTAACCCACCAAATTCAAGATTCAAGCTTCAAGAAATTTACCACGACATTTAGAGAATTAATAACTAAGGTATGTTAGGTGTTAGTTCATGGGTTCCTTTCATCCATGAAGTCCAAGAACCTTTATTTTAAACTACAAGATTTTGATTTCATGAATTTCATGTTGGAAATTGATAGTATCCATATTCATGATAGTAATTGGGTTTCAATTCATGATTTAATTACAAGTCTCATGAAATTAAAATAGTTTGTATGAGGAATTACATGAATTGCATGCTAAACCCTTAAATTTACAATTATTATTGTGTTCATGATGTTTATGTGTTGACTAGTATTATGTGAAATAACCATGCTCCCCAAGTGTTTGATACAATGCTTATGTGAAGTAAATAGTGGAATCATGATATGTCATTATGTGATCCCAATCATGTACAAGCCCATGTGTATCAAGTGTTTGACTAAATGCCTAGGTGAATCTATTGCTATGCTCTCTAAGATAATGTCATATTTTGATTTCCATACTATCGAGTCCTGGGGGTATTCAATACCTGAAAATCTAGTTGTTTACCTAGAGCTATAGTAGTTACAAAATAGTCTTAGTAATGTCATGATCAGTAGTATTCAGTCAGTATAGAACTCAGTTTATTCAGTCAGATATTAGAATTCAGTAAACTCAGTCCAATTCAGGCAGCTAACATGATCAGTAATAGTTTAGTCCAACCTAGTACAGTTTAGAAATTAGTCCAGTGTCAATTCAGTTAGGAGTAGGATTCAACACCGAGTGAACCCAAGGATAGGGACTCACCTTCCAGTAGGGGGTGTGATCCTTAAAAGCAGTTCTTGCATTTCAGAACTATGTAGCCAACGTAGGTGGAGACATCAACCTACAAGTTAAAGGTTGATGAGGTGTCTTACCTACCAATTGAGGGTATCAACATTCTCATTCAGGGCACATGTGTAATACCCCATATTTCTTTAGCGTAACCTAAGTCCCAATACATTAGCATTCATATATATATATATATATATATATATATATATATATATATATATATATTTTTCAAAACACTAATTGTTTTTCACTTTAGAGCCTTTCATTGCATAGGAAATTAAATTAGCTTTTCAACGATATAAAATTCACCCAAATCTAATAACCGGGTAAGAAGTTATGGCGATTTTAAGTTTCAATCGTTAAAACTCATCATTTTAACCCTTAGCGCATTGTGGAGTAGGCTAATTTCCCATTTGAAAAATTTCAGTGAGGGTCCGTGATCCTGGTGCATCACGCCATAGGCCAATTGGCATGTGTCATTTTTCCAGTGTTGAAGCGCGATACCACTGCATCACAGTGAGCTTCCAGGTCACAAACAAGGTGGAAACACGATTACGCCGCATCATGCCACCGTGTATTTTCCCAATTGTCCAATTCCAGTGGCACGGCATAATAGCGCCGCATTGCGCCAGCCCACAAAATTGGGAATATTTCAGTAAATCTGAGGGCATTAAAGTCTTTTTCTCCTTACCCCTGTCATCCTTTAACACGAAATTCATCCTAATTAACCTATTATTTCATTATTTTAATAACTTTTCCCCCAAATCAAAGAAGATTCTCTCAAATTCAAGGCCAATCCTCAAGAATTCACCAAGAACTTCAAGAAATCCACCAATTAAGGTATGTTAGATGTTCATCCATGGATTTCTTTCATTCATGGAGTCTAAGTAACCTATTTAAATTCTAAAATTGTGATCTTTTTAAGTTATTTGATTTTAAATTATGATTTCATCCATGAATCTCCATTACTATTGATTTTATACCCTGTTACCATGAAATTATTATTATTATTCAATCCTCTATATTTTAATACAATTATTTATTGAATTGAACCATGATTTAATACTATTATGTCAAATTCATACTATTTCTATAAGTTCCATGACATTTCTATGATTGTTTTAAACCATGAACTACAAGTGTTTGATAAAATTCCTACAAGAGTGATTGATTTAATAAAAGCCTTCATGCTTTATCCCCCAAGTTTTAGTGTCATTTTACCAATGTTGTTTTTGAGTCCTGGGGGTTATTGAATGCCTAAAAAAACCATAGTTGTTGATTTAGTCTAGTCTTAGTACTTTACAGAATAGTCTTTAGAACATACTATGAGCATTATCAGAATAGTCATATATCAGTCAGTTAAACTTAGAAATAGTCAATAACTCAGTGTCATTCAGTTGGGAGTAAGATTTAGCATTGAGCAGGTGTAGGGATGTCCGCTTTCCCGCCAGATAGGCAGAGTTGTTAGTAGCAACCCCTATACTCCAAAACTACATAGCCAACGTAGGATATGAAAAGTCACCCGTCTGTTTAGGCTTGACTATCTCGTAGGGGTCACCCATCAGTTCAAGATTGACACCCTTATTCCTTCGGGAGAGTACCTTAGTATAGTGGATCCACATAGCCAGCGTTAGTACCCGTGGCACGATATTAACACCCTTTCAACTAGGATTATAGGTTGGACCCCTATTAGCTCAGATTGGGGAATGTTGGTTAGATAATACCTCCCACAGTCTCAGATACAGTCTCAGTTATAGTTCCAGTTCAGTTATTCAGTCTTAGTGTTGTTTAACCAAAGCATGCAGATATAAGTTATTTTAGTATTTCAGTTCACAGATTTTACTCAGTCCATGTTATATGCTTAGTCATGCATCCTCAGTGTCTGTATATTTTCACGTATTTACAGATTTTTATGCATCACAGTATTTATAGATTTCATATATTTCCAGTACCTATAGATTTAATGTTCTCTATTCAGTACTCCATGTTTCATATATTTCCCTAGATAATTATTATCCTTGTTCATGAAACCATGCATGTAAGCCTATCTCATTTAGCCTACCATTACATTCAAAGTCCTGATCACATACCTTTAATTTTGCGCTATGATGTATTATATCGTTGGTTCTGACGCTCAATTCCCAGCTCACGATTAGACTTATCAGATCCTCAGTAGCAGCAGTGGTGAGTCCTCTACTTCGAGGACAGGCATACATTATTTCATGTCTCATTTTAGTAGTTAGTTGGAGTTATTTGGGGCCTGTCCCATCAACTTACATTCAGTCAAGTTTAGAGGCTTTCGGACATGTCAGTTAGTTATTCAGTTTATCAGTACTTTATTATATTCAAACAGTTGTTATTCTCAGATTCATGATACAGTGTTGAATTCAGTTATTAAAACCTTATGGCATGTTAGTATTCTTCTGTATTTATGATCATGTTATCCAGTACTCATAGCAGGTATCAGCTCATGGGTTAGCTTGTGGTCCCTCGGGACTGTAACCACTGTGTGATGCCTAGGGTGTACTCTTAGGGTGTTACAAACTTGGTATCAGAGACTAAGTTTTTAAAGTATCCTAGGAAGTCTGAAATTCAAGTCAAGTAGAGTCTTGTGCATGGGTGTGTAGCGCGCCACACTTATGGACTAGAGGGTACAAGGTGTTTAGGAAAATTTTCCCTTCTTTTAGTATTCATGTCATGCGAGTGAGCATGAGATCAAGTTAAACTCCCAGTCTAATCCATTTCTTTCTTCCATTTATAGAACATGCCGCCTAAAAAGAACAAAAGAAGAATAGAAAACTAGCTAGCCCCTCAGCTCGTCCAGGCAGATCCTCTAGACGAGCATGTCTCTCATGCAGATTTCAAAGTTGCGTTCACTACTCTAGCAAATTTTGTAGCAGCACAGAATGAACGGACAACTGTTGTTTCAGCCAATCCAGTGGCCAATAATGTTGCAACTAGAATTTGAGATTTCACCCGAATGAATCCTCCCTCTTTCACGAGATCCAAGTCTGAAAAAGATCCACAGGAATTCTTAGATATGGTTCAAAAGGTAATGGATTCCATGGGGGTGACATCTAATGAGAGTGCTAAGTTGGTTGTATATCAGTTGCAGGATGTAGCCAATACTTGGTTTAAGTAGTGGAAACTTGATAGGGGTGTTGATGTAGGGCCTGTAGAATGGGAAGAGTTTGCTATAATTTTGTTAGATAGATTTTTCCCATTGGAGTTGAGGGAGGACAAGGTGTTAGAATTTATTAACTTGAGGCAGGGCAACATGAGCTTGAGGGAGTATTCCCTCAAGTTTACTCAGTTAACTAGATACGCTCCTCATGTGGTAGCTAATAACAGGTCCAAGATGAGTAAGTTTGTGTTTGGCCTATCTGATAATGTGGTCAAGGAGTGCAGGACCACAATGCTGATTAGTGAGATGGACTTGTCTAGGCTGATATTCCATGCTCAATAAATAAAGGAGCAGAAGATTAAGGAAAGGGAGAGAGGAAACAAGAGGGCTAGGATGGGTAGTTTTAATTAAGTCATCCAAGGTCAAAAGGTGGTAACCGTCCTTAATTTCATCAGAGGTCTTCAGCCCCAGCACCCCCTTCAGCTAGAGCTCCTGTACCCAAATTCAGAAATAAAAATAGGGATAGAGCACCAGGATCTAATTACTAAGTCAGTGTTAGCAGTGCTCGTACAAATCCTCTATGTCAGAAATTTGGCAAACACCATCAAGGTGTGTGTAGAGTGGGTAGTGATGTGTGTTTCGGGTGTGGCAAGCCAGGACATCGAATTCTGGAGTGTTGAGTAGTTTCTCAGAAAGGTAGGGATATGTTCCAACAGGGACAGTACCATCAATTGTCAGTTCCATCTGGTTGCCCAACTCAGCAGGGTGCCACTTCCAGTGCTACCAGTGGTTAGCATCCGAATAGATTATATGATCTTCAGTCCAGCTAAAATCAGGAAAATTCTTCTGACTTGTTAATGGTATGTTGTAGGTCTTTCACCTAGATATTTATGCTTTAATAGACCCTGGATCTTCTCTTTCTTTTGTAACTCCATATATAGCTGTCAATTTCAGAATCAATCCCAAAACTCTAGCAGAGCCTTTTTTAGTGTATACCCTAGTAGGTGTTCCATTCTAGCCAGGCAGGTATACAAGAACTGTCCGGCCATAATATCTCAGAAATTTACCACAATTGATCTCTTGGAGTTAGAGATAATGGATTTTGACGTTATTCTCGGCATGGATTGGCTCCACTCAAGCTATGCCTCAATTGATTGTAGAAATAGAATAGTTTATTTTCAGTTCACAAATGAACCAATCCTTGAATGGAGGGGTAGTACCACAACTCTTAGAGGTCAGTTAATTTCACACCTTAGAGCGAGAAAGATGATATTAAAGGGGTGTATTTACCATCTTGTCTGAGTCAAAGACTCAAATTCAAAAACTCCAACACTTGAGTCAGTTTCAGTAGTCAGGGAATTTTTAGATGTGTTCCCTAAAGATCTTCCTGGGGTTCCTCACAGAAGGAAGATCGACTTTGGAATAGACCTTCTTTCAGACACTCATCCCATATCTATTCTGCCATATAGAATGGCTTTAATAGAACTCAAGGAGTTAAAAGAACAATTAAAGGATCTCCTATATGAGGGATTCATCAGACCCAGCATCTCCCCGTGGGGTACACCAGTTTTATTCGTGCATAAGAAAGATAGTTCTCTTAGAATGTGTATTGACTACCGTCAGTTGGACAAAGTCACCATCAAGAATAAATATCCACTTCTTAGAATTGATGACTTGTTTGACCAACTTCAGGGAGCCAGTTATTTTTCCAAGATAGACCTCATATCAGGCTACCATCAACTCATATTCAAAGAATGTGACATTCTAAAAATAGCTTTCCAAACTCGGTATGGTCACTTCGAATTTTTAGTCATGTCCTTTGGTCTCACTAATGCCTCAATAGCTTTCATGGACTTGATGAACTGAGTGTTCAAACAGTACTTGGACATGTTCATCATAGTCTTTATTTATGACTTCTTGTTTACTTCCGTAGTGAAACTGATCATGCAGACCATATCAGAATAGTGTTACAAACTCATAGAGCTCACCAGTTATTCGGTAAATTTAGTAAGTGTGAATTCTAGCAAAGATCAATAGCTTTTCTTAGCCATATTATTTTCGATGATGGCATTAGAGTTGATCCTCAAAAAGAATGAGGCGGTGAGAAACTAGCCCAGGACCATTTCTCCTTCAGAAATCAGGAGTTTCTTGTGTTTGGATAGATATTACTGTCAGTTTATTAAAGTATTTTCTTCTATTGCATCCCCTATGTCCAAACTGACTCAGAAGAAAGTGAAGTTTCATTGGTCAGATTCCTGCGAGAAGAGTTTTCAGGAGTTAAGGACTCCACTCACCTCAGCCCCAGTTTTGACTCTACCAGATGGTTCAAATGGGTTTGTTGTGTACTGTGATGCATCTAGAGTAGGATTGGGTTGTGTCCTCATACAGAGAGGTAAGGTCATAGCTTATGCCTCTAGACAGCTTAAGCCTTATGAGAAGAATTATCTGGCTCATGATCTCGAGCTAGCAATAGTAGTATTCTCCTTAAAGATTTGGAGGCATTACTTGTATGGGGTGCATGTTGATGTGTTCATAGATCACAAGAACCTGAAGTATATGTTCTCTTAGAAAGATTTAAATCTGCGTCAGAGAAGGTGGTTAGACTTGTTAAAAGATTGTGACATAAGTGTTCTGTATCATCCGGGAAAGGCCAATGTAGTGGATGATGATCTCAGTAGAATGTCTATGGATAGTGTTGCTCATGTTGAGGATGGTAAGAAAAAGTTAGCTCAGGAAGTTCATCAGCTTGCCCGACTAGGTGTCCTCTTACTCGATTCAGTAGAAGGTAGTGTATTGGTGCAGAGTAGCTTAGAATCATCTCTAGTTTTTGAGGTAAAGGAAAAGCAGGATAGAGATCCCAGACTAGTTAAGTTAAAAGAATCAGTCAAAGATCAGAAAATGGAGGTTTTCTCCTAAGGGGGAGATGGTGTTTTCCGTTGTCAGGGTAGATTTTGTGTCCTTGTGTAGATGATTTGAGGCAACAAATTCTTGCAGAAGTGCATGGTGCGCATTACTCTATTCATCCAGGGGCCACTAAGATGTACCACAATTTGTGAGAGATATATTAGTGGAGTGGGATTAAGAGAGATATTGCAGATTTTGTAGCTAAGTACTCTATATGTCATCAAGTCAAAATTGAGCACCAGAGGCCTAGTGGGTCCATACAGGAGTTTAGTATTCCCATTTGGAAATTGGAGGAAGTTAACATGGACTTTGTGACGGGTTTTCCTCTTACTCGTCATCAGGATGATTCCATTTGGGTTATCATAGACAGGATGACCAAATCAACTCATTTTTTGCCAGTCCATACCTCTCATTCAGCCGAGGACTATGCCAGACTCTCTCTCAAAAAGTTGGTTAGGTTGCATGGTGTTCTCTTATCTATCATCTCAGATAGAGTTATCCAGTTTACCTCTTCTTTCTGGAAAGTATTCCAAATGGGTCTTGGTACCTAAGTCCATCTTAGTACAACTTTTCACTCTCAGAAAGATGGTCAAGTAGAACGGACCATTCAAACCCTAGAAGATATGCTGAGAGAATGTGTAGTTGATTTTAAAGGTAGTTGTGATGGCCACTTGCCTTTGATTGAATTCTCATATAAGAACAGCTATCATTTTTGTATCCGTATGGCTCCATTTTATGCTCTCTATGGTAGGAGATATAGATCTCCAATTGGTTGGTTTAAAGTAGGTGAGGCTTTTGTAATAGGGCCTGACTTGTTGTTTCATGCATTAGAGAAGGTTCAGTTGATCAGAGAAAGTCTTAGGCTTCCAGAGCGAATTGAAATCGTATGCAGATGTTAGGAGAAAGGATCTCGAGTTAGAGGTCGGTGATTTTTTGTACTTGAAAATATCTCCTATGAAGGGAGTGACGAGGTTCGGCACAAAAGGGAAACTCAGTCCTCGATATATCGGTCCTTACAGAATTCTCAGTCATTTTGAAAAGGTAGCTTACGATCTTAAGTTGCCTTCAGATTTAGCCTTAGTACACCCAGTGTTCCATGTCTCGGTGTTGAAAAAGTGTATTGTTGATGTTGTAGTTGTTCCCTTAGAAAGTGTAGATATTCAAAATAGTATTTTCTTTGAGAAAGTTCCAATCGAAATTCTTGATCATTGATAACGCTCAAACTACACCTCTCTTATGAAAATGTAAGCGATCCATGTCAATATATAACTCAACTAGGTTAGGGTCGAATCCCATAAGGAATATGGTATGAATTTCAGTTATCCGTGGATTAATCAATTGATAGTTAGAAATTTCCTATGAATGGGGGTTTTCAGAAAGGTAGCAAATAATTACTTCTCAATTCAGTGATTGAAATCAATATGATAAGGGAAACCAGAGTTATGTTCACTATAGGTGTTGGGATTTGACAGACGCTAGTAATGGTTCAAGATTCTTGTGGTAGGTAGGAACAACAAACTATCCTTGTCGAAGTTATGTATAAATGTTTCTCAACCTATTTAGACATTTAACCACCTAATTCTTTCGAACTTTGGGAGTTTATATTTCATAACAGGATGTTATCTCAAGTTAATTAATCTTGTTACAACATTAATTATTAAATAGAAGTTTGATACTTCAAAGTCCTTGTTGATAATTCGCTTCTTACTAGGGTTGATTTCTTATCTCAAGCAAATCACTAGTAAGCAAGGCCTATTATTTGCAACCAATAGTCAGAATATAAGATAATGGAATTAACTAGCAGTTTCTAGTACCGTTAGAATCTTGAACACTTAGTTACGTTAAAACCCAAACCCATAGATCCCACAACTCAGGTTAAGGGAATTTAGCTACTCATAACGTAGAAAGCAACAACGCCAATTGTATTCATAGTTTGATAGATGATAACTTATAGAATGATGAATATCAATAAGTGTTTCTCCTTCTAAACAACAGTAGAAAATCTCAAAAAAAGTAATAATAATTTCTCAAAAAGTAAACTGTAATGTGGCAGAGAAAACTAGAGATAAAACTTGATGAAAACATGAAGTTCCAGATACTCAGAAAAACCCTAAATTATACTTTAAATACTTCAGCCTAATGATGGTAACAAATCACAGATTGCAGATCTTTTCTCGCATACGTGACGATGAAGTGTGATGCCTCATCAGGAGTCTGACGACTTATCAGAAATATCGTTAGCTTCTTCTACAAGTTTGATGATTTCTTCCTTAGGATGATGGCATTCTTGAAGGCTTGTCAGACACCTGACAGCTTATCAGAAAATGTCGTCACACTTCTTCTCCCACTACCTCAAATTGTCTACAACTGACAATGATTCTTATAACTTATCACAAAGTTGACGACTTATCAGAATCATCTTCGCTTCTTCACTTTAATTTCTCAATCACTACCTAAGCCTGACGATGAGCCTGATGGCTTATCATAACTCTGACGGCCTTTCACTGGTTGTCGTTACTTCTTCCAGTTGAATCTCATTCTCTGTCTAAGGCTGATGGCAACTCTGATAGCTTATCAGAAGGCTGACGACTTAAACAATTAGATGCAAATCACACAGTTAAACAATCAGACCAATTGAGAGGTGTTCACAAAATTACAAAACCGTGTTAACTGCCTCAGGTACTTGTATTTCTCCTAGTTAACTACAAAATATTACAACAACAACTCACCCTACACCCTCAAATTAAAATAAAATAAAAACTGAACTAAGAGTTAGGGTATAGCTGGAGTAGATCAAGCTCGGGGATCATGAGTCCCTAACCCTGCTGCTGCATCCTCAACTACGTTATCTTCATTGGGAGCCTCCCCCTATTCTGACACATCTGGACTAGCAGTTGTTGGAGGCCTGCTATTTGAGGAATCTATGGCTCTCATTCGTAGGGCCACCTCCCATTTCTCATTGTCAGCTTCGGACTCGATCATCGCCTTTTTTTTCTCCTCTTTTTTAGCCTTCTTTCTCACCCCCTTCTCCTCTTTTCTTTCTTTATTTCTATCAGGTCTTTCTCTCTTACCCTTACCTTTCTTCTCGTCCTTCTTCTTCTTTAACTTCATTAGTTCCCCCGTAAGATCAAGCAATAGGATTTCACCCTCAGACTCATCAACAGCCAGATCTGCCGACACCATATGTTGGTGCTTCTGTAATTCTCCAATATCCTTCTTTACCTTGTCCTGGGTTGATCTAAATTATGCAAGGTCTGAGCCCGACATTTCTCTTAATCGTATATTGAAATGGTTTTCTAAATCATTAATCCGACCAGGCAAGGCTCGAAAGGGCTCAAGGGTAACCTTAATCCTCTTGTTTACGGCAGAGACAAACTACTTCGCAAAAAGTTAAAACTGAGTCGCACCACTTGGCTTGTTTTGCCACTCTCCTAAAATTCATTGGGTTGAAGGCATATTTTGTGGTAAACACAACAGCTGAAGGATTTGTTTTATTTCTAGGCACTGAATCTGCTAGTTCTTAGGATATCGGTGGTGCAACTTCAGAATCCTGCACCTCTACATTAGTTGTTGAGCTGGTATCTGTAACTGGTGGATCTGTTGTAACCCCTACTCCTCTGTTAAGTATTAGCCTCAGCTGATTTTCATCATATCGGATGGGGTTATGGGTCTTCTTGATAGGTAGTTCATTGTCTATCCCTGCAACCTCAGGTACATTGGCTGCCTTACATAACCTCGTAATTAGACAAGGGAAAGGATATATCGTGTCGGGCCTTGAGACTCAAATTTTTATATCCTCAGCAATAATCTCTCTGAAGTTTAATTCGAGTTTAACCACAAGACTTGAGACCAGTATTGCTTTATCATCTCCAAGGATGTTATCTCCCTTAGTCGGCATCAAATGGGTACACACTACACCCCCACAAGAACCTTGCCTCTTGAGTCAAGGAGGCCTTGAAAATCCTTTCATTTGGGTTGGTTAGCCATTCAGCTTTTTCTTCAGCTATGAGGGTGGCTAACCAAGACAATTGATTTGCACGATGGTTCAACCGAGCGTAGAATATAGGTGAAGTGGCCTGGGGAGTGAATTCGGGGCCATGAAGAAATCTGTTGATTGTTATTTCTGAGAGATCCACCATCACTCCCCGTACTAGAACTCTATCCAACAAGGGTTGATCTGTTGATTTCTCCCCTTCTCTGCACATGTTCTCCAATCTACCCTGATAGTTCACATAGAACTCCCGGACTAGTGTAGGGGAAAATGAGCTTTCTCCTTTTGTGGTCCATCCCAAGTCGTAGTCTCAAAATTTCTACTCCACTTCAGGATATCTACTCAACTCGGTAGTGATGATCTTCTTTTCTTTAAAGATTGGCCTTTTAATGGTCCTTCTTTTAGTTTTGAGAATCCCATCATAGAAGATTTTCTATTCCTTGGGAATTTGCCACCTAGCACTACCTCAAACCCCGAGGTTCTTGCATTTAACCACAGTTCCCCAAATTGGAGATTCTTCATCATCTTTTTTCTCAGCAAAAGGGGACTCAGATGATGGTGACTCAAATTCAGGTTGCTCAGAATTAGCATGCTCTGACTCAGGCTCCCCAAACTCAAAATGCACAGACTCAGGCTGCTCAAAAGTTGTACTGACAGGTGGTGTTGTTGCTTAAGTATCACTTTTTTACTCTCATCCACCTCAACAGGTGGAGGTGGCAAAGGCTTTTTTAGGATTTTATTTTTCCTTTGCTTCCTGAGCAATGGCTCTTCCTTCTCATAATCAGATTCCTCATCGAAGAGTCTCCGAGGTACACTCCCTTTTGTCACTTTCTTTGTAGATTTGTGGATCTTTTCTTTGGGTGCCATTATAAGAACTGTAGTAAAAGAAAGCACTCATGATCATACAACTCAAGAAGTTCAGTCATTATAATTCCACATCCCTCAAAAGAGGTTTGTAATTGTATCATATCAAAGTGGTGACGACATGGTTTGATAAGTCATCACAAATGTGATAGTTTACTATGCGTGTCGTCAACCTTAAATAGAACAGGCTTATTTTTTTCAACTTGTGATGACATAGTCTGATAATCCATCACATTCGTGATAACATATCAACACGTCGTCAGCTCAGAATATAACCTCCATCTCAGTTTTAATCTTGATTATCAATCCACTTCCTTCTTAGAATAACATAGAGTTGAGTTCTTTAGCTAATCCCTAGGTTTTTGTGTACAATGCAGCTTGGTAAATATGGAGTTGTGTTCTTGAGCTAAGCCCTAGGTGTTTATGCACAATACAGCATGGTAAACCCTAGATTCTATTTTTCACACAATGGTAAGTTAAGCTTGCCTCAATCTCTTTGAGACTAAGATTTACATCAGTTGCATTACTTACCTAATGAATAGGAGAGCTGAGTTATGAGCATACCTGATAAGCGACTTTAACTTGGTTAGGCGAGTGAGAGAAAGTAGCAGATGAAAGAAGAGTTCTTGATCTTGACTTCAAACCCACACTCACAAGGAAGGATATTTTTCTTGTTTTACTTAGGAAACAATTTTGGAAAGAGTAAGTAAGAAAACCAAATATGGAAGGAAATAAAACTTAAAGAAAAGAAAGAAGAACGTAGAAAGGTTAAAGGATTTGACTGTACGGATCGAATTTTTAGTATTTAGGCCCAAAATTAGTTGATGGCTTATCAGATGTATGATAAGTCATTGCAAATGTCTTCAACCTTAGGCAGAGTGTTGCCTTCTTTTGGATTTTCTGATGACATATTTGATGGCTTGTCACAATTGTGATAGCTCATCACATCTGTCATCAGGGTCACTCTGCTGACTACATCAATTTTTAACTAGATCCCTACATACCTCTTCAGTTCATTATGCTTCCTATCTAAATAAATCAAAACAACTTGCATTTAAACATAAAAATTTTGGGTTGTCTCCCAATAGCGCCTGATTTAATATGATGGCACGACTAGGTTATCTTGACTACTCAGACTTCGTCAATATACCATGATGCTACCTCTTTCCCATCTTTATTTAACACATCCTCGATTGAGAAGACACTCATCTCCTTTTGTTGTTTTATGGATGAGTGCATTTCGAATCTTGCTTCTTTGTCATTGAACCTGAACTTCAGCTCGTGCATCTCCATGTCCACTACCACTCTCCCAGTTGCAAGGAATGGTCTACCCAAAATAATGGGTACTTTAAAGTCCACTTCACAGTCTAGGACTACAAAATTAGCAGAAAGTATAAAGTTGGCCACCTTTACCAATACATCATGTAATATTCCTACTGGCCACTTTATAGACCTATCCGCAATCACCAACTGCATGTTTGTTGGGGTAGGATCCCCAAACCCAGGTTTTTATACACGGCTAGCGGCATCAGATTTATGCTCGCCCCCAGATCACATAGGGCCTTAGCAAAACTGAGAGACCCGATTGAACATAGAATAGTGAATACTCCAGGGTCGGCCTTCTTCTGCACTAAGGACCTTGTAAAAATAGTTCTACAATGATGGAGATTATCCTCCAGTTCGTAGCTCACCAATCTTTTCTTCGTCATAAGGTCCTTCATGAATTTAGCATACCCTGGCATTTGCTCGAGTTCCTCTACCAAAGGCATATTTATTGTTAACTACTTCAACATTGCAATAAATTTACTAAATTTTGTGTCGTCAACCTTCTTCTTCAATCTTTAAGGAAAGGGAGGTGGTGGTCTTGGGAGAGTTTTCACCACTATTTCCTTTTCCTTCTATTTCCCTTTTTCCAACTTATCAACCTGCTGATGATTAGAAGGGATATCAATGTCATCCAGCTTCTTAGACTCCACAAGATTATCTTTTTCCAAGCTCACCATCTACTTCAATCACATATTTAACTCCACCTTTGCCCACAGAATGGCCAAGTAATATCTTACCACTTCTAGTGGTAATCACCAGACATGAGCCATCATTCCACGGATTCTAAACCCTATCACTAGGTAACATTCCACTCTTCCTCTGTTTCAACGCTGCGGAGAGTTTGCTCATTTGTTGTTCCAGTTGTTTGATCAAAGTGGAGTGCGAGTTTAATAACTGACTCATATAGTACAGATCGGTCTTCATGGTAGCCACCCCCAAGTTGGTAGCCTCCACTCCCTTTAACAATTTAGCCATTATGTCCTTCATTGACATCTTTTCAAAACTTGTTGTAGCGGCCTCACGGTTTCCAGGAGGGACATATAACCCGCTCCTATCATTATTGCTCCTCTAATTTCCTTGCTCCTGGTTCTTTTATCCAGCCTTGTCATAATAATTCTGACCTTAATTTCCTTGGCTATTGCCTCAGAAACCCCCTGATTATTCACATAGTTTACCTCTTCTTCTGAGTCGGACTTCACTTTGCCCTACAATTTCACAACCTTCACTTTCTCAATTTTACCTGATATTAAATTCTTAGTTAGCAAGTCCATGTGCATTTTTATGTGAGTCATTTCTTGATCATGCTCCTCGTCTCTTCTGCATTGTTTTGTAGTCATACTAATAAAAATAGTGGGGCTTGCTACCACAGAGTCTCTGGTATGCCATGCCCGACTCTGTTTAGTTATTCTCTCTAGCATTTCTAAAGCCTCTAGGAATGTAAGATCAACAAATGAACTCCCAGCATCATTATCTACAATCGGTTTTATAAAAGAGTTAAGATCCCTATACAAAGTCTCCATCAAGTGTACGTCCGTCATGTTGTGGTTCGGACACTGCATCAGCTTTTTTTTAATCTCTCCCAGGTTTCATGCAAGGCTTCAGTTGGGAGTTGTCTAAAGTTACTGATCTCATCCCTTAACAGTACCCTCCTAAAAGGTGGAAATAACCTTTTTAGGAAAGATCCTTTCAATTGCCTCCAATTGGTTATAGAATTGGGTGTCAGCTCATTAAGCCATAATGTTACCTCCCCAGACAGAGACAACGGAAGCAATCTCAAATGGATAGCATTCTAACCCACTCCTGGGTTATCAAAATATTTACAAATAGTGACAAAGTTCACCAAATGCAAGTTCAGATCATCCCCAGGAAGACCACCAAACAACCCCTTCAGATGAAGGAGTTGAATCATAGTACTCGTAATGTTAAATTTCACCCCAGGTGATAACAATGGAGGAATAATTGCATCCGTTTCACTTTCTCCATCCATTCCATCATCATCATCATTGAGGTTGTACTGGACTAGCTTGTGATCTTACTTTCCTCAAAACGGGCGATTCCTTTTAGCATTACACTGTACTGGTGTAGCTATTTGCTCTACACTCCTTGAGTTACCTCTTATCCCAAGTCTTTATCCTCAGGATTTAGATGTTGTACTTGTTAACCGTCATTCTGTACATTCACCTGAGCTCAAGCTAAGGTTGCTAACCTGTCAGCCTCCTGCTGGTCTACCATTCTGCTGATTAGTTGCAGTTTCGAATTATATGGTAATAATAGTTCTCCGGAACTTTCGTTTCTTGGCATAAACCAAAAAAGTTCTGCAGTAAACAAAAACAACAAATAAACATAAAACTAGGAAACTTGACTAACAGTCAATTAGCTCACACAAACTTTAATTTACAACTGTATTCCCCAGCAACGTCACCATTTTTTATAACGCTTAAACTACACCTCTCTTAATAGAATTTAAGAGATCGTTGTCAATATATAACCCAACTAGGTTGGGTTCGAATCCCATAGGGAATATGGTGTGAATTTGAGTTATCTGCGGGTTAATCAACTGATAGTTAGCAATTTCTTGTGAATGGGGTTTTTTGAAAAGGTGCCAAATAATTACTTCTCAATTCAGTGTTTGAAATATATATATGATAAGGGAAACCAGAGTTATGTTCACTATGGGTGTTGGAATTTGACAGACACTAGTAACGGTTCAAGATTCTTGTGGTAGGTAGGAACAGCAGACTATCCTTGTCGAAGTTATGTCTAAATGTTTCTCAACCTATTTAGACATTTAACTACCTAATTCTTTTTAACTTAGGGAATTTATATTTCATAGAAGGATGTTATCTCAAGTTAATTAATCTTGTTACAACATTAATTATTAAATGGAAGTTTGATGCTTCCAAGTCTCTGTTGATAATTCACTTCTTACTAGGGTTGATTTCTTATCTCAACCAAATCACTAGTAAGCAAGGCCTATTGATTGCAACCAATATTCAGAATATAAAATAATGGAATTAACAAGAAGTTTTAACCACCATTACAATCTTGAACACTTAGTTACGTTACAAACCCAAACCCATAGATCCCACAACTTGGGTTAAGGAAATTTATCTACTCATAACGTAGAAACCAACAACGCCAATTGTATTCATAGTTTGACAGATGATAACTTACAAAATGATGAATATCAACAAGTGTTTCTCCTTCTAAATCACAGTAGAAATCTCAAAAAAAGTAATAATAATTTCTCCAAAAGTAAATTGTAATGTTGTAGAGAAAACAAGAGAGAAAACTTGATGAAAATATGAAGTTCCAGATGCTAAAAAAACCCTAAATTATGCTTTAAATACTTCAGCCTAATTATGGAAATAAATCACAGATTACAGATCTTTTCTCGCACAGTTGACGATGAAGTGTGATGCCTCATCAGGAGTCTGACGATTTATTAGAAATGTTGTCAGTTTCTTCTTTAATTTTGATGATTTCTTCCTTAGGATGATGGCATTCCTGAAGGCTTATCAGACACCTAATGGCTTATCAGGAAATGTTATCACACTTCTGTTCCTACAAACTCACACTATCTACAACTAACGATGATTCTTATAACTTATCACAAAGTTGACGACTTATCAGAATTGTCATCGCTTCTTCACTTTAATTTCTCAAGCACTGCCTAAGCCTGAAAATGATCTAAACGGCTTATCACAACTCTGATGGCCTATCACAGTTTGTCGTCATTTTTTCCAGCTGAATCTCATTCTCTGTCTTAGGCTGACGGCAACTCAGATAGCTTATCATAAGGCCGACGACTTATCAGACAAGTCGTTAGCTATACTTTCCTCTCTACTTACTCAGAAATCAACTCTTTTACTTCCATTATTGTTGGTTCTCTTGCATCTTGACTTTTACTGCAATATCAAAGAGAAAACAATTAAAAATGATAAAAGCTGCTTAAGACTTTGTAATTATTCTCAGTTAAAAGCTTCAAATGTGTTAGCATCTGCTCACACATCAATCATCAAGTTTGTAGACTAAGGAACAAAGAAGTATCATTGGTCAAATTTCTTTGGTGAAATTAGTCTGTTGAGGGAGCCACTTGGGAAGCAGAGGTAGATATGCAGACAAAGTACCCTCATATTTTTTTTACGAATCCAAATTCAGTATAAGGTACTAATCTTCTTAAGATTTCTCTCTATCATGCTCAGTTTTAGTTGCACATCATGTTCTTGTCAGTCATGCATTCATAAGTCAGTACAGTTATGTATTTCATACATCAGATATGCATATTCAATGTTTAAGATCAGTCCATCCGTTTTCTCTGCTTAACTAGTTTCATTCGAGGATGAATGATCCCAAGGGGTAGATATTGTAATACCCCGTATTTCCTTAGCGTAATATAAGTCCTAATACATGAGTATTCATGTATAAAATTTTAGAAACACTCATTGTTTTACAGTTTAGAGCCTGCCACTAAATAGAAAATTGAATTAGCTTTTCAATGATATAAAATTTGTCCAAATTTGATAGCCGGGAAAGAAGTTATGGAGATTTTAAGTTTCAATCGTTAAAAACCATCATTTTAACCCTTAGCTCATCGTGGAGCAGGCCAATTTCCCATTTGTAAAATTCCAGTGACGGTCCGCGATCCTAGAGCATTGCGCCATAGGCCAAATTTGCATTTGTCATTTTTCCAATGTTAAAGCGCGATACCATCGCATCGCGGTGAGCTTCCACGTCACAAACAAGGTGGAAACGTGATTACACCATGTCGCACTACCGTGTATTTTTCCAATTTTTCAATTTCAGTATCACGACGCGATAGCATCGCGTTGGTCCAGCCCACAAAATCAGAAATTTTTCATTAATTTTGAGTTTTAAATTTAAGGGCATTAAAGTTTTTTTCCCATCACCCTAGCCAGCCTTTAACACGAAATTCACCCTAATTAACCTATTATTTCATTATTTTAATAACTTTTCCCCCAAATCAAAGAAGATTCTCTCCCAATCAAGAACCCTAGCTCTCAAATTGAAGGTCAATCCTCAAGAATTCACCAAGAACTTCAAGAAATCCACCAATTAAGTTATGCTACATGTTCATCCATGGATTCCTTTTATCCATGGAGTCCAAGTAACCTATTTAAATTATAAATTTATGATCTTTTTAAGTTATTTGATTTTAAATTATGATTTCATCCATAAATTTCCATGTACTATTGATTTTATACCCTGTTACCATGAAATTATTGTTATTATTCAATCCTCCATGTTATAATACTATTATTTATTGAATTGAAGCATGATTTAATACTATTATGTCGAATTCATGCTATTTCTATAAGTTTCATGAAATTCCTATGATTGTTTTAAACTATGAACTACAAGTGGTTGATAAAATGTCTACAAGAGTGATTGATTTAATAAAAGCCTTCATGCTTTGTCCCCCAAGTTTTAGTGTCATTTTACCATTGTTGCTTTTTAGTCCTAGGGGTATTGAATGCCCGAAAACCATAGTTGTTTATTTAGTCTAGTCTTAGTACATTACAGAATAGTCTTTAGAACATACTATGAGCATTATCAAAATAGTCAGATATCAGTCAGTTGAACTTAGAAATAGTCAATAACTCAGTGTCATTCAGTTGGGAGTAGGATTTAGCACAAGCAGGTGTAGGGATGGTTGCTTCCCCGCCAGATAGGCAGAGTCGTTAGTAGCAGCCCCTACACTCCAAAACTACATAGCCAGCGTAGGATATGAGAAGTCACCTATCAGTTTAGGCTTGACTATCTCATAGGGATCACCCATCAGTTCAAGATTGACACCCTTAGTCCTTCAGGACAGTACCTCTGTATAGTGGATCCACACAGCCAGCGTTAGTACCCGTGGCATGGTATTAATACCCTTTCAATTGGGATTACAGGTTTGACCCCGATTAGCTCAGATTGGGGCATGTCGGTTAGATGATACCTCCCATAGTCTCAGATACAATCTCAGTTCCAGTTCCAGTTCAGTTATTCAGTCTTAGTGTTGTTTGACCAAAGCATGTAGATATAAGTTATTTTAGTATTTCAATTTATATATTTTACTCAGTCTATGTTATATGCTTGTTCATACATGCTCAGTGTCTGTAGATTTTCACGTATTTACAGATTTTTATGCATACAGTATTTACAGATTTCATATATTTCCAGTACCTATAGATTTAATGTTCTCTATTCAGTACTCCATGTTTCATATGTTTCCCTAGATAATTATTATCCTTGTTCATGAAACCATGCATGTAAGCCTACCTCATTTAGCATACCAGTACATTCAAAGTACTGATCGCATACCTTTTCTTTTACGCTATGATGTATTGTGTCATAGGTTCTGACGCTCAGTTCCTGGCTCATGATTAGACTTATCAGATCCTCAGCAGTAGCAGTGATGAGTCCTCATACTTTGAGGACAGACTTACTTTCTTTTATGTCTTAGTTTAGTAGTTAGTTGGAGTTAGTTGGGGCCTGTTCCATCAACTCATATTCATTCAAGTTTAGAGGCTTTCAGACATGTTAGTTAGTTATTCACTTTATCAGTACTTTATTATATTCAAACAGTTTTTAATCTCAGATTCAAGATACAGTGTTGAATTCAGTTATTAAAACCTTATAGCATGCTAGTATTCTTCTGTATTTATGATCATGTTATCCAGTGCTCATAGTAGGTACAAGCTCATAGGTTAGCTTGTGGTCCCTTGGGACTATAAGCACCATGTGACTCCCAGGGTGTACTCTCGAGGCGTTACAACCTGCCAGATGGGGGTGACTCTTTAGTTGTCTTTACCCGTGGCATGGTACTGACACCCTTCCAACTGGGGTTATAGGTTGGACCCCAATTATCTTATTTGGGGCATGTCGGTTAGTTGATTACCTCCCACAGTTTCAGTTTTAGTCTTAGTATGGAACTCAGTTAAGTTCTACAGAACCAGGACTGTCTGATATAGTCACCCAGCTCAGTATAGAACTCTGTTCAATTTTATAGCATTAGGACTGTTAGAAATAGTCACTTAGTTAACAGTAATATAGTATCAGTAAATACAGACATCAGTCATTAAGTTATCAGAAATTAGTACCCAGTATTAATATGATCTTGTTAGAGTATACGTAGTTATGTGCATAGTACTACATAACCAGTACGTACAACAATTTCATATATATATGTACTCTCATTCAGATATATTCATGTTACTCAGTCAGTTATTGTTCATGCATATGAGCCCATTCATTCAGCCTTACCTTGCTTAGCGTACCAGTACATTCAAAGTACTGACACATACCTTTTTTTTGCACTATGATATCTTATATCATAGGTTCAGACGCACAGGCTCCTGATCGTACTTAGCGGCCCAGCCTATCAATAGCAGACTTAGTGATGAGTCCTCATAGTTTAAGTATAGAGTTGTTATTTTAGTATTTTAGTACACTTTCAGTAGTCGGAGTTAGTTGGGGTCTTATCCCATCAACTCCGTGTTTAGATAGTTAGAGGCTTTCAGACTAGACTATTTCAAACAGATGTTCAGCTATTAGTTTTCTTTATCAGTATTGGATTTTCAGCTATGAACCTTATGATAATTTCAGCCCATTTTCCGCATTTCATTATTATTATTATGCAGTGTATTTAGCAGGTACCAGTCATGGGTTAGCTTGTGGTCCCTCAGAATTGTAAGCACCGTGTGGCGCCCAGGGTACAGACTCGGGGCGTTACAAACCATCATTTTCTCATTTTGAACCAAATTTGGAGCATTTTGTTGTGGGAGAGTGGATGGTGTTTTTTAATTGAATTAGCCCTCCATCTTCCCAGGATCCACCCTTGACAAGTAATGCCCCTCGTCCCCCCCTTCTCACCCTTCCCCTAACTCTAGGCCTACCCTAAATCACAGCTTCAATGATTGGTCCTAGTGCTACTGCTGGTGGTGGTGCTACGACTGTTACTGCTATGGTAATCATTTTTTTTGAAATAAGAGTAATGAAATTTCGATACTAATTTGGACCACCAGATACCAATTGGAATCAAGTACTAGCATGAAAGAAAGAAAGAAGTCAAAATTATTCGTAAAGTTATATAGCCTCTTGAAGAAAAGTTCAAACGTATCTGTACCCTTCCAGATGACTCTACTATCCTTGTCCTTGTACAATGAGATCGACGAATCTAGTGCTCTGATACTATATATTTTTCACGACTCAATCTGTCGTAAGTGGCATCGTCCCTAACACTATTATGAGAGAATCATCTAACCCAACTCTTAATTAACTATCACAGACTTTCACCATTCATTTTCCCTAATTAACTGGTATTTAACTTATTAAACACAATAATAGCAAAATAAGTTCATTACTGACTAATTTAACATCCAACAACAAAATAGAGTGCGAAAGTCTCTCTAATTATTTATTACAACCCCCGAAACCCAAAAATCACCGTACAAGAGCACCAAGTAGTATCCAAAACAAAATCTAAAATATTATCCAAAATGCTAAATAAAGAAGTGTCGTTGTTCCAAAATAGAGTAGAGAAGATCCAATGATTATTGGGACATGGTGCTCACCCTTGAATCAATGCTGAATTAATGGACTAGAGTCGAGATCTTGTCTCAAATGCTAGATTACACTCTGCACTCAACAAAAAGAAGAGTACATGTAGTATTTGTACAACATCTAGTACTGGTATGCATCATCGATCGACTCAGCTCAACACTAAATAAATAAGCAAGTGAAATACAAGTAATCATAATCAGAATATAAATCACAATTAGTTGACAACCAAATGTACTTCATCTCATCTGGATACATGTATACAAGTATATCAATTACACTTAGGCGGATTCTTTTAATAATAGTCATCACAAATATAAGTACAAATGAAATAATGATTGCATACATGTAGAATGTACACACATACTAGTGTCAATGGGACTCTCAACTATAACCTGTAGGGGACGAGTTTAGTCCATGTATTAGTACTGGTGTGATACCCGATCCAATAACATTGTTGACATCCGATTTTTATACCATCTTTATATCATCTCAAAATTAAATGCTCAATGCATAATACAGTCAATAATAACAAGTAGTGCCCAAAAAAAAATTGCATACATTCCATTCACATATAAGCATATAGTTAAGAAAGTCTATACTACTATTAAATCATAACCTTACATTGATTCCTTCCCGAAAACACTATATAGCCACAGACTTGTCCTTTCTTTCAATGTTGGCTCATTCTTGATTTATAAGCAAAAATTACACAGGATTTAACATAAAAACTCATCCTTCCTAAGCATAAGGAACTCACATTCATCAAATTAACTCGTGATCTTAACTTAGTTCTTCATCTTAGGGTTTTCTACCCTTTAATCTCGTTGAATTTTTCATATTTTAAGATTAAAAAAAAAAGAATTCTACACTAGGATATGTATTCTAACATAACATCCTAGGAGCAATTGCAACTCAAATCAAGTCATTCCCTACCAATTCCAACTGATTCATGAACTTAGGGCTATTTTTCATTCAACCAAGGCTACACTAGGAAGTTTTAAATTAACTAAATAGTTTTTAGCACTTGAAATTTTGTAGACTTCAGAACTCGTAAAGTTCAAATTATGGGTGTACTTTTGTTCTTAATAGGATTGTATGTCTGAATGAGGTTGATACATTTTGACAACAAGCTTTTTATTTCGGCAATGGTACTTCTTTAATCAGAGCTTTCAAATTTGAGCCCCTGAGATCGAATGGGAAATTATTGTTGGGAGTCCAAGCCCCATATATGGACCATTTAATTAGCGAATTTGAATCTAATCAAGACCTTAATGTCAGTACCTGACATTTTAAGACATGGTAATAGCTATTTAACTTCCCTCCTGTCCTGCTGTGCCTTTAAAAGGTGTAAGCAGCCTTTGGTTTAGCATCAAAAGCGCTCCGGAAATGCTAAAAACTTTATGTATGTTGGTTGTTCGTCATGAAATCTTTGCAAATTTTTTACTTGAATGCTAGAACATGGTTTTAGTTGCTTGAAGTGTCTCGGTCCAGCTTTGCGCCTAAATAAATTCTCAACTTCTAACTTAATATGAAAAGAGGCGCGCAAATTTTTTCTTTTTTTTCACAAATTTTGAAGTGCAACATATATATATCTATATACCGTGCACGCAATCGTGTTTATAGTGGAGAAGCCTTACGTTATGTGAGTCCAAAACTCACCATTGTTTCACGTGAATCTCAACCCCTTCTCTTGTTTGTTCCAATTAGATCGAGTCTCAAAAGGATATTGTATGTTCATCATTCGAATCTAACAGCAACTTAAAGAGGCCTAGAGTTAGTTTGGTAAGATGTTGGTCGTTCCGCCATTATGAGCTTTGTCTTAAGTTCGTTAAACTTGTGTCTTAAGAATTAAATCGAGTTATTGATCTTGGTCCGATTTTATCTGCCATCGTCACTCTCACAGCTGTGTGCGCACTTTCCATGTTCTTTAATGGTTTCAAAAAAAAAAGAAAGAAAATTTCAGATTTGATCATTATGTGTAGTTGCAGGAAATACTTTAGAAAAAAAATACACCCCTCCCTATTCTATGAATGTTTGGTCTCTAAGTCAAGTTTTCCATTATTAGTTCTTTGAGATTTGTTTCCTTTCAATCACACACGATAAAAGAGGGCTGCTAAGCATAAGTATACCTGCGCTTGAATTCGATTTGGTTTACATCCCATCCATTGGAATTCCTTTAGTTTGAAGTTGTTCATGATTTCCCCTGGAATAGGATGACAATTTTAGTTTGGGATGTGGAGGGATTATTTGCCAGAGGCTTTATCCAATTTTCATTTGTTAAGATATGCAACAATTAGCTCAATTTGGGTGATTGTTTACTGGAATATTGTTTTAGGTTTACCCGTTTTCCTTCATATGTTTGCTTAATCATAACATTGAACGTTTAAGTTATTTGTTCAAGTTTACTCATTTTCTTTTACGTGCTTGCTTATTCCCGACATTGGATGTTTGAGTTATTCCGTTATAGAATCGCACATTATTTTGTTACTTAGTTACTTAATTCAGGTTCGATTTCTAATCCTTTACTTTTCTTGTACATGTACACCGCTGGAGTATACTTGGAGTTCAAAAGAACTCTTGCCTCCGCACAAACTAGAGCTTGTGTCTGCTATTTTCGCTGTTTGATAGAGCTTAGCTTTCCTCTGGCTTTTGACTTGGTGACAGATTCTATCGGAGAACTTGGAACCTCCTCTTTAGTTTGTTCTTAATTGTATTTGTTGCTAACATTTCTGACTTACACTGGTCGTCTACTTGATTTTGTTTTTAACCTTCATGAATTGCCTGAAGGCCCGTAATGGTGAGGTGTGGTCGCTTAGTTGCTCCTCTTTTGAGATGCTTATTTGTTTAAGTGCGAATGTTGGTTCCAAGAACTTGGAAATAAAAAATAATGAGTTCGTTAAATTTTAAACTACAGGAGTTTTGCAAATCTAGAGTTTAGATGCAAAGTTTCCCAAAAGCTAAAACCAAGTTTATTTTTTGCAAATTTGTTAGTTCCATGCGTTTTGCTTTCTATTTGTTTCTCAACATTCTATTTTCATCATTTTTTAGATTTTTAAATGTTCGAAAATGTGAGGTACATATACGTACATGCTACCATATACGAGGTATATTTTATTATTATTGTGATTATGATTATTATTTTAGATTATTATTACCATTGTTCACGTGTTATCTTGACTATACTTATAGATGCGAATATATTACTTTTTGTTTAATCTATCTCCATGTATTTCATACTTCGTCACCTTCATCTATCAATTTTTTGCAAGCATTATTTATTTAAATTCCAAATGCGCACACACCTGTTTTATATCCTTAGCTAACATAGTATAGATTTTAATATCCTTATTTTATTTTAGGACAAACACATATAGGTAAATTCATTTTCGAACCAAATAAATTCTACACTCTTAGATAGAGAAAAGACATAATTTCCCCCTGAACTTGTCGCCTTAACTTACTTTAGCACTTAGACTAAGCTTTCATTTATTTATCCCCTTAACATCTTTAAAGTGTATTTGTTTCACCCCTAATGCTGACGTGACATTTTTTTTTAAAAAGGCGCGTTAATTATTTAAAAAATTATATGGTCCCACTTATTTTACACACACACTCATATATATATATAGAGAGAGAGAGATAAATCAACCTCGTTTTCTTTAATGCCCCCACCCTCCCTCACCTCTCATCCCTACCCCGCACCCCATACCCACATCCACACCCCACACCCTTTTCTTCTCCGAAACATTATCAAACAACAATATCCATTTTCTTCAATCATTACCAAAATGTCAAAATCATAATGTGATGGCCATAAAAAAATTCCAAACTAAGATCAAATACAATTGTTATAACTACGAAAATCATTACTAATCAATTGTGTTTATCCTCCCAACCATTATAGTGATTACTCCTATCATTGTCATAATTACTCTAATCATTGCTCACTATAAACTATTAGTATTACTTTAAGATAAAGTTTAAGAAGAATGAGTTGAAATAGTATTTTAATGAAGGAATTATCTTAAATTGATATTTTCATAGTTGTTATCTGAGAATTTTAATGGAGTAATTAAAAAAAATGAAGGAAAAAGTATTTTTCATGGCAGGGGTAGAGGTTGAAAGGGGATAAAGAGAGGGTGGGGGGAGGGGGGAAGGAGAAATGATCAAGAAAAAATGGATGGGGTGGGGGGGAGGGGTGTGGGAGGAGGGGGGAATCCGAAGAAGAAGGGCGCAGGGGGGGGGGGGGGGGGGGGGGGGACTGCGTTAATTGCAGGGTAAGGGGCGGGGATGGTGGGTGGGGCTGTGTAAAGAAGAAAGAAAATAGGGTTGGGGGTGTCTTTTTTATTTAATATATATATATATATATATATATATATATATATATATATATATATATATATATATATATATATATATATATATATATATATATATATATATATATATATATATAAAATAGTATACATATATTTTTTATAAAAAAATATGTGGGGGATTATTTTTTTTTAGAAAAATAGTAATTTCTTACGTGGCAATAACGTGGCGTTGACGTGTGGGCGAGTGTAACACACTCTCCGTTGTGAGAGTGATATTCAGTTTTAAGGGGTGAAATTAATACACTTTAAAGATGTTAAGAGGAGAAATAAACAGAAGTTTAATTTAAGTGCTAAAATAAGTTGAGACGACAAGTTCAGGAGAAAAATCATGTCTTTTCTCTCTTAGATAAGCATGTCTTTTCTCTCTTAGATAAGCATGTTTATTTTATAATAAACCCCCCACATATTTTCAAAACTACGTTTTCTCTTATTTGGCATAAATCTTACTTTTTCCTTTTTTACGCCGTCAAATATTTTGCAAATTATGAAATCTTACACTTTCTAATGCTTATATTATAACAATATTATCATAGACATTTACTCCCATGTTCTATTTATCATGAATAAAATTTTAATTTTTTTTCTTTCTTTACTTAAAAATGATTTCATACGTATATATAATTCCATATACTATCAAACATCATATTCTTATAAAAATTATATTTTATCATTTTCAAGATACATATTATGATGATGGTACTATATTTAACTTTTCTCTTCTCCATTTTCATATTTTTGAAACATGCATGTAGTAAACTATATATCCTTGTAGTGGTGCAATTTTATGTACCTCAAATTTTCTTTCCTCAAAAATAGTGAAGCTTTTCTTATCACAATTTTTGCAAGTAACGAAGCAAGTATTTTTAAATATTTTTTTAAACTAAGTTTAAGGACTATCTTCGAATAGGCTCTAAGGGGTGCCTAACACCTTCCCCTCGAGTAACCAAAATTCTTACTCAAAATTTCAAAAAAGTTTCGAAGGACCAAAATAGAGTTTTTCTACATAAAAATAGTTTTTTCTTAATTTTCCTAAAAAGTTAGGTGGCGACTCTAAAAAAATAATTTTCAAAATCCAAGAGTCACACTAGCCACCACATGTTGTGTGCTGTTTCGACCTGTTCGAAATAGGGTGCAACAGAATGAGGACTCTGCTGGGGAGTTAATGAACTTAGGTTTTAGCCTTAACATGCTTAGATTAGGATTTTTTATGCTTGATTGCGTTATTTGATTTACGTATCTTTATATCATACTATGTGTGAAAGGACGCAAGCCAAATCCAAACTTGTGTTCCCTATTTGTTTGAACAACACTACTTGATACTGCTTTGTCACTGCTTTGTCACTTGCATTTTCCTATCAAGTCCTTGGCCATACACAATTCACACACTGTGGTTCACACGGGGGGTGTCTTACACTCTCCCAAACCTTCTTTGGATTTCTTAGTTTTAGATTTAGTGTAATTAGGTTATTTAGCCTTCTCGCAGCTGTTCAGTCCCACTCTTAAACATTTAGGAAAAAATCTTACTCTAGAAATAGGTCATATTGCATAAACCTTAGGGGTGACGGTCCAAGGTATCGTCATTGCAATTAGGAAACCACCCTTTTGTCAAAGGTTACGAACCTATCAACATATTTTGTGTGAAAATTTGTATGAACGGTCCAAACTAAAACACATAATGGATTTGAGATAAACGACTTATCCATATCTTTTACCCCTTCTTTCAGATGAATTTTAATTCAAATTTGCCAATTATCCAAATTCTCATCTCTGTCCCTGATAGCCTGCAGAACTGGTGGAGAAATACTCGTGTGGCGCATGGTGCGGAGGTTCGGGAACATTTGGGTGCTTTATTATCGCTAATGAGGGTTTGAGCAAACAAGACCCTCATTACACTATTGATGGAGTTTTGGAACCCAAACACAATAAATTTTTGGTTTTTGAACTTCGAGATCACCCCTACTCTGGAGAAAATTAGTAGCTTTGCTGAGTTGCCGCTTCAAGGGAGGCTTCCGGTACTCCCGTCACTTGTAAGAAAGGGTATTTCTTGAGTTTTTTGTGTTTGGATATATTTTGCCTCACTAAGGAACGTGGAGGATGGAAAGGTAAAGATGGATTACCTTTTCAGAAGATTTAGTCATCTGGAGAGTTATGACGAGCACAGGAATGAGTTTGTTTATAACCGCACATAGTAAATGCATATGTGACCGAGTGTCTTTGTTTTGGCTTTCTTGGGAATTATGATTTTCATAATGAAAAGACACTGTGTTGATATTAATATCCTGCCAATCATAATGGATATCTTTGCAGAGCCACAGAGACTCACTTTAGTGCACTTAATCCTTGCAGAGATATTTCGATCGTTATCCGCCTGCTCTCGGGGACATGATTTCTTTGAGGGCTGCAACCTATTGTTACAAATTTGGGCGATAGAATACTTCTATCATCGCCTTCTGTAGATGGATTACGCGATTGATACACGCATCCGAATTCAAAGTCACGAAGATCGCCTAAGGTATTGGATCGCACTAATTGGAAAAAGGAGTGGCGCGAGTTTTTAACCAATCTTACCGGGAACTCCATCTAGTGGAAATATTCTTGGATAGGGGGATTTTCCTCCATGAGATCTAGGCATCTACACTTTATTGAGCTGATTGGGCTATGTGGGATCCAGCCATATGTACCTCTACGGGTCCTTAAATAGTTTGGTGTCATCTAGGATATACTGTCTTGGTCAATCATGGTACTTCTTGAGGACAATTGTGAAGCTTTGATTCCAACGGCACGAGTGACGAACTTGCAGATAGAGTAGGATTACATAGTTATACTAAAGATAGAAGGAGAGAAATGGTGCACGCCGAAATATTATGTGTGGCACACCAATATGAGTCACATAGCTATACCGAGTGAAGATGGTTTTCGAGGACTCACAGACCCTTGGTAGGTCGAATGGGTGAGGAGAGAGGTACTTCCCTACATGGATCTCACTACACCCATGTATAATTAGATAATCCCAGGTTCTTTTGATTACCTGATTCCAGTGATCAAGGAGGATTCTAAAGAAGATCCAAAGAAAAATCTAGAGGAGGAGGAGGAGGAAGAAGAAAAAGACCCCGAAGAAGACCCAAAAGAAGACCATAAAGAAAACCCTAAGGAAGACCCAGAATAGATAGAAGCAAACCCTCAGGAAGACTTGGAAACTGGTTCCAACATTTGTGATCCCGAAGATAGAGGGGCAATGGATATAGACTTAACACCCGATCATGGCCTAAACGTATCCCAGAGTACCACCCAAGATCCTATTTTAATGAGGGAAGAGATGAAGATGATGATGCCACATAGCCTTATACTTTCTTTCTTATTGTACTTTCTTCATATTCCCTTAAAGAGCCACATGGCCCACCCTATTATAAGCCCTTGCGGCCATCCTTGTACTTTCTTTTAAGCTATCTTCGATCTATTTTGATGTAACCATTTAAAGCCTTTGTTCAATGAAAGTCGTGTATATTCTCAAATCCAAATATGTTTAAATAAACCGTTTATCATCAAATTAATTGTAACATAGTCTTACCTCTGGCAAAAAGAGGCTCTATATTAGGACGCGTTTGGATATCGCCAACTTGGTGTATACATGTGTTACTTACTTGTTACGTTTTCATTATTTCCCATACTATCATGGTTTTTTTTTTTTCTTTCTTTCTTTTTTTATTTCCTCCAACAAATAAAGTTGATTTGTGTCGACACACAAACTGGCGGAATCCTAATACAACCTTCGCTCCAAAGAAAAAATAACTAATAAGGACCAATCCGAAAAAGCTGTGATGATCCTAGTAGATGACATCGAGAGTTCCCAGAGGCCATCAAACACCCAGAGCGACGAGCAAATAGCCAACATGGCGCAAGAAATTGATATCTTGAAAAAGGAGCTATGTCAAATGAGGGACCTAACCAAGCTTACAATAGCTAGCTTTCCCACTCAATTCCAGAGTCCCGATGTTGGATTACCCTCGATCAGCCCCGCTAACCAAGAAAATATACCTCATGCTCAAGCACCGACAGCTCTTAAACCTACTGCTGGGACTGCACCTAGCTATTCATTTCCTATCCAGAACTTTATAGTTCTGGTCCATCCATAAATGCAGCATATACTCGCGGACATGTCACTTGTGAGATACTTGTGCCACTAGTATATGCTACCAAAGCTCCCACGTTCGCATCATATGCAACTGTTAAAGTTCCATATGAGGTTGATCGGTATGCAGGATTAGGAAGGGATATCCGATCAAATGAAGAAGGATCTATAGCGGCCTAGCTTGAAAGTTTAAAGAAGGCATTTAGAAATATGCAAATTACCAGAGGGACTGAAAGCATGGTCTAGGACGACTTATGTATTCATCCATACATCGACATTCCAGTGGGGTACAAACCACCAAAGTTTGATGTATTTAATGAAAAGGGTGAGCCGCATGCACATCTGAGGGTGTATTGTGATAAGTTGATTGGTGTGGGAAGGAATGAGAAACTAAGAATGAAACTGTTCATTCAGAGTTTGTCGGGAGAGGCTTTGACTTGGTACACCCAACAAGAACCCCATAAGTGGTATGAATGGCGGGAAATGGCTGAGGACTTCATAAGTCTCTTTAGGTTTAACACCGAGATTGCCTCGGACAGGTTCTCACTATCTAACATACAGAAGAAGCCATCAGAATCATTTCAAGAATACGCATGGCTTTGGCTGCTAGGATCCATCCTCCACTGGATGAAAGCAAGCTCTCCAAGTATTTTATTCGAGCTTCAGAAGGTGTTTATATTGATAAGATGATGTTGATGCTGGGCTAAAAGTTTGCAGATTTGGTTAAGATGGGAGATTTCATAGAAGAAAGCATCAAATCAGGGAAGATTCAATCTATGGTTGCACTGTAAGCTGCAAGTAAGGCCATACAGATTGGTTTCATTAATGGAAATAAGAAAAAGAGGAAAGATATCTCAGCCCTCACACCATACTACCAACCTAGAAATTCTTCCTACTATTACCTTAACAACCCCCAAATTATTGCACATGTCCCAGTATACAACACACAACCACATTACAATACACCCCGATCTCTAGCATACCAAAATCCACCAAGACCATATGCCCCCGTCCAAGCTCCAGCTCACCAAAATAGAATAGCTTATGCTCCAAAACTACGCCTAAATTTTGAAGCCAGAAATCCTGCACCTATACACCAATTGCAGAACCTTTGGCCCAGTTGTTTGAGAGATTGAGGGCAGGAGGTTTATTGCATCCAATAGAAGGAAAGGCCCCTGATCCAACCTCTCAAAACTTCGACGGTAACAAACAATGCACCTATCACTCAAGAGTCCAGGGGTATGACATAGAAGACTGCTACAGCTTAAAGAATTAGATTGAATCTTTGATAAGGAAGGGTAAAATCAAATGCACCGCCGCAGCTCCAAATATGAACAACAACCCCTTGCCAAATCATGAAAATTAAGAAGTCAATATGATTACTCTAGAGGATGAGTATGATTTGGAAGAAACTATTGTACCCATATAGAACGTAAAAGAAATCGCTACTGTGTCACCATACAATAACAACAAGCCCAGTGTATTACCACACAGTGGGGTCTGGAGAGGGTAAAATATACGCCGTCCATACCTCCACTGCGTCACCATCACAGCCTTTTATTACAGTTTAGTTGAGAGAGCCTATAACTATTTAGACTTACCTGCTGAGAGTCGTAGTAACTACATTATCCACTAGGAGGACCGACTATGATAATAAAGCAGTCCTGTGGGACTATCGAGATGAAGCCAAAGGCAAAATGATAAACTTTGCTGCGGCTCAATGGATGACCAGGTCAGGAAGGTGTTAAGCGCCAGAGAAATCAAGTCGAGGATCTCTTGGGAAAGATCAAAACCCAAAAAAAGAATATTACAGATGCTGAAGCTGTTGAGTTTTGGAAGAAGATGCAACCCAAGGACTATTCGGTTGAAGATCAGCTTAAGAAGACACCGACCCACATATCTGTTATGTCCTTTCTTATGAGTTTTGAAGCCTACAGGAACGCTTTGATGGAAGAGTTATGTGGGTTAGCAAACCAAAGGAGACCACAAGCGAGACATTAGCTGCTGCAATCGGGCGAGTGGTAGAGGTAAATAAGGTCTCTTTCCATAATGATGAGTTACCGTCAAAAGGGGCTACACATAACAAAACGCTCTATATTGCAGTCAAATAACATGACAAAATTATGAATAGGGTTTTAATCGATGGTGGTTTGGGTTATAATATTTGTTTGTTCTCCACTCTAAGAGATTTGGGTGTGAATATAAAAGATATAAGGGAGAGTCGGGTGAAGGTCAGAGCCTTTGATGGGTCGCAAAGGAGTGTCATCGAAGAAATTTACTTGACACTACAGATCGTACAAGTAGAATTTCCTATCCTATTTCAGGTCATGGATGTGTCATCTAGCTACAACCTTTTGCTAGTAAGGCTATGGGTCCACATGGTGAGAGTCATTCCTTCCAGTCTCCATCAGTGCGTGAAGTTTGAGTGGGGTCGCACAGAAGTCACTTTCCATGAGGAGCTCAGTCATCACATCTACTCTGTCAATTCATTTCCAGTCACTGAGGTGTTAGATGGAGCCACTTTCCATACCCTGGAGATCATGCAAGCTACAAGGACCGACAAGAAAATGGAACTAGTTGAAGGGAAAATGTCGAGTGCTGAAAAGATGGTTGCGTCAGAGATGTTGAAATATGAGTATCATCCCAAGACAGGGCTAGGACCAAAAACCGATAGTATAGTTAAGCCAATCCATTTGAAGCATCAGAGAGGTACTACAAGTCTTGGATATGAGCCCATTTCAGGAGGAACCTACAGTGAAGGATTTAAAGTGACGGTATTCGTGCCAACCCAAGCCCCAATTTGGGTGAAAACAGTTGATGAATATATCATAGAAGGAATAGGAATTCTATTTGTGGCCGTGATCGAAGGAGAATCGGAGATAGATTTCAAGAAGCTTATTATTCGTGACGCTGAACCTGGAGAAGTCCTACAGAATTAGACCATTAGCCTATCTCTATTCCGATGGGAGTCTTGGTAGTATGGGATTGTTGTTGCTTTTAAAAATTATTTTATTTGCATGATCAACTGAGGCTTGAATCATGCCAGAGCTCTTTTTGCTACTCGCCTCTTGCCAAAGCCCAGTACTTTTATTAATAAAAGTCCTTATTTTCAAAACTTATTTTTCTATTTTCAACATCTATTTACTTTACTCGCTTTTTATACTTTTCAGCGCAAATATTAATAAGAATTCTCGTTCCACGATTATGACATGTAACGAATCCGCTGAGTAAAATGCAAGCAATGAGCAAGATTACGAGGAGTAAGAATCCTCCGCGCAAACTAGAGCTAATGTTCGCTACTTTCGCTGTTTAATAGAGCTTAGCTTTCCTCTGGCTTTTGACTTGGTGACGGATTCTATCGGAGAACTTGGAACCTCCTCTTTAGTTTGTTCTTACTTATTTGTATTCGTTGCTAACATTTCTGAGTTACACTGGTTGTCTACTTGATTTTGTTTTTAATCTTAATGAATTGCCTTAAGGCCCGTAATGGTGAGATGTGGTCGCTTAGTTGCTCCTCTTTTGAGGAGATGCTTATTTGTTTAAGTGCGAATGTTGGTTCCAAGAACTTGGGAAAAAATAATAAGTTTATTAAATTTTAGATTACACGAGTTTTGCAAATCTAGAGTTAAGATGCAAAGTTTCCCAAAAGCTAAAACCAAGTCCATTTTTTGCAAATTTGTTAGTTCCATGCGTTTTGCTTTCTATTTGTTTCTCAACCTTCTGTTTTCATCTTTTTTTAGATTTTTAAAGGTTCGAAAACGTGAGGTACATATACGTACACACTATCATATACGAGGTATATTTTATCATTATTATGATTATGATTATTATTTTAGATTATAATTATCATTGTTCGCGCGTTATCTTGACTAATAGTTATAGACGCGAATATATTACTTTTTGTTTAATCTGTCTCCATGTATTTCATATTTCATCACTTTTATCTATCAAATTTTTGCAAGCATGATTTATTTATATTCCAAGTGCGCACAAACTTGTTTTACATCCGTAGCTAACATAGTATAGGTTTTAATATCCTTATTTTATTTTAGGACAAACACATTTAGGTAAATTCATTTTCGAACCAATATAAATTCTACATTCCTAGATAAGCATATTTATTTTATAATAAATCTCCACATATTTTCAAAACTACGTTTTCTCTTATTTCGTACAAATCTTACTTTTTCTTTTTTTACGAGATCAAATATTTTGCAAATTATGAAATCTTATACTTTCTAATGCATATATATCATAACAAAATATTATCATAGACTTTTACTCCCATGTTCAATTTATAATGAATAAAATTTTAATTTTTTTTCTTTCTTTACTTAAAAATGATTTCATACGTATATATAATTCCATATACTATCAAACATCATATTCTTATAAAAAATATATTTTATCATTTTCAAGACACATATTATGATAATGGTACTATATTTAACTTTCCACTATATTTGAAACATGCATGCAGTAAACTATATATCCTTGTAGTGGTGCAATTTTATATACCTCAAATTTTCTTTCCTAAAAAATAGTAAAGCTTTTCTTATCAAATCTTAGCAAGTAACGAAGCAAATGTTTTCAATTTTTTTTTTCTAAACTAAGTTTGTCTCTGAGGGGTGCATAACACCTTCCCCTCAAGCAACCAAAACCCTTACTCAGAATCTCAAAAAAGTTTTTGAAGGACCAAAACAGAGTTTTTCTACATAAAAATAATTTTTTCCTAATTTTCTTTAAAATTTAGGTGGCGATATTCTAAAAAATAATTTTCAAAACCCAAGAGTCACACTAGCCACCACATGTTGTGTGCTATTTCGACCGGTTCGAAATAGGGCGCGGGATTGCTTCATATTCTTGAATGTAAATTCTTGAACTTTGTAAAATGATCATTCAGCTTGTTTAGATATGATTTGAACTAGTTCTACATCAAGACTCCAAGCTGAAATTAATGGAAAACGTGAAAGACAACATAGAAGGGTTAAAAAACATATTAGAGAAATAAATTCACTTCCAATAAAAATGTTCTTTGAGGAACAGTAATCAATAAACTAAAAGACTTTAATACTTCATCTGTTTATCATGTCTATTATTTTACCATGATACTTTTAATACTTCATCTGTTTATCATGTCTATTATTTTACCATGATACTTTTAATACTTCATCTGTTTATCATGTCTAATATTTTACCATGATACTCTTCTTGGGTACAAATAAAATTCACCGAAGAGTCTAATAACTATACGATTAAAAAACAAAGTACCAGAATCTTAAAAGTAGCCTAGGTACTTACAAAAATTAGCTCGGTTTACAAAGCATTTTGTGTTCGCGTAGGATCAGGAAAAGAGTTGCGCCCAAAGGATGTGATGTGACTTCTTGCACAACTCGAACTCATGATCTGGACGTCACACAAAGACAACTTTAATTACCTTTGCTCAAAGACTCCCCTCCTAAAATAAATAACTAAGGGAACAAAATTAAAGGAATTAAGGACATTTCGGACCTCCTTCCTAAATCTTCCATTTGTTGTAACAAGGACATGTTTCTTTGTTGCCATGAGTTCCAAGAGAAACACACAAGCGCTTGGCACAACATTTCTTATAGAAGAACATGCATGGCTTTGTGTGATGTTGCTGAACATCTGTAGGTACACTTTGGCTCACAATCTGTACTCCCACCATATGAAAACACAAAGTTACAAAACATCATTACTGTCTCCCGTTCATATTATCTGTCTTTTAAGATGTTTGCTAACCTTCGAGAAAGACTCATGATTGAATACTTGTTCTCTCCCAAATTACCAGTCCCTTTAGCTCAATAAAATTATTCCAAAATAATTGTAACTTTAGCTATGGAAGACTAAATTCACAATTGTTTCCAACTATACTCTTATAATAGACAGTATTTGAGAAGAAGGAATCAGTCTACTAATATTAAATAGGAATAACTTAGAAAACTATACTTTGTATTTTATCTTTATTGCTTTCTTAATATTGGCGTGAAAAAAAACTGAAACGGCCGTTAAATAAGACGAGTAGCTTTTTATCGTTAGAGTATTAGTTTAAACTATTATATGGAGTATATTATTCTCCTTAAATGTGCCAATTTTAACACTCAACAATTAGAACAATAAGGGTAGTTTTAGAAGAAGAAAAAAAGTAATGAATGATTTCTTGGTTTTCTAACACATACAAACTTTGTATGTGTTTCCGTAAAAGGTGATTTTCTCACTTAATTTTTTTTAGTGTTGGATAAATAAGTAAAAAAATATTGTGTAAAACGTATTTATATAATTTAGAAAAAATTTAGTATAAACAAGGGAAATTGGTGGGGCCGTGGGGGTGGCAGAAGTGATGCCATAGATTGGATGAAGTATGAAGGTTGGATAGGAGACACTCAACGCAAAATATCTTCTAAACAAAAAATATATTTTAAAATATCTTAAATTGAACATAAAAAAAAAATAAAAAAAATTCCTCCATAATAAGCATGACTTGTTTGGAAATTTTCAAACCAAAAACAAAGAAAGAGAGAAAACATATACCTTTAGCTCGGAGATTCTTACTACCTTGCTCAAATGAAGAAGGAAAACAAGTGATAAAATTAAGTAAAAAAGATACCACGTGGTCATTTTAAAAATAAATTGTTCAAGTTTGATATTTTGCCAAAACATAGTCACTCAGCAATTTTATTTTCATATTATAGTCATTTTCTAATTTGGGTCGTTTTGACTCATGTAGTTTAGATACAGTTTATATACCATGTTGATACAATTCATATACAATATTGATACAATTTCCAACTTGGGTCATTTGACCCTTTTCTAAAAATATTTCAATTTTTTTTTTGCTACAAATTTTTTAACTGAAAAATATTCTGCTTTCTTTTTGGTTGTTTAAAAATAATAATTAAATATAATTATATAAAAACGGTATAATTATTATATAGAATATGTATCTACATAAGATATATGTAGAGAAATTGTATAGTTCTATCAAATATGTATATGTATAAAATATATATAAGAAATATGTATAAAAATGTATAAAATTTTATAATTGTCATATAAGATGTGTAAAAAAACTGTAAATGATTGTATAAATTGTGTATCGAAACTATATAATTTCCGTATAGAATATTTATATGTATAGAAACTGTACAAAATATGTATAGAAACTATATAGAACAAGCCAGCAAATTAAAATGGCTATAAAATAAAATTTAAATTCCATGTCTATTTTCGTGGAATTGATTTTGACTGAGTGGCCATTTGTATCCTTTTTTCCTAAAATTAACACTATTTATCAATCAAGCTACTAAATTAACAATTTAAATAACTGTTATAGCAACAATATTTACCTCAACAACATTGGAGAAAGTGATCAATACTACACTCTTCGTTCGCTTTTTTTTTTTTTTTTGTAACTTTTTGATGTGACATATTCATTAGAAAATAATTATTGATATGATTATTTTATCATATTATCCCTATTAATTAATGTTTAGAGTAATATGTCTTGAAAATGATTTGGAGAATAAGCAATTAATGTTAAGGGTAAAATAAGATTCTTTTGTCTTTTTTTTATATGTCGAAAGTGACAAGTACAAATAAAAATCTAATTAGAAAAATAGTGACAAGTATGATATGTCGAAAGTGACAAGTACAAATAAAAATTTAATTAGGAAAATAGTAACAAGTAAAACTAAGAAAACTAACATTGAAAAAAGCAACAAAAGGCTAGGGATTAACTATAAGCCATATTTCTTCAAGGATTAACTAGATAAGTAAAAGAAATAGTTATGTGTGTATTATTTATAGGGTTTTTCTAGGGATAAAAGAAAGTGAAAACATAGTCTATATTTGGGGCAAATCTGCAAAATAATCTATCTTCGGGATGGACAATAAAGACAAAGTAATGGCGTTTAAAGAGCCAATTTTTGGTATTTTAATTTTGTTTGTGTTGATTGTGTCAAATATTTTAGTTACTTCCATCCATTTTTATTTGTCACATTTTGCTTATGGATATTCAAATTATTTGAACTTTAACCAATATTTTAAGATATATTTTTTTATTCTATTAGTACGAAAATATTACAACTTATATAGTTTTCGTATCATTTTTGACATCTAAATTTTAAAGTTTAAATATGAAATTAGTCTAATTTAGTTATAAATTTTAGATATTCAATTGAACTTTAGTAATTAGTCAAATTGATTCTAATAAAGCAAAGCAGTACAAGTAAAAGAACTGAGGAAGTACATGTTAGTTGTGTCATTTTGTTTCTACCAAAAATAAAGTGTCATCTTGATTGCATTTTGGTATTACAAGTAAAAAGCATAAATAGCTAATTTCCTTTTCTTCTCTAAAGAAATACACAAAAACTAACTTGTTTTACAATAACTTTTGGGAGGCAAAATGATCTGTTGGATACTTATATTTGTTTGAGTTTGTAAAGTAAACATTTTTATTTAGCCCTTTGTCATTTGAACCCCTCAATTATTAAAACACAAGATTTTAAATCCCTCGTACGATTTGTGTGGCTCACTCGCCCAAAATAAATGACACGTCAGATCCACGTCACATAATCAATGTCATGTCATAATTATCTTTGTTAATTATTTTTATAAAATTATTAATTAATAATATTAAATACAAAACAAAATAATAGATTAAAAATTTATTTATCACCTTCCTCCACAATTCTCTCATCTTCACTACTGCTTCCGATACCGGAGGAGGTTTTTCCGGTGGACTCCTCGTCCCCCATCCCACAATCACCATCTCCAACTCTATCCCCACAACCACCATTTCCACTTCCCACCTCCCACAACCCACCCACGGCCTTTCACCACCACCAAACTCCCTTCGATGACCCAATTAGAATCGACCTAAGTTTTAAACCCCTCTTACTAAACTCCCTTCGATAACCTTCGATATTGGATCAGAACGGTAGGTTTCGTTGAAGTGGATTTTTGTTTAATGTTGGGGATGGGGCTGATGTTCGACGAAGAAGAAGCTTAGAAGAGTGGAGTCTGAAGAAGGATTGGGGGGAGGGGTCGATGAAGAAGAAAGTGTAGGATTTTAGATTTTTTTTTATTTTTTTTTTTTCTAAATATACTATCTTTTATTTTTTTCTAAATATTTTTAAGTTAAAAGACATCAAATCACCATCAAATTTATCGCCAAAACTTACTTTAAACCCTAAACTAATATGGTAATTATTTATCCCCCTTAACAACTTTGAACTGAATTTATTTCACCCCTTAGAGGACGAAGTGAGGTCGCGTGTTGCTGGGCGCGTTGAAGTGCTATCTTTGCCTTTTATATTTTTTTTTAAACGAAAATACTCTTTTAAATTTAATTAACGGTTATAAAGAGAAAAAATTCAACCCAATTTCATCCTCAAAAACCCTAATTTACTTCTCTTCTTCCTCAATTTTTCAAAATCTGTTTCCTCTACGAAATTTAAGCATAATTTTGAGATTGATTTCTCTTCCATTTCAAATTTAAGCTCTCTTGAAGAACCATAATCTATTTTTCTAGCACGCAATGAGGTCGGTTAATTTGACTAAACTTTGTATGGAATAAAATGATAATGCTTTGTACAAATAATTTCGTTGTAATCATGGCTTTTTGTTGCATATGAAGACATCTTGGACTTCGAGGAATCCCGGCAGAAGATATTGGGTATGTCCTTATTATGGGGTAGATATTTTTTTTTTTGCTTTCACTATTCCGATAGACTTGATTAAAGACTAATTCATTCTTTATTTTTCACCATTGAAGAGTCCAAGATCTTGTGACTTTTGGTGTTGGAGGAATAGAGAAGATATTGATCCGAGGTCCAAATATGTGATTCCAAAATTAATAGAGAAATTAGGTGAGCTTGAGAATTTAGTTGAGTCTTCTCAATTTATTGAAAATCATGCATCGATTAATAAAGTTGAAAAAGTTGAGTTGAACAAATTTGTTGAGGAAGCTTCTCATGAAGTAGACAAGCCCAAAGAATCCAAAGATGATAATTACGTTGATATAAAATTGAAGAAGTTGGAGAAGAGGTTGAGAAGATCGAAGAAAGAGAGAAGAAGTGGAGAAGAATTGCTAAATTTATTGTGTTTTATTGTTCTCTACTACTAATAGCTATAAGTTATTGGCTTGGGATGATACATATAAAGAAAGGTTCAATGAAGCTACCTTAGGAATAGGTTGTTGTTAGAAGATATCTAGCTTATTTTGTATTGAATGGTGATACTTCTTTAAGCTTATTTTGTAATCTACTTTGGCTGGTGACTGTCTCTTGAGCACTTGGCGGTTGTATTTTGTATTGAATGGTGTAGCTTCTTGTAAGCTTCTTTTGTAATGTACTTTAGCTGGTGATCATCTTGATATATATGAAGAAAGATTGTTGAATTGATTGCATTTTGAGCATTTCTTTCTTTTGTAATGGTGCAACTTCTTTTGTAATGAAGTTAACCACAACTGCTTATAGTCACAACTAGTTAAGCAAGACTGCACAAACTATCATTAACCACAACTGCTTATAGTCAAATGAGAATTGATGCAGACATAAAAACATAAATGCTTCAAACAGACATATTTTCAACATAATGCATTCACAACTACTCATATTTTGTATAAAAATATGTGGCCAAAAGTGCAGTCATATTTGCATCATGCAATTATACATCAAATTAGTCCAGTCACAGCTGCATAATTGAAGTCACTAATCAAAATAGAAAGTACAGTCACAGCTGCACAATTAAAGTCACTAATCAAAATAGATATTGTCTAAGTGAATGTCACTATTGTTTCAGTACACAACATCAATACACAAAAATAAAAATCAGGCTGCTTCTACTACTAAAACGTTGATGAACACTGAAAGGTTGATGAACTTGTTTGGCTTAGATGATTCACTTCAACAGCTTTTGACCTTTTCCTCATCCTTTTTTTATGCTAACATGACTTTAAGATCTTATTAGGTCACAACTTTCTTTCCTTTTTATTTCACACCGGATTTGGGTTTGTGATGTCCAAGATGTCCAGTCACTATGAAGGAGTTCATTGGCATTCCAAACTAAAAATATAAAGTAGAAAAATCTCCAAATTTATTTCAAGACTTTTAAAAGATAGACTTTAAACTAGAGAAATTTCATCAAATTTAACTTACATTGAGAATTTTATAACCACTTTTTGTCTGAATCACCCCAATTCCAACCATCCTAGGTCTTTTAAAAGGTGTCCCTCTACCTCTTCCAACACCAATGACACTATCAGTTTCTCTTCCTTTATTAGCACCAGCTCCTCTTTCTTTACCTCTACCAACACCAATAACAGTAGAAGGTGCAACTCCTCTTCCTCTACCAATACTACCTACAGTAATAGCAGCAGCAATTCCTCTTCCTCTTCTAACACCATCCATAGTAGTAGTAGCATCAACTATCCTTCCTCTACCAGCAGCAACAACATCAGCTCCTCTTCATCTACCAGTATCAGCAACATCAGCTCTCCTTTTTCTACCAGCAGCAGCAGCAGCTCCCCTTCCTCTACCAGCAATAGCTGCCTATAATATATAAAAAATGTAAGAAAATAACAGATAAATGAACTAGTAATAAATGAAAAGTCATTTGTTACCTTTATAGACCCTTTTGGTCTCCCTCTTTCTCTTTTTGTGCCTGGTGCTGCAGAGGAACCTACACTGGATTTTGTTGAACTTGTAGCAAAAGGACAACCCTTCTTATTATGACCCTTTGCATGACATATGCTGCAGCTCATCTCAACACCATGTTTAGACAACTTTTCACTCTTGTTTTTACTTTGCTCTTTTCTTCTAGATTTGCTAGGTCTGCCTAGTAGTTTTTTTATTGTTAGAGGTAAAATAGAAGGGTTGGTTGATTTTGACCACATTTGCATAGTAGTAGTAGGATAGATGTAGTAACTATAGGTCTTGAGGCAGGTTTCCTTGGTATACCAATGTACAACATAATGAATTGGCTTTAATCTCCTATAATGTAGTGCAACTATGGCATGACAATAAGGTATTCCTTTAAACATCCAAGACCTACAAGTACATGTTCTATTTCTCAAATTCACTAAAAAAGTATTGCCACAGCTATCCTTAACTTCAAAACCAAACTCACCATTCCACTCAAAGTTACACTTCATTGATTTTGATGTGTTTTCTTGCAATACTTTTAGTGCCATTGGATAAATATCAGTTTACCAAGTATCAACAAACTCTCTCAATTATCCTATTCTTCTCATTATGTTGATCCTTATTTCTTCAAGCATTATGATAGTCTTGTGTCTGAGCCCCAATATCCATGAATTAAAACTTTCATCCATGCTGTTGTCAACACTGTCACAACAACTATGATACTTGAAGTACACATTGGACCACCTTTCTATGTTGTACCACAAAAGATCTTCACAAATTTTATCACCTAACAGTTTCATATGATCCAAATTTCTTCTCAATTCTTGCTCATATGCGGACTTGGCATACTTCCAAAAATAGTTTCACCTTTCAATACCCTTCCAAACTTTAGACCAGTTAGCTAAAATATGTCTTGCACACATTCTTTGTTCTGCATTTAGCAGCAATTCTATAATTGCATTGTTAAGACCCTTCAAGAAATAATAAATATTAGAGATTATAGTTAAAACAGAAAATATAGTTAAAAGAAAAAAATAAAAAAAATGAACAACAAATACATTACCTTCTGCATATCAGTGATAGTAGTCACTTCAAAACCATCTCCCACCTCAAGATCATTCTCCACAAATCTTACAAACCATCTCCAATTGAATGTGTTTTCAACTTCAACCACTGCCCAAGCTAGTAGTAGCATCTGATTATTCCAATCTTTACAAACAACCATAAGTAGTTGACCTTTACAAACACCTTTCAAACAGCAACCATAAAATCCAATACATCTCTTAGCACCAGCTTTGAATGCTTTCTTCAAAAAATCAAAGCATATATAAAATGATACAAACTATTTTTTCCATCTTCAAAGGTTTCTTCACTTAGCCTCACCACACATGTGCTACTTGGATTGGTCTTTAAAATCTCATCTTTATAATTTAGAATTCTTTTAAATTCCTCTACATGGTCACCCATGATCTGCTGCAACACAATATTTTTATCTTTTTTGCCACTGTCCTCCCAATATACACCTCCAATTCTTTTTTCATCAAGTTTTGAAACTAAAAAACTCTAATAATGGGCTTAGATATAATCCTATCCTTGTATCTCTCTGCCAAGTACTTTGAATTCACAAGTTTGTTTTTGGTTGTGGCATTACATATGTGGATTGGATTATACTTCTTCACCTGAAAATCTCCAATTCTATAATCATGGCTTCCAAACAACAACCATGGACAACCATCAATACATTTTACTCTCACCCTTTTTAGTTCATTCACATACTTGTCTAATTCAACATGTTCTTGCATAGCATATAAAGTAATAGCTTTTCTAAATTGCTGAACATTTTCAAGACAAAGAAAAAGCTCCCAAACTATTTTTTTACAAGTAGGATCAAAGAAAATTCTCTTATGTTTTCTTTTTGTTTTTCTGGCTTTTTCTTCTCTTCTTCCAGATTGTTCTACTTTATCATCTCCATCATTTCCATCATCACTATCTATTTCAAAGCTAACATCTACATCAGAATCAAAATATAGCTCATCTCCAGCTATTTCCCCATCTAAAGTAGTTTTTTTGTTGGATAAGAACTCATCATATCCTAAGTCAACTTCTTCTTTTTTTACCTAAACTAACCTCTGCAGTTCTAGGCTCTTTTTTCTTTCTTTTTTTCTTTAAATCTCTTCTTTTTAGCAGCTCTCTTTTCTTCCCTCAAAACTCTAACCTCATCATGAACATCACTGCCATATTCATCTTCACCTTCATAAAAAAAGTCTTCATAGTCTAAATTTGCAGTATCATCCGATTCACTTTCCCAATTAGATGAAATTATTGGGATATCTGATGGAGTAACAAAGCTAGTCCCACCCAAGTTTTGCTCATCATGAGGAGCAGCACCACAATCACTACCCAAGATATGCTCACTAGTAGAAGCAACCCCACCACCATCACTTTTCAAGTTATTCTCAGTAATAGCAGTAATACCACTACCACCACTATTTTCAACAATACTAGCATAAGGTGCACTACTCAAGTTCTGCAAAACAGTTGTAGCAACACAACTACCTAAATTTTCCTTTACGCCACCTAACTCCTCACCATTAGAACCAATAGCACCAAATACATTACACCCCCCAACACTAGTAGTAGCAGCAACACCACTATTTAAATTTTCACTCACAAAAGGCTCTTGAGGTGTTGCATCCTCTACAAAGACATCTTCAAACACTAATTTTTCACTAATCCCACGGTCTTGACTGGACTCTTTATCAAAAGAAGTAGAAGATTTTCTACCCACATGGAAAATATATTTAATGGCAGGGGGCCAGGGACCACATGGGGTTCATCTACTAAATGTGACACATATAGTTGAACAATATCTCAATTATAAGTTGAGGTACAGTACCCAAAATATCCCTACCACAGGTCACTTTTACTACGTAATTATATTTAGGTAGTCTTATATAGACAATGCACGAGAAAACATTATAACCAATTTCTTTAACATACCCAACAAACTCATAGTATGAAAATCAGTCAATATCGACACCAAAACAGTCGGTAACAATACCTCCATGGTACTTTATGCGAGCTTTTTACTGTAACTTTCCTCCATGATGAAACCTCAATGTAATGTATGCAAAATCCATAGTCAATTTGAAATTTTTTTTAAAAAATATGATCTTTACAATAAAATTAATTTTTACGGGATAGAAAAACCCTAAATCAAAATACAACAACTTAAACAATTTACTAAAAGCCCTAAAACTAACCTATTTGAACCCTAATCGAGTTGTTGATCATCTGATTTTGGGTGAAATTGAGTTGGAAATTAACCTCGATTCGCAATTTTTGGCTGCTGAAGTAAGAGAAATGACGTTGAGTGAGGGAATTAGGGGTATTTGTTAGGGTTGGGTCCGGTTTTTATGGTCGGCTTTATTAGGATTGGGTCGGGTTTTAGTAAGGGTTGGGTTGGGTTTTAATAAATGAGTTCATTAAATGACGTGGACCAATCAAAAACGCGCGTGTCCAACACTACCTAGTCGTTATTTGGGATAATATTTATAGGGGTGAAATAAATTCAGTTTAAAGTTGTTAAGGGGCTAAATAATTTCTATATTAGTTTAGGTTCTAAAGTAAGTTTTGACAATAAATTTAGGGGTGATTTGATGTCTTTTCTCTATTTTTAAATGTAAAATATTTGATTTCATATGCTTAAAACGCGTGCAAATACGCTTTTTTCCATCTCAATAATTTAATATCACATATGTTCGGTTAATGATCAAAAGGGTTTAAAATATTGTATTTTAATGGGTTAAAAGGTTCAGATGACAAAAAAAAATAAGTAGAAGTGCATTACAAACTCAAACAAGTACAAGGGTCCATCTGTTTATTTCACCTTTAGGGAGGATAAAAAGTGTTTAGTTTAGAGGGTATTTGGATTGAATTAGGGAAAAGGGGAAAAAAATATCTCTTAATTATTGAAAATAGATTAAATATAGGGATAGCTATGTGTCTTAACAAACATGGGCTGTTAATTATCCTATTTACCCTAAATTTTAATTAATTACAATCAATAGCTTATCTTGTCAATTAAATATAATTCATAGTCTCTCTCATTTATTTTCTTTCTCTTTCTTCTTCTTTTTCTTCCAGATTTACTTCTTCTTCTTTTTCTTTTTTCTTTTTCCATTTTTTTCTTTTCTATTTTTTTGTTTTTTCATTTTCATTTTTCTCCTTTTTTTTTATATAAATTCTTTCTATTTTTTCATCATTTTCTTTATTTTTTTCTGCAATCTTTTTTCTTATTTTCTATGATTCCTTTTTCCTTCTTTTTCGTTTTGTCATTTTTTCTCCTTCTTTTTTATTTTTTTGTATTTTTTTCTTATCTGTTGTTCTATTTTATATTTTATATATATTTTATATTTATTCGTATCATACTATATATTTTAAATAAATTTATTATTTGTAGTTGAATAGCTTAACCGTGAATATGTATAATTTATCATTCGTATTTGTATACAAATAAGTAATTGATTAATTGTATTTTCTTGAAAACTAATTATATAAATATGCAATGTGTCATTCAATGCAAATATATCATTGATATTTGTATTTCAAATTTATCATTTATATTTGTATATAAACAAGTATCATTTTATATGTGTATGGTTCAAGTTGTATAACCATGTATCATTGTTACAAATTTAACATTTGTATTTGCATAATTTAATATTTGTATTTGTATAATTTATTATTTTTGTTTTTATTGTTTAGTTTGCATCAATAAAATGCAAATTATATCAATAAAGGTAAATAAAAGTGTTCATAGAAAGAAAAATAATAATTCTTTTTCTATTATTTAAAAATACAAATAATGTTGTCAACTACAAATTCAAATACAAAAAAATATAACAAATAAAATTATAAATATAAATACAATATGCGATCAACTTACAAATACAAATATAAATTAATTCTTTAAAAATACAAATACATCAACGAAAATAGAATACAAATACAACTATAAATACAAACACAACAAAACCATAAAATACAAATACAATATGCAGTCAATTATAATATATAAATACAAAATAATTCTTTAAAATACAAGTGTTAATTATATAACATATAAATAATAATGCGAACTAACAAATATAAATACAAGGGCAAACTATAAAATACAAATACAATTGCGAATAATAAAATACAAATACAAGTGCGAACTTTAATATACAAATACAATTGTGTCAACGAATACAAAATATAAATGATGGTGTGAATACAAATATGATACAAATTGTGGTATTTGTGTTATCGCTTGAGTAGTCAGATTTTATAAAAATATAAAAAATATAAAATAGAATAGAAAAAAAAATACAAAAAAAGAAAACAAACAAACAAAAAGAAATAGAAGGTAGAGATAGAAGAGAGAATAAAAATAAAAATATACAAAAAAATAAAAATAATAAAATATAAAAAAATGAAGAAGAAAAAAAGGGGAAAACATGAAAAAGAAGAGATATAAAAAAACGAAAAAGAAAAAAATAGTAGTCTTTTTGGCGTGACTAAATAGGTAGTGTATTTATATTTTTTATGAATATAGATAACTGAGTTAAAGTAAATACAACTGCTATAAATGGTAATATTATAAAGTGTGGCTATGGAAGGTGGATTTTGTGTCAAAATGTCGCCAGTTTTGAAACTTTCCTTAAATATATCCTCCATTTGATTTTGGGCTCTAAAACACCTCGGCCATTAGTGTATTGACTCACTTTTACCCCTCAAAACTAACAGATGTCGTGTCACATTAAATCTCACTTAAAATAATTTTTTTTTGTTGACTTGAAAAATAAATATAAAAAAAAAAACTAGTGATGTGATTTCTTTCTTCCTTTTTCCTCTCCCACCTCTTTCTCTGCTAATCAACAGATATAACAAAAAAATAGCTTCAGATTGATTTCATTAAAGATTGAAGAAGATGGATACTTGGATCTCCTCTGCCTTATGGCTTGTCTTTCTAAAAACAAACTCTAGAAATAAACCGATGACAATAATTTGCAGATAACACATGAGTCAAAGCAGTGAAACCATAGTGGTCAAAGATACTCGAGAAAATTGAAGGAAATGTTTCTTTTAAGTTGTATTATGGTATTAGTGACATTGACCAACTTAAAGGGTCAAACATAATTAAGAAACTTGATTAAATTAATTTTGAACTGAATTAATATTTTTAAAATTTTCTAATCTTTTTAAAAATACAAATCAACACACACCACAACCTCCCCTCTCTCTCAAAAATCATATCTCATCTCTCTCTCGAGACAGTTTCTCCCTTAAACTTCTCTCAACCAACAGTTCTATAAATTTCTCCCTTCAATCTTCAGCAACAAATAGTTTCAAGTTCTTGCATGTTCCTTTTCAACTTTCAAACGTCAGTCGACATGATAGTGTTGTCCGATGACAACAACTTTGAGTTCTTTATGGTTCCTTTTCGACTTTTACAGGTAAAATATTAGAGTTTTTTAGTTATGAAGAAAAAAAGAAACTTGAGTTAACTTCTCTTCTAGTATGGATTAACAATTTCAGTATTTGTTGCTTAAATTTCAAATGGGGACTCAAGAAAGCCTTAAGTTCTGGTATTTCGTCTCTTCTAAATGAAATATGATTTTTTTGTTATTACTATAGTTCTTGTTGTCGATTATATTATAAAAATAGTGAGAGTTTACTTTTAAATTTTTTTTCTGAGACATCTAAAAAAAATCTTACAAACAACTGTTAATTTGATTTGTTGTTGTTTGTTATATTTTTTTAAGTTTTTTGTTGTTTGTGTTTGTACAATGTTGGTGTTGTTGGTAAATTTTGATATTCTTCATGTGTGTATTGTGTTGGTGTGCTGGGTTGATGCAGGTTGTTATTGGTATTGATAAAAATGGTGTATTGATAAATGATGAAATTGTTGTTGTTCGATTGAACTTGCTATTATTTTATTTTTTTTCAATAGATGAACCATCTATTGGATGAAATCCTAACACTTATTCCAACAGATGATATGTCTAAGACTTTGATTACTTCCAATAGATGCAACAGATGACCGATCTGTTGGAAGAAATCTAAACAATATTGATAGTTTGAAGTATAGATCAGTCATCTGTTTCAGCAGATAAGTAATCTATTGGAAGAAATCACAACAGTATCGAAACTATTTTTATTATTTCTAATAGATCACTCATCTGTTGCAACAGATCTGTAATAGATCACTCACCTGTTACAACAAATAAGTGATATGTGGAAACTGTTATTTTAATATGTTATACTTGTTAAATTTATTGTTATCCCTTTTTAATAATGTATTAATCAATTATACTCTTTTTTTTTCCTCTTATTTTTAGATAACATGGCTTTCAAAATAAAAGAAAGCGAATCAAGTCTAAGTAAAGGAATAAGTGAAGTAACTAGGCTATATCCATCACTCTATGAGCTTGTTGTACAAGCGGTATCTCAATCAAAAGCAGAAGAAAATGAACAGGATGAAGAGGAAAGTTCCAAAAGAGATGTTGAATTTATTTCAAAAAGTCAACATGATCCAAATGCTAATAGCCCTTCCTCTAAAGAGTTGGTCAAAATCTTCAACATTGATAGTTATCCTATGAGAATGCGGCACGATGGTGCCACAGATTTAATTTGTGGTTTTGTGGTCATGGGAAAATATCAACCTTCAAAAAAGTACTTTGTGACCAAAAATTGGATGCTTATTTCAGGGATAGCTGCTTTGGGCAATATCCTGATTTGTCAAAGGACAATAATGCTGGTTTTTAAATTATCATGGTGTATGGTCTTCTCAAGCATAGGTTTGTGTATAAAAATAAAAATAAGATGGATGAAGTGTGGATAAATTACTGTGGCATGCCTATTTTTTTGGTTGGAAGGGGTTTGTCATAGCTACTAGACTAAAAATTTATCCTCATTCTCAACCTATACATATTCTAACCCCAAAAAGGCACCCACACACCAAAAGTCAAAGACAAGTCAAGTGATGGCGATGACTTGTTATCCATTGTTGGTCCAAGCTTACAAAATACAAATTTGATAGAAGAGTTTAAAGGTAAAAGACTTTTAAAGAAGCACAACAATCATTGTGCTTGGTTTGGTTTGTACATAATATTCTTTGGGCAAGAGACATTAACAAAAACATACCACTTGGTTTAATGAAGCTCTTCAAGGATCTTGAGGCATTTAACACTATCCTTGGGGTTATGAAAGCTTCAAAATAATTTTCAAATATTTGTTGACTCCGTTAACACCAAAGTCAATCAACTTATATGGTTTTTTATGGGCTTTCATGGTAAATATTTCTTTTATTATGATTCATTTATTTTTTATTAAATAATGCTTTTGATTTATTGACATAATTTTATAGGCTTGGGCATTTCAAACCATTCTTTATCTCAGACAATAAGTGAACTACTAGGAAAAAGTTTCATGTCCAAAAATCCTGAGATGGTTGTTGATCAAAAGTGATAAAAAGGTAAAATTTCTTGATCTTTTCAACCCCTCGGAGGAAGCAGTAAGTATAATTTTAATTAAGTTTTTATTTTACTTAATGATTTATTTAAATAATTTAATCATCATCTTAATATATGTACTGATTTATTTTGAATTGTGCATCCGTGACTTGTTTCGACCAATCAAGAGTAGAATATGACACTTTTTATTTTACAGTCTGTGCAAACTTTATTAGACTCTAAAGTAATTGAAGAATAAAAAAGAAATTGGTTGAAGCAACATCCATCATAAAACACTTTAGGAGGGTGGGCTTATTGTTAGTGATGGTGCTACTGGTGATGGTGGTGGTGATAGAGCTGTTGGTGGTGGTAGTGGTGATTGTACAGCTGTTGGGGATAATGATGGTGCAACTGTTAAGGCTAAGAGGAGAAAAAAAGTAATTTTTAAGGCATTATCAAGTATCCAAAAAAAAAATCACAACTCATTTGTCTTGCACTTTTGAGTAATGTACAAAGGCCAAATGAGAACAACATGAGCTGAAAAAGGTGAATATTTATCATCTTTTCCAACAAACAAAAAATAAACTACATATCTAATTCAGCAGATGACATATCTATTAAAAAATATCAAACAAATATAGACATCTGTTGCAACAGATGACTAACTTAGTGCATCGGATGCATTATCTGTTGCAACAGATGTCTCATCTGTTGGAGAAAATCAAATAGGTCTTCCAACTATTTTAATTTATCTCAACAGATGACATATCTGTTATAACAGATGGATCATCTATTGGGATAAATTAAATCAAGACTTTCTACTATTTTAATTTATTCCAATAGATGAGTCATATGTTGCAATAGATGGGTCATCTATTGAAAATTATCATACAGGTCTTCATCCTGTTTGAATGTGTTCCAACAGATAACCCATCTGTTACAATAGATAGGTCATATGTTGGGATAAATTAAAATAGTAGGAAGACTTATTTGATTTTCTTCAACAGATAAGACATCTGTTGTAACAGATGGACCATCTGTTATAATAGATGGTCCATTTGTTGAAATAGATGACTTATCTTTTTCTATTTATTTTTTTTATCTCTGTGATTGGCATTGATAATCTTGACTTTTTAGGTGGATGTCATAGTAGAAGTTACTGTTGAATATCATATATCGTAATTTGATATTCCATCAACTGCTTTAAAAAATGAAGAAAAAGTAAAGCCCATCAGTCTAGAAGAACAAAAGAATTATCCGTTTAAAGGGTTCAACATCTCAAACGAGGCTCCAACAGAGTTGATCAATATTTATTCAGAAGGAATTGCGGATGGGCTGTTAAAGATTCAAGCCAACAGGTATATAAATTATTTTTAAAAATATTAATTTATACAGTTCTTCTTGTATAAACATGACATTAACGCATATTAATCATTCAGAAAATAAAATGACGAACACTATAAATTGAATCAATTGGGTCTTGGTTTTGATATTATCGACTTTGTTATTGCACATTTCAAAATGAAGAATTGGTTCTATTTGATGTCATAGCCTCAAATTTGCTAGAATGATGAGGTTTAAATGTCTACTATTAATACTATATTTAATTGTATCTCTTTATTAATTTTATTATTACGGAATTTAAATGTTTGATAATATGTGTTGTACATCGATGTCATTTTGTACTACCTTCGAAAGTAGGTCAAGTTGCAAAAACAACAACAATACAAATACACAATAACCAATTATTTCTTCAAAATTTACATCGATAAGGCCTACGATTGGTATTATCAAAACAGTTGAAAGTTCCTCAAAATAAGGAATATTTAAGCAACATCATCAAAGGTTTTAGCATTTTCATTGGATTACCTTGAAATTTGACCGACAAAGTGTACATCCCAGTTAATTACGGTGGTGAGTTTCATTGGGTGTTGGCTGTCGTTGTTCTAAAAGAGAGGTGCATCAGAGTTTATGACTTGATGTTGGAAAGGAGACATTCTGGCTGCCGTATGAGATACAAAAGTTGTCCAGGTTGCTTACTTACCTTGATATAAGTGGCTTTTAGATTAAAAAATTCATAGTTACCGATCGACTATTGAAATATACCGGGATAAAATGGATGATAGTCATCTTATATAGGGTAATCCATTTGATGTTGAATATGTTGAAAAAATTGCTCAACACTTCATTGGTATCCTGTAAGTATCATGATTTAGTTTCATAAATTTCACAACTCTTACATTAATTACAAGATATGTATTATCATTTTTACAAATATAGAGATTGCGGTCTTTATGTTGTTGCTTACACTGTGTATGTGGGCGATGAATTATCAGTACCAAAAAATGAAATTGATGTCGAATTAATCCATAAAAAATATGCTAATGTTTTATGGAATTATGAAAATATGAAGGCTGAGAATCAGTTCGTAAGTGATAGTGAAAATCCACAACGACCGAAGTTGAATTTCACTGCACCGGATGAAGAACAACTGGTCAATATTGAGTAGATCTTTATATCTTGAGTTTTTCAAAGTAGATAACTTATCCTTAAGAATTGTTGGCTTTAAAACTTGAACTTAAATTGTAAATATTTATCATTTGTACCCATAACAACTTTTTACATTTCATTTATTTATTAATTTATTTAATGTAATTTGTGAAAGCTTTGATTTATTTTATTTTGTCATGAATTTTATTTTATCCTTAGATATGAATTTGACGATTGAAATGGATTACAAGATTCAAATATTGTAATAGACACATCTATTGCAACAAATGTCTCATCTATTGAAAATTATAAAACAGGTCTTTCTACTATTCTTATTTGTCCCAATAGATGACCCATCTATTGCAACAAATAGTCATCTATTGTAAAAAATCAAAATAGGTCCTGCTAGTGGTATGTTTTATTTTTTCCCAACAAATGACCCATCTGTTGGCCATCTTTTGAGACAAATCAAAATAGGCCACTACTGCTTTATTTTAATTTATTCCAACAGATGAACCATTTGTTGCAAATGATAGGTCATTCATTGGGATGAATTAGAATAGGTTCTACTAATGCTTTGTTTTAATTTCATCCAATAGATGAACCATCTGTTGCAACAGATGGACCATATTTGGAAATTATCAAAATCTCTTTTAAAAAATTATTTAAGATTAAATAAGACCAAATTGACATTTTTAAAACTTATTATTCTTTTTGAAAATACAAATTAACCCATAATAAAAATACATGGGGTCAATCATTTCGTCATTTCTAAACAATATTTCATCTTTTTTCCCTTTCTCTCTCAACAACTACTCAATAGATTGCTCAAATCCTTCACAAAAGATCAAGTTTATTCCTATTTTCAACCACACCGATTGTTATTTTTGACTTTCTTCTTGTTTTCTTACTTGTATACGTCATTTTCTCTCTCTTCACAGGTAAAAGAGTTTGAGAAAAGTCAAATATTTGTTATTTTTTTCTGAAAATTAGAGATTTTTAGTTAATGATGTAAAAAAAACTTTTAGTTGTATTATCTTCGAGAATGAGTTAATAATTTTAAATTTTGACGCTTAAAAAAAATTGAGAAAATCCTAGTTTTTGACGTAGTGTTCTGTTAGTCGTAGGTGGGTGTTAGTGGTGTTATTGGTGGCTGTTGGTGGTGGTGTTGGCACTATTGGTGTTTTCTGTTTGTTTTTTTGTTTATTTGTTACTGATTTTGTTATTTGTTGATGTTGTTGGTGTTGTTCGTATTGTTGGTGTTGGTAATGGTAGTGTTGGTGGTATTGGTGTTGGTATATTGGGATAGTTTATTTCCCAATAGATGTGTAATTTATTAGAAGACCTAATTCAATTTCATCCAATAGATGACTCATCTGTTGGAAATTATCAAACAAAACTGCTACTAGTTTGAGAACTTCCAACAAATGATCAATCTGTTGCAATAGATGGGTTATCTATTGACAGAAATTAAATTATGTCTTTCAACAGATGACCCACCTGTTGCAACAGGTGGAAAGAATATATCAAAATAGATCTTCCAACAGATGAACCACCTATTGGAACAGATGACCCATCTATTGCAACAGATATATCACTTGTTGAAACAAATCAAATCAATAGCAAGACTATTTTGATTTCTTCCAACAGATGATTCATCTTTTGCAACAGATGGATCATTGGTTAGAAGATCATAATGGAGTATCGAGAGCTATATGTTTTTTTTCCAATAAAAATTATTTGTTGGAACAGATGGGTCATCTGTTTGAAGAACTCAATCCAATGGCAAGGGTTTTTAGTTCTCCCAACAGATGACCAATCTGTTGCAACAAATGAACCATCTGTTGGGAAAACTTAAAAAAGTATTAAGAATTGTATTGTGTTCTTCCGGTAGATGGCCCATCTGTTGCAATGGATGGACCATCTACTGGAAGAACTCAAAGGTCATGACATTTCAACTATTTAATAAAAAAATAGTTCCTAAATAAATAATAAGAAAAAAAAATATGGTAAAAACAATTTTGTAAATATTTAATTTAAATAACTAATGTAAATATTAATAAGGTGAAAAGTCATGACTTTTTACCTTTTTATATTTGAATTCATTTATTTTTAATTTAAATAATCGAATAGTCACCTAGTTTGATTTAATTAAGAGACATAATTATTAATAAAGAGGTGAACAGTCATAATTTTTTGCCTAACATACTACACTACTCACACACGTTGAATCCTCCATAAATAGGTCTCCTCTGCTCTATTTCTTGCATCTTGTCTTGCATAAAAACACCATTATATCTTCAATCACTTCTTTTCCAAAAGCAAATTTCTTTTTCGTCCATTGATGTATGTTTTATTGTCTTGTTCTAACATGAAAATTGTTAACATGCATTCATTTTCTGGTTAAGTTTCACATTTTTATTTGATTAAACTTGGTAGTATACGTTGTTTAGTGTTTTACATTTTTTGTTCATGCATGTTCTAGATATGACTTATCCAATTTGGGATATGGTGATTCTACTCGACACTATGTAGGAACTTGAAAGACTGGTTCATGAACTTCAGTGGGAGTTGGGCGTCACGAGAGTAAGGGTGCTTCGTGAGATTCGAAGACTGAGGGACTTGTTGGCCAATGGGTTTCTAGTTGACAGTAACAACAACAACAACAACAATAATAATAATAATAATAATAATAATAATAATAATAATAATAATAATAATAATTAGGTTATGTATTTTTTATCGTATGTATTTCTTTTTTATTTTTATTGGATCAATCTAATATTGTAAATATTTTGTATGTAATGAATGAAAAAATCTATGTTTGATCGACTGAGTTTATTCTTATTTACTTTTTCATTCTGTCTATTTTTTTGAGATGTTGAGGAGTGTAGGGAGTGGAAAGAATCAATTACAAGAAAGTGTTTGGTTGAGTCTATCACATAAATAATCTCACATGAAATCCATTTGATGGATTTTTCAATGACAATTTATTGAGTCTATCACTTAAACAAAATCACAAGAAATCTAATTGAATTTGAAACAATTTATCTAATAGCAAGGGTTGTGAGTTCTTCCAATAGATGGTCCATCTGTTGCAATCGATGGGTCATCTGTCGAAAAAACTCAATCCAGTAGCAAACGTTTTGAGTTCTTCCAACAGATAACTCATTTGTTGCAATAGATGGGCCATCTGTTGGAAGAACACAATCCTGTGGCAAGGATTGAGTTGATTTCTTCTAACAAATGACCCATATGTTGCAACAGATGGGTCATCTATTGAAAATATTTTTGTACTCTGTTGTATATATTTAATTTTCTGTTATCTTTTTTTATTGATGTAAGAATTAGTTATTGGATCATAAAATAAAAATATATTTTATATAATAAATAACATAACATACATTCCCAACAATGATTTAAAATTATCAAGTCATAGACTAAAACCAAACAACAACACAAGACTATTTACTATTACAACAAAGTTAACTAAACTAAACTATTTACTATTACAACGATCATGATGCATTACGATCTAGAAATGTAGTTCTTTTGTGGCCAACGTGATTACATATGGAGCACTTATTTTTCTTGATGGAAATGATTCTCCGACTCCACGTCTCCTCTTATAACGCCTTCTTCCCGATTTGATATTGCTTGGGTCAATATTTGGAGGAGGTATTAATCTCTCCAAAATTTCTGTAGGAACAACCCAAGAATCTTCAGGAAGCGCCAAATTAATATTCTCACAATATTCTATTATATATCTTTCCACCGAATAATATGGAGACGAGTACTCATAAATTTGTTGTCCATAATGTGCATCATATTGAGCTTGAAACGCTGCCATAGCATGTGAACAAGGTATGTTGTCTAAGTCAAAAACTCCATATGTACAAGATCTTATTTGAAGATGGACCGTGGCAATATCACCATGATCGTCGTTGCCAAACTTATAATTTGCTATTTGTGAGCCAATAACTTATTTCCCGAACTGACATACTTTGATATTTATTTTTCATTTATGAAATAAGTCTGTTTGTTGAGTTCACCAACTCCATACGCCTTTTGTCAATTAATTTGACAAACCTCTTATTTATTTCATCAAATAGCGCCACAATGAGAAATTCTCTTTCAACACCAAAGATTGAATTTACCGATTCAGCTATGTTTGACATCATAATATTATACCTATACAAAAAAATCACTTAGTACGACAAACAATATTACAATAAACTCAACCAAGATTTAAATTTATAATAACGTTCCTATTTCTAACCAAATGCCCTGCTTCATCTCTCAAAACCGACACGTTTGAGATTTTGTCTTGACTTGGGTACCATATACCTTATTTGATTGAAATGGTAAAAAAACTCAGCTCTATCATATGTTTTAGCTGCTCTATAAAAATGAGACATGACCCTTGAGTTGTGATAGTCAGTTCGAATATTTTTCCCAAAATACCTCATGCAACAACCAAAGTGAGCTGAAGGGTAGAAAATTGAACCCATCTTTTGGATACTTGGATGTCTATCCGAAATTATACACAACTCATCGGTATCGTCTACACAACTTCACATTTGTTAAAAAAAATATTGATACAAGGCATCAAATTCCTTGTCCACTACACAAACAGTGACAGAAAGATGTGATTCCCTACATCCTGTGCTACTGCCGATAATAAAACTCTTTCATACTTGCTCCTCAAGAAAGTATCGTCGATGGCTATGACTTTTCTCAATTGTTGAAAACCAAAAATCCAAGCACCATAGGCTACAAAAAAAGTACTTTGAATCTTCCATTTTCATCAACATACAATGCCATCTTTCTTCAGGTATTTGTGGACTCAAGCATGTAATGGTGGGCATCAAAAACTACATACCCGTGCTCATGTGTCCCCATAAGAAAAGACTTGGCAATCCCCATGCCCATATAAAATTTCCAATAACTGACCTTACAACTCAATTCTATACGGAGTTGATTGTCATATCATTTGTAAAAGGGCCTTTGTCATTGGAAAATTTAGTTTGAAAATATTTACCGATGACCTTTACCGTGACATGAGGTTATGGCTCGTAATATGCTCTGAACCACATGTACAATACTTTTCATAAATTTTAATGATGAATCGATCAGAACTTAAGTATTTCACAACTCTCAACTACCACTTGCAGTCCGGATGAGCACATCTAAAACATACACATTACGCAAAGTAATCACCTTCTTTAGTCAAATTTTTTTTCAAGCAAGCAATATACAAAGAAGTGACTAGTTCTTCCTTATTCTTGAATGTCATTTCCTTGTAAAAATCAGTCTCGTTATCTTGAAGATTTCCCTACTGTGTTTATTGAGAAGAACTACCCACTATATTACGCGCAACAATGAGTGTAGATGTTTGATCCTCCTTCACCTTCACTTGATCTCCACTCTCATCTTCATGTGATATATTCATATCTATATCATCAAATATATCATCAAACATATCTTCTTATTCTTGTTGTTTATGTTTTATATTTCGATTCTCTTTCTCTATCGGTTTTCAACCACGTACACCCTTAACGCCAGCCTAGTTGCATCACTCAGATAAACACGCAACCCAACCTGATCACTTATCTTGAAAGGTAGGACCCTCTAATTTTTACAAGAGTTGTGCATATAGTTGATGACAAGATCTTTCGATTGACAATTTAGTCCACAATAGCTGATGATTAAGTTCACAAAATCATCATACAAAACAACACTTTGGACTATAATCGCTATCATCTCTAAGATTTCATCGCCCTTCTAACACCAAATATATCGATTGTTCTTCTCGATCCATTCACTATGATAATCCACCCTACTGTTATTGATCCCTCCATTAATGGTACCTAAACACATTTATTAAAAAAGTTAATAATGATATTATAATAAATTAATAATGATAGTATAGTAAATACAATAACAAAAAAATTCTATACACTACACTATCATTATAAATGTTGCAATAGATGAAACATTTCTTAGATTAAGCTTCAGGTTTTATCACAGAATAGTAACTGAATCCTAGTAAATGACTCATCTGTTGCAAAAGGTGAATCATTTATTGTTGTAGATTATTCATGTATTGCAACAGATAGGCCATCTGTTGGGATAGAAGTTACAGTACTATAGAACCTGAAGTTGATTCTAACAGATAATTCATCTGTTATAATAGATTAGTAATCTATTGCAATAGATAAGTGATCTATTGTGACAGATAAGTCACCTATTGGGATTTATGTTACAACACTATAGAACCTGAAGTTGATTCCAACAGATGAGTCATCTGTTGTAATAGACGGCTCACCTGCTGCAACAGATGACTCATCTGTTAGAATCAACTTTAGGTTCTATAGTACTACAATATGAATACCAATAGATGACTCATCTGTTGGAATTAACTTCAGGTTCTATTACAATAGGTGAGCCACCTGTTACGATTCATGTTACAGTACTTTAAAATCGGAAGTTGATTCCAACAGATAACTCATCTATTGGAATCAACTTCAGGTTCTATTGTAACAGGTGAATCACATGTTGCTACAGATGATTCACCTATTGCAATAGATGACCCATCTGTTGGATTCATGTTACAACACTATAGAACCTGTAATATGAATCCAATAGATGGCCCATCCATTACAACAGATTACTCACCTGTTGCAAACAGATGACTCATATGTTGGATTCATGTTCAGATTCTATTCATTATTGAAAAAATAGTAGTAGCAGTGTACTTAGATGAGAAATTCAACTAAAACTCATAATTCTACTTACCAAAATCACCTAATGAAGTAATGTCTAAGTGATATACGAATAAAATTTGACCTAAAAATTTGATCAAGTAGCAGCAGTAATAGTAACAACAACAATGGTGATGATGATGATGAAAAAATAGCAACAATAATGAACAACAATAAAAGCGAAGAGAGAGAAAATAACAATAAATGCAAAGAGAGAGAAGACACATTTTCTCCTCTACTTTTAGTTATATTGGGTTTACATTGGATTAAAGTGTAAATTAAAAAACTTGTGGACTGTTCTCAAGCTTTCTTAATTCATAATAAAAAAATAATTATCACCTACACTCAATTATTAAAACTTGAGTCATCTCTACTTCATTTTAAAACCTTTTTTCACCTATAATTCAACAACCCAAGTATAACGTCCGTTCCAAGAAAGTTTCTCTTACCTTCAATCAAAAACCCCATTTGAAACTTTTATACCGCATTCAACGTTAAAAAACTATTCATGAAGAAATGGGGATATACAAGCACCAAGCATGTGGGTTGGGTTCAAATTTCATACAGGATAAAAGACACCTAAAATGGGTTCAGGAAAGTGAATAGGAGGAGCTGATTGAAAGTGAACCCAGGTTGGGCATATATAAGGTAAAGAGATATATATGGTGAAAAGGAGATTGTAAAAATGTTTGTGACAATGGGAACTGCAGTTCTGCATTTCCATTCTCATAAAAGTGACCACAATTTCGATCTTCCTTACAGATAGAAGAGGGTAGGCGAGATTCCAAATAAGTTTTTTTTAAAAAAAAAACACTTTTCAAGATCGAAACAAATTGTTTTATGTGAGATTTAATATGACATAACATATGTTAGTTTTGAGGAGGCCACTTTACTAACGGCAGGCGTATTTTTGAATCCAAAATCAAAAAATTATATATTCAATCTATTTCTAATAGCTAAGAGGTATTTTTGGCCCTGCTTTTGGTTTTTAAACAAATTTTAAATTTTGGTAATTAAAAACTAAAAAGTGCTTTTAAGCACTAACTTTAGGATAAAAAAGAGTAAAAATAAGCTCAAAGCCAAAAGTTGGGTACTAACTTATGGCTTTTGAGAGTTAAGGTGTTGGGCTAAATTTTAGAGGAAAAAAACATTGAATAGTAAGGAGAATTGTTTTTTCAAAATTTTTGAAAAAAAAATATTCCTTCCCAAAATAATTTGTTGAAAGCTCGAGCAAATAAAAATTCTTGTTTTAATATTAACCAAAGGAAAAAAATTACTTCTCCGTTTAAAAAAGAATGACTTATTTTTCTTTTTAGTTCATTCAAAAAAGAATAACCCATTTCCTTTTTTAGCAACTTTTTAATTTGAACCTTCCATGTGCCATGTTTAAGAGCACAAGATTAAAGGATATTTTGATACATATGACATATCTTTAATTTAACACCACAAAATTAAAAAGTTTTCTTTATTCTCTTAAACTTCGTGCCAAGTCAAATCAAACTAGATCATTTTTTTAAAATGGATGGAGTGTTAGTTAACCACTGTCACACCCCTTTTTTAACTAAAAAAGATTATGATTTTAAAGTTCGAAAGGGTTTTTTATTATCAAAGTGACAAAATGAGGGTTTGTTTCAAAAAGGACTATTTACATTTTTATTCAGAGTCGCCACTTGGCATAATCCGGTATGCAAGTCACCTTTTGAAAATCCTTTTCAAAGTTGTTTTTGACTCTATAACTGATCCGCGAACAGAGATTCCGGCTATGGAATTCTGTTGACAAAGGAGAAGCTGTTAGGCACCCCTCGATCTCGTGGTTCAACCACGATCGCTTTGTGAGCATATCAGAAATATTTGACACTACAAATGCATAAACCTCACAAAGCAGGTGATAACAATCAATCACACGAGCAAAACAAAACAATCCAAAATTTAGTGTCCAGTCCAATTATACAACCCAAAGTAAAAAAAGAAATGTGAAAATAAAAATGTCTATTCTAATCTACCTAATACTAATTATGCTCCTAAGCTACCCGACGCCTCGGGCCTTCATCACGGACGTCCTCCGAGTACAAAATACTTCGGGGCATTCCCCAGATAAAATAATACAAGTACTTCGGGGCATTCTCCGGCCAAATGGTACAATTGAATCAAGCACGATAAATTAGAAAGTATTCAACCAACGTTACATATTCAAACATTTAACGAAAATTCTTATTGATAGGAATTTTGCCTACCCGAACCAATATTCGCCTATTCATTTCAACTTATCATGATACTATCACATCAATGACATTTAATGAATCAAAATAAATTAAGGACTGCTTTTTATCAATTTCAATTCCAACCCCCTTTATTCTCACATGTGTTCAAATCAACCTCGACCAATTAATTAATTTCCATCGAACAATTAAATCAATAATGCAGCATGGTTCCACCACAGAATCACAAGTCATATCATCAACAAATTTACCATTTATAATCATCCCCACACGTAACAACAAATATTTTCAACAAATCAAGATGAAGAAAAAGATTTGGGTTAAAAAACTGAACCTCACTATGATTCGTTGTCGTTGTCAATAATAAAGAAGACCAAAACTCGAACGGAGAACCTCGACAGCAAACCTCAATCCAAACCAACTCAATACAACCCAAACTAATGGTCCGATTGAAATACTAAATCCACTGAGCGACTGAGAGTATTCAGCAAAACATCGAACAAGCCGAAACTGACCCAAAACAGACTGAAATTAACCCGAAACAAATTGAAATTGGAGTAAAAACAGATGGAATCAATCCAAAATGTATCAATCTCAGAACGATGTAACCATTCGATCCTAGTTTTCAGCACAGAAAGGGTTTAAATGGAGGTTTTAAATGCATTTTGGATTTAATTCTGAGCTAGTGAAGTTATTCTCTGTGAAGATTGGCCGAAAAACTTTGATCTCCGGTCAGCTTCTTCTCTCTTGGCATCCTTCATGTCATCCTTTCCTTCAGTATGTGTGATTAGTGTGTATTTTGTGAGAGAGCTGTGAGTGTATGTTGATAGAATAAAAGAGGTGAATATGTGATTATTCGTGAATAGATTATGAAAAAGGAATGGTTTGACTCTAGATCTTGTTTTCCAGGTCCCCTCTCTTTTTTTATAACATTCATTGTGTGTATTGATTTTTTAAGAAAGAAAACAAAAAAGGTCATGGGATCCTTCCTGGAAGGTTCCCCTTTTTGTCTTGTAGTGTATTTGCTTTGTGGACAAGAAAAGGAAAGGGTGGGGGTCACCTTAGATGAGGTGGTGGTGAGGTGGTTTGGTGAATGGTGAGGTGTTGTTTTTTAATTGGAGGGGTAGGGGTTAGGTGTCTATTTTTTATTGGGTGGATTGTTGGAATGTTAGAATGAGACAAAGTTTATTATGACTTGTTATTTTGGGATAAAAACAAAACAAAAATAAATAAATAAATAAATAAGAAAAAGATGGGGTGTTTATTTATTTTCTTGGGGAAAAATTATAAGAATGGGGTTAAATTGTCTGATATCGGAATAAGAAATATTTTTGATGGGGCAAAATTATGTGTCTACATCATGCCCCCTTTAAATGCAAACACCTAGTGTTTTCATACAGAGAAGTAGACGACGAGGCAGAATTTTGTCCCGATCATTATTCGAAGAAAGAAACAGAAGGAAGAAGGGAAATCGGATCTTGACGGACATCCTACCTACCCAAATTATAAGGGAATCAAGTGACCGGTATCTTACAAGATCGGAAGGAGATGGACTATACCGAGTTGGAGAGTTGAGTGAGGTTCCATCGAGGTTCCGGTCTGCGGCTCTGTCATTACATCAAAAATGAAAATTACAAGTTAAAACATAAATGAAATTACAAAATCCTATCTATGCATCTTTCCTTGACTCTTGACTCGAGTTTTATCACCCTATTCTTTAGGAGGTCTCCCGACTTGCAATTTCTTTTTACTTATTGATTGGTTTTCCATTGCTTCACTTCATTGCTCGACTTTCATTTATTTGCCTTGCTCTTCAGGCAGGCTTCTGACTTGCTATTTTTGTCTTTCAATTTCATCACTCTGTTCTTCAGGCGGATTTCTGACTTGCAATTTCTTCAATTTCCCATTTTATCACCCTATTCTTCAGGCGGGTTCCTGAAATCAAAATAAAACTAGAACAAAATTATTCAAAACAAAAATTATGATAAAGAAAGATTTTATTTTTGAAAGTAATGTCCCATTCTTCAGGAGGGACCTGAACAAAAAGTAAATTTCCATTTTTCAGGAGGATCCTAAACAGAAAGTAAAATCCCCTTTTTCAGGAGTCTTGAATAGAAAGTAAAATCTCATTTTTCAGTAGGGTCCTGAACAGAAAGTAAAATCCCATTTTTTAGGAGGGTCCTGAATAGAAAGTAAAATCCCATTATTCAGGAGGGTCCTGAGCAAAAGTAAAATCTCATTTTTCAGGAAGGTCCTGAACAAAAGTAAAATGTCATTTTTCAGGAGGGTCCTGAACATAAAGTAAAATTCCATTTTTCAGGAGGGTCCTGAACAAAAGTAAAATTCCAATCTTCAGGAGGGTCCTGAACAAAAGTAAAATTCCATTTTTCAGGAGAGTCCTGAACAGAAAGTAAATTTTCATTTTCCCGGAGAGTCCTAAACAAAAAGTAAAATCCCATTTTTCAGGAGGGTCTTGAACAGAAAGTAAATTTTCATTTTCCAGGAGGGTCCTGAACAAAAAGTAAATTCCTATTTTCCAGGAGGGTCCTGAACAGAAAGTAAAGTCCCATTTTTCAGGAGTGTCCTGAACAGAAAGTAAAATCTCAAGATATGCTTTCCCAATGATAGTTGAATATACTGAACAGAAACTTTGCCCCAGTTTCATCAAAGAAAGAAAAAATATTCAGTTAACTTAGTGGTGGCTTGCAGCACTTGGCTTCCCAGGCATCTGCTCCAACACTCATTTCTTTCATCTTTGTTTCAGATCACTGACACTTGCCTCTATCCTATTGCATCATTGACCCAGACCAAATCAGCGGAAATAACTTTGGCTCAAACACTGAGCTTCTATTTCACCATGCCACTGAGATGCACATTTTGGCATCTGATACTCCCATGAATCCAGTAACTTGCCGGTTGATAGACCACCTTTTCCTAGTGATGATAGGCATATTTACACGCCTAAAGTGCTTTAATTTACCCATATTTTAGCTAAGTTTTGAGGACAAAATATATAACTCATGCACTTTTAGTCCTTTTTCCTATAAGTGAGCTAACAAACGTGATTAGCAAGTTTTCAGGTATAAATGATGCAGATTTCAGCATTTTATGGATAACTTGACGCCAAAGGAATCTTCACGAAAGAAGGGAAGGAGAGCTTGGACGCCTAGGACCAAAAGTGACGCATGGGAAGCCTGTCCCGGGCAAAAACAACATTTTCCAAGACTTTGGGGATCAGCAGTAACCTATAAGGATTAGGATAATGATGCAGTAATTTATTAGGATTAGGATAAGTACGCAGTAGCCTTATAGGAATAGGATATGGGTACTATAAATACCCTATTTTGCTGTAGTTTTTAGACACATCATTATTCTCATCATTCACATTCTAATTCATTCATCTACAACTCTAAACAATTTGCTTTCAATTAATTCTTATATACTTTCTCTTCATCTCTTCGTCTTAAATTTTTACAATAAGAGAAACGCTATTTGCAAGGTCTTCACGCCACAATCCATACCAAACCCTACTACACGTGAGATCTTTATTTTGGTATAATGATAATGACTATTGTGATTTCCCTTGCACTCATGAGTAGCTAAACTTCTCTGTTGGGGTTATGGAAGCCTTATGAGATACTATCTATTGCTATGAGTTTGTGAGTTCTTGACACGTATGCTGCTTATATCATTATTCTCTTCATCTTAATGCAAATTCTTGTGGTTGCAAACACATAGGATACTCCAGTATAGCATTAAATTGTTCGAAAGAAAATTTATATGTCTGGAAAAGAGATAATGTCAAGGTAATAGGGCACCAACCGCTGTTAAAAAGTTAGTGCCGTAACTGGATTAACCTCTTGGAGAATTTGTACCATTAGATACGCTTTAAGCTCGAAAGAGTTAAAGTGAAATAGTCCTTGTTAGGTCGAAAGACGCTTGGATTTACCATAGAATACAATTCTCTATAAGCACATACATGTCTGAATTCCGCATAACTCATAGCCAATAGAGACGTATAACTCATAAGGTGGACATAACCCCAACTTCCAATTCTCATTGATTAAAAATCCTACTAAACATTCTTTCTTTTTACTTTGCTATTTTCCGTTTTTACTTTGTTATTTTGTTACATTATTGCACGCTACAAAATTCCCCCTTTTTACGAAACTTTCACCAAAATTCTAATAATCGTTGCTTACTTAGTGACCAAGTATTCTCTGTGGGATTCGACACCCAACCCAGTTGGGTTCTATATTTGACAGCGACTGCTTACACTCTTAAGAGAGCTGTAGTTTGAGCGTTATCAAATTTTGGTGCCGTTGCCGGGGAATACGGTTGTCTACTAAGTTTGTGATAATTACTAGACCCTTTGGTCAAAGATTCTCGTACTTTACTTTTAGTTGTTGTTTTTGTTTTCTGCAGGTTTTGTTTAGTGCATGCCCCATACTCGAAGTTCTAGTCAACCATTATTACCTTTCAATCCTGAACCACATCGTATTGACAGAATGGAGGCTCAACAGGAAATTGAAAGAAGGGCTACTCATCAGGAACAGGCTAGACTAGCTGCTCTGGCCGCCGCTCAAGTGCATCAACAGAATATTGATAACCCTGGGCGAGCAACAAATCCTGACGATGAGGATCTAGGTGATGATGAGTTACTAAACCCTAGGCGTGATGATGAGATGGCGACACCAGCCAATAGAAGAGATCGTCAAGCTAGGTTCAGGCCTGAACGCCGAGCCATACCATTCGATGATGATGATGATTATCTTGACGGAGCAGGTGCCACAGGAACCATTATTCCTCCGCCATTGGCACCCGGAGCCAAGTTCAACATCACGAGCACCATGATTCAGTTATTGCAGCTCAAGGGATTATTCGGTGGACTAGCAGGCGATGATCTGAATATGAATCTGATCAACTTTATTTCTGCATGCAAGTCATTCGACAATCCTGGCATTGGACATAATGCAATTTGGTTGCGCCTATTTCCATTGTCTCTATCTGGGGAGGCAACTCTATGGTTGAATGGACTGACTCCTGACTCTATCACTAATTGGCGGCAATTGAAAGACGCTTTCCTAGAAAGATTCTTTCCGCCATCCAAGAGAGCACAATTGAGAGATGAAATCAGCAATTTTCGACAGCTTCCAACTGAAGCCCTCCACGAAACATGGGAGAGATTCAAGAAGAAGCTTATGAGGTGCCCAAACCATCACATGACCAATGTTCACTTGATGGAGATACTATATAGATCCTTGAATTCAGTAACTAAACCTGTGGTGGATAATGCGGCTGGAGGATCATTTATGGACCTCACCTTTGTTCAGGCAAGTGATATGCTAGACTGGATGACGAAGAAAATTAGGGCGTGGCATACCAGAGATTCTGAGGTAGCAAGCCCCACATTTTCTATAGGCATGACTGCAAAACAAAAGAGAAGAGAAGAAGAACGTGATCAAGATTTGGCACACATGAAAACACAAGTGGATCTTCTTACAAAGCATCTACTATCAGGGAAGACCGAAAAAGTCAAAGCAGTTGCATCAAAAGGAAGAGAGGAATCCGATTCTGAGGAAGAAGCCAACTACGTGAACAATAAGGGAGGTTTCCGAGGCAATGCCCAAGGAAACCAAGGTAGGAACTATTATGATAATTCTGGAAACAAGGACCGGGATCAAGGTAGTTGGAAGAACAAGACTGACAGGAGTGGCGTGTATATTCCTCCTGGACGACGAGAGGCCACTGCATCAGGTTTGGGAAATATGTCAATGGAAGATATGATGGATAAGCTGTTGAAAGGAGTGGAAGCAACCAGCACGGGAGTAACTGAGGTAATAAATGACTTGGCCTCAATGAAGCAATTGGTTGACTCGCATTCCACTTCAATAAGACAACTGGAGTAACACTTGAGTCAAATTTCAGCCACATTAAATCAAAAAAAAGCTGGCACCTTACCTAGCGACACAGTGCAAAACCCAAGAAACAATGGAACATGCATGGCTATTACTACCAGGAGTGGTAAGGTATTGGAAAATCCAGCTAAAGGTAGGCAAGTGGCCGACGATGTTGTAGATGTTGCCAAACCAGAGGACGCCGAAGAAGCTGAAGAAGGCGTCAATGAAGTCACCTCCCAACGTCCACAGCCCGAAAAGATCACCAATCCAAAGAAAGAGGAAAAGAAAGTCGTGGAGAAAACTATTCCCCTTCCACCACCACCTTTTCCTCAAAGATTAAAGAAGAGAGCGGATGATACAAGGTTCAATAAATTCATGACGATGTTAAAACAGCTGACCATTAATGTTCCGTTGGTTGAGGCACTGGAACAGATGCCTGGGTACGCTAAATTCATGAAGGACCTTTTAACAAAGAAGTGGGCAGTAAGCTATGAACCGGCAGATAATATTCATCATTGCAGTGCAATTGCCACAAGGTCCTTAGTACAGAAAAAGGCAGACCCTGGTGCTTTTACTATTCCGTGCACGGTTGGATCTATGAATTTTGCTAAGGCATTGTGCGATTTGGAAGCAAGCATCAATTTGATGCCACTATCCGTCTACAGAAAGTTGGGGTTGGACGACCCTACACAAACCAATATGCGGCTCGTGATGGCAGATAGGTCGATAAAACGACCTGTTGGTATCTTAAATGATGTGTTGGTAAAGGTTTCCACCTTCATCCTTCCTGCAGACTTTGTTATTTTGGATTGCGAGGTGGACTCTGAAGTTCCCATAATCTTGGGACGCCCTTTCCTTGCAACTGGAAGTGTGCTTATTGACATGAGAGCTAATGAGCTCTTATTTTGGTTGAATGACGAAGTGGTCCGTTTTGATGTATGCAAAGCAATGAAGCAGCTCGAAGATATGGATGTTTTCTCTGTAGCTGACGTTAAGTATAAGGATGACAAAGAATTATCTGTAGAGAAGCAGCTTACTGTTGAGTCACTATCTGAGGTGCTTTCGAATTGTGAGCATGAGGATATTGAAGAATATGAAGAAACCATTTGTGCTCTAACAGGAATAAAGTCCTATTCTCATGCCCCTAAGAAGCTGGACCCTGATCTTAAGAATCGACCCTCACCAACAGTGAAGAATTCCATTGAAGAGCCCCTAGTGCTAGAATCAAAAGAGCTCCCCAATTATCTAAGGTAAGCATTCTTGGGAAGTGGAGATACACTTCCTGTAAGTGTGGCGGATGATTTAAGTGAACAGCACGTAGAGGCTCTCATCTCTGCTCAGGAGAAATACAAGAGAGCTATGGGTTGGACTATTAATGATATAATTGGTATCCCGCCTGGGATATGTATGCACAAAGGTCATCTCGAAGAAGATTGCATGCCTACAAGTAAGCTTCATTGTCGTCTGAATCCATTCAGAAAATGATCCACCATCTATCTCGATGAAGTCTAAGTAATAGAGATAGCTATGTCGTGCCGCGACAATAAATCAAGCGCTTGATGGGAGGCGACCCATCGTTTTTAATTGTTTTTGTTGTTTTTGTTTTCCTAGGATTTTGTCGAGCCACGACCAAAACTAAGGCGCTTGATGGGAGGCAACCCATCGTTCTAATCGTTTTTGTTGTTTTTGAGTAAATGTAGGTACAAGAGAGGTAAAGGAGGAGATTGGTTTCAAATTTTGATTTGGAAGTAGTGCATGTTAAAGGTGGTAAGTTAAGAATGAAGAAGCAAAAGGCTATGGGTGAGGCATTGCTTATGAAAATATAGGCAACGAACAAGGCAAGGCCTATGCTATGGCCTAAGCTCTCGGATTCTAGAGTACCATAGCATAGGCGCCGCCTATGCCTAAGAATGCCATAGCATAGGCGCCGCCTATGCCAAAGCCTTTGTCTCTGAATCTCATATGTCATGGCATAGGCACCGCCTATGCCTAACAATGCCATGGCATAGGCGCCGCCTATGCTCAACTAGGCTTTACAAAAGGCGCCGCCTATGCCAAGCATAGGCAAAGCATTAGGCGCCGCCTATGGTCACTTTTGGTCTCCAAATCCGATTCCAAATGGTTCAAAACCCGACCCAAGCTTGTCCTATAAATAGAACCTTAGTCTTAAATCAAAAACACATTGCAATTCCACCCTAAAGCGCCGCCTACCTCTCCAATTTCTCTCAAAAAAATTTCCCTTTGCTCTTTTACTTTGCAAGAACATCTTCCTAGGCCATCAACCAAGTAAGTAATTCTTTGTTCTTCTTTTATATTCCGTAAGTACTAAACTACTACGTCTATAATGAATTGTTTAATCTTGAAGTAGTATTGATGATTTGAATATGGTTGATTTGTTGTGGTGAAACTAAGTGAGTGAAAGAATACGTAAGGATGCTCTTGACTTGTTTCCAACTTGAATTTGATTTTGATACACTGTCATACTTTTGCGGAATTGACATGGTCAAGAAAATTGCATAATCTTGTAACTTGAAAGCTTTCATGTTCGAATGACTTGTTCATTGAGATGAAAATCATGGTTAACTACAAACATGAGATGTTGATTATTTCTATGCCATAACTTGATACATTCTCTATGTAGTAGTCTTATTCAAAGTGATGCATGAAAACTTTACCAAGATTACATGATCTAGAATTGAGAAAGGATAGTTAAGATGATACGAAAAGTATGACTGCACTGATTATATTGTTGGAACATAACATCTAAACGTATATCGATGAAATCTGAGTAATCGACATCGTTCACCTCACTAGTTTGTACAAACAAACTAAGTGTGGGGTGGTGCCAATACTACTTGTTTATTGATTGTATCCACTGAGATGAAGCTAACATGACTATTATTTTAATCTCAGGTACAATGGCACCAAAACCAAGACAAGGGGAAAAAAGGCTACCACTTCACAAAAAGGCCAAAAAAGGGGACGAAAAGAGCAAGTAGAATTCTCCCCGCTGCAAATACCTCGCCGCATGTTTGGAATTAAATGGGTCCTCGAGGAGGAAGAAAAGGAGTGGTATAGGAACAATAAAGAGAAAAAATATGTTCATGTGGAGTTGATACACAAGGAAAGCCTAGCAAAGAAAGAACCCCGTATGTTGGCTAAGATAATGGCGTTATATCTTGATTTCATCTTCCGAGATATAGGAGAGTGCAATCTTGATTTAACAGGTGAATTCTATGCCAACTAGTCACTGAAAACTACAGGGAGTAAAGTAAAGATTCGGGGCCAAGTTCTGCAACTAAATGCGGAGTTCTTCAACTCCTTTCTGGGTTTGCCATCTGTTGATCCATCACCACTCAAAGAGCTGTATAACAGACCTCCGTACAGGCAAATTAGACACACATTGTGCGGAACAAGATCTATGGCACGATGAAGCAGACATTAGGACACCGGTCGGCACAACACCTTCCCATATGCTTCCTTGAATAGAGAAGCTCGGATATGGATGCGCATAGTCAACTCTTGTCTGATTCCAGGGACCCAGTACATGAAGATTACACGAGATAGAGTGTGCTTGGTGTATGCATTGATGACGAATGTTCCTATCAACATTGGGGCAATTATTCGATGTACAATGCGAAAGGTCAGGCTATACAAGAGGTCCCACTTCATCTTTGGCAATCTGTTGACCGCAATCTTAAGGAAGGAGGACATCGAAGAGGAACCGGCTGATCATAAACTTCCACACAACCCAAAGAGGGTTGACCTCACAAAGGTTAAGGATTCTAAAACCACGCGTGGCGTCAACCTTACCACTGCGGAAAGGCATGCTCGGGATGAGAGTTTCTTTCGCCATCTTTATGGCATGACTCGATTTACCATGATGAGCAGAGGTCGTGTTCCAACTGCTGCAGAGCTCCAACAGCTGGATTATGATTACCCAATGAATTAGCATGCAAGGCAAATGTGTGGAGTAGGTGTGTACTTTGAGGAACCTCTTGATGACGATGTGCCAACCGATGATGATCGCCGAATGCCAGACTCCAACGTGGAGGAGAACTCTGATGACGAAGACTCTGATGATGATTCCGACGAAGGGGGTATGACCCCAGACATAGAGGAGGAGTCCGACTAACCAGGTTCTTCTTATCTATTTTCCACTGAGGGCAGTGTGTCCCGACTAAGTGTGGGGTGCTAGTATTTGCATGCCAACCTTCTTTATCTGCATTTGCTTATTTATGTGTGTTTTGCTTATTTATGTTTTTTTGTTTTAATTTTTTTTAGGAAATTTTTTTTGTTACAAACTTTGCATGAAATTGTTCTGATAGGCAGCATGGTATTACGACAAGAGTCTGTGATAAAATCATTACTATTGAGACGTTTAGGCTCTAATAGTGACTCATTATGTGATAATTATGTGGTTCAATTCCTTCATCTGTTGGGTCAAGAGTCTATACTGCTTCCAATAAAGTCGATCATGTGCCTTGTGTGTGTGAGATGATAGTATATTCTATGTCTGTGGCTGATGCTAGAACTTGCCTGGTATGTATGTAAAGCGAAATAAAGAGTGTGAGTTAGGAGATGATTTAGGCACCTCTTTGGCAACCTATGATTGTTTACCTTCATTTCATCTACCCATGGACATCATCTTAGATAACCCCCTTTGAGCCTTTAGCCTATTTTCTTTGACAACCTCATATGTAAGCCTAATCCATTTTTTTCAAGACTATAATTTGATCCAAATTCCTAAGTGCTTTAAATTGTAAAGTCATGTGATAAAATAAGAGGAAATTGGATGAGTGTGATGCCTTAGAATGTATTGGTGCTTGAATTCGTTATGAAAAAGAATTGCTATCATAGAGGTGTGTTATCAAAAGAAAAATGATGAAAACTAAAAAATTAGTTATGTTTAAAATTGAAGAACAAAAGAGGTAAGAAGGGGTGGTAGATTAAAAAAAAGTAGAAAGATTGTTTGAAAGAAAGTGTTAATGGCATAATGTGACGCAGTAAAGCGCTTAGGAACATAGTCACTATTTCTGGCCAAAATAGTCCTACCCGTCCCTTAGCCTACATTACAACCTGTAAAGAACTATTTGATCCTACGCTTAGTATTCTGATATTTAGTGGAGCATTACACTAAGGGCAAGCCTATGGTCATCAGTTGCAACATATGAATTCTTTGTGAGAGTGAGAGCAAGGATAATCTTATACCCATGTTCGAAATATATACAATACTTGTGAGTGATTATGGGTTATATTTTGTGAGACACACATGGTTGATGAGTTTTGGGTGGTTGTGTATGATTCTCTGTGCCTTAACTTTTGAATACGAATTAACCATCATCACGAGACTATATTAGAGGTTGAATTGTTTCTAGAAGTGATTAGAAAACTACTCTTTGTAATAAGTGTCGTGCCTGTCTTGATGAATATTTTGTGTTGTTACTGTGAAACCCTATGTGTATGTTTAGAAGGACATGATATTTTGTTCGAGGACGAACAAAGCTTTAAGTGTGGGGTGTTGATGATAGGCATATTTACACTCCTAAAGTGCTTTAATTTACCCATATTTTAGCTAAGTTTTGAGGACAAAATATATAACTCATGCACTTTTAGTCCTTTTTCCTGTAAGTGAGCTAACAAACGTGATTAGCAAGTTTTCAGGTATAAATGATGCAGATTTCAGCATTTTATGGATAACTTGACGCCAAAGGAAGCTTCACGAAAGAAGGGAAGGAGAGCTTGGACGCCTAGGACCAAAAGTGACGCATGGGAAGCCTGTCCCGAGCAAAAACAACATTTTCCAAGACTTTGGGGATCAGCAGTAACCTATAAGGATTAGGATAATGATGCAGTAATTTATTAGGATTAGGATAAGTACGCAGTAGCCTTATAGGAATAGGATATGGGTACTATAAATACCCTATTTTGCTGTAGTTTTTAGACACATCATTATTCTCATCATTCACATTCTAATTCATTCATCTACAACTCTAAACAATTTGCTTTCAATTAATTCTTATTTACTTTCTCTTTATCTATTCGTCTTAAATTTTCACAACAAGAGAAACGCTACTTGCAAGGTCTTCACGCCACAATCCATACCAAACCCTACTACACGTGAGATCTTTATTTTGGTATAATGATAATGACTATTGTGATTTCCCTTGCACTCATGAGTAACTAAACTTCTCTGTTGGGGTTATGGAAGCCTTATGAGATACTATCTATTGCTATGAGTTTGTGAGTTCTTGACACGTATGCTGCTTATATCATTATTCTCTTCATCTTAATGCAAATTCTTGTGGTTGCAAATACATAGGATACACCAGTATAGCATTAACTTGTTCGAAAGAAAAGTTATATGTCTGGAAAAGAGATAATGTCAAGGTAATAGGGCACCAACCCCTGTTAAAAAGTTAGTGCCGTAACTGGATTAACCTCTTGGAGAATTTGTACCATTAGATACGCTTTAAGCTCGAAAGAGTTAAAGTGAAATAGTCCTTGTTAGGTCGAAAGAAGCTTGGATTTACCATAGAATACAATTCTCTATAAGCACATGCATGTCTGAATTCTGCATAACTCATAGCCAATAGAGACGTATAACTCATAAGGTGGACATAACCCCAACTTCCAATTCTCATTGATTAAAAATCTTACTAAACATTCTTTCTTTTTACTTTGCTATTTTCCGTTTTTACTTTGTTATTTTGTTACATTATTGCACGCTACAAAATCCCCCCCTTTTACGAAACTTTCACCAAAATTCTAATAATCGTTGCTTACTTAGTGACCAAGTATTCTCTGTGGGATTCGACACCCAACCCAGTTGGGTTCTATATTTGACAGCGACCGCTTACACTCTTACGAGAGCTGTAGTTTGAGCGTTATCACCTAGCTTTGAATTATGACCATGTTTCTCTCATGTACTGTCTCAACTTTTCCACATGCAATTAGGAAGACTGGTAGAAAGTTTTAAAATTATTTCTCGCTTATTTTGACACAGAAAAGACTCAAACATTGTAAAGAACGATGGTGACTTTTCTTTTGATAAAAGACATAAAAGGATGAAATATAAATGTGTGAATAAAAGAGAAGGGCAATGTCCCTCTTTTTAGCAAAGAAGAAAATTTATCTGAAGATGGCAACTAACTCCAACGACTGTGACATGCATTTTGTATTATGCTGCCTGATCTTCCCATGCAAACTTTCCATTTGTTGCTGAGTTCGTGTCTTTGCCACTACTGCTTCTTCAAACTCATTGGACTCATATATCTCATTCAATTGACGACTTCTTGAAAGATTTCTGCCAACAAGACTCTTTCTTTTTATTTTCTCAAACTTGCCATCGCCTTACGGTGCCCCTGAGGGTTTTCACCCACAAGAGTCTCTCATTCATTTTTTCAACCTCCCATGGCCTTACGGTGCCCGTGAGGATTTTCACGTATAAGAATCACTCATTTTTTTTATTTCTCTCAACTCACCATCGTCTTATGGTGACCGCGAGGGTTTTCACCAATAAGACTCTCTTATTTTTATTCCTTTCCTTATTTCTTATGTTGAGGAAGACAAGTGGTGCCCCAAAATGCATCATCGTATCCATTGCATGCTTAGCCTTAACATCATCAAATATTGATCTGAAGGTATTTCCTTGGTTGTAACTTGGCTTTTGGATAGGGTTTGAAACAAAAGGATGGCAGTAGGCTCAAATGACACTTGAAGTGGAGGTGGGATTTATAACGTTGGAATCGACTCAAACGACACATTAGCTCATGCCCCAGTTTTGTTGACTGGGTGACTCTAAAAATTTATTTGTTTGGACCGAGCTCGAATAGGGCAGCCTACGTATCTCACCCTCGAGATAGGAGAATCAGGTCGCACGTAGTTCCATCAGCTTGTTCTTTGTTTTGGTTTTAAAAAAATTTTCTTCTTGTATTTTTCATACTTACTTTTCTTCTTTTTCTTGACACTTTATGTTTTACTCTATTTTAATTCCAAAAGAAGGGTATGAAAGAAAAATAAAACTAGGCTCAAACGGGGTAAACAAAGAATGACACAATGTTTGGATAACAGAATAAAATGCCTTCATCATGTCAATCTTCAAGAATGCAAGTACTAAACATACAATAGAACCAACAAAGGATAAAATACCATACATAATATCTTTTGAAGACTTCAGCATTGATAGCCATCTCTGCTATTTTTTCTTCAATATCTGTCAAATATAAGGCCCCATTTTGCAACACTTTCTTCACAATAAAGGGACCTTGCCAATTTGGGGAGAACTTACCTTTAGCTTCAACCTGCTGAGAGAGAATACACTTCAATACCAACTGGCCGACTTCGAAATTCCTAGGTCATACCTTATTTTTATACGATCAAGCTATTCTCTTCTAGTATAATTGACCATGACATACTGACGTTAGTCTTTTCTCATCAATCAAGCTCAACTATTCCAATCGGGTTTTGACCCACTCATCATCGTTAATCTTTGCTTCCATAATGACTCAAAGAGAGGGAATTTCAACTTCTGCAGGAATGATTGCTTCTGTCCCATACACTAAAATACAGAGTTGCCCCTGTTAAAGTGCGAACAGTAGTGCAATAACCTAGCAGTGCAAACAACAACTTCTCGTTCCATTGCCTAGACCCTTGTACCATTTTCCACAGTAACTTCTTGATATTCTTATTGGCGACTTCCACAGCGCCATTTTCCTTTGGACAATATGGAGTGGAATTTTGATGTGCAATCTTAAACTATTGGCACACTTCTTGTATCAAATAACTGTTAAGATTGATAGCATTTTCGGTAATGATCATCTTTGGAACTCTGAACCTACTAATGATGTTGGTATGCACAAAATCTACCCCAGCCTTTTTTGTTACTGACTTGAAAGTTACTGCTTCTACCCACTTTATGAAGTAATCAATGGCTACCAAAATGAAATTATGCCCATTTGACGTTTTTGGCTCAATTGGTCCAATCACGTCCATTCCCCAAGCTAAAAATGGCCATGGAGCAGCCATTTCATACAACGCAGTAGGAGGAGAATGTATCATATCACCGTGTACTTGACATTGATGACACTTTCAAACAAATTGAATAGAATCTCTCTACATAGTAAGTCAATAATAACTTGCTCAAAGAATCTTCTTTGACAAGACATAACCATTCATATGAGGCCTGCATACTCTAGCGAGTATTTCAACCATGATTGTCGAGGCTTCTTTTGTATCTACGCACATCAAAAGTCCCAGATCTAGGGTTCTCTTGTATAAGATTCCCCCACTTAAGAAAAATCCGCTAGCCAAACACCTAACAGTCCTTTTTTGATCACTGGTGGCATGTGTTAGGTATTCTCCTAACTGAATGTATCACTTGATATCAAAGAACCAAGGTTCGCCATCAAGCTCTTCTTTAACTTCATTATACTAAGCATGTTGATCACGACTCTGTATATGCACTGGATCGATGTAGGATTTATCAGGATGTTAGAGCATTGAAGACAGAGTGTCTAAAGAATCAACAATCTCATTGTGAATTCTTGGAATATGCCTAAATTTTACTGACACAAACCATTGGCATAGTTTTTACAAGCATTGTCAATATGGTATGAGCTTCAAATATCGCGTCTCCCAATCACCTTGAATCTGATGGACGAGCAAATCTAAATCCCCCAACACTAATAGTTCCTAGACTCCCCTATCAACAGCTAACCTCAAACTAAGAATGCACACTTCATATTCCACCATGCTATTGGTACAATAAAATCAAAGTTGCATTGTTACTGGGAAATGTTGCCCCAATTTAGAGATAAGAACTGCACCTATTCCAATTCCTTTCATATTAACAACTCCATCAAAGAACAATTTTCAACCTGGATCAGCATCTATAATGACTTTCTCAACACAGAATACCTCTTCATCAGGAAAATATGTTTTTAGCGGCTCATACTCTTCATCAATGGGATTCTCAACAAGATATCTGCCAAGGCTTGGGCTTTCATAGTTGTTCGAATCACATATACAATGTCGAACTCGGTAAGCAATATTTTCCATTTTTCTAATCGATCTATCGGCATAGGCTTTTGAAAGATATATTTCAAAGGATCCATGAGGGAGATGAGATAAGTAGTGTAGGATGAAAGATAATGCTTCAACTTATGTGCTACCCAAGTTAGGGTGCAACACGTCCTTTCAAGAAAAATGTACCTAGCCTCATATGCAGTGAACTTTTTTCTAAGATAATAAATAGCCTGCTCCTTTTTGCCTGTTACATCATGTTGCCCCAATACACAACCGAATGAATTATCCATAACCGATAAGTACAAAATCAAAGTCCTACCACGATTGGGTGGCACTAACACTGGTGAATTTGAAAGATATCTTTTGATTTTATCAAACGTTTCCTAGCATTCTTCAGTCCACTCAACTGCAACATATTTTTATAAACTTGAATATGGGCTCACACGTGGTTGTGAATTGAGAAATAAATCTGCTGATGTAGTTCAGTCTACCCAGCAAAATCATCACCTCCATCCTATTCTTAGGCGGGGGCAAATCCTAAATGGCTTTGATTTTTTAGGGATCCAATTCAATTCCCCAACGGCTGACTACAAACCCCAACAACTTTATAGACGAAACTCCAAATACACATTTTGCTGGGTTGAGCTTGATATTATACCTACGAAGCCTTTCAAAGAACTTTCTTAAATCTTTAACATGGTCAGCCTGACTCTTTAACTTAATAATCATATCATCTGTATAGACTTCAATCTCCTTACGCATCATATCATGAAACATAGTGGTCATGGATCTCATGTATGTTGCTCCAGCATTCTTCAAACCAGATGGCATCACTCGATAGCAATAAGTCCCCCATGGTGTGATAAAAGACATTTTTTCCGCGTCTTCATCATCCGTAATGATCTGGTGGTATCCGGCATAGCAATCCACAAAAGAGGCAACCTCGTATTTAGCACAATTGTCCAGCAAAATATGCATGTTGGGAAATGGAAAATTATCCTTCGGACTTGCTCTATTCAAATCACGGTAATCAACACATACTCAAATTTTGCCATCTTTCTTTGGGATAGGAATAACATTGGATAACCACGTAGGATAACGAGCCACTCAAATGACTTTGGCCTCATGTTGTTTTATGATTTCCTCTTTGATTTTGATACTTACATCAGTTTTAAACTTCCTTAACTTCTGTTTGACAGGGATAAAAGCAGGATCAGTTGGCAATTTATGAGCCACTAATTCAGTGCTTAAACCAGGCATGTCATCATAAAATCATACAAAAACATCCTTATAATCAATTAATGTTTGAATCATTCCATCTTTTAGCTGTGGCAAAACATGTACACTGATTTTAGTTTCCCTAACATCTTGTTGATTCCCTAGATTAATTGGCTCAATTTCATTCAAATTAGGATTCGGCTTGCCTTCAAACTGTTCCAACTCTTTGATTATTTCCTCTAGTGCCTCTTCTTCATCATATTCCCCCTCTTGCTTCATTATATCTTGATTAGTTTGGATTTTAAGATCAGGCTAAAAATTCTGCATGCATGCCATATCATTAGAATTATCATAAAGAGAACTATATAAAGAAAAATACAAAAGCAAAATATATTAGACACAAAATAAGAAGACATTGCATTTCATTAAAAGGGAAAGATAAGAGGGTTTAAACACAAATAACAACAGAATGTAAGCAAACTAAATTCTGAATTACAATCCTAGAATAACTCGGATAAATAGAAAGAAAAATAAAATAAACTACCAAAACTCCCTCCTAACGGGGAGAGAAGTGACTTCCCAATTGCTGAGCTGGACCTCAGGACCTATGAACTGCGCGTCTGCCTTACTGGTACCTTCTCATTTTTCAACCATGTCAGCATCAATCATCAAGTTCTGGAAGTTATCAACCAATTCAGCTTCAAATTCTACAGGCTTCATGACATCGCTCTTGACAAATGTTCACTGAGTAGCGGCATTGGGCGAGAGAGTGACCATGTTTCCTTTTTCCTTCCCTTGGCCTTCTTCAAATCTTCAACCTTAGGTTTAAATCCCAGACCAAATGTTCCCATGTTCTCTCTCGAACATATAGGACGAACGGTACCGTGCAGAGACACCCCAAACCCTTCCCTGGCACAAATCCATATTTCAAAATCTCACTCACCATCATGATAGAAATGGAAGACAATTGTGGTCCCAAAATAACCTGTCCTTCAAGGATATGATCTACTGGCACTTTATCAAAAGTTTGATAAAAAAAATATCTCCTCTACATTATTTTCTTCAATTAGAGAGAAGGGAGAATCTTTGTAGGTGGACAAATCCCCTTCACGGTGAATAACCATTTCTTTCCTATCATGCTCAAACTTGATTATCTGGTGCAATGTAGACGCAACCGTCTTGGCCTTGTGGATCCATTGTCTTCCCAACAACAGATTGTAAGAGGATTCGATATCCAATACTTGAAACTCTAGGGAGAATTCAACAGGCCCTATAATCAACATTAGTTCTATTTTTCCTATGGATTTAGACTTTGCTCCATCGAAAGCCCTGATACATACATTGTTGGGCCTGATCCTCTTAACACCACTATTCAATTTTTGCAAGGTGGAAATAGGAAAAATACTTGAGCTATAACCTCCGTCAATCATGACATGAGTGACATAGAAATCTTCATACTTCACGATAATATAAAGCCCCCGATTATGTCCCGTACCTTCAACTGGCAGTTCGTCATCAGAGAAGATAATCTGATTGACCTTAATGATTTTTTCGACCATTTTCTCAAGATGATTTACTGTAATCTCCCTAGGAACATATGTTTCATTTAATACCTTCAATATAATATCACGATATTCCTTGGAATGCAACAACAACGATAAGAGGAAAATTTGAGAAGGGGTCTTCTTCAACTGATCTATTATTAAATGCTCCGGCAATTTCATCTTTTTCAAACCTATCAAATAAGCTAGCATATGACTCCCAAAGAGGCGTGAACTGATTTTTGACCGCTTTCTCTTTCTTATACTCGGTCCTAGGTTGGAAATTGGGTCTGGCAGAGTTTTGGTAATTTGGAGGAGTTGAAGGACGATTTTAAGGGGCTTGCGCACACCATTGTAGGTAATAAGGGGTTTGGGCATATGGTTGTGCGCTATTTACTGGGTATGGGGTGGTGAAATGGAATATAATGGGGTTTGAGGAGGGTAGTAATGGTGGGGAGGAATATATAGAGTTTGGGCATAGGCTTGGACTTGGAATTGGGATAGGGGTGAGGTGGTCTTTCGGGATAGGAATGGGTTCCAGTTTCGATGGTCTCCATATCCTCTTTCTTCTTTTTACCTCCAAACACTCCAGAGCCACCTTGAATCGCTTGGGTGGTGGCTTTCAATGCGGCAAAACTTACTATTTGGCCGATCTTAATTCTGTCTTCTATCATCTCCCCCATTTTGAGGACTTCAATAAAAGACTTTCCCATTGCCGGAAGAAAATTTTGAAAATAGGTCTCATCTTGTACCTGAATAAAGACCTCTACCAGCTTACTCTCCTTCATTAGGGGCTTTACCCTGGCGTCCTGTTCACGCCACCTTATCACGTATTCTCTAAAGCCTTCAGTGTTTTTCTTCTTCATGTTGACCAAGGATTTTTTGTCAAGAATTAGGTCGACGTTATACTAAAAATGTTGTACAAACTCAGAAGCTAAGTCATCCCAGTTGTTCCCCTTGTCGATATCTTGATCATCTAATCATTTTGAAGCCAGATCAGAAAGACTCTCGCCAAAGAAAGCCCTGAGCAACTCTTCCCTTCCCCCTGCATCCCTCAATTGGTTGCAATAACGTCTCAAGTGTGCCACGAGATCATCGTGCCCAGCATACTTCTGGAACTTGGGCATTTTAAAAATGAGGGAAAGGTTGACGTCTGGGAACATGCAAAGATCTTTATAGGAAACACTCTTATAACCTCCGATTCCCTGCAAATTCCTCATGACCTGTTCCAAACTTTTCAATTTCCATGCTATGAACTCCTATTCCTTTGTTGCGACAGGTTTCTCCATATCAAACGGAAATACAGGTGGCTGAGTGTACCCATACGGTTCATTAATCCTCAAAGTAGGCTCCGTGGCATAATACTGATTATCTGAAACCTTCAGTACTGGCTCGCTAGCAGATCGAGAAAGCACCGTTGTCGGACGCACAACGTAGGTGGGAGCTTCAGGTGGTGGTGAAGCCATGAACACAAGCGCTGTCGATGGCCCCGGCTAAGTCGTAGGCCTTAGTTGAGGAATTTCCAGGGGAACACTAGAAGTGCAAGGGTAATATTACCGTGGAGTGAATCCTAGTGCGTGCTACAGTGACTCAATAGGAATAGAGAATTGTGCCTGAGAGAGCGGTGGGCAATTGGGGATATTCCTAAGATCTTCAGGGAGTGGAGGAGGAGGCATTCCACTAGCCCATGCTCGGTGCAAATCTAGCAATTGTTGTCTAAGTCTTAATACCTCATCATTGTGTTCTGAACTTTCTTCCTTAGGATCTTGATCTAGGTCAATGATTGAATTTTCAATCTCCCTACTAACCATGGCAAGCATCGCTTTTGATCTAGTGAAGTACGGATAACTAGATAGAGTGCTACAAACCAACCACTTATCCGAAAGAACATGCTCATCAAAGACAAAACCCGTTAGGATTTAGGTCAAGCAACAAGCATAGAAATCACATTGTATACATCCTTAGTTCATGTACATTTCTACCAGACTTAGAGGGTAATGGTTTAATTTTAACATTATCCCGATCTTTCTCCTACACCCATTAGGATTTTTTTTTGCCATCACTTCTCTCATCTCTCGCATCAGTCCCTTTTTTTTTATCCTTTAATTTTTTGTCTCATTATTCTTTCTTTTTTTTCCTCTCTATTGTCTCCTCTCTTTTTATCATTCTTTATGACTTTTGTTTTTCCTTAAAATAAAAGAAAAATAATGAAAAAACAAGAAACAAAATGATTAGATCAAACTCCAAAAGTAGGTTGCCTACATATCATGTTGTACATGAATCAGATCTTGCATAGTTCGGGGGCATGTGCATAAAATCACAAGGTAGAAGATTTTTATGATTTTTTTTCGATCAAAAAATAAATAAAAGAAAGAACAACGCAGGTTACTACATTTCATAAAAAGACAACTAAAATCGACTTCGAATTTAACACAACCTTAAAACTAATCAACCAAGACTAAACAACACTCTAGACCCACAGGACGACATGCGTGATATTCCTAATGAAGACCCTAGGGTTTAAAACAAACTTGACACGAACTTTAACAAAGACACAACAATACAATGACAGAAAAATAAAAGATAAGAAATGCCCCTTCAGACTAGTGCTCTATCTGATGGCCTTGGCTGAGATGAACCTGTTTGTGAAGTTATCTTTCTCCCATTCAAACTTTGTAGCATATCTTGCAAGGACATTGTGATATTGGGGAAGAAGCTTCTAGCATGTAATCCTCCCTCTTGGGGAGTACACCTGAAAAGATTTTTCTGAAACCCTTGTACATTCATGAGCAAGCCTGATAACTGAACTCTCAATAACTCTATTTTTTCCCCAAGTTTGCGTTTCCCCTGTTATCACCTATGGCCGCTTCTTATATCCTCCCTCTAAGTTGCACTGGTAACGGCCTACTTACTCTTCGAGGTATGGTCTGTAGCCAGATCTCATATCTCGGAGTGTACCCGGATTATCCAAACCTTCTTTGAAAGTGTCCACACCCATCTCTGTCGCGTGATTCCAGTATTGCTCGTATTTGCTCTCACCTAAGGCTTGGTTCTTAAAGTACTCGACATCTTTTAGAAGATCCACCACTGGGGAACTTCTTGCAATCTACCCAATTGGCGCGTTACCCTAGCATAAGTGTATGGTCGAGTGCAATTAAGTCCTATCATAACCAAAAGGAGTTGTATCTGACACCCAGATAAGATTGTTTTTAGACGAAGCCATAGACATCTCCATAGAATGTTATCTTTAGTTCTTGACTCGAGAAATTCAATCCAAGCCTCAATTCCCACGGGTAGCGAGAATTTGGCAACGTGCATTCTTTGTCCCATGGCTTTCACTCGATTGGGCATACAACGGTCAATCACATCCAGTCTAATTAGAGAAGGTGCATGTAAATGTTCCATCAACCATAGTTGTAACATCAGGTTACTTCCCTCAAAAAATCTCATCCCTCCCTTCACTTCGGTTAAAGCCTTATATATTTCTGTTAAGATCATAGGTGTAATAGTAACCTTGTCCCCTTGTTCCTCATGAAATAAGGCCATCATTACAGATTGCAAACGTGTATTGATGCGTCTTTCTTCTAGTGGAAATACTAAAGTACCTAACAAAGCAAGGGTGAAAACTTCAAGACGCTTTCTCTCCCACTTCGCCTTAGTCATATAAAATTCATCCAAAAAGCAATCAAAACCTTCCAAGGGCCCGAATCTAGCTAACAAAAAATCTAAGGAACCCCACGAATCATTCAAACAACCCAAATACGTATCTTTACTTTTTAATCCACAACATTGCAAAAACCTTGTGCTAGTATGATTTCGATCTTTAATCATACCTTTATCGATATAGGGTAAATGCAACATACCAGATATTTCTGCCAAAGTAGGAGTCATTCCACACTTTCCAAACCTGAACACCAAACTACTCGGATCCCAAAAGGTCAACACAGCCTCTATTAGATCTGGACGAGGGGTAATATGAAAAAGTTCTGTAAGATCACCTAATATTTCAATCAGTTTCTGCTGGTCAACATAGTTAAACATGCTCCACCACTTGATTAACTTTTTGGGCACCTTGACAACCATCAGGACTCTAGACTTGACGGACAACTTCATCATGTAATAACACATAAGACGTTATTTCAAAAATTTAATAGGAGCAAAAGATTTTCAACCCTTGAGATTTTGATGCGGACATGTCGAAGGGACAAGCCACTTTATGACTCCAAATCGCCGAACAGTACCACTGAATAAAATCAGCATACTTGGCTAGGAAAACCTAACGACTCTAGATTACGAAGAGCAAAACCTAAGCTAAGATAAGACAAAGGTCAAAAAATAAAGATTACTGGACCCACCACGGGTTGTCTACGTATCCCAACCCGAGGGAAGGGAATCAGGTATGCGTAGTTCGTCCTGATTTGACAATTAATGATTAACCACCAGATTGATCCTAACTTAAAGACACAACCAAAGACAAACGAATAAAATATTTTTTGGGTTTTAATTAGACACTTCAACTAAAACTGACACCAATAATTATGAAGAAAAATCTTTTTGGTAATTTCATTACTGGAAACGTACAAATTTCTACCATCTTTTTTTGCATTTTCTTTTATAAAAACCTACTACTATATAAAAATCTTTTTGGAGTTTTCGAATTATGAATGCTTACTAAAAAAATAAAAGGAAAATTTTTTTGATGTTTTTTTTTCTATTTTTGACAAATAAGTAGAAAAGGTAAACAAAAATCTTTTTTGAATTTCGGTACTTTGCGAAAGGTAAAAAAAAAGTAAAAAAAATCTTTTGATTTTTTGGATTATGAAGAACAAAATCCATAAAGAACCCTAAAATTAACTATGACACTCCCTCTTTTTTTCTTTTTGATTCACCGTTTTTCTTTTCGCTTCTTCTCTTCTTTTTCATTCATTTTTCCTTGTCTACGCCCTTTACCTCTAGCACATGTTTTTCCTCAAATCAGTCCATCAAATGACCACGTTACCCTCAAAGATGCAATATTTAGCACGTAGATATGATTTAGAGGTGAGTCTCCCACGAAGGACCGAATAGGCCCCGCTAGGTTTTCAATATGATACACATAAGCATGACCTAAAGGCTGACCTACGTTGGGGTTCACTAACAAGGCTATTCGAGGAAGCGTATGGTCGATAGTGGCTTGTTTTCTTTCCACATACTCCATAACACCAACGGCTCCCCCTAAGATAAGGGTGACTCAACTAGAGGTCGTGTACAACAGGTGTACTATGAACTTGTTGTGGAAAGAATGACTTGGGTTATGCCCATGATGCCAGATATAAAGTGATAACACATAAGATAAAAATTGTAAATAATGAGCACGTAAACATTCCACAATGATAAAACAATAACACAAAGCAACACAAACAAATTGTCTATATACCTATAGTGCCAAACGAAGCCGATACGACTCTAAAAATAAGCTTGAATTCTAAAAATGATCCCCAGCAAAGTTGCCAGAGCTGTCACACCCCTTTTCTAACCAAGAAAAAGAGTATGATTGTAAAGTTCGAAAGGGTTTTTTATTATCAAAGTAACAAAATGAAGGTTTGTTTCGAAAAAAAACTATTTACATTTTTATTCAGAGTCTCCACTTGGCATAATCCGGTGTGCCAAGTCACCTTTTGAAAATCCTTTTCAAAACTATTTTTAACTCTATAACTGATCCGCGAACAGAGATTTTGGCTAAGGAATTCTGTTGACCGAGGGGAAGGTGTTAGGCACCCCTCAATCTCGTGGCCCGACCACGGTCGCTTTGTGAGCGTATCGACAATATTTGACATTACAAATGCATAAACCACACCAAGCACGTGATAACAATCAATCACGCGAGCAAAACAAAACAATCTAAAATTTAGTGTCCAGTCCAATTACACAACCCAAAGTAAAAAAAAATATGAAAATAAAAATTTCTATTCTAACCTACCCTAATCCTAATTACGTTCTCAAGCTACCTGACGCCTCAGGCCTTCATCACAAATATCCTTCGAGTACAAAATAATTCGGGGCATTCCCCGGATAAAATAATACAAGTACTTTGGGGCATTTCCCGGCCAAATGGTACAATTAAATCAAGCACGATAAACTAGAAAATATTCAACCAATGTTCCATATTCAAACATTCAACGAAAATTCTTATTCATAGGAATTTTGCCTACCCGAACCAATATTCTCCTATTCATTTCAACGTATCATGATACTGTCACATCAACGACATTTAATGAATCAAAATAAATTAATGATTGCTTTTTATCAATTTCAATTCCAACCCCCTTTATTCCCACATGTGTTCAAGTCAACCTCGACCAATTAATTAATTTTCGTCAACCAATTAAACCAACAATGGAGCATGTTTCCATCACAGAATCACAAGTCATATCATCAACAAATTCACCATTTATAATTATCCCCAAAGATAACCACAAATAATTTTCAACAAATCAAGATGAAGAAAAAGATTCGGGTTAAAGAAATGGACCTCACTATGACTCATTGTCGTTGTCGATAATAAAGAAGACCAAAATTCGAACAGAGAACCTTGACAGAAAACCTCAATCTGAACCAACTCAATACAACCCAAATTCGCGGTCCGATTCAAATACTAAATCCACGGAGCGACTGAGAGTATTTAGCGAAATACTGAAAAAGACGAAACAAACCCGAAACAGACCGAAATTAACCCGAAACAAACTGAAATCGGACTCAAAATGGACGGACTCAACCCGAAATGTATTGATCTCAGACCGATTTAACCATTCGATCCTGATTTTCAGCAACGGAGAGGGTTTAAATAGAGTTTTAAAATGGATTTTGGAGTTAATTCTGAGCTGGTGAAGTTATTCCCGATGAAGATTGGTCGAGAAATTTTGATCTCCGATCAGCTCCTTTTCTCTTGGCGTCCTTCACGTCATCCTCTTCTTCAGTGTGTGTGTGTGTGATTAGTGTGTATTCCATGAGGGAGCTGTGAGTGTATGTTGATAGAAAAAAAAAAGAGGTGAATCTGTGATTATTCGTGAATAGATTATGAAAAAAGGAATGGTTTGCCTCTAGGTCTTGTTTTTCAGGTCCCTTCTCTTTTTTATAACATTCATTGTGTGTATTGATTTTTTAAGAAAGAAAACAAAAAAGGTCATGTGATCTTCCTGGAAGGTTCCCCTTTTTGTCTTGTAGTGTATTTGCTTTGTGGACAAGAAAAGGAGAGGGTGGGAGTCACGTGAGAGGGGGTGGTGGTGAGGTGGTGAGGTGTTTTTTAATTGGAAGGGTAGGGGTTAGGTGTCTATTTTTCATTGGTTGGGTTGTTGAAATGTTAGAATGAGACAAAGTTTGTTATGACTTGTTATTTTTGGATAAATAAATAAATAAATAAATAAATAAAAGATGGGGTGATTATTTATTTTCTTGGGGAAAACTTATAAGAATGAGGTTAAATTATGTGATATCGGAATAAAAAATATTTTTGACGAGGCAAAATTACGCGTCTACAACCACAAATCGGTATTTTGTAAAACTACTTTCTTGAAAAGGCTAATTTTCACAATCTACGTGAAAAGCCTGAACAATACATGAAAACTTTTCTGCAGACTTTGAATTGAAACCTCAAAAAATAAATTGAAATCCTCAAAAAAAAAAAGTGAATTACATACTATTTTTGTTCGGTATGTAACCAAAAAATAATAACCAAAAGAATATTTGTATATAATCCAAACAAATACTATGGAAGGTAGAGGTGGAGATAGAAATGTTGGATTGTTGAGATGGAAATTAGAGGGTGAGGTAACGATGAAGATGAGTTGTCTTGGAGGATGGACAACACAATTGATGAGGAATTTTACTTGTGGAACATGTTTCCCCTACTTCCACCGGAAAAACATTTTTCTAATTTGTAAGGAACTGTTTTTTCTAGAAAAATTTTGATCAATCCAACATGAAAAAAGCTTTAAAATATTTCCTCCATACCAAACACCCTTATACAAGTAGACCAAATTTATATGATGCAATCTGTTATGTCTGCTCATGTGATAAAACTAGGCATCCCGTATAGATGAACTATATCCTGGATGTAAATCTAAGTCAATCACTCAGTGGAAACGGCGATATGGAGCTAACCGGGCATTACATTGAGCTCATCGACAAAGTTGCAGCTATCACGGTGTTAGTCTCTTTGGAAGAAGGTTTTAGTCAGCTTTGGAAGTAGATAAGCCATGTTCTAAAAATGAAGATAGATTAAAATCAAAAGTAAAGACTAAGGGTGTGTTTGGTATGATCCTAGAAAATGTTTTCTTGGAAAATAAGTTGATTTCTTACTTGTTTTCCTATGTTTAGTTGGTGGATAGAAAATATTTTTCGGAAAATATTTTGTAATGTTTGGTTGGAAAATGAAAAAAATAATTTTTAAAAAATATATTTTAATCTTCAGTTAAAGCATAAATATATATTTTAGAAAAATATTTTTTGATCTCAAAAACTATTTTTTGGGGGTGTGTTCGATATGAAGGAGGAGAAATATTTTCTAAAAACATAAGTTGTTTCTTACTTATATTTAGGGGTGAGCATTTAGTTTGTTCGATTTGATTGTTGAATATCCGTATGGTTTTTTGATTTTCGGATTGACGAAAATAACTATCATAACCAAACCAAAATTATTTCGATTTGGTTCGGGTTTTACAGATTCGGTTCGGTTATTTCGTATTTTTATTTCGATTTTGAAGATTAAAGTAGTGACCATTTAAAATTGATGATTTTTCTAGAAAAATAATCTTTTTTCAAACTTATTTTCATTCTCAAATATAATTAATTTAACACAAATGAAATAATCATAAATATCAACTTTGCCGAATCATCACCGCTGGTGTGATGACAATGGCCACACGCGGCAGCGACTGTCGACGACATTGACGAACTGAGCAAACAAACTGAGCAAACGACTGCAACTGTCGTTGGCGATGTTGAAATTTCAAATGAACTGAGGATGAATGAGCGTCGTTGCAGCCTTCACGTTATTACGATCAAAAGCAAAACAACATATTTGGATTTAGGTTTACTAAATTATAATTTATATATTTATATGTTATACTAGATTATATTATATTTTTAGTAAATTTACATATAATATGAAATATATATATATATATATATATATAAATTATAATATATTATTTATATAATTTTGATTTTTCGGTTTATCCAAAAAAAATTTGAAATTTTGAAAACCAAACCATTTAACCAAATTTGTAAAATTTGAAACCAAAATCAATCCAGAAAATCGAAAAACCAAACCAAAATTAAATTTCAATTCAATTTTTTGATTTTTTCTATTTAAACCAAAATATGTCCAGCCCTACTTATATTTGTGTGTTTGTTATGCAAATTGGATAAGTATATGTTTTCTAAAAGTATTTGTATATATTTAACAAAAAGACTGAGAACGAATATGATAAAAAGGGTGGGATAAGAAAAAAGTTTTGAATGGTAAGGGGTGGGGTGGGGGTGGGGGTGGGGGTTAAGGTGGAAGATTGAGGGTCGGAGTAAGGATGGGTGATTTTGAGAGTTGTATGAATATTTCAATATAATGGTGATGTTGAAAGAGAGTTTTGAAAAATGTTTTCCTTCCTTTTTGAAGGGAAGTCATTTTCCTTAGTTTTAAGAAAAATGAGTTGATTTGAAAAATATTTTTCAAAACTTATAAATCAACTAAACAGGAGAAAACTCGAAAACATTTTTCAGAAAATATTTTGCTTCGTACCAAACACACCTTAAAGAGAAGAAAAAACTCCTGTCTTGACCGTACCATGTGAAAAATCGTCTCTTTCAGTTACCACTTACCGCTTTACCTGAGGTACAGTATGACTGACTAGGACCTATGTCGCTTTCATGTCTAATCTAAAACTACATAAAAACAAGAGAACCGCATAATTTTTGTATCATAGTCATATAATACGCATCGTAGTCCAAACTGCTAGATTGGTTCTCTCACTACTGTAGCTACAACTTATCACAAGATGATTATTCATTATGTTTAAAAACTATGCTTATTTTTACGGAAAATGCTTAAAAATATCTCTGAACTATTCAAAATAGCTTTAAAATGTTTTTCGTTAGATTTTTGGCTCAAAAATACCCCTTCATTAAATATTTGGCTCAAAAATACCCCTCCCTCTAACGGAATTCGAAAAAGGATCAAAAATACCCCTGAACTGTCTGAAATGGATAAAAAATACCCCTGTTACATATTTGACTAAAAAATACCCTCCCTTAACAAAATTAAATTATTTCGATTATTTTGTTAATTTATATAAAGTTCATCATTTAATTTATATTTCGTTAATTTCTTTAAGTGAAAATTTATATTTCGTTAATTTCGTTAATTTATTTAAAGATTAAAAAGATGTAAAATGGAAAAAACCTTTTTAGAATAAATATATGTTTATTTTCCAAATCAAATTCAACCAATTTATATTATAATTCAAATATTTTTTTTCATCAATTTATTTTTAAAATTAAAAAAATACTTTTATGTAAAAAAAAATTAAAGTATTAGGGTTAAAAAGTTAAAGTTAGGGTTTAATTCAATTGAAATAATTTAATTTCGTTAAGGGGAGAGGTATTTTGTTAGCCAAATATTTAATATAGGGGTATTTAACAAAATTAAATTATTTCAATTATTTCGTTAATTTATATAAAATTCACCATTTAATTTATTCGGTAATTTCTTTAAGTGAACATTTAATTTCGGTAATTTCTTTAAAGATTAAAAAGATGTAAAGTGAAAATATTTTTTTAGAATAAATGTATGTTTATTTTTCAAATAAAATTCAACCAATTTATATTATAATTCAAATATTTTTTTTCATTATCTTATTTTAAAATTAAAAAATTACTTTTATGTAAAACAATTAAAGTATTAGGATTAAAAAGTTAAAGTTAGGATTTAATTCAATCGAAACAATTTAATTTCGCTAAGGGAAGGGATATTTTTCAACCAAATATGTCACATATGAGTATTTAACGAAATTAAATTATTTCGATTATTTCGTTAATTTATATAAAGTTCATCATTTAATTTTTATTTCGTTAATTTCTTTAAGTGAAAATTTATATTTCATTAATTTCGTTAATTTATATTTCGTTAATTTCTTTAAAGATTAAAAAGATGTAAAGTGAAAATACCTTTTAGAATAAATGTATGTTTATTTTTCAAATCAAATTCAACCAATTTATATTATAATTCAAAAACTTTTTTAATTTATCTTATTTTTAAAATAAAAAAAATATTTTTATGTAAAAAAAAATTAAAATATTTGGATTAAAAAGTTCAAAGTTAGGGTTTAATTCAATCGAAATAATTTAATTTCATTAAGGGGATGGGTATTTGTGAGTCAAATATTTAACAGGGGGTATTTTTGACCAATTTCAGATAGGTCGGGGTATTTTTGATCCTTTTTCGAATTCCGTTAGAGGGAGAGTATTTTTGAGCCAAATATTTAACGAAGAGGTATTTTTGAGCAAACATTTTTGAGCTATTTCAGATAATTCAGAGATATTTTTGAGCCTTTTTCGTTATTTTTATCCAAACATGTAATAAAACCTTCCATCAAGTTATATCTGGCATGAACACGAGCATGCTGTAAAAAAGTCTCACGGTGGAAGAGGGCTGTGCAAGCCATTATAGCTTGTTGTCAAACACACTAACATTTCGAAGTGGGACATAATAGGATGAATAACCCCCACAACCACTGTCATCCTAGCATTCTATCAACACACACTACACATCAATAACAAGCCACTATGTTTTCAGATTTACATAAATTTGTGTCTCAATCAGTAACATACCAATTCAATCAATGTAAATGATGAAAAGGACCGCACACAAAACTACACCCAAACATCATTAGTTGCTGCATTCCCTTTAAACATGTTCCTAAGCTGATCCCTTTTGAACTCATTTGTAAAGATTTACACTTTGAATTGCCTATGGAGATAAATAAATCAGGATGCAGGAATCAAATAGTTGCAAGCAAAAATAACACCATATGGGGAGGAAGTTTTTTTATTTGCCAAGATTTTACAAAATTTCTTGAACAAAAGGTAGTAATACTACTGTATGAGCAAAAAACTACTATGGAAATCTTAAAAAGGCAGTTCGGTGCATTAAAGCTCTCGCTTTGTGCAGAGTCAGAGAAAGGGCCGAACCACAAGTGTCTATTACTATGGAAATCTAAAGTCAGACTAAAATAAAAAAATAGCACTAAACTCCCTATACAGTTTAACACATTCACTCATTGACGTTGAAGAGAATGCTCAAGCACCAACCTCATTCGTCGTGCCAATACATCGAACTCCGCAACTCTTTGTTCCCTCCACCTCTCCTCAAACTTATCTGAGCTTGCCTCCTTCAACAAGCCACCAAGATTTGATCCTTCTCCAACAACCCCGTTCGTAAAATCGCCAACATTTGATCTTTCTCCAACAACCCCATTTGTAAAATCACCAAGATTCGATCTTTCTCCAGCAACGCCATTTGTAAGATCATCAACATTTGATCTTTCTCCAACAACAGCATTTCTAAAACCACCAAGATTCGATCTTTCTCCAACAAAGCCATTTCTAACACCATCAAGATTTGAACTTTCTCCAACAACCCCATTCGTAAAATCACCAATTCTCGATCTTTCTCCAACAACGCCACTTCCAAAACCATCAACATTTGATCTTTCTCCAACAACGCCACTTCCAAAAACACCAAAACTTGATCTTTCTCCAACAACGCCATTTCCAAAACCACCAAGACTCGATCTTTCTCCAACAACGCCATTTCCAAAACCACCAAGATTCGATTTTTCTCCAACAACGCCACTCCCAAAACTACCTACATCCGATCTTTCTCCACCAACCCCATTTCTAAACTCATTCAAACACTCATCAAACACATCCATCACAACTTTAGCAGCAATATCCCCAATACCAATTCCACATACAACTCCAACCCTCACCGGTCCATCCAATCGACTAACCTCTACCCGTTTCCCCCCCATTTTCCCTCTATCCAATTCTACATTCACCTCCCTCAACTCCTCCTCTCCCTCAAACTCAACCCCATTTCGGGTTATTCCATCTTGACCCGGCTGCTCAACATTACCCGAAAATCTAACCTTAACACCAACCAACCCCGATTTATTCGACTTATCGGAATTAAACGGGGACATATAAGCAAAGTCAGGATGCCATAACTGTTTAGCCAGGTCATATAAAGCTTGATCATGAGGCGATAACAATGAAATATCAAATCCTTTAACTAAACGTGAAGAAACTACTCGAAACTTCTTACGAAGCCTACGAAGTTTTTCAGACAACTGAGATTTCGTATAAGGTTGTGACATGTTGTTGGAAAAACGTGTGTAGAATACGTTAAGGTCACGAGGGTATACGAGGTTGTCGGATGAACCGGCAACAAGGCCTTGTAAGAACCGGATCTCATCCGGTTCGGTCCATATTCGGTGGAATTTGAACGGCGGGTTTTTTGGGTCCGAACCCGGTTCGGTATCTACGGCCGGTTCAGCAACGGCGGTGGGGGAGGAGGGAGTTTTGCGTTTGATGGGGAGTTTAGAGGAAGGTAAAATGGGAAGAGTGGAGTCCATGGTTAATTATGATTATGAGGTTAAAATAGATGATGATGATTGAAGGGGTGGTTGAACCATGGAAGACGAGAAAAGTGCAATTGTGTTCATGATTTGAGTAAACTTTGTGATTTGATTGTGTTTGATTAGTATTGTGATTTGGTTGTATTTGGTTAGTTTTGTGATTTGGTTTTAATTGGTTGTGGTTTTGGTTTGAGCGTTAGTTTCGGTAGGGTTAAGACTTTGTAAAATAGGGAAATTGAGGATTTTTGTTAATTTTGGTTAATGGCTAATAAATGTATCTAATGAAAATGAATACTAATGAATAATAATTATTTGGATATTATTATCTACAGAAAAGGTACAAATATACTCCTGAACTATGAAGTATACTCCTCGTTATACTTTGGTTACACTTATACCATTGTTGTTAATGTTTAAGGTTATATATACCTTGGCCCTAATAGAGGGACACGTGTACAAATCCTAATGGTTGACCTATTTTATTAATTATATTTAGTCTAAATAATTAAAATTTCCAAATCAGATTCCACACCCGACCTGATCCCAAGAAATATTCAGGAGAACCCCACAAAAACTTACGTATCTCTCTCACTTGCACTCTCTCTTTCTCTGCAAAAAACTCTAACGAAGTCTTCAAATTGTGATTTTAATCTCTCTTCGGCTTGACTAGAAATTCATGTATGTTTCTTCTCCATTTTGTTTACTCCTTTTCTTGTTCAAAAAATTATTTTCTTATTCTAAAATATCGTAATAGACTTGGTGTGATTTTTGGGTCCATCGAAACTTCGAAGTTTTCAAAGAATCAATTTTTGAGTCCGATTTTAGGGGTTTCTAAGGAATAGCTTCTTTGGTTGCTATCCCATAATTGTCTCTCAGATTATAATCTTGTATTATGCGGCTGAGAGTCGTTTGATGGTTATAACCTTCATTGCAAGAAAAATAATGATTTGATCTGCAGGAATGTATTCTGATTCTTTTTGCTATTGTGAGACCTCTCATTATTATTATTATTATTGTTGTTGTTTTTCCTTGGTCAATCACACATCCACCTCGTTTTTTTTTTTCACCTCAGTTCTTCACAATTAACATCCTACAATCACTTCCTTATTTGATTTTATTTGTATGTTGTACTTTTAATCTTTCTGAAGGTTAGCTTGCATTCAAGTTGGGATTTTGCTTTTTGTAGGTTCCAATTACTTTTGTCGATAGAGTATTTGAAAGTTTCAAACTGGGAGGATTTGAAATAGTGAATTATCTGAAGGGCCTTCTGTATCTTCTAGTTACAACTTGATATGAATAACAAGTTGGATGACCGAAGAGTCTGAAGATTTACGTTGTTTAGCAATATGTGACATTCTGATGACTTAAACTAGAACCATATAATTAATTCTCTTTTCTTCGTGACCAAAATTTTGATGAATGAACTATTATGTATTAAAAACTGAAAAGAATGTTACTGAAGTAATTTTCAAAGCTATCTGTTATCCCATTGATTTCAACATCTGTGAATTTAACTTGCATTTTTCAGTTTATATACCTCTTGTTGAATTAGTAAGGGAAACTGGTGTCCTAAAATTAAACATATTTATAGTTCCATATGAATCTTCTAATATTTTCGAGTATGATGTATGGGGTGAATATATTGGTCGGTTTTGTTAAGATTAGTGGGAATTCTCATTTTTCTTTGTTCCCTTTTTCCTTCTTTTTGTCTAAGCTTGCTGGTGTTTATGTAACTTGCTTACTGCATTAGCTTCTTCCTTTTGTAGAAAAGTAACACAACAGGATATTACTCATAATGTAACGCAACAGGATATTAATCCTAAGAGGAGAACTATAACACAACAGGGCATTCCTTTTGTAGATCCATAGGACTTTTACCTATGAGATAAATTAAATAAAAATAAAACCGGACATTACTTCTAATGTAGTTCAATAGACTTATTTTGGTTTTGCATTATAGCAACAACATACCCGGTAGTATGCACATAGTAGAACTTACTCCTACCTTGGGATATAGAGAGATTGTTTCCTTTATATCTGTAACGGCCCAATTTTTCTGAATCGGAATGCTACACGGTGCTCATGACCCCGAAGGACCGCAAGCTAACCCATGACTGATATCTATACCTGTATACTGCATAAAAGACTGAAAAATGTGGAAACATGAACTAAAAGGCCATAAGGTTCAAACTGGATAAACATCTGATAAGAACAATGTCTGAAAATGGTATAACAATACCAAAACAACCGAAATAACTGTCTGAACATACTATAGTCTGAAAGCCTCTTAACTGTCTGAATAAAGAGTTGATGGGACATGTCCCCAACTAACTCCGACTACTAAAATAAATTGAAAACTGAAATAATAATGTAATCATCATGTCCTCGAAGGATGAGGACTCACAACTGACTCTGACTGCTGAACTGGGATGCTACTGATACTCTGGAGCTCGTACTTCTAAACCTATGGTATAAAACACCATAGCGCAAATACGTCAGTACTTTGAATGTACTGGTATGCAAGTGAGGCAGGCTAAATTCAAATGGTTCATATGCATGAACAATACTAACTGACTGACTAACATGAACGTGAGAATACATACATGACTACGTAACTGTAACTGAGATCATGATAGGGCTGAATACTGAGTTCTGACTACAGAGTTTACTAATATAGACATCTGAGTCACTGATGTGTGAGAAAGACTGATACTGTATTACTGAATATTGAGGGACTAATACTATGTTACTAATACATGAATAACTGTGTCTGACAGTTTTGATTATGAAGAACTGATCTAGTTGACTATATCTAATAGTCCTGAAGCTGAATATTGATAACATGAGTTTTGAGAACTGATATAACTGATAACATGAGTGACTGTATCTGACAGTCCTGAATCTGATGGAACTGTATGAGTTTCGTACTGTATCTGAATTGACTGTATCTGACAGTCTTGAATTCTGAAGAACTATCTGAGTTTTTTTTACTATGACTGAGACTGTAACTAAGACTGTGGGAAGTAGTCGTCTAATCGACATGCCCCAATTGTGCTATAATAGCTGAGCTGGGGTCCAATCTGTGCCCTGATTGGAAGGGGGTCAATACCGCACCATTGGTAAGGACAACATATGAGTAACCCTCATATAATAGGTAACTCTAATGAGAATGGTGGGAACCCTCATATAACAGGTTAAGTCATCTCATCTACCCTCATATAGTAGGCTGCAATGTCTCAACCTATGTTGGCTACATAGTTCTGGAACACAAGGATTGCTTCTAAGAATCGCGCCCTCAAATAACAAGTGAGTTCCCATCCTTAGGTTCACTCGGTGCTAATTCCTACTCTCATCTGAATAGACACTGAACTGATTAATTGTGCTGAACTGATTAACTGAACCGATACTAATAGTATAGTTCAGCGGAGCTAAACTGAATTTACTGAGTTCCGTTGATCGATGAAATGGTACTGAGATCTGAGGACTGACTGAGAGTATTGAGGTTACTAAGACTTACTGGGAATACTGAGATTACTGAACTACTGAGATTACTGTGATTTCTGAGATTTTCTGAGTCACATGACTGACTGAGTTGTATGGATCATAGCTTGACTGAGGAGAGCGTGAAAACATAACATGTCTATAGGCACACAGCTAAATGTTCGGGTACAAGTACCCCCAGGACTCGATGAGAAGAAACTGACATAGTATGGCTTACTTGAACACATGACCAACAACACAATTCATAATTCATATATTGAAGCACTTCGTCAAACATATGATATGCATAAGCTTGTCCATACATGGGGATTTCATGATATCATGCTAGTTAGACAATATTCCTTCATCTAGGCATTTAATCAAACATATGACAGGCATGGTACATGTAAACATCATTATTCAATTTTAATTTCATCATTCAAGAGTTTAAATCTTAGGGTCGCATGAATCTATGGCTATAGTAACTAACCCACATAGAAACTATCAACAATCATGGAGTAGAATCCAATTTCATATTTATCAAACATGAATATGAGCAACCAAAACTGGAAAGTGACATATGGGAAATTTTACGGTGGCGCGACGCGGAGCTATCGCGTTGCCACCTTTTCTATGACCTGGAAGTTTGGCGCGACGCACTACTATCGCGGAACAAAGATTTAAATTGACAATTGCCATTTGAGTTATCTCCGCGACGCGCTGAAGGCTCAGGTGATACACCGTCTCACTAAAAAGGCTCTAACTCTTCACCCGGGTGTCGGATATGGGTGAATTTGGTATCGATGGAAATCTTATTCGATTCCCCGGATGATAAAAAGTGAAAATCTTGAAAATACCACATGTACAAACGTAGGTTCATCTTTTAAAGAAAGCTTCTAACATTTTTGGGAAAACTTTTCAAGCTAGGAAAAGTATGGGGTATTACAATATCCTTGGCTCAAGTAAAAGCATTTTGAAAAGAAAAGAATACTAAGAGAAGGAATGGTCACTAAAATAAAATAATACAATAGTCAAAGTGCATGGCGAAATGCAGAAATATATTCATAAAAGATATGCAACACAAAAAGAAAAATCCATATTTCATATCACAATCACTCATAAAAGTGAACTGATGCTATCAACTACATAGCCTCTTTATTGTACTTCAAACATCAAACACCCTAATATCCAGACTTTTCCACAAAACTAACTACATTTGCCATCCAAATCATCATAAAACTAATTAATAGACTTTTGTTGAATAAAAGTCTATGGGCGGGGTGGGGGTGGGGGGATCAAACATGTATGATACGTTCTAATTGGCCATAATAACTTTTGATTCCATCATTCTTGGCCAACACATGGAGAATCCAATTTCGGACACCTTGAAGGACCAAGAGTATGCATGGGGAAGTCATTTTGGGAACTTAATAAAGCAATTCCATGTGTGGAAGGTTGCTTGGAGGCTTTCCTTGATGACTACTCGAGGATCAAAAGGATTGCAAGGGTTGAAGTGTGAAAAAGGAGTCCTTACACTCCATGGCCACCCCTTATTAAGGTTGTTTTGATCTTTTTGTACCTTTTCTTTACACTCCATAAGAGCCCCTTTCCATCAAGGGTAGTTTGGTCAGTTGATGTAATAGCTATAAATAGACTCCATTAGGCTTATTTTCTAGTTAGTTGATTATGGATATTTGAGAGTCACTGAAAGACTTCTTCTTCTCTCTTTGAGAGTGTAGTGTAGGACTTGGAAAAGCCAAGTAGTGTAGGGCTTGGAAAAGCCATTATTGATCTTTGCTTAGAAACGGTGGTTGTAAGGCGGAGTTAATTCCCTTAGCGGCCACCGTAAGAGTTTGGTGTTGTTATTGCGGGTCTTAGGGGTCTTATTGTTTGATACATGATTTGGTTTCTATTTCTTGTAATCTCGTATGTCAAGCTATCTATCTTACTTTATTGAATTTGTTTGTTATCTTGTTTCTCTTAGTCTTAATATCTTTAGGTTATTCTTCTATCATTTGGTATCAAGAGCAAGGTTTCATTTTGTTCCAGCAAAATCAATCTTGGGATTGCTATCTTGAAAATAAAAAAAAGTGAAAAAAAGAAAAAAGTTACTATTCATATTTTTTTTAGGATTTTTCAATTTTTGAGACTTGATTTTTGTGTGTTTTGTGTGGTTTTAGTGTTAGATCCTTGTTCCTAACACTAGAATAAGTGTCCAAAAATCCAGAAAAAAAGGTGTATCACGTTTTTTTGTTTGGATAGAATTTTAGATCTTAGATCTACTTTCTTTTTGTGTGTTTTATGAGTTTCTAGTGCTAGATCCTAGTTCCCTAGAACTAATAGAGTCTAGATCTAAGATTTGAGCTAAATCGTAGGTGTTTTGAACCATCCACCATTGTTGAGCTAGTGTTTGAAGCTATTTGAGGGTGGGTCACATTTTAGGCTATTATGATTGTGACATATTTGGACTGATTTTGTGATATTTGTGTTTGGGTTGGCAAAAAGACCTTAGATCTTCAAAAAAATTTAAATTTGGAGGTCAGTTGCCTTGTGGTCAACACTTGAATGTTCTTGGTGTTCTTCCTCATCTTTATATCTTGTTGAGGAAAAATATTCAAAAGTGGGTGTCTGATCTTGAAAAAGAAGTAAAGAGAGTGTAGTACTTGTTCAATAAAATTTCCAAGCACCTTCCTAGTCATCAAAAAGAAAGAAAACAACAAAAGAGAAGGAATAATCAAGTACAAGAACAAGTACAATTGAAAGTACAAGGGGGCCATTTCAATTCAAAGTCATTTGAGTTTGAAAAAGGCTCCAAACATTGTGTTTTATCCCCCAAAAACCGAAATTACACTCTCTTTGCAAAATTGACATCCAACCACAAGCTGCCACATCACCACTTTGGGAAAACCAAATTTTAAGCTCAAATTTTGATTTCTTGGTTTCTATTCTTGATTCTTAGTTGCATTTATGTTGATTCTAATGCTAATTGACAAACTAGTAATTGTCTACTAGGTTGTAAGTTAGTTTTGAGTCCTTTTCTTTCGAGTTTTTATTCTTTGTGTGATTTTTTCATTTTTAATTCGTCGTAAATTTTTGTTTCAAGTTCGTAAGTAGAATTTTCTGTTTTTTGTCTTGAGTCCATCAAACAAGAATTTGTTCTGGCTGCTAAGTAGTGATTGACACCTTATTGACTACCGGAGTATAAGCAATTTTCAATATTCGCTGCTCCAATTGTAAGGATCACAAAGGTGAGTGTATACGAGTGTTGGTGAGGATCTTTTACTACTAATCTTGTTTGTTTTCTTTTGTTTGTTGTTGTCTTTTTTGTTTGTTAGGTACCATGGTTGCCCATAATTTCAATGCCACATGTGATCGCATCAATGACAATCGTGAAGATATGAAACGACACATTGAAATTATACGCCAATTGTTCCTCAAAATTCAATTGTCCAAACAACTTGCAAAGAGAGCTTCCCGAAGGAAGTTGCTTCCCAATCTTTTGACGGACTTTCACACTGACGTAAATACGAACATACTCATGAACGTCAAGGTAAAATAGCTAACTCTTATACTTTGGTGCATGTGAATGATGATTATGTGGCTAATAAGCTGTTGAGTGTGAGTAATAGCCTACCTATATGTGAGTATATTGATTCTTTGCCACTTGTGGATGATGTACATGTTGTGCGAGTGGATACACTAGTTGATCCTATAGATGGCCGAGTTCACTCTTCTTGTAAGATTGACTTGTGTCTACCTAGTGTTGAAGCTATTGCGTTGAATGAATGTACATCGTCGTGTGAAAATTGTGTTGACCAACTTATTTGTGAAACTTGTCCACCACTTGAGTATGTGTATTATGTGATTAATAGAACTCAAGTGAGTGTTGATCTACAAAATAGGAGTGAACCTGAGAGTTATTCTTGGGATAATCTTGTACTTAAAATCTCTTTGAAACTTGATATTGATCTTTTAGAGAGTGATGACCGTGTTTGTTCCGAATTTGTCTGGGAAATAGATCATGCTCTTTTTAAGTATAATTTCTTGTTTGAAGATGATTTAAACACTCCTATTGAACTTAGTAGTGAGAATGATGGTATATCTTGCTTTGAATTCTCTAGCCGATATGCTAACCCACTATGGTGTGACAACATTCCTCCTCAAGATGGAAATCTCTTTTTGAAAGATGAGAGTACTCTTAAGGGTAAGGAATGTGTAGTCCTTCTTGAAAACCCGAGGGAAGAGGTGTCATTAACTCCTCGAGATAATGTTCCTAAATGTGCATTGATTGGCGCCGTTGCCGGGGAATACGGTTGTCTACTAAGTTTGTGATAGTTACTAGACCCTTTGGTCAAAGATTCTTGTATTTTACTTTTAGTTGTTGTTTCTGTTTTATTCAGGTTTTGTTAGTGCATGCCCAATACTCGAAGTTCTGGTCAACCATTATTACCCATAAACCCTGAACCGCAACTTATTGGCAGGATGGAGGTGCAACGTGACATCGAAAGAAGGGCTGCTCAACAGGAGCAGGCTAGATTAGCTGTGTTGGCCGCTGCTCAAGTACATCAACAGAATATTGATAACCCAGGGCATGCAGCAAATCCTGATGATGAGGACCTGGGTGATGATGAGTTACTAAACCCTAGGCGTGATGCTGAGGTGGCGACACCTGCGAACAGAAGAGATCGTCAAGCTAGATTGAGGCCGGAACGCCGAGCTGTGCAGTTTCCGTTTGATGATGATGATGACGATCTGGATGGGGCTGGTGCCACAGGAGCTATTATTCCTCCACCCTTGGCACCTGGAGCCAAGTTTAATATCACAAGCACCATGATTCAACTATTGCAGCTCAAGGGATTGTTTGGTGGACTTGCAGGTGATGATCCGAATATGCATCTGATCAATTTTATCTCTACATGCAAGTCATTCAACAATCCTGGCGTTGGATAGAATGCAATTCGGCTACGATTATTTCCATTGTCTCTATCTGGGGAGGCAACTCTATGGTTGAACGGGCTGACTCCTGATTCTATTACTAATTGGAGGCAATTGAAAGACGCTTTCCTAGAAAGATTCTTTCCGCCATCCAAGAGAGCACAGTTGAGAGATGAGATCAATAATTTTTGACAGCTTCCAACTGAAGCTCTCCACGAAACATGGGAGAGGTTCAAGACGAAGCTTATGCGGTGCCCAAATCATCATATGACCAATGTCCACTTGATGGAAATATTATATAGGTCCTTGAATTCGGTGACTAAGCCAGTGGTTGATAATGCTGCAGGAGGGTCATTCACGGACCTTACTTTTATTCAGGCAAGTGATATGCTAGATCGTATGACAAAGCAGAGTAGAGCTTGGCATACCAGGGATTCTGAGGTAGCAAGCTCTACTATATCTATTGGCATGACTACAGAATAAAGACGAAGAGAGGAGGAACGTGATCAAGATATGGCTCACATGAAAACACAGATGGATCTTCTTACCAAGCATTTATTATCAGGGAAGACTGAAAAAGTCAAGGCTGTTGTGTCGCAAGGAAGAGATGAATCTTATTCTGAGGAAGAAGCTAACTACTTGAATAATCAGGAGGGTTTCCGAGGCAATGCCCAAGGAAACCAAGGTCGGAACTATTATAATAAATCTGGATACAAGGACCGCGATCAAGATAGTTGGAAGAATAAGACTGACAGGAGTGGTTTCTATGTTTCCCCTGGAAGCCGTGAGGCCGCCGCATCTGGTTCTGGAAAGATGTCTATGGAGGACATGATGGCTAAGCTGTTGAAAGGAGTGGAGGCGACCAACATGGGCGTAACAGAGGTGAAGAATGATTTGTCTTCAATAAATCAATTGGTTGACTCGCATTCTACTGCAATAAAATAGATGGAACAACAATTGAGTCAACTATCAGCGGCATTCAACCAAAGAAAGGCTGGAACGCTACCTAGCGACACAGTGTAAAATCCGAGGAATGATAGATCGTGTATGGCTATTACTACCCGAAGTGGTAAAGTGTTAGATAATCCGTCTAAAGGCAAGCAGGTGGTTGATGATATAGCGGATAATGTTATTGATGCAGATTGTGATGATTTTGTAGAAGCTGAAAATCTGAATGAGAGCGTTCATGAGAAAACTATTCTCCTTCCACCACCACCTTTTCCTCAAAGACTGAAAAAGATGGCTGATGACACTCCTGAAAAGGTTGATAATTGGAAGCAAGATAAAAAGGAAGTGGTGGAGAAAACTATTCCCCTTCCACCACCATCTTTTCCTCAGAGATTGAAGAAGAAATCTGATGACACTAGGTTCAGTAAATTCATGACTATGTTGAAGCAGCTGACTATTAATGTTCCATTGGTGGAGGTGTTGGAACAGATGCCTGGATACGCTAAATTCATGAAGGACCTTTTGACAAAGAAGCGGGCAGCAAGTTATGAGTTGGCAGACAATGTTCATCATTGCAGTGCAATTGCAACGAGATTGCTAGTACAGAAGAAGGCAGATCTTGGTGCTTTCACTATTCCTTGCACGATTGGATCTTTGGATTTTGCCAAGGCATTATGCGATTTGGGAGCTAGCATCAATTTGATGCTGCTATCCGTGTACAAAAAGTTAGGGTTGGGTGACCCTACACCAACCAATATGCGGCTTGTGATGGTAGATAGGTCAATAAAACGACCTGTGGGTATCTTGAATGATGTGTTGGTGAAGGTTTCTTTCTTCATTTTTCCTGCAGAATTTGTTATTCTGGATTGTGAGGTGGATTCTGAAGCTCCCATAATCTTGGGTCGTCCTTTCCTCGCAACAGGGAGTGCGCTTATTAATTTGAGAGCTAATGAGCTTTTATTTTGGTTGAATGATGAAGTGGTCCATTTTGATGTATTCAAAACAATGAAGCAACCCAGCGATATGAATGTGTTCTCTGTAGATGATGCTTATTATGAAGATGAAAAAGAATTATATGTAGAGACACAGCTTACTGATGAGCCATTGTTTGCTGTGCTTTTGAATTTCGAGAGTGAAGATGTTGAGGATCATGAAGAAACTATTTGTGCTTTACCAGGAATAGGTTCGTATTCTCATGCTTCTAAGAATCTGGACCTTGATCTTAAGCATCGACCTTCACCAACAGTGAAGACTTCTGTTGAAGAGCCACCAGTGCTAGAATCGGAAGAGCTCCCCAGTCACCCAAGGTATGCATTCTTGCGAAGTAAAAATACACTTCCAGTGAGTGTTGTGGCTGATTTAGGTGAACAGCACATAGAGGCTCTCATCTCTGCTCTAAAGAGGTACAAGAGAGCCATGGGTTGGACTATTGATGATATAATTGGTATCCCTCCTGGAATATGTATGCATAAGAGTCATCTCGAAGAAGATTGCATGCATACAAGTAAGCACCATCGTCGTCTGAATCTATTCAGAAAACGATGCACTATCTATCTCGATGAAGTCTAAGTAATCGAGATAGCTATGTCGTGCCGCGACAATAAATCAAGTGCTTGGTGGGAGGCAACCCATCGTTCTAATCGTTTTGTTTATTTTTGAGTAAGTGTAGGTGCAAGACGTATAAAGGAGGAGCTTGGTCTCAAATTTTGATTTGAAAGTGAGCAATGTTAAAGGTGGTAAGTGAGTAATGAAGGAGCAAAAGGCTTTCGGTTAGGCATTGCCTATACAAATCAAGGCAATAGACAAGGCAAGGCCTATGTAAATCTAGGCAATGGACAAGGCAAGGCCTATGCTATGGCCTTTGGTCTCTGAATCTAGAATGCCATAGCATAGGCGCCGCCTATGCCAAAGCCTTTGGTCCAACAATGCCATAGCATAGGCGCCGCCTATGCCAAACCCTTTTGGTCCAACAATGCCATAGCATAGGCGCCGCCTATGCCAATGCCTTTGGTCTCTGAATCTACAATGCCATAGCATAGGCTCCGCCTATGCTCAACTAGGCAAAGCATTAGGTGCCGCCTTTGCCTCCCAAATCTCTCAAAACTTTTATTTTTGCTCATCTAACCTTGCAAGATCATCTTCCGAGTTCAACACCAAGTAAGTTCTTCGTTTATATTCCGAAGTTGTTACAATGCTACTCTTATAACGATTTGTTAGATCTTGAATTGGTGTTTGTGATTTGAATGTGGTTAGTTTGTTATGATACAACTAGTTGAGTGAAAGAATACGTGTGGGTTTTCTTGACTTGGTTCCGACTTGTATTTGATTTTGAAACACTGTCATACTTTTGCGGAATCGAAATGGTAAAGTTAATCACATAATCTTGTAAGTTGAAAGTTAGCATGTTTTGAATGACTCATCCATCGAGATAAAAATCATGATTGAATACAAGCATGAGATGTTGTGATTATTTCTATGTCATAACTTGATATGATCTCTACGTAGTAGTCTTGTTCAAAAGGTGCATTAATCCAAACCATAAAGTATGGTCAAGATTACATAACAGAGAGTTGAAAAAAATAGTTAAAGACAACATGCAAGTATGACTGTGCTGAACATATTGTTGGAACATATCGCCTATATGTATGTCGATGAAGTCTGAGTAATCGGCATCACTTACTTAATTATTTTGTACAAACAAATTAAGTGTGGGGTGGTGCCACTATAGTTTGTTTGTCGATTATATCTTCCGAGATGAGCTAACATGAATCTCAGGTAGAATGGCACCAAAAGGACGACAAGGAAAAGAAAAAGCGTCCACCTCGCAGAAAGGTCAGAAAAGGGGAAGAAAAGAGCAAGCTGAATCCTCCTCCCTAAAAAAACCGCGACGCACTTTTGGGATCAATTGGGGTACAATGTGAGGAAACTCTAAGGATGACGACTCTGATGATGATTCCGACATAGGGGGTATGACCCCATACATAGAGGAGGAGTCCGACTAATCAAGTTTTCCGTATTTATTTTCCACTGAGGGAAGTGTGTCCCGTCTAAGTTTGGGGTCCTGTTATTTGTATGCTATACTTCTTTATCTGCATTTGCATTTATTTATGTTTGTTTGTTTTGTTTGTTAGTAGTTAAATTTTAGAATTTTTTTAGTTAAACTTTGCATGAAATTGTTCTTATAGGCAACATGGTATTATGACAAGAGTCTGTGATAAAATCATTACTGTTGAGACGTTTAGGCTCCATGTGTGACTCACTGTGTGATAGTTGTATGGTTTAATTCCTTCATCTGTTGGGTCAAGAGTCTATACTTCTCCCAATAAAGTTGACCATACGCCTTGTGTGTGTGAGGTAATAGTATATTCTGTGTTATGGCTGATGCTAGAACTTGCCTGGTGTGTGTGTAAAGTGAAATAAAGAGTGCAAGTTTAGGAGATGATTTAGGCATTTGTTTGGTAGCCTGTGATTGTTTACCTTCTTTTTACCTACCCGTGTACATTATCCTAGTTAACCCCCTTTGAGCCTTTAAGCTATTTTCTTTGACAGCCTCATATGTAAGCCTAATCCATTTTTTTCAAGACCATAATTTGATCCAAATTCCTAAGTGCTTTAAATTGTAAAGTCATGTGACAAAATAAGAGGAAATTGGGTAAGACCGATGCCTTAGAGTGTATTGGTACTTGAATTTGTTATGAAAAAGAGTGTCTATCATAGAGGTGAGTTATAAAAAAAAGTGAAGAAAAGAAAAAGAAATAGAAAAAAAAATTGTGTTTATGATCAAATAAAAAGATAGTTATGTTTGAATGGCAAAATAGGTGAAAAGGGGTGGTAGATTAAAAGAAAGTAGATAGGTTGTTTGAAAGAAAGTGTAAATGGCATAATGTGATGTATTAAAGCGCTTAGGGAACTTAGTCACTATTTCTGGCCAAAATAGTCCTACTCGTCCCTTAGCCTACATTATAACTTGTAAAGACCTATTTGACCCTAAGTTTAGCATTCTGATATTAGTGGAGCATTACACTAAGGCCAAGCCTATAGTCATTAGTTGCAACATATGAATTCTTTGTGAGAGTGAGAGCAAGGAAAATCTTATACCCATGTTTCAAAAAATGAAATACTTGTGAGTGATTATGGGTGATATATTGTGAGACACACATGGTTGATGAGTTTTGGGTAGTTGTGTATGATTCTTTGTGCCTTAAATTTTGGATACGAATTAATCATCATCACGAGTCTATGTTGGAGGTTGAATCGTTTCTAGTAGTGATCATGAAAACTACTCTTTGTTAATGATTTCCGTGCCTGTCTTGACGAATATTTTGTGTTGTTACTGTGAAACGCTAAGTAGATGTTTACATGGACATAATATTTTATTCGAGGACGAACAAAGCTTTAAGTGTGGGGTGTTGATGTTGGGCGTATTTACACGCCTAAAGTACTATAATTTACCCATATTTTAGCTAAGTTTTAAGGACAAAATATAGAATTCCTGCACTTTTAGTCTTTTTTCCTGTAAGTGTGCTAACCAACGTGATTAGCAAGTTTTCAGGTATAAATGATGAAGATTTCAGCATTTTGTGGACTGTTGGACGCCAAAGGAAACCTCAACGTAAGAAGGACGACGGCTTCTGGAAACTGGTGGACTGAAAGTGATGCATGGAGAACTTGTCCCGGGCAAAAACAGTATTTCTAAAGACTTGGGGGATCAGCAGTAACTTAGTAGGATTAGGACAAGAATGCAGTAACCCAGTAGGACTGGGACAAGGATAAAAAACCTATTTTAGTAGGACTAGGACAAGGGTGTTATAAAAACCCTTATTTGCTGAATTTTTCAGAATTCAATTCATTCAATATTTTTCTATCAATTCAATTCATTCATCCTATTTTCTATTCAATTCTATTTTTCTTTTATTCGACATTTAGTACTATTCACGTTACTTTCTGACAGAGAAAGCACGGCTCTTGTGACCAACGTGAGATCATTCTAGTTTTAATATGATGATGATATTTATGGTGATCTCCGTTGCACTCATGAGTAGCTAAACTTCTCTGTTAGGGTTATGGAAGCCTTTTGATAATACTATCTATTTCTATGAGTTTGTGATTTCTTGATACATATGCTACTTATATCATTACTCTCTTCATCTTAATTGAATTCTTGTGGTTGCAAACATATAGAATACGCCAGTATAGCATTAACTTGTTCGAAAGAAAAGTTACATGTCTTGAAAGAGAGAGTGACAAGGAAATAGGGCTACCAACCCCTGTTTAAAAGTTAGTGCCGTAACTGGATTAATCTCTTGGAGAATTCGTACCATTAGTTATACGCTTTAAGCTCGAAAGAGTTAAAGTGAGATAATCCTTGATGGTCGAAAGACGCTAGGATTTACCATAGAATACGAATCTCTATAAGTGCATGCATGTCTTAATTCCGCATAACTCATAGTTAATAGATACGTAGAACTCATAAGGTGGACATAACCCTAACTTACAATTCTCATTGATTAAAATCTTACTAAACATTCTGTTTTTACTTTGCTATTTTGATACGTTTACTTCACGCATAAAATCCCCCCTTTCCGTAGAATTTTTGACCAACAGTCTACTAATAGTTGCATACTTAGTGACTGAGTATTCCCTGTGGGATTCGACACCCAACCCAGTTGGGTTCTATATTTGACAGCGACCGCTTACACTCTTACGAGAGCTGTAGTTTGAGCGTTATCAGTAGGACTAGGACAAGGGTGTTATAAAAACCCTTATTTGCTGAATTTTTCAGCATTCAATTCATTCATCCTATTTTCTATTCAATTCTATTTTTCTTTTATTCGACATTTAGTTCTTCACGTTACTTTCTGACAGACAAAGCACGGCTCTTGTGACCAACGTGAGATCATTCTAGTTTTGATATGATGATGATGTTTATGGTGATATCCGTTGCACTCATGAGTAGCTAAACTTCTCTGTTAGGGTTATGGAAGCCTTTTGATAATACTATCTATTTCTATGAGTTCGTGAATTCTTGATACATATGCTACTTATATCATTACTCTCTTCATCTTAATTGAATTCCTGTGGTTGCAAACATATAGAATACGCTAGTATAGCATTAACTTGTTCGAAAGAAAAGTTACATGTCTGGAAAAGAGAGAGTGACAAGGAAATAGGGCTACCAACCCCTGTTTAAAAGTTAGTGCCGCAACTGGATTAACCTCTTGGAGAATTTGTACCATTAGTTATACGCTTCAAGCTCGAAAGAGTTAAAGTGAGATAATCCTTGATGGTCGAAAGACGCTAGGATTTACCATAGAATACGAATCTCTATAAGTGCATGCATGTCTGAATTCCGCATAACTCATAGTTAATAGATACATAGAACTCATAAGGTGGACATAACCCTAACTTACAATTCTCATTGATTAAAACCGACTAAACATTCCGATTTTCTTTGTTACTTTGATACTCTTAATTCACGCATAGAATCCCCCCTTTTGCCGCAGAACTTTCACCAAAAGTCTAATAATAGTTGCATACTTAGTGACCGAGTATTCCTTGTGGGATTCGACACCCAACCCAGTTGGGTTCTATATTTGACAGCGACCGCTTACACTCTTACGAGAGCTGTAGTTTGAGCGTTATCAGTAGGACTAGGACAAGGGTGTTATAAAAACCCTTATTTACTGAATTTTTTAGCATTCAATTCATTCATCCTATTTTCTATTCAATTCTATTTTTCTTTTATTCGACATTTAGTTCTTCATGTTACTTTCTGACAGAGAAAGCACGGCTCTTGTGACCAACGTGAGATCATTCTAGTTTTGATATGATGATGATGTTTATGGTGATATCCGTTGCACTCATGAGTAGCTAAACTTCTCTGTTAGGGTTATGGAAGCCTTTTGATAATACTATCTATTTCTATGAGTTCGTGAATTCTTGATACATATGCTACTTATATCATTACTCTCTTCATCTTAATTGAATTCCTGTGGTTGCAAACATATAGAATACGCCAGTATAGCATTAACTTGTTCGAAAGAAAAGTTACATGTCTGGAAAAGAGAGAGTGACAAGGAAATAGGGCTACCAACCCCTGTTTAAAAGTTAGTGCCGCAACTGGATTAACCTCTTGGAGAATTTGTACCATTAGTTATACGCTTTAAGCTCGAAAGAGTTAAAGTGAGATAATCCTTGATGGTCGAAAGACGCTAGGATTTACCATAGAATACGAATCTCTATAAGTTCATGCATGTCTTAATTCCGCATAACTCATAGTTAATAGATACGTAGAACTCATAAGGTGGACATAACCCTAACTTACAATTCTCATTGATTAAAACCGACTAAACATTCCGATTTTCTTTGTTACTTTGATACTCTTAATTCACACATAGAATCCCCCCTTTTGCCGCAGAACTTTCACCAAAAGTCTAATAATAGTTGCATACTTAGTGACCGAGTATTCCTTGTGGGATTCGACACCCAACCCAGTTGGGTTCTATATTTGACAGCGACCGCTTACACTCTTACGAGAGCTGTAGTTTGGGCGTTATCAAATTTTAGAAAATAGGATGAATGAATTGAATTGATAGAAAAATATTGAATGAATTGAATTCTAAAAAATTCAGCAAATAAGGGTTTTTATAACACCCTTGTCCTAGTCCTACTGAAATAGGGTTTTTATCCTTGTCGCAGTCCTACTGGGTTACTGCATTCTTGTCCTAATCCTACTAAGTTACTGCTGATCCCCCAAGTCTTTAGAAATACTGTTTTTGCCCAGGACAAGTTCTCCATGCATCACTTTCAGTCCACCAGTTTCCAGAAGCCGCCGTCCTTCTTACGTTGAGGTTTCCTTTGGCGTCCAACAATCCACAAAATACTGAAATCTTCATCATTTATACCTGAAAACTTGCTAATCACGTTGGTTAGCTCACTTACAGGAAAAAGGACTAAAAGTGCAGGAATTATATATTTTGTCCTTAAAACTTAGCTAAAATATGGGTAAATTATAGTACTTTAGGCGTGTAAATACACCCAACATTATGCATTCTTGTTTGACACACTTGTGCCTAAATTGCATGAATTTCAACTTGTGGATGCCAAGTTGTCTATTTGTTTGAAGGAAAGAATGTGTATGTATTTGAATGCTTATTCTTCACCCGTGAATGCCTTTGCACATGATTCTTTCCTATACTACCTCTTTGCCTATGATGACATCCATACTAGTTTTGGATTTGTTTAATGTAGAGGTAGGAAATTTGTTGGTAAGTCCACTTGTGTGAGTAACAATGCTATATGGATCTTGTGGACTTTAGAACTAATTGAATAATTATCCTCGTTGTGTTCTCACTAATGGATAAAAGAGCATTTGTGTATTGTGGCTCATGAGATCCTAATTCTACCTTTTGGACCAAGTGATGCCATTAGGACCCTTGTAGCTTTTTTTTTTTTATCTCTTGGTGATTTTCGTAACCAAATCCTTTGTGCATCTTTCATTGGGTTTTTAATACTTAATTCAAAGGTTCCTTGGTTATATTTCAAGTATGTGAAACCTTGGCATGTTGAGATGATTTATTGTGCTAAACCTAACCCTCATGCCATGAGGAGTTTGTATTCATTTGTCCTTTCTTTGGTCTTGCAAGGTTTGGTTTTGAGGTCAAATATTTTTCAAGAAGGGGAGGATGATACGACCCAAAAGGCCATCATAACTTTTGATGCCATCATTCTTTGCCAACACATGGAGAATCCAATTTTAGACACCATGGAGGCCCAAAAGTATGCATGGGGAAGTCATTTTGGATACTTAATAAAGCAATTTTGTGTGTGGAAGGTTGCTTGGAAGCTTGCCTTGATAACTACTCGAGGCTCAAAAGGATTGCAAGGGTTGGGGTGCGAAGAAGGAGTCCTTACACTCCATGACCACCCTTTATTAAGGGTGTTTTGGCCTTTTTGTACCTTTTTTTTACACTCCATAAGAGCCCCTTTTCCTTAAGGGTAGTTTGGTCATTTGATGTAATAGCTATAAATAGATTCCATTAGGCGTATTTTCTAGTTATTTGATTATGTATATTTGAGAGTCATTGAAATACTTCTTCTTCTCTCTTTGAGAGTGTAGTGTAGGGCTTGTAAAAGCCATTATTGATCTTTGCTTAGAAACGGTGGTTGTAAGGCGGAGTTTATTCCCTTAGCGATCACCGTAAGAGTTTGGTGTTGTTATTGCGGGTCTTAGGGGTCTTATCATTTGATACATGATTTGGTTCCTATTTCTTGTAATCTCGTATGTCAAGCTATCTATCTTTATTGCATTTGTTTTTTATCTTGTTTCTCTTAGTCTTCATCTCTTTAGGTCATTCTTGTATCAATGTAAAAACAAGTTCATTCTAGACTCAAATTTTCCTAACTCTTCTGGTTGTAGTTCTCCTTTCTGAAAGACCAACAAATTCGTCCATGCTAATTAGCAAACAAGGCTTCTTGATCTCCTTACTAGTTGTGCCTCTCAAGAAATATCTCAGAGTTTCTCTCCTTTATGCAATAGGCATTGTAGAAACAAATGATTTTCTAGCGCTTTGGAACATCTTAGGCTCTCCTATTTTCTTGGAAGATTCAACTCTAACTCCCAAATCATACACCCGTTTCTTCTAATCGCTAGTCACCAACCTTCTTCCTCTTCAATCCCTCATTCCTTCTATGCTTCAAGAGAAGAATTAGTTCAAAGTTAGATAGTAGTATAATTAAACCATGTACTAAAAATGATCAATATTTTTCACTAAAAAAACTACGCACTCCAAAATTACAATGACGACGTTGACATGCAACTATTCATAAGTTTTTAACACATATCCAGAAAATAACAAGCTTGAACAGTATGAGAAATAGGGCAGGGATACTGCATAATCCTATCTTATCATATGTCAAATTTATGAAGAACATTCACCTAGAAATTCTAAAAAGAAGCCTGAATGTGGATCACATCAAATTGGAGGCCCTTTACTATGGAATACCTTGAAAAGTACAGATTTTCCAACTCCTGAAGCAACAAGTAAAATAGCTCCTTGTGTTTGCATATTTTAGCATATTTGAAATGTTCACCTCACATATACTTGCTCATACTTATTCAGAGACCTTACCTCTACCTCGTGGAGATAGAGAGTTTGTTTTTGAAAGACTAAATCTCAAAGAGAAAATGAAAAAAAATTGTTTGCAGAAAAATATGTATGATAATTGACATAGTAACCTTACAAGTTGTAGCTTATTTTTTCTAATAACACAGTTTCAGAATATCCAGAATCATACCATAAGGTTTTCAATAGTTCAGAAGAAACACTATTTCCAAGATAGTAAAAAGAGTGTTATCTACACTAGACCGAAAACATGTCCAAAATAGTAGCAAAATCAGTCTCCAAACTAGACACCAAAACAGACCCATTACATGTCAAATTATACATTAAAAAAGACCAAAAACATTCCTTGAATAGTCACCAAAAACAAATTCAAAATAGACCTAAAAGAGACTTAACACAGATCCAAGATATAAGGCTAATGACACTATCCTCTTCTTGTCCTTAACTTTTCAGCCCTTTGCGCTTGTAACTGGTTAATAGTAACTGCATCTTCCCCCTTCCAAGTTAATCCAGTTAATGTTATTAGAAGGTTTATTGGTTCACTAACACCATATCTATCACCTCTAAAGCTTATAATGCTACACCCAGTTAGTTGTTGTGGTCTTTGTCTACTTTGTAATCTTTGTAGATAAGCTTCCTTAAATTTTTTACTAGGTATTAGAAGAGGTTCTTTGTCATCTTCCTCGAAGTGGGGGATGTTAAATGATATCTTGTTCATCAGGTTCCTCTTCATTAGCTAAGTCACTCTCAGGCTGCCTAGGCTATCCAGGCTGCTGCTTCTTTCTCCCCCCAGCAGGTTGTTTCTTCTTACCAACAACTTGATTTACATGCTTTGACATAGCACAAAAAGTGCACCAAATACAAAGTCTAATTAAATTACCCTTCCACAACCTATTGAATTATGGTTAGGCAGTCCACAAATGCTATATGTCACCGCTCTAATTTTTCTTGATTGCTTCCATTCTCTTTGCCTCTTATGTGCCTCTTCTTTTTGTCTGTCCCTCTGAATATTAGGTCTTACAATAAGCTTAACGATATTTGGTGGTTCCATGACTTGTGAAGGGTCAACCTTCTGGAAGACTTCTCCCCTTACAAGCTGCAACTTGCATTTGTAAACTTGTAAAGCTGCCTCCATGCTGTAATACCTATCAATTTAAGAGTTAGGCTTTATTTTCTTGTGCTCCGTACCGTTAATTGCATGTGGACATGGAATTACCGTGAGATCCCATGTCCTACAAGTGCACCTCTTCTCCTTCAGATTGACAATGTGTTTATCTTCACCTTCTGTGACCTCATAGCCATTGTCCCCATTGCCACTAACTCTACAAACTTAAGATATCTTTACAAACTCACTATACAATGCTTCACTTTTGCTACTAAACTTATCATCTTTCCAATTCATCACAAAGCTCTCGTTTTCTGCCAACCTTGATCCTAATTTCTCCAAACATTCCAATAATAGGCATATATCTTGCTTTAAGTATCCATCCATTGAAGGACTCTATAAAATTATTGTCTACTACCTTATTTTTGAACATTGTATCAAGATAAGCCCTGCACCATGTTTAGGGAGGATACCTATCCATTTACTGTCTAGCTTCTTCCTCCACCTGTTTGATCTCTTCAAGTTGGTCTTCAAACTCCTTTGAAAAAGAGGTCCATGCAGACCACCACAAAAGCTTCTTCAGTCACCTTTACCCCATCCCCTGCACCAATTTGACTTAATATGCCTTACACAATAACTATGATGTACATTAGGCAGAACACTCCTCACTGCATCAACCATCCCTAAACATCACATGAAAATAAATACATATCATGTAATATCATAATCAGCATACATATCAAATAAATCAATAGTATTAAAAAATAATGTTACCATTTGCATGTCTTATATGAATGTAATTTCTTCACCACTTTAAAGTTCAAGTGCATGCTGTAAATGTTGCATGAACCAAGTCCAAGTTCTTTTAGTCTTTTTGTCGACCACAACCCATGTTATAGGATAGAAATAATTCATACTTTCCTGACCAACAGTAACTAATAATTGTCCTTTAGTTTTCCCTTTAAGGAATGTACCATCTAACCCAATGAGTGGCCTTAAACCTGCCTTAAGACCTATTTTCAATACCTGGAAGCAAGTATACATCCTTACAAATTTTTCCTACCATTTTATAGTACCTCATCAGACAATGGAACTACAACATCAGATCATGGATTAGAACTCCTTAATTTAGTTGAATAAGCCTCTAGTTTATTGTAAAAGTTTGTAAAACTACCCTAAAGAGATTCCAAAATCTCCTATTTTGCTCTTTTGCACTTTTCTTCACTCATATTTACTTCAATCACCCTATGTGAGTCAGCCTTCATATCCTTGACCCTGTATTTTGGGTCACTTTGAATCTTTTTCTTGAAATAATGGCTATGGTTGTGTAGTCAATCATATTATTGTCATATGTAATCAAACGAGGATCAATATGATCTATTAGTATTTTGACACTCACTCCAGGAGTAGTGTCAGCCTAAAAAATACATAATTAAAAGTGACAACCATCAACACTACATGTATATCTCAATCTTTTTCTCACTTTTCACCACAACAAGTTCTACCTTTTTAGACAAAGCATAAAGTTTGCAAAATTGTCTTGCTTCTGGTATATGTTTCAAGGACGTACCCTTAGGAATCTCCTTATAATCTTGCAAATTATTTGTTATTATCCTTTTTTTTCTAAAAAAAATCTCTAATTCATCAGTGTCATAGTTTGAACAACTAAACACCATTTCATCATCACTTTCATTATCACTACAATCAGTTCCTGCTTCATCAACTATTGGTACGAGTAAAAAGGAACTACTATGCATGATAATGTCTTGTACATCAACAGGTAACTCGCAACCATCAATAGAAAACACGTGAATGGAATTATAATCCTCAGGTACAAAAGATAATAATGTCTTAATTCCTTCATCCCCTTATATTTTTCACGATCCAAAATTGATAGGTCATGCTGGCACTTATCGCGGTGTACCTTGATAAGCAAGCCTATCACCCAAAATGATATACAAAGGGGGAAAACACAGAAGTGACCCCAAGGTAAGGCTTCTAGAACAAAACCAAACCACATAGACATGATGAAAGTGGAAAGAATAAAATCAACATTTTCAGTGAAAACTCCCAAAAACCTGGTGTCAATAGCATAAAAATATATCTGCTACAACTCGAATCCAAATGAAATACATAAGATGTCCAATTACACAAGAAAACTCTATCTCTGAAGTAAAAGAAAATATATAGTCTATAAGAAAGGTAGTAGAATACATCTGGACGCCTGAAGGTCAACCACTACTTTGAAAACACCAAATCTCAGCCGAATCAACCAAGCTGGAGTGCACTTGAACTAGGACCTGCACAGAAAGGGTGTCGTAGGCATGTGTATGGTTCACTTTTACTCAACAGATATCATAGACCGACTGAGCAAAGAGAAAATGAGGTACACAAAATACACACTGACACCTATTTTTTACCAAAGATGTTCACTTTATGTTTGAAAATGGTTTTTATTATTAAAGTGACAAAAGATAAAGTTTGCTTCAAAAAGGACTCTTTTAAATTTAAACTCAAAGTCGCCACTTGGCATAAGTCTGGTTTGTCAAGTCACCTTTGGAAATCTTTTTTTAAAATGATTTTGACTCTTTTAAACCGATCCGCGAACAGAGATTCTAGTTAAGAAATTCTGTTGACCGAGGGGAAGGTGTTAGGCATGATCACTCCGTAGAGTATTTCGGCTAGTGTGACACTGTGAAATGCATAAACCAAATAAAACACAACACACAAAACAAGCAATCAAATAGCCAAAACTCCAAAATAGTGTCCAGTTCAATTTATTACAAACCAAAATAAAAATGCTGAAATTAATACCTAAACTATTCTAACTATCCTATACTATACTTTACCTGATGCCTCGGGCCTTGATCACGAGCCTTATTTGTGGACATGATTCTTCGAAGAATTCCTCGATGAATAATTACAATTTTCCTTGGGACATTCCCCGATAAATTAATACAATGTCAACTTTGTGCGATGAAATAGAAATTATTCAACAAAATATTTAAATATTCGATAATCTACAAGTTCAAAATTTGCCTACCCGAGCCTACCATTTGCCTACCTAGCTCGACCTATCATGGCATTATCACATTCAACGACATCAACAAATCAAAACAACTAATGCTTGCTTTTTATCAATTTTCAATTTCCGCACCAATTAAAATTTTACCAACTCTTTGATTGTTAATTTATTCTTTCTCCTCAAGAATTTAAAATCCAAATCAAACATCAATAGCATACACACCACAAAGATCCAAATACACCATGCACTCAAGTTATTCACACCTACAACAATGATAAGAATTTGAGATAAAAACAAAGAATGGGAGTAAGAAAAATGGACCTCAATTGGAGCTTTCAATATACCAAAGATAGAACCACATTCGGAAAAATCTTGATTCAAACCTCAATCATGAACTAACTGACCTTGATATACGCCATTTTTTATTTTGTCATAAATTCAAACCCAAAATCTTAAAAAAAAAAAAAGAAGCAAAACCTACACTGATTTCGTGTATAGCGGGTCTATCTAGCTATTTTGATGAAAAGAGCTACCACCGGTGGAGTTAATGGCATTTTTTAGTGTGGGAGGGGGTTTGGTTGATGGGTATTGGTGAATGATGAAGCTGGTGGCTTTTTGAAGCTCCAGCAGCGATGGAAAGTGTTGTTTTTTGGTGAGTTTTAGACAGAAATGGGTTCGGTTTTGGTCGGGAGCTCGATCAACGATGGATATGTCTATTCCATCCAGAATCTAGCTGGAGAAAACCATTCTCCCCTATTCCGTTCAACTCAATTTCCTCTTTCTTCTCTCTTCTTTCACTCTCTTTCTCGATCTCTCTCTATTCTCCTTTCCAATCTTTACTAGTTTCTCCCTCTCCCTCAATTTGCTCTAATTGTATGTATATATGAGTGTCTTCGTATGAGTGTACTATTATATGTGTATTTTTCAGAGAGTTGAATCTGTGAATCAGTGGTATTCTGTGGGGAAGATATCAGTGGAGGAGTGTAGGTGTATGTATGACGTTAAGTGTGTGCTATGGTGAACCTTCCAATGAGGGTGATATGTATTGTTGTTATATTAGAATGGCCATCAAATAATTTTGTTATGAGGTAAGGTAAAAAATGTAATCATGGGGGGTTAGTATAGGCACGTGGGATGGGGTATGTGGGGTGAAGTGTCCGTTTTTAATTGGAGTGGTCGTTATTTGTTGAGAATTTGGTTATTTTTTGTCCTTTTGTGAAAAGATTATCACATGGGGTTAGGGTACATTGTAAGGTGGGGTAAATGGGTAAATTTGGTTTTGGGGAGTTACAAAATTATGTGTCCACATTATGCCCCTCTTGGGATGTGAACACAAAGTCTTTTCAAATAAAGAAGTAGACAACGAGACAGAATTTTGACCCAAACTTTATTCCAAAGAAAGAAAAAGAAGGATAGAAACAACTGAGTCTTTATTTTTGAAATCCTACCTATCCAAGTTATGAGGGAATCAAGACACATGTATCTCAAAGAGTTGGAAGGAGATGACTATACCGAGTTGGAGAGTCGCGTGAGGTTCTTTTGAGGTTCCTTTCTGCGGCTCTGTCATTAGATCAAAAATGAAACTTACAAGTTAAAAACATAAATAAAATTACAAAAGTACTATCTATGCAGCTTTTCTTGGCTCTTTACTTGTTATTTCATCACCCTATTCTCCAGGTGGGCTCCAGACTTATAATTTCCTTACTCTGTTCTCCAAGAAAGCTCCCAACTTATGATTTCATCCCCTTATTGCTTGGCTTTCAATTTATTTCACCCTGTTCTCCAGGAGGGCTCCTGACTTGCTATTTCTTTAATCTATTGACTGTCAATTTCTTCACCTTATTACTTGACTTTCTACTTTTTATTCTTTTTGTTCTTCAGGCGGGCTCCTAAAATCACATCAAAACTAGAAAGAAAATCATCCCAAACGAAGGTTATGATAGAAATCTCAATTTTCAAAAATAAAGTCCCATTTTTCAAGGGGTCCTAACTGATGCTTTCAATAATATGAATTAAATTTTTACTCCAGTTTATCATCAGAAAACTTTTCCGGATGTCAAATCCAATCATAACTACTTGCATATTGCAATGATGAATCATGATTCTGACCAAGAAATGCATTTCTTGAGAGTAAAATTAAATGACCAAGACTAGGAAGTGTGTCTCCTAAGAACTAAAGTGAGGAATTCGGACTAGAAATTGCATCTTCTAGAGGTAAAGGTTTAAGTTAGAAAGTGTGCCACCTGACATATGAAAACTAACAAGGAAGTGCATCTCCTAAGCGTTAAGTGCAATGACTCAACTAGAAAATGTGGCTTCTAGGAGTGAAGGTTCAATTTAGAAAGTGCATCACCTAATAAATAAAACTTGAATTACTCATATAAGGAGGTGTATCTCCTAGGGGTTGCATGGAAGGACTCTTCTAAAAAGTGCATCTTCTAGGAGTAAAGGCTTAAGTTAAGAAGTATGTAACCTAGAAAGCCAAAACTTGAACTACCCTGACAAGAAAGTGTGTCTCCTAAGGGTTAAGTGGAATGACTTGACAAGAAAGTGTATTTTTTAGGAGTAAAGGCTTCAGTTAAGAAGGGAACCACCTAACAAGTGAAACTTGAATTATCTTGACAAGAAAGTGCGTCTCCTAAGGGTTAACTATTCAACTAAAAAGTAAATTCTCTAGGAGTAAAGTCTTAAGTTAGGAAGTGAACCACCTAACAAGCGAAACTTGAATACTCACCAAGGAAGTGTGTCTCCTTAGGGTCAAGTGGAATGACTCGACTAGAAAGTGAATTTTCTAGGAGTCAAGACTTAAGTTAGGAAGTGAATCACCTAACAAGTAAAATTCGAATTACCCAATCAAGGAAGTGTGTTTTCTTAAAAATGTCACTTGAATTACCCAAACAAGGAAATGCGCCTCCTTACAAATGTCGCTTGAATTACCCAAACAAGGAAATGCGTATCCTTACAAATGACACTTAAATTACCCAGATAAGGAATCGTGTCTCCTTACAAATGCCACTTGACTTACCCAAGGAAATGCATCTCCTTACAAATGCCGCCTGAATTACCCGAATAAGGAAATACGTCTCCTTTCATATATCGCTTGAATTATCCAAACAAGGAAATGCATCTCCTTACAAATGCCACTTAAATTTCTCAGTCAAGGAAATGCGTCTCCTTACAAATGCCACTTAAATTACCCAGGGAAATGAGTCTCCTTACAAATACCGCTTGAATTACCCGAACAAGAAAATGTTTCTCCTTACATATGCCGCTTGAATTACCTAAATAAGGAAATGCATATCGTTATAAATTCCACTTAAATTACCCATACAATGAAATACGTATCCTTACAAATGCCACTTGAATTACCCAAGGAAATGTGTCTCCTTACAAATACCTCTTGAATTACCTGAACAAGAAAACATATTTCCTTACATACACCTCTTGAATTAACCAAACAAGGAAATGTGACTCCTAACAAATACCACTTAAATTATCCTGAAAAGAAAATACGTCTCCTTAAGATTAAATGGAAGGACTCAATCAGAAAATATAACGTCTAGAAGTGAAGGTTCAATTTAGAAAGTGCACCACCTAATAAATGAACCTGAATTACCAAGATCAGGAAGTGTGTCTACTAGAGATATTGGATTGTGAGTTTATCCATGGTTTTAATTACCAAACCTGTGCAACAACATTGCCTCTTGCATTTGTAGAAGTGAGAAATTATGACCTTTGATGTTTAGGCTTTGAAATCCTTGATTTGAAGGTAACATGTCTTTCTGTTTCATTCAAAGAAAACTTGTGAGTTTAAAAATATGGTGGCTGGTTTGTAGCTTTAGCTTTCGCGGAAATCTCTCTTGCCCTCATCACATTTAATCTTGATTCCAACCATTAACATATATTATTGACTTGATGCATCATTGACCCAAACTCAGATTATTAAGAGCGACTCTAAAACAAATACAGTATCTCTACTTTGTCATTCTCCTCAGATTAAACCTTTGAACCTTGGTATTTCCATGAGTTTTCAGACTTGTCTGTTGATAAAATTTTTAGCATGCCTTATTTTGGATCACAACCATGTATCTTTCATGTGTTGGCCTTTTGTCTTGCTTTGTGCAATTAAAGAAGTTGGTAGCCAATTTTGAAAGCTTTTCTCACTTGTTTTGACATAGACTTGACTCAAAGACACGAGAAAAATGACACTGATTTTTTATTTGGATAATTGACTCAGGAAAACAAGAAATAAAAATATAGAGAAGAAAGAAAAGACAATGAATGTCCTTATTTGAAAAAAATAAACAAAAAAATTATCTAAAAATAATAGTCAACTCTAGTGATTATGCCATGCATTTTGGATTAAGCTGCCTTATCTTTCCATCCAAACTTTCTACCAATTATTCTTGAGTTAATGACCCTGAAACTGAGTTACTTTCTTGAACCATTTGCATTTAGAGACCTCATTCGGCTAGTGGCACCTTGAAGGGTTTTCGCCAATAGGCCTCTTTTATTTTTCTCACCCTTGCCTTATGGTTCCCGGCAGGGTTGTCACCAATAAGACTCTTTCATTTTTATTTCTTTCAACTTACAGTTGTCTTATGGTGCCCATAAGGGTTTTCACCAATAAGACTCTCTAATTTCATTCTCTCAACTCACAGTCGTCTTACGGTGCCCATGAGGGTTTTCACCATAAGACTCTCTCATTTTATTCTCTTAACTCACAATCGTCTTATGGTACCCATAAGGGATTTCACCAATATGACTCTCTCATTTTTATTTCTCTTCTGATTTCTTATGTTGAGGAAGACAAGTAGTACCTAAAATGCATCATTATATCCATTGCATTCTTAGCCTTTACATCTTTAGATATTGATCTAAAGGTCCTTCTTTTGTTGTAACTTGGCTTTTGGATAGGGTTAGAAAGAAAGAATGACATTTTAATACCTCATACTTTATTCTAGCTAATTTCATCTCAAGAATGTATAGTATTAGCTTCTAAATTGAATGATGGTTATTCCATGAGGAATTTTCAAGATATTTACTTTTTTTCATGTGGGAAATTCAATAAACTTTCCATCGATATAAGATTTAGCCAAATTCGATAACCAGGTTAGAAGTTAGGATTATTCTAAGTTTTCGTCATAAAATAGGGCCATATTAGTCAGTGGCGCGCCGCGCCACAAGAGGAAATGACATTTGGTGAAATTCAGTACAGTTCTGCGATTATGGCATGTCGCTCTAGGGCAAAAATTCAGAATTATCCATTTTCCAGTGTCTCAGCGTGATTTCCCCTACGTCATGCCAAAGCTCCAGGTCACAAAGGAAGTGCCAACACAATGGCTCTGCATTGCGCCATCCCTCAATTTCCCAATTGTCAAAATCCATTGACATGGCGCGATAGCGCTGCATTGCGCTAAAGGTCTAGTTTGGGAAATTTTTATAATTTTAAAAGATGAATCCAAGGGTTAAAAGGGTTAATTTTCTACCCCTATTTAAGCCCTTTAACATGTGATTCAACCACTTTTAACCCAAAATACACTCTCTTCTCTCAAAAGCCTCTCAAGAACAACCTAGGGCTTTTCATAGAAGATTTAGAATCAAGAATTTCCTCTGTCAATCTTAACAAAATCACGAGCCAAGATATGCATAGTGTTCATTCATGGACACCTTTCATCCATGAAGCCCAAAAATCCCTTATCTAAATTCAAGTTTATGGATTTTCTTATGAATTTCATGATTGGGATACTTTTGTTCATGTGGATAATGAGAAATTGAATTCTACTCCATGTTGGGTGATAAATTCTATGTGGGTTAAATTATTATATATATATATATATATATATATATATATATATATATAGATTCATGCAAACCTATGACTAAACCCTTAAATGATGAAATTAGAATTGAACCATGATGTTTAATTATTGTACAATGATTTTTACATGTACCATGCCTACAATATGTTTGATTAAATGCCTAGATGAAGGGAAAATGCCTAACTAGCATGATACCGTGAAATACCCATGTATGTACAAGTTATGCCTGTCGCATGTTTTAATCGAATGCTTCTATAAATGTATTATGGATTATGATGTTAGTTATAAGTTCAAGTATGTTATGCTTGGTCATTTTCCTTCCATCGAGTCTTGGGGGTACTTGTACCTGAATATTAGTTGTGTTCCTAGAGCCATGTCATGCTTTTACGATACTCTCAATCAAGTTGTGATCCTTAGACTTCAGACATCTTATGACTCAGGAAATCGACATGATGTCATGAACTCAGTCAGTTGTCAGATATTAGTAGTATTCTGTCAGTCAACAGAAGTCAGTAACTCAGTCTATGTTTAGTTCAGTAAAACATGTTCAGTATCTATTTAGATAGGAGTATAAATTAGCACCGAGCAAATCCAAGGATAGGAACTCACCTGTTATATGAGGGTGTGATCCTTAGAAACAATTCTTGAGTTCTAGAACTATGTAGCCAGCATAGGTTGAGACATCATAGCCTGTTATATGAGGATAGATAAGGTGGCTTAACCTGCTATATAAGGGTTCCCACCATTCTCATTAGAGTTACCTATTATATTAGGGTCACTCACATGTTATCCTTACCAGTGGCGCGGTGTTGACACCCTTCCAATCAGGGCACAGATTGCACCCCAGTTCATCTATAATGCATTATTTGGGGCATATCGATTAGATGACTACCTCCCACAGTCTCAGTATTAGTCTTAGTAAAAGAACCTAGATTGTTCTTTAGAATTCAAGACTGTCGGATATAGTCAACTCAGATACAGTATAGAACTCAGCTAGTTCCATCAGATTCAGGATTGTCAGATACAGCCACTCATGTTATCAGTTATCAGAATTCAGTCATTATTCATGTTAGTCATCAGCATACTCATGTTATCACGATGTTAGATATAGTTACTATGTATGCATGCATGTATTCTCACATTTATATTAGTCAGTTAGCCAGTATTGTTCATGCATATAAATCCCATGCATTCAACCTACCTCACATGCATACCAATACATTAAAAGTACTGATGCATTTGTGCTATGGTGTCTTATACCATAGGTTCTGAGACACGAGCTCCAGAGCATCAGTATATTCCAGATATCAGCAGTCAGAGTTAGAAGTGAGTCCTCATTCTTCGAGGACATAATTATTTCTCTATTATCTCATTAATTAGTTTATTAGTTGGAGTTAGTTGGGGACATATCCCATCAACTTCTAACTCTAATAGTTCAGTCAGTTAAAGGCTTTCTAGACTATCATGTTTGAGACTTCAGTATGTTTAGTTTTGTTTTTGGCATTCTATTACCCCACACAGATATTATATCATTCAGATCATGTTTAGTATTGAACCTTATGGCCTTTCAATGTATTTTTCTGCATTATTATGTCATATTATGCAGTGTACAGGTCCAGATATCAGTCATGGGTTATCTTGTAGTCCTTTGGGGTCATGAGCACCGTGTAGCATTTCGGGTACCAGATTTGGGGCGTTAGAAACTTAGTATTAGAACCTAAGGTTCAATAGAGTCCTAGGAAGTCTGAAAGCTACATCTAGTAGAGTCTTGTACATGGGTGTGTTGCGCACCACATTTATGTACAGGATGCTATAAGATATTTTAGGAATAGTTTACCCTCTTTCAGTATTCATGTCCTTCCAGTGAGCATAATCTCAAGTCAATCTCTCAGTTTAATCCATTTCTCCCTTTCTTCTACAGAACATACCTCCTTAAAGAAAAAATAGGAATCAGCCAGCCCCTCATCCCGAAGAACCTTTGGGCGAACATATTTCTCATGCAGAGTTTCGAGCTGCATTCACTACTCTTGCTAACTCAGTTGCTTCTCTGAATGAATGACCAGTTGTCATTCCGTCCAAACCAGTGGCCAATTTAGCTATAGCCAGGATTTGGGATTTCACTTGAATGAATCCTCCATCTGTTCTCGGATCTAAAACATATGAGGACCCTTAGGAATTCCTATATTAGGTGCAAAAGGTGAAAGACATCATGGCAGTGACTACAATTGAGAGTGCTGAGCTGGCTGCATATCAGTTGCAGGATGTTGTTCACACTTGATTCAAGAAATAGAAGTCAGAAAGGGCAGATGATGCAGGGTCGGCTGAGTAGGAGGAATTTACGTCTGCTTTCCTTGATAGATTCTTTCCTCTTGAGCTTAGGGAAGCTAAGGTGTTAGAATTCATCATTCTCATCCAGGGTAATATGATAGTGAAAGAGCATTCTCTTAAGTTTACTCAATTATCTAGATATGCCCCTCATGTGGTTGCAGATAGAAGGGCAAAGATGAGTAGGTTCATTTCAGGGGTAAATGATAGCATGGTTAATGAGTGCAGATCTTCCATGATGAATAGTGATATGAATTTATCCAGGCCTATGAATCATGCGCAACAGATTGAGGAACGAAAGATTAAGATGAGGGAGAAACAAAATAAGAGGGCAAAGACAGGTAGTTTTAACTTCGTTCAGCCAAAGTCAGAAGGAGGAAACCATTCTCAGTTTCATTCTAAGTCATCAGTTTCAGCTCTTGCTACAGCCAGTGCTCTATTTCCTAAGTTTAAAGAGGGTAACAAAGACAAAGAGCCAGGCTCTAAGTCCTAGGACAGTGTTAACAATGGCCGCACCTATCCTCTTTGACAAACTTATGGCAAGCACCATCAAGGTATTTGTAGAGCTGGAAGTGGTATTTGCTTTGGATATAGCAAGTCAGGCCACAGAGTCAAAGATTGTCCTCAGCCAGGTCCTCAGGGTCAATATAATTGCTTCTCAGCTCAGTTCGGTTGCCCAAATCAGCAGGGTGCCACCTCCAATGCTACTAGTGGGCAATGCCCAAATCTGCTCTATGCTCTTCAGTCCTGACAAGATTAAGAAAATTCTACAAATGTGGTTACTTGTATGTTACAGATCTTTCATATACATGTTTATGCATTGCTAGATCTAGGATCTTCTTTGTCTTTTGTCACTCCATATATAGCAGTCGATTTCAGAGTCAGTCCCAAAATTTCTAGCAGAGTCCTTTTCAGTCTCTACCCCTGTGGGTAAAACCATCATAGCCCAGCGGGTATACAAGAACTGCCAGGTTATGATCTGCAAAAATAGAATAGCTTTATTCCTGCTATGCTATAGTGATCTGCAAAAATAGAATAGTCCAATTTCAGTTCCCAAATAAACCCATCCTTGAGTGGAAGGTTAGTACTTCAGCGTTTAGAGATCAACTTATTTCCTACCTTTGATCAAGGAAAATGATATCTAAGGGATGTGTCTATCATCTTGTTCATGTTAAGGATTTCATTTCCAAAACTCCCAGCCTTGAATCAGTTCCAGTTGTAGGTGAATATTCAGATATCTTTCCCAAAGATCTTCCAGGAATTTCTCTAGAAAGGGAAATAGACTTTGGCATTGATCTTCTTCCAGATACTCAGCATATATCTATTCCACCATACAGAATGGCACCAGCAGAACTCAAAGAACTAAAAGAACAATTAAAGGATCTCCTAGATAAGGGATTCATCAGGCCTAGTGTTTCCCTGTGGGGCACTCCAGTATTATTCATACACAAGAAAGACGGTTCTCTTAGGATATGTGTAGACTACCATCAACTCAATAATGTCATGGTCAAGAACAAGTATCCTCTTCCCAGAATCGATGGCTTGTTTGATCAACTTCAGGATGCCAGTTATTTCTCTAAGATAGACCTCAGATTTGGCTATCATCAGCTTAGATTTAGAGAATATGGCATTCTGAAAATAGCTTTCCGTACTTGGTATGGACATTTTGAATTCTTAGTTATGTATTTTGGTCTTACCAATGCCATAGCAGCTTTTATCGACTTGATGAACCATGTGTTCAAGCAGTACTTGGATATGTTCGTCATAGTCTTCATAGATGATATTCTAGTATATTCCCATAGTAAGCATGATCATGCATACCATCTCAGAATAGTACTTTAGACTCTCAGAGATCATCATCTATTCACCAAATTTAGTAAGTGCAAATTTTAGCTAAGTTTAGTAGCATTCCTTGGTCATATCATTTCCGATGATGGCATTAGAGTGGATCCTTAAAAGACCAAAGTAGTAAGAAACTGGCCTCGCCCTATCTCTCCATCAAATATCAGGAGTTTCTTGGATTTATCCGGCTATTACAGATGGTTTGTTGAGGAATTTTCTTCTATTGCATCTCCTATGTCCAGATTGACTTTGAAAATAGTCAAGTTTTAGTGGTCATATCCTTGCAAGAAAAGTTTTTAGGAGTTGAAGACTCGACTTACCTCAGCTCCAGTATTAGCTCTTTTAGACGTCCAGATGGGCTCATAGTGTATTGTGATGTATCCAGATTGGGTTTAGGTTGTGTCCTCATACAGCATGGTATGGTCATAGTCTACACCTCCAGATAGCTTAAACCCCATGAGAGGAATTATTCTACTTATGATCTTGAGTTGGCAGTCGTAGTCTTTGCCTTAAAGATTTAGAGGCATTATCTATACGGTGTTTATGTTGATGTGTTCATAGATCATAAAAGTCTTTTGTATGTCTTTTCTCAGAAAGATCTCAATCTTCGTTAGAAAAGGTGGTTAGAGTTCTTGAAAGATTATCACATGAGTGTCTTGTATCATCTGGGCAAGGCCAATATAGTGAGCAACACTCTCAGTAGACTATCTATGGGTAGTGTTGCTTATGTGGATGACCGTAAGAAGAAGTTATCTTAGGAAGTACATCATCTTTCCAGACTAGGCATTTTCTTAGTCGATACAGATGAAGGTGATATATGGGTTTAGAGTAGTTCAGAATCATCTATAGTTTCCGAGGTGAAAGAAAAGCAAGATAGAGATCCCAACTTTATCAAGTTGAAAGAGTCAGTTCAGGATCAGAAAGTAAAGGTTTTCTCCCAAGGGAAAGATGGTGTTCTGCATTGTCAGGGTCGTCTCTGTGTTCCAGGTGTAGATGACTTAAGGCATTGAATTCTTACAAGTGCAGTGTGCACGCTACTCTATTTATCTAGGAGTCACAAAGATGTACCATAACTTACGGGAAGTCTATTGGTGAAGTGGGATGAAGAGAGATATTACAAAGTTTATGGCTAAGTGCTCTACATATCAGCAGGTTAATCAGAAACCTAGTGGTACTATGCAGAAGTTCATTATTCCTACTTGGAAGTGGGAAGAAATGAACATGGACTACGTGATGGGTTTACCTCGAACTCATCATTAGCATTATTCAGTCTAGGTCATTATAGACAAAATGACCAAATCAGCCAATTTTCTTCCAGTCTATACCTTTTATTCAGCCGAGGATTATGCCAAACTCTACATCAGGAAGTTGTTCAGATTGCACAGTGTTCCACTATCTATTATCTTAGACAGAGGTACCCAGTTCACCTCTCATTTCTGGAAAGCATTCCAAAAGGGTCTTGGTACCCAAGTTCATCTCAGTACAACCTTTCATCCTCAGGCAGATGGTCAAGCAGAAACGACAATTTAAACGTTAGAAGATATGCTAAGGGCATGTGCAATAGATTACAAGGGAATTTGGGATGACCACTTACCTTTGATTGAGTTTACATACAAATACATCTATCATTCCAGTATTTAGATGGCTCCATTCTAAGCACTTACGGTAGGAGATGTAGATCTCCGATCGGTTGGTTCGAAGTTAGTGAGGCCTTAATCATAGGGCCTGACTTAGTATTCGATGCCTTAGAAAAAGTCCAGTTGATTAGAGAAAGACTCTGAGCTTCTCAGAGCCGACAGAAGTCTTATACAGATATTCATAGAAAAGGTCTCGAGTTTGAAATTGGTGATCATGTCTATCTAAAGATCTCACCCATGAAGGGAGTGAAAAAATTCAGCAAGAAGGGAAAGCTTAGTCCCGAATATGTTGGTCCCTTCAAGATTCTCAGTCGCTTTGGTAAGGTAGCCTATGATCTTAAATTGACTTTAGATCTAGCCTCAGTTCATCCAGTCTTTCATGTACCTTTGATCAAGAAGTGCATAGGTGACCCATCAGTTGTAGTCCCTATTTAGAGCATTGATGTTCAGAACACTCTCTCTTATGAAGAGATTCCAGTCAAAATCTTAGACTATCAGACTTGTAGATTGAGGAACAAAGAAGTCCCTCTAGTTAAGGTTCTTTGGCAAAATCAGTCCATCGAGGGAGCTACTTGGGAAACAGAGGCAGACATGCGTACCAAGCATCCTCACCTCTTCTTCACCAACTCAAATCAAGATCAAGGTAACAGTTCTCTTTAATCTTACTCAGTTTCATGTTCAGTGTTCATCAAAAACTTGGTATGCAGTTTCATACTCATGTTCCCATTATAAACTTGGTATCAAGTACCATTGCATATTCAGTCATGCACTCATGTATCAGTTCAGTTATATAATTATACATCTAACATGCATTCTCATTGTGAGAAACTTAGTTCTTCAGAACACTCAGTCATGCATTCATGAATCAGTTATACATGTATCAGATATGCATGTTCAGTATTATATTTTCATCTTGTCAGTCATGTCAGTCATGAGATCATGTTCCAGTTATTCATGTTCATTATATACGTCAGTTGTCTTTTCTCTCCTCTCAGTCATTCTCATTTGAGGATGAATGTTTTTAAGGGGGAGATATTGTAATACCCCATACTTTTTTCCAGCTAATTTTATCTCAAGAATGACTAGTATTAGCTTCTAAATTGAATGGTGTTTATTCCATGAGGAATATTCAAGATTTTAACTTTTCATCATGTGGGAAATTCAATAAGCTTTTCATCGATATAAGATTCACCCAAATCCGATAACTGGTTAGAAGTTACGACTATTTCAAGTTCCCATCATAAAAAAATGCCATATTAGTCAGTGGCGCACCGCTCCACAAGAGGAAATGGCATTTGGCAAATTCCAGTAGGGTTCCACGATTATGGCGCGTCGCGCTGGGGCCCAAATTTAGAATTGTTTGTTTTATAGTGTCTCAGCGCGATTCCCCCCGCATCGCGCCAAAGATCCAGGTCACAAAGAAAGTGGCAACATGATGGACCTGTGTCACTCCATCCCTTAGTTTCCCAATTGTCAAAATCCAGTGACACGGTGCGATAGCGCCGCGTCACACTAAAGGTCTAGTTCAAGAAATTTTTACAATTTTAAAAGACGCATCCAAGGGTTAAAAGGGTCAATTTTCTACCCCTATTTAAGCCCTTTAACACGTGATTCAACCACTTTTCACCCAAAATACACTCTATTCTCTCAATAACCTCTCAAGAACAACGTAGGACTTTTTATAGAAGATTCAAAATCAAGAATTTCTTCTGTCAATTTTCACGAAATCACGAACCAAGGTTTGCCTTTTATAAATTCAAGTTTATGGATTTCCTTATGAATTTCATGATTGGGATACTCTTGTTCACGTGGATAATGAGAAATTAAATTTTACTCTATGTTGGGTGATAAATTCTATGTGGGTTAAATTATTATAGATATAGATTCATGCAAACCTGTGACTAAACCCTTGAATGATGAAATTAGAATTGAACCATGATGTTTAATTATTGTACAATGATGTTTACATGTACTATGCCTACAATATGTTTGATTAAATGCCTAAATGAAGGAAAAGTGCCTAACTAGAATGATACTATGAAATCCCTATGTATGTACAAGTTATGCCTATCACATGTTTTGATGGAATACTTCTATAAATGTATTATGGATTATGATGTTAGTTATATGTTCAAGTATGTTATGCTTGGTCATTTTCCTTCCATCGAGTCTTGGGGGTACTTGTACCCGAAATATTAGTTGTGTGCCTAGAGCCTTGTCATGTTTCCACGATACTCTCAGTCAAGGTATGATCATTAGACTTCAGACAGTCTTATGACTCAGGAAATCTCCATGATCTTATGAACTCAGTCAGTTGTCGGCTATCAGTAGTATTCTGTCAGTCAACAGAAGTCAGCAACTCAGTCTATGTTCAATACAATAAATCATGTTTAGTGTATATTCAGATGGGAGTAGAAATTAGAACCGAGCGAACCCAAGGATAGGAACTCACCTGTTATATGAGGGTGTGATTCTTAGAAGCAATCCTTGCATTCTAGAACTATGTAGCCAGCATAGGTTGAGACATCATATCCTACTATATGATGGTAGATGATATGGCTTAACCATCTATATAAGGGTTCCCACCGTTATCATTAGAGTTACCTATTATATTAGGGTTACTCAGATGTTGTCCTTACCAGTGGTGCGGTATGACACCCTTCCAATCAGGGCATAGATTGAACCCTAATTTAGCTATAATGTGTCATTTTGGGAATATCGATTAGATGACTACCTCCAATAGTCTCCGTATCAGTCTCAGTAAAAGAACTCAGATAGTTCTTCAGAATTCAGTACTGTCAGATACAGTTAACTCAAATACAGTATGGAACTCAGTTGGTTCCATCAGATTTAGGATTATCAAATACAGTCACTCATGTTATTAGTTATCAGAATTCAGTTATTAGTCATGTTAATCATCAGCATACTCATGTTATCACGATTTCAGATATAGTTGCTATGTATGCATGCATGTATTCTCACGTTCATATTAGTCAGTTAGCCAGTATTGTTCATGCATATGAACCCCATGCATTTAGTCTACCTCACATGTGATAACGCTCAATCTATAGCTCTCGTAGGAGTGTAAATCGGTCGTAGTTAAATATAGAACCCAACTGGGTTAGGTATCGATCCCACAGGGAATAGCTTGGTCAACAAGTAAGCAACGATTACTAGACTTTTAGTGCAAGTCTCGTAAAAAGGGGGGATTGTAATGTGTAACCAAAATATTAAAGTAAAAACTGAAAATAGCAAAGTAAAAAGAAAGAATGTTTAGTAGGTTGTAAAACAATGAGAATTGAAGAGTTGGGGTTATGTCGACCTTCTGAGTTATACGTCTCTATTGGCTATGAGTGTGTTGAATTTTGACATGCATGTGCTTATAGAGAATTGTATTCGATGGTAAATCTAGGCATTTTTCGACCTATTCGAGGATTATTTCACTTTAACTCTTTCGAGCTTAAAGCGTGTCTAACGGTACGAATTCTCCAAGAGGTTAATCCAGTTACGGCACTAACTTTTTAATAGGGGATGGGACCCTACTACCTTGACATTATCTCTTTTCCAGACAGATAACCTTTCTTTCGAACAAGTTAAATGTTAAACTGGCGTATTCTTGCGTTTGCAACCACAAAGAATTTAGGTTAATACGAACAGAATAATGATATAAGCAGCATACGTGTCACGAACTCACAAACTCATAGTAATAGATAGTATCTCATTCGGCTTCCATAACCCCAACAGAAAGGTTTAGTTACCCATGAGTGCGAAGGAAATCACAATTGACATTGTTATTATACCAAAATAAGAATTTCGTGTAGCACAAGTGTGGTTGGCGTTAGGCGTGATTTCTTGCAAGTAACGTTTCTCTTGTTGCGGAAATTAAGAATAGATGAATAGAAGAAGAAGTAGAAAGATGAATTAAAACTAGAATGAGAATTGGTGAGGAATAGTAGAAGAATGCATAAAAATCTCTAGCAAAATAGGGTATTTATAATACCCATATTCTATTCCTACTAAGCTAATGAAATACTTAACCCAATTGTACTAGGTTAATGTATCATTATCCTAATCCTACTAAGCTAATGAAATACTTAACCCAATTGTACTAGGTTAATGTATCATTATCCTAATCCTACTAAGTTACTGCTAGTCCCCAAAGTCTTCAGAATTGCTGTTTTTGCCCGGGACATATTTTCCATGCGTCACTTTTGGTCCTTAGGCGTCCAAGCTTCCTTTTCTCCTTTTGTGAAGCTTTCTTTGGCGTCAAGTAATCCATAAAATGCTGAATTCTGCATCATTTATACCTGAAAATTTGCTAATCATGTTCGTTAGCTCACTTACAGGAAAAAGGACTAAAAGTGCATGAAATATATAATTTGTTCTCAAAACTAGGCTAAAATATGGGTAAAATATAGCACTATAGGTGAGTAAATTCGCCTATAATCAACACCCCACACTTAAAGCTTTGTTCGTCCTCGAACAAAATATCATGTCCCTCTAAACATTACTTTTAGGTTTCACAGCAGCAACACAAAATATTCGTCAAGACAAGCACAACAATTACCAACAAAGAGTAGTTTTCCAATCATTAGTAGAAACAATTCAACCTCCAACATAAACACGTGATGGTGGTCAACTCATATTCAAAAGTTAAGGTACAAAGAATCATACACAACTACCCAAAACTCATCAACCATGCATGGCTCACAATATCTTACCCATAATCACTCACAAGTATAACATCTTTTTCAAACATGGGTATAAAAGTATCCTTGCTCTCGCTCTCACAAAGAATTCATATGTAGCAACTGATGACCATAGGCTTGCCCTTAGTGTAATGCTCCACTAAATGTCAGAATGCTAGGCTTAGGATCAAGTAGGACTTTTGATGGTTGTAATGTAGGCTAAGGAACGGGTAGGACCTTTTTGGCCAGAAATAGTGACTATGTTCCTAAGCGCTTTAATACATCACATTATATCATTAACACTTTTTCTTTCAAACAACCTTTCTACCTTATTTTATTCTCCTCCTTTGTTTTTCAATTTTAAGCAACTTTTCAGCTTTCTTTTCTTTTTTCTTTTCATAACATACCTCTTATGATAGCAATTCTTTTTCATAACAAATTCAAGCACCAATACATTCTAAAGCATCATACTCACCCAATTTCCTCTTATTTTGTCACATGACTTTATACTTTAAAGCACTTAGGAATTTGGATCAAATTATGGTCTTGACAAAAAATGGATTAGGCTTACATATGAGGTTGTCAAAGAAAATAGGCTTTAAAGGCTCAAAAGGGTTTAACTAGGATGATGTCCATGGGTAGGTAAAAATGAAGGTAAATAATCATAGGTTGCCAAAGAAATTCCTAAACCATCTCCTAAACTTGCATTCTTTATTTTTGCTTTGTACACATACCAGGCAAGTTCTAGCATCAGCCACAATCATAGAATATACTATTATCTCACACACACAAGGCACATGGTCGACTTTATTGGGAGTAGTATAGACTCTTGCCCCAACAGATGAAGGAATTGAACCACACAATATCACATAGTGAGTCACAATTAGAGCCTAAACGTCTCAATAGTCATGATGTTAGCACAAACTCTTGTTATAATCTCATGCTGCCTATTAGAATGATTTTATGTGAAGCTAAGTAAGAAAAAATTTACTACTAAAAAAATTGAAAAAAAAAACAAAGAAAAAAACCAATTTCGAAAAACAACAAACTAAGCAAACAAACATAAATAAATGCAAATACGGATAGAAAAGTAAAGCATGCAAATACCACCACCCCACACTTAAACGGGACACGGCCCTCAGTGGAAAATAAATAAGAAGAACCTGGTTAGTCGGACTCCTCCTCTATGTCTAGGGTCATACCCCCTTCGTCGGAATCATCATTGGAGTCGTCGTCATCAGAACTCTTCTCCACGTCGAATTCTGGCATTTGTCGATCATCATCGGTTGGCACATCGTCATCAAGAGGTTCCTCAAAGTATGTACCTACTCCACACATCTCCCTTGCATGCATATTCATTGGATAGTCATGGTCCAGCTGTTGGAGCTCTGCAGCAGTTGGAACATGACCTCCACTCATTATGGTGAACCGTGTCATGCCATAAAGATGATGGAAGAAACTCTCATCTCGAGCATGTCTCTCCGCAGTAGTAAGGTCGACGCCATGTGTTGTTTCAGCATCTTTGACCTTTGTGAGGTCAACCTTCTTCGGGTTATGTGGGAGTTTGTGATCAGCTGGTTCCTCTTCGATGTCCTCCTTCAGCAAGATTGCTGTCAACAGGTTGCCAAAGGTGAAGTGGGACCGCTTGTGTAGTCTGGCCTTCCGCATTGTAGAACGAATGATTGCCCCAATGTTGATAGGGACATTCGTCATCAATGCATAGACCAAACACACTCTATCTCTTATTATTTTGGTGTACTGGGTCCCAGGAATAAGGCAAGCGTTGACAATACGCAACCATATTCTTGCTTTCCTATTCAAAGGAGCATAGGGGAAGGTGTTGTGTCGTCCGGTGTCTTTATGTCTGCTCCACCTTGCCATGGATCTACTTCCATAAAGTGTGTGTCGCATTGCTCTATAAGGAGGTCTATTGTACAGCTCTTTGAATGGTGCTGGATCGACTGAAGGTAAGCCAAGAAAGGAGTTAATCAAATCCGCATTGAGTTGTAGAACTTGGCCCCGAATCTTGACTTCACTGCCTGTGATTTTCGGTGACCAGTTGGCATAAAATTCTCGTGTCAAATCAAGACTTCATTCTCCCATGTCGCGGAAGATGAAATCCAGATTTAGTGCCATGATTTTCGCCAACATGCGCGGCTCCTTTTTTGCTAGGCTGTCCTTGTTTGATCAAGTCGACATGAACGTATTTTCCTTCCTTGTTGTTCCTATACCATTCCTTGGCTTCCTCCTCAAGAACCCATGCGGCGTGGTAATTGCATTGAGGATGATTCTCCTTGGTCCTTGCGACCTCTTTTCTTGCCCTTTTGGGAAGTGGTAGCCTTATCTTGTCTTGCTTTGGGTGCCATTGTACCTGAGATTTAAACAATGTTCCTATTAGCATCAGCTCGATATATACAATCTATACACAAGCAGTAGGGGTACCACCACATACTTAGGTTGTTGATACAAATTAGTGAAGTGAAAGTAGTCGATTACTTAGACTTCATCGACATGCATTTTAGGCGCTATATTCCGACAAGAAAATCAGAGACGTATCACTTCTTGCAACCTTAGCAATACTTTCATGTTAGGTATAACAAGACTACTACATAGGGATTACATCCTGGTATAGTTTCTATCAATAATCACAACCTTCTATGTCTGTAGGCAACTATAAGTCATATCCCGATGAACGGGATCTTCTAACATGTTGGTATTCAAGTGACAAGGTTATGCAATGTTCATGACTATAGCAATTCCGCAATTGGTATAACAATGCATCAAAAATCAAATTCAAGTCGGAAACAGTTTAAGATCATCCTAACGTATATGTTCACTCACATGGTTTTGTATCAACAATTCAAACACATTAACATCACCAATATTTCTTCAAAATGTAGCAATTCATAATAGACATAGCAACGTAGTACTTACGAAAAATAGATGAAGAATAAAAGAGTACTTACGTGATTGAATCCTTTGGAGATGTTCTTGTGAAGTGAGAGAGCAAAAAGAAAAATTTTGAGATGTTTTGGAGAGTATTTGCGGTGCCTAGGTCAAGTTTCCAATGTGTTTATGTTTCAAGACTAAGTCCCCTTTATATAGGAAAAGAATGGGTCGGGTTTTGACCCATTTAAAATCGGTTTTGGAGACAAAAAGTGACCATAGGCGGCGCCTTTAGCTTTGCCTATGCATGGTATAGGCGGCGCCTAATGCAAAGCATTTGCTAGCATAGGCGGCGCCTAGTGCAATGCCTTTAGTGACCATAGGCGGCGCCTTTAGCATGGCATATGAGATTCTGAGACCAAATGCTTTAGTATAGGCGGCGCCTATGCTATAGCATACTTGATCATAGGCGGCGCCTATGCCTTTGCACACTAGATTCGGAGACCTTAGGCTATAGTACAGGCGTTGCCTTGTTCGTGGCCTAGTTTTACCTAGGCCTAGCCTTGCTCGATGCCTATTTTATCATGAGCAATGCTCAATCCATAGCCTTATGCATCTTAATTCCAAACTTACCACCTTTACCATGCAATACGTCCAAATCGTCATTTGAAACCAATCTCTTCATTGAATACCTCTTGCACCTACATTTGCTCAAAACCAATGAAAACGATTAGTATGATGGGTTGCCTCCCACCAAGCGCCTTAGTTTTGGTCGTGGCACGACTCTTATTTTTGGATTTTCATTTGTCAAAAGCAAAACAAGTACTACAACGAAAGAAAGACAAAATTATAAATGATAAACGATAAACGATAAACGATAAACGATAAACGATAAACGATAAACAATAAACGATAAACGATAAATGATAAATGATAAATGATAAACGATAAACGATAAACAATGGGTTGCCTCCCATCTAGCGCCTTATTTATTGTCGTGGCTCGACATAGTTACCTCGAGTACTTAGACTTCGTCTAGATAAGTGATGGACATATAATTCATCGAGTCAAGAGGACCAATATAAGGTTTAACACGTTGACCATTCACCTTGAAGACAACACCATTATTGTCTTCCAATTCAACTACTCCAGACGAGTAGACTTGGATAAATTTGTATGGACCAGACCACTTGGACTTTAACTTACCTGGGAATAGCTTCAATCTAGAGTTGAAGAGAAGTACCAAACCATCCTTTTGGAAGTTTCATCGAACAATCCGCTGATCATGATACTTTTTTATCCACTCCTTGTATAGGTCTGACCTTTCATATGCATGGAGACGGAACTCATCTAATTCGTTCATCTGCTCCAACCTCAAATTCATCGCATCATCCCAATTCAAATTCAATTGCTTCAACGCCCACAATGCCTTATGTTCGAGCTCAATGGGTAAATGACAAGCCTTCCCATAAACTAGTTGATAAGAGTTCATGCCAATGGGTGTTTTGAATGCAGTCCTATACGCCCATAGTGCATCATCTAGCTTCCGAGACCAATCCTTCCTATTAGCATTTACTGTCTTTGCAAGGATTGGCTTGATCTCCTGATTGGAAACCTCTACTTGTCCACTCGTTTGTGGGTGATAAGGCGTGGCTACCTTATGTTGCTTGACACCATACTTGGCCAACACGGATTTGAATAGCTTGTTGCAAAAGTGAGATCCTCCATCACTTATGATAGTATTTGGTACTCCAAAGCGAGAGAAGATATTCCTCTTCAAAAATGCTACAAAACGCTTTCCCTCGTTGTCATCCAATGCTACAGCTTCAACCCATTTCGAGACATAATCTATAGCAACTAAGATGTACTTCATTCTAAACGAATTCACGAATGGACCCATGAAATCAGTTCCCCACACATCAAAGAGTTCTACCTCAAGAATTTTCGACATGGGCATTTCATGGTGTTTCGAATTAGCACCTTGTCTTTGGCATTGGTCACATCTTCTAACAAAGTCGTAGGCATCTCTAAATATCGAAGGCCAATAATATCCACTTTGCAATACTTTTCTTGCCGTCCGATTGCCTGCGTGATGTCCTCCAACTTGGGAAGTGTGGCATGCTTCCAATATAGTAGGCACCTCTACATAGGATATACATCGTCGAATAATACCATCCGCACATCATCGAAACAAATATGGCTCATCCCAATAGTAGTGTTATACGTCATGCATAAACTTCCTCTTTTGATGGTATGATAAATTGGCAGGTATTACATTACTCACCATAAAATTTGCAAAGTCGGCATACCATGGTAACTTTTTTGCTATTGTCTCTAGGATCTCCTCGTCAGGGAATGCATCATCAATCTCGATATCAGGCTGCGCCACATGCTTGTTCTCGAGTCTAGATAGATGGTCGGCCACTTGGTTCTCGCAACCTCTTCTATCTTTAACTTCGAAATCAAACTCTAGCAGCAGCAATACCCATCGAATTAATCTTGGTTTTGCATCCTTCTTTGTCATTAGATACCTAAGAGCTGCATGGTCTGTATGAACGATCACCTTAGTACCCAATAGATAGGCACAAAACTTCTCAAATGCATACACAACCGCTAGGAGCTCTTGTTCTGTCATAGTGTAGTTCCTTTGGGCTTCATTTAGGACCTTACTCGCATAGTAGATAGGATGAAATAATTTCTCCTTTCTCTGACCAAGCACAGCTCCAACGGCTATACCACTAGCATCACACATGACTTCGAACGGGAGAGACCAATCTGGTGCTACCATGACAGGGGCTTCAATGAGTTTTCCTTTGAGGCATTCAAATGCCTTTAAGCAATCTTCATTGAAGTCAAACTTCGCATCTTTCTCCAAGAGTTTGCACAATGGACTAGCAATTTTGGAGAAGTCTTTGATGAACCGACGATAGAAACCTGCATGGCCGAGAAAACTACGAACTCCCTTCACCAAAATTGGAGGCGGTAGCTTCTCAATGACTTCGATTTTTGCTCGATCAACCTCAATTTCTCTTTTGGAGATTTTGTTCCCAAGATTGATTCCTTCTTTTACCATAAAGTGGCACTTCTCCCAATTCAGCACTAGGTTGAATTCTACACATCTTTGCAATGCCATACTTAAAAGTCTTACCAACAACTGAAAAATCATCCATAAATACCTCCAAAGTGTCTTCAACCATATCAAAAAAAATTAACATCATACAACGTTGAAAGGTGGCTGGTGCGTTACATAGCCCGAATGGCATACGTTTGAAGGCAAACATACCATATGGGCATGTAAACGTTGTCTTCTCTTGGTCTTCTGGTGCAATACAAATCTGATTATAGCCTGAATAACCGTCTAAGAAGCAAAACCATCCTTTCCCCGCTAATCGATCTAGCATTTGGTCCATAAATGGCATTGGAAAGTGATCTTTGAGTGTCCAAGAATTCAACTTTTGGTAGTCCATGCATACTCTCCATCCAGTGATGGGTCTGAGTGGAATAAGCTCATTCTTCACATTCGCGACCACCGTCATGCCTTCTTTCTTGGGGATACATTGTACCGGGCTTACCCATGTACTATCAGAGATTGGATACACAACACCCGCGTCTAACCACTTGATAATTTCTTTATTTACCACTTCTTGCATAGGTGGGTTTAGACATCTTTGATGCTCAATGGTGGGTGTGCAATTCTCTTCAAGCTGAATTTTATGTGTACAAATCCCAGTTGGAATACCAATAATATCCGCAATGGTCCATCCAATGGCTCTAATATACTTCTGTAGAATAGCAATAAGAGCTGCAACTTGTTGCTCAGCCAAATCTGCTGCAACAATGACTGGAAGTGTGTTTCCGCTTCCTAGGAATGCATACTTTAAATGTCTTGGCAGCTTCTTCAATTCTAATGTGGGTGGCTCTTCAATAGATGGCTTAGCTGGTGGCGTGGGTGGATTCTTGAGATCAAGGTCCAGCTTCTTGGGAGCATAGCGATATGTCCCTAATCCTGATAGAGCACCAATAACTTCTTCACAATTTTCAGCATCCTCATTCTCTCCATTCATGAGCACAACCGCCACAGGGTCACCAATAATTTGCTCTTCTTCAAGTAATTCTTTCTCATCATCAAAGAAAACATCAGCCACCGAAAATACACTCAGATCTTTAGGTTGCTTCATTGATTTGCAAATATCAAAGAGAACTACTTCGTCATTTATTCGGAACGAAAGCTCATTAGCTCTCAAATCAATAAGCACTCTTCCCGTAGCAAGGAAAGGACGCCCCAAGATTATGGGAACTTCTGAGTCTGCCTCACAATCCAAAATTACAAAGTCTGCCGAAAAGATAAATGAAGAAACCTTTACCAAGACATCACATAGAATACCAACAACTCATTTTACCGACCTATCCGCCATTACGAGCCTCATGTGGGTTGGAGTAGGATCACCCAACCCCAACTTCTTATAGATAGATAATGGCATCAAATTGATGCTGGCTCCTAAGTCGCATAATGCTTTGGCAAAATTCAAAGATCCAACGGTGCAAAGAATAGTGAAAGCGTCGGGGTCAGCCTTCTTCTGAACTATTGATCGGGTAGCGATTGCGCTGCAGTGATGAACATCATCTTTCAACTCATAACTTGCTACCCGCTTCTTTGTCAAAATATCCTTCATAAATTTCGCATACCCAGGCATTTGTTCAAGTGCCTCCACCAATGGAACATTAATCGTCAGCTGCTTTAACATAGTCATGAATTTGCTGAACTTCGTGTCATCTGCCACCTGTTTCAATCTTTGAAGAAAAGGTGGTGGTGGGTATGGAATTGTTCTCTCCACGGCTTTCTTCTCCTCTTGCTTCCGTTTTTCAGCTTTTTCAGGTTGCAAATCATTGGGGTTGACGTCATGGACGTCGTGGCCTTGTTCTACGGATGCTTCTCCTATCACTTTATCATCAATATCCGCTGCTTCATCGACCACTTGCTTACTTTTTGCTGAATTTTCCAGTACCTTACCACTTCGGGTAGTAATGGCCATGCATGACCCATCATTCCTTGGGTTTTGCACAGTATCGCTAGGTAAAGTGCCAGCCTTTCTTTGATTGAGTGCTGCTAAAAGTTGGCTCAATTTGCTTGATTGAAGTGGAATGAGAATCAACTATTTGTTTCATAGAGGACACATCGTTAACTACCTCCATTACTCCCGCACCCACTGCTTCCACTCCTTTCAAGATTTTATCCATCATGTCTTCCATACTTCCAGAACTAGATGTGGTGGCGTCACGTCTTCCAGGGGAACGTACAAACCACTCTTTTCATTCTTGTTCTTCCAACTACCTTGGTCCTTGTTTCCAGATTTATCATAATAGTTCCGACCTTGGTTTCCTTGGGTATTACCTCGGAAACCCCCCTGATTGTTCAAGTAGTTGGCCTCTTCTTCTGAATCATATTCGTCTCTTCCTTTTGACACAATAGCTTTCACTTTTTCGGTCTTCCCTGATAATAAATGCTTTGTAAGAAGATCCATTTGTGTTTTCATGTGCGCCATATCTTGATCATGTTCTTCTTCTCTTCTTCTTTGGTCTGCAGTCATGCCAATAGATGAAGTGGGGCTTGCTACCTCAGAATCCCTGGTATTCCAAGCTCTACTTTTCTTCGTCATACGATCTAGCATATTGCTTGCTTGACCAAAGGTGAGGTCCATAAAAGATCCTCCAGCTGCATTATCCACCACTGGTTTAGTTATTGAATTCAAGGCTCTGTATAATATCTCCATTAGGTGAACATTAGTCATGTGATGGTTTGGGCATCTCGCTATCTTTGTCTTGAACCTCTCCCATGTTTCATGAAGAGCTTCAGTGGGAAGCTAACGGAAGTTACTGATTTCATTTCTCAATTATGCTCTTTTGGATGGCGGAAAGAATCTTTCTAGGAAAGCGTCTCTCAATTGCCTCCAATTTGTAATAGAATCAGGAGTCAGCCTATTCAACCATAGAGTTGCCTCCCCAGACAGAGACAATGGAAAAAGACGTAATGGAATTGCATTTTGACCAACACCAGGATTGTCAAATGACTTACATGTAGAAATAAAGTTGATGAGATGTATATTCGGATCATTGTCTGCTAGTCCACCAAATAATTCCTTGAGTTGCAAAAACTGAATCACGGTGCTTGTGATGTTGAACTTGGCTCCGGGCGCTAATGGTGGAGGAATAATGGCTCATGTGGCTCCGGCTCCATCAAGATCATCATCATCGTCGTCAAAAGCTGGTTGCATGGGTTGGTGATCATACCTAAATCGAGCTTGACGACCTCTTCTGTTGGCAGGTGTTGCGATTTCAGCATCATGCCTTGGGTTTAGTAACTAGTCATTACCTAAATCCTCATCGTCGAGATTCGTTGCTCGCCCAGGGTTATCAATGTTTTGTTGTTGAACTTGAGCGGCGGCAAGAGCAGCTAATCTCGCCTGTTCCTGTTGAGCAGCCATCCTTTTGATTTCTGCTTGTGCTTCCATTCTGCCAATACATTGTGGTTTAGGATTGATAGGTAATAACGGTTGTCCAAAACTTCTAGTATGGGGCATGCACTGAATAAAAATCTGCAGTAAACAAAAACAAAAACTGAAAGAAAAAGTACCAGAATCTTTGACCAAAGAGTCTAGTAATTATCACAAACTTAAATGACACTCGTATTCCCCGGCAACAGCGCCAATTTTTGCTAACACTCAATCTACAGCTCTCGTAGGAGTGTAAAGCGGTCGTAGTCAAATATAGAACCCAACTGGGTTTGGTATCGATCCCACAGGGAATAGCTTGGTCAACAAGTAAGCAACGATTACTAGACTTTTAGTGCAAGTCTCGTAAAAAGGGGGGATTGTAATGTGTAACCAAAATATTAAAGTAAAAACTGAAAATAGCAAAGTAAAAAGAAAGAATGTTTAGTAGGTTGTAAAACAATGAGAATTGAAGAGTTGGGGTTATGTCCACCTTCTGAGTTATACGTCTCTATTGGCTATGAGTGTGTTGAATTCCGACATGCATGTGCTTATAGAGAATTGTATTCGATGGTAAATCCAGGCGTCTTTCGACCTATTCGAGGATTATTTCACTTTAACTCTTTCGAGCTTAAAGCGTGTCTAATGGTACGAATTCTCCAAGAGGTTAATCCAGTTACGGCACTAACTTTTTAATAGGGGATGGGACCCTACTACCTTGACAATATCTATTTTCCAGATAGATAACCTTTCTTTCGAACAAGTTAAATGTTATACTGGCGTATTCTTGCGTTTGCAACCACAAAGAATTTAGGTTAAGACGAAGAGAATAATGATATAAGCAGCATACGTGTCACGAACTCACAAACTTATAGTAATAGATAGTATCTCATTCGGCTTCCATAACCCCAACAGAGAAGTTTAGTTACCCATGAGTGCGAAGGAAATCACAATTGACATTGTTATTATACCACAATAAGAATTTCGTGTAGCACAAGTGTGGTAGGCGTTAGGCGTGATTTCTTGCAAGTAACGTTTCTCTTGTTGCAGAAATTAAGAATAGATGAATAGAAGAAGAAGTAGAAAGATGAATTAAAACTAGAATGAGAATTGTTGAGGAATAGTAGAAGAATGCATAAAAATCTCTAGCAAAATAGGGTATTTATAATACCCATATCCTATTCCTACTAAGCTAATGAAATACTTAACCCAATTGTACTAGGTTAATGTATCATTATCCTAATCCTACTAAGCTAATGAAATACTTAACCCAATTGTACTAGGTTAATGTATCATTATCCTAATCCTACTAAGCTAATGAAATACTTAACCCAATTGTACTAGGTTAATGTATCATTATCCTAATCCTACTAAGTTACTGCTAGTCCCCAAAGTCTTCAGAATTGCTGTTTTTGCCCGGGACATATTTTTCATGCGTCACTTTTGGTCCTTAGGCGTCCAAGCTTCCTTTTATCCTTTCGTGAAGCTTTCTTTGGCATCAAGTAATCCATAAAATGCTGAATTCTGCATCATTTATACCTGAAACTTTGCTAATCATGTTCGTTAGCTAACTTACAGGAAAAAGGACTAAAAGTGCATGAAATATATAATTTGTTCTCAAAACTAGGCTAAAATATGGGTAAAATATAGAACTATAGGCGTGTAAATTCGCCTATCATCAACATGCATACCGGTACATTCAAAGTACTAACGTATTTGTGCTATGGTTTCTTATACCATAGGTTCACATACACAAGCTCTAGATCATCAGTAGATTCCAGATATCTGTAGTCAGAGTTAGCAGTGAGCCCTCATCCTTTGAGGACATGATTATTTCTCTATTATTTCGTTAATTAGTTTATTAGTTAGAGTTAGTTGGGGATATGTACCATTAAATCCTTACTCAGATAGTTCAGTCAGTTAGAGGCTTTCTAGACTATTATGTTTCAGACTTCAGCATGTTTAGTTTTGTTTTGGGTATTCTATTACCACACACAGATGTCATATCATTCAAATTATGTTCTGTATTGAACCTTATTTCCTTTCAATGCATGTTTCTACTTTATTATGTCATATTATGCAGTGTACAGGTACAGATATCAGTCATAGGTTAGCTTGTGGTCCTTCGGGGTCATGAGCACCGTGTAGCATTTGGGGTACCAGATTTGGGGCGTTACAAACATGAGGCCCAAATGACTCTTGAAGTGGGGTGAGAGTTACAACTTTTGGAATCGACTCAAACAACAAAGATTAACTCATGCCCCAGTTTCTTTTGACTAGGTAATTCTAATTTTTTTATTTTGTTGGACCGAGCCCAGAGTAGGGTAGTCTATGTATCTCCCTCCCCCCTACCGAGAGAGGAGAATCAGTTCACACGTAGTTTTGACAACTTTTTCCTTTGCTTGACTCTAATTTTTTTCTTTTTATTGACTCTTTTCACTTTGGAACTTTTCTGACTTTTTTTTCTTGACACTCATATTTTTTCTTCCTTTTTGACACATTTTTTCTCTCTCTTAGAAAATAAAAACTTTTCTAAATCTATTCTTTTGCTTGACACTTTTTTTTAGCTTTGCTGACTTTATCTTGATTCCAAAAGAGGGATATGAAAGAAAATAGCACTAGATCTCAAATGGGGTAAACAAAGGATGCCACAATATTTGGATAGCAGAATGAAATGCCTTCGTCGTATCAATCCTTGAAAATTCCATTACATATCATGCAATATGAAGTGAAAGATAAAGATCATTTGTGACACTTTAACAGCACTAACTTTAACTGAGCATGTGTGTCACTTGTTCTTATACACTTGTCAAACATACAACTCTACCTTTGTTGTACATCTCTTACATCGAATCACCCATGCTTTCGTGAAGCTGATTATCTTCATGTTTCTCTTGATATAGGAATCACACATCTACTATTTGACTTGAGTTATGCTTTTCAGTTAATGGCCAAGTTATTCTTGTGATTCTCAAAATAATTGCCTTAATTTTGAAAGAAAGCTTCAACATTGTCACCAAATGTCTTAACACTCAACCTATTTCTCAGATATTTTTTTTTTCTAACTTTAGCCCATTGATTCAATGTTTCATGATTAAGATGAATTTTAAGATCTGATTGAAAATTCTGCAAGCATGTCATAACACTAGAACCAACATAAAAAATAGTGTAAAAAAGAAAAAAAAACAACTTAAAATAAGACAAAACAACAAAGAATACCACATTTTAAATAAAAGGAAAGATAGAAAGGTTTAAACGAAGATGACAGAGAAACAAAACAAGATAGATTCCGAACTACAACCATGAGATAATTTGGAAAATAGAAAGAAAAACAAAATAAAATACAAATAATCATTCCTAGTAAGGAAGGGAGTGACTTTCCAATTGCTGAGTTTGACATCTTAGCCACTGATTTGCACATCATCATGACTAGAGCTTTCACCCATATCAGACGCATTCCCTAATTGGTGTAAAATTATTCTTTGAGTTTCTCCTTTTTGCAAACTCCAGCCTCGGTTGAAAATTGGACTTAGAAGTTCCTTGATAAATATGTTGGGGTAAAGCACAATGTTGAGGGACCGATGCACGCCATTGTGGATAAGAAGACGGATGAGTATATCATTGTGCATTGTTTAAAGGATATTGAGGAAGTGGAATGGAATATCTTGGATTTTGCAAAGAGGAACCTTGTTGCAGGTGAGCATGTAGATCTGATGTACAAGTTTGGGGTTGTGTCTAATAGTATTGTGGAGTTGACCCTCTCAAGCTCCGTTGTGGCCCCGACATAAAAATAGCTACATTCTTCTTCTTCTTTTCTTTAGTCCCCCTTAATTGATGATAATATTATCCCAAGTGTTTTATAGAATTGTCGTACCCATCATGCTCCTAAAATTCTGATACCTCAAAGTTAGGAGGGAGGTTAACACTTGAAGATATTCTTCAATCCTTATATGCAACATCTTCATAATTCGCAAGTCCCAGAGAATTTTTCATAGCCTTTTATGCACTCTTCATTTTCCAAGCCATTTTCTCTTGCTCTTTAACAGATTGAGGAATCACAATCATTGGGAGGCATGCCAAAGTTGGAGCCTCAATAGAGGGTTGAGCTACAGAAGTAGATACGATAGGTGGTGCTATCAATATGGCAGATTTACATTAAAGAGCTAGAGAATGGGAGATGGAAGCATTGCGATACTTTTAGCTTGGAGTGAATTTCGAGGCATGTTATGGTGCATCAACAACAATAGGAAATTGACTTTTCAATTGTAATGGATAACTCAAGGTATTTTTTAGGTCAATAGTAGAGAATGGAGGAGGAGTCGGCCTATTAGTCTAAGCTTGATACATTTCCATCATTTGTTGTCTTAGCCTTACAATCTCTTGCGTTAGACTCTTATTTTCCTGACTCTTTGTTTGATCCATGATGTTACTCTCTATATCCTTATTGGATACAACTAACCCTTCCTTGGATTTGGTGTGATGTGGAGGACCAACCAGAATGACAAAAATAAACCACATTAAACTAACTAAACAAGAGATAACAAAAGCGTTTGAGTTTAACACTTCTCAAAATATTTTTTCTTTTTTTGCTTTTGAAAAGATCATCAAACCCAAGAAGGGTGCCTATGTATCTCAACCCCGAGAGGGGAGAATCAGGTGTGCGTAGTTCGTGAAGTTTGTCCACAAAATGGCCAATCAGACTTTTTTTCTTGAAACTCTAGAGAAAAGAAAATAACAAATTGTCAAAAGAACTGACGAAAATCTTTTTAAACTTTTTCAGCTTTAAAATCTTTATACAAAATTAAACCTATGATTACAAAAGTAAAATCCTTTGGGTTTTCGATTTTGAATTTCATACAAAGATGAAACTTAAAACTATTAAGGAAAATTCTTTTGTAGTTCTCTTTTAAAGATGTATATGAAACACCTACTCTAAATGAAGAGTGAAGAAAATCTTTTTAGATTTTTTAAATAAGATCACTGAACCCTAGAAGGGCTGCCTACGTATCTCACTTCTGAGAGAGGAGAATCAGGTGTGCGTAGTTTGTCCAGATTGTATGATTAAGTATTAAATAATAAACTAAACCTTGACTTAAGTGACACGACCAAAGATAGTCTGTATACCCCGAGAAATTTTTAGTTGAAATTTTGTGCGTAAACGTGTTGGGTTCTATCTTCTAGGATAAATTATAAATTTTTCATGCGAAACATCTTAGATTATGACCCACCATTGCGTAGATTATCGAATAAGATTTCCAACGATATGTGGATCATCCAAAAAGGACACCCGAGCGACGAGTTATGAACATTCTGATCGAACCATGAATAGTAGTGAATAGTAAAATGTGCAGGAAAAAGTACTGAGGCCTGGCGTATTTTTGCTCCAAATTTAAATGATCATAACTCCTTGTATAATTATTTGGGTGATCTACTATATATCAACGAAAATCTCTACGAGTCCTCTTTCGAATGAAATTGGTTTCATTCAATTTGTCTATCGGAGCAAAAAGTTATGGTCGATCTACTTCAGCCTATCAAAAGTGAATTTTTGGGTCAACTTCAAATGATCATAACTCCTCGTACACAATGATCTCGGTGAGATACTATATATCAACGGATATATATATGAGAGTTCTCTATCTAATGAAATTAGTTTCATCTAATTTAAATATCGGAGTAAAACGTTATGGTTGATCTACTTCAGACTATCAAAAAAGTCCACCAAAGGATAAATTCGAGAATTTTTTTAATTTTTAGGGGCTTTTTGGTCATTTCCCCACACCCAAAATCCATCCAAACCCTATATTAAAGCCTATTAGAAGTATTATATATTCTATTTCATCAAAATCCCTCAAAAAGAAAACCCTAAGCTCCTACATCCAACTTCAAGAACCTCCAAAGTTCACAATTAATTCTGCAAATTTATTCAAGATTCTAAGTTCCTAGTTCAAGAACTCCAAGAACCATCATTTAAAGGCACGATTAACATCTCAAAAATGAGTATCGATCTAAAGTTCATCATTCAATGTATGTGGAGTTTTTCAACAAGAACTCTCTTTCATTCTTGCGCCCAAAAGTAATTTGCTTTACAAAGACATGATTTTTATTTGATTTTTATGAATTTGAAGCATGAACCCATATCTTATGATGATTATTATGAAATCTTGATGTTTATGATTTTGAAAGATGAATTTACATGTGTGGTGATATAAAGCATGAATCTTGAACGATATTTATCATGATTTTGATATTTTGGTCGTGAATTCCCATTGGAAATTATGTTTTTTTAGAAAGTCTATGTTATAAGTACGTTGATGTTGAATATTTGAGATATTTTGAATGATTTGACCTTTTTCTCTTAATGGAGTTGTTTTGAACTCGAGTGTGAAAGAGATCCACAACGTGGTTGATTTTAATAGATAGGAAGCATGCTTCCGATGTATATTTATATGTTACTAAAATTGTTTTGTTATGGATTGTCTTTGAAATGATCTGAGCTAAGTCTGGGAGAAATCTTTAGCACCGAGTGGGAGGTATAAAGCGACCTTACTTCTCTAGAACTACGTGCCCCCATAGGAGTGAGCCTGAGGCTGATTTATATAGTGATCACTAGTTTGTGTGGATTTGATATCGATAGTCCTACTCCGATGGCAAGGATAGGATGTTTCTCCCCAACGTGGGTTGTACGTTGGACTCCATATAGCTCACATGGTTTATGTCGGTTATAGGATCTCCCAGTGTGTGTGTGTTTCCTTGTGTCTATGGTGAATGGTGAAGTGATTTGAAAGTGAAATTGTGAAAGTTATTCTTTCGAAATATTTAAATGATATTTACATTATGAGAATTGATATTCTTGATGAACTGAAAGTGATTGATAAATTATATGATGACCCACATGTGTTATTGTACTTATTTCGTCCTCTCATGATTATGATGATTTTTTTCGGGCTATGTGAGTCTTTCATACATCCTGCATATTTCTTATAAATATTTATGATGATGATGTTTATACAACTGCATACACCCCCATTTACTCGGTTCATTTCCATGGCACTGACCCACATCTTTGGATGTGGGCTACATTTTCTTGAAATGTAGGTTCAGGTGCTCAGTTCCAGGTTCGACAGTAATTCTTTGGGCATGTTTTTCTACATCCTCTATTGTGGTGAGTCCTCATGTTCCGAGGATGTGATGTTTGATGTTGGTTTCACGGAATTATTTACATTCGATTGGGATATGCAGATATATGGCCACTACAACCACGCTATTTATGATTTCTTTAGGGTGCATGTCACAGTCTACCATGTTGTGAAATTGAAAGGTATGTCAATTTTGATGCGGTGGAGAGAGTTTAGGTATATAACGTGACAGACCATTCAATACAAAGTGATTATCACGGTGATAATTTTGTCTTCACCGTGGAGAACCGTCTCGCCAATCAATTTATTGAATGCAAGTGCAAGGCCTTTAAAAGTGAAGGGATTGCATGCAGCCACATTATGAGGACGATGACTTTCAAAAGGATTCATTTGTTTCATGATAGATATAAACTTTTCCACTGGAGGAGAGACATAATCCGCCCATATCTTAGTAAATTCTTTCTAAGAGGATACCTAACAATGATGGATGAATATTGAGTGATCAATGGGATCAAGAAATGGTTCGATAGAAACTGCAACCTCGTATTTGACTGTCTCATTAGACGCAGGGACCAAAAAAATATTTTGAAAGCTCATTTCAAAACATACATGGTCTGGGAAGATGACATGGTTGTCCCTAATGTTCCTAATTCGAACTCCAATACTGATGTAATAATTATAAGAAATCTGAGGAAAGTTTATTCACATGGATGTCCCCAGATCAACTGAAATAGATCTTCGTATCAATATGCATTCCATGGAGATGCTAAGCGATGGGGATCTGGATACTATAATGTATACGAGAAGGGACAAAGCAATCAAGTTAGAAGTGGCGGCGGGAGATGGGGTCGTAGAGGTAGTAGAAGGGTAGGGTGTGTGGTAGTAGAGGAGGTAAACGTGATGATGCAAACATAAGTAATCATCCGATAGTACATGAGTTTTTGTATTACGATGTGCCTTTTCTTTCCTTAATCTTTATTGTATTTGATTTTATGACGTTGTATGATACTCATAAATACTACTCTATTTATGTATAGGTGTTGAAGTTGTTTAATATTATGACTATGTTATCTTAGATAGGAGTATCCTATTTAACCAACTCGTAGTGCACTTTATTATACTGGATTAAGATTTTCAGCCTCATCATGCATCATACAGAAAAGAAATATGTTGCTGCTGTTGTAAATTTTTAAAAAAACACAGCAATAGATGGCAAAAGTATGTTCAATTTGATTGGTTAATTGTTTTGTAACAAGTAGAATGACAAAGGCATATTCGAAAGGGTTAGAAGATCCCAAATCAATAGAAATAATCATTTGCAAGCTTATAGACAAATCGATCATCCATATTATTCAAATCAATCAACTTTAAAATTATCAAAAATCACTACGTCGGTAGTAGAAAGGCAAAAATTAGACAAAGAAAGAGTGGTAAAAATATTTGTAGTGACATATATGGAATGTTATTAAACGCCACAGTAGTATAACTAGTATCGTTCTTATGTCTCCAATTTATAGGCATCAATTTATGTTTCTTTATCCCATTGATCCTTGGTCACATATATTAATGAATAAATCGTCTTTCTTCAGTCCCTGCGCAAACTTCAGTCCTCCAAACTGATCCATTACTGGAGCTACTTCCTCTTTGAAAACTAACTCTGTTTATGTTTTTTGGCCATCAAAAATATCGTACTTCCCACTACCATTTTTGTCGGTCGAACAACGTAAATGATGGTGGTTTTGGAAGAAAAAACAGTTACAGTGAGGGTCCAATTTGTAGGAGTTTGCGAGGTGACCGGTGAAAGACGATCTGTTCTTTAAGAGAAGTGGCCAAGGATCAATGGGATGAATAAACACGATGTGATACCAATAAATTGGAGACATAATAATGATTCTAGTTATACTACTATAACGTTCAATAACATTTCATATATGTAACAACAATTATTTTTACCAATCTTTGTTTGTCTAATTATTGCCTTTCTAGTTCCGACGTAGTGGTTCTCGATTATATTAAAGTTGACTGATTAGAATTATTTAATGATCGATTTGTCTACTAGCTTGCATATGATTATTCCTGTTGATTTGGGATCTTCTAATGATAAAAGGCATAACATGTCTTGACTGATATTACGTTATGATGATCCACAAATGTTAACTAAAAATCATGCATTGTAGCCAATTTGCGCTGATGAGACTTTAATAGAATGACTCTTCTAATATTTTTCTAGCAATTAATGTAGACATTTATTGGAATCATAATGCATCCAACGTAGTCTGATTGAAATTGAAAATAGTCTCTAAACATGAAGTTACCTACTTCAATGTTTTTCAACACTAAACCACATATGTTTAAGCATGTGTATTTTATTTTACTTTTATATATAGTATTTATCAAAGCCTGTCAGTTTGAAGTTTTATTTCCTAATCTCTTGCGGGCAGTATTGGAAATATTTGGATCTTTAAAGTATTAGCATCATTAAGAAGATTTCAATTATCACTTACATCTCAGTAAAAATTAAACTAATAATGCTGCACAATGTTAAATGGAAAGGCAGCAGTAAAGACTAATATTAGAACATAAACAAAGTAAAAACATATGAACAAAGAAAGATAACAATTATCTGGTTAATATCATTCGTGAGATGGAGGTTGGTTGTGGTGGCTTCGTTATTTGATCCCCCACTATTTCCATGTAACTTATAAGCAGCTTCTGCTTGCGACCAAAACTCTCCATACCTCTACTTATAGCATCAACCTATTTTCTAACCTCGGTCATCTGAGAACACAGCGACAAGAGTTGATTATGGGGAGCCGAAAAGTGTTTGGTGGTGAAAGGGGCTCCGGGATTGGAAGTTGCAGTATTATTTTCTTGGGATCCCATTTTAAGTATCAATTCTTGTTTTTTTATTCTGTAGATTATCTCATATTCACTGATTTAAATAGAAAGGCATAGAAGGCTTCAAAAACAAGTGAAAGTTAAGGTAATAAATGTGGTAGATGTTTCAATAGTCATAGCATTTAAGAAATTATTATATTTCCAAGGAATGTAGTTGGAAGGTCGAAAATATCTCAACTTTGACCAATTTTCAACATTCAACATTTAATAAATCGAAATAAAAAACTCAAACTTTTCAGTTAATAATAGTTATTCTTTTGTGTAGTTTATCTTTGTAGTTATTTTAAAGGATTACTAATACGGAAAAGCTTTTGGAATAAAATACGTTAGAAAATTTATACAATTTTCTTTAGTTAATTTATTGATAATTCAAATATTTTTTCTCAATGAGATGGACATATCTTTGAGGGTATTCATCAAACATTTATAGTTGAACGACTCTTCATTTCATTTTATTCTTAATAATCACTGTAGACGATGGTTGGTATAACAATTTTTTTTTCGTAATATCAGTGGATAGGCATGCTTGGGCAAAACAAAAATATTAATTCGTTCATTTTTTAAACCGTGTGTTGCATTTTGAATTCATGCCTTTTAGAAACATTTAGTTTCATTTTCATATTTTTTGCGAATTCTTGCCTTTTAGAAATATTTTGGTTTATATTTGTCAAAATTTATATTTGAAGTTACATGATCTTCCTCTATGGATGGGATAAATGACTTATCGTGTATTTATAGTAATCAGTCAATAAAGCAGAAACATAAGCATACATTTCATTAAGACTAGAAAGTAAAAATAACATTAAAACATTAATATTTTCTTTAAAATATTTCTATTTTCTCTCTACGTTGTTGGGTGCGTTGGAGGAAGTTGGAGGTAGATGGGAAGATCTTGGAGGCAACATCATAATTCTGTCCAATATTTTCCCAATGATCTTGATCACGACATCCTGTTTACGCAAAACTCTCCATGCATCGAGTTAAGGCATCAAGCTCTATTTTGATGTCATGAAGCTGAGAGTACAATGCAAGAAGTAGGCGAAGTTCCTCATAACTTTGTTGAGGATTGGAAGAGACTCTGGAGTTGGAAGAGGTCGATTGGTAGGAAGACATTTTTGGCGTGCTTTGAATGCTGAAAATTGTAGGAATATGTGACATGTTATACAGTTCGTTTACCTTTACTTGTATAATAAATGGTTGTTTCATTAGTTGTCCATATTTATACAAATGATTTAATTATTTCATGTCAATTAATTAATATTTATTTTTAAATTTGGAAGAACGGAATGAAATTAATGCTATTGTTTGAGTTATTTTAAGATGAGTGTAAGATTGAAATTTTGAAAATGACTTTGAACGATTTCCAATCCTAAATCAGATTATTTTCCCACACTCCTTGAAGAATCAAAGTCATCTAACCTCAACAAACCCGATGCATTGGACACTAAAATACCCGTAGATCTTGTTCAAGTTGTCATATAATGATATAATTTTTATATTTTATATTTTAACAACGGAATGAAATTGTTCCCCTTCATTCTAATGCGAAAGTCAGAATGATTTTTAAGACAATTAATATTTTGCGTGAACAGTTAAATTTTTATGAAAGAGTACCTAACGAGTGAAAATTTAAACATACGTTAGGTAACTTAAATCATATCTGGTATGTAAACATTTACTTTCCAGTAAAGATTAAAGTTAATTGTAACTTCTAAAGTAGTGTTTGACTTGTCAAGACAATCTACCAATTGGTTAGGAGTGCACATTAATTCCAACATTGATAGTTTATGTCATTCTCCTTTATTTAAATTGTGTGACCACATAGGAATCACGTAGTTAACCATATCAAATTCAAGAAGAAATTTATTGTAGTTGCTGTTGTTGAAGATATGAAGGTATGAGTTGAAACTACCATCCATTGTTGTATTCCTATCATTTTTTACATATATGTTTAACCCTACCAATTATTTTTTGTATTTACGTCCAACCTACAGAAGAAAGTTATGATGGCATTCAACGTGATACCAAACAACTATTCAAAGCAATGGATGAGCTAAATGAATAAATTAGAAGGTCACAGGAACGTCTAGAGTTCATGATTATTCAGTTAAATGCTATGGAAGAGAGGATTGAGGTGATACAAAAGGAAATATTTGATCGATATTTCAAGGATCAAGATAACTTCCTTCTTCCTTCAACTTAAGCAGCATCGACATATTCTGTGTACTTGAAACCTCCTCTTTGTATGCTAATCGTTACTTTTACAAAAATTAGTATCAAAGCATTTTCTTTTCTATTTTGGTGTTACTATTATGTTTAAGGTTTTGAATATTCAGCATTTGGTTTTAATTATAAATCTTTCTTACTTTGAAATAGTAAACGTTGAAACTGAAAAATTTGCCAGGGGATTAGGTGTAACAGTAGAAACTAATTAGGAAGCTAACCTAACATTATTTTAAGAATGTCTGTTTTATTTTATTTTCATGTATTGTAATTACCAAAGCCTAGGCATTTAGACGATGTATTTTATAATTTTTTGCGGGCATTAGTAATTAAAAATCATTTGTTTTTTGCAATATTAGCATTAGTAAGAAGATTGCATATTGCATTAACATTTCAATTAAAAAAAGCTTAGATTCGCAATACTTTAAAAATTTAAAATGATGCGGCTAAACTACCTAAATAAGTAAAACCCTAGAAAAGGACCTCTTTTTTGGTCTAGTTCGTGAAGTTGCATCGCTTGTCTCACCTTGGTTGGCCCCCCCTGAATGTTGTGGTTCAATAACATCGGTGTCTCTTCTAAGGGAGAGAGCAAGGCGGTATTCACAAACTATCTTCTGATAGATATCAAAAGATTTAGTCAAGGGGTCTTGTTTGTTAAGCAAGAGCTTTTCATCATACATGCCTCCTTTCCATGTGAACAAACGCTTAATGAGATCAGTGAGCTCATCCTTAAGTATTTCGCATTTCCCTTTGCATTCTTCATAAAGTTTCTTTAGAATACTAAGGATCACAACCGCCTAGAAAAGTTGATCCTCTAATGGGTGTTCTATCCATGTTGCATATTAATTTACCTTTTTTATTATTTGAGGATTACAAACGAATTATTGGTACATAATGTTGACCATATATATATAGACGGCTTGGCATGCATTAAAAACCATTTAAACGAGTGTACATTTATTATAGTCAGTGAATGTGCTTTATTCACGTGATTTGTTCATATGTTTGCCAGTATATATATGAATCACATGGTATAATTGAGATATATGATTGATAGTGTGGTGCAATTGTAGTTGTTGAACTTAATAAATCATGTATCGGATGTTATATTAAAATACGGGTCACATCATCATGTATTTTTTATTGGAATTGAACGATATCGACACAATGAAAAATAACCTTTAATAATATGGTGAACTGAAATCGCAAATCGTTGAGTAAGTAGTTGGAAGGATTGATGAGCCTATTTCAAGATGTCTACCCTATAACTGAGAATGACTTGTTGTCATAATTTTAACTATTCAAATGCATTAATGTTGAAGTGACCCAAAACAACTCAATCTTTCAACCATCTCTTCTTAGTTAGGTGCAGACCTACCTCCAATTTGTGTGGTGCTCACTGCTTCGGCACCAGTAAAGTCGACATGTAATAGGTTAAATAACGTACAAAATATATGAAAATAGCTATATAATATATAAAAACAACCACTATAACAAAAACTGCTTAGTTGTATTGGCATTTAGGTTGACTCTAGGTTAATCCACTTGTAGGAATGCCCAGGGTTCGAACCTTATTGAGGTTAATTTTAATCTTTTGTCAGTTTAAAAAAATTGTAAGCACCTGTTATCCTTAAATCCTGTGTATGCCAATGGAATCTTAATCTTGAGGCTTCCTTTTGCGAAACTCACTGTTGTATAAATGACATAAAATACACCTTATGACCTTGGGAAATTTTAAAACGGAAACCCGCTTGCTAAATGATTTCATAGTAAAGATGATACAAAAATACGGGTCACATCGTCATGCATTTTCTATTGGAATGGAATGATATCGGCACAATGAAAATTAACCTTTAAAAATATCGTTACTTGAAATCATAAATCGTTGAGTGAGTAGTTGGAAGGATTGACGAGCTTATTTCAGGATGCCTACCCTAAAAAATCACAATGACTTGTTATCATAATTTAACTATGCAAATGCATTAATGTTGAAGTGACCCAAAACAACTCAATCTTCCAAGCATCTCTTCTTAGTCAGGTGCGGACCTACGTTCAATTTGTGTGGTGCTCCGGCACCCAGTAAAGTCGATGCGGAATAGGTAAAATTAGGTAGAAAATATACGAAAGTAGGTATATAATATACGGATAATGCTCCCACAATAACAAACAAAATCTGATTGGGTGCATTAGCATTTAGGTTAACTGTAGCATAATCCGTTAGTAGGAATGCCTATCCTAGGTTTGAATCTCATTGAGGTGAATTTTAATTTTTTTTGTCAGTTTAAAAAATTTATAAGCACCCACTATCCTTAAATCCTGTATCCTCTATTGGAATTTTAGTGTTGAGGCTTTGTGTTGCGTATCTCAGTATTGCACGAATCACTCAAACTACACCTTATGACCTTGAAAAATATGGGTCACTCCGTTATCTATTTTCTGTTGGAATCGAACGATATCGGCACAATAAAAATTAACATTTAAAAATATCCTAACTTGAAATAACAAATCGTTGATTGAGTAGTTGGAAGTATTGACGAACCTATTTCATGATGTCTACCCTATAAATGAGAATGACTTGTTGTCATAATTTTAACTATGTAGATGCATTGCATTAATATTGAAGTGACCCAAAACAACTCAATCTTCCAACTATCTCTTCTTAGTTCAGCCGAGAATAGTTTCCTCGGGAAGGAGGGAGGTTGTGGGTTCTCACTTCCTTTAAGAAAAAAGTTTGTTGCAAGCGAGAATCAAACCCACATCCCTCGAGGGACCATAAAGGTTCTTATCTTTCACACCAAATCCAAAGCACCTAACAACCATTTTATTTTTAGTTTATTGGTGCTTAACAATACATTAATAACCAATATTATTGTATTTTCTATATAAACAATGACGTGATTAGTTGATGACATAATCTTTCACTATGCAACTAATTAAAATGATCATATAAATATAGTACATCAGTTTGTATGTTCTATTGGACCCGAATAAAAATGTATAAGAAAAAGTAACTCAAAAGTTCAAGTTAAAGAGGTAGTAGTTGAAAGAGTAGTTCGATACAATTAACTTGGTAGGTCATAATGATAACCCTATATGTTTCTTGTCAAAACCCATCACTTTGTAAGTCCATCACGATGGATGTGACAAATAAACCCGTTCAAGTTTCTCTTCTAAAGTTTGAGCATAGAGCTTGCATAATCTCAATTTTGGCCGAATTGCTCAAAAATCAATATGATAAATGACTGTGTAGAAAAAAATTATCATATAATATACCACACCGTTACAAATTTTCCAATTGGACCGGTCAAAATCGGTAAAAATAAAACTGATTATAACACATCTTGTTTTAAAAAATAAAAAACTGAAATCATAAGTTGTTGTGGATGTAGATAGGGTTGCTAGAAATGGCCAAGAATTTTTAGAGAAACACAGAAATCCAGTATCACAAACGGCATAGGATAAGATAATGAGATATAGATATTGTAGGAAACCTTTATATAGGGGCTAATATAAGGTGGGGATCTTAATGTACATGCTATTTTATCGTCCCTATCATATTACACACGTTTTACCATGACGTGAAGTCTTTGCATGAAACGATTTTGCTTTTAAAGTTAGATTTGAAACCTAGGTGCTTTATTTTGTTAAGGAATACATCCAATAATTGGGTAGAAAAGAACATCATCATAATAAAATGTTAGAAATACATTCGAAAATCGGCTACATAACGAATTTCATTCATTTAAACAACAATTATAAATGAAAAACAACTAATACTTCACCGAGGCAGAGAAATCTCGGGGGGTGGTGTGGTGGCGATGGGGATGGAGAGGGTGATGAAGTAGGTGTTGAAGGAGCTGAAGAAGGTGGGGAAAATAGAACACCAGGATCAGTGACTAATCATACAAATATAGCACTTATCCTAGTATGCAAAGCATCGACTTGGACATCCAATGCCACATGGTAGCTTTCCAGCAGTCCAAGCTTCTCTTGAATCACATCGATGTGTGCAGACAATTCTTGGCAAAGATGATCCAACTTGCTGTCAATATCCATTAGCTTCACATAAATACTATCTATTTTGTCCTGGTAATAAGAAAAATAATAGGTTAGTGTTGCAACATGTTAGTAAGTATTGAATGAATAACTAACTATTGAGAATTATTTTTACCATTGAACTTATTAATATTTGTTAAGCAACGCTTATGTATTACTTAACACTAGAGCACCTTTAAATAGAACTCACCCACTTGAAATTGATATTCAATGCTGATGAAGCCTTTTTAACGACCAAAGTTTAATTAAATTCTTATCTTTTCAATGCAAATTCTTTGAATGTTCTTCTTATTTTTATTTCAATCAAAATTCCGTTGTGTCTCTACATGTGCCACTAAGGAAAATATTTTTGAGTTATGTTAATAAATTAAAAGACAGGTAATTCATTAAAATACGACATTTGTAATTTTAATGAAATAGAGGAATAATCTTTCGTGGTAGTGAAATGTCAAATTTTTTTATTAACAAACTAAGTTGTTGAAAGTATGGTTGTTATTTAGAAAATCCTTTTTTGGTGGATGAGTTATCTCTTGCGGGCATTATTAAATATCGTTCGACTAACAAATAGCTATTGCCACTCGGAAGACTGCAAATTTCATTACTTTTTAAAAGCCTAAATTAATACAACTAAAACTAACTCTCATAACATTGGAACCCAATTTATACTGTGAGTTTTCATACTTCAGTGATTTTGTGGAAGCAAAGTAAAACTGCTATGCATGGGTGAGTTTAAATATAAAACTAAAATCTGTAGGAGCAAATATAGATATTCTTCATTAAAAATAAAAGAAAAACAGGGATACCCAGACTACAGCCGACGAAAACTAATTACATAATACTACATACAACAAAATCTACTAGATAAAAAGTACTACATAAAAAGTCATATTATTTTTTAAAAAAACACACGCTTTATTATTATTATTATTATTATTATTCTCGTTATCTTTCGGAGGTCCATTGAACAGATGACCCGCAATTCTACGCATCTCCCTAATCAGCCTCGCTCTAGTGGTGGCCAACTCCCAGCGTAAATCATGCACTGTCCTCTGTAGATCCCTGACTGTGTTCATAACACAGCCGTGTCCCCTACTGGATTTGTCATTGCTACATAATAGATAAACAAAAACTTTAGCACATAATAAAAAAATTTGCAAAACTAAAGTCTAAATTAGTCATGCAATATGAATAAAATATTACCCAAATAATATTTAGAATGCAAAACTTAAATCTAAATCAGACATGCAATATGAAAAAATAATGTCTCAAATAATATTCCTCAATTATTAACGAAAAATAAAAAGAATACAAAGTTTACAAAAAAAAGGAAGCTAGTTTAACACTTGACATGTTAAAAGAAGAAAAAATAAATTACTTCAACTCATATATAGGGTTATGTTTGTTGGAAATAATTTTTTTTTTTTTTTGAAAAAGAGTTCTCTGCAATTGTTGAGGATAAGGTGAGTGGTTTAGTGCAATGGTGATACCTATTTACATAGTGGATAAGGGATAGTTGAGTTGAGGCAATTGTAGTACGTGTTTGGCAGTGATAAATTAGAAGTTGGGGATATAGTTAAAGTTGCAATTGTGTTTGTTCATGCATATAAATTAGAGTTTTTTTTAAAGTTATTGTGATAAAATTGAATGTAAATTTAGTGGACATAAACAAAAAATAAAGTTATTTTAAATTTATCATGCCCAACCACTAACTTAGAAAATTGATGTTTTATATCATCAAATGATTTCAAACCACCAAAAGATCATATTAAAGGCACTTTCATTTGTGTTTAATTTTTCAGTTGATGATGTTTTTCGCCGAACAAAAAATTATGACATTGCATTAATGATGAGCCGCCCCTATAGCATGCGTGGCTTGGGTAACTCGCAAGTATTTATTGCCTAAACTAAATGCTTGCTGATAGCGATGACTAAATTAATTTAGTTAAGTATTAAATCAGATTTCAATGGAAAATGAAGGGTTAGTAGGGAAATATGGCACCTGACTGTACCTAACTTACTGGACCCTTTATTTCTAATAGTGCGATTTGATGTTTGGAAATGCAGTAGGGAAAATTAAAGAACACGCTATAGTAAAATGAATGCAATAACTTCATTAATCTTCAAATTACAGTAATCATTCATTATCTAGGGAGCGAAGGTGGGGTATGAATGCATAGATCAATATCAATGCCCAAATGTACAAGTAAACAACGAAGAAAATTGTCTAATGCATGAATTCGATCAGACAAATTCAATAATTTTTCTTCAATTTCTTCAAGATTTGGTAGAGCTTCAAATCTTTCCTCTAATTCTTCTAGGCTCGAGCATATCGGATCGACAACATCCATTTCCAAACTAGTAAGTAAGCAAATTTGATGATGAGTTATTGTGATAGGTCAGCAAAGTTGAGGAAAATAGAATATATTAATGTTAATACATACCTTAGGTAAAGCTCTTTCGGAAGATAAAAAAATGGGTTGGTACGTTTGAAATGAAAGAAAGATTGCCTTTAAATAGCGCAAGCAAATTAGATTTATATTCAAATTTTGATGACCACCTTCGTCCATATTGCAATGCGTAGGTTTCACCCAATCAGTTTGAAAATATCTCTATTTCCCTCCTTTGACTTAATAGGGTCACGTACATAGACCCTAAATTGTAGACTTGTCAATCATCTTAAAAAAATGGACCTATGTATATTCTGTCTCATTTTGAATTTTCTTTTGCCAACGATTGAAAAGTATTTCTTGTTCGATCTTTGATTTCACAGTATTATGAATTAACTTAAAGGAAACATATTCTTAAGCATTAACGTGCGTATAATGAAATTTTTTACTACAATCGAAACATACTTGTCAAACAAAATAAAAATAAACAACCATAACATTGTAACTACAACACAATAATTTTATTAGTCATTAACTAGTCAAAAGGAAACCACATAAGAACTACTAACTATTCCATGATGGGCGTAGGATGCTAAGATACCCACTTTACTAGGGGAGTGATGTGGGGACGCTATCATTGTCATCAAGGCCTGAAGCACGGGCTGTTGCCCTCAATAACACCTCTAAACTATCTACTTTTTGATAAAGTTGATCTTGTTGGGCCAATATCACATCCATCTTAGAGACAAGGTCGATGCAAAGAAAGTGTAGATCAACTAAACAGTCTTTCGTCGACTTCTCCATCAGTGCATTCGCATACTTCTCGCTGATTTTTCCTTCCATTTCTGTACGAACCAAAAAAGTTAGATTAATGAAGAAGAGACGATAATAATCCAAAATAAGATATTAAACTTCCATCATATAATGGATAGAAGATATGCGTTTGGTAGCTGAATAATTAAATTTTTTAATTCGTTCCCAATTAAACAAGATTACACTAAACGGAAAATATAAGTTTGTGAGTTCTGGAATGTGTAAAGACTAGTTTTGTGCTAATGTTAATGTCATTTAAATAGGTCTTTGTCCAAGTAAAAGACTATTTATGAATAGTTACATCCATGCAATGGGGTGCAACCCTTTGAAATGTTGGAAACGATTGATGCACCCAAAACATCTTACTTCTACTTTAGTGAGTAAAATATAGGATTTTCCCCATAAATACAACTTCACTATAGGGAAATTAATTTTTCTTTGTAAAAATTTTAAACTATGTTTCACTTATATGAGTTATATTTTTTACACAATAATTAAATAAAAACTTCAATATATATTCATATCTATAAACAGTAACTCCAATTCCAAGTCCAACCGTCAAATTTTTTTTCCAGCCAAACAACCCATTAAAATTAGGTTAGGGTTTTTAATGGAGTGCATGCATGACTTAACGAAGGGACCCTTTTTTCAACCGACGGCTATGACATCATTGCTTTTGATTTGGATATGCAATCTTATCATTTCCCAAGACAACATTAAAGAGTGTCACATATGCCTAATGGAATAGCACTGCAGCCATCCTTTCGAGTCACTATTCAAATTCCTTCCAAAATCTATCCAAAATCTTTCATGTGATATGGAACCCCATGTAATAATAGTCTCACTTCACATAGTATGGTATAGTAATTAACAAGTTTACAATTATGGTAGTAATTAACATCCGTGATGCTTATATCTCTACCCTATTGCGCATTTACGCAATAATTTTACGAATTTAATTTTAGTGCACGATCTATGTATTTTTTTCCTACACTAATCACGTAACTTTTACCTGTTGTAGCAGTTTATCCATTTATCAGGTGAAAAATGGTAGATCTACTACAACAGATAAAAGTTACATGAGTGTGCAAGTTGTAAATACATCGACGGTGCACCAAACTTACACCACTCTAATTTAAATTTTTAATTTCAAATACTACTTACTTAATTATACCGCAGTAATATATGTTCCATTTATTAGAGAAACTGTCAAATAAGAATAAAATATATTAAAATTCTCCTATTCTTTATTACTCCGACTGTCCCATTATACTAGTCCCACATTAACTTGGTAAAATGACAAGTAACAATTAAAAAACTCAATTTTTAGACAAATAAAATGGGACCAAGGGAATATATTTTTTCGACAATAAAGCCATTATACAGATTTAACCTCTTCCATTATTTTCAAATGGTTGTACAATATGTGTAGTTCAACGACGATGATTGTAATGGATTATGTTAGTGACATGTTACTTCGGTTGTATACTTTAATATTTGGAGTGATATACCGTGGAACTAACTCATGTTTTGAACTACAACTATAGCGTAACAGACGAATGCGTAAGAAATTTATTTAAATTTCAAATATTTGTCGTTAGTTTTCACCTTAAGTTTAGTTTAGAGATAAAATTTACACTTCAAATATTAGAAAGAATTTTTAAGTGCGACGTTTACACAAGTTGACTGTCAATATTGTCAGCAAAAGGTAAAGATTACTTTTCTGTGATAATTTTTTTCGATAAATTGAGTGTTTTTATTAGGATATAGCACAACATAGGCATAATCTTAGCAGCTTCGTGTAATAAAACATAACATAAGGTTAGAATAGATAACGCGTCCATTCATTTTTCTATTACCATCTTTCCTCTTAGTTTTTAATTTTGTTATAAAATTGCAGGTGAAAATGAGTAACCCACCCAACAACCCACACGGATCTCACCCTTCACATGCCCTACCTAAATATAGGTATGTTGCGATTAATCCACTTCAATCGTTGTATACTCAGGTTCATGAAATACGAGTGGAGCTGGAAGAGTTAACGCATTGCGTGGATAGCTGTGGCAACAAGCAAGAGGCAATGTTCAGGCGTATTGAAGCAGCTGCATGTAGAATTGAGAGAATGGTCCAACAAATGCAGCTTGGTAGTTGTTCCGTCCCACCCCCCGAACCCGAATAAAATTAAGTGTGGTCTGTGTAGAAGCTTCTCTAAGTTAACGTTTCTTGACGAGTCAATGGAAAAATGCACAATTTTAAGTATTTACGAACCATATTAATAAGGCATGCATTCAAACAAAATGGTAACCAATAATTATCAAAGACATTCAAATTAGTTAACCAAAATATAGAGTTATCTTCAATAATTGTCAAAGACGTTTCAAGTTAATTCGGCAAAACAAAACAACATGATCACTAATTGTCGCTGACGTTTCAAAATATTTAAAAAAATGAAGAGTTGTGTTCATAATTATAAAAGACGTTTCAAATTTAATTTAGCAAACCAAAGAGTCGTGTTCATTGGATGCAACTTTCACAAGGTGACCGTTGGGTTTCAGGAGTTTGATGTTATATAATATAAGCCAAGATCATCAATTTTCCTTATCATTCAATAAAAGTTTTCAAGAACTTAAATAATCTTTGAAAAAAAATGGACAATTCACATGCAAACAATCATGCATACTGTCATACAAATGGCCAACCACATAACCATCATCGACCAACGATCGCATAATTTATTATTGCCGGGGTATCATATGCAAACCTTGAAGCTACTGATCTTAGAAGAGACGTGGAATTTCTGAGGGGACTCTTGGATACTCTCGGTCGAGAAAATAATGAAATTCGATGGGAAATGTGTTACATCAGGCAGAGGTTATTTCAGTACATGGGTGAAATAGACAGTGGGGATTGGAACGATGGCCTGTGGTGATATGTCATGTTTAGTTTAGTTATCCTAATTTTGATTTTGTCTTTTTTTGTTGTTTGTTTAAATTTTGTTATATTGACTAAAAGTCATTTTTTTCCATTCAGCAGCAAACCATGTAACTTATCTTGTATTCTGATTATTTTTTTAATATATAATTTTGAGTTTAACTAATAATCCACCGACAGTGTAATCACTTATTCTGTCTTCTGTTTCTTCAATTCCATGTAAATAATCAGCTTCTTACATAATCAGAGTAATCACTACCTCTTCTATAAATCAAAAGTCTTAAACGTATTTCCCAAATTTAGTAGTGGGAGATTTTTGGTTATCCGCATTGTTGATTTTATTTTAGCATTTTAACTCGCTACAAACTAAAATCAATTATCAGGCATATAATAAAATATTAACTCAATTTATTCTCAAAATTCAAACATCATCAAATAAATTGAGATGGAAAATAATGTGCATCTTTTAAATGTGGCGTGTGATTGTAATTCATTGTAGAAAACTAATGCAAGTAGATTTTTTTATGACCAACATTAGGGCGAGATCAATATCAAGTAGTGGAAAGAGAGAAAGAGTAAGTAATTACTGACGTTACTTTAGGAGAACAATGTAATAATTGCCTATTACCTTTTAAACTTATGGCTTGTGTAAAATAAAACTTACCCTGACGCTGGATGTAAGTTAAACTCTATATTTTCACGACTTTACACAATAAATAATGAATAAATAACAATAATTATCGGACTTTCAAATTACTTAACCCTAAAAAAGTCATGTTCAATAATTGCCACAGACGGTTCAATTTTTTTCACAAAAACGAAGAGTCAAGTTCACTACTTGTCAAAGACGTTTCAAATTTCTAAAAAAATTAAGAGTCACATTCAATGGATGCAACTTTCAGATAGTGTCTTTTGGGTTTCATAGGTTTGATGCAATATAACACAACCCTAACTCATCAATCTTTATCATCAGGAAAAAATAATTTCAAGAACATAAATAGTCTTTAAAAATAATGGATACTTTTGGCGTCAACAATTATGGTAACGGGAACCCAATGGGTCATGAAAATGGCCAACTACATAACCATCATCTAGTTCGAGTCCGTGAGTTTGCACCAAATCTTATAAGAGACATGGAACTTTTGAGGGGAATTGTGGATGCTCTTAGAGTAGAAAATGATGAACTTCGACGGTAACTATGTAACATGAGGCAGGATTTATTTCGGCACATGGGTGAAATCGGTGACGGGGATAGTTAAGATGACTTGTGGTGAATTTTCATGTTTCGTTTAGTTATCTGAGTTTTTTTTTGTCTACTTTTTATGTTTGTTTAAATTTTGTCAGGGTCATGGCATAAGTATTTTATGAGATTGAATATTGCTATTAGAAAATGCTTCCATTGTTATGCTACTTTGTTCTAATCAACATACTTTTGACTCAAATAATTTGGTTAGCGCAAGCCATAGTGAATATACCGGGGCAAAAATAATTCAATTTGCGTTGGACAATGGTTCGATAAATTAAAATTACATCTGTAGCAGTCGAAGCTGAACAAAATAACCTTAGCACTTACCATCAATTATTCATTGAGAAGGGGGTGATGATGAAGGAGTAAGGCATTCATTAGTATCGCAGCCCATGCGACTGAGTAAATCCCTTAGCATTCTATCCAAAGTTTGAATTTAGTAGGAGAATATCGACAATTTTTTTTAAAATTCTTCACGATCTGGCAGACTTTCAATTCTTTGCTATAAAAATTCAACTTGAAAACGTATCTATTCGATCTCTATTTTAAGTCTGCACAAACAAAAATTAAATAGAAAATGTCGTTATTTTAATATAAAGAAAGATAACACAAGAAGCGTAAAAATAGAATTATGCCAACTCATACCTTTTTCAAGTAAAGACTATCAGAACTTTGGATATTAGTAACAAGTTCAACACTATCACAAGCAACAACGTCTTTATATAGTGATAACAAGTTAACCCTTTTTAGTTGGTCAATAAAATTTTTAAAATTTTATGGTTTTCCCTCCAAGTTTTAATTGCCAAAATTTCACTATAATCACAAAAACTTTGGAGATTTTCCCGCTCCTGACCAAAATTTAAAATCATTTATTATTGGAGATAGTAAGATTCTCAATTCATCATGAAAAAGTTAAACACTTTGTTGCGACTTTCCCGCCCTTAATAAATCAGTCACACTTTGACATCTTCTTACATTTATTGGTTTCTTGTGAATTGTTTATTTAGAATGCTTAATATTATAGAGTACCATTTAATTTATTATTTACCTGTACTAGATTAACGGAGCAAACTCTTGAAATTGTAGAAGGGTCCCATAGTTGATTACTAAAAATAAGGTGACATAATCGTTAGAGTTTAGGAGAAAATATTTTTTTTTAGTTCTAGTATATACCTATTACAAATTTCCAAAAAAACAACGCAAACACCATAACATACAACAAATTTTTAAGGGTATTCTCTTTTTCTTCGGCGAAAATCAACTTTTGTTTTAGTTGATCTCTTTCCTGTTCGGTTTCTTTTAGCAGTCCTTTTAAGTGGTCCCTTCGCCCTTCAGCTTCAAACAACAGTGAGGTAAGAATTTCCTTATTTTCTTCGGATTCACGAAGCTTTTGGAGGACTTCAAACGTGGCAAGTCCTTTCAAATAGTACGTGGAAGGGCTGCTCGCCGGTGCATCCTCTTTAAGCCATTCAAAAAAAAAGAGCAACCAAAGTTATACTATAATAAATTACAGGAATTAGATTGCATTCTAACAAACAAAATAATTGCAATATGGTAAATAAAAATACCAACCTGTCCAACCACACAGTTAAAGAACAGTCGACCTGGATTTGAATCAGTGCGGGACTTCCTCAAGACAGCTGGATTACCGCAATAACATAAAAAAATGAGGCATGTTGGTTACATTGGATGTTTAAGATTCTTGAGACATTTTAAATGACGGCAAACTGTAGAAAAAAACATGGAGTTACAAATGACTAAAAAAAAATTTAAAAAAAGACGTCACTTAGATGCATGGATTTTTTCGGCAATTAAACCCAATTTCAAAATTTTGGAATAGTCAATAGGCAAAGTTGACAACCTGGTTGTACTGATGAATCCCCTCACTATGTACTCAACACTCCACCCTATGTCATGAGTGATCGAAAAAGAAAGTAAAGTAGATGTGCAGGATTGCATAACTCCTTTTTTATGCAAGATCATTAATTTGATGTGAATATTGAGTGAAGCATGCCATATCTCGCACCATTGATAGTTCACAAGTCTTAAACCACCCAATACTTTGTCCAGTCTAAAATTATGTGTTTATTCATTTTTTAGAACGTTCAATAATAATGGACTTAAAATGTTCACCAATACCTTTCATAAATATTTTCTAAATTGAGTATTAACAGACTTAAATTTTCAAGTTGGTTTTATTTCGTTACATTGCAGTAAGTTTTAAAAAGTTGAAAAATTTACCACCAAAAAAGGATAATCATTGATTGATTGCCCATTATCTAATTTGATTGTTGTCGGTAAATGCATGTCGAGTGATGGATGTAATAGTGTAAATGATTGACCCCTATTTACCCTAGCCTTGCCTAGTGTAACGCTCCAAAAATGAGTCCCGAGATGTCACACGGTGCTTAGGGTCACAAGTGACCCCAAGCTAACCCTCCTACTGGCATAACTCATAAGCAACTAAATAAAATGCATAAATCTGAAAGAATAATGCAAAATATAAATCTTTTATGAATTTGCTCAATACAACATGAATTTACAAATTACAACTCTGCTTTTTCCAACAAACTGAAACTGAATACATCAACTTCTACTGACTGTCTATGAAGCCTTATGAAGCCTCTACTAGTACTGCCTATAGGTAGTCGGGTCATGACTCCCAACTATCCCAACTCAATACAACTGAATAAAGGAAATACGACATATTCTCGAACTGCATAAATAACTGAAGCCCTTGAATCAAAGGACTCATCACCTGTTGACTGGATACCACGAACTGACTGGATCTGAAAGTTCATACTATACCTTGTACCTATATTTCGAGAAAATGTAGCCCACATACGAATATATGGATTAGTACTATGGAAATGTACCGAGCATATGGGGGTGCGATGCATATATAACATAATATCTTAATATCATCACAGTTTATAAAATTATGCATGCTGATATAAATGACTCACTTAGCTCGAATTAAATCATCAAAATCATGGATGAATAATACATGTAAAGTAAAACAAGTGAGTCATTACAATAAGTTCTTAATTCACTTTTCTCTCAGTTTCAAACTCGTAAAGTAAGCAAGTCATAAAACACCTCTATTTAAAGCATACGTTTCAATCTTTTGAAAATAAGTAACTTTCTCAGTATTCATAGTTTTCAAACCATACACACTTATTTTATATAGAGAAGAGACACACACCCCATGGGAGTTTATTATAACCGACATAAACTATGTGAGCTTATCATGGAGTCCAACGTTTTATAATCCTAAGGAAGAAACCCCACGTTGGGAAGGAGCGTCATACTCTTGCCAGGGAGAATAACCTCAACTAAGTGATCACAAACTAGGCCTTAGGCCCACAAATCTCAAATCCTATGATGGCACGTAGTTCTGGGGAAGTAGGGTACGCTCACCCACACCTCCTGCTTGATGCTAAATACTACTCTCGTACTCAAGCTCAATCTCATTTAGAAAATCCACCTCAAAATAATTTCAAGGTCCTATAGTGAAGGTCGAATCATATTTCTCATAATTGAATCATAATAAATTGTGGATTCCTATTTTCAACTCAAAAATCATGATATAAATTTCAATTCAAATATCGGTACATAATTTGAAAAAGGAAAACTCCAAATCATAATATCATAAAAATCCAATTTCAACCTTGACATGAATATAATGATTCCATCTTCCAAATTATCATATCAAGTTCCATACTTGTTCACTATCAAAACAACAATCTTTGCTTTTGGGAAATACTTATAAAATCATGTCCACGACTCGAGATCAAAATCTCCTTACAATTTTATCACATATATTTAAGACCCAAAATATAAAGATTTAATACATCAAAATCATATCTAAATTTCATACTCAACAATCATCTTGAAAATCTTCACTTATCTCAATTAAAATATTGGGAATAAATTCATGACATAAATATCATAATTTCAACAACTCAAAATTCATATCACAAATTTCGTAAATTCATTTTCAATACTCATTTCAAATAAATGCAACACCATCAATTTTTAATAGGAAAATATAAATCAAAATATGTATATCTCAACTCAAATCATATCAAGATAAAATATAATGCCTTCAAATACTTAATTCATGGATAATTACATAAACTCAAAATAAGATAAATTGGTATAAACTTCCACATAAAAATTTGCGTAATCTTTATAAAAATCAAGTTTTGGGCACAAGAACGGAAGGATTATTCTTGTTCAACACCCACATACCTCAAATTTGGGACTTTGGATGAACTTGCGATTCCGGAACTCTATTTGTAAGATTGGTAGGTGCTCTCTATAGCTCTCGCAGTGGGGATTCCGAATCTTGAATAAATTTTGAATTTCTACGGTTGAATTTTGATGGATCTTGATTTGTGTATTGGGACTAGGGAGCGTTGTTCTTGTGAATTTTGTTGAATATAACCATAATATGGTCAATTGGAACATAAATTCCGTATTAATGGACTAATAAATCGCATAAAATGACCAAAATACCCCTCAAGAAATTAAAAATGTCTCAGAAACTCTGCCAGTTGACAGCTTATAAGCTGAAGTAAATTGGCAATAACTTTTTACTCATATGTTGGATTTGGATGAAATCAGCGGCATTGGAAAGAAGACTCAAAGATCTTTCATTTGATACATTTTAGCTCTCTCATTTCATTATATACAGGAAATTATGATCATTGGAAGTTGATCCTAAAATGCTGAAAACTGACAACAAGCTATGTGTTTTGCTACTGGTTTGAAATCCACATGCGGCCTTATGCATTCTGAAAAATTCTGAAACTTACCTGATATGTACTATGAGCTTGTCCGATCATAACGCAACTTGAAAATAGAAAAACGGATGTCTGGAAGGCCATGAATTAATTCCCCGAAGTTTGAAGGTTCAAAATAAACTAAGTGTTGAATACTTAGCTAAAGTTCTAAGTGTTAGGCTCCTTGTGATTCGTTTTGAAAGCTCTAACGATGAGAGAACTTTGCGGGGTCTTATAATATCTCCCCCTTGGGAACATTCGTCCTCGAATGTCGCTAGCCAGGATAAGAATACAGAGAAAACTGAGGATACACAGCTGAAATAACTTGTCAAACTGAATCTATATCTTTCTAAACTTGGCATACTTTGATGAATACATATATTCATGATAAGAATAGCTATGTAACTGAATATTTGATTATAAAGGAGATGATTAATGGAAGGATGTTATCTTCGTCTGAATCTGAGCATGCTAAAGTTTAAAATTCGCTTGATGTGCTCACAGTGCGATCGTACTTATAGATTGAGAAGTGATAGTTTATACAGGCATAAATCATGAGAAAATGAGGCTAAGATCACACAGTGGGTGTCACATCATCTGAGCTGAAATACTTGGAAAATGAAGATCTTTCATTGAATACTTATGAGCTGAATCATGACTAGGTGTCTGAATTCTAAAATTGATGCCTGATGCGTATAATGGGTTGAATTTGCAATTTCTCATGGGTGTGAACAACTAATTCCTGGAATGCCCATACTTATGAAATTTCAAGTAGCAAGACTAGACTAATTTAAAAAAATGAAAAACTATAGGAATCTATCCGTTTGATTGTTAAACTGGATTACTGGATGATGAAACTGAATCATACACTGGGATAGAATTTCTAAACTTTAGGCCACACAGCACCTTACTTAAAAACTACACACTTCTAAAATAATTTCTCAACCATTCCTTTCCCTTAAAGACCATACTCATTGGTTCATCTTCTAATTCTCACATGGCCGTTGATATTTCCATCTACTCATATTTAGTCGGAACAAAATCTTATCACCATGTTCAAGCCTAATCTCGAAGTCACAAGATACACCATATAACACTATATTACTAGTTTGAATCATGAATTCAACACACTCTGCATTTCACCACTTCTCATCTCTTGAAAAATTCTCATTACCACTCCAACAACCACACTCATCCTCGTACTAGAAATTTACTAATGTGTAATTCACTCTTCCACATATATACAAATAGATTATTCAAGCCTATCTTCATGCCCACATATGCCCCTCTAAACAAACACTCGCAAAGCATCTATCTCAAAACTTCCAACACCTTACCCATACCAACTTCTCTACACTATTCAATTCTTAAGATGATACACATGGAATATCCTCAACTAGCCAAGTCATACTCGAAACTTCACTTCAAAATTCTTTCAAACTTATGGACTTACTTAACACATAAAACTTCAACTAACCATAACATGTATCGTAGACTTGTCCTCAGCCTTACTTTATATTTACCGACTTAGCTAAAATAAGCACACAACCATCTTTCATCAACAAGAAATATTTACTCTGTACCCTCTAGACAACCATTCATCATCACCACCTTAACTAAGGAAAGGCAACTAAAAGATTAAATCATAAGGACCTGAAGAATGAAGAAATATTGTGAATAACTTAACTCTCTTTACTGAGGCCTTAGCAATAGGGTATCAAAAGATGCTAAAAAGAATACAAGCTTCTTGAAATATCAAAACTCAATCTTAGGGATTAAAGACCATGCTTCAAACTTGTGCCAAAACATCTCAAAATTTATGTTCGATAACATAAACATTCATAGTTCATCTTAAAATCTGGAAATCTCATAAATGTGCATGAAAATATGAACAAATTCATGAAATTTATTTTCAAAGTCTCCCCAAAATGCAAATCTTGAAAATAGTAATAATAGGTATGAATCCCAATTTACACTTCATGTATAAATATTTAAATTCATAGCAAAATAACATGGTCAAGATGATTCTTGAAAATACTTCAATACCATCAAAATAATAAGATCAATAATCTCAATATCATGCTTAAACTTAATTGGGAAAAATCTGAAAAATCACTTTATATGCATAGATATATGAAAATAGTGATGTAATTCAAGGCTTAAATCACTTATAACTTTATAAACTCAAAACATGATAATTTTTGGCATAAACCCAACTTGTAAGTCATGTAATCCTTAATAAAATTAAAGTTTTTGGGGCATAAAGTATAATACATAGAGCAAATCTTGAAATCATGAATTGGTAATTTACATGAAATTCTCTTGAAATTGGACATGGCATAATTCATAACTTGAGGATTTATCTTGAACTAGTTTAACATGATATGTAATCCTTTGTTCAAAAATAATTCTTGAAGGCATTTTATGAACCACGTGGGAAGCATGGATATTTGAATTAAATAATACAAAATAAATTGAGTTCTTCAATACATGCATCTAATGCCCCGGAAAATGGGTCCCGGAGCATCACACGGTGCTTGAGGCTACGAGTATCCCCAAGCTAACCCTTTGAGTCATTTTCATTCAGTTCAACACAAATCAATGGGGTTTCCATAAATAACCCTCAAATATCAACAGAGTAATCATCATCCAAGAATAAAAGAATTTCAGAAAGATAACAAAATACGACTTATTAGTCAACTCCCAACATTTATACTAGTCTGACAAGCCTCTAAGAAAATAAATAAAACCAGCGAGCCATTGAGACATGCCCCAACTGACTCATACTCACTTATCAAATGTAAACAATTTCGTGAAACCAACATCAGACATCACGTCCTCGGAACATGAGGACTCACCACAACAGAGGATGTAGAACAGCGTGCCCGAAGAATCACTGTTAAACCTGAAACTGAGCACCTAAACCTATATTCTGAGAAAATGTAGCCCACATCCGAAGATGTGGGTCAGTACCATGGAAAGGAACCGAGTATATGAGGGTGTATGCAGTTGTATAAACATCATCATCATAAATATTTCTAAGAAATATGCAGGATGTATGAAAGACTCACATAGCCCGAAGAAAATCATCATAATCATGAGAGGATGAAATAAGTACAAAACACATGTGAGTCATCATATAATTTGTCAATCACTTTCAGTTTATCAAGAATATCAATTCTCATAATGTAAATATCATTTAAATCTTTCGAAAGAATAACTTTCACAATTCCACTTTCAAATCACTTCACCATTCACCATAGACACAAAGAAACACACACACACTGGGAGATCCTATAACCGATATAAACCATGTGAGCTACATGGAGTCCAACGTACAACCCACGTTGGGGATAGCCGTCCTATCCTTGCCATCGGAGTAGGACTATCAATATCAAATCCACACAAACTAGTTATCACTATATAAATCAGCCTCAGGCTCACTCCTACGGGGGAACGTAGTTCTAGGGAAGTAAGGTCGCTTTATACCTCCCACTCGGTGCTAAAGAATTCTCCCGGACTTAGCTCAGATTATTTCAAAGACAATCCACAACAAAATAATTTCAGTAATATATAAATATACATCGGAATCCATTATCCCATCTATCAAAATCAACTACGTTGTGGATTTCTTTCACACTCGAGTTCAAATCATTCAAAATATCTCAAATATTCAACATCAACGTGCTTATAACACACACTTTCTCAAAAAAATACAATTTTCAATGGGGATTCACGACCCAAATATCAAAATCATGATAAATATCATTCAAGATTCATGCTTTATATATCCACACATGTAAATTCATCTTTCAAAATCATAAACATCAAAATTTCATAATAATCATCATAAGATATGGGTTCATGCTTCAAATTCATAAAAATCAAATAAAAATCATGCCTTTGTAAAGAAAATTACTTTTGGGCACAAGAACAAAATAGAGTTCGTGTTGAAAAATCCCACATACCTTGAATGATGAACTTTAGATCGATACTCATTTTTGAGATGTTAATTGTACCTTTGAATGATGGTTCTTGGAGTTCTTGAACTAGTAACTTGGAATCTTGAATAAATTTGCAGAATTAATTGTGAACTTTGGAGGTTCTTGAAGTTCTTGAACTAGGAACTTGGAATCTTGAATAAATTTGCAAAATTAATGGTGAACTTTGGAGGTTCTTGAAGTTCTTGAACTAGGAACTTGGAATCTTGAATAAATTTGCAAAATTAATGGAGAACTTTGGAGGTTCTTGAAGTTGGATGTAGGAGCTTAGAGTTTTCCTTTTGAGGGAGTTTGATGAAATATAACATATAATGCTTCTAATAGGCTTTAATATAGGGTTTGGACGGATTTTAGGTGAGGGGGAATGACCAAAACGCCCCTAAAAATCAAAAAAATTCTCGAATCTGTCCTTTGGTGGACTGTTTTGATAGTCTAATGTAGATCAACCATAACGTTTTACTCCGGTATTCAAATTGGATGAAACCAATTTCATTACAAAGAGGACTCTCATATATTTCCGTTGATATATAGTATCTCACTCAGATCATTGTGTACGAGGAGTTATGATCGTTTGAAGTTGACTCAAAAATTCACTTTTGATAGGCTGAAGTAGATCGACCATAAATTTTTGCTCCGATAGAAAAATTAGATGAAACCAATTTCATTGGGAAGAGGACTCGCAGAGCTTTCCGTTGATATATAGTAGATCACCCAGAACATTATGTACAAGGAGTTATGATCATTTAAAGTTGGAGCAAAAATACGCTAGGCCTCAGTACTTTTTTCTGCACGTTTTACTGTTTACTACTATTCACGGTTCGATCGAAATGTTCATAACTCGTCGCTCGGTGTCCGTTTTGGATGATCCACATATCGTTGGAAATCTTATTCGATACTCTAAGCAATGGTGGTTCATAATCTAAGACATTCTGCACGAAAAATTTATAATTCATTCTAGAATATAGAACCCAACACGTTTACGCACAAAATTTCAACAAAAAATTTTCTGGGATATTACAATGCACTGGCAAGAGAATGGGTTGGGAATCATTCTCCCTTACTTCTTTTCTACACATACTAACACTACTAAAAGAATCTGAGATCCTGACTTGGTTACTTGTTGTATCATCTCCCCCTTAGCTTTAACCCATCATCATTAAGTCCATGAACCACTTTATAAACTCTAAACTGAACTTCAGTCACTTTACTCTGGAGTGTGGGGGTATAATAATACACATGACTACTGAACTCCCATAGAATATACTAAACTTTCTTTCTCTTCTACAATCATCATCATACAAACTATCAAAAAAACAAAGTTAAATTCTTGTATACACTGTTCAAGCCTACTGGTCTGCCGTTTGTACAACTAACATTCACAACACATCAATCATTATACTTACCTCGATCACCATCTACTACTCGAACTTAGTATCTAGTTCTAGCTATGATAAACCACAACTTCACACAATATCCTTACATGTCAAACATCTGAAAAACATTAGTCCGCTAAAACTTCGTAACAATAATAATCGATCATAATCGTATGGCCTATCTTACTTACAATCCACCAACACATCATTACTATTCACCCATCTATATACCTAACTTCTTTCAAACCTCTATAATTTCCAACTAAACTCCCTTTTTGCAATCTCAGGAACGCCTAAATTAACAACACTGATCCACCAAGTACCCTCATCAATAACCTATACCTTTATAGTACAACAATCCATGTCAACAACTCTTCTCATACTTTAAGCAAACAACAATTTACCTTAACTGATAACTCTTTCTCTACCCGCTAACGCACAAGAACATATCACTTCATTACTAACTCAATCGTATGTAAAAGGTTCAACTATACATATATTTAATAAATCACACTTATCACCCTTCTTATCACTACACCTCTAAAACCCACAGTTCCAGCCAACACAAGAATAACAAGATAAATAACAAGTTGCTAATGAATCGAAATAGGCCTCACACGGCTTCACTAGACTTTGATTTTGAGTTTTGAAAAAGAAAATGTGATGAATAGCAAAGCAACTATGGTAGTGAATCGAAATAGGCCCCACACGGCTTCACTAGACTTTGATTTTTCAATAAAACAATGATAACAATGTTATAAGATATGGAAACTTAACACACAATACTCAATGATCTAAGAATACACATCTTATTCTATCTTAAATGAACAACTCATAAGAATGAGGGTATAACTTTAGATTTGAGGGACTTATAACACACTAGAAGGCTCTTCTCAAGCCATTTTGTGAAACTTTCAAAACTTCTCGTTAGGAAATCTAAGAGTATTATCAAGGGAGGAACTGGAACTTTATTGATCATGCTATCTCAAGAATAATACACAGATAAAGAAGTATACCTTATCATTATGGATTCTGAGGAGAAATCTAAAAGCATATCTGACTTGGGCTTAGTACACGATTTATAAACATGATAAATCACCTCAATCTTTGAAACTCAAAAGCACTGATAAGATACTTTCTAACTCACTTATAATTCCCATGACTATCTATGGAGAGTATCTGAGAAAGCACAATCGATAAAGATTCAAGCTTGACTATTTCTGATATCTTGAAAATAAGGAAGAGATGGCCCGAATAAAGTAAGATGAGAATCTGTATAAGTTTCTTAGAGAACCTTTTATGGCACGATCTGAGACTTGAAAGAATGGAAACATTTCTTAAATGCCTTGTAGCCTCTCAAAGAAAAGTTCAGACGTCTCCATACCATTCCGCATGACTCTACTAGACACGGGTTCACACACACCCTAGGACACTTCTACTCTGGGCTCTGATACTAAGTTTGTAACGCCCCAAAAATAGGTCCCGAGATGTCACACGGTGCTTAGGATCACAAGTGACACCAAGCTAACCCTCCTACTGGCATAACTCATAAGCAACTGGATAAAATGCATAAATCTAAAAGAATAATGCGAAATATAAATCTTTTATGAATTTGCTCAATACAACATGAATTTACAAATTACAACTCTGCTTTTTTCAACAAACTAAAACTGAATACATCAACTTCTACTGACTGTTTATGAAGCTTTATAAAGCCTCTACTAGTACTGCCTATAGGTAGTCGGGTCATGACTCCCAACTATCCCAACTCAATATGACTAAATAAAGGAAATACGACATATTCTCAAACTGTATAGATAACTAAAGCCCTTGAGTCAAAGGACTCATCACCTGTTGACTGAATACCACGAACTGACTGGATCTGAAGGTGCATACTATACATTGTACCTATATTTTGAAAAAATATAGCCCACATACGAATATATGGGTCAGTACCATGGAAATGCACCAAGCATATGGGGGTGTAATACATATATAACAGAATATCTTAATGTCATCACAGTTTATAAAATCATGCATGTTGATATACATGACTCAGTTAGCTCGAATTAAATCATCAAAATCATGGATGAATAATACATGTAAAGTTAAACAAGTGAGTCATTACAATAAGTTCTCAATTCACTTTTCTCTTGGTTTCAAACTCGTAAAGTAATCAAGTCTTAAAATAGCTCTATTTAGAGCATACGTTTCAATCTTTCAAAAACAAATAACTTTCTCGGAAATCATAGTTTTCAAATCATACACACTTATTTTAGATAAAGCAGAGACACACACACCCCATAGAAGTTTCTTATAACCGACATAAACCATGTGAGCTTATCATGGAGTCCAATGTTTTATCCTCCTAAGGAAGAAACCCTACGTTGGGAAGGAGCATCATACTCTTTCCAGGGAGTATAACCTCAACTCAGTGATCAGAAACTCGGCCTTAGGCCCATAAATCTCAAATCCTATGGTGGAACGTAGTTCTGGAGAAGTAGGGTACGCTCACTCACGCCTCCCGCTCGGTGCTAAATACTACTCCCGTACTCAAGCTCAGTCTCATTTAGGAAATCCAACTCAAAATTATCTCAAGGGCCTATAGTGAAGGCCAAATCATATTTCTCATAATTGAATCATAATAAATTATGGATTCCTATTTTCAACTCAAAAATCATGATATAAATTTCAATTCAAATATCGGTACATAATTTGAAAAAGGAAAACTCCAAATCATAATATCATAAAAATCCAATTTCAACCTTGACATAAATATAACAATTCCATCTTCCAAAATATCTTCTCAAGTTCCATACTTGTTCAATATCAAAACAACAATTTTTTGTTTTGGGAAATACTTATAAAATCATGTCCACGACTCGAGATCAAAATCTCCTTACAATTTCATCACATATATTTAAGACCCAAAATATAAAGATTTAATACATCAAAATCATATCTAAATTTCATACTCAACAATCATCTCGAAAATCTTCACTTATCTCAATTAAAATATTGAGAATAAAATCATGACATATATATCATAATTTCAACAACTCAAAATTCATATCACAAATTCCGTAAATTCATTCTCAATACTCATTTCAAATAAATTCAACAACATCAATTCTTAATAGGAAAATATAAATCAAAATATGTATATCTCAACTCAAATCGTATCAAGATAAAATATAATGCCTTCAAATACTCAATTCATGGATAATTACATAAACTCAAAATAAGATAAATTGGTATAAACTTCAACATAAAGATATACTTAATCTTTATAAAAATTAAGTTTTGGGCACAAGAACGGAAGGATTATTCTTGTTCAACACCCACATACCTCAAATTTGGGACTTTGGATGAACTTGAGATTCCGGAACTCTATTCATAAGATTGGTAGGTGCTCCTTGTAGCTCTCTCAATGGGGATTCCGAATCTTGAATAAATTTCAAATTTCTACGGTTGAATTTTGATGGATCTTGATTTGTATAATGGGACTAGGGAGCATTGTTCTTGGGAATTTGCCTGAATATGACCATAATATGGTCATTGGAACATAAATCTTGTATTAATGGACTAATAAATTATGAAAAATGACCAAAATACCCCTCAAGAAATTAAAAATGTCGCAGAAATTCTGCCAGTTGACAGCTTATAAGCTGAAGTAAATTGGCCATAACTATTTACTCAGATGTTGGATTTGGATGAAATTAGAGGAATTGGAAAGAAGACTCAAAGATATTTCATTTGATATATCGCATCTCTCTCAGTTCATTATATACAAGAAATTATGATCATTAGAAGTTGACCCTGAAAAGCTGAAAATTGGGCAACAGGCTATGCGTTTTTCTACTGGTTTGAAATCCAAACGCGGCCTTATGCGTTCTGAAAAATTCCAAAACTCACCCGATATGTACTATGAGCTTTTCTGATCATAACACAACTTGAAAATAGAAAAACAGAAGTCTGGAAGGTCATGAATTAATTCCCTGAAGTTTAAAGGTTCAAAATAAACTAATGTTGAATACTTAGCTAAAGTTCTAAGTGTTAAGCTCTTTGTGATTCGTTTTGAAATTTCTAACAAGAAGCGAACTTTGCGGGGTCTTACACCTAGCCTACCTATGTATGGATACAATTACAGTTCATCACCTTAGTCGACTGTGCACGGCACAAACACAGATTGGAGATTAACGATGGTCATTACAAAAGTGTCAGAATTATGGATTCCAGTTCGATTACCTTATTATTTCCTTTTCTTTACAAATCAATTTTAAATCCTATTGCAACTCCCATATTGTTGCCATTCAATTTAATAAAGTTATTTCGTATAATGTCGACAAATTGACAATCGCGCAGTTCATTATTACGTACATTCATTCGACAATCCATTGTCACAAGTTAATTTAATGAAGTTATTGCATATAATGTTGACAAATTCAGAATTGATGCAATTCATTATTACGTCCATTCATTCGACAATCTATTGTGGTGAGTTTATTTTATAAAGTTATTTCATATAATATCGACTAATTGAGAATCGACGCAGTTCATTATTACGTATATTCATTAGACAATCCATTGTCACGAGTTAATTTAATACAATTATTGCATATAATTTGGACAAATTCAGAATTGACGCAATTCATTATTACGCCCATTCATTCGACAATCCAGTGTTGCTATTCAATTTAATAAAGTTATTTCATATAATGTCAACAAATTGAGAATCGACAAAATTCATTATTACGTACATTAATTCAACAATCCGTTGTTGCTATTCAATTTAATAAAGCTATTTCATATAATGTCAACAAATTGAGAATCGACGAAATTCATTATTACGTACATTAATTCAAAAATCCGTTGTTGCTATTCAATTTAATAAAGTTATTTCATATAATATTGGCAATTGAGAATCGACAAAATTCATTATTACGTACATTAATTCAACAATCCATTTTTCCTATTCAATTTAATAAAGTTATTTCATAAAATGTTAACAATTGAGAATCGATGAAATTCATTATTATGTACATTCATTCGACAATCCGTTGTTCCTATTCAATTTAATAAAGTTATTTCATATAATGTGGACAAATTGAGAATCAACGCAATTCATTATTGCGTACATTAATTCAACAATTCGTTGTTGCTATTCAATTTAATAAAGTTATTTCATATAATAACAAATTTAGAATCGATACAATTCATTATTACGTAAATTCATTCAACAATCCATTGTCAAGGGTTAATTTAATAAAGTTATTGCATAAAATGTGGAGAAATTGAAATCAACTCAATTCATTATTATGCCCATTCGTTCAACAATCCATTGTTGTTATTTAATTTAATAAAGTTATTTCATATAATGTCGACAAATTGAGAATCGAAGCAATTCATTATTATGTACATTCATTCGACCGTCAATTGTCATGAGTTAATTTAATAAAGTTATTGCATAAAATATGGACAAATTGAGAATCGACACAATTAATTATTACGTCCATTCATTCGACAAGCCGTTGTTGCTATTCAATTTAATTTTCATATAATGTCAACATATTGAGAATCGATGCAATTCATTATTACGTACATTCATTTGACAATTCGTTGTTGCTATTCAATTTAATAAAGTTATTTCATATAAAGTCGATAACTTGAGAATCGATGCAATTCATTATTACGTACAATCATTCGACAATCCGTTGTTGCGGGTTAATTTATTAAAGTTATTGCATTAAATGTGGATAAATTGAGAATCGACGTAATTCATTATTACGTCCATTCATTCGACAATCCGTTATTGCGAGTCAATTTAATAAAGTTATTTCATATAATGTTGGCAATTGAGAAGCGATGAAATTCATTATTGCGTATATTAATTCAACAATCCAATTTTCCGAGTCAATTTAATAAAGTTATTTCATATAATCTCGACAAATTGAGAATCGATGCAATTTATTATTACGTACATTCATTCAATAATCCCTTGTTACTAGTTAATTTAATAAAGTTATTTCATATAATGTTGGAAATTGTGAATCGACAAAATTCATTATTACGTACATTAATTCAACAATCCCTTGTTGCTATTCAATTTTATAAAGTTATTTCATATAATGTTGACAATTGAGAATCGACGAAATTCATTATTACGTACATTCATTCGTCAATCCGTTGTTCCTATTCAATTTAATAAAAGTTTTTTCATATAATGTGGACAAATTAAGAATCGACGCAATTTATTATTACGTACATTAATTCAACAATCCATTGTTGCTATTCCATTTAATAAAGTTAATTCATATAATGTTGGCAATTGAGAATCGACGAAATTCATTATTACGTACATTAATTTAACAATTCCTTGTTGCTATTCAATTTAATAAAGTTATTTCATATAATGTTGACGATTGAGAATTGACAAATTCATTATTACGTACATTAATTCAATAATTCTGTGTTGATATTCAATTTAATAAAGTTATTTCATATAATGTTGACAATTGAGAATCGACGAAATTCATTATTACGTACATTCATTCGACAATCCATTGTTCCTATTCAATTTAATAAAGTTATTTCATATAATGTCGATAAATTGAGAATTGACACAATTTATTATTACGTACATTAATTCAACAATCTGTTGTTGCGAGTCAATTTAATAAAATTATTTCATATAATGTCGACAAATTGAGAATCGACGCAATTCATTATTACGTACATTCTTTCAACAATCCTTTGTTGCTAGTCAATTTAATAAAGTCTTATTGGTATAATGTTGACAAAGTACTAATAAACGTAATTCATGACGTAGATTAATTTAACGATCCCTTGTCACGTAAATTTGATACATTCATTCTAAAATTTCATGTCATAAAATTGATCAAACGGACGTGCTGGCTGATGGTTACATTATTATGCCGCATACATTGTGTTGAAAGCTCTAGTAGCAAATACGGTTAAACAGCTTGTGCATATTCCTTACGTTGCGTGTTCGACACTCCCCGACACATGTTATTTTGATTGTTTTTTTTTGTATGATGTTTTGATTGTTCTTTTTTTATTTTTTGTGTATGACCAATAATGCCAACCCTTGCAACTACAATTTTCTAGGTCACCTCTAGAATACAAACCATCACAATCTAGGTATCTCAATCATTCTCTTTCCCTTCCCCGTATTACACAATCAACAATCTACTCTACAATACACAACAAATACACAACCAAAACCTAGTTACAATTAATAATCTAATCCACAATACACAACAAACACTCAACCAAAATCCTATTCTCCTACCTCTACCCTCATAGAAAATGACAACTTTCATTCAAGTACGGGGCTACCCTACCAATTACCGGCCAGAATTTAGTATTAAATTGACAAGATCATACATTAATCTTGATAGAGTAGTAATTTTTAATTATCTGTTCAATGAGGATTCTACGTTTCTTTGTTATTTTAATTTAATTTTTGTTTTGTTTCAAATTTGAGTAATTCATCCATCTTTTTTCCCCTTTTTAGTGGATACCACAGGAGGTTAGTCAATACTTCCCCAGTGACCCGACGCCTTTAACCATTCTTCATTGTGGTACTAAGAAGGCGTATAAGGCTAAGGTCGCCTGCTACAGGTACCAGAACAGGCGGAGGATATATGACGGGTGGAGATATTTCATTCGTGATGTGGGTTTTGGAATAGAAGACGTTTAGGACATCACGATCTCCGATAGTGTTTCCAAACATGTCGTTATAGTTGTTCAACACATAATCGATATGTGAAGTAGTTTTCAGGATATACAGATTTCAAATTTATGAAGATATCCATACTTTTGGTGCTTCGATTATGCCTTTGTTTGAATGTCTTTTTTTATTGAATTCATATATCGATTTTTTAGTTTATTTTAGAAAATATAATTTGAGTAATGAGCCAAACAAAAATTGATCAATTACTTAGTTGAAGAGCTGAGATTAAATCGAAAATCAAATCATTACGAACTAAAAATTGATAACAAATGTAAATGAGATGCATTTTTTATTCATGTTATTTACTTACCTATTTCTTATCTGTTAAATCAACAATCAAATCGTAGGGACTAATAATCAATAGCCAATATAACTAAAAAAATTACAAGTTATCATCTTCTTATAGAGGAGACAACAACAACCAAGAAATATTAGATGTATAACTACATACACATATATTGCTTTAATCAATAAAGACATATAACTAAATTTGTCAAAATACACCATCTTATCAAACTAATTCACCATTACATATGCCAACATCACTTTACAATTCAATCACACAAAACTTAAATGAAAATCATCACATTACATATCAAACTAATGCACAAAATTGGCTTTAACATCATTTTGCCTTTCAACTCTTTTTGTTGTTTGTTGGTCTTCTTTAACAAACCCAAGATCACAATATTTTATTGACGTAGAAATTCTAGATCATACCAAACAAAAAAGTTGCAACTATCTCAAAATAGAGACTACAATTCACAAAAAGAAAGTTATAAAATTAACTTGTTACAAAACATTAATTTAAAAAAAAGATAGAATATTAAAATTACGTACACCATAATGCATATAGCCGAGGAATCTACGTTCGGAATTGTCATCCGGCCATGAAATTCTCACAATAGGAGGAGACCCACATGCCCAAACAAGTCTCCTATTATAATTCATGGAGTTAGAAATAAGTACGTAAAGTAGAACTAGTAAAACGATATATTTTTAATTGGAAGTAATGAAGGAAGAGGGATAATAAATAGAAAGAGTGATAGTTGAACTCCATGAATTATCATAAATTTGACGGGACAGGGGCATGTGAGTTATTTATATAGTTTGTAATAAATTATTAGGTTTTGCATAAAGTGATGTAATTCATAATCCGTAAATTATTACAAACTATATGATTTAACATAAAGAGTGAATTCAACAACGTTTGATAAAATGTTGAAAAATTGATATTCAACGCAACTCACCACGTACATTCATTCAACAATCACGTATCGCGAGAGAACATAGTAAATTTTTATATAATGTTGACAAATTGAGAGTCGACGCAATTCATGACGTACATTCATTCAACAATCCCTCATCAAGAGTTAATTTAGTAATTGCATTTGATATAATGTTGATCCATGGTCAAACGTACAAGTTCTTTGATGGATTGATTATTATGTCGCATCCATTGTGCTGAAGCTTTTGTAGCATATATGGTCAATCATCCTCTTAATACTCCTTAGGTCACGTGTTTGAGTCTCCCTAATTCATTCTTTTTTTATTATTTTTCGTATGAGTAATAAGTGTTGCAGACCCTAAATGTTGACCAACTCACCAACTACCAAGGTCACATCTTCCAAAACAAACCCTCCCCATTCCTTTCCTCTTTAAAAGACACCACATGCATGCCTCATCTGTGCTACTATAACTCTCTAAAAAAATGTCGCCCTTCATCCCAGTTCACATGCAGACAGGCCCCCATTATCTGTACTGAGTTAATCTGCACCGCTCCTACTTTGAGAAGGACTTTCTGGTTGATTTATTTGTTATTTTTTAAATCTGTTCTTTCTATGTGTCTTCGTTTAATGAATTTATCACTTTTTTTTGGATTTTAGTGGCTTCCATTATGCGTCAATGACTACTTCCCCCTAAACCTAACGTCGTTTAAGATCTTTTATTTTGAAAGTAAGGTGTATCTAGCTCAGGTTGCTGCTTCCGACATCAACAACTATCGTAAGATCAGCAAGGGAAAGAGAGAATTTATCAGGGCTATGAATTTTTGGGAAGGAGATGCGTTACATATGTTTCTATTACGTAGTTCTGAAGACTATGCTTAAATTATTATTCTTAATCAGGACCTGAACCTACGATTTCTCAGTGCACTCACAGAACCTTTCCCATTATTAATCAGACATTAGTAATACCTTGTTGTTTTTGTTTGTTATTATAAATATATGTAGTAGTTCGTGTTCATCAAGTTTATTCATCTTTATTTATCTTGCTGCTTCAATTTTCTATAAGTATTCATTCCAAAAGCCGAACAATGAATGCAAAATAGATAAAATAAAATCATGTTTCGTGAAATAATTTGTGGCAAATGCATTGGTTAGGAAAAAAAAAGTAGCAACTCCTGAACCATTCATTAGTGATTGGGTACACACTAAATAAAAAAAAATATTACTCACAAAGGCATATAAAAATAAGTTGCAATACAACTGAAAAAATTCAAATGTTTTAGTTTGCAATACAACAGTTAAATTAATAGGCCATAGTATTTTGGTTCGAAAATTACGTTTCAATTTTGGGTTATATTATGACGCGTTATATTTAAAATTTCAACTATTCATAAATCAACAAAATACATTTAAATCACAATTTGCAATATTTAGTAACGACAATTCACAATTTATGATGTACATTCATTACACAATTCCTCGTAAAGGGCTAATTTATGATAGCATTTGATATAAGTACGACAAATTAAAAATTTTCATACTTCATGACGTACATTCATTCAATAATCATTTGTCACGAGTGAATTCCACAACGTTTGACATAACATTGACAAGTTGAGAGTCTTCGCAATTCATGATGTACATTCATTCAACAATCACGTGTAGTGAGAGAATATATTAAATTTTCATATAATGTTGACAAATTAATAGTCAACACAATTCATGACGTACATTCATTTTACAATTTCTCGTCAAGAGTTAATTTAATGATAGCATTTGATATAAGTACGACAAATTGAGAATTGTCGTGCTTTATGACGTACCTTCATTCAACAATAACATGTCATGAGTGAACTCAACAATGGTTGATATAACTTTGACAATTTTAGAGTATTTCCAATTCATGACGTACATTGATTCAACAATCACGTGTCAGAGGCGATTTTAATAAATTTTCATATAATGTTGACAAATTAAGAGCTGAGAGTCGACCAAATTCATTATAACGTGCATTCATTCAGCAATCCATTAACACTAGTTCATTTAATAATAGTATTTGATAGAATGTTGATCCCTTTTCAAACGTATGCGTTGTGTTAAAAGATTTAGTAGAAAATATGGTCAATCCTCCTGTTAATACTCCTTAGCTCACGAGTTTGATTCTCCCTGACCTGATCTTGTTTTATTATTTTTCGTATGAGCAATAAATGTTGCGGACCATAAATGCTAACCTACTACACAGGTCACCTCTAGCAATACAAATCCTCCCCATTCCTCTCCTCTTTAAAAGACAACATAATGCACACTTCATCCACAACCAACTATTGTATTCCTTTGTAACTCTCTAAAAAGAAAAATATGTCGTCATTCATCCCCATTCAAGCGAAAACAGGCCCTGTTCATCAGTTTGAGTTAATCTGGTTCGCTCTTATTTTGAGCAAGACTTCATGGTATATTTATTTATTTATTGTTATTTAAAAATGTTCCTCGTATGTGTCTTCGTTTAATTCATCACCTTTTTTTGGATTGTAGTGGCTACCACTAATCATCAACGACTACTTTTCTGAAAATCCAACGCCGATTATGATCTTTCATTATAAAAGTGAGGTGTATCGAGCTCAGGTTGGTGCTTCCGGCATCAACAACAATCATAGGATCAGCAACAGATGGAGACAATTTATTAGGGCTATGAATTTTAGGAAAGGACATGTGTTACATAGGTTAATGATACACAGTGGTGAAAACTATATTAAAATTATTGTTCTTAATCAGGACCCAAACCTATAGTTTCTCATTGCACTCACAGAACCTTTCTCATGTTTGATCAGGAATTAGCAATACCTTGCTATATTGGTTTGTTCTTATAAAAGTATTCAGTAGTTCGTGTTAAACGAATTTGTTCATCTTTTTTTATCTTGCTACTTCGACATTATTATCTTGATAAATTCTAAGAGTAACCAACATCTTTAATCAATTTTCTCAAAGTTCTATTTCCGGAAGACGACTAATGAATGCAAAACAGATGAAACAAAATCGGATTTGGTGAAGTAAATAGTAGCAAATGCATTGGTTAGGCAAAAAATTTGTAAGTAAGCGAGCCATTAATTAGTGGTTGGGCAGACTCTAATTGGAAAAACAAAATTCTTAGAGGTAAAATGCATATAAAAATAAGTTGCGATACTTTGATGCTTAATGTCCATAAAAGTTTGGCCATAATAACAAAAAGACTATAATAGCCTTTTCTTCCAAACAAAATTTTAGACTTTTTTTAAAGTCAAGATAATTATTGCAATTCAATTGCAACACAAATTGTTAGGCAAGAATATCAATAGTCTTATACAATTAAAATATGTATATTTCCGATTGGAAAAAAACACATATATTTTTTGTACAAAAAAAAATATTGTAGGACCCCGCAAAATTCTAACCTTAACTCAGTCCGTTAAAGCTTGAAAAGAGGTTCCCAAACTTAGAAATTTTAGCAAAGTGTTTATACTTAGAAGTATTTTAGCCTTCATAAGTTGGCGATCCTATTCTATGACCCTTATGACCTTAAAATATTATTTTTTTGGTTGATTCTTGATCAGGAATATCAGTATGTCACTTCGGGTGAGTTTTGAATTTTTAGACATCATTTGAACCATGTTTGGATGACCAAAGTAGTGGGTCGACGCAATCTCGATGCGTCGCATCGCCCATTGCGTCGACAGATAACTTTCCCCCAGCTTTTAGTGTAATTTCAGTGAACCAATGCAAACTGACGCGGCGCGTTAGTCATCACGTTGATGCCATTGATGCGGTGCGCTGATCTGCACATCACTGGACACATTTTTAGTCATTAAAAGCCCGCATCCAGATGGGTAATTGGGTCATTTTTCACCCGTATTCAGCCCCAAAAATACGAGATTAAGTCGTTCTTAGGGCTAAAACACTCATTATTCTAAAAATTATTCAAGAAACAAAACCTTAGGGCTTCCAATTCAAGATTCAAGCTTCAAGAAATTCTCCATAAATTTCAGAGAATTAACAACCAAGGTATGTTAGGTGTTCATCCAAGGGTTTCCTTCCACCCTTGGAGTTCAAAAACCTCTTTTAAAACTTCAAGTTTATTGAATTCATGAATTCCATGTTGGGCTTGAATGTATTCATGATTATGATGTTAATTGGGTTTGTAATTCATGATTTATTACAAGATTTATGTAAATTTATTGGATATGTGTGTAGTATTATGTGAATTCATGTTAAAACTCTTGAAGTAAGTTGGGTTGGAAATCATGATGCCTACATGTTGATTAGTATTATGTGTATAGATTATGTTCCCCAAGTGTTTGATAAATTGTTCATGTGGATTAAATGGGGAAATCATGACATGCTAGCATATGTACAAGCTTATATCTTACAAGTGTTTGATAAAATGTCTCTATGAATGAGTAATGAACATTGTAATATTTTTCAAGATCATCCTATGCTTTACTTTTCATGTTATTGAGTCCTAGGGATATCTAATACCCGACAATATAGATATTTACTTAGAATTATAGTAGATTTAGAAGTCTCATTAATGTCACGTATAGTAGCATTCAGTCGGTACAGAACTCAGTATATCCAGTCAGCAAATAGAACTCACAGCACTCAATCAGTTACAATACTCAGTGAACTCAATCCAGTTCACTCAGTTAACATGATCAGTAACAGTTTAGTCTAGCCCAGAACAGTTTAAAAATCAGTTCAGTGTCTATTCAGTTGGGAGTAGGATTCAGCACCGAGTGAACCCAAGGATGGGGACTCACCTTCCAATAGAGGGTGTGATCCTTAGAAGCAGTCCTGGTGTTCCAAAACTACATAGCCAGTGTAGGTTGAGACATCAACCTATGAGTTAAAAGTTAATGAGGTGTTCTACCTGCCAGTTGAGGGTACCACCATTTTCATTCAGAGTACCTGCTAGGTGAGGGTGACTCAGCACTTGTCTTTACCCGTGGTACCGTACTGACACCCTTCCAGCTGGGGTTACAGGTTGGACTACAATCAGTTCAGAGAGGGGCATGTCAGTTAGATAATTGCCTCCTATAATTTGAGTTTTAGTCCCAGCATAAAACTCAGTTCAATTCTACAAATCAGGACTGTCAAAAATAGTCACACAGTTATCAGTAATACAGTTATCAGTAAAAATCAGTTATCAGTCATTCAGTTATCAGAACTCAGTATCCAGTGTTACTATGATCTCAAACACAGTGTATGTAAATATGTGCACACTATTGCATAAACAGTGTTCCATCAATTTCAGTTATACGTGTACTCTCATTCAGTTGTATTCATGCTATTCAATTAGTTATTCTTCATGCATATGAACCCTTGCATATCAGCCTACCTCACTTAGCATACCGGTACATTCAAAGTACTGAAGCATACATTTTCTTTTGCGCTATGATGTTTTATATCATAGGTTTAGATACACAGGCTCCTGACCGAACTTAGCAGCCCAGACTATCAGTAGCAAACCTAGTGGTGAGTCCTCATAGTTCGACGACAAAGTTACCATATAATTTCATTATATCAGTATTTAGTTTATTTCAGTAGTCGGAGTTAGTTGGGGACTTGTCCCATCAACTCCATATTCAGACAGATATAGGCTTTCAGATTAGACTTTAAGACAGTATTTAGTTGTACAAATTATTATTACAGTTTTCTTTATCAGTATTTCAGGTTTTGAATCTTATGGCATTTCAACCTATTTTTCTGCATTAATTACAGTATTATTACTCAGTGCTCACAACAGATATCAGTCATGGGTTAGCTTGTGGTCCTTTGGGGTCGTAAGCATCGTGTGGCATTCGGGGTGCAAACTCGGGGCGTTATAGATATATTACAAAATTAACCTCTAATTAATTATTTTAAAATTATTATATTTAAATAAAACTAAACTTTATTTTAAATAATTTGTAAACATAATATGTGAAATATTTCAACAACAACAACTCAACACAATTTAGAACTGGTAAATATCGACACATTATAAAAATCATGCATATAATTCATGTGTGTCGAACCAATAAGATTGACACATAAGCGTTGATCGTATAAGTGTTTCCTCTCTGTATTACGCCGAATTGATAAATTATGAATCATTATTTAAATTTTTTACTAAAACGACCTCTAATTAATTATTTTTAATAATTAAGCTAAAATTAAATTAAATTATATATTTGAATAATTTATAAAGATAATTTTTGAAATACTTTAATAATGACATTCATCATAATTTAGAACTGGTAAATATATCGACACATTATAAAAATCAGTCATATAGTACTCATATGTGTTGAACCAAAGAGAGTGAGACAATAAGTGTTAATGGTATAAGTCTTTCACCCCTATATTACACCGGTTTGATAAATTGTGAATCATTACTTATCTTTGTTACTAAAATGACCTCTAATTCTGTATTTTTAAAATATGTGGTTAAATAAAATTAAAATATTTATTTAAATAATTCTCAAGCATAATTTGTAAAATATCGCAATAACGACAACTCAACATACCTTAAACCTAATAAACGTTGAAACTTATAGAAATTATGCATATAGTTTACATCAGTCGAACAAAAGAGAATGAGATATAAGTGTTAATCATATAACCTTTCACTCCTATATTACGGTGATTTGATAAATTATGAATTGTTACTTATATTTGTTACTAAAATGATCCCTAATGAATTTGTAAAATATTTTTATAACAACAAATCAACACACTTTACACTTGCTAATCCGATAAGTCGAACCACTAGTTCAATAACAAAAATGTCATTACACATTATTGATTTCGGTTCGATTTTACACAATCGTAGATAGAGTCAAGTACTAATGTTCAAACTTAGAAATGACTACAGGAAATTAGCAAACACTTTCCAATGAACATGAAAATTAATTATAATTAAGATCCTTCCCAATAATCAATGTATTGAAAATATGATAAAAGAATATATTTAATTTGTAAGGTAAAAGGGTCAAAATGTCAAAGAAATAACTGGTTTATAATGTGAATAAAACTTTTATTATTATGAACACATTATGGCCAAATTTTAGGGACAAAAGAATTTTTCCTCGACAAAAATCTTAATGTTTTAGGTTGCAATAAAAAACAATCAATAGGCGATCATATTTTGGTTCGGTTATTACGTTTGAATTTTGGGTTATATTATGACGGGTTATTTAAGATTTCAACTATTCATAAATCAACGAAATATTTACGGCAACACAAGTACTACGTAATACATTAAAATCACATTGCGCAATATTTAGATACAATAGTTCGCAATATGGCGGATAATATTCGCGGTCTACGCCTACTTAGGATTGAAACAAATTTCATGATTGTGACAATAATAAATTGTATCTACCTAAAACAATCTTCGCGTTTCCTATGTCCATGAATAAATCAAAATATATTCAATTACAAAAAAACATTGAATCAATAATTATAGCAACACAAACCATACATTGAGTAAATAGTATGACTATACGTCAATCAAACTATCTCACTATTGTAGATTCAATTAAAATTGATTTGATCAACATTGTCATTCTCTTCGCATCAACTAAGTCTGTTCGTTGTTGTCGTGTCATGTTCATACTCAGAGTATGAACAAATTACATTACATCTACAACTATCAATTATAAGTCATTCAATTGAATTCACTATTCTCGGCACGATTTAGATAATCAATTGAATATTCCATCATGCCATTTGTGGTTACAGACATGGAATCTACATGTAAAATATTTAAATTATTAAAACAAGCCCCTTAATTTGTGTGTTAATTTAAATCAATAATTCAGTTCCTTAATGATATACCTAAATAGAGCATCAATAAAAATATAATGCATGCCAATTAGTACTCAATGCTATTGCAGCGACTTGTTCAAACATCAACTTTTAATTTCATAGGTCCCAAGTTTGAAACCGTAGCTCTCTCACTGTTGTTTTTCTAATTATTGTTTTGAAGGTGGTTCCCCAAATGTATTTTGGAGAATTCAAAAATCGTTTCAACAAGATAAAACTTTTACTTTACTTATTTAGAGGGAAGCTGAAAATATCTCACCACTCATCTCCACAATATACCAAAGAATATCAACCCAAACCCTACTCACCTTCCCCCACCGTCGAAGAAAATGACAAGGTTCAGACTATTACATCTCAACCCTAATGAACGCAAGCCAAAATTCATTATTAGGTTTGACGTAACAGACATGACATATGACGAAGTGGTAATTTCTAATTTTTTTATTCATCAAGGATTCTATGTTTCTTTATTTGTTTCATTTAACTTTTGTTCTCTTTCAAATTTGAGTAAGTCGTCCATATCTTTCCCCCTTTTTAGTCGATACTAGAAGAGTTATGTATATACTTTCCCATCGGTCCAACTCCAGTAACCATTCGTCATTGTGGTAATAGAAAGACATATACGGCTAAAGTGTTCTACTGTCATCCGAACCCCCGAAGGATATATGAAAGCTGGAAGTTTTTCATCCATGTTGTGGGTTTCCAGGTAGATGACTTTTTTGGTTGTCGAGATCTCCAACAGTAATGTCGGATCTGTCTTGTTAAATGTTAAACATGTAATCCCTGTGTGAACAAGTTTTTAGGTTATGGATTGGTTTGAATGTCTTTTATTATTATTATTATTATTAATCTCATTACTCTACTCTTTAGTTCCTATTTTCAATTTTCAATTCCTATTACTAAGTTTTAATTTTCCTTTACTATCACTTCATTAACAAAAGTATCATAACTACTTCACTCCTTCTTTGGGTTCCGTATTTATTTATTTCTCTTTTTGTGTATTTTTTTCTATGGAATGTCCGAAAGATATAAAAGAAGTCATCTAGATTTACCAACCAAATCTTTCTGCTATAATTTGGATGAGAAAGGTAAGAGAAATTCTGCAGGCAGATTTGGTTGATTTTGGATAGGACTTGGCAAAAGCAAACAGTAGAGAAAACCCTTGTCAATAACAGCATGCATTAAGACCATTATGACATACTTTAACACTGTTCAAGGCTTTTGGTAGAACCTAGGTGACGTTACCAATATCAACAGCTAGTATGGATCGGCTTGTAGGTTGTTGAAAGGGAAAAACAAATAATTTATTTCTTATTTAATTATCCAACAAACCCTAGCCTATATATATATACATATGTATCCTCTTTTCTTTATAATTTTTTTCATCTTTCATCTTATCCTATAGAGTTTCCTCAACAACTTTTTGAACGCTTCTTTTACCCTAAAAAAATATGTCTTTCTCAAATAATGGAAATAGTCGTGTGGTCCAAAAAAGAAGACGTTAGCACACTGTTTGAGAGATTAAGCTGCTGAAAGATAAGGTGAGGGACCTTAATCAGTGTATGGAATATCTTAAGCAAAATCTATGGGAGTTGAGACATCGTTTCCACACCTATATACGATAGGTTAAGAACGAGAAGATTGAAGAAGGTGGTAAGGCTGCTGAGGGTGTTGATCTAGCTGCTTAGGTTGTTATTTATTAATTTATTTTCTTTTTCGGTTTTTTTAAATTATTGTTTCTTTTTTTCCATTGTATGTTTGTTCTTCCATTTGTAGTTAACAAATGAATGTCTTCTTTTCATATTACACTTGCCTTAACTTAATGCAAACAACAGAACACACAAGTTAATTGAAGGACTAGCAATTCATATGAATTATCAAATATATTAGATACAAATCGTAGATTAGGCGTTGAACATATTTAACATTGATTAGATTAGCCTAAAGAAAATTATACAAAAAACAAGACTGTTATTCGAATCCCATACAACTTCATTTCTTCTTTTCACTATTCGGGTATATGAAAAGTTATCCAGATCCATCTATTTGTAAGTACAACTTTGGACTGAACAAGGTAATATTTTGTTGGAGCCAATTACTCTTAGTCAAACTGATTACAAAAATAAATGCCTTTTTTATACTTGCATAATGAACTACAACTAACAAATAATTTCCAACACAAACTCACTCCAAAAAATAGCACTGAAACAAAAAACTATGAACTTTCTTTTTGACGCTTCAATTGAATCTGTTAATGTCCAAATATTTAACTCTCAATGTCCTATTGTCCAAGCACAACTTGAACAAATGTTTAAACATGATCGTACGTTGGATGGATTAAATAATATATTGATGAATACATTCTCACCTAATAGTCTTCCTAAATTGAACTAGGGTATATAAAAATTAGCTTCAAATTGTACTTGAATATGGGCGGAGAAAATTCAAAATGGAGAAACTGCGTACTAATTAACTATTTACTTAATATAAGTGTTAATTCATACTGCAACAATATGTGTTAAATAAAAGCACTAATTATCCATGATAGCATTCACTAAAATAATCACATAATGCATAGTAGAGATGTCACTTCGCATGCAAAATAATCATTTTTTCATTGTGATAAATTTAGCAAAACCACAAACGTTTACAACTTTACAATACGTTTACGCATGTCCATGCTTCCATTCACTAAGTGAAAATAATGAATAAAATGATTCGACAAACTTTGATGGGTGGAACAATGTCAATATGCAACACACAATAAGATTGATTGCAATAATTCCAAAAGTTAACACTAAAAATATTACATTATTATTTTGTACCCAGAAGTCTATATTGTAAAAAATGATTGAAAATTAATGACTTGCGCATCGGTGTATTAAATTAATAAAGCTGATGGAGTGTTATTTGTGGCATAATCATAACTTGTACCTTTACACTTCAACAAACTTTTATTTTTCTAAGTAGATTTTTTTTATTTTTTCATATTAACAAAAACTTCACCCCAATCCTAATTTGTATGTAAGGCCCAAGAAATGACCCATGAAAAATTTATATATGCATATCAAATTTAACCTAAAATGAGGACAATTTTAACATACTACTTAGATGGATTGGGCCCAAATTAAAGGGTCTCAAAATTGGGTTACAATAATAAATGGGCCCAACGAATAGTTCCCAAATTAGAAGGTCTCAAACCCTAATTTACTATACAAAAATAAAATAAAATCGGATAAGGGAGGGTAATTTGGGTAAGAAAAGAATGTGAAATGACATTATCACCCTACCTTGTCACTTTAATTACGATAAAATCGGCAAAATAGTTGCTTTCGAGTCATTTCTTATCGAGTCGAATATAATTTTCAATTGGATTATAACTTGGACATACCTGGACACAATTTAGAGGATATATATTTGTTGAACACGTTATTAGAGAATTGGACTACACCTGGAACGATTTGTGAGAATTCGGAGGAGGCTGCTACACAGTTTATTAGATTTTTAATTTTTTATTTAGCTTTTAATTATTCATATCATATATTCAATTATTTTGGATCGTGATTATGAATATTATCGGCTAAAAACCCTCTTTCCGGAGTTAAACCCAAGAACATGATTACTATTATTTTGGATTAATTTTGATTCATTTTGCTTATCATAATTGGTTGTTTGTTTATATTGGGTTCGAAATCAAGAGGACATCATGCGGAAGCTTAAAGTTTTCAAATCATGAGATGACAAATAAAATAATACTAAAAAAATATATTATTGATATTGTCTAGTCAAACGACCTACATATCACAAACTAATATTGAAAAAATATAAAACCTATTGGGAGAAAATCTCTTCCTAAACAAAGACTCTTTAAAGATTACATTGTGGATGCTATTATGTTGTTGGTATGAGAAGAGGGTTCTTCTATTTATAGAGGTCCAAAACCTTTTCTCTAAGAAAGAGGTTAGCCAAATATGGAAAATTTTTATATTTTCCTTTAAGGAAAAGTAAAAATAATTATGGTAACTTTTATTTTCCTTCCAAAAAAAAGTAAAACTTAATTTTAGTAAGAAAATCAGGGCAAAAACCCTAACAAATATCCCTTTTTTTGCTTGATTTTCTGCAAAATATTCTTGATCCTCCTTCTTCTTGTGCATAATATTCATTCTTCATATATTCTTCATATATCACTGTTGTTTGACATGCTTTAAAAATTAAAGCTTTTTGGGTTAAAAATATATAAGCCCTTTCGGATTAAAAACATTGAAGCCCTTTATAGGGTTAAAAGTAAGCTTTCATTTTAAATATGTAATAGCTGGATTATTGAAAATACGATTGACAATCGTCTCCACGTGTAGCTTTTATTTTAACAAAATATCTTTATTATCATCAAATTGGTTGCAACTTTATTTTCAACATGTCCTCAATTTGAACCATCGAACCATTGAACCATGGGATCTGATACCACTTGTTGGATTCAAAATCAAGAGGACGTCATACGGAAGCTTAAAGTTTGCGAATCATGAGCCGATAAATGAGACAACAAATAAAACAATACCAAAAAATATATTATTGATATTATCTGGTCAAGTGACTTATATATCAAAACTAATATTGAAAAAAACATAAAACCTATTGGAAGAAAATATCTCCCTAAACAAAGACTCTTTAAAGATTACATTGTGGATGTGTAATGACCCGGGACTACCCCTAGTCATCACATGGTGCTTGCAACCTCGAAGGACCAAAAGCTAACCCATGAATGATATCTACCGTGAGCACTGAATAATAATATTGAAATAAATGTGGAATAATCGGATGAAATGTCATAAGGTTCAAAATATCTAGAATACTGATAATAAATAATAACATCTGAATCTGAAATACTGTCTGAAAATCTAGTCTGAAAAGCCTCTAACTGAATCTGTCTGAGAAGTGGAGTTGAAGAGACAATCCCCCAACTAACTCTATCAATAGATGAGGACTCACTGCTAAATCTGCTACTGTTGGCTGAATCTGGCTAAGTACAATCAGGAATCTTAGCATCCAAACCAAGAAATGGGTATGCGATCAGTACGTGGGAATATACAGGTATTCTAAATAAGGTAAGGTTGAATGCATGGGTTCATATGCATGAACAATAACTAACTGAATGATATGCAAGAGCTAGATTAGCATACTTGAAGGATCTGTAACTACTGAACATACTACGCATACTATGACTGAGTATACTAGAAATAAATTTGATAACTGATAACTGAATATACTGATAATCTGAGATCACTAATAATTTGAATTACTGATAACTGAGTGACTTTATCTGATAGTCCTAATTCTGTAGAGCTGAACTAAGTTCTATTCAGAAGACTAAGACTGAAACTGAAACTGTGGAAGGTAATCATCTAATCGATATGCCCCAATTTAAACTAATCAGGGTCCAATCTATAACCCCAATTAGAAAGGTGTCAGTACCGTGCCACAGGTAAAGACAAGGTCAAAAGTCACCTCTATTGGCAGGTTTCCTAAACGAGAACTGTGGTACCCTCAACTAGCAGGTAGAGCACCTTATCAACCCTCAACTGGCAGGTTTGATGTCTCAACCTATGCTAGCTATGTAGTTCTATAATGCAAGTATTTCTTCTAAGAATCACACACTCTGCTGGCAGGTGAGCCCCCATCCTTGGGTTACCTCGGTGCTGAATTCTACTCCCAACTGAAAGACACAAAACTAATTAACTGGACTAAACTAGATTAATACTGAGATCACTGAGTTTTCCTAAGTTCTGTAATTGACTGAGTTCTACTGAGTTCTGTAACTGACTGAGAGTACTAATGATCGTGACATGATTGATACTATTATATAACTGACACTGGCTCTAAGTAACAGCTAAATTGTCGGGTATTAAATACCCCCAGGACTTGATAGCATGAAAAGTAAAGAAAAGTATAATCTTGAATAACATAGAAATGTTCACTTGGTCATAATTCATTTCATAGAGACATTTCATCAAACACTTATAATGCATTAACTTATACATGAATGGAGACTACATGTTAGCATGCTATAATGGCATTATTTTTATTCTCTTAGACAATTTATGAAAACACATGGGAAGCATACTTGGTTCATTAAATCATAAACACCTAGGGTTAACATAGTTACAACAATCAACTTGCAAATTGAAGGGTTTATCATGACTATCATGTAATTCAATCCATACTAGAATCAATTCTTGGAACTTGTAATCTAAATCATGGATTAAAACTCAAACAACACCATGAAAATGAATTCAATCTACTTCAAACATAGAAATCATAAAACTTATATTTTGAAAAAGGATTCTTGGGATCCATGGAAGGTAAGGAGCAATGGATGAATATCTAGCATACCTGAGAAAAAGAGTTCTTGAAAGTTCTTGGAGATATTCTTAAGGATTGACCTAGATTCTTGAACTAGGGTTTTTGCCTTTTGAGAGAGAATGATTTAATTTAGGAAAAATTAAATGAATAATGAGTAGCTAAGGATGTTTTTAGGGATTAAATCCCATATCTGGGCATAATAAAATTATAAGAAAAGACTATTTTAACCTTGGGCATCCTTGTAATTTTTCATAAAATTTTTCTGAACTGGGCACTTGACGCGACGCACCACTATAACGTCGTGCCACTGGAAAGTGGACAACTGGTAACTGGGTTGATGGCGTGATGCGGCTCTATCGCGGTGTCTTACTAAATGCGATTTTAGTTCTTGGAACGACATGGTGGAATCACGTTGCCTTACTGGAAATTGACAATTGTGAACTGGGTCTATGGCGCGATGTGCCAATATCATGGGGCAACACTGGAAACTGACAAATGCTATTTTGACACACTTTATGATGCATTGCGGGCCTGAATGATAATGTTTAATGACTGAAACATAAAAACTGCATAACTTCTTACCCGGTTATCAAATTTAAGCAAATTTAGTCATGGTCAAGAGCAAATATCTACTTCCCAGAATTGATGACTTGTTTGACTAACTTCAAGGTGCCAGTTACTTTTCTAAGATAGACCTCAGATTAGGCTATCATCAGCTCGGAGTCAGACAATGTGAAACTCTAAAAATAGCTTTTAGAACTCGGTATGGTCACATTAAATTCTTATTCATGTCATTTGGTCTTACCAATACTCCAGCAGTTTTCATGGACTTGATGAACCATGTGTTTAAGTAATACTTGGACATGTTCATCATAGTCCTTATAGATGACATCCTTGTCTACTCCCGCAGCGAGCATGATCATGCAGACCATCTAAGAATAGTATTATAGAGTCTCAAAAACCATCAATTGTTCACCAAATTTGGTAAGTGTGAATTTTGGCAAAGGTTAATAGCTTTTCTCAGTCATATCATTTTCGGTGATGGCATTATAGTTGATCCCCAAAAGACCGAAGCAGTGAAAAACTAGCCCAGACCCATCTCTCTATCAGATATCCAGAGTTTCTTGGGTTTGGCTAGCTATTACCAATGGTTTATTGAGGGATTTTTGTCTATTGCATCCCCTATATCCAAATTGACTCAAAAAAAGGTCAAATTTTATTGGTCAGATTGTTGTGAGAAGAGTTTTCAGGAGCTGAAGACTCGACTCACTACAGCCCCAGTTTTGACTCTACCAGATGGTTTAGATGGATTTTTGGTATATTATGATGTTTTTAGGGTTGGTTTGGGGTGCATTTTGATGCAAAGAGGTAAGGTTATAGCCTATACCTTTAGATATCTCAAACCTCAAAAAAAGAACTATCCTACTCATGATCTTGAGTTAGCAGCTTGGTTCAGTGATCAGTGTCTGTACTTCACCAGCTAATTCTATAAATTTTTATTTGAGCTTTGCATTCTCTATTGTAAGATCTTCTGTGGCACCTGGTCCCTCTGAGGAAAGCTTTTGAAAATATAGTTTAAGAGGCACTATTTCAGTGTCTTTTGGTGTTGGCATAATCCTCAACTCCTCCATTTTTTTGTCTAAGCTTTCTTGAGCATCTATTTGTTCAGACACTTGGGATACAATCCCCATTTTTCCTTCAATACACCTATTTTCCACAACTGTGGTTAAATTGATTAGTTGTTTTGACTATCCCTGGTGTTCCTTTAGTCCCAATAACTCTAAAATGATGAAGTACTTTGTTCAATAAATAACCATAGGGCATCTCATATCTTCATTCCCTTTCTTATACCACCTTGTGCATGTGCTCTATCATCATAGCAGACAGACTTATTAACTCAAACTTACTCAGGCACTCGATTAGAAATAGATCAATGTCGAAGGACCTTATTGATAAACTCAAACACCAGCTGAAACTCACTCTATAGAAACTACTTCTTAACTGCAGCAATTGAGGTTCCATCTACTCTTGAAGCTTCAATCATGAATTCAGTTGTGGGTTATTGCTTCAAAACTGTCTTCGCCCTTATAATAAGCATATCCAGAATTCCTTCTAAGGTTTTTTCATCCAACCATATTTTTTTTCCTTGCACCAATATAGATAGACTCAACCCATCTTTTGAGAAATCTATTGAATAATACAATTTTCTTACTTCATTTTCAAACACCACTGGTGCTGCCTCCTCAAATAAATACAGCCATCCTTGATGCCTAACATATTTTATCAGTTTCACCATCCCAGGTTTCTCATAGATTTTGGGATCAAATATTCTTCCTGACAAAAAATTTTATGTCTTAATCCTTTCAATCCTTCGTTTTTTGGACATATTTTTCTTTTCTTCCTCTTTTTTTACTCTCTTGGGATTATCACATGGCTCTTTCTTTTCATCAATTCTTTTTTCCTTGGGAATAAGTCCCTTGAAGACTTTCTTGTCTTTCATAACAATGTGTTTCTTTTTTACTACACCATGACTCCCAAACTTAGGATCAGAGGGCCTTTTCCTTTCATCATCATGAGTATCCAGTCTTCTCTTCTTATAAGTAATGAAAATATCAGATTCAATTTCTTCATCTCTCTTTACCTCCACCACTTTAAGTTTTTCTTCTGTCGTAGCAGTAGATTTCCTGAGTCTTCTTCTTATAGAAGTAGAGGGGCACGAGAAGATTTTGGATTTTTTTTTGAAAGGAGGTCCTTCAATTAGAAGAATCTCTTGTTCAATTGGAGAGACAAATATTTATTTAGATCATCCATATGGACAGAAGGGTCACTGGGATTTAAAGTTTCAACTGGGGTTTCATGAGTCTCATGAGAAGGGCTGACAGGTGATACTTTTTGTGGTTCTTAAGAATTATCTGAAGACAAATCTCTCATGGGGTTTGAAGAAAAGAGAATTTCAAATGTTTTTAAGTTGAGAGAAAAAATTGAGAAAGAAATAAGAAGGACCAATTTTAATAGTGTTTTGAGTCAATTATGAGAATAATGAGTTGATAGGATTTGAATCATAAGTAAAAAGATGACCGTTTAACATTTAAGACGCACCTTTTTTAAACTAAAGCATCTAAATGACAACCATTGTGACTCTTTACTTTTGAATGAATTTGACAGATTTTGCTCATATGGAGTTAAACAAGTGGCTTTTTCAACCAAAAATTTTATAAACATTTAAGGCACATCATTTTAGTGCCCACCTGAGAGATGGGACCAGGTCCCTCTCCTTTTTTAGTGCGATCTTAACTTGTGATTGCTTTAATTATTTCCTTCCAAAGTTGTTCTCTTAAGGTGTATAACTGCAAAGGTATGATGCTGAGTTAGATTGGCATATATTTACTTTATCATGGATATTTGTATCCTTGTCATAGTCAAATTTAGAAGAGACACTAATTCATATGTTATTAATTCTAGTGAAGCTTCCTCGGATATAAATCTCTTAGGGACCAGGTCCCAAGAAATCATCTATTTCAAAATAAGACACCTCTATCTACAAGTGTCTTAAGAGAGAGAGAGAGAGAGAACATAATTAGTTTTTCCATCATGAAGCTTTAAACTTTTCTAGTTGATGAGCTATTCTTGACTATAATCCTCTTTGTCTACACCTAAGATCATGATCACAAGTTAAATTTAGGAACCCACTTGAGCTTGAGTTCCCAGTGCGAAGAAAATGGTGTGATCAAATTCTTCTTAGCCCATTTAGGAAATGAAAGCTTTCTTTTTTACTTTTCCACATATTGGAAGTCCTCAGAAAATGCATTCTCCTACTTAATACATTCAGTATTCCTCAATTTAGTCTTAGGCTAGTGCTGACATTCCTTTTTTAGAAATCTATCTCTTCCATAATGAATACACTTGAGTTCATACTCTTTGCTTCCAATGTAACGAGAAGTCTTATATTTTGACTCAACAAGTTGAATTTTATCTTGATTGCCCAACCCTCTATCATTATTAACACCTTTACTAAGTAGATTAGAAGGAGTCTATAAAGAAGAAGTCTATTTAAGAGATTTCTTCAACTCTTCTCTTAAGCAGACCAGTTCCTTTTCCAATTTTTCATTTCTTTGAAGAGCAGCCATAAGATATTCTAGAGAATCCCTCTATTTTTCTTCAATAACCATTTAAAGCCCTGAAGCCTCCTTCTTCTTTTTGTCATCTAAATTGTTTCCCTTCTTTAATTGACTTAAACAACTCAGATTCTCAAATTTCAACTTAGAGAATATTTCTTCAGTTTCTGATATCTTCTTTTCTTCTCCATCCTTTGTGTTTACAAACAAGGAGTCATAGGTAACTAGATTGTCTTCCACTGTTAGTATAGAAACATCTCTAGTCTTCTCATCTTTACTTAAATTACTGGAGGAATCTCCTCATTTTTTCAAAACCCTTTTTAATAAACAACTAGCTCCACCTTTTCTTTCTAATGTTTCAGGATTTTGATTCTTCTTTTACACTGGGTAGCTTCTCATGAATTCTTCAGGTTTTTCACCTTTGTGACAGACTTTAATTTTGTAATTTAATTTTCTAAACTTACAAATCCTTTTTATAGCACTAATAATCCTTGTTACCAAGAGTGCAACATCAATGTCTTCTTTTCCTGGGCTAGATTCTAGAGCCTTCAGGACTTCAGGCATTGTATTAATCTATATGGAATAGAGGATCCAGGTTTCAAAGGTGGTAAATATACCTGGTGGAATAGAAGGACAGATGAACAGTGTATATTCAAAAAATTAGATAGTGTGCTTCATAATGATAAAGTACAGGATCTTTTTCCAATCCTTGAAGTGGAGCATCTGTTTAGAAGTGGGTCTGATCACACTACTCTAAAGATTTATTTCAGCACAGTGGAGGAAACTATTTACAAACCATTTAGGTTTCTGAATATATGGCTGAAAGAGCAAGCATGTTATGAGGTAATTAATGAAAATTGGGAAACTGAAGTAATGGGTAATCCTTTTATTATGTTTCATCATAAGTTAAAAAGGGTTAAAAATTCTTTGACAAAATGAAGTAATGAATATTTTGGTAATATCTTCTAGGAAAAAATAACATTAGAGGAGATCATCAAAGTTAGAGAGAAACAGTTTGAGAAAAATCCATTAGGCAAGAATAGATAGATGTTGTTTAAAGCACAAGCAAAATTAAACTTAAAATTGAAGAGAAAAGAGGATTTTTAGAGGCAGAAGGCAGGGTTGGAATAGTTTAAAGATATGGAAAGAAACATCAACTTTTTTCATGTTGTTGTGAAAGAAAGAAGAAATAGACTAAAAATAACAAGAATTCAGAATGATGAGGCAGAGTAGATGGAAAATTAGGAAGACATTGCTGAAGAAGCTATTAGCTTCTTTAAGAAATAATTTTCTAAAGAGGAAGAGATAGTGGACTTTGAAATGTTAAATGACCTACCTACCATAGTGACTACTGAACAGAATGAAGCTATGAATAATTTTTCAGAGATCCAAGAAGTTAAGAAGGCTTTCATGGGACTGAATAAGAATAGTGTAGGAGGCCTGATGGTATGACAGAAGCATTCTTTAGGATACCTAGGAGATTATTGGTCAAGATATCCATAATATGATTATAGCTTTCTTTTGTGGGTTGAATTACCAAAGTTTGCGACTCACACAAACTTCGTATTATTACCCAAGAAGCTAGTGGTTAACACATTTTTGGATATAAGACCAATATCTTTGAGTAATTTTGTAAACAAACTATTTTCCAAAATTATTCATGAGAGAATTAAAAAAGTCCTACCTTCTATTATTTCAATGGAGCAAGCAAGATTTGTTCAGGGAAGAAGCATTGCTGAGAACATATTGATGGTTCAAGAAATAATCACAGATATTAGGAAAAGGAGTAGGAGTCCTAATCTGGTGATGAAGCTAGACATGATGAAAGCTTATGACAGGGTTGGTTGGTTGTTTCTTACTGAATTATTGAGGAAAGTGGGATTTAGTGAGTTCATGATTGATATGGTATTCAGATTAGTTGGAAATAACTGGTATTCTATTCTATTAAATAGACAACCTATTGGTTTTTTCAAATCCTCTAGAGGTTTGAAATAAGGAGATCCTCTATCTCCTACTCTATTTATTATTGCAGAAGAAGTGATGTCAAGAGCTCTAAAGTCTTTAATGGATTCCAAAGATTTTAAACTATTTGGAATGCCAAGAGGAAGTCCTAAGGTAAATCACTTTGCCTTTGCTGATTACATGATAATTTTATGCAAAACTGATCTACAAATAACGCAGAAAGTGACCAGTACACTAAGAATTATAAAAGAGTATCAAGTCAGAAGGTTAATAAGGAAAAAATCTCCTTGTATTTACATAAGGGAGTTTCTCAGGGTGTTGTGGTATTAGCTGAAGTGGTTACTGGAATCATGATAAAGGGTTTTTCTTTCACTTATGTTGGTTGCCCAATATTCCATATGAGAAAGAAGAAGGATTATTATCAAGCTATGACGAGCAAAATTAGTGGAAAATTGTAAGACTGGAAAGGGAAGCTTCTATATTATGGGGGAAGAGCTATTCTGATCAAACATTTCCTATAGAGTATCTCAATCCACTATTTGTCTGTTATGAATCCCTCTTTAAATATACTCAATACAATTCAAAGAATGTTTGCTCAATTATTTTGGAGTACTCATATAGGGGAAAGAGCAGACATTGGGTTAAATAAAGTAAACATTGTTTGCCTAAGAAAGAAAGAGGTTTGGGTTTCAAAAACATTAAATATGTATCAATGGCCTTATTCTGCAAATTATGGTGGACTTTTAGAATTAAAGACTCTATTTGGAGTAGATACATGCAAAATAAGTATTGCAGAAATAAGCATCCAAATGAGATAGTGTGGAAAACTGGTGGTGGATCTCAGGTATGGAAAAAATGCTATAGGCAAGGGATCTGGTGGAGCATCAATTTTTTGGAAGATAAGAAAAGGAAATTCAAATCTTTGGTTTGATGATTGGACAAAGGAAGAAGATTTTTATACACTTGTCCAGAATTCCAGGGAATGGGACATTCAATATCAACAAGTGAAGGATTTGATTCATAATGGAGGATGGAATTCACAATTGGTGTATTAGGTATTTCCACAAGAAGTTAAAGAACAAATCATGGAATCTATCAAAATTCCAGATAGTAGAGAGAGAGAAGACAGTATAATATGGATGCTTGATTCGAATGACAGGTTCACTGTCAAATCAGCTTGGAATTATATTAGACAAAGGAAGGAATGGAATGTAGTTTATAAAAAAAAATTGGTGAAAGTTTTACCTTTTAAAATGAAATTCTTAATATGGAGATTTTGGAAAGGTAAAGTACCTGTTGATGATAATTTGACAAGATAGGGTGTTGAAGGGCTAACTAGATGTTGGTGTTGTCTATTGCCTGATCAAGAAACAATTTCACATGTGTTTCTAAAATCAAGCACTGCTAACAGGACTTGGTCCTATTTTTCTTCTTGTGCGGGTATCACTATACAAGGAGCTAACCTAACAGAGTTTATTAACTACTGGTGGTACGCTAGAAATCAGGGAGCAACTAAAGCATACTATCAGTCAATTCCCAGCATGATTTTATGAGAGTTGTGGAGAAGAAGAAATAGTGCTAAATATGATGGGAAAACTCTATCAACTCATAAACTAATATTCAATATCAATAGAGACATTGGTTTATTGCTCAAGGTAAGGAACCTTAGACAAGTTTTTCCATCGATATGGCAAGAAATACATCAGTAACTAAAGCAAAAGAGGTCAACAGTTAAGCTAACAAACGTTGAGTGGCAATTTCCAGAAGAAGGTTGATTGAAGTACAATACAGATGGAGCTTCTAAAGGTAATCCAGGGGTCAGTTCTTATGCTTTCTATCTGAGAGATGGAAAAAGAGATATAAGGTTTGCACAAGGAGAAAAGATTGCAGATACCACTAACATGAAGGCAGAAGCATATGCAATGCTTCAAGAAGCAATCCATTGTGATATGTCCAATCTTAATAAAGTAATTTTTCAAATGGATTCTCTTATTATGCTGAAGTTTTTAACAAAAGAATAGAAGTGCCCATGGAATATGTTAGATTATGTTGAACAAATTACTGAGCTATTACATAATAAGCAAGTAAAATTCCAACACATTTTAAGAGAAGGGAATCAGTTGGCGGATTATTTAGCAAACATAGCAATAGATAATGGAGGATTCAATATAATAATATTCCAGTAGCTACCAGTCAAAGGAAAGAAAATCCTTAATAGTGATAAGCTTCAGTGTCCATACATAAGAGTGTCACTGAAAAAGGGATGAAAAGGTTGAAGGTTATATCTAACAAAGCTAAAATAGCTTACAAGCATCTATTTACAACCTAAAAGGGTAATTACGAACACCAAAAGCTGACTAGCCTTTACAGAATCAGCCATTAAAAAAGAACTCCAGATAAGGGGGAGGGTCGAGTGAGTTTGACTTAACCAACAAACTTGAGAAGCATAAGACAGTTCAAATATTGATAGGTTCAAGCACCCCTTATCTTCCTCCCAGCCAGATCTGTCAATAAGTTTGAAATAAGGAGATTTTACAAAGAAGAGAAATGAATAAAAAGCAGAAGATATTACTTACTTGAACATACAATCCATCTCAGGGACCTACAACCCTTATTTCAAAACCAAAAAAAGAAGAACCTTCCCATCCACAAGAGAATTCAGCAAAGAAAGAGCATAAGCAGAAGAATGTAGGTTCAAGACAGAAAGAGGAAGATGAACAGATGGAGTCAAGTATATAATTAGGTAAAGTACATACTTTTGAGAGCTGTTGATAGCAGGAATTTGCATCATCTCAGGCACAGTGTGGATAATCCAGAGAACGAGCATCATAAATTAAAGATTAAAGGCCGCTGACTCCATTAAAGATTTAAGCTCACATAAAGTAGGAACTTGAGGAGTAATGAAATGGGGTTTTACTGCCTCTCTTTTCTCTTTTTATAATATGCAAAAGCTAATTGTTGAAGAGGTATCTCTTTATTTTTATAAATGGGTGATAATTAGGGATGGAATATCATTGGACCAGCTATCTTAGTCGATACAAAATAGCACCTACAAATTTGTTACACAAGAGGACAAAACTATACAAATACCGTGTCCCAGTTGTACAGTACTTTGCACGTCCAGGTACCTGGTCCCTTGTAGTTTAACTGCTCATCATCAAAACTACATATAGAAGAAAGAGTTAGTTTGTAAGGGTCGCAGCTCACTAGATTAGGAGTTTGATTATTTGATTTAGTTGAAAGTAATATCTTTGTTCAAATGGCTTGTAATCTTCATTAATAGCTAACGTTAAACAAAAACATGATAGTGATTCTATTTTTCTTCGGTTGAAGGAAGCGGTCCAATGTCAAAAGGTTAAGGTTTTCTCGCAAGGGGGAGATGGTGTTCTTCGTTGTCAAAGCAAACTATGTATCTCAAATGTGGATGACTTGTAACAGCGCATGTTAACAAAAACTCACATTTCTTGGTATTCTATTCACTTATAATCCACTAAGACGTACCATAATCTAAAGAAAATCTATTGGTGGAATAGCATTAAGAAGGATATTGCAAAATTTATGACTACGTATCCTAATTGTCGATAAGTTAAGGTTGAGCATTAGAGACTTGGTAGTACACTTTAGGAAATCATTATTCCTACTTGGAAGTGGTATGTGGTGAATATGGACTTTATTATAAGACTGCCCCATACTAGCAAATGGCATAATTCTATTTGGGTTATCATTCACTGAACGACTAAGTCATCCTATTTCCTGCTAGTTAACACTTTAGATTCAACTAAGGATTATGCTAGACTCTACCTTAGGGAGTTGGTGAAATTGTATGGAGTCCTCTTGTCTATCATTTTAGATAGGGGTACTCAATTTACCTCTCAATTCTAGAAGACTTTTTAGAAGGGTCTTGGTACCCAAGTTCATCTTCGTAGGGCTTTTAACCCATAGATAGATGATCAGACAGAGAGGACTATTTAGACTTTAGAGAACATATTGAGAGCATGTATGATCAATTTTAAGAGAATTTGGGATGATCATTTTCCATTGATTGAGTTTGCTTATAATAACAGCTATCACTCTAGTATTCAAATGGTCCCATTCAAAGCACTATGGTAGATGATGTAAATCTCTAATTGGTTGGTTTAAAGTTGGTGAAGCTATCTTGATAGGGCCAGCTTATGTTCATAAGGGTATGGATAAAGTTTAAATGGTTAGAGAAAGACTAAAACTAAGGATACGGAGAAAGTTCAATTGATCAGAGAAAGATTAAAAACAACTCAAAGTCATTAGAAGTCCTATGAAGATGTGAAAAGAAGGGAACTTTAGTTTGCTATTGGTGATTTTGTCTATTTAAAAGTTCTGCTCATGAAAGAGATACAGAGATTCATCAAGAAAGGAAAGCTCAGTCTCCACTATATTAGTCCCTATAAGACTGTGGGCCGCTATGGCAATGTATCCTATGGGTTGGATTTGCCTACAAACTTAGAATCAGCACATCCAATTTTTCATGTGTCCTTGTTATAGAAATCCATTAGTGATACCGCACCAATTTTACCCTTAGAGAGTATGGTTGTGAAAGATAGTCTCTCTTGGGAGGAGGTCCCAGTTGAGATCTTTGAACATCAGGTTTGTAAGTTGAGGAATAAGGAGGTCTCTTTGGTAAAGGTTTTTTGGCAAAATCAGTCAGTTGAAGGATTTACTTGGGAAACAGAGCCAGATATGATGACTAAGTAACCTCATTTTTTCCCTTCGAGCTTATTTCCATCTTGAGGTAATAGTTTTCCTATACTAATTATTTCCATCTCGTGTCACTCAGTTATTCTCATGCCATAACATGCATTCATGAGTTTGGTTCAGCCTATATTTTAGTTATAGACTCGGTATAATGTCAGTGTTTGCCTCTTAAAAATCTAGTGTTGGGATTGCAACTCTTTCCCTAACATTTCATCTTAGTTAGTTTTCTTTTGGGGACGAATCATCCCAAGAGAATATGTTGTAATGTCTCAAATCTAAGCCAAGAGTAGAACCATGCTTCAAGTATATGTAGAATCAAACATTGTGTTTTGATAGTATGAGAAATAATTTAGACATGTATTAAGGCTACAAGTAACTCCTAGATCATAGCCAAATTGAAACATCTCTTACTGATTGATTTCTAGTGAATAATCTTCCTAAAGTCAACTTAAAATGAGTATAACTCCTAAATTCTAAAGTATTTTTGAGTTCACAACCCACTAAATGAGAGTTCTTTAATTCTACTTTCCGATTCATCAAGTTTCACCTCAATATGATTTCATAGCTAAGAGTTATGACTATTTTAGTAAAGCATTGTCCAATAGTGAAATAGTACAATCGTAACCATGATCGTAGGTTAGATTTTATGGCCATACAATCTACTCGTCTTCATGAAACATCCCAAAAAAATAAAAGTTGATACCTTCCAACCATGAAAGGGTACAATGATCTTAGTTAGAAACAACGAGCTTAGATATGATCATGAGTCCTAAAGCTTATTCGGCTTAGACTTTCAACCAATGAACCAAGGTACAATCATAGGTGGATACCGCGGTCCTACCATGGCTCTTATGATCAAGTCCAGAAAGGTTCTAGTTCATCCACCCAACCATAAACACCACCCACAATTATAGGTGAGTCCCGCAATCATGGAATGGTTCATACGACTCAATTCTACAGATTTTCAGTTGCATTTTATGAAGGGCTTTGCAGTATTTTTCCACTTTTTTAACATAAAACTATGTTTTTTAAGCCACCCCAAATTTGATTATTAAGAATAATATTAGCGTAAGTCCCTCATTGCTTAAAAATTATTTGACACTTTGTCTAAAACAAAAGAAAAAGGTGATTTTCCTCCTCTCCAGGGAAAACTAGGGTTATCCAAGCTTAGGCTCCATTCAAATATTTCTTGAAGGTTTTTATATATAAGTGTGTGGGATGTCATCTTTTGATTTTCTTTCAACAATGAGTCCTGAAGTTAACCTAAATTCCTCAGTTTAATTCTTCCCCCGTAACCTAGGATTTATGTGTAGTATGAATTCCTCTATTTTTTAGTTCCTTCTCATAATTGAGCCATGGAACCATGTGTAACGCCCTGATCCTGGTGCTCAAAATTCTACATGGTGTTCATGACCCCAAAGGAGCACAAGTCAACCCATGACTGATATTTGTACCTGTATACTGTATAAAATATTTTATAATGCGGAAACATGAACTGAAAGGCCATAAGATTCAATACTGAACATGATATGAATGATATAACATTTGTGTGGGGTAATAGAATACCCAAAACAAAACTGAACATACTGAAGTCTGAAACATAATACTCTAGAAAGCCTCTAACTGACTGAACTATCTGAGTAAGGAGTTGATGGGACATTTCCCCAACTAACTCCAACTAATAAACTGATTAATGATATAATAGGGAAATAATCATAGCCTCGAAAGATGAGGGCTGACTTCTAACTCTGTCTATGGATATATGGAATCTACTGTTGCTCTAGAGCTCATGTCTTTGAACCTATGGTATAAGACACCATAGCAAAAATGTGTTAGTACTTTGAATGTACTGGTATGCATGTGAGGTAGGCTGAATGCATGGTGTTCATATGCAGAACAATAATAATAACTGACTAACTATCATGAGCGTGAGAATACATGCATGAGACATAACAACGGACACTAATACTATGATAACATAATTACTGAATCTTAATATAACGGATAACATGAGTGACTATATCTGACAGTCCTGAATCTGATGGAACTATCTAAGTTTCGTACTATATCTGAGTTGACTGTATCTGACAGTCCTAAAATCAAAAGAACAATCTGAGTTCTATTACTAAGACTGATTAACTGTATCTGACAGTCTTGATTTTGTAACATAAAACTGTGGGAAGTAATTATCTAACTGGCATGCCCCTAATACACCATTATGGATGAGTTGGGGTCCAATTTGTAACCCCAATTGGAAGGGTTTCAATACTGCACCACTGGTAAGGACAAGCTGTGGGTGACCCTCATCTAATAGTATCCCCTATACGAGAATGGTGGGGCCCTTATCTGACAGTGCTTATCCATCTCATCAACCCTCATCGGATAATATTGATGTCTCAATCTATGTTGGCTACATAGTTCTGTAATGCAAGGATGACTTCTAAGAATCACACCCTCATCTGATAATGTCTGTTCCCATCCTTGGGTTCACTCGGTGCTAATTTCTACTCCCATCTGAATAGACACTAAACATGATTTACTGAACTAAACATGGGTAGAATTACTGAATTCCATTGACTGAAGGAATACTACTGATATCTGACAACTGACTGAGTTCATGAGATCATAGAGATTTCCTGAGTCATAGGACTGTCTGAAGTCTAAGGATTCATAGCTTGACTGAGAGTAACATGAAAACATGACATTGGCTCTAGGCATATAACTAATGTTTTGGTTACAAGTACCCCCAAGACTCGATGGAAGGAAACTGACCAAGCATAACTTACTTGAACATATAACTAACACCATAGTCCTTACCACATTTATAAAAGCATTTCATCAAACGTGTGATAGGCATAAACTTGTACATACATGGGGATTTCATGGTATCATGCTAGTTAGGCACTTTTGCTTCATCTAGGCATTTAATCAAACATATTGAGGCATGGTACATGTAAATATCATTGTTCAATAATTAAACAACGTGGTTCAATTCTAATTTCATCATTCAAGGGTTTAGTTATAGGTTTGCATGAATCTATATCTATAATAATTTAACCTACATAGAATTTATCACCCAACATGGAGTAGAATTCAATTTCTCACTATCCACATGAACAAGAGTGGCCCAATCATGAAATTCATAAGAAAATCCATAAACTTGAATTTAGAAAAGGGATTCTTGGGCTTCATAGACGAAAAGAGTCCATGAATGAACGCTATGCATACCTTGGTTCGTGATTTCGTGAAGATTGACGGAGGAAATTCTGGATTCTGAATCTTCTATAAAAAGCCCTAGGTTGTTCTTGAGTGGTTTTTTAGAGAAGAGGGTGTATTTTTGGTGAAAAGTGGCTGAATAACGTGTTAAATAGATTAAATAAGGGTGGAAAATTGACCCTTTTAACCCTAAACGTGTCCTGTAATTTTAGCAAAAATTTCTTAAATTGGACCCTTGGCGCGATGCGGCGCTATCACGTCGTGTCACTGGAATTTGATAATTGGGAAATGAGGGATAGCGCGATGCGGAGCCATCGCATTGCCCCTTCTTTTTCAACTTGGAACTTTAGTGCGGCATGGAAGAAATTGCGCTGAGACACTGGAAAAGGAAAATTGCCATTTTAGCTTGTGGCGCGGCATGCCACTGACCAATATGGCGTTGTTTTATGATGGAAACTTAAAATAGTCGTAACTTCTGACCCGGTTATCGAATTTTGGTGAATCTTATATCGATAGAAAGCTTATCGAATTTTCCACATGACAAAAAGTGAAAATCTTGAAAATTCCTCATAGAATAATCATCATTCAATTTAGAAGCTAATACTAGACATTTTTTAGATCAAATTAGCTAGGAAAAAGTATGGGGTATTACAATATCTCCCCTTTAAGAACATTCATCCTCGAATGAGACTGACTGAAAGGGAAAGAAAAGAAACTAACATACATACTGAACATGAATAGCTGGAATAGGATCTCATAACTGACATAACTGACAAGATGAACATATAATACTGAACATGCATATCTGATGCATGTGTAACTGATTCATGAATGCATGACTAAGTGTTCTGATAAACTATGTTTCTCACAATAAAAATGTATATCAGATACATAATTATATAATTGAGATGATGCATGACTGAATATGCAATGGTACTTGATACCAAGTTTATAATGCGAACATGAGCATAAAACTGAATACCAAGTTTGTGATAAAACTGAACATGGAACTGAGTAATCTTAAGGAGAACTGCTACCTTAAGCTTGATATGAGTTGGCAGAGAAAAGGTGAGGATACTTGGTACGCATATCTGCTTCTATTTCTCAAGTAGCTCCCTCGATGGACTAATTTCACCAAAGAACGTTAACTAGAGGGACTTCTTTGTTCCTCAATCTATGAGTCTGATATTCTAAGATTTCAATTAGAATCTCTTCATAAGAGAGAGCATTCAGAATAGCAATGCTCTGAATAGGGACTACAACTGATGGGTCACCTATGCACTTCTTGTGCAAAGAGACATAAAAGACTGGATGAATTAAGGCTAGATCGGAAGGCAATTCAAGATCATAGGCTACCTTGCCAAAGTGACTGATAATCTTGAAGGGACCAACATATCGAGGACTGAGCTCTCCCTTCTTGACGAATCTCTTCACTCCTTTCATGAGAGATTATTAGATAGACATGATCACCAATCTCAAACTCGAGATCTTTTCTATGAACATCTGCATAAGACTTCTATCAGCTCTGAGCAGCCCAAAGTCTTTCTCTAATCAACTGGACTTTCTCTAAGGCGTCGAATACTAAGTCAGAACCTATGACTAAGGCCTCACTAACTTCGAACCAACCAATTAAAGATCTACATTTCCTACCGTACAGAGCTTCAAATGGAGCCATCTGAATACTGGAGTGATAGTTGTTGTTATATGCAAACTCAATCAAAACTAAGTGGTCATCCCAACTTTCCTTAAAATCTACTGCACACACCCTTAGCATATCTTTTAAAGTCTGAATGGTCCTTTTTGCTTGACCATATGTCTGAGGATGAAAGGTTGTACTGAGATGAACTTGGGTACCAAGACCCTTTTGGAATGCTTTCCAGAAGTAACAGGTGAACTGGGTACCTCTGTCTGAGATAATAGATAATGGAATGTCGTGTAATCTGACCAACTCCTTAATGTAGAGTCTGGCATAATCCTCGACTGAATAAGAGGTATGAACAGGAAGGAAATGGGTTGATTTGGTCATTCTGTCTATAATAACCTAGACTGAATCATGCTAATGACAAGTTTGAGTCAAACCCGTCACGAAGTCCCACTTCTAATTAGGAATTCTGAACTTCTGCATAGACCCACTAGGCTTCTGATGCTTTATTTTAACCTGATGACATGTAGAGCACGTAGCCACAAACTCTGCAACGTCTCTCTCTATCCCACTCCACCAATAGATTTCCTACAAGTCGTGGTACATCTTTGTGGCCCTTGGATAAATAGAGTAGCGTGCACCATGCGCTTCTGCAAGAATTTGCTGCCTTAAGTCATCTGCACCTGGAACACAAAGAAGACCCTAACAATGAAGGACACCATCTCTCCCTTAGGAGAAAACCTCTACTTTCTGATCCTGGACTGACTCTTTCAACTTGACAAGGCTGGGATCTCTATCTTGATTTTCTTTTATCTCGGAAACTAGAGATGATTCTAAACTAATATGAACCCATATATCACCCTCTTTTGTATCGACTAAGCGAACACCTAGTCTGGCAAGATGATGGACTTCCTGAACTAACTTTTTCTTACTGTCCTCAACATGAGAAACACTACCCATGGATAGTCTACTGATAGCGTCGGCCACTACGTTGGCCTTGACCTGATGATAAAGGACATCATGTCATAATCTTCTAAGAGCTTTAACCACCTTCTCTGATAAATATTGAGATCTTTCTAAGAAAAGACATACTGAAGGATCTTATGATCTGTGAACACGTCTATGTGAACATCATAAAGATAATGCCTCCAAATATTCAAGGCAAATACTACGGTTGCTAGTCAAGATCATGAGTAGGATAATTCCTCTCATGGGGCTTAAGCTGTCTAGAGGCGTAGGCTATGACTTACCATGCTGGATAAGGACACAACCCAAACCTACTCTGGATGCATCACAATACACTACGAAACTATCTGGACCATCTGGAAGAGCTAATACTGGAGCTGAGGTGAGTCTAGTCTTCAACTCCTGAAAAATCTTCTCGCAAGGATCTGACCACTAAAACTTAACTTTCTTCTGAGTCAACTTATACATAGGGGATGCAATAGAAGACAATCCCTCAACAATCCATCGGTAATAGCCATCCAAACCCAAAAAACTCTTGATATTTGATGGAAAGATAGGTCTATTCCAGTTTTTTACTGCTTCGATCTTTTGAAGATCAACTCTAATGCCATCATCGGAAATGATATGACCAAGGAATGCTAATGACGTTAGCCAAAATTCACACTTACTAAATTTGGTGAATAACTGATGAAATCTGAGAATAGATCAAGATATCATCTATGAAGACTATGATGAACATGTCAAAGTACTGCTTGAACAGATGGTTCATCAAGTCTATAAAAGTTGTTGGGTCATTGGTAAGACCAAAGGATATAACTAAGAATTTGAAATGACCATACCGAGTACGCAAAGCAATTTTTGGAATATCACATTCTCTAACTCTGAGCTGATGATAGCTGGATCTGAGGTCTATCTTAGAGAAATAACTGGCATTCTGAAGTTGATCAAACAAGTGATCGATTCTGGGAAGAGGATACTTGTTCTTGACCGTGACCTTATTGAGTTGATGGTAGTCTACACACATCCTAAGAGAACCGTCTTTCTTGTGCATGAATTATACTGGAGTACCCCACAGAGAAATACTGGGCCTGATGAATCCCTTATCTAAGAGATCCTTCAATTTTTCTTTCGGTTCTCTAAGTTCTGCTGGTTCCATTCTGTATGGCGGAATAGATACAGGCTAAGTATCTGGAAGAAGATCAATGTCTAAGCTTATTTCCCTTTCGGGAGAAATTCCTGGAAGATCTTCGAGAAAGACATCTGAATATTCACCTACAACTGGAACTGATTCAAGGTTGGAAGTTTCAGAACTAGTGTTCTTAACTCGAATGAGATGATAAATATAGCCTTTAGATATCATTTTTCATGCCCGAAGGTAGGAAACAAGATGACCTCTGAATGCTGAAGTACTACCCTTCCACTCAAGGATGGGTTCATTTGGGAACTGAAACTGGACTATTTTATTTCCGCAGTTGACTGTGGCATAGCATGAATGAAGCCAATATATGCCGAGAATGACATCAAAATCAGTTATCTCTAATTCGACTAAGTCTGCTAAAGTGACTTTCTGAAATATCATAATCGGGCAGTTCTTATATACCCACCAAGCTATGATGGTTTTACCCACTCGGGTAGAGACTGAAAAGGGCTCTTCTAGGATTTCGAGACTGATTCTGAAATTGCCTGCTATATAGGGAGTAACAAAAGACAAAGAAGCTCCTGAATCTAGAAAAGCATAAACATGTACATGAAAGATCTGTAATGTACCAGTAACTACATCAGGAGAATTTTTCTAATCCTGTCGATACTGAAGAGCATAGAGTCTATTTGGGAGTTACCCACTAGTAGCACTGAAGATGGAACCCTGCTGATTTGGGTAATCAGACTGAGCTGAGGAGAGGAGATCACTCTGATAACCTGACTGAGGGAAGTTTCTAACTCTGTTTCCTAGCTTGCCACAACCAAAATAGACATCGCTACCAGCTCTGCAAGCACCCTTGTGGTTCTTACCACAAGTCTGACAAAGGGGATTAGTTCGGGCATTGCTAACATTGCCCTAAGACCTAGAGCCTGGCACTCTATCTCTGTTACCCTCCCTGAACTTAGGAACTGGAGCACTGGTTGAAAAAAGGGGCTGGAACTGATGACTTAGGATGAAATTGGGAACAGTTTCCTCCTTCTGATTTAGGCTGATTGAAGTTGAAACTACCTGTCTTCGCTCTCTTATATGCTTCTCCCTCTATTTAATCTTTTGTCCCTCTATCTGCTGAGCATAAATTATAATCCTGGCTAAATTTATGTCACTATTCAACATGGCAGATCTGTACTCTTTAACCACGCTATTATTCACCCCTGAAATGAACTTACTCATCTTGGCCCTGCTATCTGCAACCACGTGAGGGGCATATCTGGCTAATTGAGTAAACTTAAGAGAGTACTCTTTCACCGTCATATTTCCCTGCCTGAGGTTGATGAATTCTAACACCTTAGCTTCTCTAAGCTTTAAGGGAAAGAATCTATCAAGAAACGCATAAGCAAACTCCTCTCACTCAACATGCCCTGCATCATCTGGCCTTTCTGACTTCCACTATTTAAACTAAGTGTGAGAAACATCCTGCAACTAATATGCAGCTAGCTTAACACTCTCACTAGAAGTAACCCCCATTATGTCTGTAACCTTCTGCACCTGATCTAAGAATTCCTGAGGGTCCTCATCTAACTTAGACCCAAGAAAGAATAGAGGATTCATTCGGGTGAAGTTCATAATCCTAGTTGCGGCTGAATTGGCCACTGGGTTGGCCAAAATGACTGATGACCATTTATTTTGAACGGCAACTGACTGAGCAAGAGTAGTGCATACAACCCTGAACTCCGCATGAGAAACATGATCTCCCAAAGGATCTTCGAGCTGAGGGGCTGACTGATTTCCGTTTATTATTTTAGGAGGCATGTTCTATAGAAGAAAGGGAGAAATGGATTATACTGAGAGATTGACTTGAGATTATGCTCACTGGCATGACATGAATACTGAAAGAGAGGAAAATTGTTCCTAAAACATCTTATAGCCTCTTGCACATAAATATGGTGTCTAACACACCCATGTACAAGACTCTACTAGATGCAGCTTTCAGACTTCCTAGGACTCTATTGAACCTTAGGCTCTGATAACAAGTTTGTAATGCCCCGAGCCTAGTGCTCGGAATGCTACACAATGCTCATGACTCCGAAGGACCACAAGCTAACCCATGACTGATATCTGTACCTATATACTGCATAAAATGCTATATAATATGGAAACATGAACTGAAAGGCCATAAGGTTCAATACTGCACATGATCTGAATGATATAACATCTGTGTGGGGTAATTGAATACCCAAAACAAAACTGAACATACTGAAATTTAAAACATGATAGTCTAGAAAGCCTTTAACTGACTGAACTTTCTGAATAAGGAGTTGATGGGACATGTCCCCAATTAACTCCAACTATAAACTGATTAATGAGAAAATAGGGAAATAATCATGTCCTCGAAAGATGAGGACTCACTTCTAACTCTATCTACAGATATCTAGAATCTACTGTTGCTCTGGAGCTCGTGTTTCTGAACTTATGGTATAAGACACCATAGCGCAAATATGTCAGTACTTTGAATGTACTAGTATGCATGTGAGGTAGGCTGAATGCATGGGGTTCATATGCATGAACAATAATAATAACTAAGTAACTATCATGAGCGTGAGAATACATTTATGATATATAACAACTAATAATAATATTGTGATAACATGATTACTGAATTTGAATATAATGGATAACATGAGTGACTGTATCTTACAGTCCTGAATCTAATGAAAATATCTGAGTTTTGTACTATATCTGAGTTGACTGTATCTGACAGTCCTAAAATTTGAAGAACTATCTGAGTTTATAACTGAGAAACTGTATCTGACAGTCCTGATTCTATAACATGAAACTGTGGGAAGTAGTTATCTACTCGACATACCCCTGATATGCCATTATGGCTGAGTTAGGGTTCAATCTGTAACCCCAATAAGAAGAGTATCAATACCACGCGACTATTAAGGACAAGCTGTGAGTCACCCTCATCTGATAGTATCCCCTATACGAGAATGGTGGGGCCCTTATCTGACAGTGTTTATCCACCTCATAAACCCTCATCAAATAGTGTTGATGTCTTAAACTATGCTGGCTACATAGTTTTGGAACGCAAGAATGACTTCTATAAATCACACCCTTATCTGATAGTGTGTGTTCCTATCCTTGGGTTTACTCGGTGCTAATTTCTATTCCCATCTGAATAGACACTGAACATGATTTACTGAACTGAACATGGGCTAAATTACTGAATTTTGTTGACTGACGAAATACTACTGATATCTGACAACTGACTAAGTTCATGAGATTGTGGAGATTTCCTGAGTCATAAGACTGTCTGAAGTCTAAGAATTCATAGCTTGACTAAGAGTAACGTGAAAACATAACATTGGCTCTAGGCACACAGCTAATGTTTTAGGTACAAATACCCCCAGGACTCGATGGAAGGAAACTGACCAAGCATAACTTACTTGAACATATAACTAACACCATAGTCCATACCACATTTATAGAAGCGTTTCATCAAATGTATGATAGGCATAAACTTATACATACATGGGGATTTCATGGTATCATACTAGTTAGGCACTTTTCCTTCATCTATGCATTTAATCAAATATATTGTAGGCATGATACATGTAAACATCATTGTACAATAATTAAACATCATGGTTCAATTCTAATTTTATCATTCAAGGGTTTAGTTATAGGTTTGCATGAATCTATATCTATAATAATCTAACCCGCATAGAATTTATCACCCAACATGGAGTAGAATTCAATTTCTCATTATCCACATGAACAATAGCGGCCCAATCATGAAATTCATAAGAAAATCCATAAACTTGAATTTAGAAAAAGGATTCTTAGGCTTCATGGAAGAAAAAAGTCCATGAATGAACACTACACATACCTTGGTTCGTGATTTTATGAAGATTAATGGAGGAAATTCTTGATTCTGAATCTTCTATGAAAGCCCTAGGTTGTTCTTGAGAGGTTTTTGAGAGAAGAGAGTGTATTTTGGGTTAAAAGTGGTTGAATCACGTGTTAAAGGGCTTAAATAAGGGTGGTAAATTAACCCTTTTAACCCTGGATGGGTCTTTTAATTTCAGTAAAAATTTTCCGAATTGGACCCTGGCGGACGCGGCGCTATTGCGCCATGTCACTGGAATTTGACAATTGGGAAACTGAGGGATGATACGACACGGATCCATCGCATTGGCCCTTCTTTTGCGACCTAAAACTTTGGCGCGACGCAGAGGAAATCACGCTGAGACACTGGAAAAGGACAATTGCCATTTTAGCTTGTGGCGTGGCGCGCCACTAACCAATACGGCATTGTTTTACAACGGGAACTTGAAATAGTCGTAACTTCTGACCTAGTTATCGGATTTGGGTGAATCTGATATCGATGGAAAGCTTATTGAACTTCCCACATGAAAAAAAGTGAAAATCTTAAAAATTGCTCATGGAATAATCATCATTTAATTTAGAAGCTAATACTAGACATTCTTGAGATGAAATTAGCTAGGAAAAAGTATGGGGTAGTACACCATGTTACCCCATGAATTTTAGTATCATTACATGCTTATAATTATGAACCCTTAGTGCCATGTATAATTCATGATTTTAAACTTGAGTTACAAAATATCGTATTTTATTTCATTTATGGAAATTGTCATAATAGTTGCATTCCTGTGAGATGGCGGGTTATGAATATCTGATGACCTTGGGTTTCATGCAAATGCAATGAATACTCATTCCTCCATGGTTATATTATATAGAATGCTTTACAGATAAGTGTCTACTATTTCAGTTGTAAATATCAGTGTTATGAGCTTATCAGTTATTCATTCTAAATGAACTATCTAATTATTAGTTATATTCCATTAGGAGTAGTACTTAGCACCGAGTGGATGCAAGGATGAAAACTCACCCATCAGTTAGGCTGAGAGATTTAGTAGAATTTCCTAAGTTCCTGAACTATGGTGCTGTTGTAGGTTCTAAAGGGTCACCCATTAGACCATGTTTGACACCTTAGTTCTTTTGGATATCAGTTTAGTAGATCTACGTCAGTCAGTGTTTGTACCCTTGGCAAGGTACAGATTACCCTTCCATATGGGGCTACAGGTTGGACCACGGTTAGCTCATATTGAGGTATGTCGGTTAATGGTATCTCCCACAGTCCACAGTTCAAATTCAGATAGTTGTATGACCTCGTACTTAGTTACTCAACATATCATTTAGCACATATTTTATTACTTGGTCTTACATCAGACTACCATGTTGTATGAATTATGTTCAGCCTATGTCAATTATTTCCTATCTCACGTACTCAGTACATTCAAAGTATTTATTGTATACTTTCCTTTACGCTATATTGTCTTATAATACAGGTTCTGATATTCAACATTCATGTCGGGCATAGTATGATCTCCTAATACATCAGCAGCAGTGCTTTGGTGAGTCCTCATCCTTCGAGGGCTAAACATTATTATCTTTCATTTATGTCTTTCCAGTCTTCAGATAGTTAGATTTAGTTGGGGGCTTGTTGCAGCGACTCATCTTAGTAGAGGCTTTCAGACAAATAGTAGAGATTTGGCTTTATTTTTTCTTTAGTGATTTCCATTTTATTTTAACAATGATATTTGATTTTGATTTTCACATATCGTTTGGCTTTAGCTTTCGTACAATGTTATTCATTTTTATACAGTATTCTTAGTGTCATGTCAAGTCATGGGTTAGCTTGGGTTCACTTGTGACTCAAAGCGTTGTGTTACCACTAGGAGATAGTCTCGGATCGTGACATCCTGTATAATTACATCTCTATAATACTTTAACGATTTACCTCTACATCATCTTTTGAATCCATCCAGAGCCAACTACTCACAACTTCGCATTGGGGCATCTATGCATCTGCTCATCACATGCTCGAATCATGTCACCCTCACTTCCGACATCTTGTCTTCCATTATCAAAGTTACTCCCACCTTTTCTCAGATATCCTCATTTTAAACATTATCTTTCCTAATATATCTACACATCCACTCCAACATCCTCATCTTCGCCGCTTTTTTTTAGAATACCAGAGTTTTTGACTGGCTAACACCCGCCACATATAACAAGATATACATTTATAAATTTATGTATATGTAATGTGTATAACAATTGATTTACAAATGAGTTGGTACAAGTGCAAATTCTTCACAAAATAAGGCCATAACTACCAATAACCCCATGATGATACTAGTGACCTACTACTAAAATGGGTTTACAAATATTTTTCACATAGGTGGGCTTAAAATTCATTAGGTAACAATCTATTATTATCTTCTCACTCAAAAAACACAAAAAGAAAGCCACGTCATATATCCTTGCAACACAATGTAACAACATCCTCAAACGTTGGATCATATTCCTACCTTCAACCACTCATCTACTATGAAAATACTTTTTTTTCATAGATTTTTGTTTTTTAGTTCTGATGTTAAACATGGGAATTTTTGAGTGAGGGGTGAAGTTTCATTATGTGTTTGATAATAGCTTTTAGAAAATATATTTCATTTTTTAAAGAAAAAATATGAAACATGATTTATATCCATAAACTTTAAAAACTATTAGAATTCGCAAAGTTTGATACAAAAACATCATTTTTATAATGAACTAGATAATACATTATATAAAAGTCATGACACAGTATATTAATAAAAATTCTAATAATACAATTGCTAGATATACAATTTGTCAAAATACAATTAATTACGAAGATACATTGATATAAAAATAATAATAATAATAATAATAATAATAATAATAACAACAACAACAACAACGATAGTAACTAGCTATTCATTATTATAATCTTCTTAATTTCTATGAACGTATTCACTTTAATAAGAATGTGAATTATAGGTGGAGTCATAATTGATGATTTTTTTTAGCTATTCATTATTATAATCTTCTTAATTTCTATGAACGTATTCACTTTAATAAGAATGCGAATTATAGGTGGAGTCATAATTGATGATTTTTTTTTAGTTTTTGGAAACTTGGGACTTTTACTAAGTTGTTTGCTAATTGATAACTTTTATTACCAAACAAATTTTACCATGATTTTTCCCAAAATATTTGCACTTTTTGTGGTCAAACGAGTTCTAAAGTGAGCGTACAAATCTTTTTCTCCTCAGGTAAACTATAGAAATGGTTTTCAGAATGAGTGACTTTACTTTTCTGTCCCCCATAAGAAAAGTTTTACAAAACTAACCTTTAAAAATATACTTGTTCTATATATGAAAAAGAAAGGAAGGCTAGTTTTAAATTTTTTTTATGAGAGACAAAAAAACAACGGATAATTTCAAATATGTATAATAAAGTAATTGATTTACAAAAATATAGCCATATGTTGATTTACTTAAAAAAAATTGAAATACTCGCATTTTAGCCATGATCAACCCGTGGCTAAATGGCCAGTTTTATTTTTATTGTAAATAATAATTTTATTAAGCACCAAGAAAAATTCATATATAACTTCTCAAACGTTGTATATGTAATATATCTATCTTTTATAAATAGTTATGAAATGTATCAATATTATAATCATAGTGTTTCATCATGTATATATGATTTATAATTATTTACCAAAGATGTATATATACATCTGTATACACTATTAATACAATACGTATATAATATATAAATAGTTATATAATGTACTGATATTATATAAATGGTTTATAAACGTGTATCAATATTCTATATGTAATATAACGATATTATATAAAAATTATATAATGTATTATATTGTATAAAAGTTATCTAATGTAATTAATTACTATATCACAAATATAACATGCAAATATAAGATAATATTCTGAAATTACTTGCACCGTAGTTACGACATTATTTTATTAGCACACAAATATAACATGCAAATATAAGATAATATTCTGAAATTACTTGCACCGTAGTTACGACATTATTTTATTAGCACACACGATGTAAGTTACTCCCTTTGTTTGCTTTTAGTTGTCACTTTTTAACATGTCACACACCTAGTAAGAAAATAATAATTGGTATGATTATTTTATCATACTACCCCTATTAATTGATGCTTAGAGTAATATGTCTTGAAAATTGTTTGGAGAATAAACAATCTAAGGGTAAAATAGAAAAAATTCTTTTTTCTTTTCTTCATAAAAATGACAATTAAAAATAAAAATTCAATTAACAAAATAGTGACAAGTAAAAGCGAACGTAGAAAGTAGATTATAAAATCACGTGAAAATTATCTCAATGCATTTATTAGATTAAAAATTGCAAGTTGTAGCAACACTTTAGATAATATTTTACTAAGCATTTAATTGCAAGTTGTAGCAACTTTTTAAAAATTATTTTATTTTAAAAAATTAAAAATACATTTTCTCAAATAAAATTAACTCCTTTTTTATAAGGTAGTATTCAATGTCTCCTAAAAGATTGTGCCGATAATTATGGTAAGAGTAAAATATGATCAAAATTATATATCTTCATTTATTATCATATTTATCTGTTTCAAAAAGTTTCATGCTTTTCTGAATTTACTTTATTGAAAGAATATTTTTTTCTATTAAAACGCGTTTCTTCTTCACTATTATATTCTAATATTTCTTTACTCATCCGTATAACTCTTCATAAAAAAAAAATTGGGATTTTGTTTATTAGCAAATTTGAGGTTTGGTGGTAGATTTTCGTTCAACGTTTTCTTCTTTGTAAGCTTTGTCGGTAGATTTTTCCTCAAGTTTTTCTTCTTCAATATTTTTTTTGATAGAATTTCATATGAATTATGTCTAAATTCAAGTCTGATTCTACTCTTTCGCGTAAGAATTCTCGATTAATAGAGGATAGTGACCCCATTGTTCTTTCTAAACTTCGTTTGATCTTGATTGTTTTACTCCATCTCCACTTAGTAATAGCAAAAGAAAGATTGTTGAAAGTGGGTCTAACAACAACAAGCAAAAAGAGTGTTTGCCTGACAAAATCGAATTTTCTCAAATGAAGGAACCATTCGAAAAGTTTAATGTGAACATGCAAAAAAAAAAAAAAAATTCAAGAAAAAGGTTGTTATTCCTCAAGCTAAGAGGAATTATAAGAGAAAGAATATTATTTGTGAGCAAGTGTCCGATTTTAATTTTGAAGAAGAAATTTTATCATGCAAATAAAAAAAAATTAAGAGTGGAATTGATGCACCTTCTCAAGTTACAAGGGCAAGGTCTATTGTAACAAATGTCAAGGATGTTGTCAAGAAGGATAGTAAGAAAAAATCTCGAAAAGTTTGTAAGGTACATTTTTTTTGGTTTTGTATATAAAAATTGTATGATTTTTAATATTTTTTAAAAAAAAAAAAATTAAAACATGTAATGCATGTTAAATTTTTGTTACAATTTATAATTATTTAATCTTCATGAATTTTTTTTTGTCGACAGATTGGTGTAATTTTGATATTGTATTTTACTTTTTTTGATAATTTATTTATAAATGTATATAGGAGAGAAAAAAACATAGACACTGATCATCGTATATTAAGGTCAATGTGTTTGATGACTTTAGTTTAAGATGGAAGAAGTTGCATTTTGACATATTTGCAAAATCATTATTTGGACACTTTTTAAAGATGCAGCAGTTTAAAGTCCAGCCCCATCTTCGAAATTTATTGCATGCAAAGACGGAGAATGATAGAGATGATTTCTCCATATTTCAGTTGAATGAAAAATTATTGCATTTTAGAAAGAGAAAATTATGTGTTGTGATTGGTTTAACGTTTGAAAAGAAATCTGAATTTTATTCACATCTCAAAATTTCAAACAAACTTATGCCTAAGTATTATCCTGATATGAAAAAGGTTAATAGATCTAATTTTTATACTGATTTTGCTGAGTCTAAAAAAATTTTTAGGGAGAAAGATTTATATAAAATTGATATGATATATTTCAGAATTATTTTTTTGGTACCTGATTTGTCAAGAGTTTCATACCAAAGTTATATTTTGATTTGATTGAGTCTGGTGAGTATTTCAATTATGATTGGAGGAATGAATGTTTTAAACTTTTGCACAAATCAAAATCTTTATGATTTGAGGACCAATCAATCATTATTTAGTTTTAGTGATTTTCATTTAGCTCTTCAAATTTAATTTTACAAATGTTGGCTGAACATAAACAAATCTATTGATATTTGGAGTGATTCACTTCTAAGTCCTCGAATTCTAAATTAAAAATCATCGAAGAAATTCATTTATAATGAGTATTTGAAGACAATCATGTTTAAGCATTATAGCAATGAGGTAATGGTAACTACTTTTCTTGACATTTATATTAACTTTTTCTTTAAAATAAAATTTTATATTATATTATAAGATATTCTAAATCAGTATCTGTTTTATAATAATTATAATATTTTTTGTTAAATAAATTTAACTAAAGTTTAGCGTTTATGCTGGTATCAATTCAAATACATTGTCTATACCGATGAGGAAATGATAAAGTATAATCTGACGATAATACATCAGGACAACTTTTATGTGCAGATCATTCAACCAGATGTTGATAGTGAAAAAGATTCTTCATCATCTGTAAAACAGGATGCATTTATAGAATTGAACAAGGAATTGGCTAATGTACATTATAAATATTCATATTAATTTTTCAATTAATATTTTTAATTTTATTTTACAAATTTATTAACTATGTATTTTATAGATTTGTCATGTATGTATAGGTTCTATGATATATTGAACTTACATAAAAAGATATGTTTTTGATTCGTCGTATATATATATATATATATATATATATATATATATATATATATATATATACATACACACACACATATATATACACATATGTATATATATTTACACATATATATACATATTTATATATATATATACACATATATATACATATTTACATATATATATATATATATACATATACCTATATATATATATATATACACACATATATATACATATTTATATATATATATATATATACATATTTACATATATATATACATATATATACATATACCTATATATATATATACATATATATACATATATACACATATATATACATATTTACATATATACATATATATATATATACATATATATATATATACATATATATATATATATATTAAAAATCTATTATTTATATGTACAGATTCTTGATGATATATCTGTTTTTCAAAAAAATATGAATATCAAAATTTTAATGTATTAATTCTTTTAATTGTATATGTGATATGTTGTTGGTATTGGATATGTAATATATATGTAATATTAAAATCATGTAGAATTTGTTAATTCTAAATTTCAAATGAAGAATGATCATTTTAAAATTTATTTTATGATATTATACTATATCCAACTTCATAGCATATGAAAGTTGTTTTTATATATCAAATTCTTCTAGTTGTGTTTTTATATTTTTCATGACATATCATTTAAAATTTTTTTTAATCATTTGAATCATTGTTTCATGAGTAGGTTGACAATTAATTCAAGGAGATCAAGCAATATGTTGTTGAATCTGTCAAAATGATTTTGAGTGAATTGAGGTCTTCAAAAATTAAGTTCATTGAATTAAAAACTACAGGTATGAACATATATAAATATTGTAAGACTTATTTTTTTTCGACGGTTAACTTTGTTGTTTTTGATCAATAGAAGAATGGGTCGAGTTTGTTGAGAGTGTAATACAAACACCAATACAAGCAAGAAATGTGATAAAATTTCTACTGAACCAATCAAGAAAACGGATGTATTGTTGAATAATGTGGTTGCTGAAAAAGATGGTAAAATTAGATTAATTTATTTTGAGAAAATATCTTATTTCACCCTTGAACTATACTCTAAACGGCTGAGACACACCTCAACTTAAAGAGGGTTTTATTACCCCCTGAACTAATTAAAAATTTAATTTTGACCCCCTAGTGCCCACGTGACACATACATGGCACACACGTGTGTCTACGTGGCCCTTCAGTGTGTTGTGCCACGTAGGCACTAAGAGTCTCAAAATTACACTTTTAATTAGTTCAGGAGAGTAATAAGACCCCCTTTAAGTTGAGGTGTGTCTCAGCTGTTTTGTGTATAGTTCAAGGGTGAAATATAGTATTTTCTCATTTATTTTTAAATTTTACTTTTTAATAGATATAAGTTTAACCTATTCATAATTTTACCTTATATTTAATATAAAAAAACTAATCTTTATATGATTTTCAATGTAAGAATATATGCACAGTTTATCGTGATACTGTTTATGTATCTCTTGACAATCTTTCTCTATTGAATAAATTGTCATTTTTCATGGACTCTCAATTGATCTCACTTGAACAAACATTTAGGCAGCTTGAAACATCCGTAACTAAATCTTAAAAATTATCATCGGTGATTTATGATAATCTCCAGTGGTAATGCAATACCGATCCAGCTATGAATAATTCATAGTTTACTTCAATAAAAAATATTCATTTGAAGATTATATTAGCTTTGAGATTTTAGTTATGTTGGTTGATCAATTTACGGATTGATGTTATGCAGATGCGAAAAAACAACGTGAGAAGTAATGTTTTATTTTTTGAGCTTAATATTTTTAATCGTATACTTGTGAATATTATTAACCTCTTATAAGATTGATATGTCTTCTTAAATGATCATAGGAGTAAAAAAACAATGTTGAAACGCCATTATAAATTCAAAATTTGATCTTGCTGATTTGAAAATTGCTCAAAAGGATTGGTTCCTCAAACTGATTCATACTGAACGTCCATGAAATAATGAGTTGTGTGTCAAATATATACAAATACTAATTATACATAGTTTCTATTGTGTTGTGAAGTTGAGGAATTATAAGTCGACGAAATATTCTTAATTGTAGAATTATAAGTTTGGGATGATAATTATATGTGTTTCCCCTTATTTAAAATGGTTGGATGTATATTAAACGCCTTAGCAAACACAAAAAAATGATTCTTTGGTGAAGGACTGCGTGCAACGCTTATTTTCTGCTGAAATGCTAACTTGAGATGCCATAAAAACACCTATTGATTTAGTGCAATTTGAGTAGCTGGCCATCTTTTATTGTAAGTAATTCTCTATCAATTCATGTGATGGGTGTTTTCTGTTGTATACCTACACTAACCATTGTCATTCTTAGTCCTCCATTTGAAAGTATTGATATTGATCATTCAACAATTTTTGACAGATTAACTCCCCTCCTACACTTTATTTTGTATGAAAAATAAGTCCATTAATTTTTAACATGAATATTTCTGTATAGGACAGATTTTGTATTTCCAAAGATATTTAGTAAGATTTTACTTGAATTGTATACTTGACCAAATAATATCGGTCAGAGTTGTGTGTGTATTAGGATTTATTATGAGTTTCCTTTCAACTGTTAGAAGAATTAGCATAGTTATTTTTTTCATTAGGGATCTGTCTTTTGCTTTCTCCTCCATGCATTTTTTAGATTTTGGTTCTTGAGGTTTCATACATGATGATGTTTGCATAAATATCAAGTCGACACGTAGATGATTGCATAAATATTCGATAGTAGATGGTTGCATCATATAGTAGTTTGGTTAGTTGGGAACTTCTGAAACAAACTATGGCTAACTTTCTACTTATATTCCACAGTTAAAAGTGATTTATCTCTCTAAAGTAAACGAATTAATTCATTATCGTAAATTAATTTTATATTTTATTTAAGAGATAGCAAGTTGATGGTTCACTCTTATAATTTTGAATTTTGACTAGTTTTAAAGATGAAAATTAAAAAAAAAAAATGTGCTCAACTAGAAAAATATGTTGAATTAGAAAAAAGGTGAACACAAGTTATTTTTTCATTTGATTTACTGTCAATTAATGAATTTAATTTGTAAGTCACTTATTAGAAAATCTATAGAAGAGTTATGACCAGTCTATTAAGTGTAATAAAGGTTAAATATTCTTTCAAGTAAGCAAACATACATCATTCATTATGTAGCTTCTGTGTTTGTATATGTGTATAAAATTGATATGGTATATAATTTTTCACTGAATGCTTACTCTATATGGCAGTAAAATAACATCCTTATACAGCCTAGTTCTACTTACTAGCTAACATGCTTTACTTTATACTTTTACTATTTCTAGTGTCTTAAAATATTAAACATAAATATCCTTATATTTGCTTTTTAAAAACAGCATGTAGATGAAATTATGTACCATTTGCAAAAAAATAAAGTATACTACGATGAATCAGATAACATATATCAAGATTGATGTTTGATTTATAAAATGAGTTTATTCAATTGAGCAACAATGATTGGGTGCAAACAAGAATGTGAGATACATCTCTCCTGAACACTATGTCGGCTAGTAAATTAGGAGTTTTAAGATGCCTTCAAATGTATCTTGAGATACTGTGAACAACATCATCATTCTTGTTAATGTTAGTGAATCATTTCATTGGATATGATTTCATTTCGCATTAGACATAAGTATCTTTATGTATCAAATTCATTTATTAGAGGTGTTGTGAACACAAAGAATTCATCATTATGTCCAATTAATTACTATCATGATACTCCTTTTTTTTATTGCCACTAATTTTATGATAAATGAGTGAATATATCTTGACATGGAGAGCATGTATGCATTGAAAAGATCATCACTGATCCACTAGAGTATGTTATTGTGAGGGACGCTCCTCAACGGACTTCACATTCTAAGTATTTCAATTGATATTCTTAAATGTCTATATTATCATTCTATATATGTGTGCTTAGTTTTTTTTAATTATTATTTTTTCAGCGATAGTGTTATGTATGTGTGTGTCTTTGCTGAATTTATCAGTCATGATATATTTGATATTTCAATCATCAAGTTCAATACTTTTAATTATCGTATGAGATATGGTATACTACTTTAAAATTACGCTCGAAGAAAATAAGATGGTGGTGCAACCAGTGAATATGAGGTGACTAACAATGTTACGAGTAGATTCGGTGGTTCAAAGATTTTAAGAGACATTATTTCGGATGTTCAAAAATTTCAATATGTTCCTAAAAAACATAGACATACCTAAACATGAATATTTTTTTCTGATGTTTATTGATGCTCATTAATGTTGTCTTTCTAGGATTGTTGTTATGAACAATTTTTTTATTTTGATTTTTTTTAAAGTTTATTGGTGCTCATGTTCTATTTTAGGTGGAAATTATGAAATCATTCTATGCTACTTTAACACTTGTTTAGCATTTTACGTTGTTGAATGAAATTGAAATAAT